>CM060733.1:33431058-34825138 GCA_030704615.1 Takakia lepidozioides
CCTACTCTCCATACTGAAATTGCGTAACGCATTTCCATCCACCCCACACGGTATGTAAGGTGGAACGGAAAGCGGTACCGCATTTCCGTTCTGATTGAGAATTATGAACAACGGGAACTAAATGCGGCACCGCATTTCTGTCGTGTCGCACTTTCCGCCATTCCAGACGAAATGCGGCGCCGCATTTCCATTTTGTATCTTGCATGGAGCCGAGGTGCGATTCCGACAGCTTCATATACGCGCATTCCGACCGCTTGAGACATTCATACTATCCAGAACGGAAATGCGGTACCGCATTTCCGTTCTGACTGAAGTCGTGAACCAATCTGAACTGAAAATGCGGCAGCTTATTTCCATCCGAGTCGCACCTACCAACATTCAGAACGGAAATGCGGTACCGCATTTCGTTCTGACTGAAAATCGTGAACCATCGGAACTGAAATGCTGCACACGCATTCCATCCGAGTCGCACCTTCCCAACATCCAGAACGGATGTATGGATTCAAAGGGAAATGTGGCGCACCGCATTTCCGTTCTGATGAATATCCTGAAACATCGGAACTGAAATGCGGTACCGCATTTCCGTCGGAGTCGCACCTTCCGACATTCCAAAACGGAAATGCGCGCCGCATTTCCGTTTTGTATGTGAGGCATGGAGCTGTGGGACGAAAATGCGGCAACAGCATTTCCGCCGCCAGCGTCAGACGTTAATCTCTACAGAACGGAAATGCGGTACCGCATTTCCGTTCTGACTGAAAATCGTGCGCAACGGGAACAGAAATGCGGCACCGCATTTCCGTCCGAGTCGCACCTTCCGACATTCTAGAACGGAATGCGGCGCCGCATTTCCGTTTTCTATATGGGGCCTGGAGCTGTGCTACGGAAATGTGTTGCCGCATTTCCATCCATGTGAGACCTCAAACTTCGAGACCGGAAATGCGGCACCGCATTTCTGTCCAGGTGAGACCTCTATACTTTCCCGACGGAAATGTGGCACGGCATTTCCATGCATCAACTAACGTATGTGAAGGGGGAACGGAAATGCGGTTACCGCATTTCCGTTCACATGAAAATCATGAACCGCGGGACTGAATGTTGTGCCTCATTCCCGTCCGAATCACCCTTTCGACATTCCAGAACGGAAATGCGGCGCCGCATTTCCCTTTTGAATCTCATACATTGAGCTGTGGGACGGAAATGCGGCACCGTATTTTCCGTTCAACAACTAGGTATGTGAAGGTGGAACGGAAATGCGGTGCCGCATTTTCTTCCAACAAGTACGGATGTGTAGCTTCGTGATGGTACTTAACGGAAATGCGGCGCCGCATTCGCATTTTCGCTCCAACTCATCAGACGCTGGGACGGAAATACCTTGAAATGTGAACACGTGGAGCAACGGAATTGCTGCACATGTCGGCACTCTATCTGACTGAAGGGGCATGAGGCGGCGCGGCCTGACCGTTGGATAATGATGTTTGTTTTTCGGACGGCAGGCGTACCCTCAACGATTCGAATTTCGTAATGACGCAAACTCCACGAGGAGACACTTTCGTCCAACCCTTTCGAACCAAGTGGTGCATCACCGCCGTTTCATCTACTTTTGTCGTGTCTCCTCAGTCACCCCTCTCGCGCCCTTTCCATCTGCACTCTTTGCCCCTTTTCCCTCTCTCTGTTCTTCTTATGCTCGAACCTGAGAGGGGGGGAGTTCGTGCACCAGACATGAGACCTCATCGCCCGCTACGTCGCATCTCCGAAATTATACTTTGGACGTAGGCCAATGCCGAAGGGGAGGAGCAGATGCGTCTACAGGCCACTCAAGCAACCCAGCACCAAAGTGAGAGCTCCATGCGATCGGGCTGCGCGCAGCTGATCGAGCACCGAACCCCCATTTTGCTTCTTGTAATTCTTAGACTGAATGCTAGGAGACTTGAATGCAGAACATGTTTGCATGCCTAACAGGAAAGGTGGACGTGCTGGAGGGATCGCAGGAATCCGAAGAGCCGCAGAAGAGTCCGAGGAGCTAGCTGCAGCACGTACACCCCCCGATCCCCGAGCGCGGGTATTCCTGCCGGCCCTAGCCCTGTGCGATTCAAAGACGCGTCTTCGAAGGGCAAGTTCAAAGCCCCAGAGATCGACTCGCGTTCTTCGGTCATGGAGAATCGCCAGCAGGGGGTCGGGCCCTTCTCCAGCAAAGTCGAAGAAGAAGCAGCCCGTCCTCTACTGGCTTCTGAACCGGCTCAGGCCGATTCACCCCCCCCAACGCGAATGAAGCAGCAGGGTAGAAGACAGATTCAATTGCAGCAGACACCTTCACCTGCAAGGATGAGGAAGCAGAAGGCAATCAGGGCGACGGCGAACAATCTCCCGCAAACCGCTTCCACGAGCTGAAGCTCAGTTCCTGGAGGATTTCCCGCCTGCAGATGTTGGGGCCGACTCTGCTGCAGCGAAGGCAATGGGATCGACCGTTGATCTCGATTTGGTACCGGAGGAGGGTGCTGCCGCTGAACGTTCGCAGCAAGACCTCACCACCGATGAGCAAGCAGGCCCGGAGGAGGCCTCTGCAATGGCAGAATTGCCCGCAGACAGGCCCCAGAGTGCAGCTCCAGTTGAGGATGCTCCAGCTGCTCAGCCACTACCGGCACCTACAGACATGTCTCCGGAGGATTTCAAAAGTGCAGCGGATAAAATGTTGGAGGAGACACACAGTAGCATTGGCAGAGTTCTGGGCAGCAGGGTATTCCAGCGGACTCTTCGAATCCCACTTTGTCGCATGGTCTCCCTTCCCATCGTCAGGCAGGCCCTTCCCGGAGATGTGGATAAGCTCAAGTTCGCATTTCGAGAAGGGTACCGTCTGGGATCGGCAGCGTTTTACGTTTCCATTGAGAATGAGGACGGCGAAACTCGTGGACCCACTGCCGATGAATTGTCAACGTGGGATACCCACTGGCACACTCGCAACGACGAATTCGAGGCGACGCTGAAGGGTGATCCAGACTTCGGCCATATGTCGGGTAAAATGTTCTTTGTGTGTGGACGGGAATCACCGACTTCTCGCCTGGTGGGAGTACATCAAGCAGAACCATGCCAAGCACATTGGCTGGCATTACATGGTGGAGTGTGTCATCCTGAAGGTGAAGGCGGCAGACTCCTCCCTGCTCAAGAATGCCATGGCGGACCTCAACTCGTAAGATACTCATACCCTCCCTAGCACGTTCGAAATGCGGTGCCGCATTTCGGTTTCCATTCTGGTTTGTTTCCGTGCTTCCGTGTACTGAACTGGAGAGTGTGCCTTGCAGGGTCACTGAGAATGCGTACGTGCATACCCACATGGCACATATGCTGTACAGGGTGAGGAAAACTGGTCTCACTGATCCGCAGATGTTTGCGGAAATGCTGGAGCCCGAGCTCATTCAGAAAGCCGTGCAAAAACAGACCGGACATGGTATCGTCTCACTATGGATGGAATGGTGGAGGTGATATACGAAGTAAGGTCGTCCTCCAATTCCCTCTCTGCTCATCCTTCCCTCATCCTTCCCAATTTTCAGTAATGTTTCCACATGAATCGAATGTAACGCTTCTGCATGTTTTTGTTGGCAGTCAAACATCAAGCTGGATTTGGCCCATGCCAAACGCTTCTTCATGGAAAGTGAGGGGCAGGTCAAAACGTTGCAGTCATTGACTGAGCACTTGAAGGAAGCCGGTGTCAAGTCCAGAACCAAATACAAGTCAAAGCTTGTGAAGCTGGTGGCAATTGCAGATCCGGCACTTGGAAAGGACTTCATCCCCGAGATTGCAAAACACTATTCTCGGGCCATGCAGCCGACCATGCAATTGGAGAAACTGCATCACCTCTCAACGGCATGTGTGGAGGCGAAAAGAGAAGGTGAGGTTTCAATGCACTGAAGTTCCTTCCTAGCAATAGCCACTCTCTTCCAGCTCCTGACATTGGATCGGAAATGGCAGACACGGTGGCTGTCGATCTGGAATGCATCCGAGAGCATAAGGACAATGTGGTCTTTTCCACTGGAAGTTTCCGACCCTGCAGTGGATGTGTGGCTCAACCGTATGACTTGGTGGTTCCAGGTAATTCAAGGTACTTCCCCAGATTTGCTTTTCTGACATGAATTCCCTGAACTGCTACGTGACAATGCATTTGGGAATCGCAGGGTAATGTCGAATGCGAAGGAGCAAGTCGTAATGCACACAAATTCGTTCGGCTTGTACGTCAAATGGGATGGAACACAGACATTGGAAGACTACGTGACACGTTTCAGATGTGCGTACAAGGACAACCTTTTCGCCAGAGAGCTACAGACAAGCAAGAAGGAGCGTGGAGTTTACACATCAGGAGGGAGCGGGGAAAGCTGCAATGCGAATTGTTTACAGGTGAAGCACAGCTGCCCTTGTATGCGAAGCCTGGTTACGAGGTTTGTCTCGGAAATGCGGCACCGCATTCGCATTTTATGTTTTCGGTGGCACTCTGCGAGTAGGTTGGTCTCAACTTTTGCTCACGCATGCTGACTGCCTTGCAGGTATATGAAATACGTGCTCCTTCAGACAGGGGCCCTGGCTCAAGAGCCCCCGTTCTTCATGGCTTGGACCGTGGCGGGCCCAAGCTGTTCTCTACACACCCGAGATGCAGAAACAATGGCATCCCGCGCATCTCGTTGGATGCCCGTGGTACCTGGACATGTCTGGCGGTATTGTTGACGAGTCTGAGAAAGATCTGCACGCCTTGGCAGAAGAGAAGAGAAAGGAAAGACGTGTCCCTGCTGGGCCAAAGTCGGCAAAGGAATCTGCTGCTCTGGAAGAATCCAGAAAGGCAGCTGAGATGGCACAAAAGACGGTGGATGCAGCTGTGCAGGCCCAACAGAAGGGGTCGAAGAAGAGGACTCGCCAGCAAGGAGCAGCTGTTGTGACACCCGCCAAAACGAAGAAGCAGAAACAGCCTGTTCAGGAAGAGGGTGAGGAAGAGGACTCCGATGGAGACTTTGCAACCAGCCCACCCCCCCAAACGCAGGCTGCCTCCCCTGTGCCCACCGTTGTCACGAGAGGCACGAGAACTGGCTCGGCAAAGAAGGCACTCTTCAACCCCCCAGGGGGGCACCCTTTCGAGCCGGTGGAAATGAAGAGGCCGAAAGTGGCTCCCGAAACAGTAGTCCAGTGTGTAAATGAGAGTTTCTTGGCGGCTTTGGATGGACGGGCAGCCAAGTTGGCATACATGAAGACCATGGAGGGTCTGAAGGGCAGAGCACTGAAGAAGGCGACTGCCGAAGAGCCTTCCGACACCCCAGGATTTCAGAATATGGTCTCGTTCTTTGAGAGGGTGTGTGCAGACAAGGATTGTAGGAGGGGCGGAAATGCCACCAAGTGGTCTTGCGATATGATCATCTTGGATATTCCGGACGGAGAGCCTGTGGAAGGACTGCAAGCTTTGCCATCTTGGAACAGGTACTCGGAGGACTTTTGGAAGAAAGGATTCGGGCTTGCCCGCATGGTGTTGGACGACAGAGGCTGTGTGGTTGTCCTGGCGAGCAGAGGAAAAAACACTCAGACAGGAATTGCGAAGTGGACCCGCAAGAGCGCCGTCCCGATTCTGAAAAAGAAGTGGACGTGCATCAACACACTGGGCCTTCGGTCGGAAGGGAAGAAGGTGATTACGACACTGGCACTCGTCCATTCATTTGCTGGGTTTGTTTTCAAATGCGGTGCCGCATTCGGTTTCTAATCGTTTTCCCCCTGTGTATGCAGACGAAGCAGTTCGATGCATACTGCTTTGTGAAGGAGAACTCCACCTTTGCTTTCCGGAAGGAGGGAGGAAAGGTTGACCCGAACTGCGACCCCCTCGATTACGACGTTCTGTTCAACAACGTTCCCAAGGAACTTCTCCTCATAGCCTCACTTCAACATCAACGGAACCCCTGCGGTACTCACGGACTCGGAGCCCTGCCTTCATTCAGACAATTATGGAGACATGCACAGACGTGGAGGGCACAGTGCTCGACCTCATCTGTGGGACAGGTATGCAGAATCTTGATCTATGCTGTTCTGCAAATTCTCGTTAGGATGTAGTTCGCAACATCTGAAGCGCCATGTGGTAATGTGTGGATGGCATTGTAACAGGTGCCTCAATGTGGGCTGGGCGGTTTTCCGACCGGCACCTCTTTGCCTACGAGGAGGATTCATCCGTGTGGGGATCCCATCTGGAAGGGCTGCAACGGAATGTTAAGGCTCCCGACAGAGCGGAAGTCTCCTCGGATTCGTCGGAGTTTGAGGAAGACACAGTGGACATTGATGCGGAGGAGAACCCGGAATACGAGTGAGTGCAAACATTGTAAGTTTGCAAAGCCTTCTGGGTCATTTATGTCAAACGAATTTCCCGACTGTGGTTCTCATTAGTCTCGTTGATGATTGTCATGTGCAGGATTGCAGGGTCGGGTCGAAACATGTAGGGCCTACACTTCCTGCCAGGAAGAATGTCCCGTTCTTTGCGAGGGCCGACTTCATGACGAGCCCGGTGAGGGACTACTCCCTTCCTAGTTATGCAGCTAAACTCGCAAATACAGCGATTAGAAGAAGAGTGAGATCCCAGTAAAGTAGAGCAGATTTTGGAGAGGGCTAGGGAGGACAGAAGGATAAGGAAAGAGTTGGCAGCAGCTCAGACAGGTAGAGCGGGTACGAAAGTACATATGTGATTCAGCGGATGAGAGCGACGCAGACAGGGAGGAAGACGACCCAACGGAGGTGAGATGGACAGTTCCGCAAGGGGAAGATGGGATTTTCGAAAGCCTGGCCAACGAGCAGTCCGCTGGAGATGAGAAAGGCACTGAGGGGGTGGAGGCGGAGCAGGACAGTCTAGAACAGGATGAGGATTCGGATGATTTTCAAGATTAATAGAATTTTAATGAAGTCTCTGTAAATGTAAAATTCTCTTCCAGAGTATATAAAGGAAATTCTGCCAGACATTCGTGACCCCTCTCCAGTGTGCATTCCAGCCACACAATCGCCCAAACCACGACGCTCCCAAAATCAGAAATGGGGCACCGCATTTCCAAAATTTTGGCAACTCTAAGAACCTCTTTTGGAAATGCGGCACCGCATTTCCAAAACATGGGAGGGACTAAATTTTCCATTTCAATGTTGGCATAGTAAAAAGTAATCGGCCGATTGGAAATGCGGTGCCGCATTTCCAAAATTTCCTTTGTCCACACGCCAGTTTTGGCCTCTCCCGCTCATTGCATGGATGCCACCACGCTTACAGAGGTCGAACAAGGAGGTCGAACAAGGAGGTCGAGATGGCGGAATTGAAAATGCGGTGCCGCATTTCCATATTGGGGATGGTCGTTGTTCGAACTGCAGGCCCATCACCAAAAATTTTGGCACCGCATTCCATTGTAAAAAAAAAGTCGATGACGGACATGGAAATGCGGCGCCGCATTTCCAGAACGGACATCGCAATTTGTCCATTTGCAGACCCTCTCACGGAAATGCGGTAACGCATTCCATCGCGCTGGTCGGAAATGTCACACTTTTCGAAGTGTTGGACGGAAATGCGGCACCGCATTCCCTTGTCCCAAAAGAAGTTTCCATTGCCAAGCTGGAAATGCGTCGCCGCATTTGCAATGCCAACCTCGTTGTCTGTCCAATTTATAGACCCGTGTTGGTATTTCGTGTACCTGGACGGAAATGATGCACCGCATTTCCTTGTCCCACATGGAAATGCGGCGCCGCATTTCAATGTCCGACATGGCGTTACTCTGGTATATTCTTGACACATGACTCACATACCGGTACTACTCTGCTATATTCATCCGGATAGACACATTGTAGAAATGAGACATCAATTGTAAACAGTGGGCCAATTCCGAGAGTTATTCAACAGAATGAAACACAATCATACAGAAGTGAGGTACGATGGGTTTATTGATCGGACACGATGTCTCACATTTACCAACTGCAGACAAAACTAAGCCCTTCCTTCCTTCTCTACATGGGCTTCACCAAGTCACGGAACTTCGATACCCCCTCAACAAGCTCATCACTGCTGCGGCACCTCGAGGTAAACTGCAATTCGGTCGTTTTGCTGCCCTTGCTGGAGCCGACGACAATGTCATGTCCATCAATGATACCACCATCATACATTGACAATGTCACTGTGGGCCTCATGTGCCCGTGCGATTCGTCTTCGCAACTCAGCCGAATGTCTCCATACACTGGAAGAGCGGAGTGATCTGCACGTATATAGTTTTCCCCCCGGTGCCGTCCTCCCTGGTCCACTGGCAGCAGTTCCAGCGCCAAAGCGAGGCCGTGCGTGATCTGTCCGGCATCCCTTTCCAGCTTGGTATATCGAGGTCAAACAATTTCAGGACCCACGGACCTCATTGACCCTCGCCCTCACCTCGCTCAAAGCGGTAATAGCCCTCCAGATACTCCATTGCGCGCAAAGACTCTTGCTTGATTCCAGCAGCGTCTGTGAAAACAGAGAGCCAGACAATGATGTCTCCTGATTCTGGTTTGAACATAGCATAATCGTGGCCATGATAAGGGCAGTCGGCTGGATTTCGGCGGCACGACATCCTTGAAAAGAGTAGCGGAGTACGCTTATGACAGCAGCTCCCGGATGGAGGAGGAGCAGCGCGGTGGCTGGAAAAAGTTCAAGCTAACGCTGCAATTCCTCACAAACACTCCAGGGCACATTTAAATTTCCCCCTACAGGATCCTGGACCGATGAAGATTGGCTGCTTCATGAATGTAGCCGTTTCAGTTTCCTACCCTGCCATGCAAACTATGGGCACTCACTGCCAGGTGGGCCGACGAAGTCCATCCCCTCTTCGATGTAAATGCGGCGCCGAATTTCCATCCGGGGGGATGGACTTCGGTGGCAGATCTCAAACTATAACTTCTTGATGAGAAAGATGTATGGTTCATCCACCTCCGTCGGTGGGTACATGGGACCCAGATGCTCCATTATTGGAGGCCGGACTGCTCTTCCGCTTCGCATCATTTCCAAAATCTAAGGGCTTCATAGCTGTCCGCAAGGTCATTGTCATCTGCATCCAAGTCGTCCTCAGGTCCTCCTTTGCAAGGATGCTGTGCTTCCAGAACCGGGACGACTGCCCATTTGGAGGCATCGATTATGCAATGTATTCGGCCACATCGGGAGACATTGTTATCTGGTACACAGATTACACAGAAGATACTGGTTCGATTGTGGAAACATTGGTGGCTTTTGAGTATATCGTAGGCCACTACGCCTTCGAGCGAGGTGACGATCTTGGTCTGAGGAGTCCGTGGCTCCTGTGCATCCTCGATTCCGATTTTCCCAGCTACGACGGTCACCCATGCAGAAGAAGGCGCACTGCTATGCTGTTGCGGTGGAACTGCTGCCACTGGACGTGGGTGGACTCCATCGGAGAGACCTATTCTCCTCAAGGAGTGCGCTCCTCTTCTCCATTGTATGGGGACATTCGCATTGGTGTGGACGACGAAAACGTGAAGATTTCCATATTCGATGGTGGTATGATTGAAGGGCAGGACATTGTGGTGAACATCACTAGGGGCGGTACAATGGCTGCAATCGACTTTACATGGAGGAGCCCCATGACTCATGAGCTAGTTCTGAGAGCAGTCGAAGTCCCATTGACAACGTGACTTGTATTCAGTAGGCACAGGGCTCAAGATTTGATGGCACAATCAGCACAGTAGACGTGCTTCAAATGCAATTCATGTGGATCAATAAAAACCTCATTGTGCCCTCTTTTTATTCTATTCTGTGTCCATCGTTCCGAGAATGCGTCATTGCTCATTTCGTTTGGGATTGGGAGTGTGGGTGGATTTTGCAAGTGGCTGGTAGGCTGAAATGGGCCCCCATTGTACAGAGCAGTACCACCCTACCATTCGCGAAACATTGCCTTTCAATATATAATTCTAAATAACATTGCCGAACCTCCTTCATCGGGAGGTCCTTCTCCCCCTATGACCGTGGCACCCTAAACCCTATTCCCGTGGACACTCATTTCCGGAAAATAGTGCTGCTCATGTTTTTTTCCACACTTACGACTCTGCTCATGGCTCATGCCGCTCATGGCTCATGGCTCATGAAATAGCAGCCCCCTCATGATGAAGAGACGAACACTCCGTCTTCCAGGTCTATCTCGCACAAAGGTAGGCCAACATGGTCGTTGTAACTTCAGTATTAATCCGTCTGCAGTGGAAACATTTGAGTGAGAATATCCAAAGTTTGTGTTTAGTTGTTTGACCTGTTTTGTGTATGTTCATCACAGTTACAACTGGAGGAGAACTCCACAGCAAGATATGTGCTGGAAGGGAGCACACAATGGTGGCATTTAATGATCGAGGGGAGGGATGAGGGGATCTGGCCTAATCTGGCCTACCATGCAGACTTGTGAACTGTTGTTGCTGGCTGGTTTCAAGTGAGAGTGCATGCCTTTTTTTGTCAAGTTGCATTTGTATATGGCTTGTACCAAGTGTGGTCGTTGTTATAAAAGGGACGATATCAGCGAGGCAGGGGAAGAGTAGCAGATGTAGCATAGGTAGCTGAATGTAAAGTTTGTCACACTGGTAGTGGGTACCAAGTCCAGTCTATTCAAACAGGTGAACAGACCCCTGAGTTTGTGTCACTTATCTTTGTTGTTATGACTTCAAACTACTCTCCAACGAGCTACCCTTTTTGTGTTATAGTGAGGGGGGCAAGTGGATCCCATTTTTGGAGACCTGGACAGTAACCTATTTTCTAGTGTGCAGAAGAAGGGCCCAACAGTGTGATTGTTGATTGCCAAGGAATTTTGAGTGTCTATGTTGAAAATGTTTGGTTTCTCTTGCTGCCATGTTAGTCCTTGAAGAATTTGATTCCATCAGCTTGCCTGCATATGTTGTCGCATTTGTGGGGCTACTATTCAACAAGTTTCAGCTGTTTGTGCAGCTGATTTGCGGGATGGCAGGTGGCCTGCGGCTCTCCCTCACGCTACCTCCCACCACATCTTGCAAAAGCATTACAGGTGTGGCACCCCCTTAGCTTTTGTGCAATCTGGTGTTCCCTACTCATATTTTCACTTTTATTGCGTACCTCATAGCCAAGGTGGGGTAGAGGGGTAGAGTAGTCTCTTGTTGTAGTAGCACGTGACAACCCAGCTCATCCTTGCGTACCTAATTACCTAAACTGAACCATGATGCTAGATTGAAGGAACTTGTCCCTTCTGTCAATCATTGGTTGGGATCGAAGAGGAATATGGCAATGCATATCATCAATATGTGAATGTTGATTCTCTGAAACTTCACCATGTGGGGGAATATAACGTGTGGAAAGCATGTTTGTCATCTATGTGGATCACTTGCACTTCTTGAAGGCTGCACTTGCGTTAACCAGAGACGATCCAGACTTGGCCTCTGATTGAAAAGGTAATTTCATGTCAGAATTAGGTAGTATGGTTGTCATGAAGTTGGAAATATCAGTAGGGTTTAGGGTTTGTTGGTTTGTTGTTTTGTTGGTTTGTTGGTTCTCATGAAGCTGGAAATGTCGGTAGGGTGTTAGTTTGTAGCTCCATCCTTGCCCCCTCATGTTGCTGTCTCCGTACATAACCAACCTGGAGTTGTAAAAAACTAGTTTAATGGGAGTGTGGGGCTGGGAGTATGTAGGGCACTCAGGAAGCGGTTCAAAACAATGGTGCAGTCGGGGAGTAAGTTACATAATTCACCTACGAATGGGAAGAGTTCCAATGCAGCATCTGAAGATACTATGGGCGAAAGAGGGGGGCACGAATCAATAGATTACTTCAGGGATGTCCTCAAGCTGAATGCGACAGGCAAGAATCCCAAACAACTTCTCTTAGACAAAGACATCACCAAAGAACAATGTGCAAAGTTGTTTGGACAACCTGCAAACAAGAATGGCTACTTTTACATGGGTTGTACTGACAAGAGTATGATTCCCAAAATCGAGAACCTGTGGAGTAAGGTTCATGGGTATGATTGTAAGCCAACCGGTGGTATCATTGCAAACTTGATGGCAAGGGGCATTGTCTATGAAAAAATGATTGAACAAAAACTCAATTGGGCAGCATATGCGGCATGGACAGCTAAGCAACAAGAAAGAATGAAGGAGCATCGAGAAGCAAAGGACACTGGCAACACAGACAGTAAGCCAAAGCTAGGAGTTTGTGAATTGAAAGACAGGCTACGCAAAACCCCAAGTAGAGGCAAAGAAGGACTGAAACAAACGCCTGAGCAAGTGATTGCAGAGATGGAAAGGAAAAAACATGAGCAAGAGTATGTGGCAACTGCCCTAGCGAGTCTTCAGGAACTACATGTTTTGAAGTATGAGGAGATGTGTGGGGCAAAGGAAGAGTTGGAGAGGTTAAAGAAAGGGAAGTTGGACTTGATGGAGAAGACGCGGACTGTTCGGGTGCAAATGGAAGACAGATAATGGTGTCTTGCAGAGTGTCGGAACAAGATTGCAGACCTAGAGGCCAAACTCTCCCACGAGGGTGCCACAATCCGAGCCGGGGAAGAGACCTTAATGCAAAAAGAGGAAGAGAGCGTTGGGTTACTGAATTGTGGAAAGTGAAGACAGTCTGAGATGCAAAGGGAACTTGACCAGAAGAAATCAATTGAAGTAGAATTTTGGCTCAATGCTGATAAGACCGAAAAAGAGTTCAATGCTTTGTGTGATGCAGGGGACCAGGAAGACAGGGACATTAGAGTGGCAGAGAATGTGGTCGATGTTGCTGACATAGAGAGGAGTCTTATCCAAGATCATATTGAGGCCTTGACAAATGGGGACAAAGGACTCGCCATCTATCCTATGCCTATATGTCATCCTCAAGTGATCAAAGATAGTACGTCCATCAAGGATTTCCTGAAGGTCTCTCCTTGCCCTGTTTGCACAAAGGTTTCCACTGTTGGGACATGGTGGTGGCATCTTGTAAGCACACTTACCATCCTGCTTGTATGGCATCCCATATGAAGACGTCAAACAGGTGTAGGGACTTCAACTGTTCAGAGATCATGCATCTTGATTGGTGTTCTAGTTTTGGGTTTAGGATTCTTGACCCAGAGGTGCAGGCACTTGCGGAAAAGCTGAGAGTGGTTGAGATGCGCCAAAGGTGGATGACAAAGCAACTTCACGAAGCCAGGGTTAGAAACACCCAAGTTCCAGGTAAGATTGATTGCAACATTTCCATGTTTTCTTCTTCAGAAAACTTGTGTGGTCCAAGGCTAAACCTCTTCATGTCCAATCCTCAGGACTGTAGTCCCAAGATTGGACCTTCAACCCCTTCAACTGACTATGAGTCTGAATGTGGGACTGCAAATGTTATTATTTGTCCTTTTAGTGGACTGAATCCTTACTGGGGAGTCCTTATTGAGGAGTGTCATTCTTAAGTAGAATTCTGAGTCTTCAGTCATGTGGAGTGTAAGTCCAAGTGCTGACTCATGTGGAGTATGAGTCGATGTGTTTAGTCATGGGGAGTGTGAGTCCACTTGCTGACTAATTACTGGGAGTATGAGTCCTTAATGATTTCCACTGATTTCCAGTTTGGAATCAGAGTCCTGTGGAGGGTCAGTCCATGCGCTTAATCATGTGGAGTGTGAGTCCAACTGCAAAATAATGGATGTGGAATGCGAGTCCTTATTGAGGAGCTTGCTTCTCAACTTGGAATCTGAGTCGTGGCCCAGATGGAGTGTGAGTCCTAATTAGGGAGTGTGAATCTTGCTTGTCGTCCCACCATCAGCTGCATAGAACTTGGAAGTCTAATATGGGGGACAAAAAGTCCATTATGATGGACTGTGCACTCTACACATAATTATTGTAGTCCAACTGTTGGGACTTCGGCCAATGGTAAGGACTACGATGACTTGTCTGGACTCAAATTACAGTTAATGTTATATTGGTAGACACTAGGCACCAAGTGATAATTCAGCCTTCTCAAACCAGTTGTAATGGTGTAGGTGTGATAGCAGATGATGGCTTCATTGATGCCAACAAACGAAGACCAGGACCTCCATCTCAGGCCACCACCAACTATAGCGCATTCACCACCAACTACAGTGGAGGCCAAAGTGGACATGGTGGTAGTGCTGTGAACCAAAACTTCCCTCGAACTCCAAGCTCCTCAACTCTTCAAATGTCACCTTTGGGGCTGTCGCGGCCGGGGATCGTTGCACCAATTGTTGGTGATCCGTTGAACCCTGAGGTTGATGTCACACCTGATACCATCATGCAAGAGGTTTCAGCTTCAGGAAAGGGTTATGTCAAGAAGTTCCTCATTCCTGGTTCTCCACCAAAGAAGATTCCTGGATCTCCACTGCAGGCTGCATTTGTTCCAGAGATTGTCACGACATATACGCTACAAAGTACACATGAAGATGTTGTGGACTTGACAATCCCATCCACTATTGTTCCTCCTTATGTGGATGTGAAGGTTGAAAGAGATGGTGCCCAAAATACTGGACATGTGGCAACCCTCTCATCAGACTCAGAATTGGGGTCACAGGGATTTGAAACTAATGCTGGGGCCGACTCCCAGTCTGATTCTGGTAGCAACTGGTGGAGTGACATGAAATATAGGATCTGAAACTTGTGAGGGGCCTCCACCTATGGTACTGTGCAACACAACTCCGCCAATATCCATTCCCGCAGTTCCAGCTCAATTTGATGGTGGTTCTCCATTACCTATGGTAGTATGTACCTCATGCCTTAGCGACAACCCCTCTTGTTCTTGGACCAGTGTTGAACCCCCCAGCTGCAGCCCTTGTCAGTCCACATGTTCAGGCAACAGGGAAGCGTAAATGAGAACGAAAGAGATCTCGCAAGGCATTGAGTGCAGAGTATGCAAAGAAGCCCACCACTAGGGCGGATTCTAAGGTATCAATTGACAAGGATATGGACAAGTGCCCAGGTGAAAGTATCCCCTCATCAAAGAGAGTTGTCGTGCACAAGCCCTTGGATACGAATGAAGACAACGATCTGAGCCACCATGATAAGAGTAACTCAATCCCACGGGATGGTGTTGTGAAGGCCGCTCGGGGCCCTGTTGTGACGTCACTGAACACCGTGAAGACTCCTCCCAACTTGACCACTCGGGGGCCTGTTGTCAAGTCCCTTAATACTGTCAAGACCCCACCTAACTTGAAGATGGATGCAACAATATGGTGGAACTTTTTTGGATCAGGGCACGGGAAAGATGAGCACGATGGGGCTGGTGCTGTGATCAAGAGGGCTTTACGAGCAGAGCAGTTAAACTCAAATGGTGTGAAGTTGCAAAATGTTGCTGAGGCAGTAGCTTTTTTGCGCAAGAACCTGTCCACCCGACCTCCTTCTTTGTACTCTAAGATTAGAACAGCAGTGAAAAGACATTTTTGGCTTGTTGGTACAGAAGATGTTGACCGTACACAAGAGTGGGATTGCAAGACCGTACCTGGAACTCAGTCTTTACATTCCATTCTTGGGAGGAACAAGTCAGACCCAACCAAACTTATGGTTCGAGACTTAGCATGTTTTTGTCCGCATTGTTTGGATCTTGATTGGGACAAGTGCATCAGTATTGCTCATGCACAAAAATGGAAGTTGCAAACCCTGCAACCTACAAATACAACTGTTGTCCGGAGGCAGATTGAAGAAGAAGGGGATGAAGAACAGGAGTTTGGGGGAGATGGGGAGGACTTGGCCTCCTGCTTGGATGCAGGGGACAATTTTGCCTGCAATGCTGAAGCTGGAAACTCTGAAGGGGTGGACTTCTACTTGCTCTGTTGTGAAAGGCCGGTTCACGTTGTTATGGAGACATTCACATATGGGTGGGGAAGTACTTTTGACCCTGGCGAGCATGTGGTTGCAGGGAGATATTACCAGTTGTGTGGAAGAAGAGATAAGGCTTACAAGTTCCTATCTGACCAGCCTTTGGCATTTCTGTATTCGCATTTGGTGAGGGCTATCAAATTTGCTATGCCTCCAGCGACATATTGAGTCAAAGGCAAGGATGTAGTCTTCACCTTGTCTGCGGATGCATTGGAAGGCATCAATGAAGCTCTGGCAGCAATGGAAGATCGCTAAGATGGCATGTTGCAGGCCAATCCATGGTTGACGGGCAACTTCCCTTATCGGGATGGGGTCCAATTCTCCCTTGGGTTATGTAACTCAAATATGTAGCAATGTGAATTACAAGTTGCTTGTGAGCTGAGAGATTGTTTTCGGAATTTGTATGTATGTAGCTTTGTTATTTGGCCGCAGATTATAATTCATAATCTATAATCTATCTTGCAAGCTATGGCTGAAGAGGTTGTGGCTGTGGCCAAATTTGTTACTGTTCAATTGAATGTGCCTGGTGACTAGAATTCCTGCACTAGTGCTGTGGTGTATCACTTCACAAGGCGGGGAATTTCAATTTAATGTGTCTGGTTTTCTTTCTGTGATTGGTTTCTTGTTATTTGGAGTGTGTCTACCTTCCTCTCTGATCACACAATCTGTTGTCCTCCCCCTTCTCATACCAACTGGTTGGCAAAGGTGCCTGGCTACGAAGATATGGCAAAACCTCATCATAAACCCTACAACTTGTCATACTTCCTGGTCCTTTCAAAGTTCCACACCCTTGTTTTGGATAAGAAAGTGGAGAAGATCATAGCTGTAAAAATAAGGCACATGTTCCTCAAGGCACATGATCCTCAACACGCTGAAGCCGGGCGCCATTCTAGTCTGAGTTACTAACAGCCTTCCAAACACAGTGGGACAATCAAGTGGAACAGCAGCAGACCTACTATCATACTGTCTTGATTCCCTCTTCAAAGTTAAGCCATCCTTGCATATTGAACTACATGCATTAAATCATACACACAAGTAATTTTTGGGCTTGGATGAAGTTGAGAGATACTATCAAACTCTCTGAAGACTTAGGCAGGCACAACTACAAATCACATTTTTGTGCTCAATTGAGCGAAGGTAGATTGCTTAGAGCTGCTCATTACTGAGGTATATTCTGTTTAGTGAGTTGATTAGTGTCCTGACTTGGGGTACAGAACCAGCTTGTCTCCTGTAGAGAGGGGAATGATGGGAATGTTGTCTGTTGGCCAGGCTTTGGTCCGCCATACCAGGGATCTTCACCAAGGAGCTAGACTAATTACCATTGAGAGATGGAGACTTGTATTGTTGGTGTCCGATTGCAGTTTTGTAAATGAACTATCAGAGTCAAGCAAAGGAGGATAGAGGTACGCAACCGGATGTAGCCATACCATCCACCAGTTAGTCAAATTTCAGGTGCAGACTCTGTTAAACCCACGCATGTTGGAGAATTGTAGCACAGGCAGGAAAAGCAACGGGCCTTTCAAAGCCATCTTTCTCACATAGAGTGAATGACAGTAGACTGCCTGCAGAAAGGTATTCTAGCAATTCCTATCAGAAACAGATAGCAAAATAGAGTGCATTGTTTTCAAAAACCACTGTCATGATATTGCTGCCTTACTCAAACATGTACAACATACCTATCAGCAGAAAATGAACAAAGAACAGTAATGTGCATGCCCTCAATCCATGTCATGTGTCCATTGTGAGCTACTCGAGAAACCACAAGGGCAAATCCACATCACATGACTTGGCTGGGCACCTAATGGTAACAACTAACACATCCTCTGCCAGTTCTAAACTGCTCAACATTGACATATCGTGGCACCAACCTCTACCCCATCGATGAAAGACTAGCCTTTGCTTGGTGCCTGCCTCCCAAAGTGGCCATGTCATAAATGAACAAGTATTGATGAAGAGACAAGACCTGTCCCCACAATGACAGCAGCGAGTGGTAAAGTCCTCATAGGGGCGGTCTGCTAATCACATGCCCTGCATTGCCACCCACAATGCTCAAGATCTTACTATACTTCTGTCTCATAATTCAGCACTAGACGTATACCAGATGTATGTCCTATATATCATGCATAGAGGAGTTAAATTGCATCAGAAACTTGAGCATGAATTGGCAAAATAACAACCAAGAGTTATTCTAACATTAGTGATATGAAACCGAAAGCAATGTTGTACGAACAGCGTGTCATGCTTGTTGTCATCAGAAATGTAAAAGTGCATTTCTTTCAAAACCTTGGAATTGGGATCATTCACATCAGGGTGTGGATTCCACCGGTAGGTAATGTGCACCAATATAGTGATCTGGAAACTGTGCCAGTGCATCTCTTGCACTTCATTCTGAACCATAAAAGTGTAGTTTTCAGCAAAGTCAACAACAGACAATATTGTATTCTCTGGCAAAGATTTCAAACTGGCTTTAAACTGAGCATCTTGCCATCGGGCTACAAAGTTATGACGAACAAAAGCCTGTAGCTTGGGTTTGAAGTACGACAAGAATTCAACAGAGGAAGTCGTTTGGTATTGGAGTTTCAGTCTCATTCTAGGGGCTCCATCTTTCTCCCCAACATTCTCTTTTGCATAGCATCTCCACTGCACTATCAAATCACAACCATTTGCCTCCACGGGACAAATAGATAACTTACTTGAGCCACACCTCAAGCACTCTCCCATGAGATAGTCTCGCCGATGCCATTCATCCAATTCCCCTTTGGGACAAACAATTTCTTGGCAAAGTCAAGTCACTCCTTTGTAGGGGTGTTTGTTCGCTTGACAACCAGCTTCACCATCTAATACTGGTCCACGTCGACAAATATTACAGTCACAAGTACATGATGATGGAGAGTGGACACCCCTCTCGGCAGTCTACATGTTGTTGAACCCATCCTTCAACTCCGCCATCTCCACATGATATTTGCAGCAACAAACATTACGATCCTTCAGGCGTTTGACAAAGAATGGCCTCAACAACTCAAACAATCGTTGACCCACTTTGACATTGGGATGGGTTGATTTGAAGCGAAGAAAGAAAGCAGTCTGCATTGCCACCACAACATGCACAAAGAAAATCCCATTTAGTGCATGCACTAAGAATACCTACTACTAGTCCTAGACCAGTCCTAGACCTAGTCTTAGTCATAGTCCTTTCTCATCACATGTCAAATTGTACAAGTACTAATCAGTCCTGGTAGTCCTAGACCTAGTCCTTCCTAGTCACATATCAAGTAGTACATGTACTAATCAGTCCGAGTGTGAGTCCTTTCTAGTCACATATCAAGGAATGCATGTACTAACCAGTCCTAGTCCTAGTCCTAGTCACATACCAATGAATGCATGTCCTAATCAGTCCTAGTCCTACTTCTTTCTAGTCACATATCAAGGAATGCATGTCCAAATCGGTCCTAGTCCTAGTCATTGTCCTTTTCTAGTCACATTTCAAGGAGTGCATGTACTAATGGAGTACATGTACATCGACTTGTAGTCCCTCCAAATCAAATTACATGGAGTGCATGCTATTTTGTCCTATCTAGTCATAATATAAGGAGTGCATGCTAGTGAGTTGCACTTCTAGTCCATCCCAGGCCTGTTTACAATGAGTACCAGTCCATGAACAAGAGGGACATCTTCAAGACACTCCAATTCAGGACATGAGCTGGACATAGTGTCCACAATTGAGTACAGTAATCTCAGTCCACTGGTAGGTTTACAAGTGACGATGTACCTTGTCTAGGGAAAATGTACGAGGCAACCCAAACAACACAATGGCAGTTGACAAACTCCAACATAGTCCAATACAGTTATGTACAGTAGTAAGTGTAGAAGGATTGTAAAGTACTGAGAGCCCACACAAACACTGTAAAGAGAGGGTTCGCTTACCTGAGTCTCAAGAAGATAGTGAGCAGGTTGTGTATCATACCCGAGCGATCATTTTGGCTTGGTGGGTAAATGAGACACGAGTGTCACCCAACAAGAAAGATGTCGTGAGGCAGCGCGCATCTGGTACATGATCAGACCTTTTCTTTCTCCCACCCAAAGCCCACAAACCCTCACCTTCTGAATCAATGACTCTTCGTCGTACAATTGCACGACTAATATTGCTATGATGAATATTAAGGATACGAGCCGTTGCCCTCACAGCAGTGGTCTGGGTTCCACTAACAGACGCTGTTAAGAATAAGCGTTTACTCGCAAGCTTATCTAAAGACTGCACACCCTTAACAAGTTGCATGGAGCTCTGCTGGTTCTTCAACAGATCTGCATGCGCCTTGGCCTCCTTAGGCGGCAAGTAATAGGCAGGTAAGCTGAGTTTAATGAGATGGTGACCCAAAAATAACTCCATTACCTCTGTTTGTGAATGAAGTGTTGGGCATTCCCTCAATTGCTTGTAACAGAAGTCGGCCATTTTCAAAGCTATTCTCCTCTTGTCTCGTTCTCGAAACCCCACCCTGGCATCTTCCACAGAACCTTGCCCAGACGTTGTAGTAGCCGCATTAATCTCTGCCTCTTTTTGGGCTTGAAGTCTCTCCCTATACATTCTTTTCTGGTCAGCGTGGGTTTGTTTGCGTGCATCCTCGGTGGGCCTGGCTGCAGCCAACAAAGCCAGTTTTGCCCTTTTTTGGGGGCCTGGTCTCACCTCTCCATTTACCCTATACTTGTTCTTCTTGTTCCCCATTGAAAACTGATACAACTGTTAGCACAGTATAGAGATCGGAAACCAGACAGCAGTTTGCTTAAGTGTACTCTCTCTCCCAATGGTTGTCCCAGTCCAATTCAGTTGTATGAAAACATGGCCTGCAAAACAACCCAAGGCAAATGTGAGAAGAATATCAACACTCTCGGTTTTGTTGCACCAATTTACACCAAGTAGGAAAATCTGCAATGAATATGACAACAAATGGGAGAGCCCCCACCTTTATTTGTTATGTAATCAGCCACAAACCCAATGCTTCCACGATTTACTTCACCATTTCTATTATTCTCTCGCCCTTGTCGTCCGGACTGTGGACAAAATCAGAATGTCGACTTCACGTCCTTGAAACCTATCCACAATATTGAACTCAATGTCACATGCTGCACCAGAACCTAGTGCACGAATAAAGCGATTCTGAAGCAGTAATAGCTGCTGCTTGTACAGTGTAATTATTATCCCAAAGCGCCCTGGCCTCACCTCAGTTGAATACCTGGTAAAATTCCACCAAACGCAGCAGCAGCAAAGAACGCATATCATCAGCAGGAAAATCGCATATCATCACAATACAACATCATTTTGAACCCCCAAGGATGCACCTTCAGAGGGACCCTGTATATAATCAAGTCTCCTGCTATAGGGCAGTCAATGCAATATGCCGGTAGGGGTTCCCACTCAAAAACAGGATGAGCACGATAAGGCATGAGATTGCTATGGTGGCGGGAGCCCTGGATAGAGAACCTATCCAAACTAACGCATAGTACATCCTCTGACTCATGTTCAACTTGAGGGAAGATTAACATTATTCTAGATGGAGGTAATGCGCAGGCTGTAAGTAGCTGCGATTGAAGTGCACGCGACCTACAAGCAGCTTGCGTACCCAAGACTTGAGCTAGTAGATGGGGCTGATATGGTTCAGATTGTGACCCTCACAAACGCAAACACAATACCACTTACAGCTAGTTATCACTATACAAAGATTGCAACCTCCAAAACTCACACATGTATCACATAAATACTACACATGGCACTTTCTTGGAACTCAGGTGAGCAACATAAACAAATGAATGTGCGTGCGTAGTGAGTACGACAAGAGCAAAACCAAACACCCGAATGCTGGAGGAAATGGCCAGGTTGCACGAAGATACGGAAATGGCGAGGTTGCACGCCAATACTGCCCGTGTCGCACCCCGTATCCAACGTGTTCCAGGCTGTTGTGCGCTCTACTGCATTACATAACAACTGAAAGCATATCATGCATGGCTATCTCTGCACACTCAAAAATATGAGAAAGAAGATCGATAGCATGAATAGAACGTTAGGCCATTAGGGCAAAGGTGTATGGGCCACACTTGCAAACGCGCAGACATTTTGAAAATCTACGTTGACAGACCACCCGGCGACGGGTGACCCGCCGTCTCGCACACTCCATGCGCGAGACTGTTGTCTTGAAGCTTTTCATGCAGCATCCATGGCGGACGTAGCCGCGCAGTCCATATTTCACGGTAGGCAGCTCGAATGACTTAGTTTTTTTCACCAAAACGGCATATGTAGCAACCTTTAGTGTCTCCTGCAACCCCTTTGCCCTTATGTGAATGTTACATTATTTTCTAGATTTTCCAAAATATACACCAATGTAACTCTCTTCATGAAAAATCATCAAGCAGTTCATTCCTTCATAAAAACCTCCATATCATTGTAAAGTGCCTTAGGGAGTCTTGAAAGCTACAATTCTTATGAAAGGACCATAGCATGAAAATGAATGGAAGAAGGTCTAATGAATTAGGATGTTCCAAGATAAAATGATAGATTTTGAAAAAACTAATTCTTAGGGCTACATTGTGGTTTCCACGTATAACGGTGACCTTCCTACTGGACAATAAAATCCCTATGTGAATTGAAGTTTTCCACCACTCCAATTGATTCCATATAGTCCACAACCTTACTTTGGACATCATACATACTTTTACGTTTGGACTTTATTCAATGCTCAAATCTCCATGGATTCCAAAAAGAAAACCACCATTGTTTTCAACACAGAATAAGGATCAATGATTCATGTCTAAACTTTCAAAATGCACTTATATCCATCATCCATGTCAGTCCTTCTATGTGGCACTGCATTCGCAGAGAGCTTGGGACGTCCATTTTGGGTGGACCGTAGCATGCTTTGACCCAGCACGAGTATGGAGATTACACATACGACAAGATGATGCTTGATTCATGCAAGCTGTAGAGATGTACTGTAGAACAGATTAGAGACACCATGGCTTCGGCCTAATACTTGATAGATATTAATCTGATACATATTTCATACTCACATTGTGTAGAGAGACCTGAGTGAAGCTGTGGAATGAAAGCTTGAATGGATGGAACATGGAAGATTGCAGAAGCAATCTGATACTTAATCATAGACAGTAAGGTAACTTGCTAGCATGAATGCGAGAAGGAATATAAATAGGAAGCACCCCCATGATACATTAGCTATACGTCATGACTGATTGGTCTGAGCGGGCTGAGTGCTTAGATATTTCCAACTCTTCTATCTTGGAGTTTCCCCATCGGATAGCTAAGGTGAGTAAAAGCCACTCGACAACACTAAACTGGTTAAAGGGCAGCAGGGCGACCAAAGACATGGTGCCTTGGACTAAGGAGGAGCTGCAAACTTGTCCACCAAAATCGACATTGTACGCAGAACCGGGGCATCAGAATACCCGGATGACGAAAGCTGGCCCATACATGAGCCACTAGAGGAGCCACACAGTGATGACAACAAAAATAAGAAGTTGCCACCAAGACCATCACCATCATGGGAGCAACTTCTCAACCCACAAACGGGCATGCCTCCACCCTACATTCCCTCCAAACGACAGAGCAAATACAGAAACTGACGAAATTGTGCGGACACAATTTCAAAAGGGGGGGGGGGGGGATATAAATGGTAACGGCTAAGTATGACACAGCTACAAGGACCGGGCAGCGAGAATCACGATGGGACATACCAGGTAGTGATTGGTTTACACTTCCCGGCCACGGGGCAGAAAAGGCTAAGGCTACGTGCGCGACACTTAGCAACGGCGGAACAAGGGTACACTACCACGGGAGCAGTAGTGGGTAGTGTAGCAGCCGTGGGCCGTGAACCACGATACTACACGGCCACGGTAGCATAGGCTTTACTAGTAGAAAGGGTAGTGAAGGGCCGTGGGCCATGTACCACGATAGGCACACGAGCCATGAGCCACGACCACGGTCACGGGCCATTTTTTTGCAAACCTTTTAGATTGCGTAGGCAGTTAGACAACAGTCAGTAACGACCGCATACTGTAAACGGCTCTTTCGAGCATAGTATAAAGGGCTGCACGCAACTTTGAAGGTATCAATGATCAGTGTGTATCCAGTGGAATCAGAGTGATTCGATGTGTACTTATGTTATGATGTGATGACTCTGAAGTAAAGCCATGCTATTCCAAGGATCTCTGTGTGGAGTGATTGTGAGATGGAGAGATTGTGCAGTATGAGAGGATGTGAGATAGGCAGAGTAGGCAAGTTCGTCATAGAATTTGCGCCTGAGAGCGAGGGGGATGATGAGGACAGTGCCGTACCCAGGTGGATAGTTCCAGCTGGTGAGGATGGTATTTTTTAGGGGAGGGCTTTTGAGAGTAACATTGGTAGCAGTAGCGAAGGTTCGGAGGCAAATGAAGGGCAACCTTCCGTGCATGAGGCCGGGGATGCATTGGACGGTGATCGCGGATCCTCGCCATAGTATAGTCTTATTTGGATCATTCTGTTGTATAGTTATTCATCCCTTAATGAATAAAAATGACGATTTTGGAAATCGTTGTGTTCAGACTGTGCATGTCATATTCCCAACATATCTTCCGCAAACTACAATGTAATACTAAAAGCAAAAGAGACATAAACTAAAGTAAAGTGGGCCTACAAGTAATATATGCACAGTAGAGAATGGTCACTTGAAGCCTTCAAAACATGGCCCTTTATCACATTCCACTTGGGAATTTTGTCGCCGAAATAGCACGGTCCAAGCCTTAAAAAATGGCCTTTTATCACATTCAACTTGGGAATTTTGGCGTCGAAATATCACGGTCCAAGTTTGCTGTTTTGGCCCTGAAAGTGCAAACTGGAAGTTGGCCATCCTGCCGGAACGCAATCCGGTGGGACCATGCAGTTTTCATCCTCATGTGCTAATTCGGTGCCGCAATAGGCAGGTCCGAGGAAGGAAATGACGTTCTGTGGCTGGAAATTGGTCGATATGACGAGTTGTCCATTTTGAGAATGAATGATGTACGTTCCACATTATTTTATTTTATTGATTTTATTGATCCATATGAGTTGCATATGAAGCACGTTAACTGCACTGATGGTTCATGCAAATCTAAAGCATTCTGAATGACAACCACTAAGTGAACGGAACTTCCACTGGTCTGAAGACGAGCTCATGAGTCATGGGGCTCCTCCAGGTAAACTGAATTGCAGTTGATGTCGCGACCCTGTTCAAGTTGACCACAATGTCAAGCCCTTCAATCAAACCACCATGGAATATGGAAAGCTTCACTGTGGGCCCGCTGTCTCTGTGCATTTCGTCCTCTATCCCAATGCGAATGTCCCCATACACTGGATAAGAGGAGCGGAGTTGTTCAGGACTATACGTCTCTTGGATGGAGTTCTCCCAGGTCCACTGGCAGCAGTTCCACCACCAAAGCATAGCCGTGCGTACTCTGCCCGGATGCCCACTGAACCATGCAAAATCAGAGTCAAGGATGTGCAGGAGCCATGGAGAGACCAAAATCCTCACCCCGCTCAAAAGCGTAGCCTGGCAATTTCATTGAGACGAATTTCAGTTTGATACATTTTGGAGTTGAATTTGGGCTGACTAGGCCTCATTAATGCCAGACTGATTCCTGCTTCGCCCAAAATCGTCTGTGATATATCTCAGCCAGATAAGGACGTCTCCCGATTTCGGCGTAAACAATTCATAATCCACGCCTACATAAGGGCAGTCGTCCTGGTTCCGGAAGCACAGACGTCTATATTGTCGATGAGAATGACGTCGCATAGTCCATCGAAGATATTTGAACCTCCCCCTCATCGAGTGATAAGGAAATGAATGATACAAGCATACAAGCTCTCTCAAACTCACACACTTGCACATGAAAACATCACTCATATATTAAGTCGAGCCAAGTGCACCCCACGCCATGGGAATCCACACTACGGCGCCATAGCTAGATGCGGTGAGGCTAAACTCGAGAAAGATGAGCCCACCGCGATCTGCCGTGAAGATAACAAAGCCAGGTGCCCAAACATGTATTGGCCCCTGGATTGACACTTGGGTCAATCCCAAATGTCAATATATAAAAGCTAGCTATTTCCTAGCTAACTTCACACTAGTGGTAAAATAACTTGACAGTGATATAAAGAGGAAGACTTTTGACAAAGCAAATGCAACTCCTTCATTTGAGTGACTATTGCCTTCAGTTTGGAAAGTTGACATCTTCTAACGGCCGAAACCGAGGGAACGCGGTTGCCCTCCCCTCCCCAGCTAGGACTCAAAAATCCCCACGTACCCACATTATGTTTTCTACTAGTTGATCCAGGTACCTTCTTTGTAGCTAAATTGGCCATAATCTGTGATATCCAACATACACCTACATGGATCTGGACCCATGACCACTTGTAAAGATGGTTTGGTGCCCCTAATCTTTGGAACCATGAGATTCGGAGGTGCATATGTGGCGCGAAATTAATGAGCAAATGGCGAGAGCGAAATTGCCCCCTCCCAATTTTAGGGGCTTCATGGCTGACAATGTCCAGGCAAATTGGGCTGCAGTGAGAAGGGTCCAATGGAAAGTAAGGAGAGATCTTGCGGGTTTCACTTCATGCAGAGTTTGACGCAAAATACGAAAAGGTTCGTGGCGTCAGTATGTGCCTTGCATGGAAAAATGCGCCTTCCATCGACGAAGCGGAGACCGAACTAAGGTTGCTGGCTCGGCAGCTATTTGGCCTAAGTTGGGATGGGATGCATAAATCACTAAGAACGTGATCTCTCCCTGTGAATTTTTTGGAAATGGTTTGGACCATCCAGCAGGGACTGGTACATGGCACGTCTTCACCGTTGGAAGTAGGATTTCATGTAGAATCTGCTGTCCCCATGGGATGTTTGAAGACATAGTGGCAAAACATACAAATTTACCCCCATAATTTCACATACAAAGCAACCCATTGATTTTTTGGAATTTGGGTCTGAGTTTTTGGGAGGGCACTTGGTATGTGCCACAGATTCAGTATGGTGGGCATTCTGACAAGAAAATTCAACCGGATACAGCAAATCTGTCAAACCGACGTTACCCCCACTTTTGGGGAGTCAAGTGGTGTTTTCTTTTGCTATAATCTCCAAATTCCAATGGTCAAATGTGCTGAACTTTTTTGAGTAGATGGATGTGGTAGTTACATAGGCATTTATACGGTTCAAATCTGTGGATGATAGTAGGTAAGGAGTTACACCCTCATCCATGAGGGTGTGTAGTGTGTACCATTTTGGGGGTGGCCCACCAACCCTTAAGCTTGAATTATTTTTCCTCGCTTCTTTAATTTGAGTAACAGGGCCGCGCCTCCGTCCCCTTTTATTAAAAAAAATAAACTGATGAGGCAGTGTTTTTTTCTCTGGCAAAAATCGTCAGATTTCGACCTGGAAAATGGGTCAGTACTTTTACTAAGGATTTATGGGAATAAAAATCAAGAAAATCGCCAGAAAGCGCCAAAGGTTAAATACCAGGAGCCAGATTTTCCCTACGTGGCCTTGTTAAAATATGACACCTGTAATATAGCCTCTTTTCTAGCTCTGTCACCTCGTTATTCTCGCCACATGGGCATTGGGGTAGAATCTACATGTCGCCCTGCCTGCGATTTTGGAAAAGTGAAAAAAAAACACTGGGGCGAGATTTTTATTGTTGGGCAGCTCACACACAGCAGATTGATGCTCGTGTGAAGGGATTTCTAGGAGAACCTGGAAAGCTGTTTATACCAAGGTAAGTCCCACTACTGGAGTGAGCCCCTGACAAAGGTAGCGTCTGTTCCCTCTTGTTCTACCCAAACTGGGCGTAGGGTCTATGATAACATCATCTCATGAGTACATTCTCTGTCTTCCTTTTGCATGACTTATCTAGACTGTCTTTAAAGAACAAAGTTCTTGAGCAGTTATGGGTGCTTGCAGGCTTCAGGAAAGAGTCTAAGAAATCTGAAACGAAATGGAAAGGTGGGGTCAGAAAGAGAAAGCCTGATGGTGACACTAAAGATCGCAGGTGGTATTCTTCCTGATGTTTACAAGGTTCATGGGAGATTCAACTTGGTCTTAGCATGTCGTGTTTCAATCTCTGCCTGCTCAGCTGCACCGTGGTGGTTCTCATAGACCAATCCGACATTACCTGACTACCGACAAAAGCAGCACACACAAGAGGTCCTTTTGGGTTGATGGTCCGTCAAATCCTCCATGGGTCATGACACAAGGTCAAGGACAATGTGGTGAGGGCACCTTCTTCTTCGACCTATTTCAGCCTGTTTTGCCCTCTCATCAGACTCGGCCCTGAGATGCGTCTGATAATTGCAAGATATGATCAGCATGGCTGTGGTAGGGCGGCTTGCCAGATGTATGAACACCCAACAACATTACATTCATTTCTGTTCTCAATGCTTGTGCCAGCCTAGAAGCCCTGGAAAAAGGTAGGTCCATGTTGACATAGGAAGCTGGAATTGCACCAGATATCATTCTGGAGACTGCCCTTGTCGCTATGTATGCGCCGTGTTTCAATCTCTGCCTGCCTAGCTGCACCATTTCACTTTTCCGACCCTAGTCAATGGTGGGACAATGGAGACAAAAAGGTGAATGCCTATTGGAAACAGAGAGAAGCAGATGCAATTCAGGATTGGGTTGGTCAGTGTCAGCTGCTAGCAGGTCTCCATGGGCTCGTTGGGTGTATCTGTGGTGGTTAGGAGTGACTTTGACAAGTTATTGCCAATGTGGCAGCAGGAAAGTATCCAAAAACAGATAACATAGATGAGGAGAAGCTTGTTGACGTTTGTTTACATTTGCAATGCGTGTGCAAGCCTGGCAGCCCTGGAAAGCAGGGCTGTGTTCAGGATGACATCTGGTACAAATCAGCTTTGACGATGTCACCATGGATGGATATGTATGTCAAATGTGAGTGCATCGAGGATGCAAAGGGAGTTTTCGACAGTATGGCTGAAAGAGTGGTGTCGTGGAGGGCGATGATTGCAGGATATGCACAGCAAGGGGCGGGATGGAGGCTTCGGAGACCTATGAGCAATTGATGTGCGAAAGGGTGAAGCCCAACCACATCACATTTGTTTGCGTTTGCAATGCTTGTGCAAGCCTGGCAGCCCTGGAAAGGTGCAATGAGGTCCATGGGACATCGTCAAAGCTGGATTTGTACCAGATGTCATCCTGAACACTGCCCTGCTGGACTTGTATGTCAAATGTGAGTGCATCGAGGATGCGAAGGGAGTGTTCGACAGGATGACTGAACGAAATGTGGTGTCGTGGAATTCCATGATCGCAGGATATTCCCAACATGGTTGTCATAGGGAGGTCCTGCAACTATTTGAAGGAATGTAAAAGAATGACTTGAAGCCACAGTATCACCTTTATATGTGGTCTCTCTGGGTAGATGGTCAACTGAATGCAGCAGTTGCAGCGGCACAGTTGATGAAATCAGGCACCTCATCCAAGGCCACAACTTCTGAAAGAGGATCAAGAGAGGGAGTCCACAATACCTTTTGGGCATATGAAGATACTTCGTGCCTGGTGATCATCCAAGTGTCCCTCACTTCTCACTTGTGGAGTGTGTTGTGGTTCCTATTAAATTATAAAGCTGAGAGAATGTCTCAATCGATATGATTCTATGCAGGACATGACAGGGGAATTTGTTACAAGCACTTCACTGATGTTAGAGGAGTGGGAGAGACTAGTGAACAATTCTGGGCTGAACAAAGTGGAGATTGATGTATCCAGCCATCTTGCAAATGTTACAGCAGATATTATTGCTCGGACATCATTTGGTACAACCTGCTACAAGGACGGAAAAGAGCTGTTTGATAAGCAGGCCAAGATTGGGATGCTTGCTACTACAGCTGGAAGATACTTATGGATCCCAAGCTTCAAGTGTGTCCCTACACTTTCTCTTCTATTTTCAGTACATTTGGAAATTAGAGAACACCGTCAGACCTTGTTACTTAACTTACATGGATATTCATGGAGAGGAGAATTCGACAGATGAGTGGATGAATTTTCTTATGCATGGCCCAAGAGGAGCCTTCTACTCAAGAGCTTTCAGCCATCTGCAAGAAATTTTGGGAACTATTGAGCAGTCAGCATGTATGGGTGTGATGAGTCCGACAAAAGACAGTATGCTTTTCTTTGGTGAGTGGTTGGCCTACTCTCAGAGGGTGGATGCTATCCATGACTGAAGAAACAAGCCAGATAAGGCTTGCATTAAAGTGGCCTTGATGTCGTGTGATGTCTCAAGACCACTTCAAGCATGATGCTCATCTGTCTCTCCGTATAAATGTCGAAATCCAAATGGCATTATCTTCAAATTATGTCTTAAGCTATCCATCGGAAGTTCCAGAAAGTAGTTGAAAAGCGATTACTTCTGCTCATGTTAGGGCAATTCAATTTTAAGCTTAGTATCGTAACCTCTCTCTTTGCCAAGCTACTTGTTTTGAAGTGTTCTTTGGGTACATTTGCAGGTTCTTTCCTGTCCAAAAAAATCGAGCACTGTGGAAAGCAGAAAACGAGATCACAAAGGGTCTCAGAGAGATCATCCAAGCCCAGCGTGACTCTGTGATTCTTGGAAAAAGTGCCGAATTTGGAAATGATCTGCTAGGTATAATGTTGTCTGTAAGTGAGGACAACCCTCGGGACAACCAGAAGGCCAATCCTACACAAGCCCGACTCACAAACCAGCAGGTGGTAGATGAGTGCAAGACCTTCTTCTTTGCTGGCCATGAAACCAGCGCGGTTTCTCTGACATGTACTTTGATGTTGCTGTCGGTATATCCCGAGTGGCAGGATCGTCTGCGTAGAGAAGTGCAGGAGGTTTGCAAAGGCACGTCTCCTGATAGCCAGAAACTCGGCAAGCTGAAACTTGTTGAGTTCTGAGCCTCAAATATCAAACCATCTTGGGCAAGAATCTAGGGTTTCCTCTCTCTATGCTGCCCTCTACATTGTATACAAGACTAGGGACTGATTTGTTGTTTTGGTGTACACTGTTTCACAAATGTCGTCAGTGCATTCAATTGGTAATCTGAAACTGGATTAGCAACAGTATTGCACTCGGCTGTTCGATGGCATCCTCGTGAAGGCTTGAGTTCTGGAGTCTTGTTATTTAATTGACATGAGCATGACTCTGTTGTCTGCAGGTTGGAATGGTGTTGAATGAATCTATGCGGCTTTACCCTCCTGTTCCACATCTGTCTTGGCAGGCTGCAAAAGACCTTGGTTGGGCAATCTACTCATCCCAAAAGGACTTACTATTATCACCAACCAAGTCCAAATGCATCACGATCCACAGCTGTGGGGTGAGGATGCCCTTGAATTCAACCCTGAGCGATTTGCTGGAGGAATCTCCAATGCTTGTGCAAGCCTGGCAGCGCTGGAAAAGGGCAAAGAGGTGCATGGAGACATCATCAAAGCTGGAATTGTACCAAACGCCATTCTGAACACTGCCCTGGCAACTCTGGAAGAGAGCAAAGAGGTCCATGGTGACATCATCAGAGCTGGAATTGTAGCAAATGTCATTCTGAACACTGCCCTAGTGGACATGTATGCAAAATGTGGGTGCATCTAGGATGCAAAGGGAGTGTTCGACACTATGGCTGAACAAGATGTGGTGTCGTGGAGTGCGATGCTTGCTGGGTATGCACAGCAGGGACGTGGGATGGACGCTTTGGAGACCTATGAGCAAATGATGGGGGAAGCACATCATGTTTGTGTGCATTTGCAATGCTTGTGCAAGCCTGGCAGCCCTGGAGAAGGGCAAAGAGGTGCATGGGGATATCATCAAAGCTGGAATTGTACCAAATGTCATTCTGAACATTGCCCTGGCAGCTCTGGAAAAGGGGAAAGAGGTCCATGGCGGCATCTTCAGAGCTGGAATTGTACCAGATTTCATTCTGAACAATACCCTGGTGGACATGTTTGCAAAATGTGGGTGCATCTAGGACGCAATGGGAGTGTTCAACACTATGGCTGAACAAGATGTGGCGTTGTGCAAGCCTGGCAGCCCTAGAGAAGGGCAAAGAGGTGCATGGGGATATCGTTAAGGCTGGAATTGTACCAAATGTCATTCTAAACACTGCCCTGGCATCTCTGGAAAGGGGAAAGAGGTCCATGGCGACATCTTCAGAGTTGGAATTGTACCAGCTGTCATTCTGAACAATACCCTGGTGGACATGTTTGCAAAATGTGGGTGCATCTAGGATGCAAAGGGAGTGTTCGACACTATGGCTGAACGAGGTGTGGTGTCGTGGAGTGCGGTGCTTGCAGGGTATGCACAGCAGGGACGTGGGATGGAGGCTTTGGAGACCTATGAGCAAATGATGTGCGACGGGATGAAGCCCGACCACATCACGTTTGTGTGCATTTGCAGTGTGTGTGCAAGCCTGGCAGCCCTAGAAAAGGGCGAAGAGGTGCATGGCGACATCGTCAGAGCTGGAATTGTACCAGATGTGATCCTGAACACTGCTCTAGTGGACATGTATGCCAAATGTGGGTGCATGGAGGATGCAAAGGGAGTGTTCGACAATATGGCTGAATGAGATGTGGTGTCGTGGAATGCAATGATCGCAGGATATGCACAACATGGTTGTCATAGGGAGGTCCTGCAACTATTTGAAGGAATGCAAAAGAACGGCTTGAAGCAGTATGTGTTCTCTCTGCATGCAGCCACACTGGAGTTGGGTCTCCATCCCAAGAGCGTTCCTTTTGTTGGGCTGGGCCCAAGAATTTGGCGCCATAAATCATGCCATGTCACATACCATGTCATTTTCTTGGTCTCGGGCCCGGACCCTCGTGTAAACCACTTGGGCCCGATTTGAGGCTCTTGACCAATATGATTTATTGTTTCTAGCTTGGTCTTGGGCCCGGGCCCTCGTGTGAACCAGCCTTGAGTCTGTTCACGGCTACTGTGATGGGCAACTTTTTAAGTTTTTTAAACTTTTTACAAACCCTATAAGCAATTTTATTTTTTATTTATTTTTAAATTGTTTTTTAGGAAACCTCAGGCCCTTGAGGAGGGGGAAAAATTAACCCCCTTTCATTTATGGGCCATGAGACCTACATGACGATCAACGCCCAGACATACCGTCACAAACAATCCCACACACGGGGTAGGGCAGCGGGTTTGAACCCTGAACCACCAGGGCGACACACTATGCACTTACCAGCCGATGTGCTTTTCTTAAATCTTTTGCATTTGATTTTTTTTTTTTTTCCATTCTTCTGGTTATAGTCTCCATTTTTTCAAAATATAATTACTCATATATTATATATATAACCAAAAAAGCATATGCCGACATGTGCTGTTATGTACTGATTCATCCAGGTGATAATCTGACACATGCATTAGAGTGAGAGTCATGAAGTCATATGTGCGTCTAGTAATATGCACACGTCATTCCAGCATAGCCATGTCCGTGACTGGTAGTCATATCCGCCATGTCAATATTCGTGGTCAAACATGTTTGACCTATGTTGCACAGAGTCTGGAGTCATGCAATCGCATATACGCCTTCCCCAGACCTGCGTTATGACTTCAAAGGCATTTACGACTGCAAATGGCATTTCTGCCACAAATTTGGCATGACTGCGTACCCATGGGAAATAAAAGCCGCAATTTGTTGTAGTGTAAGGGTGGAAAGGAACTTCCAATGAATTGATATTTGATGTTGTGGAAGCAGGAATGACGATCGGGGAGGATGAATGAGGTTGATGGAACCTGATTAACCTGATTAAGGCATTAATCATCCTACCATTATGGACTATGTAGCATTCGAGAGAAGCCCCTGCTACCGGATATAGCAGGGGCTCCTCTCGAGCGCTACCGGACATAACCGGTTTTTAGGGCAACGAGCCAGTCAATCAATCCTTTATAGCAGCCAAGGAGCCGGTCATCCCTGTAGCAGGTAGGTGGGTAGTTAAAATCTAGTAGGTCGTAGAATACCACATATAGCACCCCTCCTCAAATCGAGTAGAAACACGCCATGTCAGTGAGTCTGCTCTAAAAATCGGTTATGGTATGCCACCTAGTGACCCCCACACCAACATCATTGTCTCTATTATCGACAGCCAACATCTAGCATAGTTAATGGGCACATACCACGTTGGATGTGGTTGTGGGGTTGAAACCACGGTCTGGTGTGTCGTGAAGGTGTCCACCTTTCAGCTAGAAGCCAGTAGTACTTGTGGTGAAGATACACCATAATTTAGGCTCCCTTTGGGCGGCGTCAGTTTTTTTTTTCTCTATTACCCACATAGGTGCCATCATTTATTTTATTTTATTTTAGAGAAAGGGAGCCGCACCACAAATTATATTATAGGAGGTGGAAAAAATAACCACCAATAAGGCCGTGAAGCTCTCATTAGAGCCTCCTTCCCTCCTCTCAGTGCGGGAAAGAAAAAAAGAAAAAAGACGTGATGGATTTTTAAAACGAATTATTATTTCTTACCATCATGCACAATGTGTCACCCACATAGCTTTATAAAAAGACCCAAGTGGGGTGACTGACAAATGGGTAAAACTATCCCCAAGGACAGAAACAAAATGTCATAGTATTGACAAGAAGAAATCAAACTATTCTAGTATCACCTACCTTATACTGCCTTAAGAAGGTCAGATAACAGGAAAGAGGATGGGTCGGAACGTGTCGGGAGGCAAGTGGAAGCCGTCCCAACAACCTCTGCCCGATGCAAAATAGATAGAGCTTGAGCCTTTTGTAAAGCAACATAAACTCGTTGTCTAAAGAAAGCTACAACGTTTGGGCTTCCAATGCTTTTGTTTTTGCTATGGGATGGGCACATGTGCGAAGGAAGTCGTTGAACTGATGATGCAGACAACCGAAGATCTCGACTACCAAAGGGAGGAATGTGTTGGTGGGGTGACGTTTGGGGCTCAAATCCTGGTACCTTGTCCTGTGTGGTATGGTTTCATGGCCGAGTCCCTGGGATGGTGTCTCCCGGTGTCTTATATGAAAGGGGGTCAATTTACAACCCCCCCCACCTTTCCCTTTAAGGGCCTGATTTGTGACCAAGTTCCCTTTTTAAAGAAAAACAAAAACCAAAAAACAATTCTTGGTTATTGTAACCCTTGAAAGAGAAAATCTTAACAGTTGAAAATTGAACACAAGAGGGATGTGGCCCATGTCTAGGAATGTTCTAATCAGAGAGCGACCCTCTTCAGGTACATCAAGAACATAGTCCCTGCACCTCTGTTCACCAACTTCCCTCAAGGCTGAGCCTGAACCATGGCCCTGTTGGGTCTAACAGCTGGGCAGATCACACACAGCAGATTGATGCTTCTGTGAAGGGCTTTCCAGAGGAAATCCGGAAAGCCTGAACAAATTGAACAATATCACAGTACTGGAGTGAGCCCCTCACAAGGGTAGTTCTCTGTTCCCCTTTGTTCCGCCCAAGCTGGGCGCAGGGTCTATGGCCTCAAGGCTACAGCAAAGAGTACATTCTCTCTTCGGGAAGTTTTGTTGCACCCTGCCTACAACAAGATCCAATACAGATACTGGCGTCTTTTCAGACCATGCAGAATCATGGGAACCCCAAGTATTTATTAGGAATTCAAGTGTTCTGCGGCACAGGAACCCCGGCTGTTGGACTACCACTGGGAATTGCTCTGTTGGGGTATGTTTGTTCATATAACTTTCACAAATTTCCAAGTTATCACAAAAGCAGGCTTGCTCTCTGTGTCCATTATGTGATGCAGATCCGACCCTCTTGATTCCCTCCCATTTTCTGTTGTCTCCAAACCAAGGCCTGCAAAATCTAACCAGTACATCTGCAATTGTGAAGTACGGTGTAGAATCTTGTGATACTGTCTGCCATAATTTGGACATTTGACGTACTTCTGTAATTCTTCACTGAACCTAGGGTGTTGTAGGCTCCCATGGCAAGTGGTGGGGGTGATGCTTGCAGATACGCAAGATGGCTATGACAGGCATGTGAATAGCCTTCTATCTGAGATTGGGGAACAATTCCTGAAGGAACCATTGGATGGCAAGAGCCTTGATCTTCGTATCATGTGGCGAGAACGGCACCAACACCGCAAGTAGGCATTCCATGATTCACATCGATCTTTTACCCTTTTTTGCTGAGAACCAGAAACTGGCTGTGCACTCAGCTGCAAAGCATCAACAGCACAACAGCTGTCAGGCAGCTTCTCATGCATTATTGAGTTGCTGCATTAAAAGTCTGGTTGGGTGGCTTAGATCAGGCTCTCCGTGGCCCGGAGGTAGCACCTTCTGATCTAACAGAAAATAGTAACAGAGACACTCTCTTAAGTAACGATGCAAGGACAATCAGACTGAGATATGCCCACTCTGGAGATTTTAGGCTTGTGGTATTTGCACCATACTGATGTTGTTATTTCTGTGGCTGGTATCGGTTCAGATTTGGCAAAAATTTATAAAGGCGAAATCGAGGCCAGGCTGAGAATGCAGATGAACATGACCTGATTGGCTGTAAACTCAAGCCTCTGTACCACACCCATGCTGCGCATACAATTTGTCCATTGCATTTGAGGAGTCAATATTGCCTTGAGCCATATTTTTGAACACCTTTCATGCATCTTTCTATGTTCTGGTTTTTGGCAGACGTATTGCCAAGGGTAGTTTCGAACATGATATTTGCCACAATTCAATGATGACTGCTTCTTGGGAGAGAACCAAGAGAGGAGAACTCTTCTGGCAGTTGTTGAGGTTTTGAGGACACTGTTCAAGGCAGGACAAGTGTAAGAGGCATTGCACATTTTGAACCAAGGAGGTGTTACAGCAGACTCCCATGCTTATGTCTAATGTCTTTCTACACAACATCCTTGTCCGATTCAAACAACTAAACTGCCCCTGCCTCCAGTTGAACATTTACTCAGGCAGGTCCACCACACCTACCAAACACACAGGTCATATGCTGATTTGCTGGCAAGATTAAAACCACTGGGTGTGAGAGGAAGAGGGAAACAACAATTAGTGAGAGAAATTGTGAAGATCTTGTTGTTGTTCACCTTTCTGCTTTGATTGTGCCACCATTTGACTGGGATTTGAAAATATTCCTCCCAAAGCTTCAGCTCGTCTCTCATTTTCGGTTCTGGAAAAATACCTGCAATTTTCACAACAGTAACATGTCAAAAACACTCAGACCACCCACCCGACAAGCTAACTTTCAAAGCCTGGAAAAGCCATCTGAAGTTTAAGAGAACTCCATATGGAAAAAAGCCAAAACAAGCCTAAATACTTATTATTACTGATAATAATTCGACTGTAAGTATTATTATTATTACTATTGTCAGGAAACCGCAGACAAACTGCAGGAAAAGAAACCCCCCTTTTCATATGAGCCGTGAGGCATACCAGGTTCCCAGACCCGTAGGCTGACAGAACCACAGGGGATTGATCCCCAAACCCACAGGCCTATGTACAGGATTAGCAAAGATGCCAGACTACTGACTGCCCAAATATTTTATTTTTAATACTTCTATGGATCTGCACTGCCTTGTTGGGGCTCTTGTGATTGAAATATGATCCTCTGGAATGGATCTTCACCCACACTCCAGCCCTGCTTCCTTCTGTCATCCTTGCCTCCACAGCAAACATCCTCCCCTGAGCCAAAGGTAGCTGACAATGACTACCCCTAATATATACCAAACATCCAATCCTGGTTGCCAATACTAGTACCTACGCTGAATTGGTGGCTAGACTAAAAAGAGAGGGAGGGGAGAGGCAGGGAGAGAGAAGGTCCTAGCCAGTGTTGGCTTCGGGCAATAGGCTTACAGGAATAATCCTGACATAATGAGTTTCAATCCACATGGATGTGGGAAAGTAGTCCTGTTCACCAGTAGTCCCTGCAAGAACAAACCCCATCTTGGAAGTGATGAAAGCGGTTGGCATCCCGTACAACAATTCCTCTCCCAACAAGCTTCGTGATGAACTTGGTGGCTGTGTGGCAGTCACCACACACCCGAAGGTTCTTGATGATGTGGAGAGGCATCCCAGGCGGTGTATTGATGAGTCCAAAAGCAATAGCCAGTTTCTCACTATGGTGGCAAAGAGAAAATTCCTTCAACTCCTCCTCCAGATCATGCAAAACAAAGCGTGTGTCAGGCACATAGCCGGCCTTTTTCATCCCATCAGATAATCTCTTCAGCTCAGCATGGATTTCCTCAATTTGTGGATGTGACTTGTCGTCTACAACAAAAGTATGCACCTGATTGTTAACCTCAATGCAGCAGCAGCCTGGCTCCTTTCTAACACCTCTTTCCTTCATCATCTTTCTCACCTTTGCAGTATCATCCCACCTGCCAACTGCAGCATAGATGTTCGATAGCAGCACATAGGTTGCAGCATCCTGTGGATCCAATGTAAAAAGGTACTTCGCCACACGTTCTGCTACCTCCACGTTGCCATGAAGTCTGCAAGCACCAAGCAAGGCACCCCACACTGCAGCAGCTGGTTCAATAGGCATTTTGTTGATGAAGTCCTCTGCTTCATCCAATTTTCCTGCACGGCCAAGAAGGTCCACCATGCAGCCAAAATGCGGCACTGTAGGAGTGAGGCCATGATCTTGACTCATAGACTTGAAGTAGTGCCTGCCTTCATCCACTAGGCCTGCATGACTACATGCAGACATAACACATATAAAAGTGATACCATTTGGTTTGAACCCTTCCTGTTGCATTTGTTCAAACAGGTGCAGGGCCTCTGTACCGTACCCATGCTGAGCATATCCTGCGATCATCACACTCCATGAGACCACATTTCGTTGAGGCATATTGTTGAACATGTCACATGCTTGCTTAATGTCCCCACATTTGGTATACATATTAACAAGGGTATTCTCCAGAATGATATCTGGCTCAATTCCAGTGTTGATGATGTCAGCATGGACCTCTTTGCCTTTATCCAGGGCGGCCAAGCTGGCACATGCATGGAGGACGCAAACAAATGTGACCAGGTCGGGCTTCACCCCCTCCCCTATCATTTGTTCATAGATCTTCAAAGCGTCCCTACCACACCCATGCTGAGCATATCCTCGGATCATTGCACTGCATGAGACCACATTTCGTTGAGCCATATTGTCAAACAGTCGGCGCGCATCCTTCACGTCACCGCATTTTGCATACATGTTGATAAGGCTATTCTCCAGAATAACATCTTGCACTATGCCGCTTTTCATGATGTCAGCATGGACTTCTTTACCGTTTTCCACCGCTCCCATGCTGGCACATGCCTGGAGAGCACCCACAAACGTGACCTGGTTAGGCAACACGCCTTCCTGTTTCATGTGCTTGTAGATCTCCCAAGCTTCGCTACTACACCCATGCCGAGCATATCCTGCAAGTAGGGTACTCCATGAGACCACATCTCGTTGTGCCATATTATCAAACACTCGCTGTGCCTCGTTTAAGTTCCCACATTTTCCATACATGTCAACAAGGGTGTTGTCCAGCACAATATCTGGGCCAATCCCGGTTTTGATGATGTCAGCATGTATCTCTCTGCCTTTCTCTAGAGCTGTCAGGCTGGCGCATGCCTTGAGGACACAAAGAAATGTTACCTTGTTAGGTGCCACCCCTTCCCAAACCATACGGTCATACACTGCCAGAGCCTCCGTACCACAGCCATTCTGAGAATATCCTGAAATCATGGCATTCCATGGCACCACATTTTGCTTTAAGCCTTCCTGTTGCATCTGTTCAAATAATTGCAGGGCCTCCATTCCACACCCATGCTGAGCATAACCTGCGATCATTACACTCCATGAGACCACATCTTGCTGAGCCATATTGTCAAAAACTTGGTGTGCATATTTCATGTTCCCGCACTTGGCATACATGTTGACAAGGGTATTCTCCAGAATGATATCTGGCACAATTCTGGCGTTGATGATGTCAGAGTGGACCTCTATGCCCTTTTCAAGCGCTACCAGGCTGGCACAGGCATTGAGAACGCAAACAAATGTGACCTCATTGGGCATGACCCCTTCCCTTACCATGCACTCATATGTCTTCAAAGCCTCCCTACCAAACCCATGCTGAGCATATCCTGTGAGCATGGCATTCCATGAGACCACGTCCCGCTGAGCCATATTGAAGAACACTTGACGAGCATCCTTTACGTTACCACATTTGGCATACATGTCGACAAGGGCATTCTCCAGAATAATATCTGAATCAATTCGAGCTTTGATGATGTCAGCATGGACTTCTTTGCCCTTTTCCAGGGCTGCCAGGCCAGCACATGCATTGAGAACGCAAATGAACGTGATCTGGTTGGGCATGACCCCTTCATGTATCATTTCCTCATAGGTCTCCAAAGCCTCCTTATCACACCCATGCTGAGCATACCCTGTGATCATCGCATTCCAGGAAACTACATCTCGTTGAGCCATATTATTGAAAACCCTTTGTGCATCCTTTACGTTCCCACATTTGGCATACATTGCAGCAAGGGCAGTGTCAAGAATAATGCCTGGCACAATTCCAGCTTTGATCATATCAGCATGGACCTCTTTGCCCTTCTCTAGGTTTCCTAGCCTTGCACACACCTTGAGAGCACAAGTGAATGTGACCTGGTCGGGTGTCACGCCTTCCTCCATCATTAGCTCAAAGGTCTCAATGGCCTCTCTACCACACCCATGCTTCGCATATCCTGCCATCATTATAGTCCATGTAAACACATCTCGTTCAGGCATTTTGTCAAACACTAAGCGTGCATCCACAATGCTCCCGCACTTGGCATACATGTTGATGAGGGTGTTATATAGAAAGATGGCTGGCTTGAATCCCCTTTCGACAATGTGGGCATGCACTTGCTTCCCATGTTCTAGACCTTTCATTTTGATGCACTCCTGCAAGAGACAGACATAAGTACTAGAGTCTGGCGAAATGTCTCCTTGGTTCAAAATGTGCAGCGCCTCCTTGAGTTGTCCTGCCTTACAAAACATCCTCACATCCCCACAAGAGTCGGAAGATATCTTGCACACTCTCTCTCCTGGTCTTCTTTGAAAACCGGATGATTTACAAAACTGCTGATTAACCCCTGCCATCCTGCATGACAGTTACAGGCCTTTACGTCAAACACCATTCATGGCAAAGCTCCTGGATACTTGTCTGTGACATCTCCAAGAGGACATCATTGCTTCAACATATTAAAAGGTATACACAGCTACTGCAGTCATCTACAACAAAAATTAAAAACAGGTACCAATTCTAATTGTCTTCATTAGAACCTGCGCATGGACACCTGTTGAAGTCCAAAATTTCAGCTCGTTGGCACCTACAAGAGATTGCAGCCATTTAATATGAGAATAAACAATGCCAAATCTATATGTTTAAGTTGGAAACCTTCAATCATCATAAAAAAGAACCCGTACCCGTTGTGTTCTCGGCCTTCAGCTCCATGGCGTACATAGACACTTGAAAAATCAGCAGCTCGACCCTGTGGAGTGGAAGCTAGCTCTTCTTTCTGTGACAATCACCAGTGTGCTGATGAGCACCTACAGCTTTACCAACAGCATCCTAAGACTAAGCCCCCAAACACCAGCCTCTTCCAAATAGCAGGGAAATATCTTGGTGAAGCTACTTTCATGCCTTACAAGGAAAAGCAACGGACTGATACTGATAGCGAGAGCCACTTCTGCAAAACAACAAAAACTTATGTCCATGAGCAATTGGAGGTGAATTCCATCTAACAAATAGCACTATGCCAGAATGAGCAAAAGCCCCCCTTGACCTTTCACATACTACATGAAGAAAGGCGCACCTTGTTGAGCATGTTATCCCAGCGTGGTGAAGGACCTTTATAAACTTCTTGCCTGCCCAATTGTATGCTCCATGGTTGACCTGCATGCCAGAAACTCCAGGAACATCAAAACCTTGCCAGCTCTCATCTTCTTAATCTTTCTTGAGGTGGGCTAGTGTAGCTTTTGGCCGCTGTCCCTGCAAGCTACTCTGGGCTGTGATTTCTACGAGGACCATACAAACATGACAAGAACTTAAAGATGATGGTAGGGGAACTTGTGGAGGATAAGGTAACCTTTCAAACAAGGTTCAATGCAACTCATACTCAGTGTATCACAGCCTTTGATTGAACAGTGCTCTTTGCGTGAACCACAATCTGTCATCCGATCAGCATCTCGACTGACATCTTCAAACTTCGAAGGAGCCTCAGCGCTCACACCAGAATCAGGACCGAGTCTCTAAACAATCACCATACTCTGCTTGACCTTGCGTCATGGCAACTGGCTTATTTCACAAAAGGGATTTGAAACCATCCTCTATCCACACGATCTCTTGTGTGCTCTCCTTATGTCTGTAGCCCAGCAATCTTGAATTTTTCTGTGAAAACCACCAGGGTGCTCTAGTTTTAATGACAGACTCCTCAGACAAAGCCCCACCTATCAACCTTCAGGGCTTGGGCAATAGATTGCTATACCCTTCCAAGGCCTTGTAAGGTACTGACAGTAAAAGCCATTTCGGCAGATCGAATAGAAAGAGTAACTCTTGACATCCTATATGAAGATAGCCACACCTTGTCAAGACCATTGTCCCAGCGTTGTGAAGGATCTAACTCCTGCCTACGCTGGTGTAAACTGCATGCCTGACCTGCAAGCCAGGACTACCAAGAAACAACATGATTTTCCAGATTCCCATCATCTCAGTATTGTTCAGGATTACTAGTGTAGCCTTTACAGAATTCCTACAAGTTACTCTGGACTTGTCTGAGGCAACAACATGATGAAAATCCCAAAATTGAAGATGATAAAGGAGCTTTTAGAGGAATTCAAACCAGCTCATTGCGAGCCATACACCAAAGATCAAGGTGCTATGGGGATGGACCAGACCTTTTGATCCCAGTTTGCTGTACTACCGGCAGCAGTGGCTGGGTGACCTGTGTATGTAGTATTAGTAGTACGAGTACTAGCGGACATAGAAGTAGAAGCAGGGTGTCCTGGACGAAACCTCGCTGCCATGTAACACAGACCAGACTTTTTCTCTTTTAAACAAACGTACTCTGTGTTTCCAAAGATGGAAATTCTCTCCATGAAACTCTTTCCATTTCAAAGATTGTTGGGCGAGAAGTTGCTGTACGGGATCCCATGCTGTACGGGATTACTGGTGACAGTGTCAAAGATTGTGCACTTCCAATGTGTCGAATGGTGATAATGTCAGCATATGTCATATTAGTTGCGTGCTGTTATTTCAGCGATCATACTAGCTGGGAGATGACGATAGTACGAGGTTGAAGAGCAGCTGTGGAGTGGGCTCCCTTCAGACAAACTCTGGAGAGTGTTGGTGTCCCTACCATATCCTAGCCAATGGAGCTTTTGGTCAGTATGCAAAGTGCTGGCATTTACTGCTGTCTACTTGTGCTTGACCTCTATCGACAAGGAGCTAGGAGATATGCTTCCTTCGGTCCTCACCTTGATGCTCTCATACTGTCCTATCCCCATGTTGGAACTCCGATGCTGGCAGGAGACCTTCCAGACACGCAAGTGTGTTCTTCACCAAGTTTTTGGTGGCGTGATTGGCATTCATTCATCAGATGGTTAAGGATGTGATAGTAGCTACAGTGTGTGCACCGCCCTCTCGAAGGACTGGAGCCATATGCAAGGGATGGCGATTTCAGCTCCGCAGCCCAGCCCTAATTTAATCCGCTGCATGATGCCAGGCCACTCGCAGGACTTGAGGGCTCTGCGTATGGAGTGCGCATGCGCGTGCAGGATCGAAGAACGCGGGAAGACGCTGCCGACCCTGCTGGTGAGTGAGAAAGAGGCAACAAGATATGTTTTGATCCACTACTTGTATCCCCGATGTAAGTAACTAATACAACGGGTACCTCCATACATGGAAGGCGATCATCCAACTTCAAGGATCACGCTTTGGTGTGAAGTGAACCATCATTTGCTGCTGCATTTTTACGTCTCTTTCCTTATGTCTTTCCCAAGACATATCACATCTCTCCTCCCCGTCCCAAACATCAAAAGAGAAGCACGCACAGTGCAATCTGATCACTTGCTGAAGTCGAGGAACCTCTGGTATCGTCCTAGCAAATCTGAAGCTCATTTGAACTTCGATCAAAACATATATTCGCACATCTCTTGCTCCTTCGATACGATCCAAAACAAGACATCGCAAACCACACGACAGAGAAACCCAACAGCGAGACATTCAAGAACACTTCATGCACAAAAATGAACTAGCGAGTTTTAACAAGTGACGAGCTGCAGGCCGGGCATGCAGGGAGGACCTGGTGCACTACTACACTCCAAGGTGACCTCCAGCCTAAGCAACTTGACTACGCGGATTGGAGATGTGTGTTTCTGCCAGTCTGCACGGGACAGTGAGAACCTCCAAGGTGGATCCAGCAGATCATACCCTTACTAATATAAGCAGAGACTGCTTCAAACTCAAAACTATTCTGGGCAAGCGGCCAAGATCTGAGCTTCCCCCGCTCCTCCAAATCTGCCAACTATTCTGTACAATATAGGATCTGAGCTTTCACAGCAAGTTCTCATTTTGTGAATGTGGGTTGACACCTATGTAAGCGCTGGAATCCATGCGCGCCGAGGCCACAAATCTCGGCTGTGGCTGACATGTCCCTCCGACCGTGAAGGGTGGCTGGTATGCACTTCCATCTTCAAGCTTCGGAGAAGATCCACCACCCACACCAGAATTGGGACAGCACTCGGATTTCCTTCGGCTATCACCAGAGTCAGTCAGAACCCCTCCCTCCTTCAGTCCAAGTGCAATTATGGTCAATGTTCTCGGAAATTGGTGGATGAACCGAGTAGCTACACAGATCAATGAATGAAGCAACACACTCCCACCTTTCCAGAGAAATATTTTTTCACCAGTAATCCCCACAAGAACAAATCCCATCTTCAAAATGGTGAAAGCGGTTAACATCCCGTACAACAATTGCTCGGCCAACAATCTTTGAGATGAATTTGGTGGAGGTGTGGCAGTCACCACACACCCGAAGATTCTTGATGAGACGGAGAGGCGTCTTAGGGGGTGTGCTGATCAGCCCATAACCAATGGCCAGCTTCTCACTGTGGTGGCAAAGAGAAAATCCCTTTTGCTCCTCCTCCACATCATGCAATACAAAGCGAGTGTCAGGCACATACCCCGCCTCCTTCATCTGCCCAGACAATCTTCTCAGCTCAGCATGGATTTCCTTAATGTTGGGATGCAATTTGTCATCTACGACAAAGGTGTGCACCCTGTTGTCAACCTCAATGCAGCAGCGACCTGGCTCCTTTCTAACTCCTCTGACCTTCATCATTTTTCTCACCTTCGCACTATCATCCCACCTGCCAGCTGCGGCATAGATGTTTGATAGCAACACATAAGTTGCAGCATCCTCTTCATCCCACTTGAGAATAGATGTGGCCGCATGTTCAGCCATCTCCACATTGCCATGGATTCTGCAGGCACCGAGCAAGGCCTTCCAAACCACAGCATTTGGCTTCATTGGCATTTTATCAATAATATCCTTTGCCTCATCCAATTGCCCGGCACGTCCAAGAAGGTCCACCATGCAGCCAAAGTGTTTTATTGTTGGAGTGACACCATGAGCTTGACTCAGGGAACCGAAGTAGCGTCTTCCTTCATCCAGTAGGCCAACGTGGCTACACACGGAGAGAACACATATAAAGGTGATACCGTCCGGTTTCAAGCCTTCCATTTGCATTCCTTCAAACAGTTGCAGGGCTTCCCTATGAAAACCATGTTGGGCATATCCTGCGATCATACCGTTCCAGGACACCACACCTCGTTCGGCCATATTGTTGAACACTCCCTTTGCATCTTCAATGCTCCCACATTTGGCATACATGTCCACCAGGGCAGTGTTCAGAATGACATCTGGTACAATTCCAGCTTTGACGATATCACCATGGACCTCTTTGCCCTTTTCCAGGGCCGCCAGGCTCGCACACGCATTGCAAACACAAACAAATGTGATCTGGTTGGGCTTCACCCCTTCCTCCATCATTTGCTCATATGTCTCCAAAGCCTCCATCCCGCGCCCCTGCTGTGCATATCCTCCGATCATCGCGCTCCACGATACCACATCACGTTCAGCCATATTGTCAAACACTGCCTTTGCATCCTCGATGCACCCACATTTGGCATACATGTCCACGAGGGTACTATTCAGAATAACATCTGGTACAATTCCAGCTTTGACGATGTCACCATGGACCTCTTTGCCCTTCTCCAGGGCTGCCAGGCTCGCACACGCATTGCAAACGCAAACAAACGTGATCTGGTTGGGCTTCACCCCTTCCCGCAACATTTGCTCATAGGTCTCCAAAGCATCTATCCCGCGCCCCTGCTGTGCATATCCTGCAATCATCGCACTCCACGATACCACATTTCGTTCAGACATATCGTCGAATACTCCCTTTGCATCCTCAATGCACCCACATTTGGAATACATGTCCACGAGGGTATTGTTCAGAATGACATCTGGTACAATTCCAGCTTTGACGATGTCACCATGGACCTCTCTGCCCTTGTCCAGAGCTGCCAGGCTCGCACACGCATTGCAAACGCAAACGAACGTGATGTGGTCGGGCTTCACCCCTTCCCGCATCATTTGGTCATAGGTCTCCAAAGCATTTGTACCACACCCATGCTTGGTAAATCCTGCCAACATTATATTCCATGTGAACAGAGATCGTTGAGGCATCCTGTTGAACACTTGGTGAGCATCCATGACGCTCCCGCACTTAACATACATGTTGACAAGGGTGTTATGTAGGAAAACGTTTGGCTTGAATCCACTATGGATAATGTGAGCGTGCACCTGCTTTCCAGCTTCCAGGCCTTTCACCTTGATGCACTTATGCAAGAGACAGACATACATATCTGAATCTGCTGAAAGGCCTCCTCCTTGGTTTAAAGTTTGTAGAGCCTCTGTCAGTCTGTCTGCCTCACAAAGTATCTTCACATGCCCAGAACTCCCAGAAGAGGCATTGTGGACTCCCTCTCTTGCCCCTCTTTCAGAAGCTGTGGTCATGGTCGAGGTGCCTGCTTTTATCAACTGTGCTGCTGCCGCTGCTACTTCTAGTTGACCATCTATCCATGCAGGTTTCTTGTAGCTATCGATCCACAGGGAATCATAGGTACTCTTGTGCTTGAAATCCGGCCCTCTTGGATGAGTCTGGACCCACACTCTATCCTTGCTCCTTCAGCTATCCCTGCCTCTGCACAAATCATGCATACAGCCCTCGCCTTGCTGCTAGCAGCTGACAATGACAGCCTATATTTGTTCTAACAAACATCCCACCCTACTTACCACACTAGTGCCTATGCTGAATTGCATCTGCTTCTCTCTGTAATCTAACAGGCATTCACCTTTTTGCCTCGATTGTCCGACCATTGACTGGGGTCGGAGAAGAAATCATTCCCAAGCTTCTCCTCATCTCTGGTCTCTGTTTTTGGATACTTTCCTGTTGCCACATTGGCAGTAACATGTCAAAACATTCCATAGGTCCACCCAACGTGCTAACTTGCAGGATTCAACATGGAAAATTAGGGACGACTCTAATAAGAGGGAAAACAGCCCGACAGGTGTTGAAGAAGGTGCCTTCATTAGCAGTGCCTGATTTCATCAACTGTGCTGCTGCCGCTGCTGCTTCCAGTTGACCATGTACCCATGCAGGTTTCTTGTAGCTATTGATCCACAGGGAATCACAAGTAATCTTGTGTTTGAAATACGTCCCTCTTGGATGAATCTGGACCCACACTCAATCCCTGCTCCTTCAGCTATCCCTGCCTCTGCACAAATGATGCATACCCCCTGACAGCATAGAGTTCTTCCGACAACAAACACCCCAACCCTACTTATCACACTAGTCCCAATTTTCAGTTGCGTCTGCTTCTCTGTGTAATCCAACAGGCATTCACCTTTTCGCCTCGATTGTCCCACCATTGACTGGGCTCGGAAAAGTATTCATTAGGAGAAGGATGCATCTCCCCATATGTTCTGCCTATGTGCTTCATATTGGCTTCATAGAGGGAGATTGCCTAGTAGACAGAACATTGGCTTTAAGGGATCATTAGAATAAATGTAAAAATATGTTAGGGTTTTTCTTCTTGGCCATGGTTGACTATTGAGGCCTCTAATGACAAGATTCCTTCTACCTACCTTTTCGACATTTGGATGGACAGACGGTGGATGATGACAGTTGGAAAAGGGCTCGGATGAAACCAGCTGGAAACAATCTATTTTTAAACTAAGTATTGTCTTATGTTAACAGCTAGCTTATCTCTAAAATAGAATGAGGTGGCCTCCTATATGGACAGACACCCGGATGGAATCCAAATAACCAATCAGAGCTTGCCACTTGGTTAGATGAGATTGTGGGCCTTCGTTTATAAAAGAGATGAGCACGACGCTTAAGGCGGCGGTGTACGTTTGGTGTGTAAACCCTAGTATACGTGTGTGAGAGATTTGGATGAAGAAGGTGTGAGTGAGGATGTGCTGCTAACATATGTGAATGATTCTGACTCCTCTCCGTTGGATCCTGCCTATCTCGCTAGCCTGCTTTACCGAGCACACATCCCCGTGATAGCTCAATACCCGTAGAGGAAGAGGAATAACGGGGTGGGCGAGAATCTTGGTGGAGAAGAGGTTGCAGGATTTCGTTAATCATTAGCTGCACATTCATTCCTTGTACGTCAGGTAGCTGTACACTGACACTGTTGCCATGGCGGCGCTCTACTGTTTCAGTTCTCGCTCGTGTTTTTGCTTGCTCCTGGCTTTCATAGTATTTGCTTGCATTTTTGTAACCTGCGGCAATGGCCTCGTCTTCTAATCCTCCAATTGACGTTGAACTTAACGCGTACAAAAAAACTCCCGCTGGTCATTTTGAGTCGAGCTTCGGTTGATCCTAGCCTGGTGGTTGAAGTTGATTATCCGCCTCTTGGTGCTCCGATTGAACGCCCTGAATTGGTCCTCGACACGCCTTCTAATCACTGGGTGGCTCAGTTTGAGTTGACCGCTGCGTTGGAGGGTCTGAAGCCCACCCATACTCCGCAAGAAGAAGCGGAATAGAGGCGAAAGTGCATCCAAGCGTTTGAAGGGGCCAGAGCGGCCAAGGCCCTGCAACGTCTTTTTGCGAGATAGCATGCAAGCTTCCATTAACTGAGGCCAAAGACAAGCTTTTGAAGGGTTGGCGGCTCTCGTGGGCTAAAGTTGGTGTTCCGCAGTTCACAATAGCTGGGGAGGTTTCTGGCGAGTGCGAGAACTTCCTTCCGCCCAATTTACCCAGTGCGCATCGTCTGTGGGAGCTGGTGAAAGGTGACAGTTCTCTTGTCTTGGCCAACCTGAGGCCCACCTGGAAACCTGATTACAATGTGGACATAACTTGGGATGACCATATTGCAGGCATTCCCGTCGCTCACTTTCCTCATGCTGTGCATGAAATTTTAATTTTCCCTGCTATTGTGTTTAGACATGAAAGATTGGGTTATTACTTGCCTGGATTTCCTGTCACTGATTATCCGGTGCATACACTGCTTGCCAAGGAGAAGCTTATCCGCTCCATTGTTAGAGTGGCTTTCTGGCTCAAAGTAGACGAGGAACTGTGGCACTTTATGGATGAAGGTGTTTACATGCTTCACAAACACAGATTTATAAGTGGCTATTGCATCAAGGACCAGGAGTCCAAATTGCGGCGTGCACGATCCTCTAGCAAAAGGTAACACCTTTGTTTTTATCAAACAGACTACAATGCCTGTCACTACTCGGTTTTGCAAGGAGCCATGGAATGTACTAGATGAGTTGGATGATTTGGATCTTACTGATGATGTGAAAGTTGACGGTGACACTTTTCCTGATCCTATGTCTGAAACCTTGTCTCCCGAGGAGCCACTGCCAGGTGATGATACCAGTCCGACCCAAGGGGTCCTTCTAGCCTCTGGTAATGTGCCTAACCTCAATATTCAGGGCATTTGTGATGCTATGGCTACGTTGTCTAGTTGTCCTGCTCTTATGCAGCTCTTTTTGGATAAGCAAGTAGGTTCGCCCTCAGTTACCAAGCTCAAGGAGGTCCATCGTGTTCACAAACGGCCTTATCCTGGCTATGAGGTAGGCCAGGACTTTGACAACTTCCTCAATTTTTTTGAGATGAGTGTCAAATTCAATGAGCTGCCAACTTCTATGATTACTGATTCCTTTCGTTTTTGTCTCAAAGGTGAGGCTCGTGACCTCTTTGCAACTAGCATCAAGGATCAGGGTGAGTTGCGATGGGGAGTGGCCAAACAGTTGGCGCTTCAGTTGTTTCGTGCAGACACGCCCATCAAGTACACCATGCCCGATCGTCCTTATCAACCTGGTGAGAGTATCTAGAAATACTACACTGACTTGAAAACCACGGTGGTCAAGGCCATTCCGGTACCTTCTGAACGCACTGCCATACTTAAAACCTACTTCATTACCGGATTACCTGCCTCTGATCAAGTCTACTTACAAAAGCATCCTTATCGCAATGAGAGGCATATGGTAGAGATGATGGATGAGCACATGAGGTTTAAGAATGCTAAACTAGGCAAAAATTGTCTGCTGTTGTTCATTCTGCTCATCAACATACTTCCGATGTTCTCATGGGGTTGCCATGGTTAAGGGTGGCTCTACAGAGGCCTCTCCTACATTACTGGAGGAGGTTAAAACCCTATAACAAGAGCTGCACACTCAGCTTTAAGCTGTCAGGGCAGAAGGATCCTGGAGGGCCGCACCTGCCAAGCCTCCTCCCGCTGACTATCATCGTGGCCATACTCAGACTGGCCCACGGTATGAGGTTAAAGGTAAACGTGTGGCATGTTTCATTTGTGGGTCACTTGAGCACTGGACCCGCTTCTGCACCTATGCCGATCTTGTCCCTGGTATGATTGCAGAACACACACGAATTCAACAAGAACGGAAGGGCAAACAGCCTTTAAATGAAACCAATCGCTTGTGAAGGGCCAAGCGGTCAGTATCCCACAAACCCTGCAAAAGATGACTTTATTGTTTCTGTGATGTTGTCTAATGAATTCAAATTAATGCAATGTGAAGCGAATATGAAGCTTAGGAAGGAAAGAGTGCACCATCTCATGACTCAATGTCACATATGGCTCTTCTCGTTTTCCAACGACGCAATGGCATGAGCCTTGCGCGCGAGCGTACGCTCACATAGGAGTGACGTGGCGTGAGCGTACGCTCACGCCAACTGACGTGGCATGAGCGTGATGTCAGCAGGCTGATATGGCGACAAATGCTGAAGTGGCACTGCGCTGTCATCTGCCACGTCAGCATGAATATGCGCCGCCTATAATCGAGGATGGTCCTATGACCGTGGGATTAATGCAGGGAATCCTTGCCTGAATACAATGAAGACTACCATGGGGCCTACAATTGTAGGATCGAACATTGTGCAATTACAAATGTTTGTTTCACTTTTACAATTACAAAGACGAGAAAATATCCTCACAAAGTATGTGCCATAGAGGCTGCCACGGGAAGACCTTGCTCCTTCCCCAAATAACAATGAGAGTTAGGATCATCTTCAAAAGATGATTGGAGTGCATAGCGACAGGAAAACATGTAGACTTCGAAAGGTGCAATGATCCATGTGCTTTTAAAAGTTGCCACTCAGAGCTCACTCAGTATAGTTGGAAGCATAATGAAGGGATAAGGGACGCCATATCATTGTACCGCCGACGATATTGCAAACGAATTGATTTGAATTGAATTTCCATGACAATGTTGCAAATTGCACATTTCATAGCATGGTCATCCACATACCACATTGCATAGCAGATGCTACCTATGTGTTGTATCCCGCTGCAATATAATATCGACCTCGTTGAAACTCAGAGTGGCCTGGTGAACGAAGTTGTCACGTTTGGGATCGCAAACCATCTTCTTCAAAAATATGAAATACAAATGTTTGTAGGGTATGAATTTACCTCTCTTGCCCAAACTGGTTGATAGCATATTCACAAAGTCAGGACATGTGCAATTGGGGAAATGGGAAACCGTGATGTCGTAGGCCCTGTCATGAACAACAGATGTCGAAGTGATCATTGTGTACACCCGACCATATCCTGGATCGAGCACTTCCGTGGTGCTTGCAACACGAGCTTGGAGCATTCTTGCGGACTCCATTTTGCCAAAGTGTTCAGTGGTTGGAGGGGAACGCCGAACCAGCTTTCCATCTCGTTTGGTTGGCCACAAGTGAGGATTTGCCGGAGGGACCCGAGAAGATGCAGAATTAGAAGCACATGCATGCAGTTGGGGTTGTCTCACAAGGGAAAAGTCTGTCTCCTCCAGCATTGCAATCTCCTGACTCATGAGATGTGTTCCCACCTTGACGGGCCAAACTGTTGGAGGAGCTGGTTTCATCACCACGGAAGGACGCATAGTACCATGCACACATCTACCACAATCGTCTGCGCATAACCAGAACTTGTGGTTCTTGGCTTCTGGTTGGCCGTATGGACGCATTAAACCCGTGAAAGTCGGAGCAGGAGTCCGGGCACCACCTCTAGATATAGATGAAGTGCACTTTTCGAAATTAGTTGCCCTGATCGCTGTACATTTCACACGAGACCCTGCACTTGTGCGTTCTATGTGCCAAACATGGTCGGGGCATGTGGACTCCAACACATCAAGGGGGTAGTTTCTCTCCTGCATCATTTCAGTGGCACTGTTTGATGCTGGAGCCTACCGTCGTGTCGGAGGTTCCTCCAGAATGGAGGTTCCGGACATGGATCTGTCATGCAGGGGAACACGAGGCTTCGAGAAGTTATTACGGTCTGCCCTGTGCGAATCGGAATCCGAACCAGGTGGGATGTTCAATTTCCTCTTACAGGAGCTGAATCTCTCCTCCTCTTCAAGATAAGGAATTCTAGAAACAAGTGGCGTTCCCTGGGCATACGAGAAAAAAAAACAGAAGTAATGATCGGCGGCACCGACAGAAGTGATGGTCGGCACCGACCATCGCATCCACCCAAATGCCAAATATCAAAAGCCACCTTAAATTTATTTTAAAAAATAAAATAAAATAAAATCGGAAAGTGATGATAGGTGGCACCGACAGAAGTGATTCTCGGCACCGACCATCACATCCACCCAAATGCCGAATGTCAAAAGCCAAAAGCCAAAAAAAAAAAAAAAACAGAAAGTGATGATCATCGGCGACATTGACAGAAGTGATGGTCGACACTGATCATCGCATCCGCCCTAATGTCAAAGCCAAAAAAAAAGATCAGCGGCACTGACAGAAGTGATGGTCGGCACCGACCATCACATCCACCCAAATGCCGAATGTCAAAAGCCAAATAAAAATTATTATTTAAAAAAAAAAAAAAACAGAGAGTGGTGATCGGTAACAGAAGTGATGGGCGGCACCGATCATCACATCCACCCAAATGCCGAATGTCCAAAAAAAAAAAAAAAACGGAAAGTGATGATCGGTGGCACCGACCATCGCATCCACCCAAATGCCGAATGTCAAAAAAAAAAAATAAAAAATGATGATCGGCGGCACTGGCAGAAGTGATGGTCGGCACCGACCATAACATCCGCCCAGATGCCGAATGTCAAAAGCCAATAAAAAAAATTATTAAAAAAAACAAGAAAAACAAAAAAAAAACAGAAAGTTATGATCAGCGGCACCGACAGAAGTGATGGTCGGTGCCGACCATCACATCCACCCAAATGCCGAATGTCGAAAAATTAAAAAAAAAAAAAAAAAAAAACGACAACAACGGAGAGTGGTGATCGGTAACAGAATTGATGGTCGGCACCAATCTTCACATCCACCCAAATGCCGAATGTCAAAAAAAAAAAAAAAAAAAACGGAAAGTGATGATCGGCGGCACCGACCATCGCATCCACCCAAATGCTGAATGTCAAAAAAATAAAAAATAAAAAATGATGATCGGCGGCACTGGCAGAAGTGATGGTCGGCACCGACCATCGCATCCGCCCAAATGCCGAATGTCAAAAGCCAATAAAAATAAAAAATAAAAAAATAAAAAAACAGAAAGTGATGATCAACGGCACCGACAGAAGTGATGGTCGGTGCCCGACCATCACATCCACCCAAATGCCAAATGTCAAAGAAAAAAAAAAAAAAGAAAAAAAAAAAAACAGAGAGTGATGATCGGCAGCACCGATAGTTGTGATGGTCGGTACCCAAATGCCGAATGAAAGAAAAGTATTTTAAAAAATAAAATAATAAATGATCGACGGCACCGACAGAAGTGATTTTCGGCACTGATCATCACATCCACCCAAATGCCAAATGTCAAATAAATAAATAAATAAATAACCAGAATAATGATCGGCACTGATCATCACATCCTCCCAAATGCCGAATGTCAAAAAAAAAAAAAAAAAAACAAAAAAACAACAACAACGGAGAGTGGTGATCGGTAACAGAAGTGATGGTCGGCATCGATCATCACATCCACCCAAATGCCGAATGTCAAAAAAAAAAAAAAAAAAACGGAAAGTGATGATCGGCGGCACCGACAGAAGGGATTGTCGGCACCGACCATCGCATCCACCCAAATGCTGAATGTCAAAAAAATAAAAAATAAAAAATGATGATCGGCGGCACTGGCAGAAGTGATGGTCGGCACCGACCATCGCATCCGCCCAAATGCCGAATGTCAAAAGCCAATAAAAAAAAATAAAAAAAAATAAAGAAAACAGAAAGTGATGATCAGCGGCACCGACAGAAATGATGGTCGGTGCCCGACCATCACATCCACCCAAATGCCGAATGTCAAAGAAAAAAAAAAAAAAAAAAAAAAAAACGGAGAGTGATGATTGGCAGCACCGATAGATGTGATGGTCGGCACCCAAATGCCGAATGAAATAAAAGTATTTAAAAAAATAAAAAAATAAATGATCAGCGGCACCGATAGAAGTGATTTTCGGCACTGATCATCACATCCACCCAAATGCCAAATGTCAAATAAATAAATAAATAAATAACCAGAATAATGATCGGCACTGATCATCACATCCTCCCAAATGCCGAATGTCAAAAAAAAAAACAAAAAAACAAAAAAACAACAACAACGGAGAGTGGTGATCGGTAACAGAAGTGATGGTCGGCATCGATCATCACATCCACCCAAATGCCGAATGTCAAAAAAAAAAAAAAAAAAACGGAAAGTGATGATCGGCGGCACCGACAGAAGGGATTGTCGGGACCGACCATCGCATCCACCCAAATGCTGAATGTCAAAAAAATAAAAAATAAAAAATGATGATCGGCGGCACTGGCAGAAGTGATGGTCGGCACCGACCATCGCATCCGCCCAAATGCCGAATGTCAAAAGCCAATAAAAAAAAATAAAAAAAAATAAAGAAAACAGAAAGTGATGATCAGCGGCACCGACAGAAATGATGGTCGGTGCCCGACCATCACATCCACCCAAATGCCGAATGTCAAAGAAAAAAAAAAAAAAAAAAAAAAAACGAAGAGTGATGATTGGCAGCACCGATAGATGTGATGGTCGGCACCCAAATGCCGAATGAAATAAAAGTATTTAAAAAAATAAAAAAATAAATGATCAGCGGCACCGATAGAAGTGATTTTCGGCACTGATCATCACATCCACCCAAATGCCAAATGTCAAATAAATAAATAAATAAATAACCAGAAGTAACGATCGGCACCGATCATCACATCCACCCAAATGCCGAATGTCAAATGCAAAAAAAAAATAAAAAAATCTACGGCTATCAATTCCGCGACTATATGCCGTTTTCTCCCTGTTCTATCCGCGGTCAAAGGTACGCCCATGGAAATGACATGGCGAGGCGTGACGTGGCGTTAACCACGCTGGCGAAGACTGCTGACGTGGCGTCGGACCCATGAGCCAACGTGGCGAGAACCGGTGACGTGGCGTGAGCTTGGCCGCGCTCACACGCTCACGTGGCCAGGCTCACGCGAGGCATCCGCCCTCGTTTTCATGTGTTGTTGACACAGACTTCATCATGTCTGTTGTTCCATTGTCCGTGGTTCGACTACTTGGTCTCAAACTCACCCCAGCCACAGATCTGCAGGTGACCATAGCAGATGGCACGCGTTATGAGCCCCTGGGTTTGGTCACCATCCCTATTAAGGTCAGTTGCAAATCAGTCACACTGACTTGCATAGTTACCATTGGCGAGCAATTGTTGTTAGGCTTGGATTGGATGTGTGCTGCAGGGGCCAAGATTGATGTGGTTGAAAACATCATGTGGCTTGCCAGTGGCAGCTCCTCGCCCCACAAGGTGCAGCTCAGCTTTGTCTCCTTGCCTGCTGGTTGTGCCACTGCGCATCTCTCTCACATGCGCACCATTGTTGTTGAAACAAGACGGCAGGCTGGTGAGCAATACAACTGGACATGTTACTTTAACTTTGCCAAGGCTGCTCCTTCCACCTTGTATCAGTGGCAGCCACCTTTTCCTGGTAAGAAGAGTGGCCCTCCCATTCCAATCCAAGGTAACACCACTCTTCTTCGCAATCCTACTGACTTTGTTATACCTGCCTCCTCCCAAATGATTGTTTATCTTGGCCTCACATTTCTTTGTCCACAAGGTAGTTATCTTGAAGTTGAGGGATGGAAACGCTTGATGCTTTCCAAACATTGCTTGATTGCATCTGGGGTACTGGATCGGGGCTTTCGAGGGGAGCTCAAACTTCTTGTTGCCAACCCAGAACGCATACCAATCACCATCTGCAAGGGTCAGGTCCTAGCACGCCTCACTGCCACCCCATTGACAGATTTGGGAGAGGTGCAACATGCTTTAAGTTTTGCTGACATTGGCCTGTCAGATGATCTTGTAGATCAATTGCATCTCTTGACACAATCCGTGGCTGCACCTAAGGTCCGCCCCCTCACTCCTGCACAATCTGCTCATCTTGACCAGGTCATGACTGATATCAAAATGGGCTCTAGTCTCACTAAAAATGAAAGGTCTCATCTATATCATGTTATTCGTGACAATCTAGATGTTTTCAGTGCTGGTTCTCATGACTTGGGTCGTACCGATGTTCTCCATCATAACATTGTCACTGAGGGTAGCCCTGTCAAACAGTATGCTTATAGAGAAAGCGTCAAAGAGCGCGAAATTATGCAAACCGAACTGACCAAGATGCTTGATGCCGGAGTTATTAAACCCTCTATTTCCCCCTAGGCCAACCCCATCGTGTTGGTTGCCAAGAAAGATGGTACCACTCGTTTCTGTGTTGATTTCCAACGTCTCAATGCCCTAACCAAAAAGGATGTATATCCCTTACCTCGCATTAATGATACTTTGGATCAACTCAATGGTGCCACTCTCTTCTCTTCCTTGGATCTTGCTACGGGCTTTTGGCAGGTTCTACTCAAAGAGTCAACCAAGGAGAAAACTGCGTTCACCTGTACGATGGGCCTCCAGTTTGAAACCATGCCTTTTGGATTATGTAATGCCACTGCCACCTTTCAACGTCTCATGGATATCGTTTTAGGGAACTTGCGCTGGGAATGTGCATTGGTATATGTTGATGACATGAACGTTTACTCAGCTGACTTTGATTCTCACATGCTGGATCTGAAGCGAGTTCTGTGCAGGCTTAGAGGAGCAGGCCTCAAAGTAAAAGCCAAGAAATGTGATCTGTGCATGATGAAGCTTCATTTTCTTGGCCACCTTCTCTCAGCTAAAGGCATTAGCCCTGACCCTGCCAAAATTCAGGCTGTCTGGGAATATCCCACTCCACGTGACAAAGATTGTGTCCGTGCTTTCCTTGGGTTAGCTTCTTACTATCGTCGTTTCATTAAATACTTTGCTCACATTGCTGTTGTGCTTAATCAGTTGTTATGCAAAGATGTTCGCTTTCTTTGGGGCCGGTCCCAAATCACTGCTTTCGAGAAACTAGCCCTCACCAGTGCACCCATTCTGGTCTTTCCTGATTTTTGACTGCCTTTTATTCTTCAGACTGATGCCTCTGACCTGGCTGCTTCAGCTATTCTATGCCAGAAGAGAGACGGCAGGGAACAAGTGGTGGCCTATGCTTCCAGGCGGCTTGACAAACATGAAAAGAACTATAGCATCACTGATAAAGAGGGCCTTCCAGTCATTTTTGGGGTGAAACACTTCAGGCAGTATCTCCATGGCTATCCCTTTGTTATTCAGACTGATCATCTTCCATTGAAGGCTCTCAAAACCCCACGAGCACTCTCGGGACGCTTGGCTCGGTGGTCACTTACTCTTCAAATGTTCGAGTACGACATTGAGTACAAGAAAGGCAAAGCCAACAGCAATGCCGATGCTCTCACCTGCATTGAGACTAAGTCCTCTGCCCCTTATGTTACCTTAGATGACCTTGCACACTGCTTACCATCTGGTGCTTTACCCTTGCCTTCTTCCTCTCCTGACGGATCCAATTTACGTGCTTTGTTTGCTACTGTTCTATTTCTTTCACCTGATCTCATGTCTGAATGGGATTTGCTTTCCTTTTCTGCTAGTTGATATTGGTTTAGAGTGATGTCCTGCCACTGAGGTCATATTCTAGGTATGATATCTCTCTCTCTTCTCTGATTGAACTGTACCTTTCTCCTTCTAGTTTTGGTTTTGGCACTGAATCCTCTCCATAGGGAAATCTGCTTATGTGCTTCATTGTCCTTGGTTGCATCTTCATGAAGTCTCCCTTATCATTCAGTTGAGCTAAAAGCCTTCCCATGGAGATCACTGAGGCGGACACTCCGTTATGCTCACAATAACCCAAGGGCTAGCTATGGCAACTGCAACCATGGAGGACCTACTTCACCAAGCCCTCCTCCAGAAGTGTAAGACCAACACTCATCTGTCGGGCCTCTCTTCCCGTCTTATCAGGCAAGTCAGCTATCATCTCTCCTCTCATAGGGAGCATGAAGGTAAGTTGCTTAAGGTAGTTCATGTTCATGGGCAAGAGACTACCGTGGAGGTCCCTACTAGGAGCTCTATGCCTACATTGCTTGAGCTTTACCATTGCTCACTATATGCTGGGCATTTAGGCATTGATAAAATTGTCAAGAGACTCCAGGAAAAGTACCATTGGAAGGGGTTAACTAAGGATGTGGCAGATTTCATTTCTAAGTGTGTTTCATGTAAGTCCAAAACACTATTGTCTAGGACCATCGCTCCTTTTAAATTACAACTAATTCCGGTGACTGAGATGTTTGCCCGAGTTGGTCTTGATCTTGTTGGACCCCTCAAAACTACGACTAAGGGCAATAGCTACATTGGTGTGGCTACTGATTATCTGTCTAAGTGGGTTGAGATCCGACCATTGGTTGCTAAGGACAGTGACGAGGTGGTTCAATTCTTCTTTGATGAAATCCTGCTACGCCATGGTTGTCCCCTTAAATTTTAACTGATCAGGGTACGGAGTTTTGTAACCAGCTGATGGAGGTTGTGTGCTTTAATTTAGATGTCAAGCATCGCTTGACTGCTCCTTACAACCCCCAGTGCAACAGGCTTACAGAGAGATTCAACAAAACCATGTGCCAGTTGTTAGAAAAGAACGGGGCTCTCACTAAAGAATGAGATGTTACTCTACCCATTCTCATATTTGCCTACAGGACCTCGGTACATGCCAACACACGCTTTTCTCCTTTTGAATTATTGTATGGCCGCAAGGCTCGCACCCCTCTTCATGTCCCTATGCTTCAAACTCAGGTTGAGGAGCCCATCATATGAGAAGAATTTCTTACTCACCTCACTTCTCATCGTTTGGGTTTATTAGAGACGGCTAAACACAACATTCAGGTTTCTCAAGTTGCTCAGGCTAGAAATTATAACCATAGGGTTGTTTACTCTGAAATTTTTTCTCTAGGCCAGACTGTTTGTGTTTGGTTGCAGCCTGGCAAACATGTCACCAAGTCATGCGGATCGATGGGCCTTATTTGATTCATGCGATTTTGCCAAGTCGACAATACCGTCTCTTTCCTCAACATCCTTCTACCGCGGAGATTGCGGGGACTGTTCATGTTTCCCAACTTGTCCCTTAAAGGCGAAATTTGATTTGACCTGCCTCAACGTGGAGAATCGTCATGTGGTTTTAACTCCCAAGAAGCGTGCTCGGCTTGATTATGCTTCAGTTGCTACCTAGACTTACTCATGACACTATATTTTATTCAGCTAGTCCCTACCTAGGATCCATCTCATTTCTCTTTGTAGTTCTCCAGGTTGCACACCTCACGAGATGGGGTTTTTCCCAGCAAGGTTTTGTCCTTTGCTCAAATTGCAGAGCAAGGTTTTTCTTGTTGCGGTTTTTTTCATCATATCTTGGTGTGACCTTGAGCGACACTGCTCCCTGTCTTGAGCATAGTGTTTGTTAGATGGCTCGATGGAGCTCGCTTCTCTGTGTGCCAGGAGGCTTTACATATGTAATGACTAGATTCCTTCTACCTACCTTTTCGACATTTGGACGGACAGACGCTGGACGATGACCGTTGGAAAGAGGCTCGGATGAAACTAGCTGGAAACCATCTATTTTTAAACTAAGTATTGTCTTATGTTAACAACTAGCTTATCTCTAAAATAAAATGAGGTGGCGTCCTATCTGGACAGACACCCGGATGAAATCCAAATAACCAATCAGGGCTTGCCACTTGGTTAGATGAGATTGTGGGCCTTCGTTTATAAAAGAGATCAGCACGACGCTTAAGGCGCTGGTGTACGTTTGGTGTGTAAACCCTAGTGTACCTGTGTGAGAGATTTGGATGAAGAAGGTGTGAGTGACGATGTGTTGCTAACCCATGTGAATGATTTTGACTCCTCTCCGTTGGATCCTGCCTATCTCGCTAGCCTGCTTTACCGAGCACACATCCCCGTGATAGCTCAATACCCGTAGAGGAAGAGGAATAACGGGGTGGGCGAGAATCTGGCTTTACAGGCCGTATGGCACCCTTTGAGATTTAACTCTTCTTCCCCTTCAATAATTCAACTATTATAGTTATTTGGCTAAAAATAATGTCATTTTTTGGCTAAAATATAATAGGGTTTAGCCAGAACTTGTCGTCGTGGCCTTCTGTGGAGAAACAAAAACTTGGCACTAGCTGGCATCCTAAAAAGCCTTGATTGCCAGCTCCTCAGTTTGTTTGCTTCAGTAAGGAGGAAAGAGAGGGCAACTCTCATTTATGGAAATGTCAAAATGCTTCAACTGCTCTGTTTGTTCAGCTTGAATGCTATTCCAGTATAAAATGGACATTCTCAGGGAGGAAAGGATTGCTGTATGTCCCCTTCAATCCTGCAGAGCTTCATCTGGGCATGTCAATTATTGACATTGACATTAGATTGTGCACAGCTCAAAGTTCATCGGATCAGTGTGCCTGTTGCACTGCTAAGGATAACTAGTTTTCTTTTTCATGATAACATAAAAACTTTGCGAATTACATGTAATGTGTAGGAGTATTACATGTATGTATAGAAATAGTCCACTCGCAGATGAAGCCAGTGTCGGAACTCCTGATTATGATATTTTTCCACTCTGTTTCTATGTTACACCACACCACTTTACCAATAGTGCCATGTAAAGTTCTGCAGATGCATGGCAATGTCTCTAACAACCAATCAAGTCAATTGTAGTAGGCCATTAGTGTTAGACTACCCTTGGGCAGGAAGGGTTAGCTGATTCTGCTGCATCGAAGTATTCAACCTGCCTCAAATTTTTTCTACACAGTTTATAGATCACCATAAAATATGTGATAGGGCAGTATGGATTGGCTACTTCTGCTGCAAGAAAATTTGCATTCTGCTTGGTAATTTGCTGATGACGATTTCTGAGTATGAGGCGAGTGTTTCCCAGGCCAATGCCCATAGCTTGTCAAACTCTTCCTCAGGTTGCTCATAGATGTAAGGGGCGCCGAACGCTGAGAACAACCCAAGAAAGAGGAGCGTTTGAACCGAAAGCCGGCCAAAAAACTAGAGCACCCGCAACAGCAATATAACAACCTTGAAGAACAGAGTAAAATCCTTCCCCAGGACAATTTTTTCAAAATCTGATACGCCGGCGTTCCAAGCTGATCGCAATGCGACCGCTAGACGTTGAACAGTTTTTCAGAAATCTCCAACTTCGACTCCGATGAAGGTTTCGCAAGTGTGATTCCAAAACCTGGACTTGGAAAATAGCTGTAGGAGAAGACACCTAGCAGACCAACGAGAAGACTGTTTGCCAAAAAGAGAGAGCAAGGTGAAGCCAGATGTGAAGAAAAGGTAGATCCCCGTGACCAGCGAAACCAGAACCCCTAAACTCAGCTTGGCGTCTCGCCATAGCAGCACATCTGCTACTCTGTTGTTGCCAAGGAAAACATGCACCTTTGAAGAGCCTTTGAAATCCTTTCTCTCGGACTCGGGTTCTTCTGCTCGCAAGTGGGCAAATGAATCGATGGTGCGGCGGATACCCTCCTCAAGGGAAACCTGTGGAGTGTACCCCAGAAGCTTCGCAGCTCTCGAGCAGTTGAATTGTTCGGACCGTGGTCACTATCCGAAGTGCGATGGAGAGAACTGGGACGGCCGCACTCCCAATGGAGACAGCTGCTTTGTGATCCACTCGACAATGTAGGCAAGCGGCATGATCACCGCGATTGGGAGATGGTACTTAGGTCCTGGATAGCCAAGGCCCCCAACCATTTTAGAAACGAATACCCAGAACTTAATCGGTTCACAGTTGGTGATAAAAAAGCCTTTTCCAGATGCAACATCGTCACCAGGAAGCGTCCAGGAATCAGAGCTTGCTCAGCACATACCTGCTCGTGTGCCACATTTTCCACGTATGTCCAATAAAAAAGATTCTCCCCGTCGCCTATTATGAACTTCAGTTTGCCGGCTTTCGCATTGGACACAAATGCAGGGATAGTTAATCTGTCTCCAGGGCCGAAGATACCACTCGGCCGCAAGGCGGGAGTCCATGTTTCCCATTGGCAGCCAGTACCAATGCCTCCGCATGGGCCCTGGTATCCGAATAGAAATCGTTGTGTTTGTCAGGAATCGGAAGAGATTCGTCGCCATTGACAATGCCATGAACACCGTCAAATACAACACTAGGGGAGCTGGTGTGGACGAGCTTGGTGACACCGCACTCCCAACAATCCTCAATCACATTGCGCGTGCCTACAACAGTCACATCATAATGGAGCTTGAAATTGTTGATGGACGAATCTGGGGCTGCCATGTGAAACACCACTGCCACTCCTTCCAAAGCCCGCACAACCTGCACCTTTTTTCTCAGATCTGCACACATATATGTACTGCGCTCGTCCAGTGGCCAAAGCACGGCTAAGAGGCCCTTCTTCGTCTCCGGGAGACATATCAAGTTGTGGTGCCAGGTCTATAATCCTCACAGCGAACCGCCCTCTCTCCAGCAGCTTCAGCACCACGTGACGGGCTGCGAAGCCCTGCCCCCCTTCGCAGAAGAGAGTTGCTAGCTTGCTTAGTTTCTCTCTTCCGTCCTGCTTCCTTCATTTCGTGCTCTTCCTATACTCGTTTCTAAGCCTCCTTGCCTCCAAGGTTGTTTTTCCTTGCACCTCCAATTCATTTTTAAGGGCCTCTGTCCTGTTTGTTTCAAAAACAAAAAGAATGAGGGCTTCTATCCCCTCTTCAAAAAGTATGTAAAAAATATTTGTTTGTAGGCCAAACGGTTCTATGAGTCATGGTTTGGTGTCGCTGCCTTAAGTCCATCTCTCTAGTTTCAACTCTGTCAACTGCGTGATTGACTCTGGCAACTCAAAATCCTCCAGCCCCAACACGAGTGTTTTGAGCCGTGTAAGCTTGCCCATACACTCTGGTAACCTCACCCACACATCTTTGTTTAGGTAAGATGTCAACTGCAATGTCTCCAGCTTGGTGAGTTGAGCGATGCCCTCCGGGAAACTCACAACAACCTCACACCCCTCCTCCACGTCAATCATCAACTTGAGCGATTGTAAACCTTTGAGTTGGTCAACTATTCATAGAATTCATTGGAATCAAGCATGGTTTTGATACACTGCCTGTAACCACGGATACAGTCTGTGAGTTGTTGAACCTGCCCAAGATCAGTCACGTGTAGCTCTTGCAACCGTGTGAGTCGGGCAACAGACTTGGGTAATCTGCCTGGAGGTAGCGTAAGCCATCGCAATGTTGTCATCTCGCCCACCCACGACCACATCGCTAACCGGTCACAACTAAACATGTTAAGCGACTCCAACTCAGTGAGTTTGGTGATGGACTCCGGCAGCTTCTCCAGCCTGTCACAATTTGTCAAATCGAGTGATTTCAAGCCGCTAAGTTCGCCAATGGTCCAAGGCAATTCTAGAAGATGGCGACACTGCGACAAGTTCAGGTCTTGCAATTGTGCCAATAGGCCGATAGACTGCGGTAGTCTTTGCAGGCTCTCCATCCATTCAAGGTGAAGTTGTTGGACACCTGTCAACTGTCCCAGGGACTCTGGCAAATTCTCAATCTTTTTACATGAAGACAAATCCAGCCTTCGTATCGCTTTGAGATCTCCCACAGACTTTGGGACTTTTTCAAGAGAATGACACAATGCAAGTTGAGCACTTGCAATCCAGTGAACTTTCCAAGAGTCTTTGGTAATCTTTTGAGCCTATAGCACTTGTCCAAGTTCAACTCTCGTAAAGATATTAACTTCCCAAACTCAAATTCTGGGATACCTCCAACTTTTCACATCTTTGCAAATGCAATACACGCAATTCGGAAAGGTGGGTGATACTCGCTGGCAACTCCTTCACATCAGAACCTTCCAAAGAGAGCCATCTCAACTGGCTGGAATGCCTCCGGAGGGAGTACTGCAAAGTTGATTGTGTGGTTCTCCTCAAGTCCAGCAAGCGAAGCTGCGGCATCTGGCAAATTCAGAAGTTGAATACTCCACACAAGATCCATCCAATGAAAGGCCTCGCACAGCTTCCGTCACCTGGAGATATAATTTGTCTGTAGAACAGTACTAAACAGCTGAAAATGAGAGGAGACATAATAAAGACAACACGAGAATTCAGATACATTGACATCCTGACATGCATAGACAAAGTTCAAAGTCAAACCTGTTTGTGTTGAAGCAAATTTTCCACCATTTGCACCCTCCATAGCCGACTTTGACGTCCCGGCATGTCACCTGATTCTTCTACGACAATGTTTTGTCCCATGTCTCGCAACTGATCATGCATGAACAATTCCCCCTCCTCCCCTACTTTCACAAGTGATCTTTCTTTTAGGTTTTCTAAGCCCAGGGTTGAATGTATGCGGCATACCGTTTCAAATTCCTTTATTTTTGGCCAATCATCCACGTGATGATAGTCAGCAAAGAAGCAAGCAATGTCCAGGAATGCTTCTTTCTCATCCTTGCACAAATCATCATAGCTAATTTTTAAACGCTTTCATAGTGTATCATTGGCATCACCGCCCCACAAAGGCTGTGTTTTTTGCAAACGTTCCAAGGCCCCTTTCCATAAATTTTCATAATCTTTGGTTTTAAGGAATTTACCCATAACCTCAAGGCTCAATGGAAGCCCACCGCAAGCCGCCACTACGTCCTCTAAGAGTCTCCCCAACCTTGTCCTCCGGGGGTCTTCCTTTGTAAAAGCATGTAAGCTAAACAACTGCATTGCATCCTCCGGGTTTAGGAACGGCATGTCGAACATCCCACTCTCACCCAAATGGCTGCTTCGGCTTGTCACAATCACTTTGCTGCCACTTTGGTCAAGTTCGTTGGGTGTCTGCATGAGCAATGCTTTGAGCTGCTCCTCGCTGTCAGCATCATCCACAACGACGAGAATCTTTTCCCCTGCAAGCTCTCTCTCAAGAATGTGTTGACGGTGCTCAAAACTTCCAATGAAGTAGTCGTCGAGTTGAGGACACAAGTCCCGCAAAAGCTGCTTTTGGACCTCAACAAGTTCCCTTGTTCTCACATCTTGTAAGAAGCTACATGCATTGAAATCCTCGTGCATGAGATGGTATAGCTCCTTCACCAATGTCGTCTTACCAATTCCACCCATGCCAACTATACCAAGAATTGGAAATTTCTTGAGTTTCTGCCGTACACTAGCACTGCATTCAGATAGTCCGACCATGTTGTGTGTTGGGCGTGATGGTAGTCTTGCACGGCTGATGGAATTGGCCTGCCAAACGTTGTGGTAGCCGAATGAGTGCACATGTGGAAGTTTGAGCAACATAAGCACATGTTGAACATGACTACAAACTTACACCCAGTGACATGAAGGTCCCAAACATCCTACTATCAAGCAAATATCGTGGCCCATAGCCACAAGGGAACAATGACTAAGATTCACTCCAAGATCCAAAACCACTGTAAAGGACCTTCCATCTAGAGAAAGGGGGGACAATGTGCTAGCACTACTGAGCTTGCTGCAAGCATGGATGCAGTACAAAGTTCTCAATAATGTTCAGCACTATGGGAATTGTCTAGTTACAGTAAGTACATCACTAATACCAGTCACAACTTGCAGTTTCAAAAGGCTTCAAAGGAGCAACATGAGCAGTTCATCCAATACATCAGAAGAAATCTATACATGTGTCTGGTGGAGGCTGTGTAGTTTGCTGTCCATCTCTATTAACATGATCAAAACAATCATTTACACCACGATCTAAAGATCCTACCTCATCACGACATGTTCGTAGGAATTGCAAGAGCTGTTGGTAGCTTTCATGTTGCTTGTTACTTGGCTGGCAAACTTCCAGGTGATCACTATCTTCAAGTTTGTAGTTGTGATGGCCAGACAGAGCCTGTGCAGAAGCGAACTCCACTACCACCCTTTCCTGACAACAACGCAGGCTTCTTAGGCTGCTCACCTCTTGCCAAGTTCAAGGGGTGATACTCTTTGGGAAATTTGCAGAGAATTTTAGAAGAATTTCAGTAGTGATGCTACCATGCTGTTGAATATACCATCCAGACTTGCCTTGACTACTTCCCTATACTCCTGATGTGCACCCCGGACCCAAGCAATGCACTTCTAGTTTACAATAATCATTCCAATGCTATTTATAATGTTGGTGATCTATCTTCAGGCTTCACAACCTTGACATGCCCCATCCACAACTGAACCTTCAAATTAATGAGAGCGACAATAACTGTATTATGATGACGGATGCTCACCATATTTTTCAGGGCCTTTCCCTCTGCAAAAGCTTTCACATTGATGCAGCCGTCCTTGACTGTGTCATCAAAATCCACAGACAACTCTGTCATTCGCCGTTGGAAAGGTTCCAAATTTCGCATGAATCCTGCCCATTGTGGTCTGGCACCCCACTGGAATTTGCTGCATTCACTGGCATACGCAGCTAGGTCTGAACCAGTATGAGGCACGGCATAGAACACCACACCTCGCAGATTCTTTACAAAGCCCTTGGCACATTGCACAGCTTTCCTATCCAAAGCATTGTTAACATGGATATGTCTGGTCCTAGCAGCCTCAACCACCAGACGTTTTACCACAAGCCCGCCAAAGCTGTGGCCTACCAGCGCAAATGGGTGCTTGTGACCGAGCTTCCAAGTTTCACTGCATAGAGAAAACCACTGTGGCTTTAAGGATTTAGCACGTCAATGGAACTTTCAACCGTTCTATTTAAGTTAGAATCTAAGACTTGCCACTCGTGATTGTAAATGTAAATGAGCCATCCGGGCCTGCAAAAATCTGGATTGATGATTCCCAACAAGCAATGCATTTGGTCCATTTGGTATCAATTATTTATTGTCTTCAAATGCACCGTCAGAAATCGCAAATGTTTTGTGGATGATAAGAGAGGTGCTTTTGTGGGTTGACAGAGTCTGCAGGTGTAGGACAGACCTTGTGACTAGACTCTGCATCAGATTCTTCCCGATATCAGAGACGTCCTCTGTGCCCCCTCCATGATGCGATGTGGCATTTGCATCATACGACAGTAACAACACCCGCACGTTCCCACCCAAATCTTGTGGTAACCACTGCTGAGGCCAGCACACTTCCGAGTTGTTGCGCTGCACCCATGTACTCTTCCTCGGTGGGGCTTCACTAGAAAACTGCAGGCCATGAAAGAAGACCACGTCGAAGCTTGTGTGGCGTGGATTCTCTGGAATTGGCCATAGCTGCTGTACAGGATTCATCTGCGAGTTCTCACACAGCCGTGTTAAGGAGAAGTTACATCACCTCAGTGAGCTCTTAATCTTGGCACCTCTTAAGGGAATATTGTTCCGTGTGTTGGAGTATTGACTAATTTTCAACGGCAGATCTGATCACGACGATGACATCTGAAGCAGATCGGAAAACGACAAACCCATACCAAAGAGTCCACGATCCAGAGCAATACCAACAACCAAACATATTTTCACTGCAGCTGAGCATCACAAACACATAACATGGGGAGTACAGCCAAATTGAGCAGCTGCAGAAGCTGTGCAGCTGAAGATGTGGAATGCATTCCAATAGCAGTCGCAGTCCTCTATATACAGGGAACACACGGAGGATATTGTGTTCAAGTGGAAGACACCTAGAAAAGATAGAAGGTGAAGCCCAGAAGGACGGTAATAAATTATAATGGTATCCCAACAAGCATGCAGTGGTAGGACGGGACCTGCATTTTATGCTTCTCCTCCTTGTGTTTCTGATGTATGTGTGTCGTCTGAGAATTCACATGGCAATTTTGTTATGTGCAATTGAGTTGAGAAGATAGGCTGACGGAACGACATCTTGTTACCACGCGTTACCTTGAAGGAGACCACCAACCTCCTCCCTGCCATCTCCTACAATGGTTCTCTGGGGATGAAGAGAATTGTGGGTTGTATGAGTAGCAAGTCATTGTGTCACAGAGACTTGCACAGACAGCCCTGTTTCATGCAACAACACATGAGGGTCTAGAAAAAGTATAGTTAGCTCCCTATCGACCTCATGCACGAAAATGTCAGAGCTTTCAATAAAATTTGTGAGGGCCTCCTTCCCAAGTCCCTCCTCATGCTGCAAGAAAAAAGAGGATGAAAGCCTGGGAGAGAAGAGAAAAAAGAGAAAAAGACCAGATGAAATATTAATTCTGGGAATTTTAACCCGCGAGGGCGGGAATCTTAACCGCTCAAAAGACAATTTGATTAGATCCAACGGACGAGTAAACTGAAATGGCAGAGATATTTTGTGGAATAAATTATGACGATGCAACCCATCTAACTTTAGCAGTGTACAGTGGGTCCTTGCGACGACGGGACAGAGGAAGGAAGAAGTATGGCTAAGATGGGCACCGAAACAATTGCATTCTCGGCTTTGTCTCATTGAATTCCTCTGCTCTGATTTGCGACTGATGTGTTTTTCTGAAAGATTGGGTGATGGGTTTTGTCTGGGTGAAGGATTGGTGATGGGTTTGGAGGCTGCTCCAGAGATGTAGAGAACAGAGTTGAGAGAGGGAGAGAGAGGATCGGAAAGGGAGATGTGAAGGAGTGAAGAGGAGCAATCATGCACATAAATGGAGCAGCACTGGTGAAAGAAGGGAGCAATCAGAAGGGGGGAACCAGTCTGTCCCGCAGGGGTAGGAAGGCGCTCTCACCCTTCTCTCCATATATCAAGGCTGTGAACGATGCCAAGAAAAACCAGTGGTCGGCCTCGAACACCGATGGGTTCTTTCTTGTGAGTTCCTTCCCTTTCGCTCAGTGACTTGTCGACTGCAATTCCCACTCTATCTCAAGAGTGGGTAAGTTGATGGATTCAGGGTGGTGTGGATTCAAGTAAGCCCGACTCTTCTTCTTCCTTTTTAAGAATTCGAGGCTTAACAGTAGAGGTTTGTTAGAGTAGCCAGACTCCGGGGTTGACATCATGGTTACATTCTGCGCACGATTGTCACTGGGATATTCTTTTTGCAACTCTCAGGGAAGGAAGAACTAAAATTATCTGTACAGAGCTCAGGTCAGTTCGACCTAGGATAGTGCTAGCGACAAATGTGGCCTGGATTTAGTGTACGCCCGTGGAGTGGGTGAGGCGCAAGGGGATCCTGATGACAGCCCGCATCCTTGTAGAGAAGAATGGGTGTCTGTACCTCTTTACATAAGCAGCATGTTATGAGATATAAGGTGAAGGGGCACACAGCGTCGATTAGTTGCCTGATTTAATTTCCTCCAGGTCAGCTATGTATTGGGTTTGTGAGTGGGGCTGTCAATGGAGAATCATCATTAATAAGTGAAGCTATGTTAATTCTGGGGGGAATTACTTCTTGATACCTGGCTGGCTTTCAAGAGTTCTGTCGAAGCAGGACTCGATGTGAAAGGCTTGCAGGCTACATGTCTAAAGACTAATTTTGATTTCAAGTGGCAATATAGGCTTGTTCACACTAGCTAGATCTTGTCTTCTGAGCTGATTACCAATATGTGCAAATTTGCAAGTATGACACCACCATGAGTGGTTAGTATGCTGTTTAGCTTGATTCTCTGTCCGTGCTGCACATTATATCTTACTGTAGAGTCCAAGTGCTTCTTTGGTGCCACCAACTTTTTGAAAGGAACTCAACTGCTCATTCCTTTTGTCTCAAGCAGGCCTATTCAGGCCCATGTTCTTCTTCAGCTGAGTATATCCTCCTTGAGGAAAGGTGCAACCTTTTTCTGGAAATCTCTTAGACTACTACGATTCCATCCAATCTGAAACCTCTGGAGTTTGTTACATGCAGCAAAGCCCTTTTTGTTGGTTATGTACAGCCAAGTCTGTGATTTTTGATGTTTGATCAGGTGTAAGCTATTGCTTGAGAGTATGGGGCCATGTGGCAGTGCTGAGCATGACCCCGCTGGTTGATGTTGGAATTGACAGATGGCGACAGCTGAAAGTGTGTTGTCCTTTGACCTCATCCATGAGAAAATAAGGTATGTCAAATCTCTAGTCTCCATCCCCACAGAGGCTCAAGTGGATCTGAGATTGCCATGAGTATCTGTGTCTCTCTATTCTGTCAAAAATGTTCTAGGTTTTACTAGGGTTCTAGTTTTAAATGAAATAACATCATTATAAGACCTGCTGCTCGTGCAGAGAGCATTTTCTTAGTGTGAATGTTCGGATGTCAATTGCAGGAATTGCAGAGAGGTTCCAGCAACAGTTGGGTTGTATAGCAACTTCAGAGGGGGAGAGAGGCTGTGCCATGCACTTGCCAGCATGATGCAGAGGACTTTCATGGGTGTGGAGGTATTCAATCCCTTTTTGCGTGGGTTTATATTGTAGTGGCCTGTCGGGCGAATATATTCCCTTGAAGCCCTGGAACTACCCTTTTTCTCATCCAGCAAGATTTTGTCGCAGAGATTGGTCAGGGAAATAGTCAGTGCATGTTTAGTATGGGTGAAGATGCTATACATTAAAGAATGTACTCATAAGACATTTTTTGTCATAGCCTTGTGGCCTGCTATGCTATTCACGTTCTAGAGTGTGAGGTCAGATCCAGGGTGGCGCTTGCCTTGGCAATACCTGGGATTGGCAGTTCTGTATGAGAGTTTGATAAGTCTTTTACTATATTTATTGTGTAGTGTTTCCAGTGAGATCTCTCTCTGTCTCTCCCCTATTATTTCTCTCTAAAATCTCTCTTGTTAGTGCTGTCCAAAATTGACTCAGCAGTGAAAAAGTAAGGCTCAGGGTCCTTACATCAGTCTTCTTGTATGGGTCACCTTGCTTCATTCGACCATTCCCTGCTCTATGGTGCAAACAACCTAGACCACTTATTGCTGAAGACTGTGCATCCACCCTTGGGGAATGTTTAGTATCCAGTAGAGGCAGAAATGGCAGTCACTATTGCCTACAAAAGTACTCTAATTTGTTGATCAGCTAATAATCTTCAAGTTTCCCTCCTCTTTTCTTGAATTGGCTATTTTGTGTTGATCTTTGATTGTAATTGACATGTTTGTCGTTGTACAGGTCAATCCAGCTCACATCTGCATTTCCAGTGGCGTCACTGCGTGAGTTCTTGGCTTGAATTTTGTCCTCCCCCTTGTTGGGGTACTCATGTACATAGTCTACATATAAGTAAGATGGTTCAGAGGCTAAGTGCTATATTTTCAATTTAAATCCGGTATGCGCACCTACAAGTGCACCGACTATGATAGGATCTTTGTAGCCTTAGACCATCACTGCGATATTGTTGTCTACCAGCCATTTCGAAAACAGTCCTCCTCTGTATATGTGTCTACTATTTCACAGCAAGTGTATGTAGATACACTGTACAGTTTGGTGTCATGTAGATTTGATTCACATTCTTCTGGGGTATTGGAAGGGCAGTGTGTTAGATCTCTTCTTCTTTGCTACCTGCGATCCTGGAGATGGGTGCCTTATTCCTGCACCTTACTTCCCGGCCTTTGACAATGACATGGCGATCCGGGTGAGCCTCCTCATTACCTTGTGCACAATCTCATCTTTGCTTTCCCTTCTATCTATTTCTGGTAGGGTGCAGTCTTGCAGAATGCTGATGGCTGTTTTGTGGCAGTCTGTCTCATGCTCTGTTTCTGTCTCCGCGTTGCAGTCTCTGTCCCATTCTCTGTCCCTCCCTCACTGGATTTCTCCTTTGGGATCAATTTTATGCTAAGGTATAGAGCATTTTGTCAGCCCAAAACACTGATTTCAGAAATGGGAATGGCTGCCGTTCTGCTCTTAAGCAAGTATGCCTCTTGAAGTCCTTCAGGTGTAATAGCTCTAGTACCGTATATCTTATGGTATAACAATGTTTGACATGGGTAATGGCAGAATGAGGTGACTCCTATACCCATTCAACCAGCTGATACCCGCACCTACATTCCCACGGCCATGGAGATGGAAGCTGCCGTGACAGAGGCTGCAAAACGAGGCATTCGTGCCCGCATTCTGCTGATCACAAATCCTGGCAACCCGTTGGGCACTTTATATCCCGAGGCAACCCTGAAGGTGCTATCTCAAACCTGATAGTCTCCATACACAGTCTCTGATGGTGCGAGACCCCAATTTGAATTTCACATGAATGTGCACACAAACTACAGTGGCACTGCATACTACTGCAGTCACATGAGCCCCCTGACACCCAGAGTGCATCATAGAGAGGGTCACTGAAAACTGTATGCATTTTAACTCACTGTGCATGGATAGTTGAGCAGCACTGATGGCAGTTACATGAGTTTCATTTCTGTGGTCGTGGACAGTGTCTTTTCTTGCGATCTTGTACTCGAATAATGCTAATTCACAAACCTAGCTGGTTCTGGTACATTTAAACACAAATGAGATCATCATTTCATCTTTCATTAATGTTGGCCGTCCTTTCAACCTTGTGATAACACCTAGTTTTTGAGTAATTGGGCACTAGGGAACTAGCTGAAATTGTGGGCAGTCAAGTGAGTCTGGCATGAGAGGTACCGTGATCACTCAAGTGTCCAAATTTCCAAATTCAGGATCTGTGAATGTCGGAGAATTGTTGGCACATGGGTCTGCTGTGTTGTCTCAATGTACGAATTAGGTTTCACTCCTCAAATGGCCTGCAGGATGAGTAGGATCCTTTCATTAAGAGGAAGCATGTTTGATAATGAAACTGTTGGTGGTAACAGGAGCTACTGCTGTGGGCTGTCAATCGAGGACTGCATGTTCTTTCGGATGAAATCTATGCTAACTCCAAATTTGGGTAAGATCCAAGGTTGGCCTATCTGTTCAGACTCTTGTCTCAGTAGCCTTGTAGCTAGAGGTCCTGCTTGAGAGAGAAGGGATGGAGAAAAGATACTGAATCTGTTGAACTGATCCCTCATGAATAGGCCCTCAGCCGAGCAGTTTGTGAGTATGGAGAAGGTGGCTAGCAATGCAGTCTCAGAGAAGCTGCTGTCAGCGGACGTAGTGGCAGAGCTTGTTCACACAGCATATGGTATGAGCAAGGACTTTGGGATGAGTGGCTTTCGTGTGGGTTGCCTTCACTCCAAAAGCAAGGATGTATTGGAGGCAAGTTTTTTTTACTCATCTTGCATTCACTACCGCCAGTTTGATCCATCTTACTCAGCACTTCAATCAAAGGCATTGGACATCTGTTCTGATGGTCAATGAACTATTCAACTGATGGAAGCTGTTTGAATTCTTCATAATTCTGCTGGTTGTGGCATATTGCAGTTTTGGCAAAATATGGGCATGTTTGCGGCTGTCTCCAATGACACTCAGCATGCCCTTGCTATCATGCTGGAAGATGAGGAATTTGTTGATGCATATGTGTCTGAGAACAATAGGTGCGATCTTCTTTCCTCTCCATCTATGGATGGATGTCGGCCTTTCTTCTATCAAGATAGTCTTCAACAAGTTTGGAGAGGAAGTGAATGAGTGAGAAGGAAATTAGGGGAGGGTGCTAGACTTTTATGAGTTATGATCTGACGCAACGTGGTACTGGACACCCTTTGTTGGGCGCTGTTTTCAAGTTGTTGGGACAGAATTGCCATCTCTTTTGACATGTGGCTTGTTTGACTGAATAGGCGCCTCAAGAACTCATATGAGCTGCTTGCAAAATCATTGGAGGCAGCCAATCTCAAGTACATGCCGGCTTGCGCAGCGATGTTTTGTTGGCTCGACCTCAGAGGTCTTCTGGCTGAGGTATGTCTTACTGTCTTGTTGTTTGATTCTTTGTACGACCGATTCACGCATGCTTGGTTAGCTGGTTCATGAGAACTTACGACGTTTGCCCGCCTCGTTTCTCCAGCAAATTGATTTTCCCAGCCAATGTAGTAGTGCATAGTTACAAAGTTTTAAACACCTAGTTCTGTCTAGTGTCTGCCAACTATTATAAATGGAGGGAATAATATTGGGATGTTGATGTGCAGCCCACATTTGAGGCTGAGAACTGTCTATGGAGGGAGATTGTGGAGGAATGCCGAATTGTGCTAACTCCAGGTGTGTTGCACGAGCCTCTGTTTCGGCACAAGCCTCTCTATTATGTGTGTGATCCGAGCAATTCTGTCCTTGGTTTTGTGAGGTAGATATGTATTTTCATGTGAAGTCAAACATGGATGGGGGCTCAATATCTGGTGCAGGTGAAGCATGCCATTATGCAGAGGCTGGGTTTTTCCGAGTTTGCTATGCTTCCATGCCTCCTGCAATGCTGCAAGTGGCTTGTGATCGCCTCGCATTGTTTGTGGAGAGAAGACGCAGAAAGCGGAAGTCTACAGATATCCTTGACTTGCAGGACAGGACAGCAAGGTCTGGATGAGTCTGTCAAACTGATAAGTTTTAGACATTTGTTCTTGTCTGGGTTTAATCTGCTAGGATGGTAAATAATGTAGAGGGTTTGTGGCATATTCCGCCACTTCATCCTTTGTAATCTCTCTCTCCAGGTGTGTCCAAAAAGTTTGGCATAAATGTGTAGATCTCTCTCCCTCCATCTGTGGTGAAGGCCTTCTGGGGACAATCTGATAGGAAGCAACAGAGATACCAAAGTGAACCTTAAAGTGATGTGAGTTGCCCCTATACTCCTGCACCCAGGTTCTGCTGGACAACCTGTCAATAGCAGGCTAATGCCTACATACTTTCTTCTGTTTTCATTCATGGGCTCAAAAGAGCAACCACCTCTGAAATACTGAAGAAGGGAACACAATCGTGCACCCAAGATGGCACCCTCTCTCAATGCGCAATTAGAATGAGGTCCAGCAATCGGTTATTGCAACAGTTCTGATTGGTCGTATATAAATTTGAAGGCCTCTCATTTTACAATAATTGGGACGATATGCCGCACTCTCGAGCTGACCGGTGGGCCCCGCGCATGGACGCCTGGCTCCCCCCCGCCGTGCGTGCGGTCGCCCACCTGCTGCCATGGCCCCACCAGCCGCGGCAGCCCCGCCCGCGGCCCAGTCCAGCGCGGCCAGTCCGTTGCCCGTGAATCCAGTTCCCCACAGTCTGTCGGCTGTGCATGCCAGTCCGCTGTGCCAGTCCTCGTAAGTCCACCCAACAGTCCGTTGTGCCCGTCTGCAGCCTGCCAGTCCGCGTCGGCCGAAGGATCTGGATCATCCATTCTGAGAAACCCATCTGCGTCATCCATGCCAGTCCCGGCCAGTCCACCCAACAGTGTGCCCGCCAGTCCACGGCCCATGAGTTCGCTTTCCTCCAGTCCACTGATAATGCCGCATCTGGACCGTCCGTTCGCAAATGCCATCTGAGCCCTCCATTTTTAGGGCATGAATTGAAACCTTATCTCTGCCGCCTGCCACTTGCCAGCAGCCGCGAACGTGTGCACTGATGCTCCTTGCACGTTGTCCATCGTGTCCAGTGTATTGCGGCACGTTTCTTGCAGGTTCTAAAGCGTGTCCTCTGTATTGTACAAGGCATGGACGTGGAAGTAGAAGGTGATGATATACTAAAAACGGGATGCTGGATTATACGGCCTCTTCGACAAAGTTTGCAAACACCCAAACCAGGACCCTTCAACAGGAAGGACCTCCAATGGAAGAGAGACACGCCATATGGTTATATGGGTGCCAGACAGAATGTTCTGAAGGCCTGCATACCGTGGGATAAAGTTGACGACTTTCTCCTTGGAGATGAAAGTTTGGTGGACTACCTCACTCAGTTTTGGGTGAATGTCCATACTAAAGTGCAACCCGACATGCTAAAAGAGCCGAGAGCTAGCAGTTCTCTGAACAGTATCATGTGTGCTCCATCCTCATCGTCCTTTTGTAGTCTGATTGCATGTCTGTTGCCATTTTTCGTACCCACGTTCTGTGATTTCATGCTTCCAGAAGTCGATGGATATCCATTGTGATTTTTATGTCTAGGTATCAATGCTGCTATGGTCCTGATGACAAACGCACCAACAATGCGATAGTGGAGGATCCAAAACTGAAAATGACCTCTTTTGGGTGCTGGAACATCTCACCCTCATAAAAGCCCAAAGAGAAAGAAGTCAGAATATGGAGAGTCTTACAAGCATGGTTGCCAATGCTGTTTCAAGGTCCAGCAATGCTATCTCGCCCCCGACATTTGTGTCCTCACGTACTACAACAATATGAAGCATATAGACGCGAAAGAGAACCCATGTCATGGGAAGTCTGTTGAGTTCAGGAACACTCGCCACGCCTACGCACCACACATTAGCGAGGAATTGAAAGCATGGGTCATGGAGTGTCTGTGCCGAGGCCTGTCAGTCGCCCAAATCATGATGGAACATAAAGAGCACGTCATGAACAACACTGGGTTGGGGGATGCATGGGCACGGGATGATTTTTTGCTAGAGCAGGATGTGCGCAACCTGGTCGAGAAACGGGCGTGGCAAACGTTCAAAAAACATGCCAACGATGCGGAGAGTGTCCGCATGTGGAAAGACCAGAACCCGAAATCGGTCTTCTTCTATCAAGAGGAAAAATTGGCGCCAACATTCAAGCACTACGATGGCGACTTAACATTCACAATCGGCATACAGACTGAGTGGCAGAAGAAGCGAATGCTTCAATTAGGCCATGCACGTATCGTTTCAACCTTCGGGACAAATCACCACAAGGCACTCTTCATCCCTGTCAAGTTATTTTACCACTAGTGTGAAACTAGCTAGGAAATAGCTAGCTTTTACATATTGACATTTGGGATTGGCCCAAGTGTCAATCCAGGGGTCAAGGCAGATTTAGGCCCTGGAGTGGTTATCTTCACGGCAAGCCCGGGAGGCTCATCTTTCTCGAGTTGAGCCTCACCGCGCATAGCTATGGCGCCGTAGTGTGGATTCCCCATGGCGTGGGGTGCACTTGGCTTGACTTGTATTTGAATGATAAGATTATATATGCATGAGTTTATGCTTCAGATTTGTGAGCTCGTGCTTGTATTCTTCTTCTTTATCACTCGAGAAAAATGAGTTCGTATCTGTGAGTGCCAGATACGAGTTAGTTGTAGCACTTGTGGTTTTTGCTTGAGAATGAGAGAAACCAGGTTGTTATGCAAAGAGCACCGTGGAGCTCTTGGTTGTTAGAAGCGGAGGCGATGTGGGTTACGAGGTGGTAGACCTTGGCATTCGATCTTCAGCTTCAGAGATGAAAGCACCATGCTGCAGGTAATTCCAGAGCACCTTGATGGTTTCAGATTGTGTACATGAATGAGCAAGCACGATTGGGAAGAGGACCAGTCAAGAGCATGTTATAGTGGCTTTGGTGGAAAACCTGAGAACTGGACTTGGGAATGCGAGCTTTCATTGTGTGAAGGATTGCAAGACCAAGCGAAAGGGCTGATTTGGCTTGGGGCAAATCAGTGCACTTTGTGGAGTATGTTGAGATTGGGTTTCAATCTCGAGCTTCAGCATTGAGAGGGCTCTTGTCATGGCAAGAGCAGGGCTGGAACAGGAGCTAAGAGGTGCGGCAAGGCCATGGAATGTGCACCTAGGGTTTCAGAGCTTGGAAGAAGAGCTCTTGCACCACAAGAGGAGTGTCTTGTGGCTGGAAATGTAAGCCTTAGGGTTTCAAGAGCTTGACAAGGGCTGTGGAGTGCTTAGTCTTGTCTTAGAGAGCATCAAGGAGCTAAGGAGCCAAGATAGGGGGCTGATACCTCTTGTGTGAAGAGGTTGCATGTGTGGAGCATGTATTCAGCTCATTGAAGCTTCCATCTTCAAGCTTGGAGGGCAAGCAAGGAAGAGGGAAGGGCTGACTTCCCTTATGTGAGAGTAATGCATGTGTGGAGCATGCTTTCAGCCTGATGAAGGCTTGTACTTTCAGGTTTGGGAGTGCAAGAAATGAAGGAAAGGGCTGGTTTCCCTGTAGGGCATGTGTGGAGCATGCTTCCAACCCGCTGAAGCGTGTATTTTCAGGTTGGTGGGTGCAAGAAAGAAAGCAAAGGGGCTGATTCTCTGGTGGTGAGAGTGGGGCATGTGTGGAGCATGCCTTCAGTCCATTGGGCTTTTGTTTTCAAGCTTTAGAGAACTAGAAGAGAAGGTAAGGGGCTGATCTGCTCTTATGTGACAGTCCGACACTTGTAGAGCGTGTTTTGAGTTGGGGTTTCAACCTCAAGCCTAGATAGAGCATGGCTCTTGAAGTGGCAGGTGTAGGGGGCTGGAATAGGCTCTAAGACAGATGCTATGGCCAAGGGAAACGCTTGAATGAGTGCTCACAAGGGCTGGAAACCAGCAAGGCTTGGTTGTTTGCCATTGAGTTTAGTGGCGTGTTTGGGGAGTCTAAGTGAGAAAGAAGGCTTGGTTTGTGGCAACCATCTTCCTCATGGCTTAGGGCTACTATTGGTGGTGTATGGGAGCCAAAAGAGCAAGAATACCTTGCTGTTTTCTTCACAGCCGCCATAGCTCGGTGCAAAGAAGCCTAGAGTCCAAGAGACACAAACCCTAGCGTGGCGTGGCTAAACCCCTTGGAGAAATGGCTAAACTGCCATGAGTGACCATGGATGGGCTGTGAGGGGCTGTGACAGGCTGTGCCCTGTGGCCTATGGGGCTATGACGGGCTGTGACAGGCTGTGAGGGGCTGTGAGGGGCTATGACAGGCTGTGCCCTGTGGCCTATGGGGCTGTGATGGGTTGTGACAGGCTATGACAGGTTGTGGCCTTTGGGGCTGTGACCCCTCTGACCTGTGTAGGGCTGTGACGGGCTGTGACAGGCTGTGCCCTATGGCCTGTGGGGCTGTGAGGGGCTGTGACAGGCTGTGCCCTGTGGCCTGTGGGGCTGTGACGGGCTGTGAGGGGGGCTGTGACAGGCTGTTGCGGGCTGGGACAGGCTGTGCCCTGTGGCCTGTGGGGCTGTGACGGGCTGTGATGGGCTATGAGGGGCTGTGACAGGCTGTGGCAAGCTGTGACGGGCTGTGAGGGGTGACAGGCTGTGCCCAGTGGCCTGTGGGCTGTGAGGGCTGTGAGGGGCTGTGACAGGCTGTGCCCTGTGGCCTGTGGGGCTGTGACGGGCTATGAGGGGTTGTGACAGGCTGTGGCCTGTGGCTTGTGGGGCTGTGACGGGCTGTGACGGGCTTGATAGGCTGTGGCGAGCTGTGACAGGCTGTGATGGGCCGTGTGGGGCTGTGGCGGGCTGGGACAGGCTGTGGCCTATGGCCTGTGGGCCTGTGAGGGGCTGTGACAGGCTGTGACCTGTGGCCGTGGGGCTGTGACGGGCTGTGATAGGCTGCGGCCTGTGGGGCTGTGACCCTGTGACCTGTGTAGGGCTGTGACGGCTGTGACCAGTGAGTTGTGTGGGCCTGTGCTGGTCTGTGGTGCCCGTGTTGACCTGTGGACGGCCTGTGCTGACTCGTGGAGGCACTGGTGGACTGCCTAAGGACTGGCATGTGGTCTTGAAGGCCGAATTTTGAAGCTCGTGGAGGGCGGTTTGAGGAGTATCTCCATGATATTCCCATGGTCATGCAAGTGAGGGAAGAGAGGAGAGGAAGAGTGTTGGGATGAGGGCATGCTGGGGTTAGGCATTGCTTTAGCTTCTCTTCCTCGTAGTTTCCACCCTCTCATTAGGCCAAGACCTTTCCGTAGGTGGAGGCAAGAGTCAGTCTGGGTTTGGGCTGGGGTGTTCTTGCAAGAACAACACCGTGGAGTTATTTTTGGTGTGGGGGAGTTGTCGTTCTGATTTCTTGTGTTTGGATCCCCTCCATACCTGCATGCTTGACTGTGCGCCATGCTAGTTTTGTGTGGGCGCTTGTTTTTATAGGTGATTGGTCCGATTTGATCACCGGCCAGTCCTAGAGCATGCTATCGATGGTGAGGCTGGGGTGATGACCAGCCAGACCATCATTGTTTCTCCTGTGGTGAGGTTGGAGGTGATGACCAGCCGGTGGATGCAGGTACAGGTGTAGGCTATGTTAGGAACTTAGTATTCCAAACCATAAGCCGCAACAGGTTCTCTACCCGGTTACCTTGTGGAGAGGGGGTTAGGGACATGTTCATGACCGGTTGAGTGTCAACACGGAGGTGCCACTAGTTGCTGGGGACAGTGCTGGTTCGAGCACTAGCGATACTAGTGGGTACACGAAACGAGGTGTGCGGTTTAGGCCACCTTCACTTCCCGTGTCTTCTACGGAAGGTTCTAATTCGGATTGTGAATTAGGAGGACTCATACCGGCGGTGCAAGTTGTTTCCTTGCCATTGTTGTGGGACACAATGGAGGAGATGTATGGAGCTACCAAGGGGCAACGAAGGTACTCTGGGGCGGTGGGCACCATTGAGTTGGATGATTTTATCCAATAGTTTGATAGTTGGTGTGATTTGCATCAAATGCGCAATCCACAACTATTTACGCCTTTCATGGCATGGAAGGGGCTGTTTCAGCACCTTGAGGGGCCGCCTATGGATGATTACCATGAGTTTAGGCGGGGGCATGAGGTTGAGATCAAGGAGTGGAGGATGTACTGATCACCCGACTATGTCTCCATCACTAGCGGCACTAGAGTCACGAGGGTAGTGGCTACACCTGTCGCTGCACCGGCAACTTCAGCAAGCAGCAGTGGGACTAGTAGGACTGGTGGTACCGTAGATACAATGTCCACCCAAGCCACTACCGCACCAGCACCAGTACCTGTGCTTGCCTTCAACCCTGTTGTGGAGTTCTTCGAAGAGTTGAGATGGAACTACCAAGGGGTGAGGACAGAGAAGTTGCGGAGCTTGTAAGAGTTCCAACGGAAGCCTACTGAGAGCTTGAGGGAGGCTTTCACTCGCATGAGGCGCTTGATAAATGTAACCCAAGGGGTTACGGAAGCTCAGGCAGTCCAATTCTGGTATGGGATATTGGACAAGGAGCTGAGGAGAAGGGTGCGGGATGCAACTCTCCTACAAGCGGCCCAACCCACCTTAGCAAATGTGTTTTTGTTGGCAGAGCGGATAGAGCTCAACACGGTGGAGGAACGAGTGGTCATGGTGGGATTTGCTAAGGAGACACCACAGGGTAGTGGTGCTCCTAGCCAACCACTACCTCAACGTGCTCAAGGCAACAAGGGGGCTCAGGTGAAGCTCAGGGAAGGGCAGAGAGGACCTCAGATGCACGGGTCTCTCCCTTCATTTGCAGACCAACAACGGGCGGATGTGGTGTGTTGGACATGTGGAGGACCCCACGTCAAGAAGGATTGTCCAGAGGGAGGCAAAGGGCCGGCACATGCACAACCTGCACAGTTGCAGTGTGGGCATTGTGGCAAGCACGGGCATGGAGAGGCCCAGTGTTATGGTTTGTATCCCGAGTTGCGCCCAGGCCAATTCCAAGGGAACAATGGTGGCTGGGGGCGAGGGGGAGCAGCCCAAAGAGGACGAGGTGACCAGGCACGGGGTGTAGGCCAATGGCAAGCTCAACATGGCCAAGGACACGGAGGTCAGGGTGTTGACCAAGGCATGGCCATCCGGCTTTAGCAGCTAGAGCAGAGGCTCACTGCCATGGCTACAACTCATGTGGTACCGGCTCCAAGGCCGGATAGTCCACCTCCTGCTCCTGAGGGAGGAGATATAGGAGGCATGGGATTCATGTGCGGAGCAGCACTACCACTAGTGCAGGTGGAGTCTGCTGCAGCCGTGACTCGAGGAGCAGCACGAGTTCCTGAGCCACGAGGTGCAGAGGTGGAGTTGGATCCACAGCGTGGGGAGGCAAGCCGTCAGGCTAGGCTCCCTCAGTCATTCACATTGGCGGAGACAGTGTCGACGCCATCCATGGCACCTAGTTCTCGTCCGACTGTTACCGAGGCGGAGGTTACTATGCCATTGGGGAGAGCTACACGGGTAGCACCACTACCTAGTGTTGCCAAGGCTACGGCAGCTAGTGTGCTGCTGGGAGCGGCCACATCTGTGTATCAGGCTCCATTGTTCTTGGCTACCATGATTGCGACGCCGGGGGTAAGACCAGCTGAGGTGTTCAGGCTGGCAGCTACACTCTGTGAGAGTAGGGAGGTTATTTCATCTTCTGCAGAGATAGTGGGAGGTGTAGTGCCGGAGGGATCCTCGGATTTGAGGGTCAAGACTGCCACGGCGGCGCCATGGCAAGCTGCAGTTGCCAGGTTGATAGAGCTGCCAGCTAGGTCATCCATTGAGCGCACCATGGTTATACCTAGAGTTGTCATGTTAGACAACCAGGATGGCATTTTTTGTTTGAGTGGACCGACAGGCAAGAGGTACCGGCCACTGCGGGTCTTGTTGGACTCGGGAGCTCAGCCATTGATGCTGGGCAGAGCTGCTATTGCAGGCTTGGGCCTCACGGAGGCGGATATGGAGCCTTGTCCTTTCCAGATACATATGTCTCTAGGAGGATCAGAGCAGGCTCGGGGCATGACACGACATGAGTTGGCTATCAGACTACAGCCGGATCATCCTACAAATGGCTCAGTGATGAGAGCCAAGGCTATTGTGACAGACGCGGTCTTGTACGATGTCCTTGTTGGTGGGGCAGTGTTGTACCTCATGGGCTTCACCCTGGATTTTTGGGAGGAGTCAGCTTCCTATAGGCCCGGATGGCAGTCAGGGGAGGGTCGGCGCGTGCAGCTCCCTTTGACGTTCATAGGAGGAGTTGCGGTTGCCCAGCGAGGCAAGATGCCGACACTAGCAGCATTCACAGCGGCAGTGAGTTGGCCTGGAGAGTTGCTTGAAGGCAACGCTCATTCAGAGGATGTGCCACCTTCGGGAGAGCAGGATGACATGTATGGTATGATGGAGTTGCCTAATATGGTTGCTCAGACTCCATTGTGGGGCACGAGCAAGGATTTGCAGCGGGATGCTGATCGACGGGTGCAACAAGCCTGGGTGGAGGTTTTTGTACCGTCAGGAGAGGAGGAGAGTGCGGATTGCACCAGGATCACCTCAGTTGTCTCCATTGGGTACCACACCTATTGTGTGGCAGTATCCGGATGAAGGCATTTGTCTTCTGGACTTGTTTGGCGGGATCAGCACCGGATTGGCTACTGTGTTACAGGCAAGTGTACAAGTTCAGCGTTACCTGTATGTGGAGAGGGATGATACTGCACGACGCGTTTCACTTCGTCATGTTGCTCAGTTGGTACAGCAGTACCCTGAGTTGTTGCCGGTGTCTGCAGTTCGTGGATATCAGCAGGCCTTGCCAGCAGACATTTCGTTGCTGGGGGCGCAGGATTTGGAGCGGGTTGGTTCCATTGATCTGGTAGTGGCAGGTTGGCCCTGCCAAGGGCATTCATCAGCCGGGCATGGCAATGGATTGCGAAACTCGAGGTCAGGTCTGTTTTGGGAGATGGTGCGGGTTTTGCGCCACTTGCAGCTTCATCAAGCTGTATCTCCAGCATACATCTTGGAGAATGTGCCACTGATGGGCGATTCTTGGGCCAGGGTGATGGCCAGTGTGCATCAAGTCCGGTCGTGGCTTGGATCAGCAGTGTTGCTAGATGCAGCTACAGTGCTCATCGTCCACGGCTATGTTGGACTAACTTGATGCCACCCGCACTGCTCAAGCGTGCATTTGATGGGGTGCAGCGGCCAGCACATCTCACAGTGGATAGCATTCTGGACACAGGGAGGCAGTCTCAGCGTGTGAGACACGATGACCGTTCGCCTTTGGCAGTGGTCAACAAGGTGGGTCAACCACGAGCAACATTACCTACACTGCTCAGCTTCCCAGGATCGCATGCTTTCCGGGATAGTGGACCTGGCCTCCTGTGGGATGCTCAGTTGCAGCAGTTAGTGGAGCCTAATGCTGACGAGCGTGAGCGGGCAATGGGTTTTACCACTGGTACCACGTCGGTGTCGTCTCTTTCTGAGGCATCACGTCGTCAGGTGTTGGGGCAAGCAATGGATCTCAATTGCTTGACCTGGATTATCAGCTTGGCTATGGCTGAGCAACGCAGAGTGCGGAGAACACTTCCCTATGGTCTCTCTGCCTACCGAGACGGTACAGGCAGTGAGTGGGGGCGAGCATGTGAGGACCACGGGGTGCAGGCATCCATGGCACACGTGGGGGGTGCTCGAGGTTCAGAGGGAGTTGGCAGCCAAGGTGGCGGTGATAGATGAGGTTGGGGATTTTTCTCGGGTGGAGGAAGTCCTTGAGGATGAGATGATGGGGCAGGATGAGGCCTTGTCATTGACTGAGCGGTAGGGAGTACTGCTCAAGAGGTTGCAACATAGCAACCACTGGACGCGTCCTCTACCTCTAAGCCCACTGGACTTAAGGTTGCAGTTACGGAGGACAATTGGGAGCCTGACATTGGACCCATTGTCACCGGAGGAGAGAGACGATATATGGCGGTTCCTGAGGGCTTACAGGAATTGCTTTGCCTTCAGTTTGAAGGACTTGGGAGCACTGAAGGGTCAAGAGATCCGTATTGAGTTGGCCACTGACACGCCAATCTTTCGGAGACCCTATAGATACAGTGACATGGAGAGATCTTTGATTCAGATGAGGACTCAAGATCTCTGGGAGGCAGGTTTGGTGGAGCTCTCTGGTGGAGAGTATGCTTCAGCCACAGTGATGCCAGCCAAGAAGGATGTCTATGGCAATTGGACGGAGAGACGTATGTGGGGTGATTACCGGCCTGTAAATCGTCAGACCAAGTCCGATAAGTATGCCATGCCAACACCAGAGGAGATCTTTGATGCCATCGGGCATGCTAAGGTCTTTAGCACTTTGGATTTACGATCCGGATATACTAATCAAGGAGGCGGACAAGCAGAAGACGACATTCTGGGGGATCAATGAGCACGGCAAGGATTGCCTATATCAGTGGCGGTTCTTACCATTTGGGCTTAAGAATGCTCCTGCAGAGTTTCAGAGAGTCATGGATAGGATTCTAGCAGGGGTGGACTTTGCTCGGTGCTACATAGATGACATCATCATCTTTAGTGTTACGGTGGAGGAGCATGAGAGACACCTTCAGGTGGTATTGGAGCGCTTGAGAGCGCACGGATTGAAGTTGCATCCGGGGAAGTGCAAGTTTTTCCACAACCAGATTGAGTATCTGGGTCACATGATATATCCTGGAGGATTGGGGGTACAGCAGACTAAGGTAGAGGCCATTGCACAAATTCCACGCCCCACGGATGTGAGCCGAGTTCGAGCTTTCATGGGGTTGGCAAACTATTATAGACGGTTTGTCAAGGGATTTAGTACTATTGCAAAGGCTCTAACCAAGCTGACCAAGGTGGACCAGGAGTGGCAGTGGGAAGATGAGCAGGAACGAAATTTTCAAGAGCTCAAGGCGAGGTTGACCTCGGCGCCTATCCTGAGACGACTGGGCGTCCCTTTCAGCTGCATACGGATTGGAGCATGCTGGGGCTTGGAGCGGTGCTCACACAGGTGGATGATGAGGGAAGAGAGTTCGTAGTGGCTTATGCTAGCCGCTCGAACAACGCTGCAGAAGCTAAGTACAGCTCATATGAAGGAGAGTGCTTAGCTGCAGTGTGGGCCGTGGCACACTTCAGGTGCTATCTATACGACAATCTTTTCACCCTTGTCACGGATCACCAGCCACTCAAGTGGTTGATGGAGTCAGACAAGCTTACGGGGAAGCTTGCACGGTGGGCACTCATACTCCAGGAGTATGACTTTCAGTTGTGCATCGACCGGGTTTGGTCAATCGGGATGCGGATGGATTGAGTCGCAATCCATGCACGAGCCAGCAGGATGACACTGGAGCTCGGTGGCATGGTGAGACGGACGAGGAGATGGTGCCGGGATGGCACGCATCTGCATTTTTGTGTATCTTGGCATCGGGAGGTCAGGTTGGACCTACAACATGGATGACTGTAGACGGAGTGTCTGAGGACCCTGAGGCTAGTGATGAGCCAGGTGGTGCCAGAGATATACATGAGGATTCGGCTGTGTTGGACTACCTCCGCACGGGAGACACGGCAGCCACTGTGACTGCCAGGGAGAGGGATCGGATCCTGCAACGAGCCAAGAGGTTCAAGTGGGAGGGGATACACCTACTTCGAGTGTGGGAGGATGGTCGAGTGAGGATTGTGCCTCACCCCACACAGCGTGCACGGTTAGTGCGGCATGCCCATGAGGAGTTGGGGCATTTTGGAGTGCGACGCACTCACAGTTTACTGCAGGGGCAGTATTGGTGGCGTGGTATGCATACAGAGGTGCAACAGTTCGTGGTTAGGTGCATGGTGTGTGACAGGGTGCGTGCTTCATTCAACGCCCCTACACCACAGTTGCATCTTTTACCAATCATGGGATTGGGCTACAGGTGGAGTCTTGACTTCGCAGGACCGTTGCCACTGACTATGCGCCACCACAGATATGTGTTGGTGATGGTGGAGCACTTCTCCAAGTGGATTGAGTTGGTTCCATTGCCTGACAAGGCTAGTGAGGGGGCTGCGTATGCATTCTTGGATCGTGTGCTTAGCCATTTGGTGCTCCAGCTGAGGTACTCACGGACCAAGGGAGAGAGTTCTTGGGGGAGTTTCAGGCTTTGTGTGATAAAGCCTTGATAGACCACCGCACCACTTCTCGGGATCATCCTGAGGCCGATGGCTTGGCAGAGAGAGTTGTTCAGACGGTGAAGAGGGATTTGTGCAAGTATGGCTTGCAGAAGGGACACCTAGGAGATTGGGATCTTCAGGTTCCTTGGTTAGCCATGGGCTACAGGTTCAGCAAACAAGCATCACTTGCCTCCTTCTCACCATATTTCCTTCTCTTTGGCCGAGAGCCGGATTTGCCTACAGCCATTCGTAGGGACACTGCTCAAGTCCTTAACCTTGACGATTCGGACGTGTGGGTACGTGCATGTATTCAGCGTGCAGAGTTGTTCAAGAAAGTCATGCCCATGGCTTTTGAGAACCTTGCCATTGCACAACACTGTGATACGTTGAGGTATGCCACTATACGTGGTGGAGGATATCGTCTTGGGGTTCGGAGGTTTAGCCCTGGTGACTATGTTTATTTGCAGCAGACTGCTTCTACGACTCTGGATGTTACTGCAGGGCGTGTTATTTTGAGGGTTCGAGAGGTGTTGCCCTCAAGGGTCTTGATCTTGGAGGGTCGGGATGGCATGACTTGGAAGGACCATGTGCGTAATTGTGCGCCATATCACCTTCCCAATGTCGATGGCAGAGTTCACCCAAACTTGGCAGTGGTACCTGCAGGTTTGAGGTGCATGCTCTGTGGGTCTGCCAAAGGGGCAGCCACCATGCTGGTGTGTGATCGATGCTCAAGGGGTTGGCATATGGGATGCTTGACTCCACCTCTTGAGAAGGTTCCTGACGGAGATTGGTTGTGTCCACACTGCTTGGGATAGTGGCAGTGGACATGACTGGAGGCAGCTAACAAGACATGGGAGGCCAAGCTCATAGGAGTCAATACATGAGATCCCAAGCTCAAGTTCACAGGTTGCAAGACGGCGACTAACGATGGGGCAACTCTTGCACCCGACCTCTTGATCTATCGAGTTTGAGTGTAGTAGGGATAGTGGTGGAGGACTTAGTGAGGCTATGGTCAGTATCACATCTTGTGGCTACCTGGACTTAGAGGGACCTAAGCACTAGCTAGGGGGACGATTGTGTGGACTAGTGACTGCCATAGTGGGCAGTATAGTGGCAGCCTAGTGACTGACTAGTTGTAGCCTAGTGGTTGGACTAGTGGCTGGACTAGTGGTGGACTAGTGATATACTAGTGTGTGGCGTGCACATGTGTTGTGTGGTTTTGGACAGCGATGTAGTGTGTAGCGATATGTATGCGCATGACAGCTGTCAAGTTATTTTACCACTAGTGTGAAACTAGCTAGGAAATAGCTAGCTTTTACATATTGACATTTGGGATTGGCCCAAGTGTCAATCCAGGGGTCAAGGCAGATTTAGGCCCTGGAGTGGTTATCTTCACGGCAAGCGCGGGAGGCTCATCGAGCCTCACCGCGCCTAGCTATGGCGCCGTAGTGTGGATTCCCCATGGCGTGGGGTGCACTTTGCTTGACTTGTATTTGAGTGATGAGGTTATATATGCATGAGTTTATGCTTCAGATTTGTGAGCTCGTGCTTGTATTATTCTTCTTTATCTATTGTGTGGACTAGTGACTGCCATAGTGGGCAGCATAGTGGCAGCCTAGTGACTGACTAGTTGTAGCCTAGTGGTTGGACTAGTGGCTGGACTAGTGGTGGACTAGTGATATACTAGTGTGTGGTGTGCACATGTGTTGTGTGGTTTTGGACAGCGATGTAGTTGTGTAGCGATATGTATGCGCACGACATCCCTTTCACAATTTATCCACTTGCAGAAGTAGTGGATGTACGCACACTGGCAGCATCTGACATTCTGCATTTGAACAGTTCCCATTGTACACGTTGATGGTCTTCGACGAGTGGCTTAACGGTATACCAGTTGCGTACATCATATGCGCGCGTGAGCGGACAGCAGACATGGTGCCGTGGATGGCAGCCTTGCGGGACTCTCTCCTCGCAGAAATGCCGGACTGGCGACCCAATGCCTTCATTGTGGACGATGCCGACGCCGAAATAAACGCCATTACGTAAGTTTCATGTACCCTCCTGTACACTCGCGTGCAAGTCCGTCGTCTGCTTCCATTGTCTGTCTCTTCGGCAAGTCCCCTGCCATACAACGCAGTCTTGGCTGCAAGTCCGGCCCATTCATTTCTGCAAGTCTCCTGACAAATCAGTCCGCTGGTAATGTCCTCTAGCGAAGTCCGCTGGAAGACTCACTTGCGCAAGTACGCTGCAAGGTCAGTCTGCTCGGGTGTGCTGCCAGCAATGTTTGGGTAAGTCTGTTGCCGGTCTCCTAAGGGCAAGTCCGCTGGCAGACCAGTCCGCCGGAGGGGACTGTTCGCAAGCAGTCCGCTGCAAGACTCACGTGCGCCAGTTTGCTGCGACCTCAGTCTGGTCCAGCAAGTCCGCTGGCAAGCAGGTCCACCGGAGGGGACTGTTCGCAAGCAGTCCGTTGCAAAACTCACGTGCGCCAGTTTGTTGCGACCTCAGTCTGGTCGAGCAAGTCCGCTCGCAGGCGAGTCCGCCGGATGGAACTGTTTGCAAGCAGTCTGCTGCAAGACTCACGTGCGCCAGTCTACTGCGACCTCACTCTGGTCCAGCAAGTCCGCTGGTAGGCAGGTCCGCCGGAGGGGACTGTTCGCAAGCAGTCCGCTGCAAGACTCACGTGCGCCAGTCTACTGCGACCTCACTCTGGTCCGCTGGCAGACGAGTCCGCCGGAGGGGACTGTTCGGAAGTCTGCTGGCAACCCAGTCCGGTCGGGATGCCCTCTGGCCAAGTCCGTTGCAAGACTCACTTACGTAAGTCCACTGCGAGGTCAGCGTGGTCACGTTTGCTGGCAGTGTCGTGAGGGCAACACTCATGGCAGGTCAGAGTGGGCGAGTCTGCTGCCTGAACAAATCCGTTTGGAACAAACGGGCAGACTAGTCAACTAGACAGTCTACTGGGTTAGTGCCCAAATCCACCGGCAAGTCCTCTTTGAAGTCTCTCATGTGGGCATGTGTACTTTGCAGGGCTGTTTTTTGAGGAGTGCTAATTTTCCTGTGCCTTTGGCATGTCCGGCGGGCTTGGATGAAGCAATCATGCACGAAAACCAAAGATCCTATCACTGCCGCAAACTTGCTGAAAGATATGGGAGACCTCATGTACTGTAGAGGTGGACCAATCAATCCCAAAGAAGGTCTTGCATGGGTAGCAACAACGCTCCGACGCATGAGAAAGAAATATCCGAATGGGCATGAATTTCTGGACTACATCGATAAGGAATGGCGTCCTAAAATAGCAATGTGGTGTACAGCAGCTTGCCATGTTCCGCATGCTAGTCAAGACACCAATGCTAGCATTGAGGCATACCATGGAAACTTGAAGGCAAGACTGAGGATGGGGAAAGGCAAATGACTGGGCGTAGAGTGGATTGGCTCATATGGGAACTCACAGGCCGTGTGCTAACACACTACTGGTATGCAATTCACCTAAAGACGCACGGATTCATAAGGAATGTCAAACAGGAGAAGTACATGTCCAGTTCTGTGCTTGCGGCACGCGATATCCCAGCTTGCAATGTCACTCTTCCGTTCTATCCTAGGCAACCAGCCTATGTTCTAAGCACCAATCACCCAAACACAATTTACATTGTTTACAACCCCGGATGCGAATGGGCTTCTTGCACTTGCCCATGGGCAATGAAGGGCAATTTGTGCAAGCATCAAGTCCGAGTCCTGAAGTTGCTTCATCCACACTTGCAGGATGGACTCATAGTGCGCGCTTGTGGCACGGCGCTGGGAACCATTCATGGAGGATTGCATAATGTGTTTAGGGTTCATGCAAGTGTCGGCGACGAAGAGGGTTTGGGAAATGCAACAGAGGGCCCTTCCACAGATGACTTCCCCTATGATGCAGAGCCTATCCTCGTACCATCCTCCATGGATGAAGAATTTGCAGACATACTTCGCATTGTTGGGGACGACAAATACCTGCAGAAACATGTGTTGTCTTCTCTTCGTATCTGTAGGGGGCAGCTTGTTGATATTCTCGCCAAGAGTGCTACAAGAATGCTGCACCCTGCGGCAGCAAAGAACTTCCGTCCTGTAAATGACAACAACAATATGTCGCTGAAAAGGAAACGAGATTTTGTTGAGGCATGGAAAACGCGACCCAGGGTCTTACACAAAACAGGGAAGAAGGTTGGTGCCCCAACACCTGTAGCACACATATACTCCACAATCCGGAGAGTCACAGACCGTATACCAGTTTTAAAGTAGAGTAGGAAATGTAAGAAATGGTACAGTATCATTCTCCCCATGAAATAAAATTTCGGTGGTACGATTGCATGTGCACCAGACGTCCAACCTGCCTGCCAACCAGCCTGGTAAACCAGTCTTCTGGCGTCTGAACCAGTCTGCTCAATCAGTCTTCTACCGTCTGATCTAGTCTGCTCAACCAGTCTTCTGGTGTCTGAACTAGTCTGCTCAACCACTCTTCTGGTATCTGAACCAGTCTGCTGTACCAGGCTGGGACTCAGTCTTCAAACAGTCTGCTGTGCCAGCCTTCTCCTGAGCAGACCAGTCTCCCGGTTCTGAACGTGCCTGCACCTGGCTGACCAGTGAGCCTCATGCGGTCTGCCCATCAGACTGGCCATTCTCAGCACGGTGGACTCTCTTACTCTGCTGACCAGACTTGGCAGTCTACTGGCCAATGCCATCCGCCTGTACTATACCACTCCGGTGACTCTCGACAGTCTGCTCACCAGTGCAGACTCTTGGTTCCCAATCGCATCTGTCAGTCTGCCGGACTGGTCCCAACTCCTCAGTTTGTCGGACTCTCGTCAGTCTGGCGACATTGCCATCTGTCTGCTCACAAGCCTAGGCATACCCTCTTCCCGTACTCTGGCAGTCTGCTACTCTCGGCTGTTTGCTGACCAGTAGATTCCCTTGGTATGTTAAACAAAATGATTGTGTGTGCATAGGTAAGTCCGCTTAACAACATGCAATGAATTGGTCACAAATCTACAGCGACTACTCCACACTGCACTCATATGCGACCAATAGGATGTGTATACAAAGTCATATTTTATTTCGTTGCAAAAGCTCAAAAACATGCTTACATGACAAATACGTCCTATGGTGCACCTCTAAATCTCGGACCCAGATGGATATCTATGAGGATACTGCTTTCTCAGCAGCACTCAAACCAGTCATGATGTACTTAAGACACTGCATCCGTTGGCCAAGTGCAAACTTGAACGTAAACCAGTGTTTCGTGAAAGGTACTCCTCTCTCTGCCCTTTTAGAAGAGGTTCGAGTATGCCCAGTTTGTAGCCATTCATAATATCCTTGGATGAAGGACATGACGTAAAACCCGCATTCCCAGCTGAATGGCTGTTGGGGCACTTCAGGCTGGTTGAACTGAAATGCCCTAACCTCCTCCCAACCCGGTGAATCAACACTGTAGCCTAAACACTCCGCATGCAGCTTCCGTATCCATGACAAAACATATGGGCAACCATGCAAAGACTCGATGGAGTTCATGTGAGTGTAGCAACCTTTCCGCACATCGATGACAACAACACTCCAGTGCGCCCTGCAAGACAAATCTCATGAGTCTCACGGCAGCAGTCCACTCAGCAGACCACTCCAATTGCCTCTCCAGCAGACTCTACAAACTCCCACACTGCACGGGTTCCACTACACCGACTCGGCAGAGTCACGACTCAACAGACTCAGAAGACTCATCACCCAGCAGACTCGGCATAATGAGGCGATGGCGATGTCAGGTCATGCACATCTTGCATTGAAACATCCGAACCCACCCCATACCGTGCGCGCACCTCCGCCAAAGTGCGGGCCTTTGGATTTGCGCCACGAAGTCTGGCGGTGGCCGCATTCACCACCCTCATTGAACTTTGAACTGGCCACGGCTTGAAGCCAGGTGGGATATAGCGCTTGTTTTTGCAACCCGTGTCAACACAATGGCGGTTTAGCTGCACTTTGTCCTTGATAATTTCACTACAGAAGGGACAGTGGAGCTTATCCTTCTGCCAGTTGGAGTATGCAGGCTTCACTGCGCGGAGGTCTAAGAATGCTTCGACTATTTTCGCATCATACTCCTCAGGTGAGTACCAGTACCTTCGCTCCTTTAGCCTAGACTTGTGCATGAAATGCAACCAGTCTGCTCCACCCTTTGCACAAGCATCCTCCATGGCTGCAGAATCAGACAAGAGATGCAGCGGCAATGAGCGACAGACATATTAAGAATAAGAAAGCAGAGAAGGGCGGAAAAGAGAATGGAAAGAAACCAAAGCACAAAGCACAAAGAGGAAAGCTCACCGGGCAACAGACGACGGTTGTTGCGACGATTCGGTGCTCACGCGACTGTCCGCGCCTCGAAAACCTAACACGCACAAATGACCATTGGGAGGTGGATGGGCCCTAAACGAAACAGTGCGAAAGAAGTCGAGCGGGAAATGGACCCTGCATGTGCGGAGTGACGTGGCGAGATTTCACTGGCGCCCCTTTTTGGCCGCCATCGCATTAAATAGTTGCAGACCCCTCACACGTACTGGCGGTATGCCACTGCACGGACAGTCCAGTAGACGGGATGAGTGGGACTATCGTCAATCTGTCGTCGTCGCATTCATCAAGTCCAGCAGACTTACTCCTGATGACAAAGACGGCCGAGCAGACCCAGTACCCTCCACAACAGACTCATATGCCACCGTAAGGATAGACTGACGACTGAGGTTAAGCGGATTGACGAAGAGACTAAGGCGAGTGCGGAGTCTGATGACGTGCCGCGACGTGACTGGGCCTCCTTACCGCCGTCGCTACATTTATTGCGTCCAGCAGACTTAAACCTAATGACATAACGGCCGAACAGACCCACTGCAAACAAACTTGCGCAACAACAGACTCGTATGCCACTGCACGGACAGTCCAGTAGACGGAAGGTTCAACAGACTGACGAAGAGACTGGCGCAGAGTAATTTGCGCGACAACAGACTGATTTCTAATAGACTAATACCCCAAAAGACAAAGTATCCCCTAGGTGGCCGGGTGATACGAGAGTAAATCGTAAACCGCGTCCAGCAAACTTACACGTGATAATAATCACGGCTCAACATACCCAGCGCAAACAGACTTGCGCCACAGTAGACTGACTTTGTGACAGTCCAGCTGACTGATATAAGAAGAGACGGACAGACTAGCAGTCCGACGGCTCAGCAGACTCACGACAATGCGGATAATTAAAAGGTAGTAGTTAAACGGACTTATATCCGAAGAGACGGACTTCCAGCTGACCGACGGTTCAACAGACTGACGAGAGAAGACACTTCGGAATTCGGCAGGCAGTGACGGCCCAGTAGTCCAGTGAAGAACAAACTCACGCCACACCAGACTTGTATCCTTACAGACCAACAGTCTAGCAGACCAGACTGATATCGCATCAGAACCACGCTTGGTGTCGCCGTCATGCCGTGGTTGCATTTCATCCGTCCAACAGACTTGCATATGCCCATACTCATGGCACAACACACTGCTTAGAGAAAGTACTGACAAAGACGCAGTCGAAGAGCCTGTTGATCCACGCGCATTTGTAGTCGTAAGGACCTCGAACATCCACAAGCAACGTGAATCCACATCTCTCAGGCTACGTCTCCTTTCCCATTGTCCAATTTTCAAGGAGACGGTAGTGGTTGAGATGTGATGTTTCAGGAGGTGCATCTGGATGTTTGAGGACCTTCGGACTGGATCCTGTTCCGTTCACACTCTCCGCAGTTCCCAGACATGTGGTGGCAGAGACGTCCTCCCCTGAACAGTCTCATCGGTGGACATAAATTCTGCAATGTATACACGCCCCCACGTGCATATGCTTCTGCGATTTCCGCTATCGTGTTACCAATGGTTTCCTGCTCCATACGAAGGAGCTCGGACTCAGAGACACACCACAAACCGTAAACGCATGCAATTTTTCCACATATCGTCCTAAAAAATAAGCACGTCAGCACAAAACGAAGGCGAAAATAGTGGAAGCATATGCACGATGGTGGCTGTAGAGCCCCGCCAGCCCTCTCATGTTCAGGCACACCCTTCATCGTCATTAAAATCGCCATAAACAAGAACAACAGCCGCATGCGTGCAAAGTTACCTCCGCAACATTGGACAACAAAAAGCCGCAAGAACGAGACAACAAGAACGAGTGGGCGAGTTCGTGGCAGGGTGTTACGATCTTCCATGCCCTAAACATGGATGGCGCGGATGGGTTTCTCAGAATGGACGATCCAGATCCTTCGGCCGGCGCGGACTGGCAGATTGGGGGGGCAGCAGACGGGCACAGCGGACTGTTGGGTGGACTTGCGGGGACTGGCGTGCACGGCAGACTGGCGGTTTGGTGGACTGAGGGGAACTGGACTCACGGGCAGCGGACTGGGGGCGGGGCTGCCGCGGGCGCGGCTGGTGGGGCCGCGGCAGCAGGTGGGCTACCGGGGCATCAGTGCGCGGGGCCCACCGGTCAGCTCGCGTGCGGCATAACGTCCGAATTATTGTAAAATGAGAGGCAATTTGAAGAGTCTGTTTGGCATGAAACATGGCAGAGAAGCCATGTTATGTGGCACGGACATGAAGTAGTATGACAAAGCTGAGTATTGTGGTTGTCAGAAAAAGATATGGATTGACAGTCTTGAACTTCAATATTCTTTTTGCTCCCTGCAATGGTTGGATTTGCAACCGCTGAGGCTGAACTGACCTAGTAAATTTCACATCCAATTCCAGTTTGTGTTCCTTGAAACCCGCATACAAAGCCATCTTCGGCATATCCTCGGCCCAATACATGTTAGCAATGAGGTCTCAAGTCCGCCTGCCAATGCTGAGGCAAATGGACCCCGCCGGAATGCCATCAACACAAATTGCTCTGAACCAAGGATGGGGATCAAATTACGGAACTGAAATACTCACTGGACTAAATGCTCCATTGCATTTCTGAAGTGTCACCCGTTCAGACGCGATGCCGGCAAGTCGATGTGGCTCGAGCAGAACGTCACCGAAGGCCTTCTTTAATGTGATTCTACTTACATACTGCTATCAGACATATATATATATATATATGCGCGCTGCAGTAGGCCGTTGAGACAACAGAGCAAAGGTCAGGCAAATAATGGAGAGAGAGCTGTAAAAGAGAAGCCAGGCCGCTGCTGCATTGAGGTCAACAGGCAAGTGCATCCGCTTATTGAGGAAATCCATGGTAAGGTTCAGAGATTGTCTGTGATGAAGGAGGCTCGGTATGTGCCTGACACACGATTTGTATTGCATGATGTGGAGGAGGAGATGAAGGAACTATCTCTGGTTGCAACCACAGTGAGAAGCTAGCCATGGCTTTGGGGCTCATCAGCACCCCTCCACAGCTGGAATTGTCACCCGTAGTCATGACATGAAACCAACATCATTTTTTGCCAATCAACCCTGCCTCCCTCCCTCCTGGTATGGGTCTATTTTTCTCTGTTTCCCTCCCAAATCTTAAAACCCCAAACCACCCGAGTTACGGGTCACTAGGCTTTCCCGTGCCTGCTCTTCTGGCAATGCCATAAGGCGCTTCAACCAGCACTGGAAATGAAATGTGTCTGCAACCTGAGCAGCCCCTTTCCCATCCCTTGCTTCCATGTGACACATGCTATCTCTTCCTACAATGGAGGGTAGCTGCCAAACACATCACACAGTGCACACTGCATTGCCATGGGAGGGGGACAGTAGCATAAATGACGCAGACGTGATCCGCTTCATACGTTGAACACCGGTCAAGAAAGGAGGACTTACACGAGCAGCATTGAATTGAAGGAGGCCAACTCTGATACCAGGGACCCTGCTGGCATCGCCTGTCCAGCTGACTGCATCATGCTCCCACCAGTCAGCGCCTAGGCTTCATTGGATCTATGCAGCTTCCCACCAACTAATAACCTTAAACACCAACAAACACACCAGCTGTCTATGACCTCCGTGCAGAGCAAGAGATTGAGTGCCCGACACCCAGTGTATCCAGCTTCGACTCTGCCATCTTCCTCCCCAATTTCACGCACACAGTAGTTTCAGGGGCGTTTCTATGTACAAACCACAAAATAGAAAACATACAGAGCACTGCTGGAAATAGTAAAAGGCAAGTGGATGGCTAGCAAAGAAGGTTCAAGTACCAGAATAACAAAAGCAAGAGAGAGGCTTTGGATAGCAAGGAAGTGATACCAACAATAGTCGGGCTCATGGGTATTAGAGGCTTGGTCTTTCTTTCCCGTCTTCTCTTTCCCCCAAGCTCTCGCAAGAATGCGGCCCTACTCTCTTTGCTCTGATTTATGGACCAAAGGATGACGACTACAATGTGATGGCTTATGACATGGGTGACGGTGTGTGGACTCACTTTGCTTCATTGTTGTTGTGGAGTTGGTTTCGTTGGACACATGTGGACTCACTTTGCTATACAAATTCATTGTTGTTGTGGAGTGGTTTCCGTGCACACATGGGTCCAAGGCTTGTAGAGAAATGAAATGAAATGGTACTTTATAACGTCCGCGGAAAGCTCATAGAGCTTATGGGACAAAATGGAAACATGAGAGAGGAACAAGTCCAGAAACCACAATTAATGTTCTAGCGAATGTCGAAGGGTGAAGGCCTCGTGCAGGTAGGCTGCCAAGCATTTTTGATCCTCATAGTGGAAGACATCAGTGAGAGTTTGGGTTCCACTGAATAAACAGTGGAATCTCCCACGGATCTCGTAGTATAGAGGGCAGTAGAAGAAGAAGTGTGCTTCAGTTTCGATTTCCTGGCTGCGCCCTATGCAAGCTGGACATAGGCGGTCCTCCCGTTGCAGGTTTTCCCATCTGCCAGTCTCTATCCGTAGGTTGTGGGAACCCACCCTGAACCGCCCCAATGCCCTCAGGAGGGAAGGAGATAAGGATGCTGAAAGGTAATTTGGTCTCAAGATTCTATTGTCGCGGAGCACCAAGAATGTCTCTCGATAGAAGTGGAGCTTTGTTGTGAGATTGGGTAGCTTCCAAGTTCTCTGGACATGTAATTCCATAAGCTCTCTCCTAAAGAGTCTGTTGCGGTCATGTCTGGACGTGATGTACACCTCATCTGGATTCATTGGTAATAGGAAAGCAGTAGAAAGTCCGTTACGTTGAAATAAACTGTCCACTCGAGCATACCAGGAGTTCCTGAAACCTGCAGCTTTGAGCCTCATAAATGTTGTGAGGGCCCTTGCCACGAGCCCCTTGGGTGGAAGGGCCTGTAATCTATGGAGAAAGATTGTAAGCCGGAAGAGGGCCTCGGATTGCAATGGTACACATGCGAACTCTGCCCCTAGGATCTGAGATGGAGTTGTGCTCCTGGCGCCAAGCATTGCTTGGAGAAAAGATGACTGTAATGGCTCCAAATTCTTTTCCCACCAGGAGACAGGGACACCAGGTGCCCAGAACTCACAACCATAGATGGTAGCAGGGCTGACGACAGTTGTCAAACAGCCACTTTTTGGTAGAGAGTGGGCCGGCTATTGCTAGTTGGGCTTCTTCATCACGGAGATGATCCACTCTTAGGAATATGGGAGTTCCAAGTTTCTACAAAGACTGTAGAGTGGGTGGAGATTGCAAGAATGGAGTTCGAAACAAGGGCCACCATGTACTACTATTCACCCGTGGTGACCCATGACAATCTCATAGTCATTTCGACTGGCATAGAGTATCCAAAAGTTGTGCTGTATGACATGAAGCAACACACATGGACATCCCAACCACTTGGTTTACAAACTAGGATCGAGGAATTCAATATTATTTGTAGCTTAGTTTTGGTTGGCGGTTTTAGCTTAGGTGCAAAAGTCTAGACAAGCTTTTCTTTCCTTTGAACTCCCATCGGTTTCTTGTATGGCTTCTTACATCCTCTATGCTCTAGGCATTTGGCAGACATGTCCACGAGGGTAGTAGTCAGAATTTGTTACACTTCCAGCTTTCACAATGTGAGCGTGGACCTGTTTGCCCTTTTCATGTTCATGGATGATGTGTAGAAACACGTTTGGTTTGAATCCAGTTTGGATAGTGTGGGAGTGCACCTACTTTCGAGCTTCCAGGCCTTTTGTCTTGATGCACTTATTCAATCTTGAGACAGATGTAAGTATGCGAATCTGCTGAAAGGCCTCCTTGATTCAAAATGTGCATAGCCTCTGTCAGTTGTCCTGCTTGATATATTGTCCTCAACAGCACAAGACTGCCTTGTGGACTTCCTTTCCTCGTCCTCTTTTGAAATAGGCGGACATGGTCGAGGTGCCTGATTTTATGGACTGTGCTTCTGCTGCTTCCAGTTGAACATCTGTCACTGGCCTTACTCTTGTGCTTGACATGATCTAGCCTCCTCAAATGCATCTGGACTCACTCCATACCAGCCTTCTTTCTTTCAGCTACTCCTACCTCGACAACAAAAATGTGTAGATCCTCCTTGCCCCTAGCAACTGACATTGACAACCTAATATGTATTTAGCAAACACCCATATCTTCAATCTCCGTCTCATCCAAGCCTTCGCGATGATCTAATTACTAGTTTGAAGAAACTTTCATGACTGTCAAGTATAATTGCCAGATTTTGACCATGCGCACACTCTCTTATATTGTGTCGAGTACACTTTATCAGTAGAATCAACCGCAGAGGAACACCTGCTGTCCCAGGATATTATCCTCTATCCCACAATCGTCCAGAAGGTGTGTTTGAGCAGTTCCATTTCAAGTGATCTCAGACAACAAGCTGCTGTAAGGCAAGAAATATTTTGAACACAACCCCCAACAAGACCTGCGATTGCACTCTTCATGATCTCTTAACCAATTGCCTAAAATTCTTCTAGTGTTGCCGCCATCCAAGAGACAAACACCTGAGGCTCGCCTCCAAGACGCAAGAATCTCCAACCCACCAAGCGCTGTGATGAATTAGACGCCTCAAAGGCAATGGACAATGAGGAGGACCAAGAACCCCCCCAACTCTGCGCCCACTGTGTTTGAACCCCCACTGCAGGTAACTTCATGAAATTTCTGCCAGCTGTGCGTACGCACACTCCAGTCTTCGTTTTGATACTCTCACTTTCTCTGATTTTGGAACTGGTTTAGGTTTATTTTGATGTAATTTGCTTGTGGCCTTTGTGATGATCTGCTTGCTATGGTCAGTATATTTGTCCAGCAGATGCAGGATGCGCTCGATATGCAGAAGTCATGATGCGAGATTTGCAAGCTCTCTAGTAGAGCATGTGAAGGTGGTGAAAGTCACTGTTGTCATGATTGTGGTTGCAGGATTTTATCGTGCAAATGTTGCAGAGCAAATTTATACGTTGTACAATGCTGCAGTGATCCAACGGAAGTGCGCAACGTCAGAGCACCTCAGGAAACTTGAGCGGCTTCGAGTGACAGGTTGCACGGGGAATCGGCATGCTTCGATGCAGACAAGTGCTCTTCAAAACGATAAAGGAAATTTACTCTAGGGCCCTCCGAATTGCCCCCAACTGCACAGCATCACACCACACTTGTATTGATTAGAGCCAGAGAATTTCATTCCCGGCACCATGTGACAGCGACTACCTCTCCCCACGAGGCAGTCAGCTGGACAGGCGATGCAAGCAGGGTCCCTGGTATCAGAGTTGGCTTCCTTCAATGCTGCTCTTGTAAGTCCTCCTTTCTTGGCCGGACGTCTGCGTATGCTATTGCCCCCCCTCCCATGGCAATGCAGTGTGTATTCTGTACTACCCTCCATTGTAGGAAGAGATAGCATGTGTCACATGGAAGCAAGGGAGGAAAAGAGGTTGCTCAGTTTGCAGACACATTTCAATTCCAGTGCTGGTTGCAGGTCTTGAGGCGCTGGACGGTAAAGCCTAGTAACTGGGAGCTGTCTTCAAAGCATGTAGCTTTTTGTCACTGGTGGTATTCTTCACTGTAACTGAGTTCAAGCCCAGAATTTTGAATTCAAAGAGGGATTGTGCACACCGAGGACCTTGACCACAGATACCAGCGCAGGAGCGGAATCAATGAATGCAGCACCTATGTTACTCTGTTTGATGCAGCTTTAGTTGCTTGATCTATGTGGATGATCTCGGAGTAGAGAAGCGGGGTGCTCGACGATGCACAATTACTTTGGAGCGTGTCTGTATGCCTTGGTATGTTGAAGCACTGCCACTTATGTAGCATACAGAACCCCCTAAGATTACAAAGTCAAGTGGATTCGTGAATCTTCGTTAGATGTATGTCAGCGCCCAGGCTTCATTGGATCTATGCAGCTTCCCACGAACTAATAACCTTAAACACCAACAAACACACTGCTGTCTGTGACCTCCGTAACTATATCTCTGCAGATTTTTTCTATCTCCTCTCCTCTCTCCCAAGGAAGGTAACAATACTCCGAGTCAAGTCAACACAGAACAGACAAGTTGTCGTTGAAGTGAGCCTTTCACGATTTTAGTAGGAGAAATGTGCCCAACACCCCTCCCTCCAACTCTTATTTACACAAATTCATGGTTTAGGGTTTTGATACAAACCCCAAAACCCTGAAGTGGGTCCAGAGATGCAGACTCCTTCTAGTTAAATATGTATTGATTCAAAGCCCAAACCCTGAGGTGTCCTGGAGGAAGCCTTGTCACCTTCTAGTTGACATATCTAGCTTAATCCTGGAACTGTGAACTACGTATGCAGACATCAACTCTGCAACATCAAATAGCCATGAATCTTGCAGATGCTAGCACCCCAGCTTTCTGACAACTGTATGAAGAACAAACTTCGACGATTGGGCTGCTAGAGTCAAACTGTCATCTTACCTTATAAATGATCACCTCTCAGGAATGAACTTAGACAGGCCAGATAAAACACTGTCAATATTGAACCAAGTTCCAAGCCATTTTTGACCATTCAGACCATTACATAACCTTGAAGGCGTGTTAGTGCATCTTCCTTCTTCCTATCTACTCTACAGCTAAGCCTCCGACAATGTGATATCAATTTGCACAAGGAATTGCATTTTGCAATAGTCTGTCCTTTCCATTCACTCATACGGGATCTGCATGTAGGATGCATCTGACAAAAAGGGCACAACAGCATACATGCCATTTAATGCGCACCTAATGCAATCCAGCACTATGGAAGGAAACGCAAATGTGATTGCTAGCCAGCAGTGTGCCCCGAATGTTCCCCAGTAAACTGCCTGTGGCACCCACTCATTCACCGTCCCAATCACCTGAACAATGGTCTCCAGCAACATGCCGGTTACAACATGGAATTGGAGGAAATGAAGCCACCAATTATTGCGCACCACACCAAGATATGCACCGAAGAAACATGCAAGCAAGAACCATCCAGGTACGGAACGGATAAGAATCAGAAAAGGGTATGTACTCATAGTCTTCAATAAAGGAGTGCAGACTGTATGCAGTCTCTGCATACATCCAAGTCTCACTCAAGGGCCAGAATGTGCCACCAAAACTTGGGCTTCTCCGTGTCATCGGAGGAAATCCCTTAAAGGACGGCACATCCTCTGCTGAAGCCCTTGCACGTTTCCTCTCTGATTTCTAGCTGGAATGGAGGAAAGTCTGAGAAAGGTATACTAATACCAATCAGTTTGGTAATAGTAAATGAAGGTACCCGTATGGTGGCTCTTTCAACTACCTACAGCAACCCTGCCAGGTGTCCTTGATGCAAAGGATGAGTTGCTGTGATGGGAAAACTTAGAATTTAAACCAGAACACGTGCTTTATGGGGAATGTTAGACAGGAGGTCAGTCGAGAGAGCAAAAGAGAATGCAGGAGAAACATGCTTGAGAGGCTAGGAGAGAGGGAGGGGATAGGAGGGCAATATTACCTCCTAAGCTCCTGATGCTTTCTTGGTAAATGAGGAAGCAATGCCTGTCCAGCCCTACGGCATAAATGAGGGAGATCACAATCCAGTGTAAACACTGCACCTACAGGCACAGAGATGAGACCGTCAGATGGATAACTACCATCACACAGTAAGCATTGGCATGACCTAACCAAAAATACACATTCTCCCTTCCCTCTTTGGAAAACAAAAGCATGCTTAGAGAAGCTGTTATACTTAATCCCTTGACTTTTCTATTATCATAAAGCTGAGGCAGAAATTCATACGGCCACCACACCAATCATAACTTTTACGGGATTATACAATGAACAAGAGCCTCTCTAGATTGGACAGAGAGACCTAGATATCTGGTCCCAAAATCTGCAGGTCAGCCCAACCAAAAAAATTAGAATGCCTTGCTGACATTGTGCTCTCTAAAGTTTGAAAGAACTACATGCAGCAGAATTTGATCATGTGATGTAAGCCTTACTTTACACGGTACGTGAAACAAGAACGAGAACAGTCACTAGTCTCAATCCAAGCACCACTTCGTGCCCTACAGTGAAACCAATCGTCAGTCTAAAAGTTAGAAAATGCTTTACGAGCTATGAGGTGAGCCCATGAGAATTTTCCAAAGGCAATGGTACCGTCGAAACAGCCTTCATGCGTATGCACACACTACAAACCCGCGTTGGGGCCAGAAAGTGACACGGGAGTTCACAGGCAGGCAACGATGCGCCACAACTTGGAGTCAACATCACATTGCCCTGCATCAAACAAGCTCTCTCTGGCAGGCTAAATCTCAACAGAAAATACAAACCGATACAGACAGCCAAATGATAATCACAATGCAACCATCCCTTTCCTGTATGCAGGAACTGCACCAAGGCCCTGTTGTCAGATTGTTATTTCACATTGGCAGAAGACAGAAGCAAGTACTTACCCTTCGGAGGCCTTCAAAAGGCCACGAGCCAAGAGGGACTCGAACCCACCGGGATGCCCAGCCAGAAGTGGCTCGCATTTGGTCCAAAGTTCGGCAAACTGCAAGTGCTTAGCCGGGCCAAACACTTGCCCCCCTTTTTGTAGTCGTGTCCATTCAGAATGCACACTGAATGCATACAAATGTAATGCAATGCAAATCCCCATGCAGGACTGACAGGAAGGCAAATGCAGGACCGACCGACATGGAGTGACTCACCAACTTGCAAAGTCCTGCTGAAGCCATGCTGCCTCATCGTTTAGGGGTTAATTTAAATCTGCAAAGTGAAGTCCAGCAACCGATCCTCATATACAAAAGCCTTTCCCATCCCTTGTGATCAGACAATTTTCCTGTTCACACATTTCTATCAAGAGCCTTCATACAAAATTGACACAGCTACGACTGCACTTTGGAGACAAAGTAGTCCTCTCCCTCTCCTTCTCACTCTCGCTGCCAACCTCTTCTTATGGTGCCTCTCTTTCTTAAGGCGTCCTTGGCTCTGCCCTCTCTTCTCGATGCCTCCCCTTGCCATGAACAGCTTCCCTGTCACAGAATTGGAGCGACAAGTCAACTGGTCAACTATTGTTGTCTAAGTCCCGATTTATAGGGGGAGGGGACGTTGTGCAAACTGCAAACGATATGGGATAAATGATTGACCAATTGGCGCTGGCATGTCCCATAATAGCTGTCCCTTAAATGCGGGCTCACGCAACTTTGGATGACATTCGTGCAAATCTGAGGTTTCCATTACAAGCTTTTTGTGTCGGTGGTTTGCATGGCATTGTGGGTGAGGCACAGCTGCGGGGCTCTCGTCGTGATTCTGCTGTGCACCTCGCCTTGTCTGTCTGCGTTCCTTTGCAATGGACTTTACTGCACTCGCTGGAGATCTCATGTTGTGGCCTGAGCTAGAGCCTGAGCCAGAGCTCGATTCATCCTCCCAATTGCTTGGTGTTGTTCAGGGAGAGGCAGGGCCAGAGCTAGAGCTCGATTCATCCTCCCAATTGCTTGGTGTTGTTCAGGGAGAGGCAGGGCCAGAGGTAGAGCTCGATTCATCCTCCCAATTGCTTGGTGTTATTCAGGGAGAGGCAGGGCCAGAGGTAGAGCTCGATTCATCCTCCCAATTGCTTGGTGTTGTTCAGGGAGAGGCGTGGCCAGAGGTAGAGCTCGATTCATCCTCCCAATTGCTTGGTGTTGTTCAGGGAGAGGCGTGGCCAGAGGTAGAGCTCGATTCATCCTCCCAATTGCTTGGTGTTGTAGGTTCTAGAAAGCGTACACAGGGAGAGGCATGGCCAGAGCTGGAGCTCGATTCATCCTCCCAATTGCTTGGTGTTGTACGCTCTAGAAAGCGTAATAAAGGAGGAGACGGCGGCCTGGCGCTCATGGATTACCAGGGGGACAAAAGATGTCCTCTGTGCCTGTCGGAGAACATCAAATTTCTCTACTGGAACAATGGGCTGGCGAAGGGTCAACCTCGCTGCGTTTGTCAGAGCGGATCCTGCGGCCCCCATTTTACCTTCACGCTTGGAGGTAAGTTGCGAAAACGACGTAATTTTATGCTTGCGGATGCCATACCAGCTGCTGCTGCACACCAGGTTTCCAGCGATTTTATGCACGGGGATGCCATACCAGCTGCTGCTACACACCAGGTTTCTAGCCCTCATACGTTGAGCGCCATGGATACAGTTGACCGCTACATGCGGTTGTTGCGAGAAGGTCTCGTGATGTACACGCCTTCCGGGGGGAAAATCTCTATCCAACAAAAGATGGTGAATCTGGAGCAGCTCCAAAACACTCTACAGCGCTTGGATAGGGAGGTCTCGCAACGTATGCACCTTTATGAGGAAAACTCTATGTCCACAAAAAGCTATTGATTTGGAGGAGATCCAAAAAACTTTATGGGGCTTGGATAAGGGGATCTGGACAGAGGCCAAAGTTTTGTGCAAGAGAAGGTTTCACTGCACTCAACTGCTTCAGGGTGTACATATTCGTGACATTATTTGGTGTACATTGTAGTGAGGATAATTAATGGAGCATTTTGCCCTGCTTCTTGAATTCAATTTTAAGCCATGCTATTGTTTGCATGAACTGGCTAGCACCTGCAAGTGTTGGGCATGCACTGAGCACTTAAGTGTACTGGCAGATTTGTATATAATTTACTTGAGGTCCTCTCAGAACCTCACAGATTTTCTTCATTTGGGGTGTTTGTCAATTGTTGCTTAAACTTTGAAGCTCTGCGCCTTAAGGGGCCCATGGTCTCTAGTGAATTAGTTCCTCAATGACATTTCCATGACCTCCCTCTATGATTTACCCCCCATGAGCGTTTGACAACATTTACTTAGACTCTGGAAATCTTAGTAGTTGCCTACCTGTAACTGGGCTACCACATATACGACACAGGGCCGGGGACCCAATGGCAAGGCTTGAAATCTTACACTCACAGCAAAACCTGCATGAATTTGAAATTATATGAATACTCACAACAATTCTTGGGTAACACTACTCCCTCAAAAGTGTATAAGAACATTTATGGTCCGCATCACTTCTCAGAGTTCCATGGAGCTCTAATGCTTTGGATGACGATTGAAAGAAATGAAGAGGAAAAAGAAAGCCAGAACATTGCTGAATGCACATTAAATCTGAAATCAGGTCACTAATGTGTAAAGCAGAAGCATTCTTCTTACCATTGGTTACAAGGTGTTTTGGTAGGACACTCCATCAACTCAAAGCAGATGCCACACTCCCCGTCCATATCTTCCAGAGGGGTGGGCAGTGCTAGCATCCACAGAGCTAGCACTGCTGTCTTGCTTGCTCATACTCAGATCAAAGTGAGACACAAAACCCCCACTGCAGAGTCTGACATAAGTAAGAACTGTCCCATAGGCTGATCGCCACTTCACACCAAGAAGACTTCCATCTCCGCTTCATTGTCAAACTGAAAGAATAGAATGGCCACATCTACATGTGAGCATTGTCTGCAGTGAAGTTTTAAGTATCAAAAGGCAAGAGTAATCACCCTTCACCCCTCTGTTAGTGCAGTAAACTTTGATGCAGCATCAAAGTATGCATATCCACTCCATCATTCACTCTATGGGGTGATATTAAGGTTTTGAAGTTGCCGACAGAGGAAGAGGTAATGAGTAACAATGTGTGTGTGTCCCAAGTTATTTAATACATCATGGAACTTGGTCTTGCAGGAGTCAAAGCAGTTTTACACTCAATTTTTTCCCATATTGATGGGAGATCTTGTTCTAGACAATGGGACTTACCATTGTGCTGCTACAGTTAGTTTGAAAGAGACCTTTGAAAGTCCAGCCACTTCAGTTATTAGGTGAAATGGGGATGAGTTGAACAAAGGCCACTTAAACCATAGACATCTACAAGTCACAATGGAATCCCTTTCCTGAATGCAGGAAGTGCACCAAGGCCCTGTTGTCAGATTGTTCTTTCACAGTGGCAGAAGACAGTACCAAGTACTTACCCTTCGGAGGCCTTCAAAAGGCCAAGAACCAAGAGGGAGTCGAACCCACTGGGATGCCCAGCCAGAAGTGGCTTGCATTTGGTCCAAAGTTCGGCAAACTGCAAGTGCTTAGCTGGGCCAAACACTTGCCCCCTCTTTTGTAGTCACGTCCATTCAGAATGCACAATAAATGCATACAATGTAATGCAATGCAAATGCTCCCCATGCAGGACTGACATGCAGTCAAATACAGGACTGACTGACATGGAGTGACTGATCAACTTGCCAAGTCCTGCTGAAGCCAGGCTGCCTCAGCGTTTAGGGGTTAATTTAAATGTGCAAAGCAAAGTCCAGCAACCAAAATTCCTCATATAGCCAGAAGTGGCTTGCATGTGGGAATTTGCAAGTGCTTGACTGGGCCAAACACTTGCCCCATTTGAATGCAAGCAATGATAAAACGGTGACACGCCCATGAAGAAATGTGCCCAAGCCATCGAGGCCTTCCAAAGGTTTCTGCGGCACACCTTCCTTCCATACTGTTGGCTGAACCTAATTTTCTGACTGCACTTGTTCTCTGACACTCTACTCTACATCCATATAGGATTCTGTCACTGCTCTGCCAGCTATGGATTTGCAAGCAGTCCCCATGACAGTAGGAATGGATAGACAAACTCCATATAATACACCTCTCTATTGTGTTGAATGCCTACATAACACCTGCTTGCACATTTTGCAAAAGATGGATTGCAGGCAGCCAGGAAAAACTGGTAAAGTATGTCTTACAGTAGCAGAGTCGTTGCACTGTCATCCAGACTCCTGCATTCACAACTAATATATTATTTCCAGGAGCACAAGCTATTGACAGTTGTACAACCGATTGTGAAGCAGTGGTGGGTGCTTGTGGCAGGATCCACCAACTACAGTCTTTTTGTTGTCAATTTGCACAGGAGCTGTGGGCATCACACCGACAGCCGCCTCTCATGTCTACATGGTGTGTCATCCGTGCATAACCTCATGGCCATTTCTTGAATGTTTGAGTTTGTCTCTTCCGGTTGTCTCAACTGTGGTGCTTCAGTGGTTCCTCATCAGAAATTTGGGGTTGGGCTAATGGTATGTAGAAAAAGAAAAAGGGCTGAAAGAAAGAATGAATGAAGCTGGAGTGATGGTAAGATGGGCTGCAAGTAATTTTGTAGTTCTATATCACTGTGTGGTTACTGATTGTCATATAGGTTGGAAAGGAAGACAAAGGATGCATCTTTGTATGTGTGTTGCAACGTCCACTAATCTCGGAGAAATTCTAGGTTCTACCTCACTGCGAGACTCATCGCAACTGCTAACTTAATGCTCTTTTGATCTGTTCTGTGTGCATCATTTGCTCAACAGCTGGAGCCCTGCCTCAATCCAGCAGTGCGTACTACTTGTCCCTATAGTACTTTCAAAATCGCTTATATTTTCTTATCTCTGTTGCGTACGCAGCTTCATGCAGACATTTGTGCATTACTTGCCAAAATGTTGGTGCAATTATGGATTGCAATTGTCACCAACCAAATTCAACGAGTTTGAGATCCTCTTTTCATGATGGCTGACATTCACACAGACGTAACCTGTGGTTCAACAAATTTGAAGCTTATGTGATGACTAGTTGTCTGATCAAATAAGAGAGACCTGGCATGCAACTTTGTTTGCAGTGATGACCTTGTAAATGCATGAAGAGTAGCATGCCATTCTACTCTAGCAGAGACATCTGCAATTCATCAAGAACATGCGAGAGCACATGTGCAGTGCCGGAATCTAAGTAGCAAAACATGGATTCTGTTGGGATATTCGAATGCTTGGATTCAGAGGAATAAGCTCCTCTTATTGTGAACCAGAGTTAGTGTGACTCATTGAACATGTAGAAATTTCAGTCTAGTGCCAAGGTGGGGTAAACCCTTGAGATCATCCATGATGGCCTCTCCCATGTCACAGGGTGGAAACAAGTTCAGGGAGTTTTCTGCCTAATTTCATTTTCATCACACAATTTCCTGGCAACAGACATGGCTTTGGACACTACAGCCTCTAAGTCAGACTTATCCAGCAGGGTCAAGGCTTGCAGACTTCGATTAAGATCCTTGAGAATCTCTTCTACTCTCTTCCGGCAGGACTTAGCCTGTTTGACAGGGGACTCCTGCTTCCAAGATGTAGAGTCCATTAACTTAGGATATCTGATATTAATTATTTGTTGCAACTGGCCCCACCATGTGACCTTGAATTCATCTCGTCGGGAGCTTAAGGGAGGGATGCCAAACTCGCCCCGAACAGTGATCGCACAGAGAGAGAGAGGGAGAGAGAGAGTGGAAAAGAGGAGAGGGGAAGCACACCTAATGTCCACAGAGTTGGAGCGACTCGTATGAAGCTCGACCTTGGGGCAGAGCAAGAGATGGAGTGTTCGACTCCACTCCATCCCGCCTGTGTCTCCAGCTCCCACTCTGCCATCTCCCTCTCGATTTCACGCACACAGTTCCAGGTTTCTGTGTACAAACTACAAACCACGAAAATAGAAAACATACAAAGCACTGCTGGAAATAGTAATAGGAAAATGGTTAGCAAAGAAGGTTGAAGTAGCAGAATAGCAAAAGCAAGAGCGACGCTTTTGATAGCAAGTCGGACTCGTGGGTTTTCTCAGAGTCGTCTTTCTTTCCCTTCATCTCTTACCCCCAAGCTCCGTGTAGGATCACAAGAACACCATTGGAGAGGTTTAGTCGCCTCCGCAATATGGAGGAGATTTGGAGCATGCTCCCATTCGAGTTAGTGATGGTGGTGTTGGCCTTTTTGCCATATCGAAGTCTTGTCCGCTTTCAGTCGGTTTGCAAGTTGTGGAATTCTCTCCCATCGACTGCTAGTTTCCAGCAACTCTGTCAGCAACTCCCTCTTCACGAAGACTCCTATCTCTTGTCTTTTGGCATATGCCCACATGTTTGCATGTTGTACACCCCCACAACTCGACGGTGGCACAAAATCGGCCTCAAACTCCCGAAAGATAATGTAGTATCCAGTGTTGGTGCTGCAGATGGAGGCTTATTACTTTGCACAACGGATGAGGGCGATGCTGACTTATGATGGATTGTGTTCAATCCTCTCTTGAAGAGTTCCAGACAATTGCCTGCCCTGCCTCTGGCTAACTCAACACATTTCCGGGATGTGGATACGATGCACTTGATTGTGGATAGACGCAGCAAGACCTACAAGATCTTTGTGATATCACACGAGTATCGCCTGGACTACACAGTTGATTTACATTGGAGAACACACATCTATGACTAGTGTTGGACCGAGACAGGAAAGATGCCGGCATGTGAACGGGGGTGGTGGTGGTGCCGTGCAGGAAGTGTTCTATGTGGCCCTACTCTCTTTGCTCTGTTTTATGGACCAAAATATGACGGCTACACTGTGATGGCTTATGACATAGGTGCCGGCGTGTGGACTCGAGTTGATTTACACATGCCTAACTTTGGTGGAGATCGTATTGCTAGTCCAAGGCTTGTAGAGAGTGAGGGTCGCCTGTTTCTAGTTGGGGGTCGTGCTAGAGATCGCTTCCTAGTTGCAATATGGGAGTTCAAAGTTTCTATCGAGACCGCAGAGTGGGTGGAAATTGCAACAAGGGAGTTCGCAACAGTGGCCCCCATGTACTACTATCTTCAAGTGGTGAGCCATGACAATCTCATAGTCATTTGGACCGGCATACCCTATCCAGAAGTTGTGATGTATGACAGGAAGCAACACAGGTGGACACCTTACTTACAAACTGGGACCAACGAAAGCGAGAGTGTGAAGGGTTTGGTTGGCGGTCTTAGTTTAGGTGCAAAAGTCTAGACAAGCTGCTGCATTGAGGTCAACAGGCAAGTGCATGCGGTCGTTGTAGAAGACAAAGTGCATCCGCGCATTGAGGAAATCCATGGTGAGGTTAAGAGATTGTCTGGGCAGATGGAGGATGGGTACGTGTCTGACACACGATTTGTATTGCATGATGTGGAGGAGGAGATGAAGGAATTCTCTCTTTGCCACCACAGTGAGAAGCTGGCCATGCCTTTGGGGCTCATCAGCACCACTGCCGGATCTCTCCGCTCCACGTGATCACCAAGAATTTTGGGGTTGTTCATCTTAAAGACTGGGTAGCCCAGCAATGTGAATCACAGTTTTGTTCTCGAATATCATTTCGTAAAGGAGATAGAGAATACTGACACCGACCACAATTCTTCGTGGCGACCATCGACCATCTGATCCAGTGCAAAACTCCTGAATCCAAAACTTAGAATCCGAATCACACCCAAATTATAAACCAGGCAGATTGTTGCTTTTCTAACTTCCTTTCTTATATACGTGTTACATGGGTTTTATATATTGGTTGGATTGTTATGTGTAGTGGTTTACTGTGGCCAAATTAGTGCCGATCATCTTCCCCCTCTGCAAACATGTCAATCGGACCCCATCCGACTATCTCACGAATAAGTCAACTTTTGGATAGTGGAATTTTGAGTACATAAGGAGTGTTACGGATTTCTCACCTACTCTCCTCTTAGTGTCTAGGGGATCATCTGGTCAGCTGTGGATGACTATTTAGGGTCCTTCAGGATAGCCAAAATGACAGGCATGCAAAAACAACTTCCATGTGAACTGTGCAGAGATGAAAAAGATCAATGGTAGTTGAAAGTGATGAAATCGCAAATACAAAGGAGGGGAAGCAAGCCTGCCATGTGCCAGCCATGGGTTTAGCAGACTTTACCTGTCAATTCACTTCTCTTTTCACTATCTGCTTGAGAAGAACTCCGTTGGGATTGGAGATCACAAATACAAGCACACCCTAGAACTTTTTCTCCCATCGGCATCAACTGCATTGGAGTCCCAGGGAATTACAGCACAAGGAGAGCACAACCACACCCGTGCAGGGTAGTCATGAATATTCTGAGGTGATAATAAGCACCCCTGAGCAGATTCTTCTCATTTGTACAATATTCTCTTCCTTGGGGCTCTTGTGAACTCTGTATTGGAGCAATTCAATACGTAAACAACAAGAAGTTTTTCTCTCGATTCTTTATCACCGACTTGTAAGACCTCTGGTGCTGCGAGGTCTTGTCTTCACTTGCTCACAACCACGAAATCAGCTGGAGACTTCCACTCTCGACTTGGTATTGCAGGACAACTCACAAGATTTGGAGATGATCAAGCTCTCACTAGTGATCTTTTTCTTTCTGTCTCAGTCGATGAGGGGCCCTCCTGGATCACAATCTGCATGGTTGGATGGGCAAACACAGTCTTTGGATATTCTAGGGCATGAATCTTGGATGGAGGAAGAGGAGGAGGAGGGAGAGGAGGAGGCGGCCCAGGTGCCTGAGCACTTTTTTTTTTTTTTAAGCTTTTCAAATTTCAAAATAATAAAAATAGCGTTATCCAGGAACGAATGTACGATAAAAGGGATGTGGATGAGTTAATTAGGTGATATACTGATCGTGCTGCCCGAGATTGTTTTTACTTGTTTACTTCTAGTAGTATAATTTTTTTCTTAAACTGTTTTTTTTCCTAATAAAACAGACTTTTTTTTATAAAAAAATTTAGCAAACAGGGGAGGAAGCCCTGTAAATCGTATTAAAAAAGGGGGTGGAAAAAATAACCAGGACCAAAGGCCATAAGGCTTAAATCATTGTAGATTGGTAACACCCTACCAGGCCCACAAATGCAAGCTTTTGAACTAAGAAATCTAGGAGCCCTGAGAAGTCAGGAAGCCATGCTCTAGGATACTGCAGGAGAGAACTAAAAACAGGCCAGAGTCAAAGAGCTGCCAATCTGCCCAGAGAAGTGCAGCCAAGAACCAAGTGGCAAAGCACTGAAGAGGCCAAAACATAAGATCCAACCACGACCAATAAGACTAACTAAATACCAACCAGATTGGGTAACACCCTACCAGGCCCACAAAGGCAAGCTTTTGAACTAAGAAATCTAGGAGCCCTGAGAAGTCAGGAAGCCATGCTCTAGGATACTGCAGGAGAGAACTAAAAACAGGCCAGAGTCAAAGAGCTGCCAATCTGCCCAGAGAAGTGCAGCCAAGAACCAAGTGGCAAAGCACTGAAGAGGCCAAAACATAAGATCCAACCACGACCAATAAGACTAACTAAATATCAACCAGATTGGGTAACACCCTACCAGGCCCACAAAGGCAAGCTTTTGAACTAAGAAATCTAGGAGCCCTGAGAAGTTAGGAAGCCATGCTCTAGGATACTGCAGGAGAGAACTAAAAACAGGCCAGAGTCAAAGAGCTGCTAATCTGCCCAGAGAAGTGCAGCCAAGAACCAAGTGACAAAGCACTGAAGAGGCCAAAACATAAGATCCAACCACGACCAATAAGACTAACTAAATACCAACCAGATTGGGTTACACCCTACCAGGCCCACAAGGGCAAGCTTTTGGATTTAGAAAATTCAGGAGCCTTGAGAAGTCAGGAAGCCATGCTCTAGGATACTGCAGGAAAGAACAAAAGAGAAGCTAAAAAAGACCAATTGCAAAGAGTTGCCTGTCTGCCCAGAGTAGTGCAGCCGAGAAGAGAGTGGCAAAACACTTTAAATGAGACATAAACAAAAGATCCAACCATATCCAACAAGGCTAACTAAATACCAACGAGCTGTTGGAGTCCGAAGAACCAGCCCAACTTCCTATGCTGTAGGAACAGATAGGAAGGCCAGGAAACAAAACCAGGTCAAACCATGAAACCAGCCCAGTGGCAAGGTAGGAGACCAGGCCTACAAGCAATGAAAGACCAAAGCCAACATTCTAAGGCCGTAAGAAAAAGAGAAGAGAGCATAATGAAGTCAACGCTTTGCCCTGAGGGGCTCGAAATTCAGATGAGCTCTAACACTAGATTGTCGATTCTTCCTATGACGCCAATTGATGTCGCGATCCTCCACCTCTGCCGGAGAAGCCCAGTGATTGGGAGACTCACCAGTCGACTGGAGGTCCGGGTGCCCACCGAACTCTTTCTCCCTGTCTTTCACATAAAAGTCCAGAGTGCCCCCATTGGGCATCAAATTCCGAGAGAAGGGTAGCCCCCCGCTCCTCAGAGCATCTGCCAACTGAAACCAGCAACCCCAGAGGAGGGAAGTCCGCAGCCAGAAGGGGTACCGGGGCCAAAGACCCAGCTGGAATCGGAGGGAACTCCTGAAAGGGTCCCAAATAAGAATCAAAATCCCCTAGGGAGCTGCCATCAGCAGGGTCCATCTCGATAAGCAATTGTTTGCCTTTAAGCTTGGCTTTTTTTGCAGAGATGGCATTGATGATAAGGCAGCCAGCATCCAAAGCCCTGTTGGCCAGCGCAAGCTCCGAAGGATCCATCAAAGCCACAAAATCAGACGGGCTGCCATTAGACCAACAGCCCCCAATACAGTGGAAAAAGTGGAGTGCTTGGAGTTATCCACCAAATAGTAACCAAAGTGCAAAGTAAGCCTAGGATATTCGAGGAGAAAATGGAGTGTACTTTTTTTATGATCAGATCCACAGTTTGCTCCGGACCAGGGAATTATCAGGAGGAGGCCGACATTTACATTTCGATTAATATCCACCATCGGTAGTATAATATCATATTATATGCCCCCATGCGGAGGGTATATAATTTTCTGTATAGGGGGAAGCCCTGAGTGGATGGAGGGCATTACGGATTTAAGGGCCCAAGCCGAGGGCGGCAGCCCGAGGCGCGGGCCCCCGAAAATCCAGTAATGCCCAACACGAGGGGCTTTTCCCCTGCGTAAAGAAATAGGTTGTTTTCTTTTTCTTTTCATCCTTCCTTTATACTTTCTCCCTGCTGGTACCTTCCTGTGAGAAAAGATGAATATAAAGATAAAGAAATATCGCAGGTGAGCGTGTAATGCACCGTGCATGCACACTTGCGACATATGGCTGGCTATTACGCTTTATAACGAGCAGATATTTGCAAAGAGAAATCAGCCGCAGTTCTTTAGGAGCTAGTGCCAAGTTTTTGTTTCTCGGCAAGACAGAAGGCCACGTCGACAAGTTCTAGCTAAACCCTAATATATTTTAGCAAAAAAATCACATTATTTTTAGCCAAATAACTATATTGTTAATATTGAAGGGGAAGAAGAGTTAAATCTCAAAGGGTGCCATATGGCTTCAGCAGTCAACCATGACCAAGAAGAAAAACCCTAATATATTATTTTACATTTATTCTAATGATCCCTTAGAGCCCTCTTAAATTGGAAAAAAAAAAAACTAAAAAAAACTTTAAAAAAAGAAACTAAATTGCTATTTACGTTCGTTGTAAGGATCCCTTATAGCGTTCTAAGCCGCTCTAAGGATTTCATAGAGTGGGAAAATAAATCGGTCAACCATGACGAAGAAGATAAACCTTAACATATTTTTTACATTTATTCTAATGATCCCTTGATATCCTTAGAGCCAATGTAAGGATTTGTTAGATTGGGAAAATAGAACAAGCTAAATTGCTATTTACGTTCATTCTAAGGATCCCTTAGAGCCGCTCTAAGCCACTCAAAGGATTTCATATAGCGGGAAAACACAAATAGCTAAATTGCTATTTATATTCGCTCTAAGAATCCTTTAGAGCTGCTCTAGGGGTTTTTTAGAGTGGAAAAACAGAAAAAACTAATTTGCTATTTACATTCGATCTCAGTATTACTTAGAGTAAGAAGATAAATTGCTATTTACGTTCGCTCTAAGGATCCCGTAGAGCCTCTCTAAGCCGCTCTAGGATTTTCTACAGCGAGGAAACAGTAAAAGCTAAATTGCTATTTGCTCTCAGGATGTCTAAGGATTTATTAGAGCGGGAAAACAAAAAAAATCTAAATGGCTATTCACATTTGATCCAAGCATTACTTCGAGCAAGAAAACAGAATAAACTATATTGCTATTTGCAATCGCTCTAAAGGATCCCTTACAGCCGCTCTGAGCCGCTCTAAGGATTTTTTAGAGTGATTAAAAAAACAACACATTCACTTTAAAGTTTAAGAGTTTCTTAGAATCACTCTAAGGATTTTTTATTGCGTCATTGGATTGAATTAGTATATCAGATTACGATCAATAATATACATGTCATATTTGATGTATACATATGGATATATATACAATATACGAATATGAACTCCTATATCAGATTGGACTGGTTTCAGCCCTGGTTTTCACAAAAAAAAATAAAAAAATGTATAGGGATTCGAACCCTTATAGCTATCCATTATAGCATACAAAATTATGGCTCAAAGGCCTTAAAGATTAACCATAAAGGTTAAAAACAATTAGAGATTTTGAAATATAATATGATAAATAATTGGATTGAATGGATTTTGAATTTATTGAAATGATGAAGTCTGAGGTTGAAAACATGATATAATATAGTATTATACATTATACATTATATATTGATTTATAATTAAAGTATTTAATACATATTATATTATTATATAACTATTTTAAATTATAATTTGTTAAATAAATTCGCTAAATATAGATAGTATGATTGAAGTATTTGAAGTTTTTGAGATGTAATACGATAGAAAACTTGATTGATTAGATTTAAATTGGAATGATGAATCTGATATTGAAAGCATGATATAAATTGATAATATAGACATATTTATATTCAAATAAATAAATATATTATAATTTTTATTTTTAAATAAATATTTTAGTTTGTTCATTTATATAAATAATATAAATATTTAAGATTTTAAATTTTGAAATATGAAAATATAATGATAAGATATAAAGTGATATGAATAAATAATTATGTAGTAAGTAAAAATAACACATGATTGTAACTCATAATGATTGATTTATGATAATGGATGGAATGATAATTGACTAGTTGATGGATAGAATGATAGTTCATTTATGTAGCGACGTCGTTAGATTATAGCTAGATTTTAAAATATATTTATTTATTTAATATAATATAATATAATTCTTTTTTATACTTATTTACATTATATATGTAATTCTGATTATAATTAAATATTTATAATCTCTAAGTTGTATATACTATATTGATATCATGCTTGAATATCATATACACTATAGATTATGATTAACATTCAAGTGGCATAATCACAGTGTCATGAATTTTGATGATTTTTTGAAAATATAAGATAGTGTTTGGTAGTTATCTGATAGTGTGTCAAATATGTTAGAAGAAAATAAAATAAAACGAAACGAAACGAAAGAGAAAGAACGAAGAGAAAAAATGAAGAGAAAGTTCTATTCCGCTGAGCAACTCACACAGAAATACAAAGAACGGAGATAAAAAAGAAACATAAACAAAGACAGAAAGTGACAGAAAAAAACAAATGAAGACTACCCAGAAGAACTTGGAGACATTTCTATTTTGCCAGAGAACCGAAAGAACAAAGAAACATAAACAAACAACAGAAGCAAAGAATGAAGACAAGCGAAGAGGAAAGAAACAAAACGAAAGAGAAAGAAAGAATGGAAAGTTCTATTTTGCTGTACAATTCACACAGAAATACAAAGAATAGAGATCGAAAAGAAGCATAAACAAAGAACAAAAAAAGTGAAGAGAAAAAAAAATGAAGGCTATTCAAAACTAGGACTAGGAGACAGTCCATTTTGCCACAGAACCGAAAGAACAAAGCAACATAAACAAACCAAAAAAGCAAAGAAGAAACACAAACAAGGAGGAAAGAAAACAAAACGAAATAGAAAGAACGAATAAAAAGTTCTATTCCGTTGAACAACTCACATAGAAATACAAAAAATAGAGATCAGAAAGAAACATAAACAAAGAACAGAAAGTGAAAGAAAAAACCAAATGAAGGCTACTGAGAAGAACTAAGAGACACAGAACCGAAAGAACAAAGAAACATAAACAAACAACAGAAGCAAAGAAGAAACACAAACGATGGCAAAGGAGCAGAATATTCTATCCAAAAAGCTTGCTTGCAAAAGAAAGTGAAGGAAATAATCCTCGTTCTGCATGCTTATAGAGTTTTCAAAGGAAAAAAAAGACAATAGAATGAAAGAGAAAAAAAAAGAGAAAGTTCTATTCTAACGAAAAGCTCACACAGAAAGACAAAGAATAGAGATTAGAAAGAAACATAAACATAGAACCAAAAGTGAAGAACAAAGACAAATGAAACTACTGAAAAGAACTAAAAAACATTGCCAAAAAACCGAAAGGACAGAGAAACATAAACAAGCAACAGATTGAAAGAAAAAACACAGAAACGCTTTGTGTGGGCGCTTGTTTTCATATGAGGTTGGTCCGGATTTGATCACCGGCCAATCCTAGAGCGTGCTGTCGGTGGTGAGGCTGGGGTGATGACCAGTCAGACCATCATTGTTTCTCTTATGGTGAGGCTGGGTTGATGACCAGCAAACCATAGGAGTGCTTGCGGTGGATGCAGGTGCAGGTTTATGTTACGAACCTAGTAGTCTAAGCCATAAGCCGCAACAGGTTCCCTACCCGGTTACCTTGTGGAAAGGGGGATTAAAGACAGGTTTACAACAGGTGTGGTTGTGAGTTTTCATCACGGAGGTGCCACCAGTTGCTGAGGAGAGTGTCGGTACAAGCACCAGCGATACTAGTGGGTATACAAGACGAGGTGTGCGGTTTAGGCCACCTTTACCTCCAGTGTCTTCTGAGGAAGGTTCAGACTCAGAGTTAGGAGGATTCTCACCGAGGGTGCAAGCCATTTCCGTGCCATTGTTGTGGGATACGATGGAGGTAATGTATGGAGCTACCAAAGGGCCACGTCGGTACTCTGGAGCTGTGGGCACTATCGAGCTTGATGATTTCATAATTTGATAGTTGGTGTGATTTGCAGCAGATGCGCAATCCACAACTGTTTACGCCTTTTATGGCGTGGAAGGGGCTGTTTCAGCACCTTGAGGGGCCGCCCATGGATGACTACCATGAGTTTAGGCGGGGATATGAGGTGGAGATTGAGGAATGGCGGGTGTATTGGTCACCTGACTATGTCTCTATCACTAGAGACACAAGGGCAGTGGTGACACCGGCAGCTACACCGGCAGCTTCTGCAAGCAGTAATGGAACGTCAAGTGGAACATGAGCTGGGAAGTCCACCCAAGCTCCTACTGCAGCACCAACACGCGTGCCTGCCTTTAACCCAGTTGTGGAGTTCTTCGAGGAGTTAAGGAGAAACTAACAGGGGATAAGGACGGAGAAATTGCGGAGTTTGCAAGAGTTCCAACGAAAGCCTGCCGAAAGTTTAAGGGAGGCTTATACGCGCATGAGGCGATTGATAAATGTAACCCAAGGGGTTACAGAAACTCAAGCAGTCCAATTCTGGTATGGGATATTGGATAAGGAGCTGAGGAGAAGGGTGCGGGATACAACTCTCCTACAAGTGACCCAACCCACCTTAGCAAACGTGTTTTTGCTGGTAGAGCGGATAGAGCTCAATATGGTGTAGGAGTGAGTGGTCATGGTGGGGTTTGGTAAGGAGACACAATGAAGTGGGGCTTCTAGCCAACAACAACCACTACCCCAACGTGATCAAGGCAACAAAGGGGCTCAGACGAAGCCTAGGGAAGGACAGAAAGGATCTCAATTGCAGAGGTCACTTCCTTCATTCTCAGGCCAACAACAGTTGGGGGTGGCATGTTGGGATTGTGGAGGACCCCATGTTAAGAGAGATTGCCCGGAGAGATGCAAAGGGTCGGCACAGGCACAGCCTACACAACTACAGTGTGGGCATTGTGACAAATATGGGCATGAAGAGGACCATTGTTATGACTTGCATCCTGAGCTACGGCCAGGCCAGTTCCAAGGGAACAATGGTGGCCGAGGACGAGGCAATGTAGTCCAGAGAGGTAGAGGAGGCAGAGGTCGCGGTGGAGGCCGTAACCAAAACCAAGGAGCACAAGGTCAAGGTCAAGGTCAAGGTCATGACCAAGGCATGGTGGATAGGCTTGCCCAGCTAGAGCAACGTCTTGCTACCATAGCCACTACGCATGTTGCGCCAGCTCCAAGGTCTGAGGTTCAAGCCCCACCTGCACAACCTCATATGCCTAGGGAAGACTAGATTGGTATGGGCTTCATGTGTGGAGCCCCACTTGCAGGACCATTGCATGTGGACTCTGCAACTGCTGTCACTCGAGCAGCAACGTGTGCTCCTGAGCCAAGACGATGAGATGTGGATTTTGATCCACAAAGGGGGGAAGCAAGTCGACAGACAAGGCTTCCACAGTCTTTTACATTGGCTGAGACAGTGCCAACTACGCCATCGATGGTACCCGCTCGCCCAAGTGTGTCAGAAGGAGAGCCACAAGTGCTAGTGGGGAGAATTGGTGTGGCTCGGGAATTGCCAATGGATGGTACTGCAAAGCAAGGTGTAGCCAGTACATTGTTGGGGGCGGCTACGACAATTTGTCAAACTCCATTGTTTTATGCCACGACAATTGCAATGCCGAGGATGCGGCCAGCTGCAATGTTTAGATTGGCTGCTGCAACACAGCCATTGATGTTGGGGAAAGCAGCAATTACAGGCTTGGGCCTTACAGAGGCGGATTTGGAGCCTTGCCCTTTCCAAATTCAAACATCTTTGGGCGGTTCAGAGAAGACACGAGGGATTACACGCCATGAGCTCTTCATTCGATTGCAGCCAGATCATCCTACAGATGGCTCTGTCATGAAGCTAAAGCCATTGTTACGGACGCGATGTCTTATGATGTGCTTGTTGGTGGGGCTGTGTTATACCCGATGGGTTTTACTTTGGACTTTTGGGAGGAAACGACATCCTACAGGCCGGAATGGCAGTCAGGAGATGGCCGACGTGCACTGCTCCCAGTGCGGTTTATTGGGAATGTAACGGTGGATCATATGAACATGATGCCCACATTGGCTGCATTCTCAGGGGTGGTGGCTTGGGGTGGTGAGCTCTTGGAGGGAAATAGCCATGCAGATGATAGGCCATCACCTGATGAGGACAAACAATTGGCATACAAGGCTGATTTGCTTCCTCATGTGCCTGTTCATATTCCACTGTGGGGTACAGTTGGGAATTTGCATCGAGTAGCAGGCGAGTGTGTGCACCAAGCATGGCAGGAGGCCTATCCAGTGGTGAGTGAGGGGAGTTCAGTGACATCACCTAGACCTCCTCAGTTAGCTCCTTTGGACACAGTGCCCATTACCTGGCAACCACCTGACTCAGGGATTTGTTTGCTAGACCTATTTGGAGGCATGAGCATTGGGCTTAAGCTTGCAGGAGTGTTGCAAACTAGGATTAAAGTACAAAAGTACTTGTATGTGGAGAAGGATGAGATACCTCGGCGTATTTCTATGCGTCACGTTGCCTTGCTCACACACCAGTACCCTGAGTTGCTGCCTCTCTCAGCAATTCAAGGGTACCAAAAGGCCTTGCCAGCAGACATTACCATGCTGGGGGCGGATGATTTGGACCGGCATGATGCCATTGACTTGGTGATAGCTGGATGGCCTTGCCAAGGACACTCTCCCGCAGGTCATGGGAATGGCTTGCATGATGCACGATCGCATTTGTTTTGGGAGATGTTGAGAGTGTTGTGTGACTTGCAGACGAGGCAAGTGCAACCTCTAGCCTATATCTTGGAGAATGTTCCTCTTACGAGGGACTCTCGGGCCAGGGTTATGTCCAGTGTGCATCAGGTACGATCTTGGATTGGATCGGCGGTGCTATTGGATGCAGCAGTGGTGGGCATCGACCTCGATTGTGGTGGAGCAATCTTGCACCACCAGAGCTGCTCAAGAGAGCATATGATTCCATTCAACGGCCACCCAATCTCATGGTTGAGGGCATTTTGGACCAAAGGAGGCAACCACAGAGGGTGCGACATGATGACCATCCACCTCTAGCAGTGGTCAATCGAGTGGGGCAGCCACGTATAGCCTTGCCTACGCTCATGAGCTTTCCCTCGTCTCATGCTTTTCGAGACAATGGTCCTGGGTTGATTTGGGACAGTGTGCTACAGCAATTGGTGGAGCCCAATGCGGATGAGCGCGAGCGGGCAATGGGGTTTGTCACGGGCACTACAGCTGTGCCAGCTCTGTCAGAGGCATCACGACGCCAGGTGTTGGGTCAGGCAATGGATCTCAATTGCTTGACATGGGTCATTGGCTTGTGCATGGCTGAGCAACGGAGATTGCAAGCATTGGTGGCTACTTCTTCACTTCCATTGGATATTGCACCATCTCTGCCAACTGGGACGGTGGAGGCAGTGAGTGGGGGCGAGCACAGGATCATGGGGTGCAAACACCCATGGCAGATGTGGGATAAGATGCGGAAAGAGAGAGTCCTTGGATCTCTCAAGTAGCAATATGAGGAGTAAGGAGAGCCATACACTCAGGATCAGTTAGAGGCCAGGGTGGCCAATGTTTTTGAAGAGGTTGAGAATGTTTTTTGCTCAAAGGATGTTCTCAAGGTGGCTATGGCAGAGCAAGTGGAGGCTTCGCCACAGTCAGATTGGGTGAACAAGGCCCAAGAAGTTGCTATCTAGCAACCAAAGGATTCGTCTCCTACCTCCAAGCCTGGTGTACCCAAGGTTGCAGTCACTGAGGACAATTGGGAACCAGATGTTGGACCTACAGTCACCAGAGGAGAGAGACGGAGGATCCAGCAATTTCTAAGGGCTTATAGAAATTGCTTTGCTTTCAGTTTGAAGGATTTGGGGAGTTTGAAGGGTTAGGAGATTCGTATTGATTTGGCAAGTGACATGCCAATCTTTCAAAGGCCCTACCGGTATAGTGACATGAAGAGGTCATTGATCCAGTCACGGACTATGGAGTTGTTCGAAGCTGGATTGGTGGAGTTGTCAGGCGGGGAGTATGCCTCGGCAACGGTGATGCCAGCTAAGAAGGATATCTATGGCAATTGGACAGAAAGAAGGATGTGTGGGGACTATCGTCATGTGAACCGTCAGACTAAGTCCGATAGATATGCCATGCCAACTCCAGATGAGATCTTTGATGCCATTGGGCATGCAAAGGTGTTTAGCACATTGGACTTGCGATCCGGTTACCACCAGTTGCCAATCAAAGAGGCTGACAAGCAAAAGACGACATTCTGGGGGATTGACCAACATGGGAAGAATTGCTTGTATCAATGGCGGTTCTTACCGTTTGCGTTGAAGAATGCTCCTACAGAGTTTCAAAGGGTCATGGATAGGATTCTTGCGGGGCTAGACTTCGCCCGGTGCTACATTGATGACATCATTGTCTTTAGTGCTACGGTTGAGGAGCATGAGAGACACCTTCAGGTGGTGTTTGAGCGTTGAGAGCGCACGGGTTGAAACTGCACCCCGAAAGTGCAAGTTCTTCCACAATCAGACTGAGTATCTGGGCCACATGATATATCCTGGAGGATTGGGTGTTCAACAGACAAAGGTGGAGGCCATTGCATGCATTCCACGTCCCATGGATGTGAGCAGAGTTCGTGCTTTCATGGGATTGGCAAATTACTATCGACGGTTTGTCAAGGGATTTAGTAGCATTGCAAAGGCTCTAACCAAGTTAACCAAGGTGGGTCAAGAGTGGCAGTGGGAGGAGGAGCAGGAGGAAGCCTTTGAGGAACTCAAGGCTCGATTGACTTCTGCACCTATTCTGAGGCGGCCTATTCGGGGGCGGCCTTTCCAGCTACATACGGATTGGAATATGCTGGGGATTGGAGCAGTGCTTACACATGTGGATGATGAGGGAAGAGAGTTCGTAGTGGCATATGCTAGCCGCTCGAACCATGATGTCGAGGCGAAGTATAGTTCCTATGAAAGGGAGTGTCTAGCTGCGGTATGGGCAGTGGCACATTTCAGATGCTACCTCTATGGCAATCTCTTCACCCTTGTCATGGATCACCAACCATTAAAATGGTTGATGGAGTCAGACAAGCTTACAGGGAAGCTTGCACGGTGGGCACTTATGCTTTAAGAGTACGACTTCCAGGTGGTGCATCGAGCCGGTATTGTCAATCGGGATGCAGATGGATTGAGTCGTAATCCATGCACAAGCAAACGTGATGATACTGGAGCTCGGTGGCATGGTGAGACAGATGAGGAGATGGTGCCAGGATAGCATGCATCGGCTTTTTTGTGCATTCTAGCAATAGGAGCTCAAGCTGGTCCATCCCATGCGATTGGTCATATAGATAGCGTGCATGACGATCCAAAGACTAGTGAGGAGTTTGGTGGTGCTAAGGATGTGCATGAAGATGCAGCAGTGTTGGCATACATTCGTACCGGAGAGACAGCGGCCAGTGTGACTGCTAAGGAGAGGGATCGGGTCCTACAACGAGCTAAGAGGTTCAAGTGGGAGGAGACTCACCTACTCCGGGTATGGGAGGATGGACGAGTAAGGATTGTGCCTCATCCAACACAACGAGCGCGATTGGTACGCCATGCCCATGAGGAGTTGGAATATTTTGGGGTGCGGCGCACTCATAGTTTGCTGCAAGGGCAGTATTGGTGGCAGGGCATGCACACGGATGTGCAACAGTTAGTGGCAAGGTGCATGGTGTATGATAGAGTGCGGGCTTCTTTCAATGTACCTACTCCACAATTGCATCCTTTACCCATTATGGGTTTGGGCTATCGTTGGAGTCTTGACTTCGCAGGCCCATTGCCACTAACTATTCGCCATAACAAGTATGTGTTGGTGATGGTGGAACATTTCTCCAAATGGATTGAACTGGTGGCATTGCCTGACAAAGTAAGTGAGGGGGCTGTGTATGCATTCTTAGATCGAATGCTTAGCCAATTTGGTGCTCCAGCCGAGGTACTCACGGACCAAGGGAGAGAATTCTTGGGGGAGTTTCAGGCTTTATGTGAGCAAGCCTTGATAGATCACCGCACTACTTCTCGGGATCATCCCGAGGCTGATGGCTTGGCGGAGAGAGTTGTTCAGATAGTCAAGAGAGGTTTGCGCAAGTACGGTTTGCAGAAGGGACACCTAGGAAATTGGGACCTTCAACTGCCTTGGCTAGCTATGGGCTATAGGTTCAGCAAACAAGCTTCACTTGCCTCCTTCTCACCTTATTTCCTTCTCTTTGGCCGAGAGCCAGATTTGTCTGCATTTATTCGCAGGGAGACTGTAGTAGTCCTCAACCTTGATGATTCGGAGGTATGGACACAAGCATGTGCCCAGCGGGCAGAATTGTTCAAGAGAGTCATGCCTATGGCTTTTGAGAACCTTGCTATTGCCCAACATCGAGACACATTGAGGTACGCCACTATACGTAGAGGGGGATATCGGCCAGGTGTTCGGCGTTTCCACCCTGGGGACTATATGTATCTGTAGCAGACAGCACCTACGACTTTGGATGTCACAGCAGGCCGTGTGTTTCTAAGGGTCTGGGAGGTGTTGCCTTCAGGAGTATTGATTCTGGAGGGTCCAGATGACATGGTATGGAAGGACCATGTGCGCAATTGTGCGCCATGACACCTTCCACATGTGGATGGGAAGATAGATCCCAACCTTTGCAGTGGTACCTGCAGGGTTGCGTTGCATGCTATGTGAGCATGCTGGTGGTGCCACGACCATGTTGGTGTGTGACAAATGCTCAAGGGGGTGGCACATGGGATGCTTGACACCACCATTTGAGGAGGTTCCTAGTGGAGAATGGTTGTGTCCACGAATGCCTTGGATAGAGGTAGTGGGGCATGACAGTGGTGAGGTTGACAAGTGATTCAAGGTCTAGCTAATGGGAGTTCAATGCCATGGACACCCAATTGAAGCCATGGATTGCAGGAAGGCGAGTAACGATGGGGCTACTTTTGCACCCGGCCTCTTGATCTATTGACTTTAGATAGTGGGACTTGGGCGATTGATGACCAAGTGATGATCTTATTGGGATAGATACTTGTCAGCTATCTGGTGTTAGAGAGACATAATCACCAGCTAGGGGGGCGATTGTGGCATAGTTTTCTAGGATTGTGTGCTTAGAATGTATGGTGGACAGCGATGTATGTTGTGGCACGATGCTTAGGTACATGACAGCTGTCATGGTTTTAATCATGGTTAACTAGAATTACCTACTTCTAGTTAACTATGATATTTTGGATATTTATATTTGTATTTTGTGTGTTGGGACTTCATTTGGTCTCACATGCCAAGTGAGGTGTCAAACCTCACTTGGGACATGGGAATGGGTTTTCCCCTTGTGAGTGTTGAGGAGGGCTCATCTTCTTGTAGTTGAGCCTCCATGAGCCTCTCTCACCTCCATAGCTCTAGGTATTGAGAAAGAGTGTGTTGAGGGCTTTGTAGGGTGGATTCCCTTAGCAAGGGTGCCCTGGGCTTGACTTAGTTTATGTGATTGAGTGGATTCAAGAGTGGAGTGTTTCCATTGTGTTCACTTTCATTATCATTGTGGCATAGCTTTCTAGGATTGTGTGCTTAGAATGTATGGTGGACAATGATGTATGTTGTGGCATGATGCTTAGGTGCACGACATAAATAATAATTTATATCCTTTTATTTTCCCACTCTTAGGACTCTTTAGGGGCGCCCTAACGAGTCCTAAGGGCAATTATAAATAATAATTTACATCTTTCAATTATCCCCTTCTCAAGACTCCTTAGGATGGCCCTAAGGAGTCCTAAGGGCAATTATAGATAATAATTTATATGTTTCTATTTTCCCCCTTTTATAACCCTTAGACTGCTAGGGCGATTATTTATGTCTTTCCATTTTTTTCCTCTTAAGACTGCCCTAAGAAGTCCTGAGGGTAATTATAAATAATAGTTTATATGTTTTTATTTTCCCCCCTCTTAGGATTCTTTAGGGCGGCCCAAAGGAGTCCTAAGGGCAATTATAAATAATAATTTACATCTTTCAATTTTCCCCTTCTTAGGACTCCTTAGGGCGGCCCTCAGGAGTCATAAGGGCAATTATAAATAATAATTTATATAGTTCTATTTTTCCCCTCTCTTAACCTCTTAGGTTGCCTAAATGGGTCTTAAGGACAATTATTTAAGTCTTTCCATTTTTTCATCTTAGGAATGTCATATGAAGCTCTAAGGGTAATTATAAATAATAATTTATACGTTTTTATTTTCCCCTCTGTTAGGACTCCTTAGGGCCGTCCTGAGGAGTCGTAAGGGCAATTATAAATAATAATTTATACGTTTATATTTTCCCCCTCTTATAACCCCTTTGCCTAAACAGGTCAATTATTTATGTCTTTCTATTTTTCTCCTCTTAGGACTCCTTAGGACTGTCCTAAGAAGCCCTAAGGATAATTATAAATAATAATTTATATGATTTCATTTTTCCCTCTCTTAGATTTCTTAGGGCCGCCCTAAGGAGTCCTAAGGGCAATTATAATAAGGTCTATTTCAAAAAAGGATGTCAGTGCATTACAAATGGATGTATGAACGTTTATCGAAAATAAAGTTTTTTTTCTCAATTATAATAAATGATGACAACCTACCAATATTGTCGATACATACCAATAAATAATATATGTGATTCATAAATATAATGACCAAAGTTGATACATTTATTATACTAGTTTATATTTTTTCTATTTTTCTTAGGAAATATTCTTTTCTTTTAGAGTTATAAATAATAATTTACATATTTTCATATTCCCCCCCTTAGGACTTCTTAGGGCAGTCTTAAGGAGTCCTAAGGGCAATTATAAATAATATCTTACTATTTTTCTATTTTTAACATAGGTATTAACATGTAAAGGTTTATTTCAAAAAAGGATGTCAGTGCATTACAAATGGATGTATGAACTTTTATCGAAAATAAATTTTTGTTTTAATTATAATAAATGATGACAACCTACCAATTTTATCGGTATATGCCAATAAATAGTATATGTGATTCATAAATATAATGATCAAAGTTGATACATTTATTATAGTACCTTCGGGACAAATCACCACAAGGTACGATTCATCCCTCTTACCATTTCTGTAAATCAATTGTTCGTAGGATGTTGCACATTGGAACCAACTGACACAGTGACATAGTGCATCTGAACAGTTGTCATTGTACATGTTGATGGTTTTCGACGAGTGGCTGAACGGTATATCAGTTGCGTACATCATATCCGCTAGGAATAAGACAACAGACCTGGTGCCGTGGATGACAGCCTTGCGTGACCGACTCCACGCAGATATGCCGACTAGGCGACCCAATGCCTTCATTGTCATTGATGCGGACGCTGAAATCAACGCTATAAGGTGAGTCTTCCATACCTCAATAGACACCCATTGTCGAAGTCCTCTGGCATGCAACTGTCGTCATAGTGTGCTTTGGCAGAGTCGCGTGCGATAGTTCCCTGAGAGACTCGTATGCGCGAGTCTGCTGGCAGACTAGACTCGGACCAAGTCACGTGGGCAAGCCCGACTCGCTCGAACCAAGTAGTCTCTGGCAGACTGGCCCGGCCGAGTCCGCCAGAAGACTCGCAGGGGCGAGTCTGTTGGCAACCCTTCATGGGTCTGCTGGCAGACTTGGGAGGGAAGTCAGCCCGCCAGACCCGCTAGGCAGTGTCTTGCGACCAAGTTCGTGTAGGGTTGGTGTGGAGTCTGTTTTGGCTACTCGGCTGGCAGACACGCCTGCGCCATTTACCCTGGCAGACTCACATGCGCAAGTCCGTTGCCAGACTCGACTCGGAGAGTCCGCTGCTAATCGTGTGTGGGCGAGTCCGCATGCAGCAACCGGACTAACTCCGCTGGCAGACTGCGTGGAGACGAGTTCGCTGGTACACTGAACGGGCCCGAGTCCCGCTGGCAAACCGCCATGTGGCATCTGCCACAAAGGACCCGCAGGGCCAAGTCCGCTGGCAAACTCGCCAGGTGGCATCTGCCACAATACTCGCAGGGCCAAGTCCGCTGGCAAACTCCGCCAGGTGCATCGCCACAAGACTCGCAGGGCCGAGTCCGCCTGCCACGCTTCATGGGTTCTGATAGCAGACTTAGGAGGGGAAGTCAGCCCCTCCCACACCCGTAGGCCGTGTCTTACCACCAAGTCCGTTTAGGGGTTGGTGTGATTCTGTCTGTTGAGGTCTCCAAACACTCGATGGTGTCCACCGACCGGAGTTCCCTCTGAAAGTGCATCATGTGGATGTGTTATGTGCAGGGTTTGCTTTCAAAAGAGTCCTCATTTTCCTGTGCCTTTGGCATGTCCGCAAGGCATGGGTAAAGAAATCATGCCAGAAGACCAAAGATTCCGTCACAGCAGCAAACGTGTTGAAGGATATGGAGACCTCACCATACTGTAGAGGTAGACAAGCGAAGCAAGATCCCCAAAAAAAAAACACTTCTATGGGTTGCCAAAACAATCAGGGACATGAGAAAGAAATATCATAATGCCCGGGAATTTTTAAAGTACATCGACAAGGAATGGTCTCCTAAAATAGCAATGTCACTGATGTACTGCTGCTCGTCATGTTTTTTCCACACATGCCCAGTCAAGACACAAATGCTAGCATTGAGGCATACCATGGAAACTTGAAGGCTAGACTGAGGATGGGGGAAGGCAAAATGACTGGTCGAAGAGTCGATTGGCTAATATGGGAACTCACGGGCCGTGTGCTCACACACTACTGGTACGCAATTCATTTGAAGACGCATGGGTTCATACGCAATGACAAACAGGGAAAAGTACATATCTATAAGCTCTGTGCTAGCGGCCAGGGACATTCCAACGAGCAATGTGACTCTAACCCTTGTGCTAAGCAGCAATCACCCAGACACAACCTACATTGTTTACAACCCTGGATCGGATTGGGCTTCTTGCACTTGCCCATGGCAAATGAAAGATATTTGTGCAAACACCAAGTGAATGTGCTGAAGTTGCTTTCATCCCGACTTGCAAGATGGACTCATAGTGCGTGCATGTGGCAATGCACTCGGAACCATACATGGAGGATTGCATAATCTGATGTTGGATAAAACGACTGTCGCAGGGGAGGTTTGGTGCGATGGACAGACCTGTGGAGGATTATGACTTTGCACCCCCTCGAGGAACCGTCTACGTTCCCACTAGTATGGCCGAAGAATGGTCAGATATACTTCGTATAATGGGTGATAACAAGTACCTCGAGACACATGTGCTGTCGTGCCTTCGAATCTGTAGAGGGCAGCTTATTGATATCCCCCCCCCTGGCCAAAAGTGCTGCTGGGATGCTACATCCTCATGCAGCAAAACCTTTCCGACCTGTTGACGACAATAATAATTTGTCTCTGAAAAGGAAGAGAGATTTCGTCGAAGCATGGAAAACCCGACCCAGTCTGCGGAGAATGCGCAATAGGGTATATGCCCCAACACCTGCAACGAAAATATACTCTAGAATTGTTAAGGTTTCAGACCGTTGGGCGGGACCCAAGTAGACAGCATACTCACACAGCAAAACACATGTTTATGCCATCATATTCCATGCAGAGAAATAAAAGGTCCACAATCTGCTTGAGAGTGCATACATGTTGCATCATAAACAGCCTGGAAGTGCATTCCATCAGAGCTCAGAGCGCCCCCCACGCCCATTTGCGGAAAGACTGGGCATTCTGCTCAACAGACCGCGGAATGGCCAAACAGACTACTAAGCAGACTGCACAAGTACAGAATAAAACACTGCCAAGTCTGCTAATGGTTTTCGGCTAACAGACTGGGTGGTCCAGCAGACATACAATATGGACTGACTGTGTGGTCTTCTACACTGTCCATCGAACTGCTTCCATGAAGCGTACCCACCCAGATACGGAGCCCAACTGCACACATATACACTATGCTTCAAAGTGCCACACACTCTGCCGAGCAGACTGATGAGCGGCCAACAGACTGCGAGGCAGACTGGTCCAACACGACGGAGACCGCCTTGTAGTCTGCTAACAGTAGTTAATAGTAGAACCAAGTAGTCTGCCCAGTAGGACGTGGGGTGTTTGTCTACTGACTGTTATTGTTCGGATTGTTCGGCCCTTGTACGACTTCTTTTGACGAACTTGCATAGGTGGGAACAGTATGAGTGCATGTAGGCCTTAATCTCAGAAAATATTACATACATTCAGAATGTAAATTGAAACAACATTGAATGTATATATTTATTTCCTCAAGGGAGCAGTTTTTCTGCATCGTCCAAACCACGGCGGATATACTTTACACACTGCAATCGTTGCAGTAACGGAAACCTGAAATTAAGCCACCTTCGTGTGAAGGCTTGTCCTCTCTATTTGGTTTTCTGCCTATCGCCTTTCAGCCAGTCGTAATACCCTTCAATGAAAGACATCACGTAAAACCCACACTCCCAACTAAAAGGTTGTTGGGGCACTTCGGGAGAGTTGAACTAAAATGCCATTACTTCATCCCATTGTGGAGTCCCAACAACATATCCAAAGCACCTTGCATGCACCTTCCGAATCCAACCAAGGAGCTATACGCAAGTATGCATTTCCCTCCGAGAGTTCAAGTGGGTGTAGGCGCCTTTCCTTAGGTCGATGATAATGACGCTCCAGTGACACCTTCAATGTAAAAATGAACATGCCCGACAATTTCATTAGTCCCAAACCCAACAAACTCTGTAGACCAACAGACAAACATACTCGGCTGTCCAAATGGCCAACTGCCCAAAACATACAGCACTCCAACAGATACAACGGACTAGCAGTCCAGCAGACCAACAGTCCAAGAGTGCAGGAGTCCAACAGACCATGACGTCCAACTCACACAACAGTCGAACAGACCATGAGGTCGAATACACACAGAAGACCCAATATTCAGCAGACAGCAAAATGTGCAACAAGTCCGTCGGGTCTTACCCTTGCAAGACCGGCACCAATATATGAGTACAGTCTTTAATGTCTTTGCCAAGTCACGCAAAAGTCAAGGCACCATCAAGGTTTGCCACCAAAGTTTCGCGTGGGGCTGTGTCGAAAGTCTGGAAAACAGACCACGTCGACGTTGGCAAAAGAGCGACAGTGCCATACGTCCTCGAGTCTAGGGTGTTCTCGAAAAAACAACACCAGACATCCAAAAGTCTGTCTGAGCACTCCGACTCAACCACGTTCAGTGCTTTCATGTCTTCCGGCGCAATGCCACATCGAAACCGCGAGTCTCCTTCGAAAAAATACACCATGCTATTTCCAGCAGCTACATGTATGGACATCAATCGCCGGAAACAACTTTCAATCCTGCACATACAGTCAGACCCCACCAAGACATCACTCATCCACAATGTCCAAAAACATCAGTCTGCTGCACAGTCTTAGCAGACCGATGAGGGGAATCGAATTACCATAAAGTCTAGAAACCAAAGTCAAGGGAGACTCTTAGCAGACCGACCAAAAGACCCGACAATCGGACAGTGGACATTCGGACATTGGGACAGTGGACTGCATTGTCACAGCAGACCGAACAATAGACTTGACATTTGACAAAGTCGACAAACATAACTGTGGGGCACAATCACAGCAGACCGAGTACAGGCCTTACAAGACTGCAGACAAGAAGCCAGTAGACTGCCAGAAAATACATACCTGCAAAGGCAACGCTAAAAGAACACGACCGAAGATAGTAAGCAGATACATACGAACAACTTTCTTCGACGCCAGTAACTCTGCCACCTCCTTATCCATGTCCAAACACAATCGGCGGTCCTTGTTCATAAACACATCTGACTTGTCTTTCCTGGCTGGTCTCTTTTGAACATGACCCTCTCTAGTCTCCTTGACCGCCTCAATGACCGGACGTTTTTGGGCTTTTCCTCTTTCTGCCCGGACGGAGGTGCTCTCTACCGCAATGCCTGGGATGACTTGCCCGGACTGCCACAATATTGCAGCTCTGCTGCGCAGCAGAAGAGTGTCAGTTGGTTTGTTGACACTTGCCAGTCCAGTCCTCGCAGCCTCACGAATGGCATGCGTTGAACTAATACGAGAAGCGGGCGGTGTGAGCAGACCGCCTGTCTTTGTTGTTGACCCAACATTGGTAGGAGCAGGAGCAGACGGAGATGGCGAAGCAAAGTCTGCTTGCGGACGTCCTCAACTGTCGCCTCATTGAAACTCTCCTGGGCGGGCTGTATAGCAGTCTACTGGACATACTTTGAAAAAGTCTCCTTGGAAAACTCAAGTGCAGTCATCTGTTCAGTTTGCTGGAGAGGGTCTACTGTAGTCTGCTGGGAATTGTTTGCTGCAATCTATTGGGGTGTGTCTGCAGAAGTCACCCGGACAGACTCATGCGCAGTCCGGTGGGAAGGGCCTGCTTCTGCAGTCTCCTGGGTAGACTCATGCGCAGTCTGGTGGGACGGGTCTGCTGCTGTAGTCACCTGGGCAGACTCATGCGCAGTCGGGTGGGGCAGGGTCTGCTACTGCAGTCACCTGGGCAGACTCATGTGCAGTCGGGTGGGCAGAGTCTGCTGCAGTCTTCCGGGCAGACTCTCTAAGCAAGGCAGTCACCTCGGTGGAGTCTTGTGCTGTCTGTTGACCAGAGTCTTGTGAACTCGTCTGAGCAGACCTGTGTGTAGTTTCTTGGGCAGAGTATTGTGGAGTCTGGTGGAAGGGATTCTCATATGCAGGAGCAGACTCATGGGCAGTCTTGCAGATACTCTGTTGGGCGTAGGAGTCATCTGCAGTCTCCGTGGCAATGTCGTTGGCAGACTCCGGAACAATGCCATCTGCACCCACGGCAGTCTCCTGCCTAGTCTATTGGACAACTCCCCGTGCAATCTGCTGGACAGTCTCCTGCCCTTTATTCCGGTTAGTCTCCTGGGCAGTGTACTCTACAGTGTCCAAGGTAGTCTCCTCTCTTGTCGTCTATGCACTCCCATTGGCAGTTTTGTCAGTCTGTTGCCTGTCCTGCTCTGCCATACGGTGGTTCTGGTCTTGTATGCGCACCAGCAGACTATCAATTTCACCATCAAGTAAGTTTTGAGGGTCTGCTGACAGAACAGACTCAGGGTTGAAAGCGGTGGGAAGGGTGCAATCAGAGACATGTAGGGCCAGGTTGGCTTGAATTCCCTCATCGGATTCTGCTGTAAGGTCTATGATGCGGTTTACTGGTCTACAGGTCGGTTCGCTCACTTCAAATTCATCGATGACTCTCGCCAAGTGAAAATAAAGACAGGGCTAAGCTCAAAAGTCATACGGGATGATGGATACTGAGGATTTACCGAGGTCATAGTTACATCGTGTGGGTCAAAATGTGTGGGTGAACTTATCCGGGTGTGGGCCAGGGTCAAATGCTAAGACATCCACTGTTGGTCAGGCCGTTGAATGTGCCACTGTCCCGTTATAACAGACTCAGTAACAAATGTTGTGGGCAAGTCATGGAGGACAGTCTGTGGAGGGTACTGTTCAGCAGACTGCACTGAGGTCTGTTGTGAGGTCTTCTGGGTCTTCTGGCAATGCTGGTTCGCAATGGGAGTGTCATTTTCAGTGTCATCTTGAGTCTTCTGTTCAGTCTGTTTGCAAGTCTCCTGGTCACAAGCGTCTCGAGACTCCACGGTAGTCTGCCGATTTCCCAAGGCAGTCTGCTCCATGACATGTCTTGTCTGCTCAATTTCCATACCAGTTTGCTGAGACTCCAAACTAGTCTGCTGAGTCTGCATACCAGTCCGCTGAAAATCCCCAGCAGTCCCCCGAGACCTCCCCCCAGCCTGCCGGACCTGGCCAGCCTTATGGACAGTCCCCTGGTTTTCATGACCATGCACAGCCAGGACAACCTCTCTAGTAGCTCTGGCAAGGGAGTCGAAAGCACTCAGCATGCGATTTCCAGGTCCTGATGTCTGCCCTGCATGGAACACAAAAAACGATGTAAACAAATGCGGTGGAGGATTGGCGGGGGGGGGGAGCAGTGAATGAGACAAAGCAGCGCGCGAGTACCTTCTAGCAGATTTCCAACGAGTTTGATGTCCTTAATTTGGCGGTCCAGCAGTGCGGAATCAAGGTGGGCAAGTGCGGAATTGCGGTCGTGATGCGGCGAGCCAGACCACAATACTCTGAACACGTCTGGTTTGAGCAAGATAATGTCAAACACAGCACGCTCCATTACATACGAGAACCACAACATAGCCTCATCTACAACAGACTCTCGTGCTTGTGATCCGTCTGTAACAGACTCTCCTACCTGTGATCCATGTAGGAAGCCTTGCCAAAAAGTAGGCAAGTCCTTCAGTAACTTCTTGTATGATGTGAAATTTCCAAACTGCATCCATCGATGCTGCAGGAACGATGATGCCATCCAGTCAAAGTGGACCGCAGTCACTGCGGACAAGTGCTTCTTGCGGACACCGAACGTTTGGTGTGCCATAGCCATATGCCGCACCTCCTCCGAGTGAGGGTCATCCATAAGGAGGAGCTGAACAAGGAGCGGCAGTTCATTTCCTTCACTCAAAGAAGAAACAACAACTTTCCCTGCTTGCTCCAGAACATGGTTGGCTTCTTCCGTAGTATACTCCATGGAATAGAGATAAGGGACAAAGGGCCACCTCCGGCCCGTTACAATGTGGTGCAGGTCACTGTACCAGTCCACATGGGCACTTGTGTCACCAATCCTAAAGCGGGGAAGTGTAGGATCCTCTGTGTTCTTCGGCGCCACTGGTAACGACGATCTCCACACCCCAAAAATGCCCACAGTGGAGGGGAAATGGGCATAGTCTTCACCCTGTCCAATTGGCCCAGTCTCAGGTATAAGGTCTGCTGAGGCGTGGTTTGGTCTGCCCAGGTGCGAGGAGTCCTGCTCATGATTGCTGGCATGTGCTTCACTGTGGTTTGGTGTGATGAGGTTTGCTGGGGTCTCTTGAGGTCTGTCGTGGTCTGTTGTGGTCTCCTGAGGAGTGATGAAGTTAGCGGTCTGCTGGAGGGGACCTGCCGACTGCGTGTCAAGTTCGTCTATGGCGGCTGCTGATCCGGGGTATTTCATCAAAATGTACTCGCGAACCCGCTGCACTTCAAGCCGCACCTCACGCACTTGCAAAAGAGGTTCTTGACGTGGTGTCCGCCAAGTTGATATGGCTTTGCGAATAGACTGAGCAGTGTGCTGTGCAGCAAAAGAAAATGAGCTTCATCGGACAGACCGGATCCATTGGACTGACTGAATTTAATGACACTTAGTAGACAATCAACAGACCATCAGCAGTCCACAATCCACATTCAGCAGACCACAATACTCAGCAGACCATGATATTTAGCAGACACTCATACCTTAGCAGACAATCTGGACTTCAGCAGACAAAAACATTTCAGAAGACCTAATTATGGACGTATACAGTCTGCTGAAGTCTTCCACAGATGAGCAGACTACATGACAACACAAGAAATAGGTTTGTCGGCTTCACCACAAGTCGGTTCATACGGGAGCTGGCTGCTATGCAGCAAAACACACACGATCCATTGGGCATTCGGAGCTCTAAGATCTCTCAGCAGACCACAAGACTCAGCAGACCATGGCAGAATAACTAAGCGACCAAACTATGGACGTGAATAGTCTGTTGAAGTTCAGCAAACTAATCGACAGTAGTTCCAAAAAAATGCAGAAAATTGCAGGAATGATTTGATAGCATTACCTCGTCAAGTATGTTCACTACTAGAGAAACCGGTTTTTCCAACACCACCCATAGTTCACACCTGGCACTTTGAACGGCTCCTCTTACACCCATGTGAGAGGAGGCAAGGTGTGATTTGGACCATTGTAGGAAAAGCCACATGGTGTTACAAATTTCACACTCGAATGACACCCATACGGTCAACGGATGTTGACCAAGATAATTCATATGGGGCATTTGACATGAGTGTGAAATGAGTTATGGAGTGTGAGATGTCCTACATGAATTTGGGGCAACTATATGGCGTGGCACATTGACCATCAAGGTGGATATGACTTGGCACATTGACCATCCAGGTGGAAGATGGATGGATGAAATGACTTCCACCTCTATTCAACATGCCCTGGAGGACATAACACATAGACTTTTGTTTAGAGAATTTAAAAAGTTCAAAAAGGTTATTAGGGTTATGGGGTCTGCATGTAGAGGGTTGTGGGACTTGTAGTTTTTCTTTGCCAGCTCGTTTAGAATCTGAATGCCCCCAGTGCAGGCCATCCCTTTAAGTTGATGCCAAAATGCATTTTCATCCAAAGATCAAAGCTCTCAAAATAGACAACCTCAAGTAAAATGAGAAGGAGATCGGCAGAACCGAAAGGGCATAGAATTCTCTTCAATATTGAACACTGCCTGCAACTATTGGCTATATCTTGCCCTCTGTCCTGTCACATATAATCCATCCGGGAACCAGCAATCCAAAAAGATGCACTGCTCATGCAACTGACGACAATATCGTTATGAGAATGTCACACTATAATCAACAATGTACAACAATTGCTTTGAGAAGCTATAGATAAAACTAAAACTACCACATGTCGTCTCAGAGATTTGTGAGCCCGGCAATGTCAATCCCATTTTTGTCCAGTCAACCATGACCCCTCACAATGAGACAATCTAAAGCTGAGTTGAGCACGGATTTCAATCTCTACTAGTCCACCCATACTAGAGAAATATTGTCGCGCACCTCACTTCGGTAAGCTCCCCCCTCAAGTCATAGTTACTCGCTTTGATGCGCGCGCCTGACTCCCAACATAGCCGTCTGGCCAACTTGGAGCTTCGGCTGCTCACCGGGGCATAACGGTCCCCCTTTGTTCTCCCAAAGAACCCTCCACCGATTTGGAACCAGCGGGAATTCCTTGGTATTGGCAGTCCGGAACAGCTCCCCACTCTTTGGTCGCTTTCCGGCTCGCTCGCTTACTCACTAGTTTTTGGTCACCAACGGGCTTGCACCGTTCTCGGGGTTACTACTCCCTATATATACTTTTGTAGCTGTCCGCGGGGGTTTCACAACCAGCCATGCCATTTTATGGCGAACCACCACGAAAACCCTCGACTCCCGGTGATGAGTCGCGGTGAGTCTTGGCCCACTCACCACGACCCCTATGGACCGTGATGAGTCCCAAGACTCCCCACGACTCCCACCACGAGGTCTCCGCCCCCATGGTGAGTCCTATGCCACCCCCACTAAGTCCCGCTAAGCTACCACCACCACCCCTTGTGGAGCCACCCCCACCGCAACCCGGTGTGCGGGGCTCCACCTAGTGCGCGCCTCCGCCTCCTTGAGTGCCTTGGGCACTCAAGGGTGCTTCAGCCCCCCATACCCTATCGCTGCCGCTGCCCCCACCACAGGGGCAGCCCCTCATGTGTCCCGACCCCCTGCCCTCAAGGCAAAGGGCCGCGACAAATATCCAGTGATCCTTAGACAAGGTTTTCTTCGCCACCTTACAAAAATTGTTCCCAATGACTCCCTCCCTGTCCACATTGTTGCTAGATGTCGAGAAGCTTGGACAAAGTGCCTTGCTCTTTGTGACTGGCTCCCTTTTTGAGACAACAAGGTTTTTTTTTGACGGGTGTACTTCACTTACAACCGTCTTTTTTACACTGCGTCCGGGATATCAATGATCACCCTAGCCTGAATTTTGCCCCACCCTATCAAGCGCCAGTGCTTTTTAACTAGTGCTTTTCAACTCGTCTGTTGAGGGCCCCACTTTCTCCCCTTCGCTGGTACATGTCAAAATCACTCCAAGAGCCATAGTGTTGGAAAACTGCCTTCGCATCCTTGATGCTCCCACATTTGGCATACATGTCAACGAGGGCATTGTTCAGAATCACATCAGGTACAATTCCAGCTTTGACAATGAAACCATGGACCTCTTCCCTTTTCCAGAGCTGCCAGGCTTGCCCTTGATGCTCCCACATTTGGCATACATGTCCACTAGGGCATTGTCCAGAATCAAAATAGGTACAATTCCAGCTTTGACAATGAAACCATGGACCTCTTCCCTTTTCCAGAGCTGCAGGCTTGCCCTTGATGCTCCAAATTTGGCATACATGTCCACGGGGCATCCAGAATCACATCAGGTACAATTCCAGCTTTGACAATGAAACCATGGACCTGATCTTCCCTTTTCCAGAGCTGCCAGGCTTGCCCTTGATGCTCCCACATTTGGCATACATGTCCACGAGGGCATTGTCCAGAATCACATCAGGTATAATTCCAACTTTGACAATGAAACCATGGACCTCTTTCCTTTTCCAGAGCTGCCAGGCTTGCCCTTGAAGCTCCCACATTTGGCATACATGTCCACGAGGGCATTGTTCAGAATCACATCAGGTACAATTCCAGCTTTGACAATGAAACCATGGACCTCTTCCCTTTTCCAGAGCTGCCAGGCTTGCCCTTGATGCTCCACATTTGGCATACATGTCCACGAGGGCATTGTCCAGAATCACATCAGGTACAATTCGTGCTTTGACAATGAAACCATGGACCTCTTCCCTTTTCCAGAGCTGCCAGGCTTGCCCTTGATGCTCCCACATTTGGCATACATGTCCACTAGGGCATTGTCCAGAATCAAAACAGGTACAATTCCAGCTTTGACAATGAAACCATGGACCTCTTCCCTTTTCCAGAGCTGCCAGGCTTGCCCTTGATGCTCCCAAATTTGGCATACATGTCCACTAGGGCATTGTCCAGAATCACATCAGGTACAATTCCAGCTTTGACAATGAAACCATGGACCTGATCTTCCCTTTTCCAGAGCTGCCAAGCTTGCCCTTGATGCTCCCACATTGTGCATACATGTCCACGAGGGCATTATCCAGAATCACATCAGGTATAATTCCAACTTTGACAATGAAACCATGGACCTCTTCCCTTTTCCAGAGCTGCCAGGCTTGCCCTTGATGCTCCCACATTTGGCATACATGTCCATGAGGGCATTATCCAGAATCACATCAGGTATAATCCCAGCTTTGACAATGAAACCATGGACCTCTTCCCTTTTCTAGACCTGCCAGGCTTGCCCTTGATGCTCCCACATTTGGCATACATGTCCACGAGGGCATTGTCCAGAATCACATCCGGTACAATTCCAGCTTTGACAATGAAACCATGGACCTGATCTTCCCTTTTCCAGAGCTGCCGTGCTTGCCCTTGATGCTCCCACATTTGGCATACATGTCCACGAGGGCATTGTCCAGAATCACATCAGGTACAATTCCAGTTTTGACAATGAAACCATGGACCTGATCTTCCCTTTTCCAGAGCTGTCTGGCTTGCCCTTGATGCTCCCACATTTGGCATACATGTCCACGAGGGCATTGTCCAGATCTCAATCAGGTACAATTCCAGCTTTGTCAATGAAATCATGGACGTGATCTTCCATTTTCCAGAGCTGCCAGACTTGCCCTTGATGCTCCCACATTTGGCATACATGTCCACGAGGGCATTGTTCAGAATCACATCAGGTACAATTCCAGCTTTGACAATGAAACCATGGACCTCTTCCCTTTTCCAGAGTTGCCAGGCTTGCCCTTGATGCTCTCACATTTGGCATACATGTCCACGAGGGCATTGTTCAGAATCACATCAAGTACAATTCCAGCTTTGACAATGAAACCATGGACCTCTTCCCTTTTCCAGAGCTGCTAGGTTTGCACACGCACTGCAAATGCACACAAATGTGTTGTGGTCGGGCTTCATCCTTCCCCCATCATTTGGTCATCATAGGTCTCCAAAGGCTGCATCCCGCACCACTGCTGTGCACATCCTACAAGCATCGCGCTCCACGACACCACATCTTGTTCAGCCATAGTGTTGAACACTCCCTCCGCATCCTCAATGCTCTCACACATATTTGGCATACATGTCCACGAGGGCATTGTTCAGAATCGTATCTGTTACAATTCCAGCTTTGGTGATGCAACCATGTACCTCTTTGCCATTTTGCAGGGCTGCCAGACTTGCACATGCACTGCAAACGCACAATCTCGTTCAGCCATACTGTTGAGCACTCCTTTCGCATCCTCAATGCTCCCACATTTGGCACACATGTGTCCACCAAAGCAGTCATGTTCAGGATGACATCTTGTACAATTGCAAATTTGGTGATGTCACGATGGATCTCTTTGCCCTTTTCCAGGGCTGCCAGGCTACCACACGCACTGCAAACACACACAAACGTTATGTGGTTGGGCTTCACCCTTCCCCCATCATTTGCTCATAGGTCTCCAAAGCCTCCATCCCACGCCCCTGCTGTGCATACCCTGCAAGCATCGCACTCCACGACACCATATCTCGTTTAGCCATAGTGTTGAACACTCCCTTGGCATCCTCGATGGTCCCACATTTGGCATATATTTCCACCAGGGCAGTGTTCAGAATGACATCTGGTAATCTGACAGGCATTCACCTTTTTGTCTCTGTTGTCCCACCATTGACTGGGATCAGAAAAGTGTTCATTCCTCACCTTCTCCTCATCTCTTGTACATGTTTTTGGATACTCTCATGTTGTCACATTGGCAGTATCATGTCAAAGTCACTCCAATCTATCAAAGATTCACTCAACCAGCTAACTTGCAGAATTCAACATGGAATTTAGGGCCGATTCTGATAAGAGGGAAAAACAGGGTGAAATGTGTTGAAGAAGGTGCCCTCATCGCCTGATTTTACCAATTGTGCCGCTGCTGCTGCGGCTTCTAGTTGACCATCTATCCATGCAGGTTTCTTGTAGCAATGTTGTGCTTGAAATGTGGCCCTCTTGGATGAATCTGGACCCACACTCTATCCCTACTCCTTCAGCTATCCATGCCTCTGCACAAATCATGCATACATCCTTGCCTTGCTGGTAGCAGTTGACAATAACAGCCTACATTTGTTCTAGGAAACACCCAACTCAACTCACACACTAGTTATGCTCAATTGCATCTGCTACTCTCTGTAATCCAACAGGCATTCACCTTTTTGCCACAATTGGGCCACCATTGACTAGGGTCAAAAAAGTATTCATGCCACAACTTCATGACTGTTTAGGGTTCACTGTCACAAATAAAGTGTGTCTGTCAGAATTTTGCCCACCCCAACAGCTCAGTCACTCCCACCCATGCAAGGTACCATGCTGTATCAAGTCTAAACCCTGGAAAAATACATGCAATAGCAGAAACCAACTCTAGACCACAGCACAACTGGCCTGGTACCTCCCATGTGGAGCTTGCCTCCGCCTTCTACCATTTCGCCTTTGCCTTGCAGGTGCATTCAAGTTGGCAATGGCCAATTCATCTGCCTCACTCAAAGGAACACAAACAGCAGGCTCAGTCATGATGTTATGAGGAATTTCAGGAGGCACCATGCCTACATAAGTGTCTCCCGCACCCAGTGCCACTTCTGTAATATCGTGAACCACTCGTCGGGATCGAGGGTCCTTGTGAAGGACCACCTTCCAGTTCCCTCGTGAACTTTTTTCATCCGAGAAAAAACTTGCTCCACCTGACTAGGGAATGTCCAGGGCTGCTCCATCCGAGGTAACATGCGACTGAAGTCAACCAAGAGAAAGCCATAATCATCTCGTTTCATGGTGGCATTCCGGCCCACCATGTGTGACCTCACCCATCTACACAAACAGAATTGGGCGAAGAATTCCGTAATCCAGTTGAATTATTTCTCTTACAACACCCACATATTCCAATTGGGATAACACTCGTCTGGACATACCTGCACTGTTTTCGCTTTCCTGATGGAATACTTGAGCAACTCCAGAATCAAATGTCACCGTGTTGTGGCGCCAGTCCCATCACGTATTGCTCGAAAGTGATTGCCGTAAGCATACATGGACTTGAAGCCCAAGGACTGTACTGCTGGTGGTATACATAAATGGCATATGTCCAAATCATAGGACTCACCTGAACTCACCTTGCGTTGGACAGCACCTTCAATCCATTCATGGAATGGAGCCAGTAAGCGCATATCTGTTGGGTATGGAATTTCTCCATTGTGGTGGTCCTGGTCTTGTCCACAAAGGAATGTTGTTCTGAACTCAGTGCGGGATGCTTCTATGAGTGCCATCTCCTCTCATAGGCCCTGTCCAAATGAGAATTGAAATTAGGATTACAGCTTATACCATTGGCAGAAATGAAACACACAGGATATGATAAGCAACATACTTACTCAAGGAATGGTTTCATGCAATCTGTGTTGTGCAAAATATACTCGTGTGCACTGTCTCGTTCTTGAATGGTGAGGACTCGTACACTTCCCAATCCTTGAACCACCTCCCCACTAACTGAGTCTTCTTCATTGGAGTCCCACACCCTTCGGCTTGTAGCATGAAATTCAGCCATATACTCAATTAGAAACCCTAGGGCCTCATCCAAAGCATACCCTTCCGCCATGCTCCCTTCAGGTCGGCTCATATTCCTTACATAGCCTTTTAATGTCTTCATATACCGTTCCATAGGATACATCCAACGGCTAGACACAGGACCACACACCTCCAATTCGTCCACAAGGTGTACAAGCAAGTGAGTCATGACATCAAATAATGACGGAGTGAATTCTTTCTCCAGCAGACACATAGTGATTGCAACATCTTCTCTTAGCTTGAGCAGCTGGATTAATGGTCTTTGCACACACTTTTCGGAAGACTCGAGAAAGCCTCATAATTGCCATCCGTGGACCCTTTCCCAATACCCCTCGAATGCAAAGAGGTAAAATCTGCTGCATCATTACATGGTACTCATGGGTTTTCATCGTAGACAGTTTATTGTCAGCCACATGTTTCTGGAATGTGGCAGCATAACCTGTGGGGGCCTTTACTGCAGCCAACGTTTCCAAAAACAACACCTTCTCATCTTCAGTAAGAACATATGGGGCCAAAGGCTTCACACGGTTGAGAGGGATGGGGTCTCAACCACAAGTGTTCACGAATGACATTTAGTTCCATATCCTTCCTAGATGTGGTTGTGTCCTTCTCCCCAAGAATGGTTCTCAGCACATTCTCACACAATTTTTTTTCACAATGCATCACATCCAGTGTGTATCGGATAAGTAAGTCTTTCCAGTATGGCAATTGGTTCAAAACAGTGACCCGTTTCATGCCATGTTCCTTTGAAGGGTCTTGTTTTCCCCCCTCAGCCCCTCCCATTGCGAGATACAACTCTCTGGCTGTAGCCCGGTCAAATTGCTCACTTGCAGTGACCACCATAGGAGCTGCTCTATGTTCCACATGTCCATTAAAGTGGGATGAGTTATTCATGTAGGGATGAACAGCAGGCAAGTATCTCCTATGACCAAGATACAAAACTTTTTTGCATGCCTTGGAGTACCTGGAATCAACATTAGGGCCGCAAGCTGGCAGGCCTTGTATCCCCCGTGTGCGCATCCTGCTAGCAACCCATAAGCTGGAAAGTCGTGGATTGACCACATCAAGATGGCCCTCATGCGAAATGACTGTTGCCCCACTGGGCTGCTTCCATCCAATGCCTCCACACCAACTTCCCACAACAATTTCAGTTCATCCATAAGGGGCTGCAGATAAACATCTGCATTGTCATTTCCCACAGATTGTGGTCCAGGAATCAATAAAGCCAACATCGTGAAAAATGGCTTAGTACACAGCCAGGATGGAAGATTATAGTTCACCAACATGACAGGCCAAGTTGACCATTTGTTTGATTTATCACTGTGAGGATTGACACCATCCCATGCGAGACCCAATCGCAGATTTCTGGGGTCCGCTGCAAACTCAGGCCATTTTTGGTCAATGTGGGCCCAAGCCTTGCTGTCTGCTGGGTGCCTAACCAAGCCATCCTGACTTCGATTCTTAAAGTGCCATGACATTAACTCTGAGATGGACTTGGCTTTATACATTCGAAGCAGCCTTGGAATGATAGGGAAATGTCGAAGGACCTTACGAGGTACTGGTGTCTTCGTACCCACCACATAACGACATGCCTGACATTTTGGACAAACCTCCAAATTCTGAAGCTCCCTTCTGAACAACACACAACCTTTCGGACATGCATGTATACTCTCGTAATGAAGCCCGAGTTCCATTATGAGTTGTTTTGCCTCATAGTGGACTTTGGCAGCAATTGTCTGCTGGCAACAGTTGTCTTCCTAACAATGTAAGGAGTTCATCGACAAGGTTTTGACACACCATGGGTTTGACAAGCATTTAACAGCAGTAAGGTAGCAGACAATCGAGAGGAAGAACTCCCTACATATAAAGCCTTGGATGCCTCGTGCTCAAAACGTAAGGCACTCGCTGCACCACGATCACCATCGCTCTTCAGTCCACCATCAGTTTGCTCTGGCACTCCATCTATGTCCCATTGGCCCTGTGTTCCATCTCCCGTTTCCTCATGTGCATCACCAGTTTGCACCCCATTATCTATAGTTGCGAATGTCTCCCGGAGCATTCTAAGCATGTCAAGATTGCGATCCAAGGTATCAGGACCACCTACAGGGCTGGTTTCCGTCCTAAACCCCTCATGTTCGTCTCCAGAGTTTTCCTGCTTAGTACATATCAGATGCCAAATGTCAGTCCACTATAAGATGGAGAGTTTTTTCATTTGCAATAGTGGATGTGGAACGTGCCATTTTACAGCCACGTGGCAATAGGAAAACGGGCATGTACAATACTCTACACCTTACAACAATACCGCTACCAGGAATTTGAACTGTTTCTTATAATTTCAAAGTATGCATCTGCAAAGGGAAGAGAATCCAGAAAGATGCACCGGGAGTTCTCGTAAGTTAGGATCTCGCAAGTTCAGAAGCAGATGACGCTTAGCCCGGCCAATGGTTTGCCAGTTCCCACCATGACAGGCATTGCATGGACATAGAATTTTCCGAAGACCCAATCTTCTTGCTCGCGCTTCCTCTAGTTTCCACAGTCTGTCATCGTCATGTTCTGCTTGTGTCCGCCTTTGCAATCGACGGGCAGTAGGAGGGATAATCTTGGCGAGTGAGCGAGACTTGTCAGAAAATGGAGACCCAAATAGAGTGTCCAGAAGTTACACCAGGGCGCAAGCCTACAGCGAGGGAGGTAGAACGAGCAAAGCATCAAGCGGAGAACAAGGCATTCTTCACACGGCTCAAGATCTACGACATTGCAAAGAGGTCCGAACTTCCGTTTTTTTCATATCCCTTACCTAGCCCTAGCCATGAAACCGCATTAAAAGCTCCAAACTTGCAGAGAGGATATGTTAGGGTTTTGCAGCTGCTGACTTTGTCTTTCTTATTCTTTGCAGCATCGAAGAGAGCTTGAGTCGCCCTAAACGCCTCGTTGAGGAAATCCTCAAACACACAGGTCCTCTTCATTGTTTCCGCTCTCCGTTATGTCTCCTCCTCTCCTGAACAAGTCGCCCTCCTCAAGAAGTGATCCCTTTCCTGTTGCCGCTCTGCCTAATCTACCCGCAAGCTGTTCTAACCACCTAACTAACTAACCATCACCCCTGAAGTAACACGTTCCCTCTGCAGATGTCATTCCCACACAGTCGTTCCCTGTCAATGATAACTGTTCCCCATGTACTGTGACAGGCTGTGTCAAGCTGTGCCGAGCTGTGACTGGCTGTGTAAAGCTGTGTCGGGCTGTGACTGGCTGTGCAAAGCTGTGTCGGCCTGTGTCAGAATGTATCTAGCTGTGATAGACTGTGACGGGCTGTGTAAAGCTGTGTCGGGCTATGACTGGCTGTGCGAAGCTGTGTCGGGCTGTGTCAGACTGTGTCTGGCTGTGATAGACTGTGACGGGCTGTCTAACCCCCCTAAAGCCTGCTCCTGCCACCCCTAAGGCTCCTGTTGGTCTCAGTTTGCGCAAAAATTAAGGGTACCCCACAGAACCCGTAAAAACGTCTAAGTCCCAAGCAGCCCTCTAACACCCACACCTTGGTCGCTTTCCGGCTCGCACGTTTACTTACTAGTTTTTGGTCACCAACGGGCTTGCACCGTTCTCGGGGTTACTACTCCCTATATATTCTTCTATGACTGTCCGCGGGGGTTTCACAAACAACCATGCCATTTTATGGCGAATCACCACGAAAACCCTCGATTCCCGGTGATGAGTCGCGATGAGTCTTGGCCCACTCACCACAGTCCCATAAGACCGTGATGAGTCCCAAGACTCCCCACGACTCCCACCACAAGGTCTCCGCCCCCATGGTGAGTCCTATGCCACCCCCACTAAGTCCCTCTAAGCTACCACCACCCCCGCGTGGAACCACCCCCACCGCAACCCGGTGTGCGGGGCTCCACCTAGTGAGCGCCTCCGCCTCCTTGAGTGCCTTGGACACTCAAGGGTGTTTTAGCCCCCGCATCTATTGTCGTCACTACCCCCACCACAGGGGCAGCCCCTCTCGTGTCCCGACCCCCTGCTCTGAAGGCGAAGGGCCGCAACACACACCCCTACCAACAGGGAGTTGATGTCCTCATCGACTTGCCTATTTTGTAGAAACGAACATCCAAGTTGTGGCGTCCCACATCAAGGAGTTTGTTTCCGTACCATGGCGTCCCATGGCAAAGAACCTAACCCCCACTTGACTCTACTCTCCACTAGCTAGTTCAGCCGACTTCCTCCAAGTCCCGGCCAAGGGTGGGGCCTCTCAAGCTCCTCCCAGTGCACTCTTCTTGACCCACTTAGGACCAAGGAACGATCCTCCCCAAGGATCGAATCGCCTTACTGCAACAACGTTTGCTTGTGACCGCTCGTGATGTCGCTTCTTGGCATCACCTTGAGCAAGGGTTCGCCTTGAACCCTTTTTGACTAGGAAGATAACCTTGAACCAACCGTGCGCCCCAATCACTACAATTGGGTCCGCCTTGGAATGCTGGCCTGAGGTACGGGAACAAGCCGAAGCCGCACTACGACTTCGTCCCGAGGCTACACGATTATAGTACGTGAACGGACGTACGTAGCTTCCGCGTTAGCCCGCACTACAAGGCAACCCCCTCGGTAGCGCAGTTATAGTACGCACACGCGCTAGACGCGCACTAGCACGTGAACTCCCAACGAAGGTGCAAGTTTCCTTGCCCCTTGGGTGGGAGTCACCCGATTTTGGCACCACACAAACACACGATTAATCCAATTTACCTCTCCCACTTTGTAAGCTTAGCATGCATTCTACACACTAGCCAACCATACCATGCATCACCATTCCAAACAAAATAGGACGCACAACATTTGGAAACCATTTCATTTATAACAAAATTTGTACAATACAAGTTTTTGCAATCGGATTCCTGAGCTAGCTAAGCCGGGCTAAGCATGTATTTCCTCCTCCACGCTCCAAGGTTGATGTCCCCATCAACGCTTCTTCCGCTTTTGAGGTCGCCCTTCGAAAGCTGCAACCGCCTCAGATGCGTTCCCCATTTCTGAGGCACGCACCCAAGATGCCTCCACATGATGATAGCCCTTCCATTTCACGAGATATTCCGTTTCTCAATTCTTGAACCTCCTTGACTTAAGCACTGCCTCCACCTCGTATTCAGGTTCATTTTCATGATCCAACAGCACAGGTGGCGGACGCAACACTTGAGGCCGATTCGGACGCGCTTCATCTTTGAAGTAAGGCTTCAAAATGGAGACGTGGAATACCGGATGCACCTTACTGTTTGCCGGCAGCTCCAGTTCATACACATCCTCATTCATAACCTTCCGGATGCGAAAAGGTCCCGCATACGGAGGTACGAACTTTGGACTCACTTCCGGAGGTAGTCGAAAATTCTTGATGTTCAACCAGACCTCCGTGCCTGCCTCAAACTTAACCTCCCTTCGCTTCCGATTCGCCTGTCGTTCATACCGTTTCCTAGCTTTGGCAATGTTGTACTTTGCGAGCTTCAACAAATGCTCGCGTTCTTCCAGCACTGCCGCTACTGCCGGTTCCTCAACGTCTTGGGCGGCCCAATTTGTCGGCACCAGAGGTGCTTTTCCATAAACCAATACGAAGGGGGAAACTCCCGTTGCGGAATGTTTTGTGTTATTATAACAGAACTCTGCCGCATCCAAGTGCTCCACCCAGTCCGATTGGTCTGCCGACACGTAATTCTGCAAGATCTGCTTCACCACGGAATTCACCCTTTCCGTTTGGCCGTCCGTCGTAGGTCAGAAGGCGGTGCTCATTTTGAGCCTCGTCCCCATTTTCTTCCAAAGTGCCCTCCAAAACTTACTTGTAAACTTTGGATCGCGGTCCGAGACAATATCCTTCGGGAGTCCATGATGCTTGAAGACGTGGGTGAAGTAAAGTCGCCCCGTCTCCTGCGCCGTTGCCGTCTCCTTGGTGGGGATGAAATGGCCCATTTTACTGAACCTATCCACCACCACCATGATTGCATCAAATCCTTTTGACAGCGGCATAGCAGTCATGAAATCCATCGAGACACTTTCCCAAGACCCCTCTGGAATCGGCAAGGGTTGTAACAGCCCCGCTTGCTTTTTGTACTCGCTCCGGTTTTTTGGCATGTGGTGCATGTCTTGACATACTCCTCGGCCTCCTCCCTCAGTTTGGGTCAGAAATACTCTTTCTTCAAGAGTGCCGCGGTGCGCTTGGCTCCGCCGTGGCCCGCAAGCGGGCCATCATGGCATTCTCTCAAGAGACTATCTCTGATCCCTCCCTTTGGCACGTAGAGACGTTTTTGCTTATACCGGAGTAGTCCATTTTGCAAGTGGAACTGTGGTTTAACCCCCATCCTCAAGTCCCGCATCACGGACTTCGCCACCTCATCCTTCCGGTAAGCCTTCCGGATCTTCCTCTGGAGCGCCGTCTCGCCCTTGTACACTAGCATGAGCTGCTGCTTTCTACTTAAAGCATCGGCCACCCACATTGTCCGTCCCGGTTTGTACTGGATATCCACGTCGAACACCGCCAAAGTGTCTTGCCACCTAAGTTGTTTTGGAGACAACTTAGGCTGCGTGGCAAAATACTTCACCGTGACATTGTCCGTGAACACCTTCACCGGGTTGGAACCAACATAGTGGCGCCAAAGCTCAAGGCAATGCACCACCGCTTTCATCTCTTTCTCGTGCGTTGGCCACCGTCACTCCACTTCATTCAGTTTCTTACTTTCGTAAGCCACTGGACGTCCATCCTGCATGAGTACACCTCCAATCGCGAAGTCCGACGCATCCGTATGAATCTCAAATGGGCGGTCAAACTCCGGGATTTTCAGGACTGGAGCTTCCGCCATCCGCTGCTTCAACTCGGCAAAAGCTTGGCCACAAAAGGTGTTCTATACCCATACCTTGGATTTACATAGAAGGTTTGACAACGGCCCCGCGATCTTGGCAAAATTTCTCACATACTTTCAGTAATAGGAGGCGAGTCCTAAGAAGGATCGCACTCCCGGGACCAAAGTCGGAGGCTCCCAGTCCAAGATCGCTCTCACCTTACTGTCATCCATTTTTATCCCATCCTCTGTAATCACATGCCCTATGAACTCCACTTTTGTGACCCCGAATTTGCACTTTGAAGCTTTGGCATACAGCTTCCATTCCCGTAATTTCTGGAACACCCTTTTTAGGTGCTCCAGGTGCTCTTCCTTTGTTTTTCGAGTACACCAAGATGTCGTCGATGTACACGATCACAAAGTCAACCAACCACTCCTGAAAAAGGCTGCTCATTAGCGTGCTAAAGGTCGCGGGTGCGTTGGTGAGCCCAAAAGGCATCACCAAGAACTCATATGAACTGTACCTTGTCCTGCACGCGGTCTTCTCCTTGTCTCCTTCCGCCACTCGAATTTGATGGTAGCCGGAGGGCAAATTGATCCGGCTGAAATACTTCGCTCCTGCCAACCGATCAAAGAGGTTGTCGATCCTTGGCAAAGGGTACCGGTTTTTGATAGTCACCTTATTTAGAGCCCTGTAATCGACACACATCCGCAGCGTCCCATCCTTCTTGTGTGCGAATAGCACCAGGGCTCCGTAAGGTGACTTATTCGGCCGGATGTACCCCTTTGACATTAGTTCCTTGAGCTGAGCGAGAAACATTTAGCCCTCTCAATTGCCTCGTTCAAAGTCTTAGGTGGCTTCTCCTTCAACTTCCGTCTGGCCCATGGGGCCAGTTCCGTCACAAAGTTGAAGACCATTTCTGGTTCTGCCATTTCCGCGACTTCGAGCCTGAACATATCCCCGAATGTCATCCGTTTGCTTCAGATTCCTCATCTTGTCCCGGGCGAGCCAGGACGCGTTGAGGGGCACAAACTGTCTCTTCATCAGTTCCTTGAACCCACTCCAGTTCAAGGTTTCCGGGATTGGACCTTGGTCGTGAGGCGTTTCTGCTACCATTGTTGAGCATAGCCCCTCAAATAGGTGGGAGCCACTTCCACTCGATCCTCGTCACTCAACTTGGCCGCCCGGAAATACTGCTCTAGCTCCAAGAGCCAGGTGTTGAGTGCCTTCCGATTTCGGACGCCCTCGAAGATTCCGGGTTCCTTAGGCTTCACCTTAAACTTTGCCTCAGTGGAAGTGGCATTAGCCGCCTTCAACACGTCTTTCAACGTCCCGCCAAACTGCGCCAACAACCCTTCCCAAAAGGCTGCCGGCATGGGAGGCATCTGTTGGCCTGTCGGAGCTCTCTGGAATTCCTCGGGCTCTGACTCCTCAGATTCCTCCCGTTCTTGAGCGGCCTCATTTTCAAAAGCATGCATCGCTTTCTCAAATGGCCGCTTCGGTGACACGTCGCCCCCATCGGGCTCACCAGGATCATCATCTTTCGGGCCGCTCCGCTTTCGCTTTGGCTTGCCTGACCCCATGATGAGGCCGATCCCAAAGACGATCGCGTACTGAACTCTAAGCTCTGATACCAAGTGTCGCGCACCTCACTTCGGTAAGTTCCCCTTCAAGTCATAGTTACTCGCTTTGATGAGCGCCTAACTCCCTAACTGGCTGCCCGGCCAACTCGGAGCTTCGGCTGCTCACCGAGACATAACCTTCCCCCTTTACTCCTCCACAAGACCCTCTCCCAATTTGGGCCTAATGGAAATTCCCTTTGGTCGATGGCAGTCCGGAATAGCTCCCCACACCTTGGTCGCTTTCCGGCTCGCACGCTTACTCACTAGTTTTTGGTCACCAACGGGCTTGCACCGTTCTCGGGGTTACTACTCCCTATATATGCTTCTGTGACTGTCCGCGGGGGTTTCACAAACAACCATGCCATTTTATGGCGAACCACCATGAAAACCCTCGATTCCCGGTGATGAGTCGCGGTGAGTCTTGGCCCACTCACCATGGTCCCATTGGACCGCGACTCCCACCACAAGGTCTCCGCCCCCATGGTGAGTCCTATGCCACCCCCACTAAGTCCCTCTAAGCTACCACCACCCCTCGTGGAACCACCCCCACCGCAACCCGGTGTGCGGGGCTCCACCTAGTGAGCGCCTCTGCCTCCTTGAGCGCCTTGGGCACTCAAGGGTGCTTTAGCCCCCCCATCTATTGTCGCCACTGCCCCCACCACAGGGGCAGCCCCTCTCGTGTCCTGACCCCCTGCTCTCAAGGCGAAGGGCCGCGACATCCAGGGTTCGATTGATATGGGAATTTGGTTTTTGTTGCAGTTTCAAATCGGCGACAAGGTGTTATTGTTTGATCCTTGTGCACCAAAAAGAAGGGCAGCTGTGGGATATATTGCTGGCTTTCCGAAAGCAAATGTGCCAGACAACTATTACCGTATCCATGTGAAATTGGTCATGATTTCAAAGGTTGTGTTGCCGTACCCGGACTACTTTGTTACCCCTAATCATACCACATTGGGTGACACGCAGGGAAGTTCCACCTTATGGTCTGAAAAGTTTCTTAAACATGCGTGATATTGAAGGTGCTACAAGTTTAGTTTAGTTTAGTTTTCTTTATGGATTGAGGGTTGCTGAGACAAGTGAACAAAACAACTCTTCTCATGTGAACCGTATTTTTTGAATTGATGCTCTTGCTATTCTCATGTATGATCACAAGATCCCCTTGTTCAAGGGCAACTTCATTTTCCCACATCAAGCCAAATTTTCCTTGTGTAGACATGAATGTGGTATTTTGCTGGTTGTTTGCTATGTTTAATATTAATAACATTACTACTGGTCAATGTGGTCAATAATACAAATATTATCCCCTGTTTTAAATAAGCTTTTATTTAAATGAAACAAAACAAATAAAAATTCTAAAATAATAATATATTAAATATTAAATCAAGCAGCCAATGGCTTTCGGGGTGCTATCCCATTTATTATAAGAATATCTATACAACAACAACAACAACAACAATAATAATACGACTATTCATTTTAGCATTTGTCAATAAATAATAATTGTTTACTTTTCGTCCAATAGGAACAGAACAGTGGATGTGACAGTATTCACACTAGTGTCATTGCGTTCACACCACGATTTGAACATGGTGTTAAATCTGTGTGAGAGAAGCTGTAAGAAGAGCCCTTAATATCTAGTATTTATTTAATAATTCTGATGGACTCTATTACGTGGCATTTCCTTTGACATACATGCGGCAGACATGGTGGCAACGAGGTGTAATAAGTACCGTAGAAAGACCATTAATATTACTTAGTCAAAATACTAGTTGAATTGACCAGTCAAAATGGCCGTCAAAATATCCGTAAAAAAAGCCATCTAAACCTACTGCCACATTAGGTGCGAGTTTGGTGTGAGATGGTTTTTTTCACATGACCAAGAAAGTTCACATGTGGTGCAAAAGACTGGGTTAACCTAACACCAGGGGGGGGTGTGAACTCGAGCTCTTTTCACACCAAAATGTGTGAGAAGAGCCGTTAAAAAAAACCGGTTTCTCTAATAGTGGTTGCCCGCATCGCCATCACGCATGGCATTCAACCACTTTTCTGCGGCTTCCCGAATACTTTATGTTATCCGTCCTGTCTGCACATATCTGAAGAAAAAGGGGAAGAACTGCGGATCGTCTTGGGGTGGGCAGACTGGTGGGAGAACGCCAAACCGAAGTAGGTGCAACGTTCCCGGGCAGGTTGGACCAGCAGACTTGTGGGTGGTCTTTTCAGGTCCCATATCTTCGGTTTGCCCAACCCGCAGACCAGGCTGCTAGGTCTCCTGGGCGGTGTGGGCAAGAGAGGTGTTGTCGTCGAGGCTGTCTATGAGCATGTCCAAGTTTGTCCTCTCAGATAAGGCAATATCCACTGCACTGGACAGTGGACCTTACCCTTCGAAGTCATTATTTTCGGATGATGTTGTTGGTACGCTCGGCAGATCGGCGGGGCATAACATTGGCAGACTCAGACTCACTAGAGGAACTGATGGGATAGTCTGCCAGGACCTTCTAGTCCGGCGCGTCCCATGTAGGCCCGCAATGTTTGCATCCCGAGCAGAACTTGCCTGACGTGCTTCGGACGGACCCCCCTGCAGGACTGACAGGTTTGCATCGCGAGCAGACCTTGCCGCTTTCGCTCCCGGTTTTTTTTTTTGCCCCATCACTGAGTTTTCGCTTGCGGGGAGGCACATGCACTTCCTCCAAACTGCCTAGTTGCATCCTTCCAGCAACCCGCCAGTACCGTTGGCGCAATTCCTCTGTACTTCGCGGAATTGGGTTTACGCCGCGGCTATTGAAAACAACCTCATCTTTAGCTTTGTGCGATACCAATATGGGCCACGGCTTGAAATTCGGTGGAATGGTGCCCTTGCAACCTATGTCCACACAATGGCGGTTCAACTGGATTTTGTCCCTTATGGCTTCCTCATAGAAAAGACACCTGAGCCTATCCTTCTTCCATTCTAGGTTCTCCTCCTTGGCTACATAGAGATCAATACATGCTTCCACTATTTTGCGATCGTACTCTTGTGGGGAGTACCAATATCTTCGCAGCTTCTTCAAACGCGTGACGTGCACAAAGTCGATCCAGCCGGGTCCGCCCTTCGCGCAAGCTTCCTCCATCGCCTATACAACACAACAGAGAAAGGCAGAGGGCCCAACAAAAAGGGAGAAGTGCAAAGAATGGAGGAGTCCAGAAAGTGCGAGAACCGGCGAGAACGAGCACTACATACGAGGACAGGCAGAGAAGCGAAAACCAAAACGACAAGTACACAACAGAAGACGAGGAACGCAACGGGCTACGGGAGCAACGGTGTTGGCGACTGTTGGGGTCTAAGATGACTCTCCAAATCTGCGCGCGAAAAGAAGTCTGCGCAAGGAAGACAGACGTTGACATAAAAGCAGACCACAGCACCGGCGGGAAGGCGAAGTTCAAGTTCAAGCTGACTCGGGAGCGAAAATGCAGTACACCCACGACACGACGTGGCGCACCATGATTGACGCCGCCACCGCCGTCGTTGCATTTACTAGGTCTACCCAGTGCACAGCAGCCCGAGTGAATAGCAGACAGAGTCAAGCAGACTAGAATGAGCAGACCGATTTGAGCAGACCAAAACGTAATCCACTAAGCAGGTCCACTCGACTGCAACAGGCTGACGACGAAATAGACTATACAAAACAGACAAACTGGCAGGTCGACAGACTGGCAGATCAACATGGTCATTGTTCCATCGCCCTCTGTAACAAGCTGCAGGCAGACTAGACTGACGGTGCGACAGAGACAACAGACTAGCTGAAAAGACTGGAAGGACAACAGACTGGCAGACGGAAAGGTGTACAGCCAAATTTTCAATGCGGCACCATGGTTTCACAGCTTCTCACAATAGACCAGCGTACACAGACGCCGCAAGACCGTTGTCAGGACAGATTAACATCGCAATAGACTCGCGAACATATTCCAGACCGATGTGAGGACACAGCCTCCCGAAGAGGCTCCGATTACCACACCAACGAAGCAAGACTAATGAAGCAACAAACATATGGGTATCCAGGCCGACAAGTATTGGCTGTTGAACCCGACTTTTTAACAGGAGACCCATACTGCAGATGTGAGATAGTTCAGGAGTCTCAGGCTAACATAGCTCAGCAGACACAATTGACAGACTGACGATAACTCTGCCCAAGACACACATAACAGTTCATGGCTGGATATGGAATTTGCAATGTTTTTACACGCCCTCATGTGATTTTCGCTATCATCTTGCCCATGGTTACCGTTCCAGACTGAGGAGGTGATCTGACGGACGGATGCGGCTACCTCAACATGAATAATTATAAAATTGAACGACACCATATCCCAAATGTAAACTAAGGTCGTCTTTAGGCAGGTTTGTAATCAGTCCGCCCATTGGAATAAACCCTAACAACACATTGGCCATTTTGCGATGACCGGACATAGGCCAAACCAAGTGGGCAAAACGCATTACATGTACAATGAAATCGCAAAAACGGCCCCGCCAGCAACAAAAAATGACGAAAATAGTGGAGGCATATGCACGATGGTGGTTGTAGGGCTCCCTACTCATCTTCTGCCCTTCCACATCATGACAAAATGTCACGAAAACACAAAGACACGAACACCAGGCAACGACTACCGCCCGCACGCACCGCAGTTGCGTACAACAAAGAGCGACATCTTGATGGCAATGGCGAGATAAGGCCCTGCGATGGGATTCGTCCTGGACGGCCCAGATCTTGCGGGCGGGCGGACACGCGGACTAGAGGGAGTGGACTTGGCGCGGTGGACTAGCCCCAGCGGACAGGCCGGTGGACGGAGTCCGGTAGGGGCAGCCGCGGCGGGCGCCCGTCATCCGGACGAGGGGCCCACCGTCCTTCTCACACGCTTGCGTTCATGACCCTATTATTATAAAATGAGAGGCGTCTTAGCCCAGCTAAAAATGGATCAACATGCGTGATTTTCTCCTTTTTTTTTTTTTTTTTTTTTTTTTCCCACTAAAGGGGACGGTTCTCGTTTTCTGATTCACACTCGTATAATTACCCTCACAATACCATTGTGAGGGTAATTATGAGTGAAAATAATAACAGTAAGTGTACATTCCGGACAATCACTGGTAGTCGGGAAGCGTGGTGATGGCATCCGCGTGATTGCTGGCAATCGCTGCAGCAAAGTGATGGCTGCTGGCTTGTCTGAGCAGATGTGGAGCCTGCCTTGTAAGGTAGATCTCAAGGGTAGGGAAAGAAGAAAGCGGTAGCTTGTCATGTGGTGTATTTGCATTTGCCATCAAGCATGTCAGCAGTACGAGGTTTCGATAAGCCTGCGCGTAAGACGACGTAGAACAAATTTGTAGATCAGAGACGAAGAATCTTACAATGTTTGCGAGATACATGATGGGGAGAGTGGAAGTGGTTGTGATTGGAGTGGTTCTTCTGACTTCGGGGCACCTGTGGGCTCAAGTGGATGGTCAAACTCTGCTCCAAGGGCCATTTCTAAAACCCGATGGTCTTTGTGAGACGTTTGTACTGCAGATACCCGGATATGCGTGCACTGAATATGTGGTGAGTGCAACGATTCATTTCTGCGGTTCTGTGCTCCTAGAGGCGGTTCACAAGGTTGAATGAACGAAATAGTCAGATGGGTACCTGTAGATGCCCGCATTCGAGAGGCTCGGCTCCTGGAGTGGTTGATTCAGGGAGGGTAAAGGATGAGGGGATAGGTAGATGCAAAATGTGACCTAAAAAGAGTGACTCAGTTCTAGGGAGAAAGGGCGCTTCGCTGAAATTGGGGGAAGGGGTCTGTAAACATCGACTTGTTTTGAACTTGATGCCCAGAGCTCTGAGGAAGAACTTGATCAATATGCAGGTCGGAACAGAGGATGGTTTTAGGCTTGGAGTTCAAAGGATCGCGAGAGGATCCCAATTCACGGCAGGGAGGACACCGGTACTTTTCTATCATGGCATTATATCGGTGAGTTTATCCCGCATCCTACAGACAACAGTCTACCTATTTATGATCAACGCTTATGTTTGTCAAGTTGTGCTTGGGAGCTGTAGAAAGCATGGAGGTGCACCCCCTAATACGGCATTTGAAACTAGTCTACAGGTATTTCAATGGGTGCTGAGATCGTCTCTTTATTACAAACAAGCTTAGACATTATACATAGTTCGACAATGTCGTGATAAATTTACTGTATTGGAAGATTGTACACGAAGAAAAAGGATCTTGATCTCGAACGTTCACTTTGACAATGAAATGTATGCTGGACGCACTCAAAAACAGGAAGGTGTGCTTACACGTTGACAGGGGGGTGATTCATGGCTTCTCGAGGCGCCACTCAATTCCCTGCCTCTGCGATTAGCTGATGCCAACTACGACGTGTGGATTGGAAACTCGCGCACTACTACGTACAGCGATGGGCACGTCTCCTTGATGCGAAGTGATAAGGTTGTCGCGCCGCTTGTTGTTTCTAACTGGCATTTCACATTTTGCGTCTTGGTGGAACTTAGAGAAATCCTCTAGGTTATCTCGCATTGTCTGAACTCCTCTGAGTACAGTACTATCTGAATGCAGAAATTTTGGAACTGGAGCTTGGACGATTTGGTTGCTTACGATTTTCCAGCGATGGTGTTGTTTGTGGCGGCTCAAACAAACAGCAAAATGCACTATGTTGGATATTCTCAGGTATCATTCCAGACTGTCTTGGGTCACTTCAGCTGGCATTTTTCTACAGTAACCGCTTTTGTGTCGTCGTAGACCTCCATGTACTCACGTTGAAGCACCCCTGTACCAGGGTGATCGATGACGATCTCCAAAGACTAATAGTATCTCATGGTATTTAGGTTCGTCTTCTCCTAACATATGTTCAGTCAATCTCAACCCACATGATAGTTTGTCCAGGACTGGTTGAATGCTAACTTAAACCTCCAAGTAGACAACCAAAACTTCTTCTTTCCGTGGTAGAAAGTCTGCCAGCCGCATATAAGCCTTGTTGGCGCTGCTCAAGGGAAGCAAACGTATTGACTGAACGAGCCGAGTGCGCATCATTGGGCTCAGTGCACATGCCAGTTACAGTCTTACCAGTGAAAATAGCCCGAAAATAGCTCCCTAGATTTCTGTATTCGTCCCACATGGTCCACCTAAAATTAGTTGCCTGATTCATTCTTTTGTAATGCATATATTTGATGAACTAGATTGTGAATCTGTATGCAGGGAACGCAAACGGTATTTGCAGCTTGGTCAGAGGGGCAGACAACGATAGAGCTTGTAGATAAAGCGGTGATGTTGGCCCCGGTCGCATATGCAACTGCCGTAACGTCCTCGTTAGCCCAAATCGGAAGTGCAGTCTACTTAGAGCAGGTAAGAGTAAATATTGCGGCCTGTACCGGGAAGGCGGGGACAGTCATCACCAAGGCACTGAGCTCAATTGCAAACACGAATAGAGATGGCATAATCGAATCATGGTAAAGGATGAACATGAATGGAGAAGATCCCTAATCTTGAAGCTTATAAACGATTAGAAATTAGAGAATCCTAAAGAGAAAAAGATATAGATTGCTTAAATTGTCTTATGATTTAGAAAGCAAACAGATCAGCAAACAGACAGCAAGTCCATCAGTTTATTAGACTGGCCAATGGATGGTTCTAACTTTTAATGTCTACCAGACCCCAGGACGATCGGGTTAATATGCAGCATAGCAGGGCTAAAATACTCAACCAAGAGACTCTGCACTCGTAGCTAGGGAAGGAGAGACGGAGAGAAAGAGACATCTCTCGGTGAAATCTTCCTTCTCAGCAAAGATTTTAAACTAGTGTGGATTGGTGCAGATTTTGGCGCAAGCAGGCGTCCACGAGTTCTCATTGTGAGCCTCTCACTTCTGTAGTTTCCTTTTTTGTTTTCTGCTCCATTGGGGACTGCCCTCGCCCTTTCAATGAGCTTCCCTTCTACTTGAAGAGTAGTTTCCTGGACACCCGTAATCAACGATCATGCAAACTGACTCTCAACGTGCAAACCAGAGAGTGAATTTTAGATCAGCAGAGTGAGTTTGCATTAGCAGGCAGCTGCTGATCCAAAATTAAGGCACGCTCAACTGGTGCAGCTTTATTAGTTTGTACAAAGTCGTTCAGAACTTATGACTGCCCAGAGAACGGTTCGTCCAGCATTCAAACAAATCTCCATCATCAAAGATCTGTTCTGTACAACACTAGTTGCCATGATAGAATATAACTTATGCGTGCCAGATCGCACTCTCTGACAGTACATTCTGACAGCCTCTAGACTTAACTATGTACATTTGACACCTTGGCTCTGATCACCAGCTCTCTCATCTCCCTTGTGTGTGAGTGTGTCGTGAGGACTCGCCTCATAATCTCATGTCAGTCATCTCCGACAGAAGAGTAAGTCTCCGACAGTACGTCTCCAGTACGTCCGTCCTAGGTCTGAAATGGATGAATATATCAATAGGTGTTTGGAGTTATCAAGGGATGTGGATGGATTTCAGGCATCTTGCAAAACCCTTCATCGATGGACTGTGTTCGAGGACAAGCACGCCCAACGCGTGCTACACGGACTACGTGACTGCGTTCACAGGTTGCAGCTTCTCTCTCGACTTCTTCTGCTTTGCAGAATTTGTTGTTGACAGTAACTAACGCTGGCATGCATGTCGTGCTGATCAGGAGTCAACTGCTGCTTGAATATGAGTCGCAGAAGTTACTACAACAGATTTGAAACGCAAAGTACTGCTGTCAAGAATTTTGCACAACTCGCGCAGAGTGAGTGACTTAAATATTTGCCCAAGTTGACGAGACTTTGAATTTGCGGTTATATTACTGAAATCTCCTTGAGTAGGAGTAGTTTCTCTGCTGATGGAACTCCGATCTTCAGCTCCCCGAGGTGTTGATTTTTCAGGATCAATTGAAACAGATCAGAAGCTTAGGCTTCCGAAAGATCACTAACAGTACTTACCGTTTTACAACTTGTGCGCAGTACGGAGAGCGGATCGATTTGCGAAATACGACTATGGCCTCTTGGGCAACTTATGGAAATACTCATCTTTCAGGTCCCCTTCCTATGACCTGGCAGCCATCCCGGCCTCCAAACAATTCCTCCTTATCTATGGAGGAAAGGATGGCCTAGCAGACCCGACTGATGTGCAACGCCTTCTTCAAGAGCTTCCAGGAAACCAGGAAGTGCTCTATCTGCCAGAGTATGCGCATGTTGATTTTATGGTTGGATTGACAGCAAACACTGATATTCACCCGAACGTACTAGCATTCTTAAGCCGTTAGATGAGACAAAATTTGACCCTAATTTAAAGTGGAGTTTTAAACCTTCCTCGTGGGGCTCTATTTATATTTGCTAGCGGAGATGCCCTCCTCTAAGTACTCCTGCAATTGCAGCAAGAGCGTCGATAATTACATTTGTCAGAGAAGCTGTATAAACTGCAAGCGGAAGGCGTCCTGAAGGTGATCATTAGTTTGTTCCACCCTGTACCATGGTCCCTGTGGTAAGGAAGGAAAGTTTCCCTTTCCTTCTCTGCAGAGACATTCATACCTGCAGGTCTTCCGTGCCTATAGAACCTTGCGACCCAATTACCTGTCTGCAGCTATCTCCCTCTACTAAGGGCATTGGGTCCAACCTGCAAGTTGCAACGTGAAGACCGACTGTGCCCCGAACAGAAAATCGAAATCGAAGAACATTTCTTCTCTCATACCCAGTACTAGAGTTCCATTTTGAGGATTAGAAATTCTTAGCAGCATATATCTGCAACATTTGAGTTTTTCTTACTCTGCTTGTAAGGGTCCTGTTAAGTTCTTTGAGCTTTTTACGAACGTTACAAGCTAAATCATAAAGTATCATTTCATTTCATGTTCAGACACCACAACTCGCTACTTGGTGGTCAAAAAGTTGACAGTAGAATTTAGTCATGTGATCGCTCATGTCCATGGACCTTGTATCCTCCGACGGTCTGGGAGTCTGCGTCGTTAACCCCCCACCGAACGGTGTAGTGTCTACAATTATGGGTCATATCATGTTTTGTTTGCTGCTTTACTCTCATCTTCAGAGTTTCCCCATTGGCTACCATCCACATTAATTTTACTGTTCTCTATACTACTGTCCTCTAGGAAGCCTATTGACATTGGGTGGACTTGAAACGGGAGTACATTAATGTCTCTGTGACTAAATGACCTCGTGTCCTTGTTTGTTTCGACCTGAAGCGCTTTGCTTCAGGTAAGGTAGTACATTGGATTTAGTTGGAAAGCTTGGGGCCTTTCCCTCTTTAGAATATGCCTACACGGGCCATTCCCTGCAACTCCCTGGAGTGTGATCTCTGAATGGTAACAAGCGGACTCCTACCGCTTGGGGGCAGCCCCTCCGCCCAAATTGGGCAGTCGTATGCTCTGTCTAGCATACTCGGCACTTGGGTTCGGGTTGGTTCCTGTGCTTAAACTTATGGCCTGCGAAAACAATAAAAAATTTAGCTCCTATCAACATCAACACTCCTCAGGGTGGTCCCTGGGAATTGGTTACTTATGCCAAATCTAGGGCTTCATGTGTAATTTTTGGGGTGAATCCCAGGACGGCTGTTCACAGTGTGATGTTTTGCCATCTTCATGTATCATGGTCATGCACTATGGAGCCGTTTCATGTTTTTGTGCCCTCCTCATTATCGAGTACTTCGACCTTGCAGGAACAAGCATCCGAGAATATCTCTCATGAACAAGATCCTGCAGTTTGTCTTCGCGCTGGAGAATTAACAACGGATTTATCTCTTAGGTGTTCAAAGGGTAGCAGGTGCAACTGCTACACACATCTACCAGCAGCTTCCTTCCTTTCCATGATGCTTCAGATTTTGTGCCAGAAAGATCTGTTCCGCTGTTGACCAACCTTGCAGTATCAAGACTCTAAGCCTTAAGGTAAAGCACATGGACAAGTGGCGATCTCCATTTGTAAGCAGCCCGCCTTATTTCGGTAAGTAGTTTCTCTCGCAGTTTGCTCCTTCGGGCTTTTGTCTCTTAGCTTCTGCTTGCGGATAAACTCCGTGTTCTCCCAATGTCGACTCACTGATGAACCTCCACAATATCGATGTAACCAGAGGCTGTGGAGCTTTATTAGCTTCTCTTTATTCTAAGGAGGAGATGTCAAAAATCGCTAAGTACCTGTTGCGCCTTCCCCAGGTGTCACCTCCTCTCCTCACCTCCTCTCCTATCCTGAATTCAGTAAGCAACCACGAGAGTTGAAGCTGTACAGCAGAAGGAAAAAGAAATGTACAGTTGCGCCATTCCCATACCTTGCCGACAGGGTTTAGGTTTGTTCTTTCAAATTTCAATGGAATCCAAAGTTTCCAGACTAAGATGTTCATTTGGCCACTTCCCAGTAGTGCCTCAAAGTTTCAGCCATGTCCACCATCATAGCCAACAGTTGAAAACAGAAAGCAGGGTGGTGGTAAAGGCTTCTGACCCAACTTGAAACTTAGCCTCGCCATGACATTTTCCAGTCACACGCATACCCCACCAGGGAGACTGTAACCTGTTCTTCCTCATGATATGTAGATTTGGAGTTTGGTTAGATCTTGGGGTTATCACATACTTCCCCCACCAGGTTCGGGTACTGATGATTGGAAACATGTCAGTCAGACTATCCATGAAGCATGATTGTTGGGGTTGAAAATGTGCATGACTATCACCTGATTAGCTGCCAAAAGCCGCCTTGTTGCAAGAGTGGGAATGAAGATGGCAGTATTCTTATTTCAACTTCAAGATGCACTGTGCCAGAAGTGTGACATTTCAAGAGAAGGCAAGTCTGTGGAACCCCAGGCTTCAGTGCATCATCACATCTTCAACTGTCTTTTGCGAAGAAAATACAACCTTGTATGCCTCTACACGAAGCCAACATATACAATCACCCGTCTCAGCCTGCCTGACGGACACATACCATATTTCCTGCACTGAAGGCAAAGCATCAACATTTACAATTGCAATTAAAGCCGCACCCAGTTATCCCTGAAATTATTAAATGATGAATTGTTCAAAATGCCGTGTCTGCCAGTGTATAAAAGCAAAGTTCTGACAACCCACACCAACAGATGCAGCTCAGATCTATTGATGCTTGGAGCCATAGCCATATTTCTGCCCATTTTCGATTAGTGCTTTCACTGTGGGCAATCCATAGGGATCACCCTCCTCAATCACCTTGAGCACGGTGCCACCTCCTGTAAACAAGTAATACTTGGCACTATCCAGCGCTGCATGATATAACCCTGGATGGAGACTGCCAACATTCCCACATCCCACCCACTTATCAACTTCTGCAGTCACTTCTTCCAATCAGAAATTCCACTGTCAAGTACGGAGGAAGAGAATAGCTTGAACACCATTGTAAACTGTTTGAGGGGTGCACTGGCAGTACAGACAGCACTAAAGCTGCCAGCTATCGGTGTTCATGTTCAATTGTGTCTCATTAATTTACCCACCTTCAACATATCACAAGTGACCATGTTACTTGGATTTCCAATAAAAACAGGACAAGATCAAAAGTCCTGATCCTCCAGAAAATGCAAACAAAGACATGGAAAGAAAATTCTTGGAAAAGCAAACTGCCCACACACACAACAGACAACAAGAGACTCAAGGTCACACAGCTTGTCTTGGCCAGTCATAGGTGCTAGGTCACCAATTACCTCTTGAACTCCTGCAGAGTATCCCCACCACCGAAAAACTTCTTTGCAGTGCGATTCCGATCAATTATCTCATCCATTTTGCTAGTGCCATGCCAGAAGGCAGGCATCAAGCCCATAACTGCATTCACAAACACAGTTTTTGCCGAGCCGAGAGCCTCCAGCAGTTCTGGTGTCTCAAAGGATGCAGGATCCACATCCACCACAAAGTTGTACTCTTGCCCGGGAGTAAAATCCTGTGTACATTCAAACAAGTAGAGTATCAAGATGCATGCAGAGAGATTTTTGAGATCTAAGCAGTTCTCTAAACACAACAAATGGAATGCTCAAGAAACATGAATAACAAGGACAACTCAAGATCATAAATCTGGTCTCTTCACCTTGGAACTCCTAATTGCTGACTTACTTTCTCACTGGCGCTTGCGTTTTCACAAAACCTTCCCACAATCACCGTCTATAGTCGCAAACTTCTTTTCTTGGAACTTGTTCTTATATAAGAAAGCTGAATCCTCAACCTATGACTCTCAAAAAGCTCATCTCTTTGATTGCTCGGGAATCACATTCTTCGAGGACAGGTGGCCATGCAGGATAGCACAATCCCCATACACATTTGGCAAACATTCCCTCCATACAAGGTTTAATTTGTGTGACGTAATTGCTAGTGATTTTTGCAAGCTGGCAGTTTAAAAGACCCCACATACATAGAGCCCAGAAAACATCACCTAAATGTGCCCTACTTGCTGTTACAGATCTGGCTGACAATGGAGGCCAAACCTTGGTGTGAATAGTTCGGAATTTTCCTTTAATACGGCCTTCAAGGGTCTCTGTTTCAACAAGCAGTGGGAGCTCCAGAATCTTCCCTTCTGTCTTATCCTGTTCAACGAGACCTCTTGCCAGCTCAATATCCGAGGTCTGCATGCACACTACAAGAATGCTTTTAGAAAGTGAACGAGTTATACTAGCAGGAAAAAACCAGACAAAAGCATCAACAGTCCATGTTTAAAATTCTTACCACCATATGATCCTTCCAAACCACAAAAGCACTGGAATCTGAGTCTGGGAGCCCTTACTGGAAAAACACTGTAACTAAAACTCTTCAAATACTGAAACCACCCTCTGAGATCCACAGATTATATGACATTCAAGTGGCAACGGTTTTACCTCCACACCCTTGATTCTGATGTTGTACTTTGCGCAAAGAAAGGTGTTGTACATAAGCCCACCCAAAATAAGCCTATCAACTTTCTTGTAGATTTCAGTCAAGGGACCAATTTTGGTATCATACTTGGCCCCAGCAACAATGGCCACAAATGGCCGCGTAGGATTCAGAACTTCCTTCACATGGCATAACTCATCCTGCACACAAACGTACAAAAGTCTAGTGGGTTTCCATGCTAGGACTCACCTGACACAAGATTTCAGCAATCTGCACAGCTAGATCATAGCAAAAAATGAACGAGAACAAATTTAACACAGCATTACAATAGGCAAAATGATAAGGCTTGAGTCCCTCGGAAGTCACAACTGAACAAGAAAGGTGAACCTGCCACAAAGTATTTGATCTCAAAGACCGTCCTGTCGATCAAACTTAATTCTATATTTTACATGCACAGGTGGAAGGCAACCTGTAGGCATAGGCCAGCGTAGGATGGCAAGTATTTGGTAATATGAAAGGTTGAGGCATGTGCTTGCCATGATCCAAAGGCATCGTTCACATACACATCCGCCAGGCCAGCCAGTTGCACTACAAACCGCTCCATTTTTTCACCTTTGTCTTCTTCCCCCTGGCCAAACAGCCAAGTATTTCTGTTCAAACTCTGACTTAACTGGATACATCCAGCCTCTTCTGCTCTGCTCAATCAGCAAAACTACACGAATACCCCCTTTCAGCTCATCATCTTCAGTTCAATAGGTTAGACTTAAATTCATGCAGTGCATGTGTGCCACGGTGGCCTTGAAACAAATTATATAGTTCAGACATGGACAGAGTTTATGCGAAGCTCTGCGCACCGCAAACCAACGGGTGTTCGGCAAATAGATGCCACCAATTTTGCGGGTCTTCAGGTCATGGATGAGCCAGTTGATGGAAGTGTCAATATCAAGAATTCCTTCCTTGTCAGTTGCATGAAACTGTGGTACTGCAAACTTAATCCGCAGTTTCCGTTGCAAGTAGCCCACAACAGCATCAACTGAGTCGTCCTGTTTGATTGTCAAAGTCTTGGTCTTTTTGTCATATGGGCGCCCAATGTGACTCATTAGGATGGGTCTGATGGAAGAGACGTAACACAAGCACACACGCACACAAATTCTTTGGATAAAAACACAGCCTCAACAAGACAAGCACATAACCATTTTGAAGTTTTGTGAGATTTCAGAGTGCTACTAAGCTCTCTAAACAGCTATGTAACATCTTCTCCTGATGCAATACAACAAAGATTTCAATTGTTTGCAAAAATGTTGGCTACACAACTCCAATTCCAATTTGGCAAACCAGAACAAAACATAGACTTGTACCTGCCGCCACGTTCAATTATGTTGTACATGGTTGCCAGAGTGACATCAATCCGATACTGATCCAGAATCTTCCCTGCAAATGGTCTAGAGATATTAATAAAAACGACAGGTTGAAGTTTATCTACCATCGCTTAGCAGAATAATTTCAAGCAGGACACGTTAGAGGGTTCGACAGTCAGTGTACTGTCTTCCACTCAATTGATCATGCGGTGATGCACCAGGAAGTCTTGAAAACCTCAGAATTTCAGCCAATTAAATAATGGCTGAAAGCAAAATCAGGTTTTGCAGACTCCGAAAGCTTACTTACACAAAGACTTTGCAGAACAAACAGCGTATGTATCAATTGGGCTGGTGAGGCACCCTGGCTTGGACAATCCCAACAAACACCTCTGACTCTTACCGGATGATTTAGCTCTGCACCATATTGTATTGAACTGACTATCACCGAATTACACCTGGGACGCATTCTTGTCTCGACGAAACAACTGACACCTTCATCACACTATAGATTCCACATGGATTAAGAAATACTGTTGTCAATGTGAACAATTGGCTCCGCGATTCAACAGATCCGAATTGACTGCAAGCGATTCAAATTAGCGAAGGAGAGGAGCTGGCACCTTTTTTTACCACGTTGTGATCGACACGGAGGAGAACCACCTTGTCCTTGAGATCGGCATGCTGCAGCAGCGGCAGCCGTTCGTCCAGGTCTGCCGGTACCTGGCCATCGTCCACACTGTACCCCACCTTCATCCCGCTCTGATCCCCAGGAACATAAGGCGCCATATCTCACACACAAAACCACACACTCACCCAGCTGCAACACACTCTGCAGAAACTTGCATGAAATCTACAATTGGACTGGATCTCCAGCGTCTTAGGATTGCAGCTTTAGTACTAAGCAAGTGATGAATGGATAAAGATGAGATCTGGCGCAAAAAGTGCGTGCTATAGATGCGCTCCTACGAGAGCTACGCTACCTGGTCCATGGCGATGCTGCAGCTGCGGCTGGTTGCCAATTCGAGAGAGGAAACCGCTCAATCTGCCCCGCCAGTGTAGTTCGTCCCCCCTTGTCGTTTCATCTTTAAGTTACCACACCTTCGCTTTCCTTATTTGCCCACGTACAGGTGCTACCGTGCCCTATCATCCTCTGACTCATCACCCAAACGTGACTCACCTCCTTCACCTCTTGACACGCTCCACAGCTTACCTGTGCTTTATGGGCCCTGCCGAATGTTTACCAGATCCTTCCAGTAAGAGCGGGTTGTGGGGTTTTGTTGACCTCTTGGCTTCGTGGATCACCACGTACCCTCTTTCCTCGCAGTGACTGTCCAGGGAATTAAGACGCGTTGCGTATGCAGGAAGGTTCAGGAAAGAATCACATGATTTTGTAATGGAAGTGTACACGTAGCCTGGATCATGCTTTCTAGGATCGGACCTGCGCTCTTCACGAAGCAATGCAAACCCAAGTGTGCCCCAGAGCCAGTTAAGATTCCGGAAGGTTTTTACCCGCTACATGTATTCCAAGATCCGTAAGGATGGCCCACCTTAAAGCGTTGTGTTTCTTTGCGATGTAAGATCCAATTCCATTCCTTTTGGCCTTTTGGGCCCCACACCGAAAGTGAAACAAACGGTGGACGTAAGGAATTATCCTCGATTCTCCCGCTAGCCAAGCTTTCCGTTGCTCCGGAATGCATGGCAGGCCCCGGCAATCTTTTAGCACGAACAACCTGTCGCAAGGAGACTCGGGGAGAAGAATTATAGCTCGCTCTGCCTTTGTATAACACCTTCGATCATCGTATAAAAAGATGGATAGTCCGATCTCACCAGCGGTGGTGCACGTTCTGGCAATAATGTGACAACCACGCATAGCCTTTCTGGGAGTTGCTTGAAGGGATGAGATCGGCCATTCCCGGCTTATATTTGGTAGTCAAAATAGAGAATGCAATTGCAAGGCAGGCGCTGTGTGCGCCACCATTCGCTCACTCACGTGTTCTCCGCAGAATCTTCAACGGTACATAGTCTGCTTTAGCATCTTGCGCTATGCCTTTGAATCTAAAGCACCAGATTTCGCCCACCAACAAATACAATTATATACACCTGGTACACCGGGTTGTTGGAGCTGGCCGCACATCTTGCAATTCACAAATTCATGGTTTAAATTCACGAGCTTCGAATTCAAGGGGCCGTCATTGCATCCTTTACTCTTAACCTGTATAGCTTTATAAAAAGACCCAAGTGGGGTGACTGTACAAAATGGGTAAAACTATCCCAAAGGGAAGAAGCAAAATGTCAGCTAGATATAATGATAAACAGCAGCCAAACTGTTGTAGTATCACCTACTGCCTGAAGAAGGTCAGCAACAGTTTATAGTGGTGCTATTCTGGACTATGAGCTCTCTTCTACATGCAACTAGGATTGGGTCCACAGAAGCTATGAGGCATCTGCAAAAGAGAAGAAAAGCAGCGCGTACTGCTCTCGCTTATCCACATGTGCACAGCACCTCGCTCTTTTCTATGGCTTGCCCATTGCCCGCAAAAGGTTCAATTTTTCCAGCCCACACAGCAACAGAGAGAAGGAGAGAGACAAGACAAGCAAGAGAGAGAGAGAGACAAGAGGAGGCACACAGCAACGGCTACAATGGCCGGTAGCTCTTGGCTCACCTATCTGCACATTACTCATCCCACAATGTTTGTAATCAAAAATTATTTACTACAATCTTCGCAAAAGGGTGGGTTTTTTTTCTTTTGTTTTTGGAAAACAGGGACGGAGGCCCTGGAAATGCATTAAAAAGGCACATAGTTCCAGCCAGTTGTTGTGAAAAATCAGCTATTCCAGTTCCGGATGCTTGATGTTGATCCGAGAGGAGAGCAAGAACCGTCCATGATTAACTTTATGAAGGATTGAACCCAGGATCTGGCTTGTCACGAGATGCGGAGGGCCCACTATTGGGACAGCAACCATCATCCAAGAGGTACACTAACGAATGAACGAGGTGAATATAACTCTGCGCTGGATGGATGACCGAATCTGTCCATCCCGTTTCTTCCCGCCATGGCGCACTGCAAGGACTCGCTTGAGTGTTTGCGCACTGGGGAGCCGCAGGTCAGAGTTGAGGAGCCATGGGGTCCCAGGAGCATTCCAGCAATGCCTGATGTTGCAGAGCTTCTAGTGCCAAGTTCAGCTACGCAATGCACCAGCAATTCAGACCTACATTTCTGCCTCTGGGGAGGGAGCATTTTACACTCTCAGTTGATGTTATGCTAGCGTTGTGTTAGCTCAGAGCATCTATGGGAATAGGTATGTTCAAAGTTTAAATTTGCTTAATGGCTAGCATGTTCACTCTCCAGGAATGCCTCGAAGAAAACGTTGTAGTACAGAGCATTTGAAGATGAGAGGTTGTAGTTTCAAGTAGAGGCTTTGCAGGACTTCAAGTATGTTTGACATGGAGGGACGGGAGTGAGCTGAGGGAAACCAATTCTGAACTGCTGGATGCTGACCGTGCACAGTCATATTGCAGATCACATAATTGGAGGAATTGGACAAGTGGTCTATGCTGATCAAGTATGGAGCCATGGCTCTTCCAAATTGTAGGGGAGCAAGCATTTAATTTGGGGATTTCATAATTTTCAATGCAATTTAAGACGAGGCTCTTAGCTTAATCCCACTATGGCCCCAACTACACGGTCTTGCTCACTGTCAAAATCAGAGGGGTGCGTCTCTCCCACCAAGTTCTCAAATAGAGCAAAGAGTGTCAAAGGAGCTTTACCTGATGCAGCTGAAGACGAACTTGCACTCTCTGTCAAGAAAGAAGTGGTCAGAACTGTTAGGGTTAAGGCCAGGGCAAAGCGAGATATCCCCAGCCTTCTTACGGCACAATCTGACAAAGGAGGAGGACGCCGAGCAGTGAAGGCCCATGATTTAAAAGTCTCAGATATTGTAACTGATGTGGAGGACTTCTGCCCTCTGAAAGAGCTATCCATGGACCCATTTTTTGAGGAGAACGAGGCAACTGACATCAAAAGTAGTTTACTGAGTTGGTATGACAGAAATCATCGCATTCTGCCATGGCGGCTTAACCCTCACTCTCTTCTGGACCTTTCAGGGGAGTTTGTTAATAATTTAGGCAAAGTAGGCATGGAGGGAGATAAATTCCAATCCTCCAAGGAAGGTACGGCCAAGAGTGCACAAGATGTCAATGGAGGCCTTTGCTATGACAATTCCAGTGAAAAAGAGGGCAGACCTCAAATGAGGTCGGGTGTCAGGTCTAAGAGCATAAGCAAACCTGTCGAGGCTGGGAGGAAAGAGGACCTTCATGGAGTCGGATGGAGAGTCAAGGAAGAAAGTGACCAGCATGGTGCTGTACAGGAGAAAAGTCATTCCTATTGCAAGGTAGATAGCAATCTCTCTCTCTGCCTGTATATCCCTTCACAGAGGTAGTTTATGTTCCCTTTTGTTCTGCCCAAACTGGGCACGGGGTCTTTGGCCATAAGGCTATGGCATATAACGTCTCCCTCTGTTCCCGTCCAAACTGGGTGCGGGGTCTATGGCCACAAGGCTATGGCAAACAGAGTCTTATGAGTACATTCTCTCTGCTTGTATATTACATTAGAGGAAGGTACTCCTGTCTCTCACATGCAAGTACACATAGTTCATCTGTCTTTTGGTACACATCACTCTCTCAGGGCTTCCAGAGGCTGCTCATCCACCAGAAATGCTTTGCAGCTACTCTTGAGGAGGCACTGTCATTGCGCGGCGATCTACGGCTGGTTTTTGTAGCACTTGCTATGTATTTTTTCTTCTGGCTTTCCCTGGACATTATGAATTTCTCTCACGGTGCTATTGCATTACAAGGATCAGAAATGCTTGACAGCTTACCTGCGTCCGGCATTGACTTCAATCCCTTGAGAAATAGTTGCTTTTGGGCTGCTTGAGGAGCTCTTTCTTGTTTCTTTCTTTCTCTTGTCCCATAAGCTCTTTGAGCTTCGAGAGGACGTTATAGAGTACCATTCCATTTCTTTGTTGGGGGCCCCACTCTCTTTCTTGTCTCCTGCTTTCTCTTGTCCTACAAGCTCTTTGAGCTTTCCGCGGACATTGAAAAGTACCATTTCTTTCATTTCATTTCTTTCTCGTCCCATAGGCTCTTTGAGCTTCCCGCGAATGTTATAAAGTACCATTTCATTACTCTATTCTTTCTCTTTTCTGGTGTGTAGGTTGTTTTGTTGTTTTGTCTCGTTTCGTATATATGCCCATCCAGTCAGGTTTCTGTTTTGATGCTCTTAACTCTCCATCACTATGGGGCTGCCAGGGACAAATTTGGACTGGATAGCTTGTTACAGTTGCCCATATCAGTGTATACGTGTCTCATCAATCCTGGATCCAAGTTTGACCATTGCACTGTGAGGTGCAGAAAGGGAATGACAACGACAGGGCATATGCAGTGTGGGTGTCAGAGGTGATGCTGCAGCAAACCAGAGTGGTGACTGTGGTCAATTATTACCAGCATTGGATGGAGAAGTGGCCTACAGTGCATCACCTTGCTCAAGCCTCTCAAGAGGTTCACCTCTACCTTGGGGGAGTGCTGCAGGGGCTGCAGTGGAGGAAAGTGTGAATCAGTTCCATCATAGCTGTTAAGATTACTGTCATCTGCTACTTGACAGCTAGTGATGCTTTCATTGGGATCTTTATCTTTGTTATTTGGACTGAGTGCATGAGGAATGTCTCTGGTCCAAGGGCAGGAAGTAAATGCAGTGTGGGCAGGGTTGGGCTACTACAGAAGGGCACGTTTCCTTCTTGAGGTTGTTACTCACTTCTCTCTCTTTTGTGACTATTGGCTTGTATAACTGGTAATGGGCAGTCAAGATCCTCTTGACTGGTGATGAACCAAAGGTTGGCTTGTTGCTCATTTGGCTAGGACAAGCCATTACACAAGTTATAGGCATCTAGGCTCATGCAAATACAGAGCAATGTGTCTCGATTGGAGGTCAGTCTCCCGCAGGCGTCACGTTTTATTTGTCTTTGGTCACTGGATTTGTTTGCGTAGCTAAGTTCTCAAATAAATGTATGAGCACTGATGAAGTTGGCAGCCAGTTTGGACCTTGTTAATGCATATCTGCGTCTGACAGTCCTCTTTGAATCTGCCATTTAGTATGAAGGGTTAAACTGGAAAGTTCATTGCCATGCATAGGGGGCAAAACAAATTATGCTGAAACAAGGGGGCCGGTTCCCTCGAACTGTAACAGAGCTGCAGAAAGTACCTGGCATTGGCAGCTACACCGCAGGTGCCATAGCCTCCATTGCTTTCCAGCAGGTCTGGTTCTCTATTCTGTTTCTGTGTTTCACTACCTGGGTCTGATATATCCCTAGGAGACTAAGCTGAAGTAACTCACTTGACTATTTAGCGGAGTGCATACTTGGCACTCTAGTTGCGGTACAAAGTTGGCAATTCCCAGGTCAGTGGTAGAGATCACCGATAGAAAGTGGACCACGGCCACGAGCTGGCCTGGAATTTGACAGGCTCAAGCTTTACTTGGTGCACCAGTATGCCCCTAGCAGACCTCTCTTGTGACTTAATTTGCTGACAACATTTTAACTATCTCAGGTCGAACATGTAGCTTCATTGACTTTAGCAGATAATTCCACTAAGGTAGTTGTACTCGAGGAGGATGATTACATGTAGATTAGATGAAGTGTGTTAACCATGGTTAGTCTGAATTGTCGTAACAGTTGACAAGGTCAAGAATAAGAGTACCTTTTAAGAGTACCAGTACTTGGAATGCAGGCAGTCCCAGTGGTGGATGGCAATGTTATTCGTGTTCTCTGCAGGCTACGAGCCATATCTTCTAATCCCAAAGCATCAGATACAGTCAAGCTTTTATGGTAGGCCTTGATCTGCCGGCAATAGTGTTACCGTGCTGCATGCCAAGTAAAAGTTTTGTTGTAAGAGGCAATTAAAATCCTGCTGGGACCTGTAATTTTGCACACTTTGGAGATCAGTACACATGCTTCTGTATGGATGTCACTTGCCACTGGTCCATAGATGCAGAACTGTAACCAGATACCTCAGCAGCCACATTGAAGTTGTGGGAGTGTTTTATCTGCAATGACACAGCCCAACCTAGGGACATATCCAATGATGTGTTGTATACTGTCAGTAAGGAGTCGACTTTTTCATAGCCTATTGAGAAATTGACCTCTTCCGCACCCTGTGGTGACTGCAGGGCTCTAGCCACACAGTTGGTGGATGCAAAGAGGCCTGGAGACCTTAACCAAGCCTTGATGGAACTAGGTGCCGTTGTCTGCACCCCTTCATCACCCTCTTGTTCTTCCTGTCCTATTGCAAGCCACTGCAAAGCTCTGGAACTAGTCCGGCAAAACGAAGGAAGCAGCAAGTCAGGGTCCTCCTCTTCCCAGCCAGTAAGTGAAGCTGCTGCAGCTGTTCTATCGGTAACTTGTTTTCCTGCTAAGGTCATCAAGGCTGCCCCCCGAGAAGAGCATGTGGCGGTATGTGTTCTAGAGATATCCTCCAGTTACAGTGCACAAGGGCCAAGTTTGAAAAGGGTTGCTAAAAGTGCAGTGAGTGCAGGCTCTTCCTTCCTATTGGTCCAGAGGCCCCAGCAGGGATTGCTGGCAGGCCTATGGGAGTTCCCTTCTACCCCACTCCAGAATGTGACGGCTACTACCAAGTCACGAAGGACAGCTATGAATGGATATTTGCAAGAGAAGCTAGGGTTGCAGATTGGGTGTGGAGGGTACCCAGTGGTTGCTCGTGAGGAGTTAGGCAATTATACCCATGTTTTCTCGCATATTCGCCTCCACATGTCCATTGAGTGGCTGCTGCTTGGTGTTTCTGGTACTCCCCTTCCCCTTGTGTCAGCTGGTTCTTCTGTAGCAAAATTTACTACCTTGTTTGCTAAAGGTATGTGGTTCATAAGGAGGCGGAGAGATTCTCTTCTTGCTCCAGCCATATACTCCTTAGTTGATGTACACATTGTATTATATGCCAGCTTTGCTTGACCTAGACATCAGTTTCCCTAGAGCCACTCGGGATTTTGTTTGGACCTATAGTTTCTTAGGGAACTATTTTCCGGCAAGAAAGTCTCACATTCAGCATTCTGATTGTGTCACGCAGATGAGTCCAAGGATGTGCCAACCACTCCCTCACAAGATGGGGTTGTTGTGAAATGGGTTGATGCACAAAGTGTTGGTAGCCTTGGACTAACAACTGGGGTCAAGAAGGTTAGACCTCTCCCGTTTGTATCCATTCAAACTGGTCGCTTTATTTGGTACCCCCCATCTAGCTCTAGTTTGTCTTGCTGATTCATCTTCAGGTTGGTCTCATTTTCACAAACTAGAGTATCCAAGAGTAACTTTGTTGATCGAAGTTGTAGGTTCCTGTAGAGCAGGGTAATGTTTCACATGCTAAGAGCTAATTGTAGCTTGGTTGAGCAGGTGTACAAGATATTCTCCGAGTTTCGCGAGAGGCAGTGTCCCTCTGTAGTATCAAAGCGCAGAAGCCCGAAATCTAGTTAGACATCGAAAGTCTCTGCAGCTCTTTGATTTTGTTTTTGGCGAATTTTCGTCAAATGGCGACCTCAGAAAACAAAATAAAATTCTGTCGCAAATTCCCTATGTTTTCGTGGATGTAATCGCCAAATTTCTCCAAATAAACAATAAATTATAGATGAATTCTCCAAATATGGATGATAAAAGTGGATTGAACTGCGGATATGGATGATTCTATCCTAATTTGAATGGATAAACAGCTAATTTTTGCAGAACTCTGTAGCCACTCGTGCTATTTTCCGAATTTCAATAAAAAAACGTACAGAGCAGCTGACAGCGTCCAGCCACGTGGCACCGTATATTTCTTGTGTCCTGTCGAGGTGTTGCCACGTGACTAGGTTTATCGGTAGACATGTGCTCGCTGGCAACGCGTCTGACCGGTTATCACCGGTCGTGGCACGTGCGGGGCTCTCCAAGTTCGTCTCTCTCCTCGCAGTCGTCTCATCTGTGTTGTTGGTGGTGGAGCTGAGGGAGGGCAGGCCGACATCGACGCTGTCTCGTTTGTAGAACAGAAACGATCAGGAGCTATGGGGGAGAGGTATAAGGAGAATTTCGATGATTACGACGCCACGCCATACCGAGGGGGGTATGATCAAACAAGTGAGTACGGATCTGTGAAGCCCGCCTCAGTGGAGAGTAGCTATGCTGCTGCCGACTACGATCGCGACGAGGATGATCGCTCTGCCAACTCGTACGGCGCTGAGGTGCGTCCCTATGGCGGAGGACGGTCTTCCAATGAATCTGAGTATGGAGCTAAGCCTAGCTATCATTCTTCCCACGAGAGTGCAGGCACTGGTCGTGGAAGGCCTGGCTCCTTCGGGCAAGGGAGTGCTGACTCTTATGAGCAGGAGGGAAGGCGTGGCCGGGAGGGTTATGCCAAACCAGAGCCTGCTTACGGGGAGTCTGCCTACGGTGGTGGCTTCCAGGAGGAGCAGACTCGGCCTAACTATGGTGGTGGTTATGAGGAAGAGCAGACCGGAAATGACCGCCCTCTGAGGACCTCCAGGCCAAGCTATGGTGAAGGTTATGAAGAGCAGGACAGCGGGTACGAAGGGGCCCTCGGAGGCAGAGGGAGGGGTCATCATGCGCCCCATGAAGAGAGCTACGAAGGCCGTCGCGAGCAGGGATATGGTGGAAGAAGGGGGTTCGGCGATGAGGAGGGAGTACCTCGCTTTGGCGTGCCCCCCGAAGAGAGCTACGAAGGCCGTCGCGAGCAGGGATACGGTGGCAGAAGGGAGGTCCGCGATGAGGAGGAAGTACCTGGCTTTGGCCAGCCTACGTACAGGCAGGAGCCTCGGTTCGGTGACGAGGAGCGTCCTCGCCAACAGCATCGACACCGTAGTGAATGGGAATAGGTGAGATTGATAGGTATTTGGGGCCTTTGATCTTTCTTCTTTGCTAACGGCAGAGAGAAGAGATGGCAGAGGAATTCTTTTCTTACATGGGATTATTCTCTTTCGTCTCACGAGGGAAATGTTGGCCTCATCTCGCAACTGCTCACTTGTTTTCTGTGTAATTGAACATTGTGTATCTTGAAATTTTCGATTACCTTTCTTTTCTCACTTCATGTGGTAGACAAACAATATAGCATTGCATTTCATTCGAGCAATCTTTTGGCACTATGGGTAGTGGAAATCCCATCTCCGATATGCATTTATGGTAGGATCGAACTTATGAATATGAGAATGGCTTCTCATACTATCACTCTCTGAGTAGCGCGCCATCCCCGCCCTCGCACCAATATCTGGAACAAATAATAGAACCGTGCTCTTCTTCTTTCCCGCCTGGAAGCTGCTTTGGAAAGATGTTTGTCATAGTGACAGGGCCACTAAGGTCAGCGGCGCCAGCGTTTTTTTTATTGGCGAATTTTCGCCAGATTTCGACATCATAAAATAAAATAAAATATTCTATCGCAAATTCCTAGTTTTTTCATGGATGAAAGCACCAAATTTTTCCAAATAAAAAATAAATTATGGATGAATTCGTCAAATAAAGATGATATAAATGGATGGAAGTACGTAAATAGATGAAATAAAGTGGATGAACAGAATATATCGCAATTTTTTTGCAAAACTCTGTAGCCACTCGTGCTAAGAACACTGGTCAGCGCTGTTTTATGGAATCTAGTCAACCGCATTCTTCCAGGGAAAAAATAAAAACAAAAAACCAAAACAAAACCAAGAAGAAACTAAAACAAACTAAAACAAATTAATAAATAAATAAAATTTGCCCTATAAGTTATCCTTCATTCTGATGTTGGGACGTTGGGACTTGGGACATCCCCCCACGTGGCTCCGCCCGGGCCGAGAGGCCGGGTCTCATACTTGTATTGGCCCGGCCCGGCCCGGCTCTACCTTGGCGTTATCTCAGAGAAAAGAAAGAACTGTGCGAGGTTGCAAGTGCGCGGTTCGGTCGAAGGCTTGGAAGGCTGCGAGATTGCACAGCTCCTGAATGTCACTGAAAGATATCCAGGATTGAAAGCCATTATTTCCTGAAGATTTCATATCCTGGAGAAAGAAGAAGAAGAAGAAGAAGATTTGAGAAACAAGAACGAAAGAAAGAAGGAAACTTACGACTTTCAGGGGGACGGGCCCGTCTGAGAGAATTCACGGCTTTGCAAGTGACTTATCTGCGAGATACTGAAGCTTGTGGGAGTAGTCTTTCTGATTTCCGTCGATATTTCTGAACATGGCGGCATCTGCTTTGTCTTCCTCATACCTGAGGCCTGCCCCGTCTATAGTTTCTGTGCTTCAGAATGCCAAGCAATGCAGAGACCAGGTGAAAAAAAGTTCACATGCCTTTGGTTCGTTAGACTCCAGAGTGACAGCCATGGTCGGTGTAGCAAGCTCACGTATTTGTTCCAATTCTTGTGAAAGGCATTCTCCATCGGCGCTTGTTGGAGACGCGGTCAAATGGGAGCAGAGGAACGTAGACTGTTGGAGGAAGCGGGCCAGGAGAGGAATATGTGCACAGGCTGCACTTTTGGAGACTGCTGAATCTTCCAAGGTGACAATCGGAGCACGCTGTTGCATTCTTTTTCAACCTGTTACGTTCAGATCAAGAAGCAAATTTGTTCTTGTTGGCCATTCTTTGCAGCCATGGGTGAAGTCTTTGTATGAGCATTGTCAAGTGGAATTTGGAGATGAAAGCGGTGACCTATGCGCATTTTCCAGAGATTGAGTTTATGTCTTTAGTGGTGCACTCTTTCATCCAGAAACACTTGGCAAGTGTTGCAATTGAGATGTTCAAGACGTAATCTGACTGTGTCTAGTGATTTACACGCCAAACGTCTTGCAGGTTTGTGTATGAAAATTATTCTTGCTTGATACTTCTTCTTCCTTTAATAGCAATTTCCCTGTGCTATATTGCTTCTCAAAGTAAGGGGACCAGTTGATCATAGATATTCGCAGTACCCGTTCTTGAATCGGATGCCACAGGAAAGCACCATCCAAAGATAGTCCTAACAGCATGGCTTTCCACCAAGCAAGCTGGAGAGTTCATAGTAAGAACTTTGAAGTTTGGAATAGTCTGGTTTTAAGATTATGAACATCCACTTGTTATTTCTGTACGTGCAGCTGCAGACAGGAACATGGACTTGGACCAATGAAGGTCGGCCTCTCAATATCCACTACATGGAGCAGTCTGCAGGCGAAGGGCCCTCACAAACTCTCTTGCTCCTCCCAAGTCTTTCGGATGTCAGCACGACAGATGAGTGGCGAGCCGTCGCTGAGGACCTGGTGTCACAATCAGGGTCTGTGAGGTGTCGAGCTGTTGTTGTGGATTGGCCTGGGCTTGGATTGTCAGACCGACCTGCAATTGAGTACACTGTGCAGGTCCTGGAGCATTTTCTGGTTGATTTTGTGTCTGCCAGTGATGGGCCTCTCAAGCTTGCTTCAGGTTCGCAGCTGTGTATCCCCTTATAACATGAGGATTCTTGAAGGCTAGTGTTACTCCAAAACAATGAAATGTGCAAATTGGAGATTGTCAATTCAAGGCCAGACCTCATGCAGGCAGTGCTGTACCTTTGCCAATAAAAAGCTTTTTTTACTAGGTTTGATACAACTCCAATTCCTCTTACAATTTTTTAAGTCCAACTGCAACTGTTGATAGAACAAGCAAGCTGGTAAAGCATCTGTGGTCTACTCCATGCAATCATCCCAATTCAAAGGGCCAGATTGTAGTCGAACACTGGATGGATTAATAAGCAAACTCTTTTTATTTCACTTAACTGAAAGACCACGCTTCTTGGCTTTCATTCCCTTCTGTGATGATTTTATATGCTTTTACTTTTTCTCTGCTAAATGTATGGCATTGTAGTCATGGCCCTGGTCTACTGCCGAGAACTTATTTCTCTGAAAAGGTTTCTCTCTCTCTCCACTCTAGATCCAAGAAACTTGCCATCACCATAGACTTCTGGGCATGTACACGTCCTGTGTTGAAGGAGTAACAACTGCATCTGCAATGTTTATTGCTTTCTATGAAATTCTGTCAAAGATGTGTCATTGGCCTGCAGGGGAGGCCCCAGTGATAATAGGAGGGGGTCATGCCGCAAGCATAGCAGCAAAAGCAGTGAGCAGTGGGGCTATCAAGGCACGTGCTTTGGTTCTGGTTGCACCCACATGGGCTGGGCCCCTGCCCATTGTGTTTGGCCGAAGCCCCAGGGCAGAGATCATGTATGGCCCCTCATATAAATCCTAGCTTTTTTGTGCAATGGGATGTGTGAGACAGAACAAAGCAGAATTGGAAGGTCATTGGTTGAAAATATTTTGATCCTGTCGTCGTACATCTTCAGTTTATCTGACTCTATATACTAGTGGAAGCATGGAATCAGGCAATGTACCTAACAGGAGAAAGCTGACAACTGCCGCTCACAGAGAACAAACATAGGAAATGGCCAAAGACGTCTGGAGACATGGATAGATGAGAGGAGTGATGAGAGTTTTGGGGCCGTGAAACGAATGCAGTTCATGTATTAGAGGGAGTCCATGTGTTGCTAACAAGTACAGGGGAATTTCATTGGGGGCAGATATGGGCTCTTGCGGAACACACTGAGATCCCCGGGCGTTGGGTGGGCTATGTACAAGTACCTGGTGAGCAGCCCCAAAAACATACGCCTACAGTACTTAACCCATGTATATGCCGATGCTGACAATGTGACACCTGCCGTTGTGGAGAACCGGACTGCGTTAACTCAGAGAGAGGGTGCTCGCTATGCACCTGCAGCATTTCTCACAGGGTTACTCGATCCTGTGCAATCACGGGAAGAGTTTTTGTCACTGTTTGCTGAGTTGGAAGGTAAGCTGCCTGTTCTTGTTCTTTCTACCAGTAAGAGCCCACGACGATCACGTGCAGAGATGGAGGCCCTGAACGAGGCCAAGGGGGTCACCAAGTATGTGAGACTCCGAGGAGCACTACTTCCCCAGGAGGAATACCCGGAAGATGTCTTTCGTGAACTCCAAGTGTTTCTCAAGGAGTTGTAAAACTCAAAATGGGTCGTTAGATCCGATGGGAAAACACTAGCATCATACAGCAGAAGGATTGGTGCTTAATGCTGTATTGATTTGTATCTTTGTTCAATATGTACAATCAGATTCAGTCTGTAGATTGAGTGATAATTCATAGCAAGCCATTAGTGAGGGATGCCCAGTGTGGACAAGCAATGCAAGGTGTTTGCTGCATAAACTTTCTGATATTTGTAGTAGTCAGATCAGCCATAGTAGAAACCGCACTGCTTCTTGAGCGACCATACCCTGTAGAAATTGCTGCACTTACCATTGGATGCCTTTGTATCAGGTATCTAAACCCGTGGGGCATCAAGTCACATGAACAAGGTTGGAAAAATCTCTGGTCTTTTCTCTGTAACTGAAAAAAGGCATATCTGTGTAGAAAGCTTCCATTGACCCCTAATGTCCTAAAGAGATTCCGGCAAAAATCTTCAGATTCATGATCCAAGATCATCTCTCTGGCCATATCTTTCCGATTTCTTTGATCTATGGATTTGACCTATTGAATTATTTTGCGAACTACATTTTCACAGCGTTTCACCTATTGGATCTCAAGATCATAACTTTTTGTGAGCTGTAACTTGGAATTCAGATTAGGCATGCGGCCCACCAATGTAACTTTGAATGCATCACGTGGAAAGCTCAACGGAGGTATGCCAAACTCGGCTGAACAGGCAGCCACATTAGAACGTCTTTTTAGTGTTCACCTTTCCACACGATGCATCTTTCAATATCTGACCATAAGGAAAAGAACTCACGTGCTGAGGCAAGTGTGATAGTGCGCATTCCATTTCAACAACATGGTTCCTAAAGGGACCAGTGTACATTAAATCTCTCGCCCTAAAGATGATAGCATCAGTTCCCGCAAAGTTTGAGTGACAGATCTCATGTGCCATCTGCTATCCAGAGTACTGGTATCCAGAGCATACGATTATACTGTAGGGTAAGGACTGAGGAAATTCGTCCAGTTCACTTCTGCTTTCTTGATAGCACGCAAGCGCGTTCTCACAGTGGGTGCGATGCAGCCACCAGCCTCCTCAAGTAGGGAAAGCGGCAGGATGTCGAATGGGTCCCTCAACTTTACTCATATCCTACCCCCAAACCTGAAATGTCTGTGTGACACAGGGTTAAGGGACCCATCGTCATCTCCCCATAGCTGGTTGGCAGTCATGCTACCCATTTGCAGCCGAAAGTGAGTCTGGCAACACTTGCTCTTTGATCCTGCTGCATTACAGTTGAAGATGGCGAATACCAGCTCAGAGGTACAAAGTATTGACATGACACAGCTTCTATGGGTACCTGATTCACTTTACTTCTTAAGGCTGATTGTTTTGGACTTGGGTCCAAACTGGGTTAGGGAAGTCAGGACTATTCATCTGCAGAGGTTTAGTGTTTGTCCTAAGCCTAACATCCGAAACAGGTTCATCATTAGCAGACTGCAGTTCAAGCATTTGAGGGTGGATTGATGTATCTGGCAGGTGGATGCTGTACATGGAAAGAATAGGAACCGTGTTCCAGGGGACACGTGATCTACATGGTGAAGGCAAGGCAGACGTGCAGATAAGCCCTAGAACTGCGGCAGGAGGTTAAAAACAGCGCACAGTTGAACACCACCACCGGGACACATCACAACAACTGCCCAACAGGAACCTCAGCATTTCCAGACAACGCAAACGCAAAGCTCTTCAGAACAGATCAATTGGTGTTTGAAAGGCTTTCATTGTTGCCCTCAAGAAGCGATGTTCATCATAAGAAGCAGAACGCAGACAGAAGGACATCAGAGAGGATCGCTGTAAAAAAGTTTCAAAGCAGTCGCAGTCGAGATGAAACCGCCTCCAGGTGCCTGATCTCAGGTGCTCCAGGACTCTACTTCTCCCAGGCCCAGAGTGATTCTAAACAATGCAGGACAAGATTCTAAGAGGCAGGTCTGTAATAACCCCACAAACAGAGATGCCAAAAAACGTTCTGCCGCCGAAGCGAGCCCAGACACAAATGGCAGTGATACAACTCTGGACAGGAGGGTTTAAATATATTGCGTGACTGCGGGTCTGAACCCTAAAATCTCCGGCTGCAAAGAGTTGCAGCCTAGATGTATGCACGGCAATTAACGTTACTTCTGACCACTAGGTTTTGTATCGATCAATTCAAATTATTTTGAGTTCCCAGGTACTGTATTCAAAGTTCTGGGAATTTCCTGGAGGAGGGTGCAAACCTTTGGAGATTCGGGCGCCATCTGTCGCATGGCGTTCAGGACTCTGGGTTTAGGTCCACTCTTCAACAGCTGCTCTTGCATAGGTGTTGTGAGGATTGCAGATACAGATACCTGCTCTTCCTTAGCCATTCACATGAGTGGAGGTCGTCAAGCCATGTGTAGTAATGTCGGGCTCTCCACGCCTCGGTGCTCTCCTTGGTGTCTGTGTAGGGTTTCTGGTTGAATTGCATGCTTGCTATTTCGATCACTACAGAAGGCGGGTGAGGCATGCCACTATAAAACAAACGTGTCATCCCGTGTCACTTTTCCGATTCCTCTCTGATTTCTATGACGGTGAGGAGGTTGTAGGCGGAGATTAGCAGGAAGGAAACGCGTGGGGGAACAACCAAGAGGAGTTGCATCTGATTTACATGTGAATTCTATTCACCAAATCCCTCATTATAATTTTGAGCGATGGCCCTTTCTGTTGGAATGGTTGGTGCACTATCATGTTTGACATTGGAGATCCTACGATGATGACCCGATGCAATTTACTTTCTATCTGTCCAACCTTCCAAAGACACTTGGACTGTTCCGTAAGCCCAACAATCCACTATTTCAAGTTCAATTTCAATCAAAGAGGTGGAAATGGTTTCTGTTTTATCAAAGAGGCCCCACTGTGCTCGTCCTACAGGCATTGGCGAACATTTTATGTGAAGCAAGAATTATCCACAGCTCCATCTGATCTCATTTCAAACACAGAATTTTGTTAACCACTGTTGCATGAGACAACGAACCAAATCAGAGTGTACAACAGAATTTCATGCAGAAGTCAAGATTTGATAAGCATACAGACAGACTGCAACAACAGCTAAAATAGAACAGCTTCTTTTCCCTCGGGAAGAAATGATATGGAGGACAAGTGAAGGAGCAAGGTCTGGAGATCCCTCTGCAAAATTGTCACTGGAGCGGGGAGCATACTAGCCTAGCAAAATCAATTTCCAGCACCAGGTCCATAAACATTGAATTAAGAGAGGGACAAGCCCGACATCTAGAAAGCTTCATAACATATTGCCTCCAGCTTGGCCATGTCTGGTTCAAAAAGCCCAATCACCACATCAATACTTCCGTCTTGCGTGTATGAAGGAATCAATATTGCCAGACCCTCCATTGGAATCGTAGGGGGTCCTGCAAAGGTGGGAGTTCCCCACCCAAAGTCCAGCTTGTACAGCGGCAGCTGCACCCAGCTGGTGACAATCATATTTGGGCTCTTGAAATTGAGGCAGGGTTCTTCCTCTGAACTTCCAAAAAATCAACAGCTGAACGCATGTACTCAGTGTCTATTCGACTTTCAAAAGCTGTGTAGAACCCCCACTGGTCATTCTCCTTTATGGCTTGGCTCTTGATTTTTTTCAACGTCTCTGGATCAAAGTGAAGCTTCTTCCTTGACAAAGGGGGGTACGTAGGTGGTACCTCTGCTTCAGGCTTTGGTGGGGGTCGTTTGTACTCAATGTGATCAAATGTTGGAGTTGGGGGGTCTCTAGGCGTCAATGGTGTGCGATCACGGAGGGGAGGTGAGAAAGGAAGTCCCTTGCAGGCAGCTGCCCATGCATCCATGAAGTAGCTAGCAGCCACTCCATCTGCCACTTGGTGGTGACGTGCAACTCCCAATGTCATCCCTCCACATTTGTACTTGGTGACCACGGCAAGTAACGTCACAGTACTTTTGAGATCCGCAACTACTAGGCTATGAAGACAGAAACCGTCTCCCTCTGATGTCTTTCATGAATTGTGAGGAGGCCTGGACAGCTAAAAACGAACGATCTCCACTCAAATGGAAGTTGAGAGTTCCGTTCCATGGCTACAAGATAGCACCCAAACATCGTGGCATGTACTCCATACTTGCAAAGTCTGAAAGAAAAAACCCCTTGATCAATGTTCAGTGGAATGCAGGGCTCTCAATGTGCCATATACTAACAAAGGATTCAGTTCTGGGCTTTCTCTCTGACTGGAGTTGAAAATGTAGCATCCTTTCAATAATACCAGCAACTTGGAGTCAACTATGGAGTACAACTTAACTGGCGGGAGCGTTTAAACAGAAGGGTCCTTATTCACAAGCCATACCAAGAAAACAAAATTTTCATCTCATTACTCAAGTACCAGGTGAAGGAACAGAGTACCACCTGGATAAGAAGCAGCTCCTCGACTCTCCGGTTGGGGGGCACCATGTCAAGCAAAATGGGAGATGGATTGAAGGGAAAGATGTCCGTCAAAAATCCATCTGCCTCAGCTTCAATAAACACAGCACCTGCATCATTCAGATCGAAGGCGGGCCGACCCGTCTCATCTTTTCCGAGACGACCGGCCCACTCCCTGTACTCATCCAATGTTTTAGCTAGACCGTCTTCCAGAACGGACGCAGGGGGCGTCGGGGCATCAAAGGCATAGATCACTTGCACAATTACACTGGCAGTTGCCAAATCCACAATGCCCAGAGGCAGCAGGGTCCGAGGACCGGCCCCCAGGGCTCGGTTTCAAGGCTGATTTTTGCACCTGTCACAAGGCATTTGACAGCCAGAAAAAGGCAAAAAAAAATCTGCCGGTCAAAAGAAAGGCATTGAGAGAAAAAAATGCCTGTCACAGTGAAAGTAAAAAAAAAAAAAAAGCCTGTCAAAAGAAAGGCAGAAATTTTTGATAATTAGGGGTAATTTTATTACTAAGTCCACCCAGGAGAGGCTCACAAAGCCTGACAGGTACAAATTATGAATAGAGAATCTGCAAGAGATTACTGATAGTTATTAGCAATTTTATTCATAAGTCCACCTAGGAGAGGCTAAAAAAATTACAAATTGTTAGTAGTTATTGTTAATCTTACTAGGGGAGCCTCACCAAGGCCAACTGCCCTTCTTTGTGTTTCAAGCCTTAAAACCTCTAGGCTCTCCCTCTTTGTTTCATGTGCGTGCTCCAGCCTCCATTCTTAGGTTTTTTTTTGTTTGTTTTTTTTTTACAAGGGTATTGAGTAGACGGATATTTGGCTCGGATCCATTTTGGAGAACGTGGGCATGCACTTGCTTTCCCGTTTCTAGGTCTTTACTCTTGATACACCCTTGTAAAATGCACAATTAAGTAGTGGAGTCTGGCGGCCAAAATGAATTGCTGGTTCAAAACGTTGAGTGCCTGTTTGACTTGTTCTCCCTTATACCCTGTACCCACAGCCACAGTAGTACCAGAAATTTTTTTCTTGAGTCCCTCTCCTGATCCTATTTCAAAAGCATTTGTTGTGGAGGTGTCATATTCAAACAACTATACCTAATTCGACACGCCCATCCTGCATGACTCAAAATCTTTACTTACAAACTTACAATCAACTGGCATACTGTATTTCCTAGCTCATTGATAAACCAAGAAAATATCTCTCAAAGAAGAGAGGCTTCAGGCAAGTATGAAGAGGTGCTAAAGTCTTATAGTTAGAGAATAAGTGGTAGGAATGCTACATGTTTGGAACCCAAGAAAATAGTAAATACAATACCATATGTATCCAAGGACTCGAGCTTTGTGAAGGCTTATTTTGTGCTTGAATGAGATTCTTCGGTCCTCACAAGTGCACGTTAAACTAGGGGTGTAAGAGCTCGGAGGGGGGGGGTGGGGTTTACTGCACGAGAAGAGAGATGAACATGTAGAGGATCTCATCGTAGCGTGAGAGGCACCGAGATGAATCAAACCAATCCTCGACTTCTTCGGGAGAGTAGAGATCGGCACCGCGAGGTGGAATGAAGAGTTTCCATCCAGGAACGTCATGAACCGGTGTACAGGACCATACCAGCCTGAAGCTGTTGTTGCACCCAGGCGCCCAGTGGGGAAGGACCGTCAGTGACGGCCTTGAGCAGAATTGGAAGAGCAGAGATACAAAGGCTTGCTCGACTCTCTCAAAGTTTCTGCAATTCGTGCCTGCCAATCCTCCGCTTCAAGATCCCTATCACCGGACTCTCTGAGCGCTCTGCGGCGATCGAGATTTGCCTGCAGGTATGGGGCTGACCTTGCTCTGATACGAGGTAATCTTGGTGGAGCTCTCCGCTGGTTGTCGTCCACCTCCTGAAGAACCTGCATGATGACGAAGGGCGGAGGATGGGAAAACAGAGAAGAAAAGGAAGAGAGAAACAGAGCTGGAACCCATGCTTCAATTCTAAAAGTAGTCCCTGTTCTATATTTGGATTTCCATACTATAATCAATTCAACGCACTGACTGTAGGGCGTGTCCCCATTAGGCCGTAACCGTAACTGGACCCGGCCCACAACTGGAGGTTCCAGCATGTGTTGGAGCTGCGAAAGTTTAGTCTCGAAGATAAGAGGTAGGTAACACAATCACTTGTCTTGTCGACATGCGGGCAGGAGCAAGAATTATTCTATCAGCAACGAGCGGCATGCGAAACGTGGCAGTGCGTGCTGCAGTATCAAGTGACCAAGTATTCGTATATGAAAAGAGACAACTGTTCACACCATGTCTCTTGGACGCTTTACATCTGTCATTGGCACTCGAGATACTTGTTCGTGCGCGCAGTCTATCAGAATGGGGCCGTATGACTTTGATTGTCTGAAAGCAGTTTTCGTAAATCAAAAGACTTCTGATCCTCTTCTGATCTTCAATACTCTAACTCTACAATGACTGACTCCATGGCAGAATGCCACGGACTCATTCTCGAACGATTTGATGGTAAGAACTTCTTCCTATGGAAATTCAAGATGGAGATCATGATTTTAGAAGAGTCGAAGGGTGTATGGAATGCTATCTCGAATGAAGATACTAACTAGAAGAGTTTGATGACGATGAAGTAATCAAGGCCTTCGCACAAAACATGCTTGCAAGGCATCGAGGATTTGCCTAAAGTTCAGGTGATTGAACTCATCTCGAATTCAACCGCAAGCACATAACTTGGATGCTCTTGAAAACATGTGGGAGACCAAGAGCTTGATCAACAAACTCTTTCTACACGTAAGTCTTCACAAAGAAAATCAATACCCGGTTGGATTGAGCATTGAGTGTCAACCAGGTGATTCACTAGTACTAGCACTTCTCGAGATGATCAGACTTCTCTTCCTGCTAACTTACACCTAGACTTGGCCTATCGGAGATTTGTCTACAATATACATGTATGCAACTGCCTGATTGATTTCAAGGAGAACTGAGTGATGTTCTCCTCGAGATGAGAGGCATCAACAAGAACAGTCATTCTTACGGGAACTCAAAAATTGCAAAGGCTGCTCTAAAGGAGGCGGTATCTAATCTCCTATTCCTAAATGTGACACACGCAAAAATCAAGAAGATCGTACACAAGGTAGTGATAGAGGCATCTGAATCCCTCCCTCGCAAGCCTGTGGTCTACAACGCATGCTTTGGCGAGTTCGAATTTTCGGAAGCCTTCAAAGCATACGAGTATGAAGATCCCAGTTCATGCACGGACGATGGGTACTCCGTCGACCGGACCTTGCTATACGACACGATTTGTGCATTTGGAAAGGCCGTATGTGGTCAGGCGCGGCTGATCGAGCAACACACTCGGTGTGTGTATGTTTATCGGCTGCATACCGAGCTGCGAGAACTACAACGGCTGGAGGATAACACGACCTTCATGCGCTCTACGGGCCAGATCATTGAACAGCGGATATGGAGCAAGAAGTTTGGGAAAAATGACGACATCGATCTTTGGACTCTCGTACACTCCGATCGTGTCGACGAGGAATTCATGTCCAACATGTCTAAATGTGCTCTGACCAAGGCAGCGAATGCTGTGGAGGCAGAACTCTCAAGCCTGCAAAACACAATCACAACCGAGATCGCTGACCTCATGACGGAGTTTGGTGACGAAACTCTGACAGCAGCCTACCGCTTTCTGGAAGCTGCCCGTCCAGCACCCTACCACATTGCCAAGGTCTGTCAGAAGCTCGAGTCAGGGAAGGGGGCCGCCTTCGAGAAAGCTCGCAAAGAATGCAAGGACACAATTGTGTTCGCTATGCGCTTTCCAGAGTACTGGTACCTGGATCCTCGTCATCAGCGTCGCGATGCCTTTGGTGATGTTCACGGGAATCTGGTCCTGGATGCATATGCATGTGCAGCTTCGATCGTCAAAGGGTGGGTGCTGTTTCCACCTCCCCTCTACCCAGACTTATCCAAGATTGCAGCCACTGTGCACGAAGCCGTTGGCTTTCTCTTCGCCGGGTCACAGGACTCGCTCTTGAAAGTGGAATGGGTGCCCCAGCTCGCCGACTACCATATCACCAACTATGATGGCTTTGAAACAGTGAATTGGGGGTACCAGAACTCGAATGCTGAAGCTGGATTCTACATGACACCCTGATGACCAGATGTTTGGAAAGCCTGCACCAGTCAGTCCAAGAGTGGCGACCATTTGCAAACTTGGAGATCATGAATCTCTGCATCCCCAGAGAAATCTACCAGGCACTAGCGAAGCTCGTGAAGCCGCCCATGATGATCAAGACCAAGGAAGTAGCTGTTGAATGTGAATGTGGCTTCTGCAGCTTGCAACGTGGAGGTGCGAAACACACTTTTGAATTGGGGCAAGTCTGAGGTGATATTTTGTGACTGTGCATGAAGTGCACAATGAGGTATTGGGGCCCCCTCCACTGTCACTCTGAATCCGAAAGTTGGTTGGGGGCCTGGTTTTGGAGGGGATGACATCATTGAAAGGGAAGACACTTCAATGGTGTCATGCTTCGGCTTCCCCCACACAGGTCCAGCTCACTCCAACTGCCGACACAAAGGTTTCTTCAAAATTGAATGGAAGGCAATGGATGTCAAGAGTACGCACACACACTGCAAGAGTTGTTGCAGCAGCAAATGTGAGCAACTCTTCTTAAGAGATGCTTCCCCTCTTTGCTTCAAATCTCACTGCCGAGTTAAAATGCCTTTCACCACTGCATAAGGGAGGGTGTCAGACATATACAACATACGAGTCCATAACTCAGTTCTGAACGAGATTCGGCAGGAAGATCCCTGCTTCAATGAACACAAGTTTTGTGGAAATACATAGCACAATGACCACCAGGAGGTTGATGGAGGGGACAATTTCCCTATCATTGGAGATTACTGGTGCCATTTGAGGGCAAGGACTAATCGATCACAGGGGAAATCAAAATACATACCAACTCTTTTCATGTACAGAGAGAGGGAAGGAGGCAGTCCCAACCGCAAGAGCAGAACAGACAACAGAAGGAGAGGATGATGCTTCTGGGAGGATGATGCTTCCGAACGACCCAATGACAGGCACACCTGGTGGCTCTTGTATCGCACCATGCCTGGATGTACTCATGAGACGTTTGCAGCAGCCTTGGTGCCTGTCATTCCGACCTGACCGGCACTTGGAAAGAAAGCGACGTTTGTGAAGGGAGTTTACGAGACTTACTATTTTGGAGAGAATGAAACTGCAGCAGGGCAGGGCTGGTGGACTGTTGTCTCACTAGCAATAAATGATTCATGGAAAACCAATAGAGAAGCCACGCAGTTAGCGTGGAGATATTTCGAGGAACTTTGCTAAAACTGCATGTCGTCGTCCAAGAGATATTGCTACCCAAAGCCATCCCACACACACCTGCAGCACACACATGAATTTAAGGACTCCTTGGTCAAGGAAGAAAGCAGAGAAGGTCAAATAGTGCCACGCCCTTATCTCTTGTCTGCACTTTGTCAAAATACAGGGGACAAGACAACAGACTAATGCTGGGCTCCAGCTTTAAGAAACAACAGAAGAGAACATACTTATGTGCTTGATTTGAACCCTGCTCCCTCTCTCAATAGTCCCCACTCAGGGCCTCCTGTGGACTTTCCGATGTCTTTAATTCATCATTCATTCTTCCTCTCTCCTCTCTCTTCTCTCACATCCATCTTCTACACTCTAAGCAACCCCCATCGCTTTGCTAGTTTCACTACTTTGGAGGAGTTTAAAGAGCGATAGATCACACAAAATAATCTACAAACTCCTTGCAGAAGCAATTTGCTACTGTGCAGCAATAGTAAGCCAGAGTGCAACAATAAAAACTATCCCATTAGTTGCACATTCAATGGAAATGGACCCTACCGGCAATGCGCAGATGGCAACAGCTGAAGGCCCCTGCAAAAGCAAGCCTTCCATCACCTTGTAAATACCTGCTGCAGCGGCATCTCCCAATCTTTGCACAAATGTGTCAATGCACACCTGGACAATCAAGAGAATTGGTATCTCTCATAGACCATACCTCATCCTAAAGTAGCAGAATTTGGATGTTTGACAGGCAGAATATGGGGAGCAAGAGGGATTGAGCAACCAATGAGGGCACTGATTTCTTTTATGTGACCCTTTCTGTTGTATACTCATTTTGAAACAAACCACCAGTAAAAGAGAAACCTGCAGCACAATGACAAACATAACAATGCTGACACTGGTCTAAGCTTTTCTCTGCACAAATTGGTTCACCATTTTCAAAGAGAGATTGAGAACTATTCACTGACATTCGGGCAGGGCACAGAGGTATTCACCTTGGCCTTATACTTCTCTTCACGAGTAATGACTGTGAAGAGGATCTCCCTGGCTGGTCTTGTTACAACATAATTGATCAACTGTAAAAAGCACACAACATTGATGTGGCAAGCACTCACTGCACCGATCCTTTTTTATGACATGTCAGCTTCACAAATCTTGTCCAAAGAGCACCATAACTGAAGATGCTTGTGAATGTTTTTAATGTTTTTTAGGGGTTCCATATCAGGGAGTATTACTTCTCATGACCTACTGCTTAAACAATAAGGGATCCTTGGTTGTGTCGTGTAAGAATCTTTCAGCCCGCAAAGAAAACAGACAGCCTCCTGGTTTAATTCCCCCTGAGCCATATCAGCTAAAGGTATGATTTTCTTGCCTCCGTTAGCCACAAGAGTGGTCTTTCAAGGATTAAAATTTTCTCTAGTACAAGTATTCTTTACAAAGGCCCTGGATAGGGGGTGACCCCCCAAGGGGAAGAGGCTCCAATTTATGCTGACTTCAGTCGGTGTTGTCTCTCTCTTCTCTACAATCAAACGACCTAAAACAATTGTATAGAACAAAAAACTCATGTAACAAAGCCTTACTTGCGGACCTTGCGAGTGGCCTCAGAGACAGCCACAACCAGTGAGGATGGTGATGTAGCAATTGAGGTCAAATTCAGGAATGCCACCACAGGTAGTGCACAAAGGGCTGCAGTCACTCCAACCCTAGTTAGAAGCCGCCCCTGCAACCAAATATTATCTCCCATTAATATAGCAGCATCTCACATCCTATTACTCTCCAAAGAATGCTAGGCATAATTTGCAGGTCTGAAAGAAAGAAAGAAACTTTATAACATACAAAAGCTCCCTCAAAGCTGAAATCCCGCAGTGCATTGTCCAACTCTAACTGGCAGCAACACCTCTACAAGAGAGGAGAGAAATCAGGCACTTCCCTCCAAACATTTATCAACACTCAAAAGTGGTGCTGTCAGGAAAGTATGCCTGAAGATGTAATAAAATACCGTGACAGTGAGTTGGCCAATGAGGATAACAACAGCAGTCAAACTGTTGATCTCTGCCAGTAATATTCTCCTTCCCACAGGGTCTTGGACGGTTCCCGCTACCACAGCAGATCTCTGAGCAAAATAATCTGACTTTCTCAGCTGGCTTCACACTCTTCTCACCATTAAGCATCTTCTGGCTCATCGAGTAGCTAAATCCCAGTACATACACACCTTTTCATACTATGGACTGAACCATCTTTCTTGTAACTTAACAAAGATACGATCGAAATAATGTTGGACACAGGTAAGACTGTTCTGTCTCTAAGGATCCCCAACCACAGCCAGACACAGTTAGCAGCAAGCAACCAACACATATCAATCTATTTTCACCCTACTGGTACAGGAGGTTGGAAACATGGAAAAAAAAACATCTCTTCGCTGATTAGCAGTGGAAATTACCTTGTGAGTATATTTATTCAATTTCTTCTCCACTCTGATGTGAGGGATTTGGGAAACCAGCATTTGTCTTCCGGGTTACTGGTTAGAGGCAGCAAGAGAACAAAACTTCTAGAATAAAGATGGAGAGTTCAGCAACCTTCCATGGTAAGCTTCCTACATGGAAATTAAGAAGAATCTAGAACAAGGATAAGGAGATTAGAAAGCTTCCTATGGAGAGCCAGTAAAGAGCTAGGGAAGCATGTTCAAGTAGGGGTTTTGCATATCCAAGCGAGAAAGTTGGTAAAGAAGGCCAAGGAAATGGTTGTCCTGTTTGTGAGGGAGGCCAAGGATGCAAGTGCCAAGGAACCAAGTCTGGACAAACCTTCCACTCTTAAGTTGCTGTTCTATGCTCAAGTAATGAGAGAGAAGGGAAAAGGCCTGGGCACCTCAAAATAGAAGAAGGATGAGATGACAGCTGTCAGCCAAAGGAATGCACAAGCATAAAGGAGGTATGTCGAAGCCAGAATCAGCCGCACACCCTCCAGCATAGCAGAAAGCTTAGCAAGTGGCTGAGTGTCAACGGACTCCTCTGAAAAACTCAAAGACTCTACCGTATCTCCACCTTTGCTTCCATCATCGCTGCCTTCAATAAACTGTTGACCTTCACTCTCCTTGCTGTTCATGAAACACTGACATTGTGTCAATTTCTATGAAGGAATCAGGGATCAATTAGAATTAGACTTAGTATAGCTCCTCCATCCTAGAATAATCAATGTACAGATAACTGCCCCAGTTAGAGTGACAGAAGGATCAGGGAAGTGGCTTTTTTACTCACAGCGGCTACGTAATTGCTAGAACCTTTCTCTCTCTGTGGTTCCTTGTTGTTTCACTTGTGTCCCTTGGGCTCTCGCAATGTACTCAATTCCTTTCTTTCTGTCTTTCACTTTCTCACATATTCCCCGGACTCTTTGGCGGCGATACGAGAGACCGTTTTTGGATTTCCCGCATCTCCGGGTTGCTCGCTAGCATCTCTCACACACTCACATCAACTCTTTGGTTCCCTGTCTCTAAATTGATGTTCATCCCTTCTTTCTTCTTCCTCGGGCTTGCATAGTTGCTGGCCATCAGCTGCTATACTCTTTACATGGTGATCCATTGTCCCAATGCTACCTGTACATGTACCTCCCAAGGTTGGGTGGCAGTACTTGACCTAGAAAGGGATACTGGGTCCAAACCGTCTTCACCAACACTTACAGCACAGCGTGCAGCCAGCTCCATCATAAGTGCTGAGACCAGCAACAAAACTGCAGAACATACAACAAGAGCATCTGAAGTGTGTCCAGCAATCGTTAAGCTAGTTATGATCAATTTGCTTCTAGCACCCCTACAATCTGTCTCCTTGTATTTCCGTTCATGCTGGAAAGACCCAAATCAATCCACGGAACAGGAAAAAGTAAAATACTTGTACAATTCAATACATTCCCTGCTAGGGCCTGTCAGAGACTTAATGGTCCTGGTTGCCTTTGGCAACTGGCAGCTCTTGGACAGTCACAGACACCATATTACAAATGCTTCTTTTTAGTCTAAATAAATTCAATGATTTAAAAATGTGATATTTGATGATCGAATAAGATTTAAAAACAAAAAAAAAATTAAAACTTTTGAAGTTTCTTTTCTAATATGTTTATAGCTGCGTGAGGCTACGGCAAATACCGTCTCATGAGTACATTCTAATATGTTGGAAATATGTTGAGAACACCAGAGCCCACAATTGACAATTTTAAAGAACTCAGTGAAATGTAAAGTACATGGAATGTGTCATTCTTCAATCCATAACTGATTAAGCTTTTGTTTCCTTTCCGATGAAGAGAGGTGCATACTTGGTCCAACGCGAGCCATGGCAACAGCCATTAATGACCCAACTAGCTGACCTAGTGTTGCACCCGCGCCCACAAACCCAAAAAGCCTTAGCCCAGCCTGCCAAGTGACGTAGATGTGGCTGCATCAGTCAAAAATAAGGAAAAAATGTTTGCTCTTCACAACCCAGTTTGACCCAGCACACTTCCACCCAAAGAGAAGTTATGAGTATGTGAATCTGGACGAACTTCAATAGTGCAGCAAGGCCTCTTGAATGTTGTACAAACCTCACTAGTCATAATGTCAGAGAGTCGAGCCCACATTGCTGAAATTGTAAACAGATTCAGTAACGCAATCTGCAACCAGAAATTGAATAATGGTCATTACTTTCACCCAAAACATATAAAACATGGCATGTCAACAAATGGGGTGACACATTCCTCGTTCATCCACCTAGATTCAGCACTAGAGAAAGGCAACAATTTAACTTGTGAGTTGTAACTCTTACGAGCAAGAACAGAACTGCTAACTTTCAATTGCCCAAAGGGTACAGAGATGACGTACAATCTACCTCATGTATGTGACCCCTGTAGAAGTCGACTTATCAAAAGGACAGCTACATGCAAACTGAGCTATGGACTCGAGGTGTACGGCAATCTGTTGAGACTAAAAGCGTCTGACAGCACAGGTGAAGCCATATATCAAGTTTCTAGTTTAGAAGAGGGTACTGGAACATTACATGGAAGAACAATAGGCAATGTGATGTAATGCCATATAAACTCACCCATAAGAAGAAGCTACCACGCACAGCAATGAACATCCATGAAAGGCTTTGCCAATTGGTGGGATGGACTGAGTTCCTATCGACAGCCCCCAAGGCAGCTTCAGCTTTCAAGCCATGCAGTAAGCTTCCAACCTAGCCATCCATCCCTCTCATCAACCTGTCTGACCATAATTCTCCTGCCAGATTTGAACACTTAAGACGCAGGACACTCATTCATTTGACACGACGTTCAATTAGTCCAATATATCACTGTGAGAGCTGGTAAAGAGTTCACAATTGGAGAGGTAACCAAGGATAAAATGAGATAACCACATCCCAGGTAGAGAAGAGCTTTCCAAGATGAAAACAGAGGCAGCAGGACAAAACCTTAATGAAGACGTGGAAAAAGAAACAGTAAAAGAGGAGGGAAACTAGAAAGAATGCTGTTTCATCAATTAGACAGTCAATCCAAGAGAGCAGGACAAATCGACTACATCCTGTATGACAGTGACCAGCAACTCCCCACTGACTTCATCAGTTCCCACCAGAGGGTTCAGATATCTGAGTTTCAGTGTCACCACTGGAAGACTAAGCCAATACATAATTGTAGCATTCAAATTCCGAAAAGGCCAGACTTGAAAAACAAGGAAAGGACGAGAAAGAGAGAGAGAGAGAGGGGCATAACCGAACTAAGATAAGTAGGCTGGAAAAACTCAAAACTATATCTGAACATGTTCCATACTTGAGCCCTAATCTGTTGTTTGAGCTTTAGCCACAACCTTTGTAACTGTTGGCAAAGGAGGGGCAGGAACTGTGATATACAGGAGGAAGAATAGAATGAGCGAACCACCGAAGAATCTGTACAGTATAACAAGTGCCTGCAAACCAACCAACACCAAAGAGCTCTGCCTTAGATGATGTGAGATTGCGCTACAGCAACAGCCAAAGCTCTGTTTTTCATTATCCCTTCGAGGGTAGTTTAGAAAAAGGTATACATGACTGAAATGCTGAGAACCACATTTTGCACTAAGCTGGCACATGAAAATGTATCCAGGTCACCTTTTTCAGATCATCAGACTGACTCTTATCCATATGTACTCATAAGACGTTGTTTGCACCCACGAGAGAGAGAGAGGGAGAGAGAGAGAGAGAGAGAGAGAGAGACCGACCGAATTTAGCTTAAAATAGAGCCTCTTCCCTTTGCAGGTACTGACCCATTTTGGGGTGGGATCCTATCCTCTGCCCCTTGCTGTTGGAGCACCCACAAGATAGCATATGGCTGTCTTGACAATGTTAAGCAAGGGGATTGCAAGGTGGCCTTTGTGGGTTCTGAAACCTATTACACATTTTATATTCTGTGGAGAAATCTCGGCATCCATTGACTGGAAGAAGAACTTCAAGATGTAAGTCCCCAACATGTCTTTATTTACCAAGTTGTCATCTGATTCGGAAAACATTCATGACCCTAAAATTCCATCTGCCTCTGAATTCCACACTGTAGACATCCCTCCACAGGAGCTTTAATGATATAACAAGGGCTTACCCTCCCTTTAGGAAGATGTGGAAGAGAGAGCAAGTAGGATGAGGCTGGAGCAGCCAGCATTGTTAGCACCAGGGATGCTGAAAACAAAGCTGGCAAAGATCCTGTGCCCAGTGACAGGGCCGCCTCATCCCTCAATGGCAGGACCACAAAATATGCACTCAGCAGCTGCCACAGCAAAGCCCACAAACAAACATGCAAAAGTTAGCAGAAAATTAAAGAAAATAAGAAGAATTACAATTTGGTTTGTTGTTCTGCAGGTGAACACCTGCATATGCACACTCCCAACACTATCTGCATGTTGCAAACTTACTGTATCTTAGTGGTAAACCGGAACGAATTATCAAGTGTTGATCTTCGAAGTACCGAGAACTGCTCCCAACCACAACGCAGGGGAGAAAGTGCGAACAACTTGAGCTGAATGGTGGATGAACCTGCAACTCTCTGTGGAGACATCCCGACATATTGGGATAGCCATTTCACTGCCATAACAGGTACACGCGGTGCAAAACCGCAGGACCTACAGAACTGTAGTAACTCAAATTAGGGGCCTAGGCAATGTGCCCGCAATGTTCAAGAAAGCCCGGACAGATAACTACGATTCTCGGGTCACATCACGTAGGTTGCGAATAAATTTGCAACGCAGACTGAATTGAAACCAAAAACCCAAGTCTTTTCAGCTATCCTCAGGAGTAGTTCAATGCTCAGGGATTCACAAACAAGGTGTGCGCTGGGAGCCATAATCTGATCTTTACCACAATTCCTTGGGGATGTAACCTCTGCCGACCAAACATTGGGAAACAATTAGATCTTTGCTATATCTTTAATGGCTTGGGACAATGACGATTTGACAAATGCAGGCTGATTGGAGAACTTACAAAGAAAAAAGCCGAGAATGCATGCAGCAGCGCCGGAACTTCATGTTGATGCACATGCACGAACCGGCTTACCAGCGCCTCCACATGTCTGTTGGTCATTCTGTCAGAGGATTGTATTATACTTTCAACGACTCAGCGTCGTACACATCCTGTTGCCTTCTTCAAGGCAAGATGGCAAGGATCATTGATGCGAATTCGAGCCTTCTCCTCCTTATTGAGGAACCGGGTCAAGTCCATGATACCATCTTTCCATATTTTGCACCAACTCTCACAGATGTTCTATGACGTGCTTTTCTTCTTATACATAGCACAAGTAAAGGATTTGGTGTTCCAAGATCACTGCAATTCCCTTTGATAACACAAAATAACGTCGGTGAAGTGGATGTTGGGAATCCATCTGTGACGACATTGTGGATTGAAGTTCAATCTGGATTTGCTTTAGTACTACCCGGTAGAGTACTCTAATCTAACGTGCTCTACGATTCGTCCCTTGCTCCTTCCTTCTATTCAGGGCCAAGACTCCGTTTGTGCCCGGGATTGTGAGGCGACTAAGAGGGATCTTACGCGCGGATCAGCATTGCAGATGCCTGCAACATCTACCTCGTGTCTATTTCAGTATGGCAAAACCGTGAACAATTACACGGAACTCACATAACCTCACAAACTATACAAGGTTGTTCGCATCTTGGAGTTTTGAAACAGCTTGGCATGCAAAATGTTGGCACACAATTTAGATCTTCGACAAATCCCGAAGGAAAATGAGAAGCTGTGACGATCAGCCATTGTCAAATCATGAAACCACACACGGAAAACCAAAACCCTAATATGTCTGAGCTGTGTCCATGGCAGCCATCGCCATTTCTTTCCCCTCTCCAAATTCACGAAGCTGCGTTGCCACCCTTTTACAAAAGGGTGGAAGAATAGTAAAACTGTCCAAAAATAGATGTACAGTGTACGTATAATACAAACCCTATTATTAGTATTTAGAATTCTAGCAACGCAAGGTTGGAAGCTAGTTTAGTGCCATAGTGCCTCGTCATCATCGCCATGTTTTGTAGACACGTCATCATAGCCATGTCATCATCGTCGACAAAAAATTTATCTCTGCCCAGACTGCCCAAAAGTAACTGTCTTGCAGCGCGTAGAAGGGATTGCCCCCCCCCCCTTCCACACAGCGATCCCCGGTGGAGACTGGAGACGTTTGCAGATTATGAGTACACCACATGAGCTCTCACAGCTGGAATTTGCTCGATGGTGGGTCAACCGCCGGCTTCATAATATTCCTATTGAGGATTGTATGTCTCCTTTGTTGTGTTGGAAAGGAAATGCACATAGGTGGCCAAATGTGGCGTGGCTGGCGAAGATATTGGGCATTCTGGGTAGCCAAATCGAGACTGAAAGGATTTTCAGTGTGGCCGGTGTGCTCACAAGTTTGTGGAGATGCAGGCCGGGGGTGGAGAACCTTGACAGCTTAGTTATGATCTACAAAAATTGGCCTGATGACGCAAGGGTGGGGTGCAGCTTTGCAAATAAGGATGTGGCTGAGTTCTGTGATGCCGAGGCTGATCTCCTCGACTCACATGAGGATGAACTCGGAGAGGCAGGAATGTTTGAGGACGAGTAGATAGGCAAAAATTGGTCTATGGGCTCCTGCGGTATAGAGAAGTTATAGATATTTCCACAAATACATAAAGGAACTTCTTTTTTTCTTAAATAGAAAGGGAAGGTAGCCCTCATTGTTTTTATTTCTGGCGAAATTTCGCACTTTTTCGACCTCAAAAATCAAAATCGAATATTCTGTCGTAAATTCCCTATTTTATCATGGATGAAATCGCCAAAATTCTCAAAAACAGATGAATTCGCCTATTGTGGATGATATACATGGATGAAAGTACAGAAGAGGATGATTCAGTCCAGATTTCAGTGGATGAGCAGAAAATATGGCTATTTCCTGCAAAACTCAGTAGCCACTCATGTTCTTTTCCAAATTTGAAAAAAAAAACACTGGCAGCCCTTGAGAACGTTATTGATAATTATTGAAGGGAAAAAAGTAAACCCTTACATGCCCATAGGCCGCCATAAGGCAAAGACTCACGAGATTCGTGATGGATGCCCCGAAGAGCAGTAGCCAGTATCATTCCAGGATACTGATTGCCTAACGGGCAAATTCTTTTGTTCCCTATGGCGCCCTTAGTTGTATTACCTAGTAATTATCTGAATCTTAGCTACAACCAGTTTTGGGCTTATCCTTTACCCATTGTTTATACACATAACATCTTTGAAATTTTATTTTTCCCCTTTATCAATGTAACATATAACCTCAACTCTATGTTTTGAGGTGCCTCAAAATATTAGTTTGAGCTTTAAGAAATAAATAAGTAAGAATATTACCTGCTGAGGTGGTGGCGGCACTTCGTCTGCTGAAGTGCGCACTTCAGCTTACATATATATATATATATATATATATAACCTAATATTAGTATATGAAAATATATTCTGTTAAATTTGTACATACCTGTACATATCCGTATACATACCACCCTAGTATGTGAATTCCTTTTCAGACCTACTCCTACCTGGCATCCGGGATGTCCCACATGGCAATACCCCTACCACCCACGTACCCCACCCACGCCTGGATCTGCACGGGGCCCTACCAGCTTGGCCTTAAAGGTCCATTAGACATACAAGTCTGGTATGTCAAAATGGACATACCAGTACACCACTGATCTCAACTTGACAAAAAAAAACAAAACAAAACAAAACAAAACAATCATCTCGTTTTTTGTTTTTTTTTTTTTTAAAGAGAACAGGGGCTCTTGGCAGAACTTTAATATGTTTATTAGGGGGAAAAAAAAATTAAAACCCCGTTGAACACCATTGAGGTGGTACACACACCGTAATCAGTGATCGTTGAAATATCATAATCATTACTAACTACATTAGTATGTGTACATCACTCGCAAAACCCACAAATACTACCACTTTCTACCATCAACTGGACCAGATTCTAAAATATTTATTTATTTACAGACAGCTTGGTCTCCCTATACCTTCTCACCAACCAAATTTGTATGTCATCATCAGAGATCCACCATCTTGTTAGTGCACTTATAAAAGAAATCGTTGATGTTGTATCATCTTTACCGTTGCAAATCCATATACATAAAGTTCAATCTTACCCCGGCATAATAGGTTATGACATAGCAGACCATCTTGCTCAACTTGGTGTCATTGAGCCAATTGCTAACCCCTCGACCAGCCCTATCCACCAGTCATACACCTACCCGTTTTGGTTTCTATCAACAAGGGCTACATTCCCGACCATAGCACCTATACGGAATTTGCACATACACATTCAAGGCGAGATCAAACTACTCATACAAGAATCCCGCACCTTCAGAAATTCCTACATATCTATGTGGGTCTCGTCCCCGCATCTGCTACATAGTATGTCCAATCATTTTTGGACATCCCCTAGGGTTACTGATACACAAATCAAACAAACTTTGAAATTTCGGTATGGTCAATACGTGGGCAATCAACGACGAAACTTGTTCTGGCCATTATTATATCATAATAAACATTGTGTGTTATATTCATCCCAAAATCCCCAAATAGATACATGGCCACACTTACTTCTCCACTGCAACCACCCTATTCATGGGTTGCGGGTAACTAGATATAACCAAGGGGTTAGACAACTCTATAAAATTATCACTTCACATCCGAAATCCAAATGGTTTAACCTCATCAATGCAGGCACGTTCCAAGGTTGCCCACCGGACCACCTTATATCCCCATGGTTGCTATCGTGTGTATTGTCGCACACCTCACTTCGGTAAGCTCCCCTTCAAGTCATAGTTACTCGATTTGATGCGCGCGTCTAACTCCCAAACTGGCCGCCGGGCCAACTTAGAGCTTCGACTGCTCACCGGGACATAACGGTCCCCCTTTGCTCCTCCACAAGACCCTCTCTCAATTTGGGCCTAATGGAATTCCCTTTGGTTGTTGGCAGTCCGGAACAGCTCCCCACACCTTGGTCGTTTTCCGGCTCGCGCGCTTACTCATTAGTTTTTGGTCACCAACGGGCTTGTAGCAAGGACGAGAACATGACTGAACACAAACAAGAGATAAAACTAGAGGTACAAGGCTAGACAAGAAGTCAAGGTCGGCGTGGCCGAATGCACGATGAGTAAATAGGAATCAAGACAATCTTTATAACGATGAACAAGAGTACAAGATATTGGAACACGACTTGAATATTGGAATGCTGGAAACTGGACTGGAGTACCAGATACTGGAAACTGGGCTAGGGTACTGGGAACTGGACTGGAGTACTGGAAACTGGAAACAAGAGTAGCTTGAACTGGTGTTGGCGAGACTGAAGAGTGTCCAGTCTTGCCTCCTATATATACTGGCTATTAAGAAGCTTCCCCAATAATAGAGGTTTCTTGCTGGAGAAGTTTCCAAGATTAAACAAAAGTTTCTTGATGGAGAAGCTTCATTAAACAAAGGAGGTATCTTGATGGACAAGTTTCCTCCAAAAGAAGCTTCCTAAGTAGTTTCCCAAGTTACTCTTGGTAATTTGGTAAACTCCCGGTAACTTGGTAAGTCATGGTAAATCATGGTAAGCCATGGTAACTTTCGGTAACTTGGTAACTTGGTAACTTCTGGTATTTACTCATGGTAAGTTTTTCTGGGCTATGTCCGTGACATCACCCCATCCTCCAGCGCCGAGCTCCTCGAGGAGCGGTAAAATCTTGGACTTGCTTAGAGTTGGAGAAAATCAAAAATCCGGCGAATAGTACTTGCCAAGTATTCGGCTCTTCGTTCTTGACTCAAATGATTTATAGGTCTCTGCAACCATCGATAGTGTCCAACACCTTGAACTTGGGACCACATAGTGATTTGAGCATTCTGATTTTCGAAACTGCTTTCAAACATGATTTCGTTGCCCTCTGGGTCCGAAGCCTCAACCTCCAACAGAATTATCAGATTTGAGTAGGCTTCACTTGCCGTCGTACGGGGTTCAGACGAGGAAGTACGCGTCGCATTGGTGGCCCATCGTCTCGATAGCGTCGGCGTGATGTTGAAGGTCGTGAGAGTCAGAATGGCTGATCTGGTAGCTGGGTAAGCGACAACTCCAATGTATCTGGTTCCTGTGACTCCATACTGCCAATACAAGATGCAAGAGTGCTGGAAGTGTAGCTATATATACTGATGTGTGGTGCTCCTCCCTCCTTAGCGTGTATCAGGTACATTAAATGTGGAGTCTTCACCTTGAAGCTAACTTGACTGACATCATCGTTGTGACGTCTTATTGACGTGTAGCTCGGGGATTAGCTGGATATCGTTGATAAAACTCTTAGACTTTGTCAGATGCATTGGCGAGGTTGGATGAAGGTTCCCACGTTCGTTCGCTGATGTCGTAGCTTTTCTAATGTACGAAATACTTAAGACGTTTATACTTGATGCGAGAGTCTAGGACTTCGTCGACTTCATACTCAAGTTCTTGATTGACTTCGACTGGTGGAGGTGGTACGGAGACTCTCCCTGGAATATTTGATGGATGATACAACTCCAATAATAAAACATGAAAGACTGGATGGATGCGCATACTTCGTGGGAGTTTAAGCCGAAAACTGACCGGATTGATGGTCGCGAGGTTTGTATGTCTCGTCGAAGAAACCACACACGATCTCCGACCTTGAACTGGGGTTGGAATTGGCGACGTTGATCTGCATACTCCTTGTATTGTTTTTGAGCTTCTGCGAGGTGGGATGTAAGCTCCTTATGAATCGTAGCTAGATGAGTAGCAAGGTTTTCTACAGCAGGGCTTCCAACAGTCTTCATGTGGAAAGGGTTTGCTCGAGGATAATGACCATAATTGGAGAAAAATGGAGTTTGTTTGGTCGAAGAATGTATAGTGTTGTTGTAGGCAAACTCAGCCAATGACAGAAGGTCCGTCCAATTATCTTGGTGATAATTTATCGTACAGCGAAGATACTGCTCCAAAATCTGGTTTACACGTTCGGTTTGACCATCAGTCTGTGGATGATTAGCTGTAGAGAGGTTGATCTTAGTATCCAATATGTGAAATAATCCCCTCCAGAAATTTGATATGAACTGTGGTCCTCGATCAGATACGATGTCCTTCGGGAGTCCATGAATGCGGTACATATTATTGAGGAAGAGTCTTGCAGTTTCCTCGCCGGTAACCGTCTTATTACATTGAATGATGTGTCATCTTCGTAAAACGATCTACAATAACAAAGATTGAATCGGTGGTCTTGGAAATTGGAAGGTCCGTAATAAAGTCCATAGACACGGACGACCATGGACCCTCGGGAATGGGTAATGGTTGAAGAAGGCCGTAAGATCGATGTCGTGGTCCCTTCGCTCTAGCACACGTGTCACAAAATTTTATGAATTTTTTCACGAGTTTCCACATCTGCGGCCACCAATAGTCCCTGGATATCAACTCCAATGTTTTGTTGAAGCCGAAATGTCCTGCAGCCGGAAGATCATGACATGTTTGAAGAATTCGAAGTTGCGTAGGTCCTGGATTGACATACTCCATCTCGCTTAACGTCAGTTTAGCTCCCTCCAATAGATGTCGTCACTCCTCAAAAGCATCGATAATCGTTAGAAGTTCTTTGTCATGGATTTCATAATTGATCTCCGCAGCGGAAAATTTGCGAGAACGAAAACCAACAGGGTGGAGTCGGTCATCTGTACCGTATTGCGAGAATACCGCGCTAAGTGCAAAGTCCGATGCATCTGCTTATAAGAAGAATGGTTTAGATGGGTCTGCATGTACCAGTATTGGAGCCGTTGTAAATGTCTGCTTCAACCTTTCAAATGTCTGGTCAGCCTTCTCGTCCCATACAAATTTGTCATTCCATGTGAGTCGTGTCAACGGTGCAGCAATTTTGGAGTAGTCATTGATGAAGATTCTATAGAAATTTGCAAAGCCCAGAAAACATTGTACATCTCGGACCGAAGTTGGTTTAATCCACTCGATGATGGTTTGTATTTTCTTCTGATCCATAAAGACGTCTTTGTCCGAAAAAAATTCGACCTCAGATTGATGGAAAAGACATTTCTCCAACTTGGCATATAGTCTTCTTTCTCTTAATTTATCAAGGACAAGGCGTACATGGCGGCCATGTTCTTCTTCATTCTGTGAAAATATCAAAATGTCGTCCAAATAGATGACTACAAAGTCATCTAAAAATTCTCGAAAGATGTCATTCATCATATGTTGGAAAATTGCTGGAGCATTGGTAAGACCGAAAGGTATAACACTGTATTCAAAATGTCCATACCTTGTTCGAAAAGCTGTTTTCCATTCGTCTCCTTCTTTTATCCGTACAAGGTTATAGGCTCATCTCAAGTCGATTTTGGTGAAAATATTTGCTCGTCCCAGCTGGTCGAGAAGCCCAGAAATCAGAGGTAACGGATAACGATTTTTTATTGTGACTTTGTTGAGACCACGATAGTCGACACACATGCATAATGATCCGTCCTTCTTTTTCACAAACAAGATAGGCGCCCCCGCGGGTGATTTTGAATGTCGGATGAAGTGCTTCGACAAATTTTCATCAATGTATTTATGTAATGCAGCCAACTCCGTCTGGGATAAGTTATAGATTGGGCCGAATGGTGGTTGGGCTCCTTCTTGTAACTCAATTGCATAGTCATAAGGTCGATGTTCTGCATTTTTCTTGTCGAAGACATCTTTGAAATCTTGATATTGAGCGGTAATGTTGAAGTACCTTTGTATGTTGTGGTCTTGATCGGAGTTGCATAAAGTGCAAATGCCGCCTCTTTTTTTGTAGCTCTCATGAAAGCTCTAGCTCCAAGGAATATGGGTTGAATACCTTTGATATTTCTACATTTTTGTCTTGTAGAAATTTTTCGCGATCACCAGTCGATGTCGGGATTGTGAAATACGAACCAGGGAAGTCCAAGGATCACATGATTCGTTGGAGACTGGATGACATTGAAAACAATATGTGATGCTTGACCTTTAAGCTTCACTTCAAGTGGTCGAGTTTCATGGTCCACATTTCCTGATGCTAACGGTCGTCCATCGATGATTTCAACGGGGACCGATAGTTTCTTCTTTACGAGCGTTAAATTGTATTGTTTCGCAAAGTTTTTGTCCATAAAACAAGCTAAAACTCCTAAGTCCAAAAGTGCTTCTACAACGATATCTCGATTTTGTACTCTGATTTTTACCGGAACTGTGAAGCAAGGTGCAGGGTCTAGAAGTAGAAAGAGACCTTTTTTCGGTAAGGAATTTGTGGTGTCCAGCCGCATGGTCCATACTGTGACTGGACATCGTCATTTTCCAATCTTCTCTTGTTATGGCAGTTTAATGCTATGTGATCTTCTTCTCCGCAATAGAAGCATAATCCATTTGAGCACCGTCTTTGTTTTTCTTGTGACGTCAATGGTTTGAATCGGACAGCATCAATCTGCATAGGATCACTACTGGATGTCTGATGGATCGTTGTATTTGGTGTCGTAGTAGCAGTGACATGATGCGTCGTCGACCATCTAGATCGCTTTTCTTGACGTTTTTCGAACAAACGATTATCGCATGCAATGACTTGGGTGATGAATTCACTCAGTGTGCTCACGTTTGGCATTGTCAGCAACAAATCTTTTACATATTTAGTCCACATCGAAACTGACTAATGAGGCTCTTCTCATTCCAGTCGAGGTCACACGCAAGTTGTCAAGATTCGGCAGCACAAACGGAAGCAGGACGTGCTCTTTGTCGAAGATTTCGCATCTTTGTTTCTGCAACTCTCTCTTTATCATTCTCTCCAAACGTTGCAGTGAACTCGGACATGAATGCTTCAAAATTATATAGTAAATGCGAATTTTTTTCTAATAGCGGTGCAAACCAAGATAAGGCAGTGCCTGATAGAAAGGTGCCCACAAATCCCACTTGAATACCTTCATCGGGGTAGCGTTGTGGATGTAGTCGTAGGAACAGTCGTACTTGTTGAACAAAACCACGAAATCTTGATCTCGTCCCATCAAATTTCTCGGGCATGCTGATCTTTGGTTCTCTCGTAATCTGTTGAAGAAGAACCGTTGTAGTAGGAGCTGTTGCAGTAGGGAATTGTATGGTTGAAGATCCATTGTTTGATTCCTTGAACTCTGAAATTTGTTGTTGCAAATTGTGGAGAGCGTTATCAAGATCTTGAGACTGATCAGCTTGCAATTGGGCGGTAGATGTACGAAGTTCTTGCATCTGGAGCTGAAAACTCTGCAATGTGGTGACCATTTCCGCAAATGTGTCTTCCATCTTAACTAACTAAAGAACAAACTTTAGTCTCGTTAAACTGTCAAGGACGAAAACATGACTGAACACAAACAAGAGATAAGACTAGAGGTACAAGGCGGTAGGGCGCCTTGGCAGGCGGCTCCGATCCCGGTATCAAGATCCAGTCCATCGATATCGCAAATTGTGAAGTTCTCACATCCCTTCCAACTCTCCAGCTGAAGAGGAACATCGGACGCCAACCTCATCGTCAGTTGTGGTTCTCCTTTGGCAGAACGCACTTCAATAGAGGCCCCCACATCACTTGTCGGGAGCCCCAGCTTCCATGCTGTTGCCGGTGTCATGAAGGAGTGCGACGCTCTTGTGTCCACCAACAACGACACGTTAGTTCCGGAAATTATTCCACTCACAAACATTAACTGACTCCCTTTACGCAAGGGAGTCAGTTATATAATATACGATATATGATGCCAGCCGGAGCTAGCGTAAATAAGAGTCTCTTCCCCTTGCGGAACTGTCCCCTCACAAGAGTAGTTGTCTACCTTGCAAGTCTTGGTGACCACCGCTTCCACCAAGCGACTGATGTAATCTTCGGACAGCTCCGTGGTCGCCCGAGTCATGTTCAATTGACGGGGCTTCGCGCACTTCTTAGCCATGTGCCCGGGCTCCCCGCAATTATAGCACACCCCATCAAAGGTCGTCTTCTGTTCACCATAAGCCGTCGCACCTGATTTTCCTTTCGGAGCACCGGGTGCCGTCTTGACGTGTGAAGGCCCTCCCTTCGATTTCCATGTGCCATTGTCGCCACGTGGCCTATCCCACTTCTTTTCCGATCGGAAGGAGTCACCCTCCCGCCCAGTCTTCTTGTGGTTCAGCTCCGTACGGCCTTGTCTTTCGCCCCTAGGGACATCCGAGAAACATTCAGCCCTTTCAATTGCCTCGTTCAAAGTCTTAGGTGGCTTCTCCTCCAATTTCCGCTTGGCCCATGGGGCCAATCCCGCCACAAAGTTGAAGACCATTTTTGGTTATGCCATATCCGCGACTTCGAGCAACAGCACATTGAAAGCCTGAACATATCCCCGAATGTCATCCGTTTGCTTCAAATTCCTCATCTTGTCTCGGGTGAGCCAGGACGCGTTGAGAGGCACAAACTGTCTTTTCATAAGTTCATTGAACCCACTCTAGCTCAAGGTTTCGGGGTTTGGGCCTTGGTCATGAAGGCGTTTCTGCCACCACTGTTGAGCATAGCCTCTCAAATAGGTGGGAGCCACTTCCACCCGATCCTCATCACTCAACTTGGCCGCCCGGAAGTACTGCTCTAGCTCCAAGAGCCAGGTGTTGAGTGCCTTCCGATTTCGGACACCCTCGAAGGTGTCGGGTTCCTTAGGCTACACCTTAAACTTTGCCTTAGTGGAAGTGGCATTAGCCGCCTTCAATACGTCTTTCAACGTCCCGCCAAACTGCGCCAACAACCCTTCCCAAAAGGCTGCCGGCATGGAAGACATCTATTGGTCTGGCGGAGCCTCCGGGAAGTCCTCGGGCTCCGACTCCCCAGATTCCTCCCGTTCTTGAGCGGCCTCGCTTTCAAAAGCATGAATCGCCTCCTCAAATTGCCGCTTCAATGATACGTCGTCCCCATCGGGCTCACCAGATTATCATCTTTCGAGTCGTTCCGCTTTCGCTTTGGCTTGCCCGACCCCATGATGAGGCCGATCTCAAGGACGATCGCGTACTGAACTCTAAGTTCTGATACCAAGTGTCGCACACCTCACTTCGGTAAGCTCCTCTTCAAGTCATAGTTACTCGCTTTGATACGCGCGCCTAACTCCCAAACTGGCCGCCGGGCCAACTCGGAGCTTCGGCTGCTCACCGGGACATAACGGTCCCCTTTTGCTCCTCCACAAGACCCTCTCTCAATTTGGGCCTAGGGGAAATTCCCTTTGGTTGTTGGCATTCCGGGACAACTCCCCACACCTTGGTCGCTTTCCGGCTCGCACACTTACTCACTAGTTTTTGGTCATCAACAGGCTTGCACCGTTCTCGGGGTTACTACTCCCTATATATACTTCTGTGACTGTCCGCAGGGGTTTCACAAACAACACCATCCTTTTATGGCGAACCACCACGAAAACCCTCGATTCCCATTGATGAGTCACGGTGAGTCTTGGCCCACCCACCCTGGCCCCATTGGACCGTGATGAGTCCCAAGACTCCCCACGACTCCCACCACAAGGTCTCCGCCCGATGGTGAGTCCTATGCCACCCCCACTAAGACCCGCTAAGGTACCACCACTCCTCGTGGACCCACCCCCACCGCAACACGGTGTACGGGGCTCCACCTAGTGAGAGCCTCCGCCTCCTTGAGTGCCCAAGGCACTCAAGGGTGCTTCAGCCCCCGTTCCTATTGTTGCCACTGCCCCCACCACAGGGGCAACCTCCCTTTGTGTCCCAACCCCCCGCCCCCAAGACAAAGGGCGGCAACATGTATGCTCCCAAGGGCACATGTGCCTTTGCTTGGCAAGGCTATGCCCAAATATTTTGCTAGTCCAGGGACTTCCTGCACTGACATAACCGCTGACATAACCGCTTCCATCTCTCAAAATAATTTTTTTGGAATTCGCATTCTGCCATGATCGAAATCCAGATCAATCAATTATGTACAAACACTAAAATATGACCCAATCATACCATGCCCTCCATCAGCGAGGCTGGAACACGACACCTCTGACTGTCATCACTGTGGGTCTCAGGGGTGGTGCTCATACCCATAATATCCAAAGTTTGAAAGATAATCCCAACCTACCACCCAAATATATTATACCTCTACTACGAGCCTTACATTTCACGGCTATTACATCACTCACATCCCTAATCCTCAATAAACGTAAGATTGAAAGTGGCCAGGTAGCCACTGTGTAACAGGTTACGGTGCAGATAGGACCCACCTCCAAAAGGGGGCAGTACCCGAGGGGATGAGGCTCTTATTTACGCTAGCTTCGGTTGGCATCATATAGAGAGAAGAGAGAGAGAGAGAAGACTCCGGCCGTAGCCAGCGTAACTAAGAACCACTTGGCCTTACGGCTACTGCCCCCTTTTGGGGGTGGGCCCTATAATAGGAAGGGTGTCATGTGGGACACCAGATAACCAAGGAGAGAGAGAGAGAGAGAGAGAGAGAGAGAGAGAGAAGAGCTGCTATGAACCCCCTGAGTTCCCTGGGGGACCCTGGGTGCACTAGAGGGGCTAGCTTCGAGTTGGCGTTTGATGATGATGATGGCTGTTAGGGAACGGAGTGATGTAAGATGGATTGCTTTGAAACATTGATGGATTGGGAGAATGAGAATTTTGAAGTTATCATGTAAATCATTGATACTGGCGTTGTGTATGCCACCTCGGGTTCCGGCAGTGATGACTGTGAGTGGGTCAGTCTTCCATATCTGCCGACGAATTGCAAGAATGAGTGGGGCGTATTTTTGTCGTTTTTCCAGGATTGAATCGTGGGGGTATCGATCATGGCAGAATGTAAACTCGATAAAGTGGATAATGAACTGCGGGGATGGTGAACTAGGTGGCGAGGCTTGATTGGGTAGTCCCTGGATAATGAATATGTCCGGGCAGAGCCGGGCAGGGCATGAACAGGGTACTCGGGTGTATTTGCATGGTAGAAGGCATGGATCTGGTGGCCTCCCTTGGAAGGTACTGGCGTTAATGAGTGTGAACCATCGGGTTTTGGCGCGTTTTGTGAATAGTTTGTGAAGATGTCAAACTGCTTGGTTGTGTCGGGTGATATAAAGACCATGGATAACCGGGTGCGTGCACTGGCTCAGGAGGTGTGGCCAAGTATCACGTGCATTGTGAGTTGTGGAGCACAGTGGGCAGTAAGGTGATGGAAAGAGATGTGGCGTCATATATATATATGATCGTTGAACTATCCTCCCTGTCTTGCTTCATATAGTGATAATTCACATAATTACATGGAATATATTAATCATATTATATATACTGGGTGCAAAACGTTTCAAAAGTTGGCTAGAATTTAGGGTTACTAGGTCGCAGTGTACAAGGCTGGGACTTCGTGTTTTTTTTGGGCGTACGCGTCTTCTTTGGCCAAAGCATCGTAGTAGCCAAAGCATCGTCGATTACTGCTTACAGCATCTTAAGCAAAGATCTTTGAGTTTAATCACTCTTGCTTCCACAGCAGAAGCAACCAGAGCTTTAGCGTGATCGAGAAGTAAGTCTTGAAAGTGCACGGTTCTTGTTTGTACACGGAGAAGAGGTCTGTCACGTCAAGGAGGAGAATAGACCCCTGCTTGAGGAGGAGGGCGAGGTCGGCGCTCATGGTGGTCATGGCGCTCATAAGAAGCAGCCCGTGCTGAGGAACAAGTGGTTGGGCAGCGCGAGAGCATGACGGCGAGGATTACTCCCGGTGTGGGAGCTAATCATTTGGGCCAGCATGTACCTGGGCACAACCGAAGACGCCACTGCTTACGCTGGAAACCTGGATTCCCAGGTGTTGCTTTCGTTCCCTTCTATTTCCTTTCTCGTGCAAAAGCTACTCGGGTAATTTCACCGGGGTTGGGTTTGTGCCTGTATGGGAAAATAGCATTGATCCTGGGTCGGTGGAAAGGAAGTTAGGCATAAAACCTCCCTGAACCTGTTTTCAACCTGTGACAAAGGCAAGGACCTTAAGGACGGTCTCTATGGCCTACCTACCCTTGTCACTAGACTGCAATATAAACTCGGGGTGGGAAACCTATCTTTGAATAGTAAACAGATGCAGAGAGGAATAAAAGATTCTACAATCAAGAACATAGTCTCAGCACCTTTGTTCACCAACTTTCAAAATCTTGAGGCTGAGCCTAAGCCCCAACCCTGTTGGGATCTAACTTTTGGGCTGCTCACACTCAGCAGGTTGATGCAAGGCCTTTCTTGAGGATATCTGGCCCAACTAATTTTTTGTATCAAGGTAAGTCATACTATTAGAGGGAGCCCCTCTCGAAGGTAGTTTTTGGTCCCTTTTGTTCCACCCAAACTGGGCGCATGGCCTGTGGCCACAAGGCTACGGCAAACAACGTCTTATGAGTACAATCTCTCTCTCTCTCTCTCTCTCTCTCTCTCTCTCTCTCAACACTAGACTGAAATTTAAATTCAGTAAGAAGCCTACCTTTGATCAGCAAACAGGCGTAGAGGTGAAAGGGGTATAACAAATGCCGGTTGTGTGGGCAACCTGAAGACGATATCAACTTTCTGATTCATTGTCTTGGGTACTCTCTGGTGAGAGTTACCCTCTTCAATTCCATCAAATTGTTCTGTCTATAACCAACTTTGACAATCTTGAAGGGATATGATCTGCATAACTTGGATCAATTGTCTCTTTCAAGTTAAGTCATACTACCGGCATCAGCCCGTGACAAAGGTAGCTTCTGTCCCTTTCTCTTCTGCTCAAACTGGGCGCCGGGTCAACGGCCACAAGGCTACGGCAAACAATGTCATATGAGTACATTCTCTCTCTTGGAGGGGGTTCTGTCATAGCCATGTCTGATGCCAAAAGACTGTGTATTGAAAATGAAATACGTTGGGCATAAAACTTGGGGGAAAAGGGTAGAAGAGATTTTCAAATATCTGAATGATATCAGTCCAGATGAGGCTGACATGGAGGGTTTCTGTCAAAGCCATGTCTGATGCCCAAAGACTGTCCGTTGAAAATGAAGTTAGGCATGAACTTCCCTGAACTTCTTTCCAGTTTATGACATCTTGACCAATAATTCCAGCTTTGATGATTTCACCATGAACCTCTTGCCCTTTTCCAGGATTGCCAGGTTTGTACACGTCTTGCAAATACAAACCAACAACCTTTTTTGAGTGAAGATATAGGTATAGAAAAGTGGGCCTTCTTATTTTGTTCATTCCCTGGATAATCTGACTTAGAGTGAGGATCTGGTCAGTGCAGCCGGGCCATGGTGGTTCAAGTTTATGTCTTGGCCAGATTTTTTACACTATATATATAGAGAGAGCCCGTACAAACTAGTTAACATCTTTGTGCAATTGGTAGTAGTGACAACACTGCTCTTTGGCCTTCCATTTGCTGTAACTGGTGCCTACTCATGTGCCTGTCTCTTAACAATCTCAAGGTTGGTCCTTAGTGATTCATGACGCCTCTGAACTTCAGTCCCAGCCAGTGTTCATACAAAGTTTCCTTGCTGATAATTTTGGAAGTGCTCATGCCATAGTGCGTCAACACCTTTTTGAGTGAAGATATAAATGTAGGAAAGTGGGGTTTTCTTCTTTTCACTTTTTCCTAATTCCTTGAATAATCTGACTTAGAGTGAGGATCTGGTCAGTGTGCAGCGTGGCCATGGTGGTTCAAGTGTATGTCTTGATCAGTTTTTTTACAAATACCTTCTTCTGAGCCCTTACAAACTGGTTAACATCTTTGTGCAATTGATAGTAGTGACACCATGGGTCTTTGGCCTTCCATTTGCAATAACTTGTGCCTAATAAAGTACCCACATCTCTCAGTAATGTTGAGGTTGGTTCTTAGCCTTCACGTTGCCACTGAATTTCAGTCCCAATCAGATACTTTGTTCATACCAAAGTTCCTTGCTTTCAATTTGGAAGTGCTCACGCCATAGTGTCATAAGCTTTTTTATCCTCCAAGATATAGGAAAGTGGGCCTTTTTATTTTGTTCCTTCCCTGGATAATCTGACTGAGAGGGAGGATCTGGTCATGGATGCCTAGCCATGGTGGTTCAAGTGTATGTCTCGGCCAATTTTCTTCCAATCAACCTTCTTTTCACCCCTTACAAGCTGGATAACATCTTTAATGTGCAATTGGTACGTAGTGGTGACACCACAGGTCTTTGTCATTTTTTGCTATAACTTGTCCCTTCTCATGTCCTGTCTCTCAACAATCTCAAGGTTGGTCCTTAGCCCTCGTGTTGCCTCTGAATTTCAGTCCCAGCCGCAAAAGCTCCTTGCTGATAATTAGAAGTGCTCACTCCATAGTGTGTCATGTACAAGCCTTTTTGAGTGAAGATATAGATATAGGGAAATGGGTCTTTTTTTTTCCCTTCCTGGATAATCTGACTTAGAGTGAGGATCTGGTCATGGTGGTTCAAGTATATTTCATCACTAGGAGAGTGTTGTGGTTCTAGCTTGGGCCATTCACACACCTCCGGTTGTTTATCATTTCTGTCAATGACTTGCACTTCACTGTCGTTTCATTTTCCTTGAGCCTTTTAGCTTGTGTTTGTACCACTGTTATGAGTGGTATTTCATTTCTGCCCCACTTCTTATCTTGCTTCTTCTCAGTTTGCTGGATTCCTTTGGCAGCACAGGTTTGGATAGTGGACAACCATCTCATCTCATTGCCACCACTTGCCTCCTTCCTTTCCTCTTCCCAATCGTGCTTGCTCATTCATGTACACAATCTGAAACCATCAAGGTGCTCTGGAATTACCTGCAGCATGGTGCTTTCATCTCTGAAGCTGAAGATCGAATGCCAAGGTCTACCACCTCGTAACCCACATCGCCTCCGCTTCTAACAACCAAGAACTCCACGGTGCTCCTTGCATAACAACCTGGTTTCTCTCATTCTCAAGCAAAAACCACAAGTGCTACAACTAACTCGTATCTGGCACTCACAGATACGAACTCATTTTTCTCGAGTGATAAAGAAGAAGAATACAAGCACGAGCTCACAAATTTGAAGCATAAACTCATGCATATATAATCTTATCATTCAAATACAAGTCAAGCCAAGTGCACCCCACGCCATGGGGAATCCACACTACGGCGCCATAGCTATGCGCGGTGAGGCTCAACTCGAGAAAGATGAGCCTCCCGGGCTTGCCGTGAAGATAACCACTCCAGGGCCTAAATCTGCCTTGACCCCTGGATTGACACTTGGGCCAATCCCAAATGTCAATATGTAAAAGCTAGCTATTTCCTAGCTAGTTTCACACTAGTGGTAAAATAACTTGACAGGGATGAAGAGTGCCTTGTGGTGATTTGTCCCGAAGGTTGCAACGATACGTGCATGGCCTAATTGAAGCATTCGCTTCTTCTGCCACTCAGTCTGTATGCCGATTGTGAATGTTAAGTCGTCATCGTAGTGCTTGAATGTTGGCGCCAATTTTTCCTCTTGATAGAAGAAGACCGATTTCGGGTTCTGGTCTTTCCACATGCGGACACTCTCCGCATCGTTGGCATGTTTTTTGAACGTTTGCCACGCCCGTTTCTCGACCAGGTTGCGCACATCCTGCTCTAGCAAAAAATCATCCCGTGTCCATGCATCCCCCAACCCAGTGTTGTTCATGACGTGCTCTTTATGTTCCATCATGATTTGGGCGACTGACAGGCCTCGGCACAGACACTCCATGACCCATGCTTTCAATTCCTCGCTAATGTGTGGTGCGTAGGCGTGGCGAGTGTTCCTGAACTCAACAGACTTCCCATGACAGGGGTTCTCTTTCGCGTCTATATGCTCCATATTGTTGTAGTACGTGAGGACACAAATGTCGGGGGCGAGATAGCATTGCTGGACCTTGAAACAGCATTGGCAACCATGCTTGTAAGACTCTCCATATTCTGACTTCTTTCTCTTTGGGCTTTTATGAGGGTGAGATGTTCCAGCACCCAAAAGATGTCATTTTCAGTTTTGGATCCTCCACTATCGCATTGTTGGTGCGTTTGTCATCAGGACCATAGCAGCATTGATACCTAGACATAAAAATCACAATGGATATCCATCGACTTCTGGAAGCATGAAATCACAGAACGTGGGTACGAAAAATGGCAACAGACATGCAATCAGACTACAAAAGGACGATGAGGAACCCCCATATTTTGCTACCTTCTGAAGTGTACTAGATCTTTTGAGCTTGCGTTTTCATTCCATGGTCTTGATAATTTCTGCTCCAAAGAAGTGTTGATCACTCCTCTGTTCTCCAACAGGGCTGTCCTTGCTCCTCGCGACATTTTCTGCCATGCCCACCTTGTGCCAGGTTGTGTTTCCATACTCAACTTCCTCTTGTTTTTCTTTCAGCTTTCCTCGTTCTTGCTCATAATTTCCCTTGCCAATGGTCTTCTTTGAAAATTCTGCTCTTGAAAATTGTTGGCTGCTATTCTGTTCTTTCTCCCTTTCTTGTTTACTCACTCCTGCTTTTGGCCTGCCACAGGACTGGCCCTCATCTGCACTGCTCACCTTTGATGGCGCTTGTGCCATGTTGACCCGGTTTTGTGTACAAGCTCTATCTGGGAATTTCAGCCACGATACTTGAATGTGGAGGAGATCAACCTTGAGTTTGTACAAGATCTCGCGGACAAAATGTCAACCATAGTTTGCAAGGTATGGACACATGGTGGATACTTGAATATTAACCCTCTTCAGCATCTGAGTATGGGGCTGTTGGGGAGTAGATAGTTCACTTGCATTTGCTGCACAGGTCTTTTGGACTGGCATCACTTATTCTTCTCACTTATGTCCAGTGACTGGATGAGGATTGTCATGTCCAGTGCAGGGCATTTGGATGAGGCAGAGGAGTTTATCCACGACATGCCATTTGAACCAGGTGCTACTGTATGGGGGGCCTTGCAGGGCAAAGTCGTTCCTGTGAATACTTTGTTGTCACGGTGAATGCTGTTTGCAGGAGATGTTGGGTTGCCATACCCTGACAATGATGTTCGCCCTCCCCATAGAATGCTCAGTGACACTGTGGGCAGCACCACCCTGTGGTCTGCCAAGTTCCTAAAACTGACCCACAAATGAGGTTGTGGGAGATCCACACTTGTGAGGCAATTTTGACTGAACGCCTCTTCTTTTGGAGTTGTTATTTTGGAGATGATGAGAGCATATGCTGCCACACTATCAAGTAGGAGTTGGGTTGATTGTCTGGTTGTCAGCAGTGCAACCTCTGCATTACTTACATGTTGAAACTTTTGCCTATTTGGGCAATGAATCACGTATTTAATTTTGGCTACCTCATTGCATGTTTTCAGTTTTTGTTCATGTTTCATGTTTCAGTTTCATGTTCTAGCCAGACGTAGATTGTTCTTCATGACATCAGTAGGTTTCATCTGCGATGTCTCCGTGTGTTTAGCTATAGGTATCCTATTTCACATGAATGTACATTGCCTCTTCGTAGCCATACACGTGTCGTCCTCACAAAAATATACGTGTTACCCAGATGTCGTCAAACCCTGGTGACAGACTGTCGCACAATTTTCCCGTAGGTGTGGAAAAGTCCACACCCTTTGTACCTTTAGGATTCATGTGGCGGTGTTTGCCAAAGCACACGTAGCCCCTGAAACGAGTGAAAACAACACACCTTGTCATCTCACACCGAATGGCTTTTATCACGCCCACCTGCAACCTGTGGAAAAAGCCAACATGGATTTTTCCACAAGGCCATCCGAGAGCCAGGCTGTCCACGGGTGTCTGAAAGCATTGGTCGTTTCAAAAATTAAACAAGCGTCATTTGCGCGTGAAAACTATGTTTCAGCGCGTAGCAAAATGTTTTGGTTGGGAATAGATCGACGCTTGGGGCTGAAACTATTTCCACATCATCTTGTCTCCTTTTTAACCACACACAAAAAAACCCTTCTCAAATAGCGTTCGATTTCGGCTTTGTTATGTTCGCTGAAGGTACTTCACATAGCAAAAACCCAGTTGGCCGCTAACGCTGGATAAAACCTCTTTAGGATTTCTGGTAGAAGATCGAGACTCATTGGAAGCTCCTTGAATTGAATTCACACCAAAAAATGGAAGTGCCCTTCTGGGAAAAAGAGATCATTGCCGGCAGTCTGTGTCGCGCATCTCACTTCGGTAAGCTCCCCCTTCAAGTCATAGTTACTCGCTTTGATGCGCGCGCCTAATTCCCAACCTGGCCGCTGGACCAACTCGGAGCTTCGGCTGCCCACCGAGACATAACGGTCCCCCTTTACTCTTCCAAAAGACCCTCCATCAATTTGGGCCTAGTGGAAATTCCCTTTGGTAGATGGCAGTCCGGAATAACTCCCCACTCCTTGGTCGTTTTCCGGCTTGCTCGCTCACTCACTAGTTTTTGGTCACCAACGGGCTTGCACCGTTCTCGGGGTTACTACTCCATATATATACTTATGTGACTGTCCGCGGGGGTTTCACAAACAACCCTGTCATTTTATGGCGAACCACCACGAAGACCCTCGACTCCCGATGATGAGTTGCGGTGAGTCTCGGCCCACCCACCAACGGCCCCATTGGACCGTGATGAGTCCCAAGACTCCCCACGACTCCCACCACAAGGTCTCCGCCCCATGGTAAGTCCTATGCCACCCCCACTAAGTCCCACTAAGCTACCACCACCCCTTGTGGAGCCACCCCCACCTCGTGTGCGGGGCTCGACCTAGTGAGCGCCTCCTCCTCCTTGAGTGCCTTGGGCACTCAAAGGTGCTTCAGCCTCCCGTACCTATTGCTGCCACCGCCCCCATCACAAGGGCAGCCCCTCTGCGTCCCTACCCCCTGCCCTCAAGGCAAAGGGCCGCGACACACACCCCTTACCAACAGGGAGTCGATGTCCTCATCGACTTGTCCATTTTGTAGAAACTAACATCCAAGTTGTGGCGTCCCACATCAAGGAGTTTGTTTCCGTACCATGGCGTCCCATGGCAAAGAACCAAACCCCCACTTGACTCTATTCTCCACTAGCTAGTTCGGCCGACTTCCTCCAAGTCCCGGCCAAGGGTGGAACCTCTCAAGCTCCACCCAGTGCACTCTTCTTGGCCTACTTCAAGGCCAAAGAACGATCTTCCGCGAGAATCGAATGGTCTTACTGCAACAACATTGCTTGCGACCGCTCATGATGCCGCTTTTGGCATCACCTTGAATCCTTTTATATTAGGAAGAGAACCTTGAACCAACCGTGCACCCCAATCACTACAATTGGGTCCGCCTTGGAATGCTGGCCTGAGGTACGGGAACACGCCGAAGCCACACTACGACTTCGTCCCAAGGCTACACGATTATAGTACGTGAACGGAAGCACGTAGCTTTCGCGTTAGCCCGCACTACAAGGCAACCCCCTCGGTAGCGCAGTTATAGTACGTACACGCGTTAGGTGCGCATTAGCACGTGAACTCCCAAAGAAGGCACAAGTTTCTTTGCTCCTCGGATGGGAGTCACCCGATTTCGACACTATGCAAACACACGATTAATCCAATTTACCTCTCTCACTTTTGTAAGCTAGCATGCATTCGACACACTAGCCAACCATACCATGCATCACCATTCCAAACAAAATAGGAAGCACAACATTTGGAAACCATTTCATTTATAATAGATTTTGTACAACGCAAGTTTTTGCAATCGGATTCCTGAGCTAACTAAGCCAGGCTAAGCATGCATTTCCTCCCCCATAATCCAAGGTTGATGTCCCCATCAACGCTTCTTCCGCTTTTGAGGTCGCCCTTCGAAAGCTGCAACCGCCTCGGATGCGTTTCTCATTTCTGAGGCACGCACCCAAGATGGCTCCACATGATGATAGCTCTTCCATTTTACGAGATACTCCGTTTCTCGATTCTTGAACCTCCTCGACTTAAGCACTGCCTCCACCTCGTACTCATGTTCATTTTCATGATCCAACAGCACAGGTGGTGGACGCAACACTTGATGCCGATTCGGACGCGCTTCATCTTTGAAGTAAGGCTTCAAAAGGGAGACGTGAAATATCGGATGCACCTTGCTGTTTGCCGGTAGCTCCAATTCATACACATCCTCATTCATAACCTTCCAGATGCAAAAGAGTCCCGCATATGGAGGTACAAATTTCAGACTCACTTCCTGAGGTAGTCGAAAATTCTTGATGTTCAACGAGACCTCCGTACCTACCTCAAACTTAACTTCCCTCCGCTTCCGATTCGTCTGCCGTTCATACCGTTTCCTAGCTTTGGCAATGTTGTACTTTGCAAGCTTCAACAAACGCTCGCGTTCTTCCAACACCGCTGTTGCTGCCAGTTCCTCAACGTCTTGGGCGGCCCAACTTGTCGGCACCAGAGGTGCTTTTCCATAGACCAATACGAAAGGGAAAACTCCCATTGCGGAGTGTTTTGTGTCTCGCTTTCAAAAGCATGAATCACCTCCTCAAATTGCCGCTTCAGTGACACGTCGCCCCCATCGGGCTCACCAGGATCATCATCTTTCGGGCAGTTCCGCTTTCACTTTCGCTTGCCCAACCTCATGATGAGGCCGATCTCAAGGACGATCGCATACTGAACTCTAAGCTCTGATACCAAGTGTCGCACACCTCACTTCGGTAAGTTCGCCCTTCAAGTCATAGTTACTCGCTTTGATGCGCGCGCCTAACTCCCAACCTGGCCGCCGGGCCAACTCGGAGCTTCGGCTGCTCACCGAGACATAATGGTCCCCCTTTACTTTTCCAAAAGACCCTCTACCAATTTGGGCCTAGTGGAAATTCCCTTTGGTAGATGGCAGTCCGGAATAACTCCCCACTCCTTGGTCGTTTTCCGGCTTGTTCACTTACTCACTAGTTTTTGGTCACCAACGGGCTTGCACCGTTCTCGGGGTTACTACTCCCTATATATACTTCTGTGACTGTCCGCGGGGGTTTCACAAACAACCCTGCCATTTTATGGCGAACCACCACGAAGACCCTCGATTCCCGGTGACGAGTCGCGGTGAGTCTTGGCCCACCCACCACGGCCCCATTGGATCGTGATGAGTCCCAAGACTCCTCACAACTCCCACCACAAGGTCTTCGCCCATGGTGAGTCCTATGCCACCCCCACTAAGTCCCACTAAACTACCACCACCCCTTGTGGAGCCACCCCACCGCAACCCGGTGTGCGGGGCTCGACCTAGTGAGCGCCTCCGCCTCCTTGAGTGCCTTGGGCACTCAAGGGTGCTTCAGCCCCCCGTACCTATTGCTGCCACCGCCCCCACCACAGGGGCAGCCCCTCTGCGTCCCGACCCCTTGCCCTCAAGGCAAAGGGCCGCGACAGTCTGCTACTTGCCGCACTGTAGTGTCTGTTTTGCATGAATGAACTTGGGAACCCATGCTTGATCCCTGTCACTTATCCGAGCATGGAAGTGAAATTGTATCATGAGCATGCGTGCTCCATGCCTCCAGCGTCCTCATCAACTGCATTGAAGCAATGTGGAAATTTCTACCTGACAGATTGCGAGACCGTTGTCAACCGTGTCGTTGAACTAATTACCCAGTGGGTAGTTTGTCATTGAGGTCAAGCTCTCCTAACTTGCCTCTGCTTGAAGAGATTGTGTGGAGCTTGGAGAAGAGTACAGAGAAGCAAGACACGGAGACTGACTATAGTCTTGACGTCGTTATCTATTGTTATGCACTCCAGCCATGAGCTTCCGATCCACACTGCGAGAGATGCAAGCTCCAGGCATGCCATGAATAGCGATGGGATGTTGAGGTAAAGAACAGGCAGACCGTTGCATGCAGTCATTTAATCGGCCCCTAGATGTTCGAACGATCGACTAAAATCGCACGCCCTGCTGCTCCCTGCAGGTCCCAAAGTCATATAAACTCCTGAGCGCTTTGGCTTCAGGGAGGTCGCAAACATCTTCCATTTGCAGGACATACCGGTAGTTGTGTCGATGTTTCGCCGTTTCTGATACAAATAGTCATTATTCTTCGCTGTCTGTGTACAATTCGGCTCTCCTGGCTCAAAAACACTCAAAAAACAATCCGCGCATTTTTTACACTCCTGATCAATCTTAAGCCAGAAAGCTACCCGAACAACCAAACGAATGACCTTCTCCTTGGCGATTAAGGTGTGCACAGGATAATCAGTAACCACAGCACTGGGCAAATGAACGCCAATGCGTTCTAAGCGGAAGACGACACCAGGATAAATGAGAACGTCATTGACCGTGTGGGGGAAAGCGCGAGACTGAATCCCTACCACATAATCTTCCCAAGTGATGTCAACCCCGTGCTCTGGCTTCCAGGTGGGTCGCAGGCTGGCCAATACCAGGGAGCTACCTCCACGCACCAGTTCCCACAAGCGTTCAAGACTGGGCCTCTTAGGTGGCAAGAAGCTCTTGAATTCAGTGTCAGTTCACCAGCAACAGTAAACTGAGGTATGTCAGGTTCAGCCCAACTGATCATGAGCTTGTCACCAGCAACTAAACGAGCCTTCGCAGTAGCTAGTGGTAGTTTCAACCCAATCTCAGCTGCGTAGAGGCGTTGCGTGATCTGGCTGCCCGGGCCCCTTGGAACGTCTGAATACACTTCCTCCTTTCTTTCTCCGGGGTACTCGTGGGTTTCAGCCCTTCCAGAGCAGCAGTCAACTCAAATTGCCAGACCCAATGGTCAGATGGCGTATCCAAAATGAACTCAGGCCGCTCAATGGGTTGATCAAGGGGAGGGTAGTCTACTTCCACCACCAGCTTAGGATCCACAGTGCCACGAGGAACACCAGCAAAGACGGCTTCAAAGTTGCCCTCAGCCGTCTCCTTGTAAGCGTTGAGGTCATCTCAGTAGAAGGGCGAGACGACGATGTCATTGTTGCAAAACGCACGAACACAACAAAACAAGGAGAACAGCAAAGCAGCACAGACGAGAAAGAGAAACACAAATGCAAACTGAGAGGCGCCGCCATTGTCACCCTGTCAGTGTACAACAACCTGTCGTACCAACAGCGAATGAGCAGGAAATGAGTACGAGATCTTGCAACCCGTCTCTCCCAAGATTCTGCACCACCGGGTTTATTCCACTCCTCTGCAGTATGTGCTAGTGACAGGCGATGTTATGGTAAAGCGTGCCTGCGAGGAAGGAAGGATCTACACGATGAAGAGTCTAGGTACCACACTACGTCACATATTCATCCAGCGTTGTCACACACTCGTACACAAGTTAAGCACATTGAAAGTACACCGGGCCGTTTAGGCTTCCAGGTAATCCTTTAAATAAAGCCAGGAGGCTAATCTTATCAGACAGAGTTGCCACTTGTGATTGGCTATACAAAGGTGATACCATCCGGCTTCTGCAAGCCTTCATCCTGCATTTGTTTGAATAGTTGTAGGGCCTCCATGGCACACCCATGGAGCTTGTGTAAGCCTGCACTTACTTGTGGATGCTTTTACTGATAGCTAGAATATTGGAGGGGGGACTGTGATTTTAAGTTATTGTCCCTTTTCATTGTTTTCTACGCACATCTAGGAGTCCCAGGTGCAGGTCTTCCACAAGTTTCCATGTATTCCAGTGTAAGCTTGTGCGGTGGTCGATCTCTCATGAATTTGTCTTGTGGCACGGGTGTCGGAGGAGAAGCTCATTTCATTGTTGGAACAAATCAATGAACAGACTCAAAAAACAACCAAAGTCACAGTAAGCTTTTCATCTTACAACTTGATCCCACATCATTTAAACTACATCAAATGTGGAAGAGATTGTAAGATTTGTGCTCCCTTGATGTAGAAACTAGTATCTCCCTTAGATGGATGTGATCTTGTTGCTCCTGATTTGTAACACTTTACTCTCTTATCACAAAGAGGTTGGGTAGCGAGTGAGCATGCTCACGTGAGCACAAGGGCATATTCCCTGAATTCCCGGGAAATTTCTGGAAAATTTCCATAGCGAAATGAAATTGACGAAATTAACAAATATGCGAAATTAACACATAAAGAACAAGTAGCCCCTATACCTGATGAACATGTTACCCTATAGGCGTGGCTTTTTCTCCATAAGAGGCGGGAGAGTGGGCGGTGAGGCTTCACCTCATCTTTAAGGTCCTTTGTCCGTTCCCTTACTCAAGAAAAAAAAGAAAAAAAGAAAACTCACATGGATAATTTCATACTGCGAAATTTCGCCTGAGAAGCAATCACATTGTGGCTAAAAGGATGAATAGGTCCCTTTTCAAGCCCCCCACCCATTCCTTTTGGATGTAAGATTTTTGGGTGATGGGATTTCTCAATGCAAAACCCACCGCTTGCTTAGTTTGTACCCACATACCGTTGTTTAGTTTGTGCCCAGTATTTCTCAATGCGAAATTCACTGCCGCCACTACAGGTTTAGGGTTTTTGGCTACAATACTGAAGGTTGCGCCTCGCCGAATTGGCGCAAATATACCGTCACATAAATGCACCAGTACTCTATACCCGCTTATGGTTTTATTCCGTTTTGAAAACATATAACTCCTATGACCGAGGTTTAAAAACATAAAACTCCCATGACCGTGGGTTGTGCTCACGTGAGCATGCACACGCTGTGCTCACAGGATACCAACCCCCATCACAAATTCAACGGCGATGAAGTGTCCTTGATGATGACGACGGAGGGGAACTGTCTAGTACAAAGCTTTGACTTGAGGACCATTAGATTGGAGCAACTGTATGAGTAAGATATCATTAGTCTCTCACAGTGATGGTGCAGATCGTGTTTTGTTTTCGTCGGTTTTTTTATGTGTTGGAACGGGTAAGTGTCCTTGATCTACTTTCCTTAGCACTCCCACAAATGGCTTCTCATCTTTAGTTCTATACTGACATCTAGTGTGTTCATGGGATGTTAAACAGAAGTGCAGCATACACTTTCCTCGGCCCCAATGAATGCAAAGTCGACTGTATCTGAGTGAGGCAATTGTAGTCAGTGGTATGCTTGAAAAAAATTCAAGGATCAAGAATAGGAGTCATTAGGTTTTATTAAAAGTACTGATATTTGCATCTGCAGTCTCCATAGGATTATGTTCCTCCATTCTATCTCTACTCAAATCATCCTTGGCAACATTCTTTTGTTCTTGAAACTTTGCATATACTGCATCCAAAGCCTTCCGCACAGAAATTTTGGGTTCTGTTGCAGCTTCATGACTACAACCAGGACTTGCAATAGCTAGTATTTGCTTGGAACCAGAGGAGGTGTCAAAAGCCTGGTCTTCATTGGTTGTTGGAACTGTTGTGATTCCCAAACTGCTAAGTCGAAGCTGCTTTGATGTCCGTCGAAATGGCTCATGAAAAGCATCATGCAATCGCCTCACCTGACCGTACCAACTACATAAGTGACATCACATATAGTTGCATTCTTCGAATGATAATAAAGTAGGATAGCCAAGAAATTTGTTTACATGCACAAAAGGAGATGTTGATTTAGGGTTGGCCGAGCCACACCTAAAAAGAGATACATTCTGGATGCATGATACCAAGTGCTCTTTACCTTCCGTTCTCCAATGCCCGGGCATCGTGCCAGCTCCTCCATTGAAGCTCCCATAATAGCTGCCATGGTCTACATACATGCTCATGTCAATCCTTGGGGCCATTGACTAGTTCACCTGATTGCAGGAACTGACATATCTTCTTGGGAGCATTTGTTAAGATATCTCGACAGAAAAGTTAAGGACATAGTAAGTAAGAAATGTATTAGAACTGTCCAAAAGCTAACTTCAGTGACATTTGAGGAGAAATTGACATACACTGAACGTGCTCCCCAGGGAGATGGCATCTGTCTTATTTACGCGTCTCACTGTTGTCAGCGCACTAGTCAGCTGCACTAAAGGATCAAATAACAGACTTAGAAAGGTTATTGAACCACACAAGGGAGAGGGAGGAAACAAGGAGGAGAAACCCCCAGCTACAATTTCAGAACACAGAATGCAAGAGTATGTGCTCACTAGCTTTGTGGGCACAAACCGCACACCTGGTTCAGACAGAGAAAACAAAGAATGATGATAGTATTATAGCAGATGCACTGACACAAATCACCGGGATTTGTTGTCACCAAGCATTGCCATATCACGATGCTCCTAGACACAAAAGTTTCCAGTAACAACAGTAGAGACCCATGCACGGACAACTCAAAGATAAAACATCTCGCTAATTAAAACATCTTGAAGTAACAGCAGCCTTGACACTCACGTATTTTACTGCTAGATATGGGGATGGCCAGATATTAAAGCCTACCCTCGAGACGTAGTCATTATCGGTACGCTCCTGAATGTTGTCAGCGGGCTTGTTCTCATACATCTTTATCGTCTCCAAATACCGCGCACATTCTTCCAAACTGCAACGTCAAGCCTGACCTTAACTCAGGCATCTAATAGTCAAATGACACCCAGTATCCAGTTTTTGTCTACCAAAGTCACTTCAACAACCCAATGAAGACAGAGATAAGATGACTAGAGCATACATCCAAAGCTTCACTGCAGGATACATAGACGACACTTGCGACCGCCTTCCTATGAAATCCAGTCAAGATAATCTCACCAAGATAATCTCACCTCCATGCACAAAGAAGGCTTCAGTATCCAGTTTTTGTCTACCAAAGTCACTTCAACAACCCAATGAAGACAGAGATACGATGATTAGAAGGTGGAGAGCATACATCCAAAGTTTCACTGCAGGATACATAGACGACACTTGCGACTGCCTTCCTATGAAATCCAGTCAAGATAATCTCACCTCCATGCACAAAGAAGGCTACAGTCATGAAGAAGAGCTGTCTTGGTCACCTCGTGCAACGGCTTTATCACATCCTCCTGCATATGCATTCAAACACTCATAATTGAGTACAAACACAATCATTCCTGAAGGAATGACGCCCCCAGACCAGAAGTACATGAACCAACAACTTTCATTCATTCACATATAATTGGGGCAGAAATTTCCCGCAATAGGCTCTCTCTCAAAACAATTGCGTCACCACATGTACAATTTAGCTCTCACTCCTCTCAAAAAAAGTCGACATGGAGTGGCCGTGGACTGTCTAAAGGAGGCACAGAATGCCTCAAGGGAATGCCGCACCACGCCATTTCACGCTGCAGAAGCAAACAGAGGGTGGAAATGCTATGCAGCAGGAGAGAGAGGTAGGAGCACTGAGGAGTGACGAACATCAGCAGTGGATCCATAACATACTCCCAATTGCATACAGGGCACTTCTTGCCGCGACAATTGCAGCCTTTTCACTCTGATCAGGGCCTTCTATATGCACCGAAACTGCATGCTTCAAGATTGCAGTTTTTGTGGTTCACTAGCAATATTCTACTGGTTGACACTCAATGGGCGAAAAACCATACTCACCACATCAATGTGGCAGAGGACAACCCTCAAACGAAAGCTTTTCAGCAGTTCTCGGATTCGAAAATACAGATAGTCAGGATGCAGCAAATGATATCGTAAACTGTCAACACCAAATCTGACTTGTTAATACCAGGTAGTTCTCGGATGCCAGATCTTCATTTGAAATAGAGATAGTAAGATGGCATTGTAGACTGCCAACACCAAATCAGACTTGTACAAAGTAATTCTCAAATGCGAGATCTCAAGGTCTATTACTGCCAAATCTAGTCTATTACTAAGGTCTGCCAAGGTCTATTACTACCAAATCTGGTCCATTACTACCTCTACTATGCCCTGCAATAAAGGAAGTCTGCAATAACAAGACAGACCTAGCAGGCTATTCCGAACCAAAAAGGAGAAGTATAAGGAGAACCTGAGATAGAGGGCACAGGTGGTCTGGCCAAGCAAGTAGTCAGGAACTATGTCACCGAAAATCCATCGCACATTCTGAATGTGCTTCAGCACTGGATTCCCTTGCTGCACCCAATAGCAGCTTTTACAAACCACCTAACATAAAAGGGGGCTAGGGGAAGTGAAGGGCTGCCAATCCTTAAACCAGCATTGTAAGCAGATTGTCCTTGGCTGTGTCCATATGTGCCCTTCAAAGAGAGAGTGAAGAGAGATTGTACTCATAAGACGTTGTTTGCCGTAGCCTTGTGGCCATTGACCTCGCGCCCAGTTTGAGCGGGAACAAAAGGGACAGAACCTACCTCTGTCAGGGGCTGACGTTGGTAGTAAGACTTACCTTCATATATAGAATTAATCCGGGTTTTCCAGATATCCTCTAGAAATCCCTTCACACAAGCATCAATCTGCTGTGTGTGATTTGCCCAAAAACTAGGCCTCAGGAGGGCCTGGGCTTTTGGCTCAGCCTCGAGACTTTCAAAGTTGGTAAACAGGGGTACAGGCACAATTCCCTTGATAGATTTGAAGAGAGCGTCTCTTTGGTGAGAGAACCCCGGACAGTGTATCAGAAAATGAATACTGTCTTCAGATTGCCCACACAACGGGCAATTGCACTCTCCCTTTCCTCTCTGCTTCTGTTTGCTGTTCAAAGGTAGGCTTCCTGCCCTGAGTTTAAATTTCAGTCTAGTTCCGAGAGTGGGTAGACCCTTGAGGTCATCCAAGATGTCCTCCCCCATGTCACTGACTGGAAACAAGTTCAGGGAAGTTTTCTGCCTAACTTCAGAGTGAAGAGAGAGAGAGAGAGAGAGAGAGAGATTTTTAGGACACCTGGCGACGGCTGACCACAATGGCATTTCGAGCCTGCCCAGGAAGAGGTGGCAGTGGAGCTCTACAACAAACCATTCCAGCCCCAACTTTGTTAAGTTCAAGTGGAAGGTCAGATGCAATTCTCACAAAAACAGTTCAGTCCCACTGCCTAGAGCTAGCTTCTGCTCTGGTGGCTCCTATACACTTTTTCCTTTCTGTCCCCAAGTATCATCTCTTTTTTATGCTCTGCCATCACTAACACATCACTAACAGAAGTATCATCCCTTTTTCATACAACAGATGTACGCTGAATCCAATTCACAGAGGAGGAGCATAAAACCCTAAATACCCTCAAAAACCTAATCACAAAAGCTGAGTTGCACCAAACACCGCTTCCACTATATTCAGTAACCGCGACTTCCAGAAATTCACTGTTGCGTGGAACTTTAGTGACCTACATGCAGTTTCCATGATATGGCACCACAAAGAACAAACAGAACATCACCAAACAATCTCCACTCTACGTTACCTTGCAAAGGTTGTCTGACGCAAGAATTTAGCGAAAAATACCGTTCACTCACTCCAGTACTTATAATACTCAAGGAGACAACATCATCAAATCCAGAGAAGGGCACTTACTCTTGTATGGAGGTGCCGCCACCGATGCTTGGTCCATAAGCTCCTCGCTTGGGAGCTAAGGCCAAAGGAGGAGGTGGGGCAGCGGGCGGGGGAGGCGAGTAAAACTCCGTCTTCCTCAGAAAAGAGAAAGCTTCCGTGAATGACGAGGGCTGACCGGAGCCCACACTGGCGGGTTCGCGAGGGGTAGGAGTCTGAGAGACATTGGAAGGAGAAGGGGCAATTGGCGGTGAACTATAGCGAGAACTGGGCTCATTCACGGTTGACGAGGACGAGGGCTGGAAAAGGGAGAGAGGGCGTAGTGGGCGTGACTGCTCCAGCACCTCTGCATGCGAAGGAATTCGCACCACAACTCTCTTCGACGACTGCTCCTCTCTCTCGGATGCCATCTCTGGAGAACGAGGTGAGTGAATTTTGCTTCAGTGGGTGAGGATGAGATGACGGAACGCTGCCGTGGTGGGGTGACTACAAGAAGTGATTATGAGTTCTCTGACGTATCCGCTTGATAGTGGGATGATGGCAGGGGAACTGGGGAAGTGTACATGAGGAGCCCGCTGAATTTGATTGCTGTGACATGTGAATGGACTGTATGGGTATGGATTGTGGTGTATAGAGTAGAGAGAGGATTGCATGGTGCTCAGTGTGGACACAAACAATCCCACAGACTTCTCATATGTATGGACACAAACAACAGGATTAAATAAGTGAAGACTCAAGCAGTTCTCTCCCCTGGAGGACAAGTTTACCCAAGCTGGTCAAGAATCAATATATGAAGCGAGACGTTTTTTGCCCTGCCCGCCAGGGTAGGGACTACGCATCAAGTTGGCCAAAGTGACCTTAACCTTATATCATGGGTTGTTCCCCACGAGACTTAATGGGAACATAAAGGCTTTTAGTTCCCAGTTGGACACATGTTACATAACCTTATATCATGGGTTGTTCCCATGAGACTTAATGGGAACATGAAAGTTTTTTGTTTCTTGTTGGGCACATATTTCACTTCACGGGACATCGCATCAAGTGACCTTAACCTTATATCATGGGTTGTTCCCATGAGACTTAATGGGAACATGAAAGTTTTTAGTTCCTAGTTGGGCACATTTACAACTCATATCAACTCATATCCGTGTATCTCACGCCTTGTTTTGTTTTGTCACGTTGAGATGTCCCAAACCACGGCCCAGCATGGGTGCTTGGTACCGTTGGAAAGCCCTCGACGAGGAGGGGTGCACGGGCTTGGTCTCATGATTTTTGGACATGCGGTGTGGGAGATGTGGAATTCCAAGTACTTTTGGTCGCTGGAAATTCATAAAAAATAGCAAAAATGGCAAAGTGGGCATTCCTGGGACAATGGTTGGAGCCTCAATGGGAGAGATATCAGTGGAAAGGTCTCCGGTTCAAATCTGGTCGTAGGTTTTCTTGAAAAAAAATTTAAAAATGATAAGATATGGGATTGCACTTGGATTTAAATGACTTTGGACACTTGGCCGGCCTCTGCATGGGAGATGCACTGGATACATGAATAGAAGATTGCACTTGGGCTTAGATTTCAATTCTTCACACATGGGCCCACAGCATAGGCTACACTAGAGGTCGCACTTGGGCCTCAACATAGGAGACCCACTTGGATACATAAGAAATTGCACTTGGGCTTAGATTTCAATTCTTCATAGGCCTTGACATAGGAGACGCTACTTGAATATATAGGGGATTGCTGATTTCAATTCTTAACACATGGGCCAATGGCGCATGCTACCACTACGCCAAATCATGGTTTTTTTTACTCTTTTTTTTGGAGAGTCATGGTTTAAGTTTTTGGAGAGTCATGGTTTTCATGACTTAAACCATGACTCAATGTCGTTTAGGTTCAAAAATGTCGTGGGTATGACCGAGAATGACCAAAAAGGGTCATGTATATGCCTCTATCCCGGTCAACATTGTTTGACTGGAATAGAGTCGTGATCATATGACTCTAAACAATAATGCAGATGACTCTAAATTTTAGATTGGTGTAGTCAACTCCCTTTGCATGACTCTTATGAAAATCCACTGATGGAAGATTTCATTACATGAATGAAATTTAGATGTTTTCATTCAAAATTTCATTCATCAATTGGATGATTTCATTACATGCAAGGATTTGGATGATTTCATCCACCTATTTCATTGACATAGGGACTCCGGTACTTTTCAAGAACACCCTCACTGTCACTCTTCTTCCCACTCCGAGAGCCTACTAGGGTGACAATCGAGGGGATGCTATGATTAGTCAAGAAGAAAGGTTGTTGAGTAGTTAGGGTTTCGGGCTCAGTGCAATGTCCAGAGTTGGAATGTTGCATGAAGTAGTTCTTGTTTTTATCTTGCTGCAAATAGTAGAGGTTATAGCAGGCAAGCCAATGGATCCTATGATGACATGCTGCCACTTACTGAAGCTCACTAGCACCCCTCAGTGAAGGACCTTGTCAAAATGTTGATGCTGTCGGATTTTCAAGCACAAACCTCTACCTTGGAGCACGGAGCAAGAGCTGGCATGAGTTTCGCGGAGATCCTTCACGACGGTGGGACAACCACAATCGCAAGGTGTGGGTTTTTCTTAATGTACGATGTGAAGAAGTTTGTGCATCCTGCAAATGTGGGCTCTGGGCTCCTGTTAGTACCATGATTTGGTATTCTTCCCGATATTTACAAGGTTCTTGGGAGAGTCTTAGCAGGCCATGTTTCAATCTATGCCCGCTCGGCTGCACCGTGGTGGTTCTCACAGACCAATCCGACATTACCTGACTACAGACACAAGCAGCACACACAAGAGGTCATTTTGGGTTCATGGTCAGTCAAATCCTCCATGGGTCACGACACAAGGTCGAGGACAATGTGGTGAGGGCACCCTCTTCTTCGACCTATTTCAGCTTGTTTTGCCCTCTCATCAGACTCGGCCCTGAATTTGGATATTGAATTCTGTAAGCTAGCTCGTTATGTGGATCTATGGTGGTTCTCACAGACCAATCCGACGTTACCTGACTACAAACACAAGCAGCACACACAAGAGGTCCTCTTGGGTCAAGCACACGGTTAGTGTAGCAGTGCTGAAATCGAACATTGTCTTTTCTAGTGGTATGTCTACTTTAGCCCTAATCAATATTGAGTGAAACTGTAACGAGGTTGCAATTAGCTCAACATATGCATTTTCCATGTCCGCGGAGTTTCATATGAGATGTGGGTGGAAATTTGAAACCCCCACTACTAGCCTCAAGAGGGTCTGTTTCCTGTTCAGAAGTGGGTGTCACAGAGGGTATATATTTTCCTGTCTGTTGTAACTTTAGCATCTCATACTTACATTAGGTGACAGTCCTGCGCCTGTTCGTCATCTTTCTGTTTGAGGGATGGGATGTCTGTGTGACCAGTGGGGTGGGTGACCAGGCAAAGCAGGGCAAGCAGCACAATACCATCAACTATCATTTACAAAGAATTTCAAGGATGATGAAGTCAGGCGTCTGATGCATGTAGGCATGGTCTTCCTTTGGGTCTGATTCTATCCCAGGAAAATTGGCATTTACTTCTCTGTTATCTTTCACCTTTAGAACGTTTTTTGCAAATCAGTTCCCAGCACAGAATCTTGGAAGTTGCTATGAGGCTCAATAAAGAGGCTTTCAACAGAAAGAGCTGACCAAGGGATTTCTCCCGCACCAAAATACAACCTACAGTATAGATGGGAGACAGTATGTTTGGAAGAGAGGTCTTGCTGATTGTTTCTGTTTGATTATAATTCAGTGTGTGATGAGTCTTGGTAGGGCTTAAAACCCCCAGGATATAAAATCACTCCTCAAAATTTTCTCACAACTTGGTGGTTGATCTCTTGTGGATCTGACAAGTAGGCTCCTCAGTGTTGACTTGGATCAAAGACCAATGCATCAAGCACCTACCCCTAAAATTAGCAGTTTAGTGTTTGTAATGACTACAAAATTGGGAACCCTGGTGGATTTGCTCAATATCCTCTCCTACTTGAGGCCAATAGAGGGAATAGGTGTTTATATGTGCTTGTGATGTTGGATTTTACCCAGTCACTACAATTAAACCCACCTCCTTGTAGTGGCTCCACATAGCATGTAAAGCACTATTTTCAGTGTTATATGAAGGTTTCCAGAGGATGGTGCTGACTGAGTGTGGTATTGGCTCGTCCGTGTAGCATTTGCTGGATTATTTCACAATCAAAACTGAGAAGACAATGATGGCCAAACTATCTGAGCTGAACCCTCACCAGTATGTCTGGTTCTACAAGTGAGATTTTTCTCCCTTGTTGCTTATACATTAGTAATGAGGATGGTTGGGTACCGAGATGAAGTATAGTGGCCTGGTCAAGTCAGCTTGGTGAGGTCCAGTTGTCTCTAGCACCCGCCATCAAAAGTGTGTGTACCGATATCTCGTTTGTAGCATGTGTGGACAATCTTTTAGATTGCAGATTTATATCACCACCAGTCCTTTGAACTGAAAATAGGTGCATGTTGTTGTGTATGTGCAGCTATTTGGTTAACAACAAGCCACAAGATGGCAAATTCTTTCTTCGGGTGCTAGCGAAGGTATAATAACTCACCACCTCCTTATTGTAGGTGACTTTAAATTCTGTTTGGAAGACCATTTCCTTCTAATTCATTTATGCATCTATTTTGGTGTTGTGCTCAGGAAAGGCAGGTGCTGAAAGGATGATGGTGACTAGATTACACTTGTTCAATAAATGGGTAAAGGTGAGTATATCTTTCTCTTCACTTTAACTAATACGTGTTGTAGTTATTGAGAAGGAAGTGTTTTCAGTGGCGGCATCGAAGCTGTGAAGGGAGAGTTTGACAACATGGTTGAACAAGATGTTGTCTCATGGAACCTGCTGATCGCAAGATATAGCCAACATGTGTGCGAGATGAGGGCATTGGAGACATATGAGCAAATGTTGCGGGAAGGGGTGCAGCCTGACCGGGTCACGTTCATTTGTGTTTGCAATGCATGGGCAAACCTGGCAGCCCTGGAAACCTGGAGATCTGGTAAAGGGCAAAGAGGTCGGGGAGTTTCAGGCGTTGTGTGACAAGGCCTTGGTAGACCACCGCACCACTTCTCGGGATCATCCTGAGGCCGATGGCTTGGCAGAGAGGGTTGTTTAGACAGTGAAGAGGGGTTTGCGCAAGTATGGCTTGCAGAAGGGACACCTAGGAGATTGGGACCTTCAGTTACCTTGGTTAGCCATGGGCTACAGGTTCAGCAAGCCAGCATCACTTGTCTCCTTCTCACCATACTTTCGTCAAAGCTGGAACTGTACCAGATGCAATACCTCGTGGACATGTATACCAAACGTGGGAGCATTCCTTTGTGGACAGGGAGTGTTCAACAATATGGCTGAGCGAAATGTGGTGTCGTGGAACGTGATGATCGCAAGACATGCACAACAGGGGTGGGGATTGCAGGTTTTGGAGACCTATGAGCAAATGATGTGGGAGGGGGTGAAGCCCGACCACATTACGTGTGTTTGCGTTTGCAGTGCATGTGCGAGCCTGCTAGAGAAGGGCAAAGATGTCCATGGTTGCATTGTCAAAGCTGGAATTGTGGCAGATGTCATTCTGAACAATACCCTTGTGGACAGGGAGTGTTCAACAATATGGCTGAGCGAAATGTGGTGTCGTGGAACGTGATGATCGCAGGACATGCACAACAGGGGCGGGGATTGCAGGTTTTGGAGACCTATCATGAGCAAATGATGTGGGAGGGGGTGAAGCCCAACCAGATTTGATGGAGAAGGGCAAAGAGGTCCATGGTTGCGTCGTCAAAGCTGGAATTGTTGGAACGGTGAACATTGATGGCACAACCACAGCCTGTGGTAATTTCTTCATGTTCCATCTTCCCCTCTGATGGGACCTTTCAATCCCTCCAACCAGACTTTGGCACATTCATGTCAGATTATTGAGAACTTCACTCTAAGATGTATATGCTATGCCAGTGAGGGCAGGCAGAACATACCCTCATTGACCCTTCTGTGTCAAATCCAGTGGAAGTAATCTGTGAACTGACTGTATCCCCGACCATCTTATCCTTCGTAGCCCATGTCTCTTGCCCACAAATCTGAATGCCATTGATTTGAATTTCTACAAGGTACCAACCCTCTAATTGTCAGCTAGTGTTGTTGATCTGCTTATACATGTGTGCATTCATGTGCAGGACATGCGATCATGATCTCTTGTAAGGAAGGAGGCAGAAGGTGTTGGGGCAGAAAGAGGCATGCTATGGACAATCAGCAAGGAGGAAGGTGTGCTCGGTTTGTCACATTTTTGGATCCATATATATGCAGTGGGTAGTTGGGGTACTTGGGCTACCGTTGAGAGATTAGATTCTTTGAAACTCTCCACTTTTTTGTTGATCTGGAGGCACTGGACAGACTTGAAACATGGAACCATTGTCCATTGTCTTTCTATTATATTTTTCATCAATTGTCGAATCTTTATTTACCCAATTGGCTCGTGACACCATGTATTTGTGCAAAATAATATATTCTCAATATAAATGGTATTATATTTGAATATATATAAATATACTAATTCAGTAAACATACAATACAAATTAAACCATTGTCCCCTCTTCTTTGAAAAATAAAATATAAAAATATAAAATAAAAATAAACAGAAAACAAATGCACTATTAAGGTAAATATTACAAATTCCATCCAGTTAGAATACTACATGTGGAGTAGAGATGGGTCATGCCCATGACTCAACTAGGTGCCAATAGCCATGCAAAGCGTGACACGTGTCCAATCATATTCAAGAACTCAAACCAATGAGGCCATGCTCATGATGCAAATACCTTTCACATTTCAAATTCAAACCATACACTATGCGCCACGTAGCCACTCAATGGGACTTGAGTCAGATACACGACCACCTAAAGTTAAACAAATGGTCATTCTCATGACCAAAATGGTCATGCTCATGACCAGGTTAGTTTCCCCATTCCTACCAGAAACCATACAGAGCGCGCTCCGTGTCCGGGCACAAATGCATCTACAGTTAGATCCATGACTCTCGAAAAAGTTGCTAGATTTCAACGCGTGGTATTGCTGAACGTGAACGCGTGGTACGTTGTGACATGCGTGCGAGATAGCATCGTCCCTACACCTGTCATCATCTGAAATTGACACATCGCAGTTCAGGGAGAGTCGTGTGTTGTTAGGAAACGGTCACGGACGTGACGAAAAATAGGGTCATGTATCTTACTCACTAGGGGATGTCACCTAGAGTCATATTCACGACGCGGATATTAGAGTCATCGTAACGACACGGTCTGCATGACTCTTTTCAAAAGAGTAAAAAAAGAGTCAAAATGACCAAAAGAGTCATGAAAACAGTCAAAAAAAATGTCATGAAACCCGTTTTTTGTACTAGTGTACCCTAGGCCTAGATCTCCCAAACATGAGGGTCTCTAAATACATACTTGGACATAGATGACACTCGACACTTGGGCCTCTACACGGGATAGGCACTTGGATATGTAGGGAATTGTACTTGGACTTAGATGACATTGGACACTTGAGGTCGCGCTTGGGCCTCCACGTGGGAAAAACACTTATGGATACATAGGAGATTGCACTTGGGCTTAGATTTCAATTCTTCACACATGGGCCAATGGCACAGGCTACCTTAGGCCTAGATCTCCCAAACATGAGGGTCTCTGGATACATAGGGGATTACACTTGGACTTAGATGACACTGGACACTTGGGCCTCTACATGGGAGATGCACTTGGATACAAGAATAGAAGATTACACTTGGGCTTAGATGGGCCTCGACATAGGAGACATACTTGGATACATAGGGGATTGCACTTGGATTTAGATGACACTGGACACTTGGGCCAATGGCACAGGCTACCCTAGTCAATATATGAATCGAGACGTTTGTTTTGTTTTGTTTTGTAGCGTCGTTGAGATCTCCCAAACCGCGGGCCCAACGCGGGTGCTTGGTGTCGTTGGAAAGCCCTCGGTGAGGAGGGGTGCACCAGCTTGGTCTCATGATTTTTGGACCAATGGTGTGGGAGATATGGAATTTCAAGTGCTTTGGGTCGTTGGAAATTCGAGAAAAATAGCAAAGTGGGCTTTCCTAGAGCAATGATTGGCCCTTCATGTGGGAGATTTGGAATTTCAAATACTTTTGGTCGCTGGAAATTAGTAAAAAATAGCAAAGTGGATATATCGATATATGAAGCCTCGATAGGGGAGATTGCAAAACTAGCAAAGTGGACAATGATAGAGATCGCCCAAACTATAGGTCTTTGGATACATTGGGGATTGCAGTCGACACTGGAGGTTGGACTTGGACCTCTACATGGGAGATGCACTTGGATACATGAATAGAAGATTGCACTTGGGCTTAGATTTCAATTTTTCACATATGGGCCCACGGCGGGGATTGCTAAACCGTGAGCAGAATCCGTGAGCAGAATTCTGCTCACGCTTCTGGATGTGCTCACCTATAACCGCGGATACCTATTCGGCTTAGAGGACCTATTACTGCGGGTAGTGTCCATGCATACCAATTCATCGTTATGGATGAATGACGGATGAATGATGGATGAATGGGCGATGAATGTATGTTGGACGAATGGCACATGGATGAATGTAGTTTGTGGTTGAATACAAAATTAAAAACCATTTTTGAGTAGTGGTTGCCAAATCCCCCGAGCTCCAGAGTGAACATCTGCCAACTGCAGAGGGTTGTGGTTGTCTTTTCACCAAGTATCCTAAGTCAAGAGAGATGCTGACACCCAATTGCAAAGAAGGTGGAAAGGCCGTTTGGTGCTTTAATATAAATCGTTTGAAAACAGTCGATTCATTCTGACGAAGAATATCCATTGCTACTGGAGTCAGAGTCCAAAACGAAGGCAGAACTGTCTATGAAGACACCAGCCTTGCTCTGCACAAAATCCTCTCTGTCGTAAAGCACAGGAGCGAGAGAAGAGAGGAGACTAAATTTGCAAGCTGCAGCCTCCGCATAACATGACATCTGTAACGTCTTCTGGTGTGCTATTTGGGGTGAGTGGCATCTACAAATTGTTCGGACCACATAACTTATGATTTGTTGTCATGTCCTTCTTCTATGTGACCAGAAATCCATGTTGGGTAACGCTAGGTCTTTTGCTTGCAAAGGGTTGGGTTCATTTGCAAGTTTTTCAATTTTTTATTTTTATTTTTATTTTTATTTTATCCCGAATGTGCCAGATTAAGGTGTCGTCAACGACACCTTAATCTAGCTAGTCTTTTGGTGTGTTATTTGGGGTGAATGGCATCTACAAATTGCTCGGACCACATAACTTATGATTCATTGCCATATCCTTCTTCTATGTGACAAAAAATCCATGTTGGGTAAACGCCAAGTCTTTTGCTTGCAAAGCAGAGGTTGGGTTCATTTGCAAGTTTATATATATTATTATTATTATTATTATTATTATTATTCCTCGAATGTGCCAGATTAAGGTGTCGTCAACGACACCTTAATCTGGCTAGTCTTTTTGGTGTGTTATTTGGGGTGAATGGCATCTACAAATTGCTCGGACCACATAACTTATGATCCATTGTCATATCCTTCTTCCATGTGACCAAAAATCCATGCTGGGTAAACGCCAAGTCTTTTGCTTGCAAAGCAGGGGTTGGGTTCATTTGCAAGTTTTCCCAAAAAATAAAAATAAAAATAAAATGTTTTTATATTTATTATATTTATTATTTTATTATTTTATGTTATGTTATTTTATTTTTCCCCGAATGTGCCAGATTAAGGTGTCGTCAACGACACCTTAATCTGGCTGGTCTTTTGGTGTGCTATTTGGGGTGAATGGCATCTACAAATTGCTCGGACCATATAACTTATGATTCGTTGCCATGTCCTTCTTCTATGTGACCAGAAATCCATGCTGGGTAAATGCCAGGTCTTTTGCTTGCAAAGCAGGGGTTGGGTTCATTTGCAGGTTTTCCATATTTATTTATTTATTATTTATTATTATTTTGTTTTTCCCCGAATGTGCCAGATTAAGATGTAGTCAAATCTGGCTAGTCTTTTGGTGTGCTACTTGGGGTGAATGGCATCTACAAATTACTCGGCTTATGATTCGTTGTCATTTTCTTCTTCCAGGTGACCAGAAATCCATGTTGGGTAAACGCCAGGGCTTTTGTTGCAAAGCAAGGGCTGGGTTCATTTGCAAGTTTTCAAAAAATAATAATAAAATATTTTTATTATTTTTATTATTTTATTTTCTCCGAATGTTCCAGATTAAGGTGTCGTTGGTGTGCCAGATTAAGGTGTCGTCTTCTCGTGTGCTATTTGGGGTGAATGGCATCTACAAATTGCTCGGCTTATGATTAGTTGTCATGTCCTTCTTCCAGGTGACCAGAAATCCATGCTGGGTAAACGCCATGTCTTTTGCTTGCAAAGGGTTGCCAAGTTTTCCAAAAAAACAAAAAAACAAAAAACAAAATATTTTTTATTTTTTATTTTTTCCCCTCTGAATGTGCCAGATGAAGGTGGCGTTGACGCCAGCTTGATCTGGCTGGTCTTCTGGGCCGGAATTAAGCTTCCGCCATTAAAATACATTTATTTAAACTCAACAACACATGGATCTCTGCGCACATGCTGATCGGTAAGGATACATGTTGTTGCAATCATCCATGGTTCACTTATCTAGGCAATTTTTCATCCGACACTCATCCAATGTTCATCCATTCCCTTTCACATTCATCCGTCAGTTTTTCATCGCACATTCGTGCCACATTGTCGTCATGGAGCCTGTCTGTCTTCGGTCTGATGGAGAGAAGATTGTGTCGGTTCAGTGGAGTTTGTGTCCACGGCAATAGGCCCACTTGTTCCCTCGCTTTTAGGGTCCGCATCAATAATTTGCTCATGCTTGGGGGAATCTGCTCACGGGTTCTGCTCACGCCTTTGCTGCCCTCGCCAACGGCATAGGCTACACTAGAGGTCGCACTTGGGCCTCAACATAAGAGACGCACTGGGATACATAAGAAATTGCACTTGGTCTTAAATGACAGTGGACACTTGGGCATCTATATGGGAGATGCACTAGGATATATAAAAGATTGCACACTAGGCTTAGATGGGCCTTGATAAGATGGAAAAAACAAGGTGAAATGTGTTGAATACCAACCATGAACATTACCATACCAAATGTACAAACCAAGTTACAACCTCAATGTAGCTACTCCCTCACAAGTTTCTGACATCTGTCCTTACATTATTTTTGTTCATCCCTCCAACAAGGCTCAGCATAGTAGTGGATAGCATCACACAAGCTGCTGCCAATGCTTTTTGCCACCTGTTTTGCTACCTCCACATCTCCATGAAGTACAGGCACCAAGCAAGCCCTCCATACCCTAGGATCTAGTTGGATTGGCATTTTGCTACTATAAACTCCTCTACCTCATCTAATCGCCCTGCACGGCCAAGAAGGTCCACCATGCAACCAAAATGCTCCAACGTAGGAGTCAGGTCATGATCTCAAGCCATGGAATCAAATAATGAGGGCCTTCATCCATTAGGCCCACATGGCTACATGGAGAGAGAACAGATATAAAAGTGACAACATCTGGCTTAGAGCCTTCCTATCACATTTGTTCAAATTTGTTCACACCCAGACTGAGCACATCCTGCAATCATCATATTCCATGAGACCACATTTTGTGTAGTCATGTTGTCAAATACTCAGTGTGCATCATTCATTCTCCCGCATTTGGCATCCATGTCAACAAGGGCAGTTATCAGATGTGTGTATGGAGCAATTCCAACTTTGATGATCACAGAATGGACCAGTGTTGGGCAGGTATGGCACTGAGATCATGACCTACGGCCCCGGACTTGTCAATTTGGAAACACATTTAATGCCCGCCGGGCCTGGATTTTTTTCTTTTTAAAAGGAAACACCTAGGAGCAACAGCTCACAAATCAGGCCCCTTGATAGTGAGAGGAGAAAATAACCTCTTTCCAAGTAACCTCGCCGTGAAGGCTTTCCGAAGGGACACATGCCCACGGAAGGGGGAGAAGAGCGTACCACACCCATCAAGTAGCAGATTTGACCCCAGAATCATTTGGGTGGCACTCAGTGCACTTACCAACTGAGCTACTGACAGTTGGTGGCCCGGACTTATCACGAAACAAAGGTTTTTATTGCCCGGCGGGCATGCATAATCAATTATTTTTTCTTTGCCAGACATGGATTTAAGGGTTGGCTCTTGTAAAAGCCCGCAGGTCATATGTAAGGGCAGGTCATGAATTTTAGATATAATACATATTTATTTAATTTACTCCAATTCCTATTTTCAGAACAAAAATGAAAAAAAAAATCCCACTTAAATTAAACAATTAGTGTCTGGTTCAAAGCTTAAAAACAAGCAATAAATCCATAGCTTAATTATAGCAATCAGATATACGAGCATAGAGTCCATCTCAAAAATATGTCTCAAAAAGTCCAAAACTATCAATGAGTTCCTCATTTTCTTCAATGATGTTATCTTCCATTGCAAGAAACTTTGCAATATCTGAACTGGCCAATCCACCACCACCAACTGTGGTATCCATTCTTGGGTCGTCAAGCCAATTCTTCATGATCAAAATAATTTTCTCAAGGTTCTCAATGCGAACTGACAACAACGCAAGCCTATGATGACACCCGCCATGCTGAATATACGCTCGGTCTCTATTAGAGATCCAACAACCCCAAGAATTTGACGTGCAAGAAACCCCACATTTGGAAATTGTAGTTCATGATTTTTCCACCATAACAGTGGATCGCTCTCATCCCCAGACACCGCCAACCGTCTAAATAGAGACAATTCACCAATGGATGTTACCTCCAGTGTTGTACTGGTATGTGCCAATTGACCTGGGTATGTGCCTGGGTATGATTTAAGGTATCAAAGAACCAACCAATACTCGGGGGGTGTCGTTGAGCAAATACCCGGTTGTGCGTAGAACTCAGGGTTTAGGGAAAATGACGTAACCACCTACATACCATACCAGTCGCAGTATGGTTGCTAGCAAGGTTACAATTGAGACCAATACTGAGGGGCGAGCAATTGAAGATGGGAGGGGTAGGTAGTATGATGTTAGGGCGCCCCATGACGATGAAGTTAAGAGAGGACTGGAAGTTTTGCAGCTGGCTCTTTTATGTTGTGAGGGCGCCGCAAAAGTTTGAGGAGATCGGTATTGGGGCGGAGGATTGATGCGCCGGCACAAGGAGGAGGAGTGAGGGTAAGAATCTGATCCCTACCCTCATTTATGTCGTTGTCTTTGCAGTGAAAGACATTTGCTTGCGTTTGAGCATTGCGAGCTGGGCTTGATCTGCCCCTGCTTGTTTTTAACTGTGTTTTCCCATGGAGGGTTTGAGCATTTCTGACTTTGATTTATCCCTTTATGATGAGGGGGATGAAACAAGAGTGACAACTGAATCCCTTGATGCCACAACTGCGTCCCACACATCATCCCATCAAGAACCTGCTGGCAGCCCGGACGAGGTACATCAGGCGGAGGAGGAGGCCATATGGAGAGTGTTGCTTTCGAAGATTGAGGATAATGCACGATCTTGGGTGCCTTTCCATCGCGCACCAGCTTCATTTGGGGCTTCTACTTGTTAGCACATGTTGGGGTCGAAATAGATGTCATTGCCACCCAAATGATGAGGTGCATATTGTGCCACCCAGCCCCTTATGTATCTGATGCTTCATCTTCAGCTTATAATGCCAATACCAGAAATCGAAAAGGCTTGGTTAAATACAACTCCGCTCACGGCAGTACATCAATGAAGAAACATCTTCACAATGAGCATGGGGCACAATTTTTCAAGTACAAATAGCACCTAAAGGCCAAGGAAAGAGTTGCAGAGGGTCGGCACAAATGTAAAAAACGTAAGACAATCCCTCGTTCTTCAATTACAGTTTTTTTCTATGGTGACACTAGTTATTCCAAAACTGACCATGCACAAATTAGATTCATAGAGGACCTCGTCCTCCATGTGGCAAAGGGCTATGAGGCCCTCGAGCATCAGTGGAGTCCCTTTGGCTAATTAGGAGGCTTGTCATGAGGAAAGACCCTAAGGTGAAATTTCCTACCCGCAAGCAATTTGGGGTTGGGCACATCCCAGACATGCTAGCTAAGACAATGGAAAGATATGTGTTGCATGGCCTTACGAAGTGTGCTACTGCTAGTGTCACATTTTGACCTCTGGATGTCAAGGACAGGGTTTGACATTTTTTGCCTTGTGGTGAATTTTATTGATGGTGCTTGGCAGCCCCGTCATGTGACTATGGGCATATTTGAAGCACCAGACACTGCATGTGCAGCCTTGGCAAAAATTATGAAACCCTTATTGGCACAATACCAACTAACCAATAAGATATTGACGTATGTGAAGGATGAGGGTGCTAATCTGAATACATTGGCTTTAGCCTTTTCTACCGTGGTCACCTGTGATCCTCTGCAGCTTTCCAAGCCTTTTGCTGGAGCATGTTTTGGCCATGCCAACATGTTACAGCTGATGATAAGATGTGCATCGGGATGACCCATGTGAGCTTAAAGGAAGCCCAACAAGCCTTGCAGAAGACCATAGCATGGACGAAGAAGAGCGGCAAAGGGAGGCATGAATGGGATAAGACATGTAGGGATGCGGGATTGCGTCCCCGAAAATTGAAAACCCATGTCGTGCACCTAAGCATCATGCCACAACATACATCGCTATCCAACCACACTTCCTAGCATATAGTCCTAAAAAGCTATACCACAATAGATACGGAAATGGTGAAAAGAGATGAAACCCACTCTATCACGTTACATAAGTCAAGCCAATGGCACCTTTGCTAAATGACTCGAGGGTGAATGCAGGGTTGACTGGACCAAAATAGATGTTAATGGCACAGTTTTAAATGACTGCAATTGATGGTGTCATCAATTGAATTTGAATTAACTCATTAAAACGAGAAAATATATATGTCATTGGATTCCTAGCTTCAATACGTACAGCAACTCTCCAATCATGAATTCGATAAGAAATGACTCCGCTATGGACTTTCGAACACCGTCATTGTGGACTGTTACCGGAGTGAATGAAATTACAATGGACTCAAGTTCTTATATGTGCCATTGGTGAATTCCATTGAAATATGGATATATGGTGGCCATTTTGGTCCACATCATAGGTATGGATTTGAAGTGGCAAAATCATTTGTCATTTGACTCATATGGACTAATATATGTAAAAAAAAATAGACATTTTTTGAAAAGTCCATAGCTCATCTTGTTTTTGGATTTTGGGTGTCATTTTTTTCTAGAGGTAACCTATAATCTTCAATGGCTAGGTGGCATATTGAAATGTTTTTGTAAACTATCATTTTTAGTTTTTCATAATTTCTCTAAATAAAAGATTAAAATATTTAATAAAATCTATCTTTAATATTTGGGGTATGTCTCTTTACTAAATATGTTCAACATACCATTATCTATCACTAAAAAACAATTTGGATAGTATCCTCAACTTTTGTTTTTTTGGTCATGGACTTTCATGGAGCAGGATCTGTCGTTTTTGGTCTACTCAACCCTGCAACTACCCTCGACCATACAGACCTCACCCACTCTTCATCTCAAGTACTAGAGCTATGGCGGCAAGAGAGCTTTCGGGAGGCTCAACTAGAAGAAGATGAGTCTTCCTGCACATCACATGGAGATAAGCCTCTCCACATCCTAAATAAGATTCGTCACCTCACTTGGCACATGGAACCAAATGAAGTCCCAATGCCCACAAAATACAAATAATGTATAAAGTCCTAATTAGTTAGAAATTGCTATTTCTAACTAACCACAACCAAAACCATGACACCCCAGTAAAAACCAGGTTTGCAAGTAGGGTAGTTCTTTTCCAAGAGACGCAAGAATTTGCTAGTGCAATAAGTTTGTGTTATCGCAGGCAGTCCCTTCAATTGCAGTCTAGGGTTCCATGCAGGAAGACTTGGGCAGTGGCTAGGGCTGTGACAAAGACGTTAAACCCTGCGGTTAAGCAGTGCATCCTCAACCAAACACGCATATATTGGCTCATGTCTTACGCCGTGCAAACTACCATGTCCATCTCGGTGAAATTGCAAGCTGAGTATGACAGAAGGTGCGCAATTCGCCCACCCTTGTAATGTGGCGATGCGGACTTAGAGTCGGAGATTATGTACGGGAGGATGGTTGGGGAGGCCGTGAAAGTGTTGGCCCCTTTTTTGTCATTTGCCAAGACATTTCAGGCTGACAAATCACATTATAACATGATGGCCCTAATGCTCGATCCTAGGTACAAGGGACTTGCATGTGTCCGTGAGTTTGTGGGGTGGGAACGTGTTGTGCAGCTTGTGGCCGAATATGACCAGCAGTGTCTGGTGCCCATGCTTGTGAAAGTCGGCAATTTTCCTAAACCAGGGGCTGCAGCAGCCACCCCTGTGCCCTCAGCTCCAGTTACTGACTCTTTATTCGATGCTCATTTATCCCCTGTTGAGGCACCTGAGAGGCTGTTAGTTGCTGAGCTTTCATCTAAGGTGTGGTTTTTTCTTAATGTACGATGTGAAGAAGTTTGCCCATCTTGCAAATGTGGGCAATGTGAATAAGTAATCCACCTACCATCACAAAGTTGGTGGTGACATTGTAAATCCGCTAAGATTATTAGGCTTCATGATGGGTTAAAAACAATTCCTCTCTTACTGGAGGCTGTAAGAAAAAGCAGAATCCACTATCGAATTTCTTGTTTCCACTATGATTTGTTCTCGTGTTGAAATAGCTATTGGAATTTGGATACTTGGCAACTTGACTGGAGTGAAGGCCGTATGGGAGTATAGTGAACCCTTCCTTAGCCTTTCATTTGCAGGCAGGCAAGCTTCCCGGGACGGATCAGAAAAAGAAGATAAAAACAATGGAGAACAAGGGGATGGTACTCCCATCCCCTATTGCAAGCCCCAGTGGTGTATGTAGGCGATTAGCCCAACGACTGCAGTTAAGCTTGAAAATACATGAGCTGTCTTCATGCACAAGTCTTGAACTATAATTATGTATGACAATGCATCATACTTCAAATCATGTATTTCCATACATGAAGTCATATCTAAATTCATGCACATTTCTTGAATGGTGTATGTATGACAATGCATCAAACTTATTTTCATGCATTATTAATATTTTATTTCTATGCATAAAATTCATGAGTTTTCATGAGTATGAATCTTGAAGTCAATAATTACATCACCCAACAACCAGCTCAGGTGGTCGACTCAATGTTTGTTGACAACATTTTTTATTCTTCAAGCCCAATCACGCAACCTGGACAGAGCTGCAGAGACACTCCATATGTTCTACTCCGCTTTTGGATTCAAAGTAAACTGGAGCAAAACCTGCGCTTTGCTCGTAGGTGATCTCTCTAACTCGGACCTTGGTGCCAATCCAAACTGGGGTCACCAACAGGGGCTTAAATGGCTGAAACCAAGACAGACCACGGAGCTTTTGGGCTACACTTTTGGCATAGATCTCATTGACCAGCAGAGATTTGAGCCTATTCTCTCAACCCTCAAACACAGGATGGCTCACTGGGGGTCAAAGCATCTTACCATCATAGGTAGAGCCCTCACCGCTAACCAAATTCTCTCGGCTGGAATTCGGTTCTATGCAAGCTCATGGAGGCTGAACAAGCAACAGATTGGACAAATTAAAAAGTTGCTCAGGAACTATGTCTGGGGGGCTGAATCGTCATCGCAGCAAAGAAGGCCCCAAGTTTCTTGGAACCAAATATGTCTTCCTAAAAAGCAGGGGGGGCTGGGGGTGCTTGATCCAGAAACCCAAGTAACAGCCCTTTTGGGAAAATGGATTCCGCGCTTCATGGGTCCTGAAGGTGGCCGGTGGAAGTTCCTCGTGGCTGACAGCATTTTACTAGCTTCCCCGCTAAAGAATGCATCATGGTCCCCTTCCTTTCGTTGGATTGTCAATGGCTTCAAACATAAAAAACCTCAATCCCCTATGTGGAGTGCCATCTGGTATGCATGGGGTAAACTCAGGGCCTTTCTTACAAAAGCCCAACCCTCCACCTACTATGAAACCCTCAGATAATACCTTTTCCTCAATACGAATGGTCCTAAGCCCTGAGCAACGAAAGGATTCCAGTAGATGGTCATTTTGGAACAGCCTCGGGATTTTGCAGGTAGGGAATCTCTGGCAAAACGGAGGCCTGGCATCAATCAATACTGTTGCACTGAAAGTAGGGACAGCAAGGGCTAATAGATCTTACACTAAGCTTACTCAAATGATAGACCAACAATGGCTGGGGTGCTTGCAAAGAGGGCCACAAAACTCATCAACACATTACTGGGCCCTTATTATTTTAGGCTCAGAATTATCAGTCATGTTTGTCAAAAAGACCGATGCGCACAATCATGTGGTATATCCTTTCACCATAAACACACTCACATTGCAACTGCACCTACAATCGACACAGCCAATGCTTCTCCCTCTTACCCCATTAACCCCAATTAGAGTATGCTGTTGGTCTACCACTCCCAAAGAAATGGATCCCCAACAATTTCATTGTCTGGCTGAAAGCAAACACGTTTGTCTGGATCCTCGGAAGACCGCTAGCAGAGTTGCAGTTCGATCCTTCTGAATGGACTTGGAAATTTGATGCGCAGTCAAAACCCTTCTTCTCATACACGACAAAGAAGGGATACAAAGCTTTGTCCAACGCCGAGCCCTTAAAAACTAAATGGGAAGCTAAGTGGGATCTCTATAACTTCCGGGATGAAAACTGGGGAGTAATCTGGGCCTCAGTTTGGCGTACGTCTAGACCAACAAAAATATCAGCGTTTGTTTGGCAAGTGGTCAACATATGCCTTCAAGTGGGGGAATGGTTGCACTTTCATTAAGCCCTCGTCTATGCTTGTTGCGCAACTGGGATCATGGAAAGTCTAGAACATTGTCTGCTACACTTAGAATTTTTTTGAAGAGACCCCCACATGCATAACCATGTAGTTTTCATGTATTTCCATATATGTATGAGTATGCATGAAGATGGGCATCCACTGAACTTCTCAGGGACTTCAAGAAAAATTTCGAAGTAGCAAACCAAAACTTCTGTTGCTCAACAAATGGAGTTCGATCCTACAACCAAGAGGCAAATCACTCGCAAATCACTGAGCTACTTTCCATAATGGAATCTCAAATTTAATGTTACTTATACTCAAAACTGGATTTAAGACCGCGTGGAGCCCACCAATACATGGGCGTTGTTGCGGTGACCGCGCGGATGTGAGGCGCCAGACTGGGGGGGGGGTCTGCGGGTGGGCGGTGGGCCACGTAGGCGTACTGGGCCGGATGCATTCAACTCCCGGGCATTTTCTATTCTTTTCCCTTGCCTTCTTTGGAGAGATGCGGTGGTTGCGTACATACCAATTGAGGAATGACGACACACTTGCATATCATGATCGGCCAGTCGCTTATTTGGTTGGATTGTCACCACTAGATGTTCAATAGGACTTGCATTCAATGTGGATACATAAACTCGGCCAATGCTTTAACATAGTATTGTCAGGCAAAGAGACTTCAATTAGAACTGATCAATTTTACATGTTTCCCCACCAAAGAAAAATATGATAATTAACTGATACTAGTTTTGGTACTCAAAGACAAGTGATGTCGGCTACCAAGAACCCGAGTCCGATTAGGAGGCAGCAAACAACAGCTAGAAGGCAGGAAATGGCCACTTAAATAACATACGTCATATCTTCTGTTATCAGCTGGCAGGTGGAGAAGCGAGGCTCATGGAGAAGCACGTGTAACAGTCCACATTCAAAGCACATCAACTAATTAAGCACATCTGGTGTTATCTTGGTTTTTGCCGAAGTTAGTGGACAACATGGCTCTTTTCATAACCACCTTTCCAAGGTGTTTGGGTCGTAGATTTCTTGCCCCCTGTCCAAGAGATCCCTTTAGTTTAGATTTTTAGAGTTAGGATGCATTACAAGATTAGTCTTGACGTAATTAGAAAATCCAGTCAGTTGAGGACAAATCTTGGTGTAATGATCAGTGCTGCCACAAACATAGCAGGATACAAATTTTCTTTCATACTTAGTACCAGTCTGATTTCTGCCCCTAAAATTGTCAATTTTACCATTTTGGTGGCCTTTGGCTCGCCATTCACCTCCTTGCTAATGAGCTTTCAAAGCAACAAGTTGTGTCGCCACACTTTTGCCATACTTTCAATTTGTCCACAAATTAATAGCATGAGAGTCAAAGTCGCAGTAAACAACCAAACCTCCTCCGTCCTTCACCTTCAGACCAGCTTCGCAGTCCATGCCAAGAGGAACACTGCTGCCAGAGGCCCATATAACGGAACTCGTTCCAGTAGGGAGGATGCCATAGATCACCAAGTTTCCATCGTACTGCATAACGAGGATGCAGCTAGAAGCTCTCAAATAGGTACCTGTGGCCCACTGCGGTTTCATGGCACCCAAATTGTTCTCATGATACACCACCAAATTGCAGTCACCCTGCATCACTAGCAAGTATTGAGAATTGTCACTCGTTAGAAAATCTTCTGGATTCAATTGGCTTGGAGCCATTAGGCAACCAGTTTGGCATGAGTAATCGTCAGCAAAGACCGAATCTATAATGAATGCGAGCACTGGAAGGATTAATATAGCCATGGAGACACCCATGTTGCAGCTTGTGTAGAAGAGATTCAAACCAATAACCCACAATCACTGCATTCCTAATCCCAAACTACACTACATATCTTCAAATAGTCACACAATGACAAATGGTAGAAATACACTTACTTCTAACAGGTGTATCCCTCCAACTATTTGTAATCTATTGCTCCATGGGGTCTCTTCAATAGAGCGCCTCTGAAGGGACACATTAATGTGGACCGCACATTAATGCATAGGAGCCTCCATGACGCCCCATGCTATGCTATGGCCGCCATAGCCGCCTCCATGCTTCACATCTGCCATCCATGCACTCTATGCTCCATATCCCCAGGATCCATCACATGCCATCCCTGACTCATGGTTAGGTCAGTTTAATCAAGTTTGGTTTGATGCCCTAATTATCATAACAAGTAGGATAAATCTTCAACCCTCGTTTGTCTTCTTCACTAGCTTGTTTTTTTAACCTCTTCAATAGAGGCTTCAACATCACTGTTATTCGTCCTCCATAGTTTCGATTGAAATGTGGATCTAAAGTAAGATGGAGGAGCCAACTATGCAAGTTCAAAACCTTGTGAAAAGTCCATTTGATATCAATGACCTTTCATGGCTACGAGGTTGCACAAATTGACGTGACATGACGTAAATATTCCAAAATATTTGAAGAATAATGATGCAAAATGACTCTAGGAAGTGGAGTCATGATATAACTTACGACGCGACGCCAACGTGTTTAGTCCCTAAAGAGTCATTTTGTGCAACCTTGCATGGTTGACACAAGTCATTGTATATAGACAAAGATATGAAGGCAAGAGAGAAGTGGCATGGATCCATTTGACTAGGGTTGATGATTTTTTACAAGCAGATATCAACAATGAATTTGCACCCACAACATGTGAGATCTGATTCATAAAAAATGTGTTATGTTCGATTGAATTAAAGCTCGATCAAAGCCTCTACTTGACGGTCATCTTGGCATCAAATGGTTGAGTACCTACTACACTACCAGTTGCTTTGATCTTTGCCACGTGGTCCATTCACAAACCCTCACTAGTTTCATTAACATAAATTAAACGACATACAAGTAGAATGTACGTTCCTTTTATTAATGCTTATGTTGTAGTTGATGATACAACCGAACCATTGTAAATTCATACAATATAACATTTACGTTGATATACACGTATCTTAGCCAACAAATGATGTTTGGCCATGTGATCCACTACCATAGCCTCAGATCTTTCAATATGAATAAAATAAACGAGACACAGATAGAATGTATGTTATTTTCAGTAATAGATTATAGTGGTAAACACAATCGGGAGGTTGTAAATGCATATACTACAACATCCACATTGATAAACATATGCCCGAGTCCTTCCAAAGAGATATATGATGAAAAGTTGTACACAACTCATCTCTAAATCCCAAATCAATCACTGAACATCAAAAGCTGGATCCACTTTTAGGACCTCTTCCCTCCAAGCTATGGCTGCCACAACCTAAATCATCAAGATCCTTAGTTGGTTCGTCATTCACCGTGGAAAAGCTCAAACCAATTTCCTCTTTGTCATTCAATTTAGATACATCAACAGAGATGTATTATGAAACTTCTTGACTTGTAGTACACGACCGGCCAACAAATCAGTCTAATTGAACATCAAACAATGGATCCATTTTTTAGGAACTCTCACCTCTAAGCTATAGCATGCAGACATGTCACGCCCTAGATGATCAAGCTTTTTGAATTGCTCGTCATTCCCCATGGGAGGGTTCAAATCCTGATCAATATAAGAAGTCGTCACATTATAACATTCCTTGAGCCATAATGTTACTTAAAGACACATTGCACTAGTCAACCTAACTAAACCTCGTGAACAAAAATAAATTAGTATCCATTTGTATAAGATAGTGAAGTAGAGAACAGATTTGGAGCGAGGAAGATAACATGTAAGGAAGAAAACCTCTGAAACTATTTAAGACAAAAAACCAACGGAGCTGAAAATCAGAACCCCATATTTATTGCAAACTATACATACACCAAACCAACTGATATAGATAACTAATCCAGATGGATTAATGTATGTATCATCTAGACACAAAATGACAGATAAACAACTATTTTGGTTTCAACCACCATCCAAACAGTAAGTATTAAAATATACCATTAAAACCCTAGTTCACAGTGATATATATATATTCATTCGTTGCCGAAGCAAGCGTAACTTATGTGTCACTTGACCCCATAGGGCTACTGCCTTCCGGTGGGAAGATGGACACCATAATGACTTCCAACAGGTGGATTGAACCCACAACCACTAGTGAGAGTATGTGCCCTTACCATTGGGCTACATGTTGGTTATCAGAAACCACCATTGGACTACGTGTAGTAGCAGAAATCACTATTTTGGTTCAAGTGCAAGACCAATATTAAGGTTGTTAGAATTTAGAAACTGAAATCATTAATGAAAACATAATTTTGGTTTCAGATGCAATCATAAAAATGTCACAAATATTATGGTGAGGCTGAAAGTGTGCAAAGAAAATACTGTATTGATTACAACTAGAACCCTAATAATGCTACAAATATTATGATTGGTATTTATATACTTAAATGCATACGAATCAAAATACTATTTTTGTTTCACCCTAACCCTAGGTATGAGACTAAATATTATCAAAATTCGAATCATAAAAGTAAATTGCAATTTGGTTTGTCACCCTATCATGCAAAAACAAAACTCATTAGAAGAAACTATTATTTGGAGTTCAAAGAGAACCCTAACAATGACAACTATTAGGGTTGTGATATTGAGACTGAAACAATACGTTTCAATTCGAACCTTAACAATGTCACAAACATTATGGTTGATATTTAGAAACTGAAATTAACAGAATGATGCAAGGCAACAATTTTCAATGCAGCTCTAATAATGACACTCAAATTATTTTGGTTTCAATTGCAACCCTAACACTGTCATACATAAAAGCTTCTCATTGTTTAATATTAGCGACTTCAATGCGGGCACGTGCGGGACCCGCATGTGGGAGAGGGGTCGCGAGGGGTGGGGCACTCCCTACCGGTCGGGCTCAGTCTGGTCAGCTGAGCCTACGAGGGCAAGCCGGTCTATTGGGGCCCACAACACATATAAAACATTAATTTTTTGGAGGTATTGCAGAAAGCAGCGGGTAGTGTGGTGGTAAAGAGCAATCTATAATAAGCATGCGGTTTGGTATTCAAAGCCTACTAGGTGATATTGTGGTAGTAATGTGTGTTAATAATAAATATATATTTTGTCTGAGGAGGGTCTGCCAGTCCGGTTGAAGGTTGGAGTCAGTGTGCTTGCCAGTTGGAGTCCACTCGAAGGTCTCCAGTCCGCTCGCCAATCGCCAATCGACTAGCCAGTCTGCTCGCCAATCGCTACTCCGCTGGCCGGTCTGCTCGCCAATCGCCAGTCTGTTGGCCAGTCCACTCGCAAGTTGCCAGTCTGCTCGCCAGAACATCATCCATATCATATTAAAATGTTATATTTTCCATGTCATAAATTTAAATTGAATATCCATGTTATATATATATGTGTCTCTCATTTTTTAATATTAACATCTTCAATGCACTTATGGGCCCCGCCAGTACGGCCCATGGGGTGAGCGAATAAACCCATTGCCTATTCACCGGGTCCAGATTCTGAATTTTTTCTAAGTCCTGGTTCTTTCATACCCTCCAAGAGACCGACTCCTCTCAACATATCTGATGTGACAAGTTTTTGGTCAATTTGTGCGTTGATTCAAGTATGTTGTTTATTTATATACCATGATAAAGAACGCGTCTGATACAACAGATGTGTCATGCCGGCGATTTTGGCTGGGACATATATATAACGTATTTTCCTATTATTTAGCTTGTCATTAAACGACCAATGTCTAATAAGGTTCATATTCTCAATGTGCCATGAAACCAAATTTTAATTTTCAGATTCTCCAAAATTGAATGCAATGGGAAATCAAAGGCTCTATTTCAGAATATAATATTGAATATCATTAGCAATCCAATCTACTAAGATAAGATTCGACAATCAAACCCGAAATATAACTTTTGTAGCTTCAATATGCTATGAAACCAAAACTTAACTTTCAAATCCTAATTTGGGTTGCTATGAACGAAACATTCTGTTTCAAATCAAATACTAAATGTAGTACAAAACCCTACATTTAGTGCTCAGATCTTAAGAACTAAATACGCTACAAAATCAAGCTATTTGTTTCAAATCCTCCCCAAAGTTCTATCTGTGGTTTAGGGTTTGAAAAACACAAATTTAAAATTTCAATCCTACAGATAAGGAGATGTGGGATGTTTCCCTCATTCTTATTGTACAAATTATTTAGACGATCAGTTCATGGAATCACAACAACATTGCCATAAACTTTAGGGTTTATGAAAGTAACGACTCCGAACCAATATTGTTGTGATTTAATATTTTATGGTTATCTTCAATTTAGTAACATATCTTTAGGAAAAGGTGTTCAAATGTCACAATATTTGGAAAACCTTGAAAGTAGACAAACAACATGTTTCAGTTGTCGTCCACATATGATGAAGGTTGGGAAAGAATAAAAGAAAGAAAGAAGAACATAGTTTTCACTCAGCTTAATGGAAAGAGAAATGTGATTTTTTAGTAACTCCTTGGATGTATCAATTCCAATGGTTTTAACACTCCTTAGGTAAGAATCTGTAGCAGCTTCTTCTTTGTATTACAAACACCTATCTATGGCACCCATCTCTCTATGGCGGTTGTCGTTACAACACCAAAATCTAAAAATAACTTTTTGATTTTAGTGATTAGGGCAAACTAAACTAAACCAAACTGAACTAGCCATGAATGTTTGTGGGTGCAAAATCATTGTTGCTCTCTGCTTGTAAAAATTCATAAACCCTAGACAGATGAATCCAGGCTATTTCTCTCTTGCATTCATATCCTTGTTTACATACAATGACTTGTGGCAGCCATAGAAGGTCATTTGCATCAAATGGAATTTTCACAGGTTTTTGAACTTGCATGGCTGACTCCTCCATCTTACTTTAGATCCACATTTCAATTGAAACTATGGATCATGAGGAAAAAAAAGTGATGTTGAAGCTTCTACTAAAGAGGTTAAGAAAACAAACTGGAGAGGAAGACAAACCAGGGTTGAAAACTAATCATATTTGTTATGCTAATTAGGGCATCAAACCAAGTCCAGTTCCCTAAACTAACCATGAGTCATAGAGGGCATATGATGGATCATGGATCCTGGAGATATGAAGCATAGAGCGCATGGATGGCAGATGAAGAGCATGGATGTGGGTTGGCTATAACATGGCATGGGGCGTCATGGAGGCTCCCTTGCATTAATGTGGGATTACATGAACGTGCATTTAATGTGGGTCCACTTTAATGTGTCCCCTTAGAGGCGGTCTATAGAGGAGACCACATGGAGCAATAGATTACAAATAACTTGAGGTGGAGTACACGTATCCCATGCGTTTGTTGTGTTGTTTACACAGAGCGCATTTGTTTTATGGTGAATTTATTCAGTATCTTCCAAAGTTTTGATAATTGTCCAATTATTCCATTCTGATATGATTTGTTTTAACCCCTAAACGCCCGTGCGGCGGGGGGTCTCTTGACTTTTGCTTGGCTAATAAAAACCCTATAACTTGAGAAAAACTTGTCATTTTGATAATGGAACTAGACAATACCCAACCACCTACCCCCTACACACCCTATCCAAATTTGGGGCCAATCAGAGAAGACCTGCAAAAACCCCACTTGCGGCCCTATTTTTGGCATTGTTCACAAATAAACTGAAAAATTGACAGGTTTTTGTAGATTGTGGATGTTGGGTTGAAATCTATTGGGCCTACTGGAGGCAACTTAAAATTTAACATATCTGCAACATTTTTGTTACAACAAGCCCAAAATCTTAGAATTTGGAAGAAATTACGCCACTTGGCACTTGGTCAAAGGGCCATTGTAAACGTAACAGCTCATTGGCTCCCTGAATCTAGCCAATCGCCTCATGTTAGTACCATCATCGGGTATTCTTCCTTATGTTTACAAGGTTCTTGGGAGAGTCAGCTTGGTCTTAGCAGGCCGTATTTCAATCTCTGCCTGCTTAGTTGCACCGTGGTGGTTCTCACAGATCAATCCGACATTACCTGACTACAGACACAAGTAGCACACACAAGAGGTCCTTTTGTATAGGGTAAGGCCCGAGGACGGGGGCCTTACCTTGCGTAAAGAAATAAGCAAATTACTTATGAACAGACAGTTTGGATTAATTTTCATCTACGGCCACGATTAAGGAGGACCCTTACGGGGCGTAAGGTGCCTTGACAAGAGGAACTGTAAGCGTAAGTTCGAGAGGACATGGCACCTTACGCCCCGTAAGGTACCCTCCTCAAACAGTAAGGAAATTTGAGCTAGTTCTTTACAGGTTGATGGTCAGTAAAATCCTCCATGGATCATGACACAAGGTCAAAGACTATGTGGAGAGGACACCTTCTTCTTCGACCTGTTTCAGCCTGCTTTGCCTTCTCATCAGACTCGGCCCTGACAAGTTACTGCCAATGTGGCTGCAGAAAAGTATCATAAAACAAATAACAGAGATGAGGAAAAAGCTTTGGAATAATCATTTTTCCAACCCCAGTCAATGGTGGGACAATGGAAACAAAAAGGTGAATGTCTATTGGACTACATCTGCTAGCAGCAAGGCTAAGGATATATTCATGATTTGTACACAGGCAGGGATAACTGAAGGATTAGGGATAGAGGTCTAGATTCATCCAAGAGGGTCAGATTTCAAACACAAGATTACTTCTGATTCCATGTGGATCAATAGCTACAAGAAATCTGCGTGGGTAGATGGTCAACTAGAAACAGCAGCGGCAGCTGCCCAATTGATAGAACAAGGCACTACTAAAGAATGTACATTCTTCAACACATTTCAGCCTGTTTTTCCCTGTTATCAAAGTCGGTCTTAAATTTTTATGTTGAATTCTGCAAGTTAGCTCATTGGTGGATTTATGGTGGTTTTGGAGCGATTTTGACATGTTACTGCCAACGTGGCAACAGGAAAGTATCGAAAAACAGATAAAAAAGACGAGAAGAAGCTCTGGATGAATACGTTTCCGATCCCAGTCAATGGTGGAACAATCGAGGCAAAAAGGTGAATGCATGTTGGAAGGAGACGCAAGTCAGCATAGGAACTAGTGTGATAAGTAGGGTTGGGGTGTTTGTTGGAGCAATTTTAGGTTGTCATTGTCAGTTGCTAGCAGCAAGACAATGATGTATGCATGATTTGTGCAGAGGCATGGATAGCTGCGGAGCAGGGATAAAGTGTGGGTCCAGATTCATCCAAGAGGGCCGGATTTCAAGCTCCAGATTACCTACGATTCCTTGTGGAAGAACAGATATAAGAAACAGATGGTCAACTGAAAGCCGCAGCAGCAGCGGCTGTTAAGGACGAGAACATGACTGAATACAAACAAGAGATCAGACTAGAGGTACAAGACTAGACAAGAAGTCAAGGTCGGCGTGGCCGAATGCATGGTAGGTAAACAAGATGATCTTTATAACAATGGACAAGAGTACAATATACTGGAACTCGACTTGAATACTGTTATGTTGGAAGTAACAAGGTTTTCTGCAGCAGGGCTTCCAACAATCTACATGTGGAAAGAGTTTGCTCGAGGATGATGACCATAATTGGAAAAAAATGAAATTTGCTTGGTCGAAGAATGTATAGTGTTGTTGTAGGTAAACTCAGCTAATGGCAGAAAGTTCGTCCAATTATCTTGGTGATGATTTATCGTACAACGAAGATATTGCTCCAAAATCTGGTTTACGCCATAGACAAAGACGACCATGGACCCTTCGGAATGGGTAATGGTTGAAGAAGGCCATAAGGTCGATGTTGTAGTCCCTTCGCCCTAGCACAAGTGTCACTAGATTTTATAAATTCTTTCACGACTTTTCAAATCTGCGGCTACCAATTGTCCCTGGATATCAATTCTATTGTTTTGTTGAAGCCGAAATGTCCTGCAGCCGTAAGATCATGAACATGTTTGAAGAATTTGAAGTCGTGTAGGTCCTGGAGGTATATAGAGAAGTCCATTGAAATAAAGTAAGTCATTTTTGAATTCGAAGTCGTTTGTAACATGTGGGTTGTCTCGAGGTCGATTTAATTGATTTCGTAGTGTCGTAGCAAATTGGTCGCTCTTCAGTGCTTCCTGAATCTCCTTTATGATCTTTGCATCGTCATAGGTGGACATTGATAATATATTCAATTGGAGATTTGTTGGTTTCAAGATGATGGATTTCTGTTGATCGAAAGCTGTCTCCATTTTTTTCGACGCAATATACGATCGTCGAGAAAGAGCATCGGGTTTTCCTTGAAGATGTCCGGGGCGATAGGTAATAACAAAATCAAACCTTGCTAGTGACATACCGCACCTTGCTTGACGTCGATTCAAAACACGAGCACTCATAAAATATTCGAGGTTTTTGTGATCGGTGTAGACAGTGACCTGCTGTTTAGCTCCCTCCAATAGATGACGCCACTCCTCAAAATCATCGATGATCGCTAGAAGTTCTTTGTCATGGATTTCATAATTGATCTCTGCAGCAGAAATTTTGCGAGAACAAAAACCAACAGAGCGAAGTCGGCCAGCTGTACCGTATTGAGAGAGTATAGCACCAAGTGCAAAGTCCGATGCATCTGCTTCCAAGAAGAATAGTTTAGATGGGTCTGCATGTACCAGTATTGGAGCCATTGTAAATGTCTGCTTCAGACTTTTAAATGTCTGGTCAGCCTTCTCGTCCCATACAAATTTGTCCTTCCCTGTGAGTCGTGTCAATGGTACGGCAATTTTGGAGTAGTCATTGATGAAGATTCTACATAAATTTGCAAATCCCAGAAAATATTGTACATCTCGAACAGAAGTTGGTTTAATCCACTCGATGATGGTTTGTATTTTCTTCTGATCCACAAAGACGCATTTGTCAGAAATAATGTAGCCCAAAAATTCGACCTTAGATTGATGGAAAAAACATTTTTCCAACTCGGCATATAGTCTTTTTTTTCTTAATTTATCAATGACAAGGCGTACATGGCGGCCATATTCTTCTTCATTCTGTGAAAATATCAAAATGTCGTCCAAATAGATGACTACAAAGTCATCTAAAAATTCCCGAAAGATGTCATTCATCATATGCTGGAAAATTGTTGGAGCATTTGTAAGACCGAAAGGCATAACACTGTATTCAAAATGTCCATACATTGTTCGAAAAGCTGTTTTCCATTCGTCTCTTTATTTTATAAACTCATCTTAAGTCAATTTTGGTGAAAATCTTCGCTCGTCCCAGCTAGTCGAGAAGCCCAGAAATTAGCGGCAACGGATAACGATTCTTAATTGTGACTTTGTTGAGACCGCGATAGTCTACACAGAAGAGTAATGATCCGTTTTTTTTTTTCACAAACTAAATAGGCGTCCCCGCAGGTGATTTTGAATGTTGGATGAAGTTCTTCGACAAATTTTCATCAATGTATTCACGTAATGCAGTCAACTCTGTCTGGTATAAGTTATAGATTGGGCTGAATGGTGGTTGGGCTCCTTCTTGTAACTCAATTGCACAGTCATAAGGTCGATGTTCTGGCAATATGTCTGCATTTTTCTTCTCGAAGACATCATTGAAATCTTGATATTGTGTAGATAATGTTGAAGTACCTTTGTCTGTTGTGGTCTTGATCGGAGTCGCATAAAGTACAAATGTCGTATCTTTTTTTGTAGCTCTCATGAAAGCTCTAGCTCCAAAGAACATGGGTTGAATACCTTTGATATTTCTACATTTTTGTTATGCAGAATTTTTTCGCGATCACCAATCGATGTCAGGATTGTGAAGTACAAACCAGGGAAGTCCAAGGATCACATGATTCGTTGGAGACTGGATGACGTTGAAAACAATATGTGATGCTTGATCTTCAAGCTTCACTTTAAATGGTCATCATTTCTTGATGCTAACGGTCGTCCATCGATGACTTCAACGGGGGCCGAGAGTTTCTTCTTTACGAGCGTTAAATTGTGTCGTTTCGTAAAGTTTTTGTCATTAAAACATGTTGAAGCCCCTGAGTCCAAAAGTGCTTCTACAGAGATATCTCGATTTTGCACTCTGGTTTTTACCGGAACTGTAAAGCAAGGTGTAGGGTCTGGAGGTAAAAAGAGACATTTTTTTTATGAAGAATTTGTGGTGCCCAGCCGCATGGTCCTTACTGTGACTGGACATATTCGTTTCCAACCTCCTCGTATCGAACACTTGAGTTGCGCCCCGAGCTTCGAATCTTTTCTTGTTGGGGCAGTTAAATGCTATGTAATCTTCTTCTCCGCAATAGAGGCATAATCCATTCGAGCGTCGTCTTTGTTTTTCTTGTAACGTCAATGACTTGAAATCAGATATCATCAATCTGCATATGATCACTGCCGGATGTCTGATGGATCGTTGTGTTTAGTACCGTAGTAGCAGCGACATGATGCGTCGTCGACCATCCAGATCGCTTCTCTTGACGTCTTTCGAACAAACGATTATCTCATGCAATGACTTGGGGGATGAATTCGCTCAGTGTGCTCACGTTTGGCATTATCAACAATAAATCTTTTACATCATTTTTTAGCACACATCGAAACTAATTAATGAGTCTCTTCTTATTCCAGTTAAGGTCGCACGCAAGTTGTCGAAATTCAGCAGCATAAACGGAAGCATGACGTGCTCCTTGTCGAAGATTTCGTATCTTTGTCTCTGCAACTCTCTCTCTATCATTCTCTCCAAACGTTGCAGTGAACTCGGACATGAATGCTTCAAAATTGTATAATAAGTGCGAATTTTTTCCCTAATAGCGGTGCAAACCAAGATAGGGCAGTGCCAGATAGAAGGGTGCCCACGAATCCCACTTGAATACTTTCATCGGGGTAGCGTTATGCATGTAGTCGTAGGAACAGTCGTACTTGTTGAACAAAACCGCGAAATCTTGATCTCGTCCCATCAAATTTCTCGGGCATGCTGATCTTTGGTTCTCTCGCAATCTGTTGAAGATGAACCGTTACAGTAGGAGCTGTTGCAATAGAGACTCGTATGGTTGAAGATCCATTGTTCGACTCCTTTAATTCTGAAATTTGTTATTGCAAATTGTGGAGAGCATTGTCAAGATCTGGAAACTGATCAGCTTGTAATTGGATAGTAGAGGTATCAAGTTTTTGCATCTGGAGCTGAAGACTCTGCAATGTGACGACAATTTCTGCAAACGTGTCTTCCATCTTAACTAACTAAGGAATAAACTTTAGTCTCGCCAAACTGTCAAAGACGAGAACATGACTGAACACAAACAAGAGATCAGACTAGAGGTACAAGACTAGACAAAAATTCAAGGTCGGCGTGGCCGAATGCATGGTAGGTAAACATGAATCAAGATGATCTTTATAACAATGGACAAGAGTACAATATATTGGAACTCGACTTGAATACATGAATGCTGGAAACTGGACTGGAGTACCAGATACTGGGAACTGGACTAAAGTACTGGAACTGGAAACAATAGTAGCTTGAACTTGTGTTGGCGAGACTGAAGAGTGTTTAGTCTCGCCTCTTATTATACTAGCTACTAGGAAGTTCCCTAAGAAGCTTCCCCAATGGAGGTTTCTTGATGGAGAAGTTTCCTTAAACAAAGGAGGTATCCTGATGGAGAAGTTTCCTCCAAAGGAAGCTTCCTGAGCAGTTTTCCAAGTTACTCTCGGTAATTTGGTAAACTCCCGGTAACTTGATAACTAATGGTAACTAATGGTAAATCATGATAGATCACGATAGATCATAGTAACTTCCGATAACATGATAACTTGGTAGCTTCTGGTATTTACTCCTGGTAAGTTCCTCTGGGGTATGTCCGTGATAGCGACACAATTGATAAAATCAGGCACTGTTAATGAAGGCACCTTCTTCAACATATTTCACCCTGTTTTCCCCTTTTATCAGAATCCACCCTAAATTTTGATGTTGAATTCTGCAAGTTAGCTGGTTGAATGAACCTTTGATAGTTTGGAGTGATTGACATGATATTGCCAATGTGACAACAAGAAAGTATCCAAAAACAGGTAACAGAGACGAGGAGAAGCTGTGGAATGATTACTTTCCTGACCCCAATTAATGGTGGGACAATCGAGGCAAAATGGTGAATGCCTGTTGGATTACAGAGAGTAGCAGATGCAATTGAGCATATGAACTAGTGTGGTAAGTTCAGTTGGGTGTTTCCTAGGACAAATCTAGGCTTTCATTGTCGGCTACTAACAGTGAGGCAAGGATGTATGCATGATTTGTGCACAGGCATGGATAGTTGAAGGAGCAGGGATAGAGTGTGGGTCCAAATTCATCCAAGAGCACTAAAAGATAAAACGTTTTTTTCCACGGTCTTTTCCACACTTTTTGGTGTGGAATCCGCCCCAGTCCACACCTGCCGTGGGTGTAAGTGGTTGATGGTTGGACCACATAGACCTGAAGATTGGTGGGTGTTTCAAGAATACCACAAGGGAGTTTTTGGCCAAGTTTCAAGATTTTTGGAGGAATTTAGCAATAATTCATTATTTTTGAGGTTTTTGGGCGACCGTAGCAAAAACAAATCCATCTACCAACCAAAAAATGGTTGGTTGACTATTCAATCCAAGGATTTTGGATGTCATCCATTTTTTTTTTATAGTATTTATAGTATAAGTAGGTTAGGATTTGAGCTTGCTCATGACTTCACTTGTGTTTTTTTGCTTGTAGTTGCTTGTTAGTGAGTTGCTTAGAGAGCTAGCTTGAAGCTTGCTTAGCCTTTGCATCTTGCTTGTGAAGTTCCTAGATTGCTTGTTGGCTTCAAGCTTAGCCTAGTTGTTTTAGGCAAGCTTGGAGGAAGCATCTAGAGTGCTAGGGAAACTAGGGAGATCCTAGGACCTAGTGTGTAAAGACCAAGAGCCATTTTATATGGAAAATGAGAGAGACTTCCCCAAAAAGCAAGTGTGTTTCATTTGAGAGTGTGGGGAGCCCTTTGGGAGTGCGAAGAGGAGGTAGGAGCAACAAACCCCATAGGAGAGGTGAGCACTACCCCTTCCCCCCTAAGTTTTGGTAGCCCATTTAGTCAAATGGAAGCATCTTGAGAAGGAGAGAAGAGTTCTTAGCCATTTTGCCATTGTTGCTTGGTGTTTTGTGTTTTGTTTGTCATTTGCTTGGTAGAGTCTTGTGCATTTACCCTAGCTTGGTCCTACTAACTAAGAGAGTGGTAGGAGTTTGGGAAAAAGAAGAGACTAACTTTCCTTAGTGGCCAAGAGGCCCAAGAACTTGCCATTTGTTCATTGTTTTGTCTTTTGGCTTGAGAGTGGAAGGATCTAACTATAGGGTGCTAGCCATGTAGTGAGGTAGCTCTCCTATAGGTGTGGGTTCTCTTGTGTTGGCCACTAGGCCTTTATGATTATTCAAGTTGATGGATCACTAATCCTTACTTCCAAACTAGCCATGCAAGGGTTAGCCTAGTTCAAGTTGGAAGAGATAGTGATATTAGTTCTTTTGTCATTTGAAGTTGTGAGAGTGGAGCCTAGAGCAACTAGGTGTCACCCCATTTGCCCTCTTCACTAGTCTTCCTTTTCCCTCATGAAGAAGAGAGGAAACCAAGAAGGTATGAAGAGAGAATCTTATTTGCAAGTTTAATTTTTGCTTTGTCCCATGTCGCTGGAAATTCAGATAGCTTCCCAACCCAATTTTTAGAGTGTGATTTCATTAAGTTTAGACCCCCATAGCTCATATAAGCTTGGGGGAACTTAGTGTTGAAGGAACTAATATGTTTTCTTTTGGTTTTGTTTGACTAACCCCAAGGGTTAGTGAAACCAAGAATGGTTGGCATGCTATGGGCATGGGCTGAGATTTTTTTCCAGGCATGATGGGCTTAAAAGTAGGCCATGATGATGGCTTTACTGCTTAAGTGAATAGCCAAGGTGGCTATTGCATGGTACTAAGCACGAGACAAGGGGAGGAAAGGCGTTGATTGGCGTCCCACGGCTGTCGGTCTGCGTGGCAGGCCCGAGCAGTGGGGGGGGAGGCGTTCAAATCCCGGCTGGACCCTGTGGCTAAAGCTTTTACTCGCCGGATAGACTGTTGGACCAGGATGCGGGACCCGCGTCAGCGCCAATGGTGCCGCGCCACGCAGCGGGTGGTAGGCCCCGCGACCGCCGGATAAAGACATCTCTTATTACCAGCGGTCCCTCATATAGAGGGGGTGACCATTTAATTCTTTTGAGGGAGGTTAATATAGCTTGAAGCTTATGGATGGTGCATTAAGGATAGTTTTTGGTGGCTAGTCTTGAATTCGAAGGGGCTGCCAAGGTCACCTCGGTGCTGTCGTTTAGAGTTATAAGAGATGGCTTAGAGCCAAGATGGCTTTGCGGGGTAACACGAGACACCTCGGCAACACCTGGCTTGGGTAAAGAATTTTGTGGATGACCGTTGGATGGAGGATGTAGTTTTCCATCCACGGGGTAGATGAAGTGGGGATGAATAGTGGATGAAATTAGGATGAAAAATACAGTTTTTCATCCGCTGGATGAAAATTCAGTCTAGCTCTAGGGGGGGTTTGTACCTAGGTCCTAGAGGCTAGGGGCTATGTATTAAGGGCTTAGGGGGTTGTTTGGACCTATAGGACCATTACCCTATGATTCCCTCACCATGATAGTGGTTTTTGGGCAACAAGGAAGGGTTAACCCCTAAACGTCCAAGCGACCCGAATCGGGTCGCTGGAGGTTTTCGGGGCCCACAACTTTTGCAGATCTTGGCCATTTGTGGTGAAATCTGGGCCATCTTGAGGGCCCAGAAGTTGGCTATCACCTCCCATTTATAGATCCCGTAGATCCCCTCAGCGCAGTGAGGAGGATTTTTTTAAGTACAAGGGGTTCGGCTGGAGATCTCCTGCGCCTCTTGTACCAGGTCCTATTTACTTCACACGTTTGGTGTACCCCCCCTACTTTGACCAAGTGTCACAAGCACATTGCTTGGCCAAATCGCCTGCTTTTCATCTTGCTAGATGAAGGATCTGGAGGGGGACAACTGGGGAGAAGATTAAGTTAAAACGGATGTCATCCCGTGAGGCAAATTCCCAATATAGTGACTCCAACTTGTTTTTTTTTAACTAGGGGCCCAAAAAATGGGCCCCACATTCAACGGCGGCAATTTTGCAGATCTGGGGCGATTGCCTCCAAATTTTGCACATGGCTTGATGTGGTTGGTGAGCACACAATGTGCGTCAAAACTTTAAATTGCTCATTTTCTAGCGAGTGCTTGCTATTTTTCACTGCAGGGGTGGATTTTTTTGGAAAAGTCAACGACCCCTCCTGGATGTTTAGGGGTTAATGTATTATTTAGGGGCTGAGCCAGATACCATTGGGAAGCTTAGACCAAGACCCACCTAATGCTTATTTTTCCAGAATTAGTGATTTTTTTAGGCTGGGAAATTAGTTTAAATTTAGTTTTCTGCTTAGAAAATCACCAAAAAATCAGGGAGATAAATAATTAAATCTAGGATTTTTTATTTCTAGTTCCTAGTTAGGAGAGCTTACCTAGGATAGCATGTTCCCCTTTTCTTTGTTGCACTATATTTCTAGGAAAATAGCCAGGAGCCTTAGAAATTAGCAGGGAAATTGGGATACTATCCAGGAATTAAGTTTTCTTCTGTTAGGCGAGGGTATGCTCTCCCCTCCGGATAGCAGGAACGCAGGTATCTCCTTTGCACGCACTTGCAATCCGGGGAAGAGTGAATGTGAAGCGACCCCGACCTAAGCGGCTTGCCCTTAACGTTTTTCAAAGTCTTCAGGAAGAAGTCACTCCATGCGAAGAGGACCTTCCGAGGAGACCGTACAATTCCGGGGTGAAGCCGTGTTAACGCTTATAAAGAAGTCTTGGAAGACAATTAGATAGGAGTAGATTCCGTAGGTGACACAAACGAATTTTGCCCTGCAAGCATAGGAGTTGGACCATGTGCTGGCTGGTAGTTTAGATTAGCAGGACGAGTTCCCTCCATCGATCACGGACCCTCCGCCAAGCTTAGCGACACATCTCACAGGTGGGCGGTTCTTGAGCCCAACCCATCTCGGCGCCGGACTCCAGGCCCCGGATTGACATTGCTCCTCCCGTTCGCTCGTCAATGAGCTTTGGCACTTTTTGGGTGAAGCAGTGTATATGCTTCACAAGCAAAGGTTTGTGGGATCCTACGGCATCACTGATTGGGAGGACACAATCAGGCCAGTGATGCGTCAGATGGGAATGTAACCTTCTCTCTTGCTATAAAGTTTATTTGCAATGCCTGTTACTACTCGATCTGGGCGCGAACCTTGGAACGTTCTTGATGATTTGGAAGCTGTGGACCTCACCGAGCAGGTAAAGGCTGATGACGAAACACCTCATGACCCCATGTCCGAAACCCACTCTCCTGAGGAACCCACGTTGGGTGGTGGTGCCGCACCCTTCCAAGGGACTCCTGCAACATTAGGTAGTAAACCAACTATTGACATCCAAGGTATATGTGATGTTATGACCACTTTATCTAGCTGCCCTGCTCTCATGCAATTGTTTTTAGACAAGCAGGTAGGGGCTGCACCAATGGCTAGGCCCAAAGAGGCTTTGCGCACTCACAAGCGACCCTATCCAGACCACGAGGTGGGACAGGATTTTTGAACTTTCTCAAATTCTTTGAGATGAGTGTCAAGTTCAATGACGACATCAACAAGTAAGATTTTACATTGCGAAGGCACCTGCCAGAAGCCAACAGTGAGATCCAAGGAGGAGAAAATGGTAGCACCATTAAGTTGATCCAGGGTGTCATGAATTCTGGGCAAAGGATAAACGTCACGTTTGGTCAGAGCATTCAGATGACGAAAATCAACACAAAAGCGAGTTGAACCATCCTTCTTGGCCACCAAAACTATTGGACTGGCCCAAGGGGAAATGGAAGGCTTGATGATCCCGACATCTAACATTTTTTTTATTTCCTCTTGCACCTGACTCCGCTCCTTCACACTCTCACGATAGGCACGTTGCTTAACTGAACTGCCCTCGATGACTATGTCATGTTGCAGAACAGCAGTCTTACCAAGGTCATGAGAACCTTTACTGAAGACATCAAAATTTCCACAGATAACATTATGAAGCTGACTACGCTGAGCATCAGTCAGATCAGGATCTATCTTGATTTCAAACAAGACTTGGGCTAAATGTTGGGCCTAATCAGGGGTGAGAAGATGAACCTTTGGAGTAGGGATAGAACTTGCCATAAGTAAAAGTTGGTCTACTGGATCATCCACTAGACCAATGTCAGCGAAGTTAAGCGCACCTTGGACCTCGCAAAGGTCCTCCAATAGGACAGCAGTTAGGCGGGCCACAACTTGCCCTTTGCGAAGCCTGATAGGGATTCGTTCGGGGTTGGCAATAAGTAATCGGAGCTCACCCCTGAAACATTTGTCCAAGACCCCAGAAGCCACAAGACAATGTTTGGTTAGCATCAACTGTTTCCACCCTTCCACCTCTAGGTAGCTACCCTCTGGGCTAAGGAAAGTCAGACTTGTTGCCACAATGTGTTGAGAAAAAGCTGGGATCTCAAGGTCATCTATCCTCTCCTTCTCACTGTTCCCAGCAGAGCGCCAGTCTAAGTGACCTGCTAACCATCGTCGTTTGGCGGTATTGTCATGGACTCCAGAGGAGGAAGCTCGAAGCGTGGCAAACGCGGAGGAGCCTCCACTCAAGGAAGAGGAAAAAACCAGGTCTGGACCAAAAAAAATGCCTTTGAGGCCTCTGGCTCCATCCTTGGAAAAGGCCCGACTTCAAATGCCACATTGCCATCCCCCAAGCCCGCTGAGGCGTTATGGGAAGATACAGAGGTGCAGAGCCTACCTATTATGGCTTTGAACAAAGACAAGTTGATCGCACAAGCGCAAAAAACAGGAATCCTCATCTACTTCCCTGGCAAACCCCGCCCTAGAGCTGAGATTAGGCGCTAGATAATCCAACATCTCGGACACCAAGGTGGACTCGCGCATCATTTCAGCCTCTCCATGGGCCGAGGCTCTATGCAGTCCTATTCTCCTCCAAATCAGATGTGGACAAAGCACTGGCATTCAACACCCAGCAATCCCCAGTCAAGGTCTTCATTTTCCCTTGGACACATGACTGGGGACACAAGAAAAGTGTTCTCTGGAGACCAAGGGTGATAGCGATACCCTTCCTGCCACCCACTTACCTCACATCACTCCCTGAAATCGGAGCAAGCTTTGGCACATTCATAGGTGCGATTAACGTATATGAACCAGTACAAGCCCAAATTGTCAGTGTGGACACAGAAATGGTGCAAAGCGATCACAATTCAGATAACGGAGTTCTAAGCTGGTCGTCCTCATGCCAGACAATGCCAAAATCGGCAGCTCCATCAAGTTGCCAACACTGGATGACTCGTTCATAATAGTGGTCATAAAGGAGGAGGTGCTTGCTGTTATCTGTTTTCGGTGCAATGTTGAAGGGCATGTCAAGGCAGACTGCCCAGGCGCAAAAGTCATAAGGAAAGATGAAGGCTCTTCCCAGCCCCTGCAAAGCATCTCCAACCAAGGTCAGAATCTGCAAGTGCCGGAGGCTATGGCAATGGACACCAACGAATACGTCACAATCAATGACAGGCTGCACACCTCAAAAAAAAGGAAAAGAAGTGCAGAGCTACTGGCCCCCACCTCGCCCAAGCGACCCACTGGCTCTGGCTTCTTCCCCGTAAGAATCATGGAGGCATGGGCCTCCTTTCCCTTCACAGAATCTAATCTCCAACAACTGGATAGTGGCAGCCTGGCAATCTCTTTCCTGGAACTTCACTCCTTCAAATCAAAGCCCCTACCTGGATGGGCACAGGGTTCAAATTACGCGAGGGAGAAGGCGGCAATCTGTGTCACCCCACTGCTGTACACCTTCATTGATGACTACACCAATTTTTTCCTCCCAAGTATCAAAGAAGCGTTTCAGACAACATGGGTTACAGAGGCCATTGCCCTTCAATTCGGAGTGGGAAAGGAAAGCCTATATCACGCCGCACTCACCTTAGGGGGGGTGCTCCAGGAGCTCTTCCCTAATCTAAACCTCACTTTAAATCACATTCAACACATTGGCATCATGGTGGTTAACAATGACTCTCATCCAGATTTAGCAATTGTCCATGTCATGCCAGTGATCTATAGTAGAGGTCTGGATACCACAGGTGCCCATAACTCGTGGATTTGGGTGTGCAAGTATTTTCTCTCCTGCAGGGTCAAGGATCCAAATGAATGGGCTCGCAGCAAACAGATCTTCGAGCAAGGTCTCAAATGGGTGGACGAACATTACGAAATGCAGATGGAGAAAGGAAAATAGCCCCTGGTGCAGTCAAACACAAATAGGGAGCTCGTACTGGCGGGGGAAAATCAGTTTAACATCTCCTCTAATGCGGTGGCTGACACCTCCATCACTTTCCTGCTACCAGAGGTGACCATCAAATCGCCTCCAATGGTAAGCATGTCCTCCTATGCTTGCTCCCCTCTCTGTTTCTGTGTCCCTCATGCTACTAACAGCAAAAGAGTTTGGACCCTCATGCTGGACAATCATCCAACTCACCAAAAACTCCTGCTAGGTTGGTGGGACTCCACAGTACTCCCCTCATCCCCATCGGCACTTCTATTTTTTTCTCAGATTCTTTCTTGGGACATCTCTACTACAAACCTCTCGATCCACAAGGACAGTGCAAACCAATATCTTCCCATCAACTACAATAGCAAAAGGAAGAGGTCCACAACAGTGTACACCTGGAAACTTCCACGTTTGCTTCCCCTTCCCAAAGGATTAAAATGGGTCTCAGCTTTGGGCAGTTGCAGGGTTGAGTAGACCAAAAACGGCAGATCCTGCTCCATGAAAGTCCATGACCAAAAACAACATCATTGATGATACTATCCAAAATATTTTTTTAGTGATAGATAATGATATACTGAACATATTTAGTAAAGAATCCTACCCCAAATATTAAAGATATAATTCATTAAATATTTTAGTCTATTATTTAGAGAAATTATGAAAAACTAAAAATTAGAGTTTACAAAAAAAATTCAATATGCAACCTAGCCATTGAAGATTATAGGTTTTTATACTTCTAGAAAAACAAGGACACCCAAAATCCAAAAAACAAGATGAGCTATGGACTTTAAAAAAACGTCTATTTTTTTTACATATATTAGTCCATATGAGTCAAATGACAAATGATTTTGCCACTTCAAATTCATACCTATGATGTGGACCAAAATGACCACCTTAAGTCCAAATTTCAATGGAATTCACTAATGACACATAGGAGAACTTGAGTCCATTGTAATTCCATTCACTGTGGTAACAGTCCACAATGACGGTGTTCAAAAGTCCATAGCAGAGTCATTTCTTATCGGATTCATGATTGGAGAGTTGCTATGGTGGGTATTGAAGCTAGGAATCCAATGACATATATATATTTGCTGGTTTTAATGAGTTAATTTAAATTCAATTGATGACACCATCAATTGCAGTCATCTAAAACTGTGCCGGTAACGTCCATTTTGGTCCAGTCAACCCTGTATTCACCCCTTTACCTTCATCAGATAGACGCACAAAATTTCTTTTCAATCCTCTATGGCCATCAGATCATGCTAACAACATGGGCCTTCCACTCGCCAACTCATGAACCTCTTTCTTTCTTCTTGGAATATAAGAGGCCCCGGATCTCATCATTCTGCCCCGAAAAGGGCTAGGGTAAGAACTTGGGCATCAGGATTTATTCGTGGCTTCAATCTCATCTTTTTGCAAGAACATAAGATAGACCACACTAAAATCACCTCTCTAGGAGCATCCTTCTGGCCCTCTGCCACTGTTTTTGGAACCCAACAATAATAGACTCGAGAGGAGGCACCGCAATTTTGCTCTCTCCTTCTCTACAACAAACGCTTGTTTCCAATGACATCTGGATACAGGGAAGAGTCCAGTTTCTAGTTTTGAACCTGAGTCAAACCATAGGCATGGTGGGTGTCATTAACATTTATGCACCAAACGGGGAAGAAGAAAGGGTGGCTTTGTGGGATCACATCAGGGACAAGATGCTGCAGCACACTAACATCCAACAGTGGATATCGGGGGGAGATTTCAACATGGTGGAGGAGGGTACAAACAGGCTGGGACAAGCTGCTCATGTGGCATATCGACAGAAAAAAAGAATTCATGGGACTCACTTTGCATGATTGTGGGCCTACTGGATGTCACAACGCCGAAACAAAGAGAGCTCAAATTCACATGGACAAACACAGGGATCCGCCTAACCTCTGCCAAGCACGTCTGGACAAATTCTACTGTACAGCAACTCTGGCGTCTTGGTCTAAGTGAGTCCCACTCCAGCCCATACAGCCCGGTTTTGATCATGCCTCCGTCCACATGATGCTAAGCACCCCAGGCTCCAGAGTGAAGGGTAGGGGCTTCTTCAAACTCGACCCCACATTCCTCAAAGATCAGAAGGTCATTCAAACTCTGCAACAAACATGGGCAACTGCGGAGGCACCTTTCACTTCACCAACTTTGCGCTTCCTGACAAAACTCGAAATACTCAGGAACAAATGCCAGGCAATCTCACGGAAAAAGCAGAGGATTCTAACAGGAGGCAGAAAGCCCTCACGAAGTGCCTGGAGGTTTGCCAGTATCAATTGCAGACTGGACATGAGGGCCCTTACACAATGTTTTCATACAAAACTGCCAAACAGAATTTGTCCCTACTGTTGCATGCCAAAGAAGAGTTCATGAGGATCAAGGCAGGAGTCAAGTGGTCACTCAAAGGCGAAAAGATGAATAAATACTTCTTCATCAAAACAGCTCAAATGCGTTCTGCAACCCTTGTTCTGGCCCTGCGGGATTCAGCCACAAGTCTGCTGGTGGACAACCCCAGGACAATGGCTCATGTGGCTGCAGGTTACATCAAAAACCTCTTTAAAAAACAACAACCATCACTTCTAAAAGACCAGGCCACAGCAACCCTGCTGCAGCACATTCCCTGCGCAATCTCTCAAAGGGACAAAGCAATTTTGACTGAACCATTCTCCATGGAGGAACTGGGTAAAGCGATGGACTCCATGGCATCCCAAAAATCTCCAGGCTTGGATGGCCTCCCTGTAGAGCTCTTCAAAGCAATGTGGCAGACCCTTGGGGAAGAAAACCTGCTCATGGCCAGTGACATTCTTGAAAAGAAAATTATGCCATCACAAATTTCTGAAGGACTTCTTAGTCTCATTTTCAAGAAGGGAGACAGGGAGGATATGGCCAACTACCGCCCTATTACATTGTTGAAATCCACCTACAAAATTATAGCAAAGGCCCTTGCATTGAGGCTGCAACCTCTGCTGTCAAAGATGATAAGGCAAAACCAAACAAGCTTTCTCAAGGATCGCATGATTCTAGACAACATCCTTCTGGCACATGAGGCCCTGCACAAAGCTCATGTGAACAATCAACCTTTGGCATTTCTTATGTTAGATTTTGAAAAGGCATTCGACTCCATAGATTGGACATTTCTGATAGGAGCCTTGGAGAAGACAGGGCTTGGGGGCCCCTTTCTTTCTTGGGTTCAGATCTTGCTGCACTCGGCCTCCAGCAGAGTGATGGTAAACAATGTGGTCTCCAAGAGTTTTCCAATCTCCAGATCGGTTAGACAGGGGTGCCCCTTGGCCCCATTTCTATTTTTAATAGCTGTAGACTCCCTGGGTCACTTGCTTGACCACCGAGTGGACTGTGCAACACGCTCTTCTTTAGCTGTCCTCTTCAGTGTCGACACATTGCGAGCCATTCAGCACTATACTTCCTGCAACGCACCACCTGACCACGCTAAACATGGTTTGGACTCCAATGCTTATTGCGGCCCCTGCCAATGAGGTAAAAATGTGCACCTGTATGTTACGAGAGTATTGCAACTTTCATGGTTTTGTCATCAGGACCATTATACAACAACATTCAAAATGATTTGGCTCTCGTTTGTGCATGAGGAGGAATTCCGGGTCTTACAACATTGTGTAACAGAAATTGACAAAACGTCTGCCTTGTCTTCTTGTTTGACCCATAACCAATGTTAGGCATGAGGATCCCGCCTTTGAACTTGCACTGAAACCGAGAGTCCATACACCATCCACTAGGTGCACTGTCTTCTTGTTTGAACCATAACCAATGTTACGCATGAGGATGCTGCCCTTGAACTTGCGTTGAACCCGAGAGTCCACAAATCATCCCCTAGGTGCCTTGTATTCTTGTTTGACCCATAACCAATGTTAGGCATCAGGAGGCTGCCTTTTAACTTGCGTTGGACCCGAGAGTCAATACATACATCATATCCCTAGGTGCCTTGTCTTCTTGTTTGACCCATAACCAACCATTTGCTGTTCATTACAATCAAAGCCTACAAGCCAGGATATAACTATCCACTGTATGAAGTGCATAGAAGCCACTGTTGTAAATGCATACACGACACGAAAATGAGAAACCATCTTTTAACGACATTACAACGAACAGGCACAATTTTTATTACAAAGTTATGGAGGGACACAAAATGTCTAAAACTGTGAACATCTCGAGACCCCCCAAAATGATGAAATTTGCATTTCAGTCACTAGAACTATCCCCTGAAACTTGTGCCGTATCATCGACGTAAACCCGAGCTCCGAGGTGCCTGTTGTGCTTTCGAGCACATGGGGGAGATAACATGAAACTCTGTTGACGAGCAATGGCCTCCGCGTAGTCGGATAGGATGTATGAACGTGGAGGGCTGCATCAGAAGTCACTGTGAATAAAAGAGACGTCGACCAAAGGAATAGCTTCCAATATCCTGCCACCAAAAGATCCACAATTGCAGCAGCCACCATTAATGGGATATGGGGGGCCATTTTCGCGGGAGAAATCGGATGCTTATAGAAAAACAACTTACTCACATGCGAAAAGGCTACACCTGCCAACACTCATATCGGAGATGCTCAAATTGTCTATGTACGCAGATGACACAGTTTTGTTGCTTGACAATTCCACCACAAGCAACATTGATAGAGCTCTTCATACTTTGTGCACCTTTTGCCTGGGTTCCGGACTGAAGATAAACTGGAAAAAGTCAATAGGGATCTTGTCCCAGCTGCAAGACAGCTCAGGTGTGACACATTGTCAACCCTGGGGAGCTGACATCGGCTTGAGGTGGTTGCGCCAGTGCCAAAAACATCAAAACTTTGGGCTCAATCACTTAGATGGATTGTTCAAGGCAAAAAACGCGGCAGTGGCTCTCGGCTCCAGACCTTGGCAATCTATCTGGAGAGCGTGGCAAAGCATCAGGGGTAACCTTACCTAAAGAATGCCAGCCAGCCGGCAGGAATGTCTTCGGCAACTCCTATTCTCAAACTACAACATGGACTCTCCTGTCTTGCTCACGCAAACCCCTCGCTGGGCTTTCTGGAAGGGGCAGGGTTTCACTGACATTGCAGCAATGCGCTCGGGGGAAAATTTCCTTACAGAAGAGGCCATATCAGGAACCTTTGGCAGGAGGAGATCCATGGCCTGGGGCGCTCTCCTGGCCAATATCTTGCAATACATGACCCCATTGCTGGAACAACAAGCTCAGAATTGGACGGCTCCTGTCTGGATGGCTTGCAACAGAGACAATGAAAAGATAGTGATATTGGTCATAGAAACTCTTCGACCAATGGCATTTGGACTGGGGTTTCACACAGATTGCGAGGGTGACCTCTCTTATACAGGGATGGTGGAGGTTCCTAAAACAAACTTGTTCCACATACGGGTGCTTGATGGCAAAGGAAATGCAAACCCCTTGCCACCTCAAGGGATGGAGGCTCAATGGGCCCGCCATGAAACACTCACCTGGTTTCTCATCTGCCCTTTGGAAGATCTGCGGTTTGACCCAGGGGAGTGGAAATGGATGGACAAGAAGAAAACCCCTTTCTTTGGATACACAGTGAAGAAAGGGTACTCCCTGGCCTGCCCGCCCCAATCCTTTAGAGGTAAATGGTCAGCAAAATGGGGCAACAACAGCCTTACCCAAAGGATTTGGAACAAGATATGGAAAGATGTTTGGAGGAAGCACAGGCCTGCAAAGATATCAGGCTTTCTATGGAAGCTCGTACACAGAATCATTCCAGCCAGGCAGAAAACGCATGAGGATAACCCTACCTATACTCTCTGCCATTCACAAACGGAATCCATAGAACATTGTCTGCTGTCCTGCAATCTTTCAAGTAGAATCTGGGGGCGGGTTCTCTCGTTCTACTCTCATTGGGCTTCTTTCCCAGCCCCTTCTCCTCCATCTCTACTGCTTTTAAATTTCCTGCCTGGTCTAACAATGAGTGTTTGCCCAGTATGGAACACTCTTAGAGCCCACACCTTGTGGAGTCTATGGAGAGCCAGATGCAATTGGGTTTATGAAGGAAAAGCCCCCTGGGGCAGATCAATCCTCTTTCACATTTATTTTGATCTATTAACTGAGGGGCGAAAAGCGTGGGACACTGTTTGTGCAGCTCTTCCCAGAACTTCGGAGCAACGAGGGATGAAGCTGCTTCAAGATTTCGCCGAGTCCTGGGGCAAAGGCAACTTGCTCGGCACCAATCTACCCAACATGCGCTTTACCTGGAATCAATCAATCCCCCCTCAATGGGAAGTCCCCTGGTGATGGAGACGAGGCAGACTTCAATTGGAGGCATAAGAAAAGTCGAGATCCTAAATTTAGAACTCAGCTCAAGTTCTAAAGTACCGAATCTGTCTTCACATTGCCACTGCAGATCTTCTCCAACTCCTTGTCTTCTCAGCTCGTCAACTCCGGATCAGCTCTGCACCTCATCTTCGCATGACCTTTGTGCTCTTATTTCAAGGAGTAGCTAGCTATCTCTCCAATCTAAACCATTCTCGGAACAATGCATCCAAGTCTCTCTTGCATAGATCTTTCTTACTGCTCTTTCACCCTGCCCTAGCATAGCACGTTATCTCTCTTACAACCTCTGCTTTACCACTATTCACTCCCTCCCTATCTACTGATAGCAAGTTCGCTACGGCCACGGGGATGTTTTTGGGTGGTTATTTTTTCCAACAATGTGACATCTTCTTTTAATTAATTTGACTAAAAGGGCCTCTGTCCCTTTCCATTAAAAAAAAAAAAAAAAAAAAACCTATTAAGGGGCCTGATTTGTGAGCTGTCGCTCCCAGGTGCTTCCCTTTTTAAGCAAAACAGAAAAAGAAAAAAGAAAAAGAAAAAGAAGACAAGAAAAAATATATATATATATATATATATATATATTTTAAGGGAAACCTGGGAGCGACTGCTCACAATTATTTTCTTTTCCCAGGCGTGAGACTGAGCAAGACTAGGGTTTGCTTCTGCCGGGGTCTGTTTGTTTGCGAGAGAAAGGGAGAGCAAGGGAGAGGGTGCTGCAATGGAGGCCGTTGACACGGTGGTGAGGCCGATTAAGGAGTTTACCAAGGACAGCATCCGCCTCGTGAAGCGGTGCCACAAGCCAGATCGCCGAGGTAATGATTTCACTAACGTATCCCATCTTCGCGTCTTCCTCTTTTAGGCCCTTATTTTCCCGTCTTGGTGTTTGAAGTTTGCTGGAGTTAAATGTCCTCCAATTTGTAGCGTTCATGAAGATTTCTGTGTTCCGAGCTCTTGCTGGTCACTGTATTCGGGTTCATGGATAGCACACGCTGTAGTTTTGGTCTCTCTGTTTGTTAAGTGTTTGGAATCTAGGCGTGCTCTGGTGTCGGGTCCCTTCCAACAGACCTGGTACTCTATCTGAGTAGTAAGAGCTTTATCGTGTACTGACAATCTGTATATCGGGTCGTTGAACGTGTCAGAGTTTTCTAAAGTGGCGATAAGAACCGCCCTCGGCTTTGTTGTTATGGGCTTCATTGGCTTTTTCGTCAAATTGATATTCATACCCATCAACAACATCATTGTCGGATCTGGATAGCACCTGGGTAAGCTTCTTCTCATGTCAGCGGCGATCCAGAGAGTATGCGGTGGAGGTCCTGGAGGCCCTAATTTTTCACTTGGTTCTTAGATATTATTGGTGAACCGCATGGACCTTCTATTTGTTGGATTGCAAAGCAAACTGCGGGAGTATGGGGGATTCTCCTTTTTTAGGTGTTTGAATTGATCAGAGATGATGTAACATTTTTGATGAGGAATATTTTGTTCCATCACAGAGTTTTTAAATTGATAAGCAATAAGCACACATCAACTTTGAATGTGGGTGCTTTCTCTATCCCATTAATTTTTTGACAAGGGGACAAATCAAGTATTTGTTGTCTGGGGTCCTTATTGTAATAGATCCTGTGCAGTCTGGATGGAGTAGTTTGTGAGGGTAAGAGAAAGAGAGCTGGGCGGAACAGGGCAATCTCATAGCACCTCCCTTCACATTCTAAAAACAAGGCGTCAACAGTATTGGCTGGGGTGTTGAAGGTTAGATGTAGTGTGAGAAGACTGTCAAAACTCAACAGCATTGCACTGTTATGTGTACAGGGGAATGAGTTGATCATTTATGGCTGACGGATCAATGACAGCCATGGTTCCTTCTGTGTATTATGTGAAGTTTGGAGAGGTTCAATTGCCAAGTTTGATGCTCAATGACAACTGTTGGTTGAGATTGGAGTGGATGCTTGCACGATGGGAGTGAAGTAGAGCGAAGGCTGTGGGGTGGTTCCCAAGCTTCACATTAAGATTCTCAAGTTTTGTAAGTTTTAGAGACAAAATTGTAGGGGGTTTAGGCCGATTCATGGAAATGTCTTCTGATTTTCAACTTGGTGATCTCATGGTGAAATCAGCTTTGGACGGTCTTTGAACTGGGTACGCTTATCAGCCTGATCACTCTGTTGGCTTGATTTTGATCTTCACTTAGGGTGTCCAGCGTAATCCACATCCCTCATGCACATGCGGAACTGTTTTCTTACTTCTAGTGATTGGGTGATTGACCCAGCTCGAACAGTCAGTTCGGGGTGAACTTCAGTCAAGTTTTCAGGAACTTGTGAAAGAGTGGTCCTACTTTGGCTTAACTGGATCTTATGGCAGCTGATCAAATCCTATGAAGAAATATTGTGAGAGCTGTCTGGCAATATAGTTCATTCACCCCCATGAAGGAGGGATCTGAGGGAACTTATAGCCAGTTCTAGAAATTTTTCTTGGAATCAGACACCTACCTGCTGGTGGCTATCAACACAGAAGATCTAACAATTTTTTGTATGTCGTATTGAGGTTGATCACATCCTGGGTGTAATAGTTCTGAGGTGTTCGGCACCATTTGTACATAAGAGAGCTCCAGCTCTACATGCTCTTGTGTAGATTGAAGTATTACTATGGAGATCTAAATGCGAGCCAAGGTCTACTGCTAAAAACCAAGTGTCAATAGACTAATTTCTGTTCATGTTCTGCAAAAAGCAGTCTCATCAATTCACATATGCAGCAAGTACCAATATGTTTAAAGTTCCATTTCCTGTACATCTATGTGCAGGGATGGTATCTCTACATTGAAGCATTCATACTTGATCTTCAGAAACCTACTGAAAAGTATTATCCCAAAATGAACACTAGATGCCCATCTTGCAAAAGAACTAGAAAGTCATTCTTGGGCCTCGGTCTGAACCACGTCCAACCATACTCTACTCAGTTTTCAGTTCAAGTGGAGAGATAGTTGGTACTTCGCAGTTCCAAGAAAAGCTGAAGTGGGTTTTCTGGTGTGAAAAGAGGTTTCCAAAGGACTGTGTAGGAATTTTAAGGGAATTGTAAGGGAATAAAGATTTGAGTCACGAGTGTTCACACAGCACCTCAGGGACAGTTGTGCAAAGGACCTGAATCGGGATGTGTGTGGAGAATGGGCCTAAGATGTAAGTAAGAAGGCAGCGATTGTAGAGAGCCACTGGCTTCACGCAAGAATCTATCGATGTGGGTTTGTGGAACCGAGTGTGTTGCACATCTGTGGAGAGTTGGATGCGGGTTTGTGTGATTCTGTTTGGAGAGGGAGGGGTGATGTGAGGCTGTGAGGATCACTAAGTAGATGTGACTGTGTGGATGTCTTGTTCAGCCAGAGCATTTTCAGAGGTTTTCCCGAGATGGGTGGCCCTCTCCCCTCTCTGCCATGCTTGGGGGACCAGTCTCTGTCCAGTGAGAGCCCTTCGCAATCTACTGTCACCTCTGCCCCTACAGGCACCGAGAATATTATCGAGATCCCATCCATTGTGCGGCTCAATGTTGGGGGAACCATCTTTGCAACAACAGTGGAGACTTTGACACAGCGGGACACAGATTCCATGCTGGCTGTCATGTTCAGTGGTCGGCATCGCCTGCATATGGATCCGAAGAAGGGGGCAGTGTTTATAGACAGAGATGGCACACATTTCCGACATATCCTGAATTGGCTGCGTGATGGCATTGTGCCGATGATGGAAATCCAATCGTATCAGGAGCTGTTACGGGAGGCTGAGTATTACCAACTGACGGGGTTGATGGAGAATTTGATGCCACTCCTCTGCAAAAAGGATGAGGATGACAACACCAAGCCCGAGATGACGCGCCGTGATGTGATCAAGTGTCTCCAGTTTGAGAAAGTGCGCCTCCGCGGGGTCAATCTGTCAGGGCAAAACCTCTCCAAACTGGATTTGAGTAATGTGGACCTCAGTCACGCTCGGCTTATCAACACCTTCTTTTCTCGTGCCAAGCTGCAATGTGCGCTATTCACTGGAGCTGAGGCAGACGGTGCCAATTTTCACTACGCCAATCTCTTTTCTTGCTTGTTTAATGGGGCTAGCATGCGTGGATCGGTGTTGGCTGGTGCCAATCTGCAAAGTGCCAACCTGGCAGATGCCTGTTTGGTCAATTCCAGTTTCTGCAATGCAGACCTTCGGTCTGCCCACTTACAGAATGCAGATCTTTCAAATGCAAATCTTTCTGAAGCAAATCTAGAACAAGCAAACCTCAAGGGTGCCAAACTAAATGGAGCCAACCTGCGTGGGGCTAATCTTCAACGAGCTTATCTGGCTCATGTCGATCTTAGAGACACTGTGTTGGAGGGGGCGCTCCTCGGTGGTGCCAATTTGCAAGGAGCGATGCGTTGACATTTTTTGGTGCTTTTCCAATTTTACTAGGTTTCTCTTCTTACTGTCAAATGTAACTAACAGTTCAGGACTTCAAAGCTGCTGTCAGAGTCTCCTTACACTGTACATTGAAATAACAAGGGGGCAGTTTGACACCGGTGCAGGCCATGGAGTCTTTTTTGGGATCTTTATTAAGGGGCATAGGGGCCAGAAATTAGTGTCACCACTTCTGCCTGGATGTCATCGTTGTGGCAATTATCAATAAAGCTTCAAGGTGAGGTCCTAGATCAGTTACAGATTCAACACAGTGTTTTTGAAACTTTGCCCGAGGCCAACGTTTCAGCGTTGGTTTATCTTTCCTTGTATAAGAGGGAATCTAATCAAGACTGAGGAATGTGCAAGGAGTGATTTGTCTCAAGATGGGCCCTTTTGTTCTCTGCTCACTCTGTGTAACCTGCATTTGGGAACTGAACATATAAGGCAGGCAACTGTCAGGTCTCCATACAACTAAATGTGTGGTGAAAAAGATCCAAGGGAGATTTTTGCAAAAGAATTGGTTGGTTGTGCACAGGAGAGAGAACCCTGATGAATTCACTGCAGGCAATCTGCGGTGCTTGAGTTGCTGTACACAGAGATGGAGATATATGGGAGGAAAGGAAGGAAACCGAGTTCACATGAATCCAATGCAGGCTTTTGGAGTGACAGGTTTCCTGTATGTCTTGAGCATGGTTGGTGCTACACATTCAGTAACAACACAGCTCATATTCCATGTTTAATTGTTGCAGTTCTAACGCAGTCACAAAAGTTCGTTGGCAGATTGGGAAGTACCGTAGCTGTCACCCTAGTGAATTCAAAGATGCTGAGCTCTGCATAAAATATGTCATTACTGCTGATACAACGGAGTGCAAATGAATCAATGAACTTGCAGTGAAGCATGGAGGGCAGCATATCCTGTTCAGTTTTATAATGCAGCCCTAGACATTTCACTATAAAGCTTCCAACCATCGTAATGAAGAGATTGCTTACAGTGCTGAGACTGCAGAGTCATCCTTAAAATTTTTTGCGACATGCAGCCTTGTGGCCAAAGGCCCAAAATAGTTCAACAGAGCAGAAAAGTAGAGGAGGGGAGTTGGGGTGGGAGCAAATGCACTGCCTAGCATCCCATAAGGCTCTGTCGACTAGTGTAACTTACTTTACAGAAAAGTAAATAAAAAGAAAGACATAATCTGCCCCTCAATTGGCCAGAGAACACAGGTAGAACACCACATAAACCAAAATGCAACTAAAACCTCCTAAGTTACAAGGGCAGAGTGCCCTATTGGGGGTTCTCTGTCCTATTTACAAAGTCTATACTGGGTCATTTTCCCTGTTCCTTGCTAAAAAGAGAAAATGCACAGGCGACTGACTTTTAAGGGCAAGAGACTTGTATGGGCAAGAGACGAACACTGCCAGGAGTTTTACATGGAGGGTAGTACTTTAGGCACTGTTGTGGCAGCACTGGCCCGCAACAGCTGTTGGTTTGATTGGAGCAAGTCACTTCAGGCACCCACTGTCCTTGTGACAATTTGTCCTACACCAATGCTTATGGTCGCTGTCAATATCGCAACAATCACACTAATCAGTTGCTCCCCAGCCTGAAATCCGCAAACTGATACCTGTAGAGCAAACCACACTACCAAATTATTACTCAGATCAGTGATGTTACACCTGGATAGACATGACAGTGGAGCAACAGACCGAACTAATGTCCCTGCTAATGAGCCTGTTGGACGGCCAACACAAGTACAGTCATAGTAACCACCTTATGTTTGCCATTATCCCACTTGACTGCCTCAGTGATGGATGCCATGGTCTGTATTGCAGTCATTTCTTTCTTCAACTCCTCACTGCTTCTCTGTGTTTTGTCCTCCTGAATTTGCATCTGTAGTCTCAGCTGTTTCATTCACTTGCCCACAATTACCTCATCAAAATCCCTCTCGCTCCCTTGATAGTCCCTCTGAGTTAATGATCAACATGTCTGAAGCACATATCTACACAAGATAGGGAAGAGTAACACACTTTGGCTTCTGAAAATTTGCATAGATGCATGGTTATAAACCTAAATAGGTAGATGGCCATGGGTAAAGAGCTTTGGGAAGAGTCAAATACAACTAATCGGGCTCACCAATGTGTGTGTTCCTGGGTGTACCCCTTTGCTGGTTCTTGTGTTCACACGATACTTATAAGCATCACAAAGGTAATAGCAGTATGGAAAAACTGAAAACTAAGATTGGGTGTATAGCATGAAGGATTTACTTTCCGGTATGTAAGAGTGGCCCCCTGCATCTGCCGCACCATGTTGATATCACCTCCAGGCCATACCATGAGTGCCAGAAGTGTGAGGAATACGTCCAGGGAGGCAATGACAGTCACACTGCACACAAGAATACACACCAGTGCTATGATCTGAATAACTCTACTGTGCCACTCATTATTGAGCTAGTGGACCAGCCGAGGTAGCAAGGAACCTCATAGTGACGAGAGCTGTAATGGTTTCAGTCTGAGATTAGACTTGATCAGCAGAAATTTTGGGCATCTGTCTAAGGACATCAACATCCTGGCAAGTTGCAAAGACCACCATAAGACGAACATTTCGTCCACGCAGAGAGGTTATGAAAGGTCAATGACTGCCCAGGCACCAATGGGTCAAAAAGCTATATAGAAGAAAGAAAGAGACAATACAACCAAAAAGCTACTCGAATAACATATCAGTTGACAAGCCAGAATATATCAGAGGTAGGACTTACATGAAGTAGATATCGTCCCTCTTGATGCCCGTAATCAGCCGCAGAGCGACAAATCCAATGAGAATCAAGCAATAGCATGCAAAGTATGTGGTGTAGTACTGCACAATGCCCAAGCAACAACCCACATCATTTCCACCGACTTTCCATCATTAATCTACAGACATAGAAGAACTTGAGGGCAATACATTGAAGCTGTTGAGTTCTATGAAAATGTATGCATATGGGTGGAAGTGTGATGGGGCACCACAGCGGAGTAAACTTTGCAAAGGAGACAGATGGATAATAAAATAGATTAACCAGGTTTTATGTTTCCTATTTACAGCTTAATGACAGTAGTAATGCCTATTGAGGAACAAGGATGGTTGGATAAGTACAACCTCATGAACCCATTATGGAAAATAAAACATGTAATTGAGCTGATAGGTGAAGGCAAGAGACTCACTTTGATGCGCTTATGGAAACCTAAGCCAAAATCATGCACCAGCATCCGGCAGGTCCACCAGGCTTGCAATGAGTCTGGGTCATTGAAGTCGATCCAAATGCCCTGCCCCCTGAGGCCTCCACTACGATTGCTACCACCACTGCTACTCCCACCCCTGCTCCCGTTGAGCCTGATCAACCACTCATAAGACCTTTTGCGCAACGACCGAAGAGAGCGAGGCGTCCGGATATGCAGACTGCCTGTATAAACGCCTGTGCGCAAAAGCTCATCCAGCTTTGAGGCCACATAGTGGCGCCGGCGAAAATCCAAAACCCCAACCATCATGAAGGCCACATTCGACCACATGGAGAAAAACATGAGAAAAAAGCTTGAGACAGTGATAGTATACTTTGCCCAAAGTGGCCCTGGTATTCGGTGGCCCCCTGCATCCCACAAAAAAGTTTGTGTTGGGTAGGCAGTAATATTCTCATGAATCTTCTCTCATTAAGGTACACACATTTTTCTGCACAGACTTAGTTAACTATTCCTCAAAATGGACAACTATAGTCCGATGAAGACAATCAGGACAACAAAACCGCTGAGGACAGCACACCCACTTAAGTAGTAGTCGTGACTCTCTGACTCATGGAAAGTGACTGGGGAAAGGACTCATGAGATGAGAGACACACCAAGGAAAAACCGACCAACAATAGGAAGCACTGCAATGGCCAAGGACAAGCCGAATGCACATTTTTGAAGATGTTGACTTAGCAGCGTATGGCCCACCCTTCTCAGCCTGTGTCATCCCCCGACCACATTCTGCTCTTAGGACAGCACATTTTGCTCAAACGTGAACATGACTGGCATAAGGCCCAATAAAGAAAGTACAAAATCTGTCACCAAGACACCAACAAACCAAGGTGAATCTAGGACACAGACACACAAGAGATTGAAGATGTAAGATTTAGGCAGCCCTTAAATTGGCACTTGAGACTCCCAACATGCTACAAATCACTGTTGACACAAAGCATACTGTCAATAGGAACCTGCTGAGGCTTGATGATTGGTGGATCACATGTGCTGCATACAAGTGTACAGGCAGGCGTCCTGGATGCAGGATACCCCCCTGGGTTGTCAATGCCATCGCATCCAGGCACTCTTCACTTCCAGCTTGCAACCATTTGTTGGCTTCTTCCATTATTGTCAGCGATGAATGCTGGATAGGAAATCAAGCATGTCAAAGTTAAGAGCTGCAGATGCTAGACTATCATTTTCCATGATCCGCGAAAAGAAAAGAGCTTCACGTACTGCCATAGGGGAAGTCCCTTCCAATTGATATTATCAGATCCCAACATAGACATATGTCATCCCAACATGGACATATGAGAAAAGTGTACAGGAAAGGGTATGAACCATGTGCGGATCATCTTTCTCGAGGCGGAGGTCAGCCACCATGTCAGAAATGGCCTCAAATGAGTCAGTACTGGTATCAAGCTGGAAAGAGGAAGCATGCAGCATCATTCTGCAGCGTACTGCAGCTAGGAATAGCTCTTCTTTCAAAATCTTCCGTGGAAGGGGATTATTCCACCCACCTAGGAGCTTCACCAAACAACATTGTGGCAAACTTCAGATATGTGGCCATACCACCTCCTAAATTTATACACACTCACTATCTCAGACTAAAGTTGCTTTGTCTAGGGCAACTTTTGCTAGGTTTTATTCAACCTCCATAGCCATACAGTACATCTTACATGCCTGGAAAAACACCTGAAACTGCAAACATCTAGACAGATATTTTTCATACAATCACAAGCGGCCTATTGCAGCAGCTATGGCCAGTGTGATACATTTAGCTCTTACACAGTCGGTAAAACCACCTCTGCTCTGTTGCCAAGATCTGGCTGTACAAAACAGCAAATCCCCTACCTACCTAACCAGCATAAATCCTGTGGGATGTAGCTCTGAGTGAGTGACTGGAGGCATGGCAATGTGAGCATACAGTCATGTGCCGTCGCATAGTCTGGTCCACCAAAACCGTCCGCATTTTTTCCATCTGCACCTTTGATGCAAATGCATACTTGGTTGCAACCACCTGCCATCACCCACTCAACCACACTCACCAATGTGAAGAAGATGAATTTCTGGGACAATGGTTCGCCTTTGGCTGTTTCCCATGATAAGCTACAAGATATTTAAACTGTGAGAATTTCGACCTTACCACTAGTATGGCAACTTGATGGCAAAGCCTTGTACCAAGGTGGATGAATGGAAGCCACACATGTGCACCACAAAGCCAGAGTTGCACTTGACCAGCAGAATAGACAAGCAATGAACAAGTTGAGACAAAAAGCTGTGAAGATGTCAGAAGTATACGGGTGTCTATGAGAGAACAGGAATGGCTTGTACCGAGTTGCGCATGATCCAGAGGATGTCGACCAGCAGGATGTCGTACACAAAGTTAGTGTAATTCCCTCCCACCATGTAATATGTACTCACTGTATTGAATGAGAAAACTGTACATATGCCCACCAGTACATACAACCCGATAATTAGTGCACTTGCAAACAACCTGGAGTCAATATGTCCATGAGTTTTAGCCAAATCTGATCTGTTCAACGCAGTAATTAACACAGCATAGAGAATTGAATGAGACTTCACTGGCCAGCCAACTGTCGCTCTTCAACATACAACAGAATAGGGAGTCCCTGGTGTGCTGTTAGATACTTACAGCAGACAGCTAGGAAAAGTTGCCAAACCATGAGAAATACTTGAGAATGACTGTAAAAACCACGATTCACAAGGGCAAGCCACCCTCCGTCCAGATATACCATAAGGGGAGCTGAAAGAGGAAAGAAGATGTGGTAAAATAGCTCCTTGCAGAAAGTAGGCCTGCCAGTGTATAAATGAGATCAGTGCCTTAAAAAGAACTGCCACGCACAAACGCTTGTTGGTCTACTGCACTCTTAAACAGACGACATGCTTGTAAATGACGGAAAAAAAAAGAAAACTTCATAGCATATAAAGCTCACCCGCTGAACTTGACAGCAGCTCTTGCTTCCAATTCAGCAGCATGAGGGACTTTCTCATCACCATTCCACAGGTCCTTGTTTACTGTCATTTTATTATTTCCTCCTTCCTCGTGTTTTTCTTCCTCTTCCTCCTCCGAGCTGGTGTCGCCATCCCTTTCATTGAGAGGGTTTTTCTTAGGCTTGCTCTTAAATCGCTGGAACATAGCTCTGCAAAGCCCTCGACCTATGTCAAGAAACTGGCACTTCCATGAGGCCTGGCCCTCAATTTTCATGTCTATAACATGCTGTGGAAGCCACAAACTATTCCAAAACCCATGTACTGATATGCTGCATTTGAGTTGGATTTTAAAGGATGCTGCCATGCCTCTGACCCCAAGCCACAGGGATGCCAAGGGATTGGCCTGCAGTAACTTCTCCTATCATCTGTCGATGACCAAATATCCCCCAGATTTCGGAATGGTAAGAAGATGTCTTTGACTGAATCCATGAGAAAAAACCCGTCACTTGATAAGCTATGACCGTGTGCACTGGAGTTATTTGCAACCATCTTCAGGCCTGGAAGTTCTGCGTCCAAAGAGCTTATACATGACCTTAACATTTTCTTGTAACCCAGACTGCAAATACTGACCAGGCTTTAATTTTGTAGACATTTTGGTCTGCGAGCCAACGCTTCAGCTGCGCACATGGACCCCCCAGAGTTTAAGACTCCTTAGTCACAGCTGAATTTGACCACTGTGAATGATGTATGAAATGTTTTCAACACAACGGGTGCTCAATCTGTGAGTAATTCTTGCCATGGTTTGTTGTGCTGGATGATCATCAGGTATCCATGGCAATAGTCAACCTCTCGTTACTCGAGGTGCTGGAAATGCGACCCTTCTACAGACGACAATGCTTCACCTGTACATTCACGCAGTCATGACCACTACCCTCTCAGAACATCCAAACAGCAGCTCATTTGAAAATCCTAGAGGCGGTGCACGAAATTGAAGAGAGAACGCACCAGAGCGTGCAGATCACGGGAGCTGAACACAAGAAAGCAGGCGGTGCGTGAGTATGAGGATGGCTCGCAAACGAATGACCACGATAGACAACTGCCCGAAAAACCCCCCCATAAAACACACCAGAGTGATCATCTCCATGGTCTTACTCCCGTGCTGCATCAAGTATGGACAATCCTAGAATGATCTGGATCCTTCAAATCTTCATGCGCGTGTGAGGGACAACAGAGACACAGCTCCGTCGTGAGGAAGAACGCGACCTAAGAGGAACTGCTGCAGTGGTCAGTAGAAAAGACTTGTCAGCAACAGTCTCCCATGAGATGGGCCCAGCTGCCGATATCGCAACAGCCCGGATTGGGAGGACAAAACAAGACTTTTCCACTCGTCAGTATGCGTCTATGAACCCAACGAAGTATGATGTACAGCGTTGACTGCAAGGTCGCGCACGAGAGCGACTCCCACTATAGAACACAGTTAAGAACACACTTCAGTTATAAAGACTCTGTTTTCTTCTAATAAGTATGGGCACTAGGTGATCACCTTCTTCTCGAGGATTTGACAGACACCAACGAGACTAGATGTGGACGCTTCACGGATGATCTCGTGAGAGTCCCGAATTTGTTGGGAAGGGAAAACCTGGCAGAACAATTGAAGGAAACAACTTAGTTGCCTCTATCCTTGTTTTGTTGCCGGTATCCTATTTCACCTTGTTTTGCTGCCCTCTTCTTCGCTGCCATCAGTCTCGCATGCACAGACATGGTAGCATGTTCGGGCGCTCTCCTGCGCCCGCAGAGAGAGGCCATACCCATCTTTTCTTTGCGGTGGACAGACGGGAAGCACCATATCATGAAGAAGACTAACTGGCCGGGCTTTGGAGCTGGATTGGGCGTCCAGCTTGGCAACGCCGGCCTCAAGACCATTGCAAGTGAAGGTTCTGACTTCTTCCCAGCCTCCAGGGGAACCGAAGGAAGGTACAGACATGCTACTCCTCGGGTAATTTTTTGGGTCCAGGTTGCAGGAAGTGAGGGTTGAAGAAAGGCTAGGATCATCATCTGCTAGAAACGCGATGTCGATGAACCCAATAGATTCTGCACTTGCTGGCCCAGCCCCAAAGCTGACATTGATGGGACAAACGTGTGACTGCACTGTCATTCACACTGTCTGTGTGCGGGTGAGAGAGAGACAGAGACAGAGATTTGGGGAAGCCTATATTAGCATGCCTCCAACAAGACTCAATTTGAGGTGCTAAAGGTACACATAGCAGTTGCAGATGCAGGTAAAGCAAAAAGCATTGAATGGCTGTGGCAAGAATACGCCTCAGACCCTTTGCATCAGTGGGGCAACAGGTCTGATGAGGTTGATGAGGCGGGGATATTTGTATTGTTATCCATTCATCTACTTCCCAGCATAACTAGCACGTTGTCTCCGACTGAGTAAATCGGTAGCATTACCCCATTCAGCTGCTGTAATCAATCACAATTAAGGTCTTTGTCTGTTACACCCGCCCCAGTGTGTTCCTACAGTTGAACAGGACAATTGATAACCACAATAGCAGTGCAGTTGATTTCTTCAAAGTGTCCAGCCTATTAATTCAAGTGATGATTGTGAAACTCTATTGAAACTGTTGAAGCCTAATCTAATCCAAGGCTGTGGGTAAAGTGTTCAGCTTTCCACATACAGTTTCAGAGAGAAGTCCAAGATCATCAACCCTGCACAAAGGAGGTTCTTTGGTTTGAGAATTGGTGGAACCCTCCTTGGATGGAAGCGGAGCTAACTACCATGTTACAAGATCGAACACAACTGGTGATTTTCCTAATGTCGATGTACCCCATGAAGCTCCAGGCCGAGAATATGACGGGTATTGTTTTGATAATTCAAGGGTTACAATTCCATCTTAGAGTTTTTCCCAGTTTATTCTCAGGGTAGATGACTGTGGTAATAATATAACCCTGTGCATATCAGGCAATTTTCTTTTTGACATATCTCAGAAGTTGGAGATTTATTTGGAAGTTGAAGTAAGATTGGTAACTAAAACTTTTATTCTTACATTATGGCAGGTTTGAATCAGGCACATTTGGTTGCTGGACATCAGACTTCCGTCATGAGAACATGTTTTGAAAGAGGGCCAGGGGAGGGAGCCAGCAAGAACTCTTCTGGCACTTTTGGAGGTGTGAGGGCATTATGTAAGGCAGGAAAACTGAATGAGGCACTGCACAATTTGAACCAACAAGGCATTCAAGCAGACTCCAGAACTTATGCCTGTCTCTTGCAGGAGTGCATTGCCAGCAAAGGTCTAGCAGAGGGAAAGCAGGTGCACGCCCACATTATCAAAAGTGGATTCAAGCCAAACGTCTTTGTACTTAACACACTTGTGAACATGTATTCCAAGTGCGGGAGCTTAGTGGATGCATGCCAGTTATTTGACAAAATGCCTGAACGAGATATGTTTACATGGACTATAATGATAGCAGGATATGTCAAGCATGGTTGTGGTAGGGAGGCTTTAAGGGTTTATGAGCAAATGCTAGGGGAAGGGGTCATACCCAGCAAGGTCACATACATTTGCATTCTCAATGCATGTGCCAGTGTAGGAGCCCTGGAAATGGGCAAAGAAGTCCATGCTAACATCATCAAAGCTGGAATCGCATCATATATTAATTTGGAGAATGCCCTTATCGACATGTATGCCAAATGTGGGAGCATGAAGAATGCACATGGAGTGTTCAGCAACATTGCTGAGCGAGATGTGGTTTCATGGAATGCAATGATTGCAGGATATGCTCTGCATGGCTGTGGTAGGGAGGCTTTGGAGTTATATGAGCAAATGCAACAGGAAGGGGTGAGACCGGACATGATCACATTCATTTGTCTTCTCAATGCTTGTGCCAGCATAGGAGCCCTGGAAAAGGGCAGAGAGGTCCATGCTGACATCATGAAACGCGGAATTACATCATATGTTAATTTGAAGAATACCCTTGTTGACATGTATGCCAAATGTGGGAGCATAAAGGATGCCCGGAAAGTATTTGACAATATGACCACACACAATGTGGTGTCCTGGAACTCCATGATCGCAGGATATGCACATCATGGGTGTGGTGGGGAGGCCTTGGAGTTGTTTGAGCAAATGCAGCAGGAAGGTGTGACACCTGACAAGGTCACCTTCACTTGTGTTCTCAATGCGTGTTCCAGCCTAGGGTCCCTGGAAAAGGGCAAGCAGGTTCATGCTGCCCTGAGGAAAAGCGGGATTGCGTCACACATTAATTTGGAGAACACCCTTGTTGACATGTATGCCAAATGCGGGAGCATAAAGGATGCACGTTCTGTTTTCGACAACATGGCTGAAAGAGATTTGGTCTCATGGAGTGCAATGATCGCAGGATATGGTCACCACAGGTGTGGTAGGGAGGCTTTGGAGATCTATGAGCAAATGAAATGGGAAGAAATAATGCTTGACAGGGTCGTGTTCACATGCGTTCTAAATGCATGTGCCAGCCTAGGAGCCCTGGAAAAGGGCAAATGTGTACATGCTGACATCAGTGTAAGTAGAATCGTGCCAGATATTATTCTTCACAATACCCTCATTGACATGTATACCAAGTGCGGGAGCGTGAAGGATGCTCGTCAAGTTTTTGACTTTATGGTGGAACGGGATGTAGTGTCGGGGAACACCATGATTGCAGAGCATGGGTGTGGCAGGGAGGTTGTGCAACTATTTGAACAAATGCAACTGGGAAACTTGAGGCCGGATGGCATCACATTTGTATCCCTTCTCTCTGCATGTAACCATGTGGGCCTTGTGGATTTAGGCTGCCATTACTATGATTCCATGTGTGACGATCATGGGCTTATTCCTACAGTGGAGCATTTTGGCTGCATGGTGGACCTTCTTGGCCGTGCAGGGCAGCTGGATGAGGCAGAGTATTTCATTAACAAAATGCCAGTGAAACCAGCTGCTACAGTGTTGGGGACTTTGCTTGGTGCCTGCAAAGTTCATGGCGATGTGGGGGTAGCAAAACGTGTTGCAAAAAGCATTCTCAAGAGCGATCCATAGCACTCTGCAGCTTATGTGCTGCTGTCAAACATCTATGCTCCCATTGGTTTAATGCGATAGTAAAAGCCTATTAGTTTCATAAAGCGAGTCAATCACCATACTTAACGGTAAATTGGGTTGGATTGGGATTAATTTGATTCAGTATATAGCCCAATATCTTTGAAGAACTGGAGAGAGGTGTTGTTCATGACACCAATGTCAACAATGCGGGAGCTATGGAAGCTTGCCCTACGCTTGGAGGAGTTATATGTGCATCGTCTTCTTCATCAATTCCTCTCACTTCAACGGTAGGTGGATCTTCCACAATATCACAGTATTCAAGCAGCTCAATGTCCGAGGAAGAGCAGTTTTTCACCCTACGCAAGCAACGTGATTTTTGGAAACCTTACAATCGCACTCCTTCGTCATGGGCATTTTATGCAGTTGCTAACGCGGGTCCAGTAGATGCAATATACCCGCAGTATATGAGGTGTATGTTTTGTCATTCTGCTCCTGTGTTTGAAAAGATGCCAGGATGTATAACTTACAACAAAGACCATGGAAACTCTGTTCTTCACAAGCATGTGAATCAGAAACATGGGGCTTTGGTTAGTGAGTGGATTGAAATGGAAAAAGATGGGCCGGATGTTCGTAGACTTGTGAAGAAGAGGCTTGGCCCTACCCCAGGGAACATATCTTTTTTATTTGGCAGTCGAACTCCATACAAGAAAGATGATGAACAACATAAAAGATTCAACGAGGATTTGGTCTTGTTCATTGCAAAAGAGTTGTTGCCATTGTCTTTGGTCGAATCTCCCTGGCTACGAAGGGTAGTGGGGAGACAAAATGATCGTATAGTTTTTCCCTCTCGACGCACACTTGTGAATGAGACGCTCCCATCACTGGCAACAAAAACACAAGACTTGTACGATATCTAGTTGTGTAACTTGTACTGTCAGTTTTGATTTGTGGATGTCAAGAGGAGGAACATATACTTTTGTCATCATAGCGCACTTCTTTAATGAGTAATGGGAACCATGCCATGTGACATTGGGAATGTTTGAGGCACCTGATACATCGGGGGCAGCCATGGCACGACAAGTGAATGACCTTTTGACAAAGTATGGTTTGAATTCGCACATCATAGCTTATGTAAGGAGGTAATTTGGGTACTTTGACTGCAGCTTTGAATGCAGTCGTGTCTTGTGCCCCCATTGGGACTGTCTGCACCATTTGTGGGAAGTTGTTTTGGACATGCAATGTCCAAGTGTTGTCACTATGCCACGACTAATGCAAAGGTGTGCATGTATATGAGGGTTGTGTCTATAAAGGATGCTCAATCAGAGTTGCAGAAGACAATCACTTGGACCAAGAAGAGTGGAAAGGGAAGGCAAGAATGGAATGCAGCATGTGTTGATAGTGACATTCATCCTCGCAAGCTGAAGACTCCAGTGAAAACCAGGTTTGCTTCCAAAGTGATCATCTTTCAAGAAACTTTGGAATTTCGGCAAGCCATCATTACTTGTTATTCTAGGCAGGCTTCACTGTCTTTGCAATCTTGCATACCAAGCCCACAAGTGTGGACAATTGCAAAGTCTACTTCCACGGTTCTCGAACCTGTGGTTCATGAGTGTGTTATGAACCAGTCAGGCGGATACTGGCTGTTGTCTGATGCTCTTGCTGCAGCCATTACAACTTGTGTACGCATGCGAGCAAAGAGTGTTCAAAGGTTGGGTACAGTGGATTATCGCATTGGGGATTTTGATGCAAAGTTGCAATTGTTAGAATGGTGGATGGCTCAGGAGGTGGTGCATGTATTGGGGCCATTTCTCTCATTTTTTGAAGAAGTTCAACCATTGAAAGCCCACAATATGTTGGCACTGATGCTTGATCCGCGTTTCAAGGGATTGTTCTTGGTGACACAATATGTGGGCAGAGAACAGAGACATATCATTGTTCGGCAATATGATACCTTGGTGTTGGAGCCTCTTTTGGTCAAATGTTTCAAGATCCTTCACCCGGATACTACGACCCAGCCGGAGCCAAATTCCACTCAAGATGACATGTCATTGTTTGGTTTGGAGGAGTCATGTGAGGATATGACATTGATGGTGGTGAGAGATCAGCTTGCGCATTTCCGAAGGCAAAAGGTCATTGACACTGAGTGTAGTGCTCCTTTGAAATGGTGGAAAGAGCACGAATTTGTATTTCCATATATGGGTATTTGGCACGTTTCCTGTTGGGCATTGTTGGGTCTCAGATTGAATGTGAGAGTGTTTTTATCATTGCAGGTGTTATTACAAACTTGCGATGTTGCAAGTTAGTGTTCAGAACCTTGATATGCTTGTGAGCATTGTCAAGAATTGGCCGAATGATGCTCGTGTTGGTTGCATGAGCTCTTCCATGAACGAGTTTTTGAACAGTGAGGAAGTCCATGACAACGAGGAGTTGATTGCAGAGGCCGAATTGTTTGAGATAGAATGATTTCTTTGTGTACTCTACACACATTGATTTATACTCGCTTACATTGCATTATTATTATTTCATAAATTTGTATATGAATGTTGTGATGTTTTTTTTCAACATGGTCAAAATATTTGATATAACTAATGGGGATTCACAAATCATTTTCAGATTTATAAAAAAACGATATATATATATATCAAAAAATAGAGAACCGGAACCGGAAACTGGAACCGGTGGATCTGGAACCGGTGGATCTTTCCCAAAAAATACCCGGAACCGGAACCGGAATCTGCTCATGAATTTTGGAACCAGAACCGGAACCGCTTCATAAAAAAGAACGTCCGGAACCGCCTCTTTAAATCTAACAAGGAACCAGAACCGGCGGTTCCTTCAATATGGCAAGAACCGCACAACACAGACTAGGGACCAGACGAAACACAAAAAATTGTGGCTTTCGTCCACCTCTTCATCCCTTTCAAAGATGCCATGTCATCAAAAAGCCACAAGACATCAAAATTGTCACAATCAAAACCATGTGTATCTCTCTCCCTCTTTGCTCTGGATTTCCTGTTGAAGCACGTACCTACTCATGGAGCTTTCGGAAAGAGTTCTCCTTGCAACATCTGCTCTTCACAGATTTGACTGTTCGTGAAGTTTATATGAGCTTTGGGAAAACTGACTTGCAAACTTGTCAATACCTGCACGTGGAGAGAAGTCTTCATGATTCATGGCTTCACACTATAGAGGAGCTGCAGAGCAAGGTGGGAGAAGATGGAGGCTAAGAGAGCCGTCAAGAGGCCTCGTTAGGTTTTGTTCACTGGAGAAGATTTGGGGCCTGCTATTATCATGGCCCCAAATTTGTTGTGCTTTGTATGCTGAGGTGCAAAGTATAGAGCGGTGACGAAGCATGTTGGGGCGCTGGGGAAACCCTGATACTTCGGTGCACTTCAAGTCACAGTTCATGTCAGATTCTTCACAGGGTGTCGGATGAGGTGACTCTCTCTCTCTCTCTCTTTTCCCAATCATTGCATTCCTTGGATAGAATGACATTGATCCTTTTGTAAGTCAAGCTTGTTGTTATGTACTTTTGTAGACTGGACCGTGGTTTCAGTTGCTGTAAGTTCCATTGTACTGGTTTTTTTGTGGGATAAGTTGGTTGTGATCACCACCTGTATGTTTGTCCAAAGCTGTGGCCTGGTCTGTGTGAGGCTGTGGTTAAAGCTATGGCTTCTCAGCTGCACACTCCTGGTCTTCACAAAGAATTCCAAGTCACAAGACATCAGATATAAGTGCAAAAAGGAGGTCCTTTGGATTCAGAGTCTGTTGGAGTACACATGGTGGAATACAAGGAAATGGTGAATGGATTGGTTCTAATTCTAGTGTGCGCACTAGAGCTCCATCGCAGTTTACAGTCAGGAGTCAAGACTTCGGTGTTATGGCAAATTATGTTCAAAGGACAAGGTCTTGTCAAATACAGGCTTTGGAGGAACTTGAGTAGCATGCACCATCAGCCTTGCTTGAAGGCTAGCTTTGACCACCACAAGCTCCTTCGTAACATCTGTAAGGTTTGCTAGGTTTTTATGTTTCTCATGTGCATGAGGCAGAGAGATTGTATGCATGCAGAAATGATTCCATAGCACCAATCGGAAACTGGCAACTTCTCATCTTCTTACAGTTCTTGCACGCAGCTCAAGCAGTGACCATACAGCGGCTCTGGCAGGAGTCAATCTCAGACTCTTCATAGTTGCGGGACAGGAGGTATGAGAAGGTGGGTTTATCTTCATTGAGGATGTCAGAGAGTCTGTTGAGGAAAGCTGGTGACTATGCCTGGCATGCTGATGCTCTATGACTGGATTGTTCTACCAGATGCTTTCAGCAGCTGTAAGCTTTATCTTTGACGTGAAATAGCCACAAAAGAAAATCTTGCTGTTGCTATCAGTAGCTTGTTTGAGGTTGCTCAGTGCTGTGCTTGGAGCTGTGGTGGCTGTAGGCTGGTCCATGCAAGACTGTGGGTGAAGCTATGGCTGCCTGGCTGTGGTTTTGGCAGAAAAGGCCAAGATTGCCAGACTTCTGGTATAGGTGCACAAAAGAGGCTCATTGGGATCAAGCGTTGGTCAAACTGTCCTCAGGTGAAAGCAGGGCTAGCTGCCATGATACCCGATGGAGCCAAGCTGGTGGTGGTTCTGATGTTGATGTATACTTTGGAGCTCCAAGCCAAGAATACAACAGGTTTGTACCGATCATAATTTGTAGGTTCTAACATAAGAGCTAGAATTGTCTATTCTCGAGGTCCACCGTTGCAGTAGGTTTGTAACGTGGTAGCAACAAGTGCATCGGGATTTTTTTCTGAAGTATCAGGAAGCTTTGAGATTGTGTGTAAGTTTAACTGCAAAGATAGGTAACTAAGAGTTTGCAGTCATGCAGGATGGCTGAGGTAGGCGAGGCACAGCTTCTTTGACATCAGACTGGCGGCAGTGGTAGTACGTCCACCCTCACCACTGGTTTTGAAAGAGCAGCAAGAGAGGCAGTCAACGAGGACTCTTCTGACACTCGTGTGATGGTGAGGACACTATTTAAGGCAGGACAACTGAAAGAGGTGCTGCACATTCTGAATCAACGAGCCATTTGGGCGGAGTCCACTACTTACATCCCTCTCTTGCAGGAGTGCATTAAACTGAAAGACCTAGCAGTGGGAAAGCAGGTGCACATCCATATTCTCAGAAGTGGATTGAAGCCCAGCATCTTTCTGTTGAACACCCTTGTCAACATGTATTCCAAATGTGGGAGTGTGGTGGATGCACGCCAAGTGTTTGACAAAATGCCTGAACGAGATATGATTACCTGGAATATTATGATAGCAGGATATACTCAGCATGGGTGTGGTAGGGAAGCTCTTGAGATATATAAGCAAATGCAAGAGGAAAGACTGGCACCCAACAAGGTCACATTCACTAGCATTCTCAATGCATGTGCTGGCCTGGGAGCCCTGGAAATGGGCAAAGAGGTCCATGCAGACTTCATCAACGCCAGAATCGTGCTAGATGTGATTCTGGAGACTGCTCTTATGGACATGTATGCCAAATGCGGGAGCATGAAGGATGCACGCCAAGTGTTTGACAGTATGGCTATACGAAATATTGTCTCATGGAATGCAATGATTGCAGGATATGCTCAACATGGGTGCAGAAGAGAGGCTTTTGAGATCTATGAGAAAATGCAACAGGAAGGGATGACACCCAACAGGGTCACATTCATATGTGTTCTGAATGCGTGTGCCAGCCTAGGTGCTTTAGAGAAGGGCAAAGAGGTCCATGCTAACATCATAAAAGCTGGAATTGCTCCAAATTTGATCCTGGAAACTGCGCTCACCGACATGTATGCCAAATGTGGGAGCATGACCGAGGCACGTCGAGTATTTGACAATATGGCTCATCAAGATGTGGTATCGTGGAATGTGATGATTGCAGGATATGGTCAGCATGGGTGTGATAGGGAGGCTTTCCAGCTCTATAGCCAAATGACAAGCAAGGGGGTGCCTCCTGACAAGGTCACATTCATTTGTGCTCTGAATGTGTCTGCCAGCCTCAGAGCTCTGGATAAAGGCAAAGAGGTCCATGCTCAAATTAGCAAAAGTGGAATTGTGTCAGATATCATTCTGGGAAATACACTTGTTGGTATGTATGCCAAATGTGGCAGCATAGATAGTGCACGACAAGTGTTTGATAGTATGGTTGAACAAGATGTGGTCTCATGGAATACAATGATCACAGGATATACTCAGCATGGGTGTGGTAGGGAGGCTTTTGAGATCTATGAGCAAATGCAGCACAAAGGAGTGACAGCCAATAAGGTCACGTTTCTTTGTGTTCTAAGTGCATGTGCCAGCCTAGGAGCCCTGAAAAAGGGCAAGCAGATACATGCTGACATCAGCAAAAGTCAAATTGCGGCAGATATCATCCTGGAGAACACCCTTCTTGACATGTATGCCAAGTGTGGGAGCATGAAGGATGCACGGCAAGTGTATGACAAAATGGCTCAACAAAATGTGGTATCAGGGAATGCCATGATTGCAGGATATGCTCAGCATGGGTATGGTAGGGAGGCCCTGCAACTATTTGAACAGTTGCAAGCGGAAGGCTTGAAGCCGGATAGTATCTCCTTTGTATCCGTTCTCTGTGCATGTAGCCATGCAGGCCTAGTGGACGAAGGCCATTACTACTTCGATTCCATGAGTCGAGATTATGGGATCAGTCCTACTTTGGAGCATTTTGGCTGCATGGTGGACCTTCTTGGTCGTGCAGGACGATTAGATGAAGCAGAGGACTTTGTTAACAATATGCCAATGACACCAAGTGCTTCTGTGTGGGGAGCCTTGCTGGGTGCCTGCAAAATTCATGACGATGTGGAGGTAGCTGGACGGGCAGCAAAATGCCTTCTCAAGAGTGATCCACAAAATGCTGGGAGTTATGTCCTGCTTTCGAACAATTATGCTGCAGCTGGCAGGTGGGACAAAAAAGCGAATGTTAGGAAAACGGAGGACAGAGGTCCGAGAAAGGAGCCAGGAAGCAGCTGTATTGAGGTCGACAATCAAGTGCATACTCTTGTTGTAGAACATCAATTGCATCCCCGAACTCAGGCAATCCATGCTGAGCTAAAAAGAATGTGTGGATGAGATTGGGGGGGAGATCACCATCTGCAGGTCCATGAGGTTGCAAGGAGTCCGTAGCTGGCACCGCCGTTGCTTTGTCTATTGAATCTTCTCTTTTCACTCAACTCAATGGCCACAAGGCTACGGCAAACAACGTCTTACGAGTACATTTTTTTCACTTAACTCTTTGGCACTAGACTGAAAGTTAAACTCGGGGCAGGAAGCCTACCTTTAAACGATAAACAGATGCAGGGAGGATTGTAATTGCCCAATGCGCGGGCAACCTGAAGACTATATCCATTTTCGGATAGGTTGTCTGGGATATTCTCACCAGAGAGTGACCCTCTTCAATCAAGAACATTGTGTCGACACCTCTGGTCACCAACTTTCAAAATGTTGAGGCTGTCTACAGCCCTGGCCCTGGTGGAGTCTCACTTTTGGGCTGCTCACACACAGCAGATTGATGCTTGTGTGAAGGGCTTCCTAGAGGATATCTGGAAAGCCCGAACTAATGGTTTGTATCAAGGTAATACTACCGGAGTGAGCCCCTCACGAAGATAGTTTCTGGTCCCTTTCGTTCCGCCCAAATTGGGCATGGGGTCTATGACGTCAAACACTCTTAGGAGAATTTTTTTTTCACTTAGCAATTGGTTTATCTGTCCGAATGCATCCAAGACCATTGGAAGCATGGCATACAATGTCAAATGTCTCTCCACAAACTGTCACTGAGATGAAATCATTTCCATCAATTTCATGTAGCTGCCTGTATATGGATGATCACAATCAAGTATCAACATTGAAAATCAACAGTGAGATCATTGGGACCCCTTCTGCAGGGTACTTGTCGCCACTAGAGACATTGTGCATTGGGGGAATCCGTTAAGTCCTCTGATTTTTTTAATTTAATTTTAAGTTTTTTTTTATTGTCAACTCATCCTATTCCTGCTCGAACCACATTTCAGAACTCTGGCGTCAAAATTTGATACTTCAAAATTATGAGATGCAAAATCTCAATAGCTGCTTGGACTGCAAAATCCCCAGAAAACTATCGAAATGCGAAATAATACATCCATATTTTGAAGTCTTCTCATTGTAACATAAGAAAACTTTCTTGTCTAGGCCCTTGCAACAGGAGCCATTGAATCTGTCAATTTGACAGTACAAAGACGGGAGTTCATGATGCAAGCTTTAGACAAAGCAAAGGAAAGGTAAGGTGAGGAACTTTGTGACCTCCAAAGGAAACTCAAAGAACTTGTGAGACAGAAGAAAATATGATACAAGTAGGAGGTTGGGGCCCTCATTGAGCAGCAAAATACATCATTCAAGGTTCAACATCAAGAGATTCTGCATGGTGTAGTATACAGCCTCATGTAGATATGCTGCCAGACATTTCTACAGGGGAGAGGGACAAACAAGAGGTGGGAAGATGGTGAGTTAGAAAGACCCACAGCTGTTGAGCATGGACTGGGAAGAAATGGCGTAGAGGCAAGAGCAGGAGAGAGAGAGAGAGAGATGAGTCAGTGTGGTTGGGACCAACAAGGCAGGTTTTCAAGCTGCTACAGGTTGCAAACTGGATGTAGTTCCGAGACTTAAATGAGGACTCTCATTGAATGACAATGTAATAATGGCTTACCGGTGTCAAAACCTGAAGGATCAGAGAGGAAGATTCTGCCTAGACATCAGAGACATAACCAGAGGGCTTCAACCATTGGGAGAAATTGAAGCCATCTGCTATTAACTTCTGAGTAGGTGGACTAACCTTTTCAAGAATCTGCATCAAACAAGAAGGAAAATGCTTAGTCCCAAGAAAACCTGACAATACTTAATGCCGGCTGGCCAGCACTTGACATTTATATATGACATCAAAGGCTGCCCAGACACAGTCAATCTTTCTCTCTCACATACACATGATGACGCCATGATAGCATGAAGCATTGGAAACTTGCCTTATCATGTAGGATCCCATTGCTGACAAGAACTGATCTATCAAACACACTGAAATCACCACCGTCCATCCGAGTCACCTTTCCTCCTGCCTCCTCCACAATCTTCACATGCAGGACCACACTTTCAGTACACGCAATCACAGAGAGCGAGACACCTGACACCCTACAACCAATATGAGCTCCACTTTAAGAGTGGCTTGTGCAACCACTCTTACAATTCCACTGTAAAAGTTCCTCAAAAGAACAGATGAGAGGAGATAATTTAATTGCAGGTAGACAAATAGACAGAGCTTGTACCAGGACACCTGCAGCCATATCCCAAGGTTTAAGGCGATACTCCCAGTAGGCCTCCACCACTCCAAGAGCCACATGACACAAGTCTACTGCTGCAGCTCCCAGACGCCTTACTCCCTGCCCATTCACATTTAGTGATTCATTTTGCTGTCTTACAAGCAGAGCATTCCACAAGATGGAACCTTTTGGAGAGACACATGGATATTATGAGGCTGAATTTTAGCTCCCATCCTTGAGGCTTTATTAATTTGGCAAAGTATTAATGTAGGTAGCACATGTACAGGCCGCTAGACATGGAGTACAGTTATCAGCTTTTTTACATAAATGTTCTCAAGCATTCCACAATTCTACAGGCTTTCTACCAGCTGAGGAACTTCAATCTAAGAAGTTTAAACCTGGCCCCCTACCTTTCCCCTCTCACACAGACACACAAACCACCAAGATACAAATGGAAGAGTCACTTACCCGGCTGATATCAGTGAATTCTTTAAACAAGGCAATGTTGGTAGCCCAGGCCTCATCGTGTTCATATCCAAACCCCGTCACTAGCAGTGATCTCTCCACCTATAGAAAAACCCATCATTCCAGGAAAAACTTTCACTCATTAACAGTAAGAGTGGGAACAAATTGAGGAGATTCTAATCCAATGGAAGTTAGTAAATACTTTTAAGTTTTTAGTCTCAATTTCCCTGAGGAAAGGTACCTGGTCAGTGCTACTGACATGAATTCGCTGACCATTGCAAAATGCTCCCCCCCCTGCCAATGGACACTTCTTAGTACTCACCTGTACTCACTCACAATACATCAACGAGAGCCTGGAGACGAGTACATCGCACACCAGTGTGAAAAAGAGGAGGACTCAAAACCCTACTTGAGAGTTACATATTGATGACAACAGTGAGTCCTGGCAGCAGAGCATGAAGAGGAAGGCAGAAGAAGAGGGCTGACTAGTGGGGAACTAGTGGCAGTTGCCTGCAGATGCTGTGAATGTTCGCGTTACCCACGCAAAGGGACCCCCTGCAAATTCCACCTGTTCTTGCCAACCATGACGACTGCATTAGCTCCTCTCCGTGTGGACGTTATAAACTCTCTCCCTCTCTCTCTCTCCCTCCCTCCGCACTTGGGCTCGGGTTGGTTCCTGTGCTTAAACTTATAGCCTGCGAGAACAATAAAAAATTTAGCTCCTATCAACATCAACACTCCTCAGGGTGATCCCTGGGAATTGGTTACTTATGCCAAATCTAGGGCTTCATGTGTAGTTTTTGGGGTGAATCCCAGGATGGACGATGTGTCCTTTAAAACTACATGCTCTAGCTTAGGCTTGGATTTCATGGCTAATGGTACCATCTCGAGACTTGATAACAGGGGTACGTTGAAGGTTGCAATGACCAAAAGTGCTTCTAATAGAGTCCCGCATCAATTCAATCTCAAAGAAGTTCGTCCCTTGACTGGCTGGAGAGCGGTCTTAGACATTGGTGATTCAATGGGGCGCTCTAGGAAGACGACCAAGGGCAACGACTTCAACTTGAGAGTTTCTAATCGGTTTGATGCTCTGGATGAGGTTGAATCCAAACAGCCAGAAGGACAAGATGCCCCTAAATGTACGGAACCTGAACGTCCTGAATCTGAAGGATTTGGTACTCTGAATGGTTTACCAATCCTCAAGGTTTACACAAGACGAACAAATTCTATACACGGGGTAATTGTCCCCAAGCCGTCAGATGGACAATCTGTCCCTAAGTGTGCAGAGCCTGAACGTCGTGTAACTGAAGGATTTGGTACTCTAAATGGTTTACCAATCCTCTAAGTCTACACAAGACGAGCAAAATCTATACACGGGGTAATTGTCCCCAAGCAGTCTGACGGACAATCTGCCCCTATGTGTGTGGAGCCTGTGCGTCGTGTAACTGAAAGATTTGGTACCCTGAATGGTTTACCAATTCTCAAAGTTTACACAAGACGAGCAAAATCTACACATGGGGTAACTGTCCCCCCTTTGCAGAACGGTTGGCCGTCCAGGAGCAATCACAAGCTACCTAGACGACAAACAATACACATGCAAAGGGCTGGCTTGCGGCTGGCCACTTTCAACTTCTCAGGGTTGACCAACCAAAGGAAACAACTCGAAGTGGGACAAGTTCTTCGGACTAATGATATTCATATCTGTACTGGGCAAGAAACATGGGAAACGTCGGATAAACTGGTTGGAGATGTCAATGGTTATAAATGGGCAGGTAAGATGTGTACTCTCAAGGCAGCCTCTGCCAAACGCGGTCAAAAAGGGGTTGGATTCTTTGTCTGTGATTTCTTGTTTGACAATTGTGAAATTATCAACAAGGGTTTGAGGTACGAGCATAGTATCTGGCTAAAACTGAATCTGAAGGGCGGCATGAGTACAAAGGACCTCTTTGTTGGTTGTGTTTACATGCCCACAGAGGGGACCCTTAGTGCTGACGCAGACAAGGCCTTCGAAGATGTAAAGCTGGACTGTGCTTCGTTCCTTGCCAAAGGTCAGGTGGTACTATTGGGGGACTTCAATGCCCGGGTGGGCAAAGGGATCCATCAGGACGATATCATTGGACCTTTTGGTGAGGACGAGCTGAATTCTAATGGCAGACGGTTAATTAACTGTCTAGAAGAGCTTCAGCTTTTGACCTTGAATAACAGGACAAGAGGTGACCAAGTGCAGTGGACTCGTGAGAAATCCCAAACTGGGGAACATTCCATTGTGGACTATATCATAATGGACAAAATTTTGTTCCCCCAGTGTGCCAATGTGTTGATCGACAGAACTGATATTGGTACCTCTGACCACTTCTTGGTTTGGACTGAGATCAAAAGGTGTTTTCCCACCACCAAGAGACCTGTGAAACGTTCGATTCGGAAGTGGCGCATAGAAAAATTCCACAATGAGGAGGTCAAGGCTGAGTACGTCCAGGCCTTGCATTTTGTCCAATCGCTCCAAGAACTTCAGTCACGCTCTGTTAACGCAAGAAATGAAGTCGAAAGAGCAGTGGACTCTTGGGAGAGTTTTGTTTCCTCCGTGGCTGACAAGATCATTGGGAGGTTACTAATTGTCTGCGGTAGAGCAGTTAATTGGTGGACCAATGAGATTAAACTCAAGATAGCTGAGAGACGAGCCCTCTATAAAGAGTGCTGCAATTTGGAAACCAACAGAGAATTGTGGGCGAGGTACTACCAGCTCCGTAAAGATATCAATCAGCTTGTTAGGTCTCAGAAGAAATTATACTGGGACAAGTTATACAGTGAAATAAACTCAAACCACCATGGTGGTAATGACAAGAAATTCTCGTTGGCCCTTCAACGTTTGTACAAGCCGAAAAACGGTCAGCAAGTACAAGCGCTGAAGACTACTAAAGGTGCAGTGGTGACTTCATCGGTTGACATTGTCAAAACCTTTGAAACTCACTACAGTATCCTTGGCAGAACTTCTAGGTCTAACAGTGAGGGGTCTTCTGCTGGATGGAGGGACACAGTTGGAAAAACTGTTCCTATGATTCAAAACAGCCCTGATGAACTGAGTATATTTCAATGGCTTATAATGCTTCCATTAGTTCTTCTGAGATTGTGGAAGCAATTGAACATTTAAATGGATATAAAGCTGGTGGACCTGATGGTATTGTCAACGAGCTTATCAAGCACGGTGGCGATCCATGATAGAGGCCCTAGTTCTCCTCTTTAACCTTATCTGGAAGACTGAAATGATCCCCTTTCGCTGGCGACAGGGGGTCATTGTCAATCTATACAAGAAGGGTGACAGAGAAGAACCGGGGAACTACCGTGGCATCACGCTCCTCAATGCTGTTGGCAAGACATTCTGCAGAGTTATAAGTACTCGTCTCGAGGTTGATCTGGAGTCTAGAGGTTGTTTCCACGAAGGCCAAGCTGGCTTTCGGCGAAACAGGGGCTGTGTGGATCATATCTTCACTCTAAGCCAGATTATCCAGGGAAGGAAAAAAGAAGGGAAACCCACTTATGTTTTTTTCCTGGATGTCAAAAAGGCTTATGACACAGTGTGGAGAGATGGCCTATGGTTCCGCCTCTGGTCTTGTGGGATCAAGGGAAAGATGTGGAGAGTTGTCCACAACTTGTATGCTCACACCAAAAGCTGTGTCACTGTTAACGGACAGAAGTCCAACTTCTTTGACATAGACCAAGGTGTAGCTCAAGGATGTACTCTCTCCCCTCTGCTCTTCAATGTTTTCATCAATCAACTCCTCAAGGATGTGGAAAGTGAGGGATTTGGGTTAAGGGTGGGTGATACCACCATACCAGCCCTTATGTTTGCGGATGACTTCGCAGGCATAGGGGAGACTCCAACCAATCTCCAGGAGTTGATTGATTGCGCGAAGAGATACTTTGATCTTTGGGGGCTAGAGGCTAATGTCAGCAAATGTGCAGTGGTAGCATTCAACGACAGAGGAGAGGGAGGAAGTGATCTTAAGTGGCAGTACAGCACCATAAAACCCATGGAGGTAAGGAATTAGACATTAGAAAACTTCAGGAGGAACTGTAACCATAGGCATCAGCGGATAGCACAGCAGATCCAGAACAAGAAGTTTGCAAAAATTAGAAGAACTTACCACAGTGGCTACAGCAGGCCTCCCTCGATGAAGCACAGCTATAGAGACAGCAAAGCTTGGGTACCCATGAGCAAAATTTGTTGTTCCATCTGCACTAGCAGCAAAACCTTGAATGAGGTCCATTAAGTATTTGACAACTAAGAATCAACACAATGGGGATCAACATAAACGAAGGCATTTTACAAACAGGCCTATCCAGGCTATGATTCTAGCAGGTTTGTGTCCAAAGCCGAGACTACATGCTAATTCAGGAAGGAAACCTGGAGTCCAAATTGAGTCTAGGGTGCAGGACCCAACATAGAGCAGACATAGAAGGCCAGACCAAGGATACCAACATGCCTACGATCCAAGTGGTGGTAGTGAGATGAGGAGAGGTGGACCAAAGAGGTTCCAGGAATTGGAAGAGATACCAGACAAAAAGCCAGGGATCAGGGAACCAACATATCCACAAAATCTCATGCCTGATCTCCCTCCGTCTCTTCACTCTCTTTCTCTCTTTGGGTGTATGGCACAAGGCTAGGCAACCAACGTCTTATGAGTACCATACGAGTACATTCTCTCTCTCTCTCTCTCTCCCTCACACACAAGTTATGAGTACTCTACGATTACATCCTATCTCTGAAGTTCCTTTCTTGATTTCTCTCTCTTACTCAAGCCCTAGACTGAAATTTAAACTCAGGGCGGAAACGCCTACCTTTGAACAGCAAACAGAAGCAGAGAGGAAAGGGAGAGTCCACCCCTCCCCCCCTGTTTAAACTCTTCAATAATAATAATAGGTGTTACAGCTTAGAAGAGTACCTAGAGGGTCTATGCACCAAAGATACTCAGATCTTGGATCCCCACTGACGCCACCTTCCTCTCCTAATATGAGATGCCCAGGAAACCTCTCTCTCACAATCTCCAAAATTGCAAGCTCACACCTTCGATCTGTGCTGTATACAGCAAGTCCACACAGTTATGCTCCCCTGTACCCTCACTTGTTTCTAGGCCAGGTGGATAGTAGATGGCCAAGTTCCAAAAAACTACCAAGTTAGCATCAAGATCAACACAACAAGATAATACCCCTCCACTATACCAAAAGCATTGTGACTCAAGCAAAATAAGGTAAGTGCAATCCGTCAGACAAAACAATAGAATGGCAATCCTTTCCTGAAAGATCTCCTGCAATAGTACATAGCTGAAAGAGTAGGTGGTTGACAGGGTAAGATTGATGACCTACAAGCTAAAAATGCATACATTAATATCCTCGTAAAAATGGTTTCGAAAAAACAGAAGTCAGGAAGGATAGATTCCGGGGGGAAATTACTCTGTAACAAGGTCTGTCTTCCCTTTGTAGTCAATGTCACGTGGCTTGTCTACTGCAGCCATCACCACCTACATAGTGCAAAAGATAGGCGTATGCACACAAATCAGGTTGGTCACAATCTAGGGTTGAGTTATGGAGTGAAAACAAGTGCAGGCTCTCCCTCTCTCACTTTTCCCCCTCGACTGTCCATTTCTGATGATCTAAGTGGCAATTCTGCGGAGGACGTTGCATATATTGTGTTTGTGGGGCACAACAAACTGCTGAAAGAATAGACAACAAGAGTCACAGTTTCTTGAATACCCACATGTTTTCATCTCAGGAAACTTTCTCTGGGGGGTTTTCGTGGAGAAATTTGGACACTAACATTGGAATCGGTCAGAATGTGGGGCTGATGGAAATGCTTGCGAGTACCTACCTCCGCCCCCTTCTTGGCAGCCGCTTCCAAGCCTTCAAGAAGCTCCCTCACTGGTAATTTGTCAACATCCACAGCACCAATCTTTGCAGTGTTCTCCAGAGAAATTCCAGAGACCGTAGCTCTTGGGCACATGAATTGCCGACTGCCAGTGTATGTGACTAAATTCCCCTTCAACCTTGGATTTGCCAAAGAAAGCGAAAAATGCGAGGGTAACAAAGGAAGCCTGCTACGCGAGGAGAGAGAGAAGCCCAGGCTAGAGTGCCATGCAGCTCTACATAGCAACAGAGAGGACACGGTCCAGCCAGCTGAAGCAGCCATCGCCTTCAAACTCTGATATCCACAACAGCCAGGTTCCAATTTGGATTTGTTAAGTAAGATTCTTAGGCCTTGGAGGAGCAAGATGGGTGATGACAGGATTGGCTTTTACTGGCACAAGATTCTTGGTATCATCCCAACCTTCACAATGTGGGTGTATAGGACTATTCCATACTGAGGATACAAATTGAGAGATTCCACACTGTAGCCCACATGTAGATTCTTCACATCACCACTGCATCATCTGTAAACATTCCATATACTTCTTATAAGAATCACTTCTCTGCAAGACCATGTATAGCACTACAGCTTAGTGCCGCTTTGCCAACCCTTCATTCCAGAGTGATGGGTGAAGTCTGATGCGAGAAATATTGTAAAGATGGTGTTTCTTGCAAGTATAAGTCATGGTTTCCCACTGTGAATTGGACAGCATAGCTTGAATATACACATCTCAGTAGTGTTGTTGTTCTATGCATCATCAAAATACAACTTGTCCTTGCACAACCCAAATGCTCTCATGCTTAACAAGTTACACATCATGGGTGACGCTTTTGCAGTAGGTGTCATGAAGGCGTATGTTGTATCCGCTCCAATTGCCAGAACAAGTGAGTGTGAATCTTTCTGGCCAAATCAATTGCACCACCATGATACACATAAGCTGAAAAACTTCTAGCAAACCCCGTAATCCAAAGGTGACTAAATTTGCCATCTGGTGACATGGCAAATTCAAAGCAAATTTGATGTCCCCTGAACAGGGGATCACAGAACTTCCCATTCACTGCTAAGTTCATATAAAAAGAAAAATCCGAATTGTGCTATAACTACTCACTGCAAATGAATAGGGTATCTTTTCTCCTGTTCTCTCACTATGGGATATCCTCCAAGCTTTAAAAATGTGTAGAAAAAAAAATCTTAAGCTAACACAGGGAACAGTTTTGCCACATGCTCCAGGGGGATGCTGTCAGCTGTATTCTTCCTCAGCACCGGATGATTGTCCTCATTCGGGGGCAATACCACCAACTGTCAACTCCACCAGAAAACGTGTAATGAGATACATGTCGGCAAGTGTATATCAACCACATTCCACATGACAATCCTGAAGAGAGCTCTCGCACAATTGGTGTGCTAAACAACCAACCATAAGCGGGTCAGTCATAATTACCTGACCTCCCTTCTCAAGGGCCCAACCATTGTGCTTGACTTGGTGTTCTAGAAACTTGTCCAGCGACAGCCCTTCAACATTGATTGCCTGCATGGAACACAAGGAGCACTTTATCAAATACAGATAAGAACCAGCCTTACAGGCTTCTGGGACAAGAATGGAGTTGGCCAGGACCATTATGATGTACTAGTGCCCTATTGAAAAATTAGGCCTCCTTTCAGGAGGCCAAAACTCTTGTCATCACTTATACCATGACTATCTTCTAGAAACTTTGAAGTCTTGTACTCAGCAAAGCCGGCTATGTACCATAGCCTACACCAAACACCACTAGTCGAGAGTAACACTGCATTGACCACTGCACTCTCCATTTGAACTTCATTATACACACAATGAGCAAGCCATGTTTGACACCTGTAGGTAAGGGCAGATATGTAAAGGACGCTACTTAAGCTGGAAAGGACTCACCTCTGCAAGGATAGCGCGAGGAAGGCGCTGGTAAGTAATGGAGAGCACATGGCTGCTATGGCCTTGAATTGCTTGCTCAAAGCCTGCGAGTAGGCCCCGTTGGCAACCACATCAATCAGAAGTCAGCAACATGCCCACTAAAATCTGTAGCACAAGACAAGTCGGGGAGAGTTTCAATACGGGAATACCCCTGGACGGTCATCACATGGCTCTTGTCAGCGAGTTAGGAGATAGTTGAATGCCCTCTGCTGTTCATTTGTAGCATAGTCACTCTCTGCCTCTCATCATGATGTTTCGGGAGGAAAAACAGAGATTACACACAAGATTTCGATTTCTTCTAGAGAAGAAAAAGGTCAAACAGAGCCTAGTCAACTCTGAACTCACATTGAGAGGTAACTAAGGAAAAGAAAAGATACCCACATCCAAGGCACATAAGAGCTTTCCAAGATGAAAGCATAGTCAGCAGGTCAAAACCTCAGGGAAAGAAGCAGATTCTTGAATACCAATATGACAGGGAGGCCCTTTCTTCATGGAAGCTTACATCATTGTTTCAGCAAACCATAGTCTGACTGCATATGACTGGATTTCTCACCTGGAACCACTTCCAAAATGTCCCGATTTCTGTTGGCCTCGTCCCAAAATTCCCGGAACCGAGCAGTCTACAGAAAACCATCCATGCTACGAAATGAATCACCACCACGAGTCTTGCAGTTAATGTGGAGAGAATATGGAAGCACTCCAGAATTAATTGCAATAGGAGGCAGCTTGAGGTAAGATGCCCTTCAGGATATTAGTAGACGAGGTATGAGTCAGAAATTACTAGCCAACATAATTTGTGTGTAGAGACCGACTTTTGTAGCTCATTACTTAACCACAGTTATATGATGCAACTATTGATTTTACAAAAATGACTATATGCAGCACCCATACAGCTCAGATACATGTGAAAACTTCATTACTAGTTGTAGTCAAAATGCCTGTAATTTCCACGTCTGACAGTGATTTTGAAATCCAAGAAAAAAAAATTACCTCCAAGAAGTGGGCCAGAGTGGCAAGTGTCAGAAAAGGCTCCTCCATTTGCTGGATAACTAGCAGTAAAGGAAATCTTTTGTGATGGACAAATCATACAAACAAAACATAGGAGATAGTATATCACATAATGAACCTGCTGAATGATGTAGGTTATTACTCCTTCCACCCCTGACTACTACTAATGACTGTATAGGGTTCAGAAGTCACATGCCATGCTCCTTGCGTGTGTTGTCATTGGTCAGGCTATGAAGAGGAGAAATAAATTGAGATTGAAGATCAGCAATCCCCAAAGGGTGGCATCTAACACATACCCAACTAATTTTTTTTTAAAGAGGATACAAGTCGCTCTGGGATGAGAAACATGCACAAATTGAAATCTGTGGCTGGTAGCGCCATCAAAGCCTGCCATTGCACGATCATTTTCTCTCTATCAGTCCACTTGGGCAAAGTAGTCAGCCAGGTGCTTGCATACTTAGAAAACATACTTGCAGCAAATTGCATTGATAATCCTAAAACCTTTTGAAATCTATCACCTCTAATAAACACTTCGGCTTTAACTTTCAGGGACTGAAGGGAAAATCTCAAGAGCACCAAGCAGTGGCTGATAGTTTCAAAAGCCAACTTCCACAAACTCAAAAATGCTAACTACGAAACAAGCTGCAAACCAATAATTTCATAGGGAGCAACATTCTAATCTACACCTCCACTAAAAGAAACAGAGTTTGAATCAAGCCGAGGGTAATATGACCACCAACACAATAACATCAGAATTAGTGGTTAAGTCTATATGCAACTTTTGGGGCATGTATCTGACCTTTACAAGGATCCTGGCAACCACATGCACATTTAATCGAGCTGGTTGAAACTGTACCCCATCCCATCCCGCATGATACAGTAGTTACTTCATAGTATTCTGGTAAATAGTATCAAGAAATGGAACGTCGATTTGTTTACAAGTCCACTGCCTATCTGTGCACCTCTCTCATACCCTCAAAGATTTATGAATCTTCCACTTAAACGACCTTCCATTGCCTCTTAGTCTTCTCTAGTCAATCATGCGATGACTTCGTAGCCTCGCTAGCTGTCTCCCTCCTTCTCTATGCAAATCTACATAGACAAATTACAACGTATCACCCTCGATGCTACGAGTCAGATTCTTCTTACACAGAGAAGACTGGCACAGGTCACTGCACCCTATTGTTCCAAACTGTAGACTTCATTGCTAAGATCTTCTTTACTGCATCCTGCTCCCCGCCAATCTAAGTCAAGCAAGTCTCGGACACACTACAACACAGAAACAAGGATACAAACATAAGGGGCACATTCCCTAGGTAGAGACTAACCTGATAAAGGCGTAGGAGACAAAGGTTGGCATCCAAACTGTAGGTCTGTGAGGCAACCTGCAAGGAACATCACGAACAGCCCGACGACCACACATTGCACCAATCAATGGCTGAAAGGCAGTCCAGGTAACCTATCCCTCACCTCAATCAGCCTTCGTTACATTCACGCTAATCCCCCTCACTACACCGAGCGACATGTTGGAACGAAAGATACCTGCTCGTCAACATAGGCCTCCAAATCTGGTAGAATATCAGGATTGTAGGGGTTCAGAGCAACCAGCTGCTCGATGGTGATGGGAACTTGAGCTCCTGGCATCTTAGTCTCCCTCCTCCTGCCTCCCCAATCCTCTCTTTGGCCACCTTCTCACAGATTCTGCTGCTAAAACTCTGAGAGAGCAGCAAGGAAGACAAGGGCTTAAATGTTCCAACCTAAACCGAAGCTGTTCCCACACCTAACTCTGACAGAAAATCTTCGAAAAAAGGTAAGTTATTACCTTATTACAGGTAATACCAGCTGCTGTACTGTGCAACTTGTGGTCTTTCTATGGGGTGTGGGTGGGGGTCGGAATGAGTAATTTGGGCGGATGGATTGTCGGAGGTCTCTTGCAAGAATCGATGGTGTGAGTGTGGGGTGATGTTCGTGGAGAGGATGCGTGATGTGGGTGTGCGTCAATGATCGCTCGCAACTCTGAAATATGCCAACCCACGGCCCCAACTGCAAAGGAATCGCTTGTTCTATCGGCACTGGAATGAGGAAGTCGGGTGAACATAATGTGCACCCAAGCAAGCTCAAGAAGGTTACTTCTGAGTACACAGGACTTATATTTCTCTTCTTGCGTCCCGATGCGTGTTTGCATAAACACGGGCACAGGGATCGTAGCGTGCTCTGGTACACAAGGATGGCAACATGGTCAGGGAGAGGCGATACTCAAGGTCATGTCTTATTTTTGCGGTGAAAGGGCGGGAGGCTTCATATCATTTAGAAGATTGAGGAGTCAGGCTGTGGAGCTGAAATGGGCATCCGCTCTGGCTACACCGGGCCTGCGATTCTTGCAATTGATGGCTGTGACGCCTCCCCAGCCACCAGACGAACCGAACAAAGGCACAGACATACATCCTATATCTCTGTTGGAGGGATTTGTCCTTGTCCAATACTAGGAGACTCGACAGGGGGCGGTTGTGGGTTTTCTACCCACCAGTGTGTAGAAACGTAATAGTTCGTTCGAGCTCAACCAGAGGCTACCCGGTTACATGAAAATGTGTGTTCATGAAATTTTCACTTAGACATCGTGCTAGAAAGGATAATGTTGATCCCCGCACTTGTGCTCTGGCCTACAATCTTACACAGACGTGACGATTGCTCTGCCTGCCTGTTGCAATGCTTGTCGAAGTGCGTGAAAGAGAGATCAGTTTAATTGAGAGCCTACACAGGCTCATGCAATTAGGACATGCTAAACATCTATGTTATAGTGTGTTTTTATGCAGGCCAAGCAATAAGTGCAGAACTGCTTTGGCAGCACATCCGCCCTCAAAGGATGTACCTTCAATTCAAAGTTGGGTGGAAGCAGATGTTGCTAGCAGGTTATGGATACAATGGGATCATGGATGCATTCCAGAGTACTTCTCTGCTAATGCGACTTCTGGTGCTCAAGTCGAGTTTCAAGACAAGAGACGAGAATCTGGTGTGCCTGCAGATTACTGTGGAAGGACAGAGTGTTGTCCAACACAGCTCATGGAGGAAAGTAAGTCAATCGACCTGGTGTGAAGGATTGGGCAGAACAAGTTCCTTAGTATCTTTTGCGGTATCTGTAGTTATTGTGGTATGTTGGTGGTTTCTTTGTGCATGACACAAAGAGCCCAAACAAACTGAGAGAATTCTTTCCAAAACCACGGCAGCATTCCTCAACAGGAAAGGGATGTAAATTGTAGGCTGACGAATGATCATGTTCTTTCGGTTCTTGCACACAGCAGTGAGCGCAGAGCAGCCAGATTTCTTCTCAAATCCTTCACAGTGGTGGGACAAAGGGTTCGAGAAGGTGAGGCTATCTTCATTTAGGACGTGAAAGATGTTGTCAAGGAGGCCTTGTGACACAAGTATTGCGGGTGAGTGCTGAGATTTGTTGGACCAGTATGGAAACATGGGTGGAGCAACGATCCTGTTCAGTCATGGAATGTATTTTTATCTCCATGTGCTGCGATTAATGACGATTTAGCTTTTCCCTTGCGAAAGCGGCAAAAGTGACTCTCCCTGTTTCCAGAAAATGACTACTGTTATCCAATACTGGCTTGTAGCCTTGGAGGTTGGTGCCTGGTCTCTGTCAATCTCTTTTGAAAATTACTTAGTTACCCACTCACACTTTCGACAGAAAAGTCGAAGATCATCAGACATCGGGCATAAGTGCACAAAGGAGGTTCTCTGGATTGAGGGTTTGTCAAAACCTCCTTGGTTGACAGCAGAGCTAGCTGCCAGACAAGGTAGAGCACGCTTTGGCGATTTTACCAAGGTTGATCTACACCGTCCAGCTCGAGATCAAGAATATAACGGGTATTGTTCGAATGATGATTCAAGGGTTTCAAATCGAATAGGTAGAATTACATATATCCTCAGTATATGTGACATTTCATAATCCTGTTAATATGTAGCAAGACTCCTGTCCTTGGTTGGAAATGCCTAGGAGCTTTGAGATGTACCATGTGAGTTGAGGTGTGAAGGTTCTAATGAAGAGCCTTAACTTTGTCATGTCATGCAGGAGGGCGGGCTTGAATCATACACTGTTTGCTGGACATCAGACTGACAGTGAGGGTCCGATTCCCACCATCCCCACTCGGATTGAAAGAGTCAGCAAGAACTCTTTTTCCACTTGTGAGGCTGTGCGAACATTATGTAAGGCTGGACGGCTGAAGGAGGCGCTGCTTACGTTGAACCAACAAGGCATCCAGGCAGACTCCAATACATACGTATGTCTCTTGCAGGAGTGCATCAACATGAAAGCCCTAGCGGTGGGAAAGCAGGTTCATGCGCACATAATCCAAAGTGGATTCATGCCCAACATCTTCCTACTCAACACCCTTGTCAACATGTATGCCAAGTGCGGGAGCGTGGTGGATGCACGCGATGTGTTTGACAAAATGCCTGAACGAACTTTGTTTACCTGGACTATAATGATAGCAGGATATGCCAAGCATGGTTGTTCCAGGGAGGCTTTCAAGACCTATGAGCAAATGCGATGGGAAGGGGTGACGCCGGACAGGGTTACATTTACTTGTATTCTGAATGCATGTGCGAGTCATGGATCAATGGAGAAAGGCAGAGAAGTCCATGCTGACATCATTAAAAGTGGAATTCGTGTAGACATCATTTTGGAGAATACCCTTGTTGACATGTATGCCAAATGTGGGAGCATGGAGGATGCGTGCCTAGTCTTTGACAATATGGCAAAACGAGATGTGGTTTCATGGAGTGCGATGATTGCGGGATATGCTCAGCATGGACATGGTAGGGAGGCTTTTAAAATCTATGAGCAAATGCATCGGGAAGGGGTATTGCCTAATAAGGTCACGTTCCTTTGCCTTCTCAGTGCGTGTGCCAGCCTAGGAGCCCTGAAAAATGGCAAAGACGTCCATGCTGACATCATCAAAGCTAAAATTGCTCCGGACATCGTCCTGGAGACTGCGCTTGCTGACATGTATGCCAAATGCGGGAGCATGAAGGATGCACGCCAGGTGTTTGACAGTATGGCTCAACGAGATGTGTTCTCGTGGAATGCCATGATCGCAGGATATGCTCAGCATGGGTGCAGCAAGGAGGCATTTCAGTTGTATGAGCAAATGCAATGGGAATGGGTGATGCCTGACAGGGTCACATTCACTTGCATTCTGAATCCATGTGCCAGCCTGGGAGTCCTCGAAAATGGCAAGCGGGTCCATGCTGACATCATCAAAAGTGGGATTGTCCCAGATATCATTCAGGAGAATATCCTGCTGGACATGTATGCCAAATGTGGGAGCATGAAGGATTCACAGCAAGTGTTTGACAGTATGGTTGAACGAGATGTGGTCTCATGGAATGCCATGATTGCAGGATATGCACAGCATGGATGTGGTAGGGAGGCTTTCGAGATCTATGAGCAAATGCAACAGGAAGGGGTGGTGCCCGATAGAATCACATTCATTTGTGTTCTCAATGCGTGTGCCAGCATAGGAGCCCTAAGAAAGGGCAAAGAAGTCCATGCCGATATAATGAAAGCTGGAATTACGTCATACGTAAATCTGGATAATACACTTATTAGCATGTATGCTAGATGTGGGAGTGTAAAGGATGCACGTCAAGTGTTCAACAATATGGCTGAACGAGATATGGTCTCATGGAATGCCATGATCGCAGCATATGCTCAGCATGGGGGTGGTAGGGAGGCCGTGCGACTATTTGAACAATTGCATCAGGAAGGTTTCAAGCCAAATGGCATCACTTTCACATCTCTTCTCTCAGCATGTAGCCATATTGGCCTAGAACATGAAGGTCTTCATTACTTTCATGCCATGAGTCGAGACCATCATCTAACTCCTACAGTGGAGCATTTCGGTTGTATGGTGGACCTTCTTGGCCGTGCAGGGCGGTTGGATGAGGCAGTGGACTTCATTAACAAAATGCCGATCAAAGCAGATTCTGGGATGTGGGGCGCCTTGCTTGGTGCCTGCAGAATTCATGGCGATGTGGAGATAGCAGAACACGTAGCAAACAGCATTCTGAAGAGTGATCCACATCACCCTGCAGCTTATGTGCTGCTATCAAACATCTATGGTGCAGCTGGCCGGTGGGATGACAAAGCAAAGTTGAGAAAAATGATGGAGGACAGAGGTATCAGAAAGGAGCCAGGTTGCAGCTGTATTGAGATCAACAACAGAGTGCACACATTTGTTGTAGACGACCAGTTGCACCCTCAAGTTCAGGAAATCCACGTTGAGCTGAACAGATTGTCTGGGCAGATGAAGGAGGCTGGGTATGTGCCTGACACCTGCTTTGTATTGCATGATGTGGAGGAGGAGCAAAAGGAACTTTCTCTTTGCCACCACAGTGAAAAGCTGGCCATTGCTTTTGGGCTCATCAGCACACCCCCTGGGACACCTGTTTGCATCTTCAAGAACCTTCGGGTGTGCGGTGACTGCCATACGGCCACCAAGTTCATCTCGAAGATTGTAGGGCGAGAAGTTGTTGTACGCGATGCAAACCGCTTTCACCACTTCCAAGATGGGGTTTGTTCTTGTGGGGATTATTGGTGAAATGAGCAGCGCACATGAAAGAAACTGCGCTGATTCAAAATTGTTGTTCACCTTTGAGCAGCGGTGAAAGTTTAAGGAATATATTGATAACATTCAATGCGACAGTCAGTTGTGCAAGTTTCTGTGGGCTGTACATGGTGATTTTACAAGTGACGTTTTACCCAAGTCACAGAAACCTTGAGATCAAGGATGTCTCCACAGATTGCAGCGACAAAGATAATCCTGACAATGATACAGGATTGGATCTTCTATTGCACGTAAAAACGGTTTAACAAGGGATCCCCCCATCCGTTGAAGAAACAAGGGTATGGGTAGGGTGATGATCTGATGATTAGCTTGGAAACTCTATACATTTCCTTCTACTTGTCTACAGCACTGTAGAGACTTGCGGACATCAGTTGTAATCTCTCAAACTTTTGACTCCAGATTTGGCTCCTAATTTTGCAGTCATCAATAATTTGATGAACTGCGTAATTCACTCAAGGATCAGGATTAGTCGAACCTAAAGCAGCCAAACGTGCATTTCTAGTCAACAATTAGTAGTCCACATGTTGTGTGCTCCTGCTTCCCACTCCTAATCTGCAAAACAGCAGAATCTTAGTTTGGTTGCCCATCCAAATCATTTTTGTTTGTTTCCAAACTTTGCCAGTACGTTTTGAGAAGCGGAGCCAAGCACATCTCCGAAAATGCCAAAGTTTAGTTGCAAGAGGTAACAGTGATACAATAAACAATAGAACCAGTGTCTGTCTAACATTGCATGCTTTCTTTCTCCTGCACAAAAATCCAGAGTGTTCGGTCTATTTTTCTACCATCTGTGTTTGTCGATGCGGAATGCACATTGTGATTTGCTCAGTGCCAGTTTGCAGGAGGTGCTTGTGAAGCTGCACAATGGGTCTCCTTCAACATGCACACAGCTCACTTAGAAAGAAGAAAGAAGCCCCTCTCTCACAGAAGGAGGATGACATCCGTCTGTACACGTGGACAGAGAACTGCAGCGAATGCGGTGACTACAGCTGGATGCCTCATGTGCCTTCACGTGTCATACTAACAGGAGCCACGGGAGAGGCAAATTTGGACTCCGACCTGCTGCTGCTCCCTGCGCTCCGAAGATCAAGAAGCGCTTGTCTGTCGATTAGTGTGCGAGAGGGGTTGCATTGCTGGTTCATTCTTGTTGTGTTGCCATCGTGATATTGATCTGGTTGTTATTTCCCTCCCTCCCGTCTCATTTTCTCCTACACACAACCCACACAGATATCACACAGGACCGACCACCGGAGAGAGGCTTCTGCTTCTCCGTCTTATCACAGTGTTGGTAGGTTTTCTTCTCTCAAAGTCGGGATCCTTATCATAAGGTTTTCTAGGAGAGTGTTCTTTACTCGAGAAGGTACAGTTTTGCAATGTACATTAGGAAAGGACAGATATTGGCTAGGTTCGCATCTTTGGTCAGCAGGGTATTGTCATGAGAGGGGATCGTCTTATTTAGACCTCCGAAAGACAATTTGAACTTGGAATTAATCAGTTGATTGACGCTTTTGATCTGACTTTGATGCATCTCTTGAAAGGCGTCGATCTGTGTCGAAATAGGACAAGTGTGTGGAAGTTTGGAGGGGAGTCCAAGAAAACCCTGCAAAGCTTGTCAATAGTTTAAAGACGAGTATCAAATGCTTGCAAACCTTTGTTCAAAATCTTCAACTTGTGTCAGGAAGTTCTCGCAAAGTCTCTTGTTCAATTCGGAACTGGACATTGGATCGACAGACGTAATTTGTAGTCGTCTTAAGAGTAATGCTATGCGGAAGCTGTTTTGTCTCTTAGCTGACTGAGGCTAGCATGTACCCTTTTCGGGTTTGAGTGGACTAAATCAGAGCTTTTCGTTTACCACTGTACAACAGGAAAGAGGAATCGGAAACTGTCTTGGGTTTTGAATGGCGTCCCCCGACAGTGAGAAACCGATGGACGAACAGTTGCGAGAGCTGTGGGAGGCTAACGGGGCTGGAAGAGGGGTACCGCAGGGCGTGCGGGATCTTCTCAATGCCGCCTTCGCAAAAGTGCCAGTCTCTTCCTTTCCCGACGTCCCTTCTGGCCAAGGTAAATTGCTAGCATAGAGCTAAAACTGTACAATCGTGCTAAAACTCAGTGTCTGAACTCAATTCCGATATTTGGTAGGTCAATTTTGTGCACTCATTACCAGGAATCCTTGAGCTAAAACCCCCCTGGGTCTTGAAGCTATCCCAGAGTGAGAGAGACAGAGGGAGGGCAAAAGAAGTTTCACATCTAGAGAAAGGGTTGCGCAGGTGGGGTAAGGGCGTTTATGTGTTCGTCAATTAAGGACCTTAAGTGTACATAGATGTGGCAAGAAGCTTGTCGGACTGTATGATCAAGGATTCCTGGGAGTAGTGATCTTGTTCCAGTTGTCACTGTATGGTAGGTCTTGATGAGGGCATTTCCAGTGTAGCACCTGTATATGTATTTCTCTTTCTTAGTTGTGAAGTGATCAAGATAAGCCCACTTGTTTGTCTGCTTCTATGGTTTTGAGACTAAGACGAAGGCCTCTTGGGCAAGTACATTATTGTAAGGAGCCTTGCGTGATTGTGGTGTGCCCCCTTTCTCCCTCCTTTCTCTCCCTCACTTCTATTTCCAGCTCCAGTTGAAGTGGGCGTGGGGTTTATGGCCATAATCTAGGACAGGTATGATTAATTGGCTACATCACAGCCAAATGGCGTTATTTGTTGCAAGCTAGAGGAGCAGTGCTGTGAATCAACCTCATATTTTCAATTACCATGTCAAATCCATCTCTCATACCACCCCTCATTTGCATTTACCCTGTTTTGGGCCAAGTCCAATATACCTTGATTGGCTACTTTCCTGGCTTCTTCAGGAGGGTTGGTGTCCGGCAGGGATTATGCCCTCAAGGGTAAGTCATAACCAAAGTTGGCAGGGGAGCCTTCTATCACTACTCTCTCTCCCCTCATGATTGTTTACTTGGGCTCCTCTGCAGTGGTTGAGATCCCTGGGGATGTCTCAATAGCTGAGGCAGTGCACACTCTTGCGGAGCACAACATCTTTTCAGCCCCAGTTACAAACCCAGATGCAAGTCTCACAGACAGCTGGGCAACTCGGTACATGGGTATAGTGGACTACCCAGCCGTTATTCTCTGGGTGCTTGAGCAGGCTGAGCTGGCAGCAGCAGCCTTTGCTGCTGGTTCTGCTGCAGCTGTAGGCATGGGGGCCGGGGCTTTTGGAGCACTGGGGGCTATTGTGCTTGGATTCACTGGCCCAGTTGCAGTGGCAGGCCTTGCTGCAGCCGCTGTGGGAGCAGCAATTGCAGGTCACTTCTCTTTACCAGTCCAGAAGTTTGATGTAGTGTCCTAATTCTTACTTGGTGATGGTCCAGAAGTTTGATGTAATGTTCTTAGTAGGCCAAATTTAGTTTTTTGGGTATAAATGATCTTTGTTATATTGCTACTCATTAGTTTATCCTTGTTTCCAATTCCTCCTTTATCATACTTTCCCTGCAGCTTATCCTTGAATAGTGACATTGGTTGCTGCCCCCCTCCCTTTCTTAGGCTTTAATCAATTGTTACTGGTTTCCCATGTGATGCAGGGGGTGTAGCAGCAGAGAGAGGCATCGGCAAGGATGCGTCCTCAGCAGTCAACGCCCTGGGGGAGGACTTTTATAAGGTCATCCTGTCAGAAGAGCCCTTTAAATCAACCCAGGTACAGAAACAATTCTGCGCTGCTCAGCTCCATACACGGCAATCTAATGCCTCTCTCTATGGCCTGCACTTGGAAAGCTCTTTGGACTTTATCAGCGTGTTAGAAACTGATGGAGAGGTGTACCTAGAATATAATCTCATATGTTTCCAGGTTCAAGAGTATATTATAGCTAGCAAACATCTCACAAAATGATATCTTAATGACTGTAGCCACTCTCTCACTCCCTCTCTTTGTTAGTACTCATACTGTTCCCTGTGAACGTTGGCTTGCCATAGCCCCACATAAACACCAAGTACACCCTCTCTTTGTTAGTTTTGGGTACAGCAAACAACTTCTCATGAGTATATTCTCTTTCTTAGTTTCATGTACTTGTCCAATGAACTCTTGGCTTCCAATCGGATGTTAACAAATCTTTTCTTCCTTCTTGGGAAGGGGTTCTAGTTTGAGAAGAGAATGTACTGATTTACTGATAAAGCTATGTTTTCACATTTTGCTTTAACATGCAATCCTTCTTTAGGTTGCAGAGATCACACGAGCATACAGATGGGCTCCATTTCTTCCTATTCGCCCTGACGATTCCATGCTTACTGTGCTACTACTACTGTCCAAGTTCCGGTTACGCAGCATTCCAGTGATCAATGATAGTCCTTCAGTGCAAAATATGGTCACTCAGTCAGGGGTCCTTCAGGGCCTCTCCCAATGCCGTGGCCGAGATTGGTTCGACAGTCTTGCAGAAAAATCCCTTTTTCAGCTAGGCCTTCCTGTCATGACGCCCGAAAAGGTAATGCAATTTTCATCTGACACAGAAGCACAATTTCGCCTCCACATCGCAGTATTTGTGTTGCTTTTTCAACGTTTGTTTTCTGAATACTTCCCATTATGGAGGCTGTAGTCTCAGGCTGGTTTTTCTTAGGCTGTTTGTTGTCTGAATTCTTCCAAATTATGAGGTTGTGTTCTCAGTCAGGTTTTTTCTTCTCTGGGGATGGGGACAGGTGGTGAAGGTGAATGCAAACCAGCTGGTGCTTGAGGCATTTGTTCTTATGAAGGAGAAACGCATTGGTGGACTCCCAGTTGTGGAAGGCCCTGATGATCACCTCATAGGAAATATCAGTCTTCGTGATGTTCGCTTCTTGCTGCTGCAACCTGAACTGTTTGCACGCCGGAAGTAAGTGCTCACCTTGGTTCCTCTCTTTCTCATAAGGTTCCTGATTCGCCCATTTCTTCAGTTACAGTAGGAAATGCAACATGGACTACTAGAAGGAAAACCTGTACAGAGGGAGTAGGCAAAGAAACTTGCTAACTGTGGGCATCCGGCAGAGAATTGACCGTTCTCGAGTTCATGAAGACGGTAATAGCAGCGGCACCAGAGACAGCAGTACCAGAGACAAAGATGATGCCGGCTGTTACGTGTGAAAAGACAACAAACTTGGGTGAGGTGATTGACAGATTGGCAGGCAAAAGCTTCCATCGTATCCATGTAGTTGACAAGAGCTCCCGACTTGTGGGAGTTGTTACACTGCGGGACATTATCAGCTGCTTTGTGTCAGAGCCCCCAGGTTACTTTGATGACTATTTCGGAGGTGCTTTCAAACAGATTCTGGATCAATCTGGAGAGACTTTGGGTGATGAAGAAATCACATATTATTGAAAGAGCAGTTATGGATCCTTCGGACCAAGGGAGGCAGGGGGATTGTTAGTTGATTCTTGTTCTCAATAGTGGGAAAACATTTTGAATCTCATCTGCACCCTTGGTCGGAACCACTGTCACGGATGTGCCTTTTAATTGCTGAGAGGCATATGGACACCAGAATCTGTTTGAACTCATGATATGAACAGTCTCACCCTTGATGGTGTGGTGCTTCGATGTTCTTATACATCCAAGTTTCATATGCCTGTTGGGTGGAGTAGCATGTGTAAATAAAGCTCGATTTGTAGCGTTTTAATTGATTCTTTGGTGTTGAAGCTGACATGCCCACGCACACATTCACAGCAACCTTTAGTAAAAAAGATAAATTTTGTGTATGGTCCCCTGGCCACAGTGGGTACACCCCAACATCTATTCCTTCCTTCCGATGGCTATTGTGGATAAACCTGCATGTATAGTTTAGAAAAAAGGGTGTTTGAGAGCTTCTTTTGCTCTTGTGCCAGGTTTAGGGTGCCTTCATGTTCTTGCAATGAAAGATTGATACAAGTCATGCGGTATTCTGTTTCCCTCTTGAATGGAATGTACCGTCTCCTAGCTCTGCCCAAACCTCACCATGAATGAGGTTCCCAAAATGTATTGCTGTGGTAGTTTCAACCAAGTTCTCTGTCTCTTTCTTCTTCCTTCCAAGGTGTTGCAAGCTATGGCAGGCAAATGGCATAATGTACACTTACTACCAGCTCTCACAACCTTGGACAATGCACAAACACAGCCTGACAGTTCTAAACTCCTCTGTATCCCTAACCATGTGTAAACCTGCGGAGCGTCCGTCCAGTCCATCCCCTCACCACCAGGGGGTGCAAACGTGTCGTGTGAACCTGACTTCAGGTCCGTCCTGTATCAGCATATCGATCGTCCTGATGCAACTGTCTACAACGATCAGTTTATGTGTATACAAGCACTGTAGAATGTGGGTGTCGATATCCTTGTCCTCCTTCCATCAGCTCCGTCGCTACCTCCTGGAGTGTCCTAGCTTCTCATACAGTTCTCTGCATAAGCCGGAGCCCCTGGAAGAGGTCATGTTGCTCGGGGGCATTTGCAACAGGTTTCTCTTGAAGTGAGGGTAACGACAAGGCTCTAGAAGAAGAAGAGGACGGCCAAAGCCGCCGTAACTAAGAGCCACTTCGCCTTGCGGGTACTGCCCCCTTTCGATGGTGGGCTCGATACATAATATACTTCAATCCCGCTGCAAGTTCCAGGAAGCCCAAGCATTTTGAGCTACGTAGATTCCAGAGCTGCTGCTCTAGGCCCCGCCCCAATCTGATACCGATATCACAATTCCTGAGGCAATTATGGAGCTGCCAAAGATGTACGTTTTGGTCCTGTTTGCATGCAGGCCAAGCGAAAAATAGAAGAGGGCTTCTGCAGGACTGCATGTCAGATCCTTCACAATGGTTGAACAACAAGTCTGAGAAGGTGAGCCAATATTCAATAATGATGTGAAAAGTTTGTAAAGGAAGGGTTGTCACTGAAGCTGGTCTGACGATGTTTTGTACGCTATATCGTATCTCCATTTGCTCCATCTTGTAAAAATTGGAGAAGCGAATCTTACTGTTGCCATGTGAATCTTGCATGTTGAAAGTAGGCAGCTCAAGATTGTTCCTTGTGGAGGGTTTTGGTGGTGATAGCTGGTTGTCAGTAAGCTGTGGTCGTGTTGCTACTCATCTGTCCTCTCCTGGCTTTCACAGGAAATTCCACGACCACCAGACTTCAGAGATAAGTACACAAAGGAGGTCCTTGGTATTGAGAGCTGGTCCGACCCTCCTTGGATGAAAGCAGCCATGAGACAAGGTGCAATACAATCTGGTGATAATTCTAATTTATATGTACCCCTTGGAGCTTCAGGATGGGTATTATTTGATGACGATTCAAGTTCCCACTCAAATACATGGCATACTTTATTCTCAAAGTAGATGTCTGCAGTGATCTTGTATCTGTTAATAGGCCTGTCCTCCTGAAGATGTCTTCATACAAAACATCTAGGATTGCAGCCCCTTGGAGAATTGGAGGAGTTGATGACTGCACTAGTTTTGTAAGTCTTCATCTATTGAAAAAAGTTTGTCTTCATGCAGAGATCTTTCTTTCAAATACCCAGGACCTTTGAAATTCATCACAAGATTTGCAGTGTAGAAGTTTATGGCTGAGGGTTTGAGTCATGCAGGTTGGCACAGTTGTATCAGACAAAGTTGTTCACTGGTAGCACCTCCACCATTGCGACTGCCTTTGAAAGTCATCCAAGAGGGAGGGTCAGCAAAGACTCTTCTGGCACTTTTGGGGATATGAGGAGGCTATGCAAGGCTGGTCGACTAAAAGAGGTGCTGCATGTGTTGAACCAGCAAGGCGTTCAGGCAGACTCCTATACTTATGTCTGTATCTTGCAGCAGTGCATCAACATGAAAGGCCTAGCAGAGGGAAAGCAGGTGCATGCCCAGATAGCCCGAAGCGGATTCAAGCCAAATATCTTTGTACTCAACACACTTGTCAACATGTACTCCAAGTGTGGGAGCTTGGTGGATGCACGGCGAGTGTTTGACAATATGCTTGAACGAGATATGTTTACATGGACTACAATGGTAGCAGCGTATGCCAAACAAGGGTGTGGCAGGGAGGCTTTCAAGATCTATGACCAAATGCAACATGCAGGGTTTACACCGAACAGGGTCACATTCATTTGCATTGTCAGTGCATGCACCAGCATAAGAGACTTGGGAAAGGGCAAAGAGGTCCATGCTGACATCAGCAAAGCTGCAATTGGGGCAGACATCATCCTGGAGACTGCCCTTGTCGATATGTATGCGAAATGCGGGAGCATGAAGGATGCACGTCAAGTGTTTGAGGGTATGATTAAACGAAATGTGGTCACGTGGAGTGTCATGATAGCAGGCTATGCTCAGAATGGATATGATAGGGAGGCTTTTGAGATGTATGAGCAAATGCAGCGGGAAGGAGTGAGGCCCGACCAGGTCACATTCATTTGTGTTCTCCATGCGTGCGCCAGCCAGGGATCCCTCAGAAAAGGCAAAGAGGTCCATGCTTCCATCATCGAAGCTGGAATTGTCTCTTATATTAATTTGGAGAATACCCTTATTGACATGTATGCCAAATGTGGGAGCATGAAGGATGCATGCCAAGTTTTCGACACAATGGTAAAACGAGATGTGGTCTCATGGAGTGCAATGATCGCAGGATATGCTCAGCACGGGTGTGGTCAGGAGGCTTATGAGATCTATGAGCGGATGCGACGGGAAGGTGTCACACCGAACAGTGTTACATTCACTTGCGTTCTCAATGCATGTGCCAGCCTAGGAGCGCTTGAAAAGGGGAAGCAAGTGCATGCTGACATCGGCAAAAGTGGACTTGCACCAGATATAATTCTTGTTAATACCCTTGTGGGTATGTATGCCAAATGTGGGAGCATGAAGGATGCTCGCCAAGTGTTTGACAGTAGTGGTGAACGAGATGTGATATTGTGGAATGCCATGATCACAGGATATGCTCAGCATGGGTGTGGCAGGGAGGCTTTAGAGACATATGAGGAAATGCGACGGGAAGGGTTGATGCCTGACAAGGTTACCTTCGTTTGTGCTCTTAATGCGTGTGCCATCCTTGGAGCCCTGGAAAAGGGGAAGGAGGTCCATGCTGACATCACGAAAGCTGAAATTATGCCATTTATCAATTTGGAGAACACCCTTCTTGCCATGTATGCCAAATGTGGGAGTGTACATGATGCACGTAGAACTTTTGACAGTATGGCTCAACGAGATGTGATCTCATGGAATGCTATGATAGGAGGATATGGCCAGCATGGGTGTGGTAGAGAGGCCCTTGGACTATTTGAACAAATGCAGCAGGAAGGCTCGAAGCCAAACAGTATTACCCTTCTTGTCCTCCTCTCTACATGCAGGCATGTGGGCCTGGTGGATGAAGGCCGTCATTACTTTTTTTCCATGGGTCAAGATCACGGCCTTACTCCCACTGTCGAGCATTTTGGCTGCATGGTGGACCTTCTTGGCCGTGCAGGCCTACTGGATGAGGCAGAGGATTTCATCACCAAAATGCCAGTCATGCCAGACCTTGCAGTATGGAGGCCTTTGCTTGGCGCCTGCAGCGTTCATGGTGATGTCGAGGTAGGAGAACGTGCAGCTAAAAGCATTCTTCAGAGTGATCCACTGTAGGCCGCATCTTTGTGCTGCTTGCGGTAGAGGGGTCAGAAAGCAGTGGCTGAGAGCGGTATGGAGCTGGATAAACAGATGCATACGTTCTTTGCAGTCAATCAAAGATTGATTGCATCCACCAAAAGGGAAGTTCCCTCCTGTCTGAAGAGATTGTTGGCAGATGATGGAAGCTGTGCCCATCTGATGGTCACTTTGTTTTGCATGGTCTGGATGAGCCATGGCTTTGAGGCACACCCCTGGGAGTTTTGCGTCTCTAGAATCGCCCATCGCACCAAGTTCATGGTGGAAGATTATTGGGCGAGCTTGCTATACAGGATTGCGAACTTTTTCCACCACTTTAAAGATGGGGTGTGTTTCTGTGGAGGCTACTGGTGAAACAGGCATCAGTTGTGACATTCTAAAATTCTCTATCCAGTGATGGTCATTAAATTGCCCAATCACAAATTGGGAGAACCGTGTGGTTGACCTTGGTTTCACCCAATGTCCGAAGTCCTCACTCAAGAAACAGAAAATATCCATGTTGAGCCTGAAAGTATTTAACATTACATCCTGTACAGCAACTGTTGCAGGCACACATGTAGATATACATTCTTGCTCATCAGCAAGAAGAAAACCATGGACAGGTAAAGAGAAATCATCTTCATATTGTCGAAACATCTTCAGGATTTCGTAGTTGGCGAGCGTGCAGAACAGGAGGAAAACATGTGGTGGCGGAGGGAGATCTTCAGGACAGCATTCACATTTGAAGTCTTGACCATACCCATGACAAACTATGACCATCCTGCATTCACATGTGAAGTGGTGCAGGTTTTTCATGGTCATGATTTGTCATGGGTTTGGTCAGGACAGCTAGAAGTTACAACTTCATTTTCTGTGATCTCCCCAAGATGCCCAGTCAGGGTCTGTGTACTTAGTACTTACCTCTGTTAAATACATTTCTGCTGATTATAAGGCAAGTTGATTAAACCCACTCTGCCTTAATGATTAAACCAAAATATATATTGCACACAGCTACTGGCATTGGAGACTTGCATCTTGTGAAGTGTGCATGCCCAATTTTCTCATTCAAACTGCAACTTTATGAAATAATTGTTCAACACCTCAAAGCAGTGCATGCCTGACATGGAGAATTTGGTCCACGCCAATTCAATCCGCTCTGAACGATGCACTCACTGCATTTGCAGTGTGTTGGAGTATTTTAATCTTTACAACTGTAACACCCTACAAGGTAGACTGCGGGAAGTGATCAAAAACATTATTAGTCTTCATGGACACCATAGTCCATGTGAGAACATGCACAAAAGGCTTCCTGAAGGAAGTAGTGAGTGCCCATGTTCATATGGGGAGTGCTTGACCATAAAGATGAGGTCTTTAAGCTTGACAAGACCTCAAACTTGCAGTTGATGTGCAATTCACACGCACCCAGGAAAGCATATATCACAAATTCAACAGAAAGTTCATCATCAGCCCTAGAATCACCTGTCTCAGTGTGAAAGGGGGGTTTAATTCAGATCAAAGCATACAGGAAGAATTGAGGATTGCAGCAAACAGAAGGATCTCAGACAACTCAAACCTCGGTTTGAAAGATTGTGACGAATCTGAGGCTACTGTGATCATTCTCCAGTTATTCGCGACAATATGCTTCATCATGTCTCCTCAAAGCCTTAGGAGTTGGGCAGTGGGCTGTGAGTTAGTATCAACTTCCTCCACTCAATCTGATCTGCATGTTTGTTAGACTGGCATAGATTGATGACAACATCGAAAGCCATCCCTTCTGCTCATTTCCAAAAAGACCTCAATCAGAATTTCAGAAGAGACAACCCACATCAGAAAAGCATTAAGCAGGCCTATCATGTCGCCAGATCGCCAGATCGTTTCCATGCGAGTGTAGTTGTTCTTAATTTACATTAGAAGTACACAGGGTCTTGTACTACAACCTGAATAATATGCCTAGAGCTCAACAGCTCGCTGCCTTGAGTCCTCCTGGCCTCCAGGTACAGGATGTCGGCCAACATTATGGCTCCTGAATCCTGTCGAGGTGGTATATAGAGAGCCCCAAAAGTGGTCATGGGTCGGCATGATTACGGCGCCTCTTTGGTGCCCTTTCGGGGAAGGGCTGCTAGTGATCATACCGCCTCAGTAAAATAAGTGGCGGGGATCGCAGGCCGAGGAAGTCCTTTCCAGACTAATCCTACTTCTCAAGGCATGTATCCTTCATTTACTATTCGTCGCAGTAGGTTATGGTGACGTTCGTACAAGAAGAGGGCAGTCTGTCCACGATCGAGATATATGGCGACTGGCAGGCCCAATTCCAGGCTGGATTCCAGATCCACTAGACAAAGTTTGGAGACAGGCGAGGCCCAGCATCCAGAACATGGTGTGAATGTTGAAGCATCGACCACATGACATGAACGTCTTCATAACCACAGGAGCGTACATCATTGTACAGCTTTCCGACGCCCCGCCCTACAGCATCCACAACCTTTCTATCAGCAGATGGCACTACGCTCACTCCAAATGCAGACAAGATCTTGGACACATTGATAATTACACCGACAGGGAAAATCCTACTTGCATAGCTCAGAATGCACAGGGCTACAAATGACAGGAGTTGGCATGTCAAGGGCCATGAATCGGCAGTCGAGGGACAGGGGTGAAGGACCATCACCAGGGAGAAATTGGAATCAACTAATGCAAATCCTTGACGAAAAACACAACAAAAATACACACAACTCAATCGTCCGTTAGCATCTGCATCTAGAAACAGCTACTAAACTCGGTAACAAGATCTGAAACAACTCTCCAACGAAATGCTCTTCCAAATTCATCTCGTCAATTGTACAAGACAAGACGCCGCATGACCAGACGTAACCCGCCAAATCCTACTCCTCACTTGCCCATCCTAGTCCTCCAATTCATCTCATTCCTAACCTCCAACCTCCCAAGGTCCAAAACACCCGCAGTTCCCTCCGGCCATCCTGAGCAAGCAAGCATTGCAATCTGAAATCAAGACTAGAAAATCGCGAGCAGGACGACCTACCACGCTTATGCGGTCGCATTCTGCACATGAAAACGCCTCCCATTCTTCTAAAGGGAGCCGCCAGCTTCCGCAGCCATCCCATGACTGCAGCTGCTTCCAAACCTCCCTCCGAACAGAGTCGAGCTTGATTGCAAGCTGAAATAGAAGCAAAAGATGCAAGGCGACAAACAAGGTAGAAGGCCCACAGCCCTGCCCCACCCTCTTCCCCTCCGCCTCTAGTCTCTACTGCATGGCCGCCATAGCCGGATCCCCTTTCCTCCCTCCTTTCCTTAACCCGAGCCTCCGCCTCTCGGGTTAGACTCTGACCTTGGTTATTTTTCCAGGCAGCCTTTGATTTTCACGGCGTCAATGATCGCAAATATATAAATAATAAATAGGATTTTTCTGGTTCGCTGGATTGACAAAGACCCGCGAAATTTGATTTCTGTTTTTCCCCGTCCAAACGATGCCTTGCCGGCGGTCAATTCCAGTCAAACTTCAGTCCTTACCGTGGTTAGTTCAAGCTGGCCAACCACGGTCATCCACTAGACCCTATCCACACTTCGAAATGTTCGTACGCGCCTCACGTGCGCCCAAACGTGGCGATGCAGACGTGGAATTCATTAGCCTCGCATGACTTTCATCCATCCCCACCAATTTCCGGCCACGAGAGTTGCCGGTCCACATGTCCCGGTATTTACGAATTTACGTATTTACCTCACCCGGCCATTAGTAAGCCTTTTTCTACTTTTTCTCCTTTACTACCGTTATCTGAAATAACAGACGTAATAAATTCGGTGTAATTTATTATTTATTCAAGAATAAAAAAATAAAAGAAGAAGATACAATTGGAGAGATCTTCATTTTATTTTACTTTATTATATTTAATTATGTTTAATAATGGGACAGAGCCCAGTAGATAACCAACAGGAGGCCCGGTGTAATAATGATAAGAGATAAAGAAAACATAAAAAAAATAAAAAGGGAATGATAGCTTCCCTCCGGGAAGATAATAGGAATAATGTTTTTATTTTATTTTTTTAAAACAAATGTAAGAACTTAATGCACGCGTGCAACCTCAGACAGGATGTCAAATCTTCCCCACCCTCTCTTGAGAGTGACAAGGTACTGAAAGGAGTGTCAACTCTAGTGGGGGTTACACTGGATTATATGACAACGAGGTAGTAACTCCACTTGAGGTTACATCAAGTTACACGATGAGGTGTGTAACTCCACTCCGGGTTACACAAAATGGAGTGTAACTCCAGTCGGTGTAGCCCACACTTGGTCTCCAAATTTCACTAACCCCCTTGGGTAACCCCCTTGGGTTGTTAAGTATTTAACAGTGAAACCGAGGTAAGAAAGGGTGGGGAGGATTTGACAGGGACCTTGCCCGGGGTTGGAATCGGTGAAAGTACTATCAGATCACACGCGTCCATTAAGTTCTTACATTATTCCTATTGTCTTGGTTTCCGCGTCCATTAAATTCTTACATTATTCCTATAGTCTTCCTTTTCTTTGCCTTTTAAAAAAAACCAAAAATAAAAACGGTAAAGAAAAGCTATCATTCCTTTTTTCTTGTTTTCCTTTTTTTAAATGAACAGGGGACTTTCGATTTTAGTTTTAAACAGGGGCATTTTTTTTTAATCAGTCCTTTTCCAGCCGAGGGAAAAAGAAAAGTGAAGACTATAATATAAATCTCTGTCGGTAAATTGAGAATCCACTTCATTCATCCATCCATCGGGGCACTGGTGTTCTTCATCCATGCAGACATGGATGGATGAGTAGATGATGGATGCCGTACGGCTCACAGAGCAGGCAGAGAGCACTCAGGTCACGGCGCACCCACCATGGTTAAGTCGGGGACCCACAAAGAATGGGCCGCAAATTATTGGTCCCGAGCTATGCGGCCAAGACAAACTACGGGTGGGGCCAATGAATGCGGTCCACGGATGCGGAGTGGCGGGACTGCGAGTGACGACAAATCGTAGTATTGTGCGACGGTGGTGGGTGCCACGGCGGGCGACCCAGGTACATTGATGCAGACGTACATTCATCGATAATTGGGCTTCGCATTCATCCATGCGGGGGTTCGGCCACGCGTTATTCACGTGCACCGTCGACAGTACTGGCCAAGTCCCACGCGTTCAATTCGAGCACGTGGCATGCAAACCGCATGGCGGGAACCGGAATCGCCGCGCGGGCCGGCAACGCGAATGCCCACGACTTGGGCCGACCCGCTATTTTGGCGATGACTGGGGCGCCGGTGCCTACGGCCGTGGCGTCAGAAAGCTCTCGTTTAGCCGGGAGCACATGTGGATGAAATCTTGAGCTTCATCGAATTAGCTTCAGCGAGCGAGGGGGTTTTCATTCAAAATATAAAAATTCAAAATAGGTCTGTTGCATGGAATGGTTGTCTGAGCACAAGAGTAAAGCCCATGTTGGAAGTGATGGATGCGGTTGGCATCCCACACCACAGTAGCTCGACCAACTATCTTTGACAAGAAGAAGAAGACGACTCCTCCGGCCAAAGCCAGCGTAACTAAGAGCCACTTCGCCTCAGGGCTACTGCCCCCTTTCGAGGGTGGGCCTTGCTTTGAGATGAACTTGGTGGCTATCTGGCAGTCGCCGTAGACCCGAAGGTTCTTTGATGACATGGAGAGGCGTCCAAGGGTGTGCTGATGTGCCCGAATGCAATGGCCAGCTTCTCACTGTAGGAAAGATCTCTTTGCTCCTAGTCCGCATGATGCGATACAAAGCGGGTGTCAGGCAAGTATCCAGCTGCACGGCCAGTCTCTCCAGCTCCGCGTGGATTTCGTCAATTTGTGGCTGCAATTTGTTTGTCTACGACGAATGTGTGCACCCGGTTGTTGATGCCAGGGGGGCTGCACCCTGGCTGCCTTTTCACACCTCTGTCCTGCATAATTCTCCTCACTTTTGCGGTGTCATCCCACCTCCCAGCTGCAGCATAGATGTTCGACAGCATCACGTAAGTTGCTGCATCCTGTGGATCGCACTTGAGAAGGCCTGTGGCCGCACGTTCTGCCACCTCCACATTGCCATGAATTCTACAGGCACCAAGCAAGGCACCCCACACTGCAGCACTTGGTTCGATTGGCATTTTGTTAATGAGGTCTTCTGCCTCCTCTAATCGCCCTGCACGGCCAAGCAGGTCCACCATGCAGCCAAAATGCTCCACCGTGGGAGTGACGCCATGATTTTGGGTCATGGATTCAAAGTAGTGGCCGCCTTCATCCACCAGGCCCACATGGCTACATGCAGAGAGAACACATGCCAAGGTGATCCCATTCGGCTTCGAGCCTTTCTGTTGCATTTCTTCAAAGAGTTGCAGAGCCTCCATACCATGCCCATGCTGAGCATATCCTGCGATCATTGCACTCCAGGATACCACGTTTCGTTCTGCCATATTGTCAAACACTTGACGTGCACCCTTCATGTTCCCGCATTTGGCATACATGTCAGCAAGGGCAGTCTCCACAATGATGTCTGGCAGGCTTCCAGCTTTGAGGATGTCAGCATGGACCTGTTTGCCCTTCTCCAGGGCTGCCAGGCTGGCACACGCCTTCAGAACAGAAATGAACGTCACCTTGTCAGGTGTCACTCCTTCGCGTATCATCTGCGCGTACAGTGCCACAGCCTCCCTACCATGGCCATGCTGGGCATACCCCGCGACCATTGCGTTCCACGAGACCACATTTGGCTTCAAGGCTTCCTGTTGCATCTGTTCAAAAAGTTGCAGGGCCTCCCTACCACACCCATGCTGAGCATATCCTGCAATCATTGCACTCCATGAGACCACATCCCGCTCAGCCATATTGTCAAAAACTTGACGTGCGTCCTCTAAGCTCCCACATTTCGCATACATGTCAACAAGAGTATTCTCCAAATTTACATACGAGGCAATTCCAGCTTTGATGATGTCAGCATGGACCTCCTTGCCCCTTTCCAGCGCAGCCAGGCTGGCACAAGCCTTGAGAACACAAATGAAAGTGACCTTGTTGGGCAGCACCCCTTGCTGTATCATTTGCTCATACATTGCCAAAGCCTCCCCACCAGACCCATGCTGAGCATATCCTGCAATCACAGCATTCCATGACGCCACGTCCGGCTTCAATCCTTCCTGTTGCATCTGTTCAAATAGTTGGAGGGCCTCCCCACCACACCCATGCTGGGCATATGCAGTGCTCATTGCATTCCATGACACCACATCTCGTTCAGCCATATTGTCAAACACTTGACGCGCATCTTTTATGCTCCCGCATTTGGTATACATGGTGACCAGGGCAGTCTCCAGCACGACATGTGGTGCAATTCCAGCTCTGATGATGTCGACGTGGACCGCTTTCCCCCTTTCGAAGTCTGTCAGGATGGCACACGCATTGAGAACACAAACAAAGGTAACCCTGTCAGGCTTCACCCCTTTCTGTACCATTTGATCATACATTGCCAAAGCCTCCCTACCATATCCATGCTGAGCATATCCTGCAATCATGGCACTCCATGAGACGACATTTCGTTGAGCCATATTGTCAAACACGCGACGGGCCTCCTGTATGTTCCCGCATTTGGCATACATGGTGACAAGTGCAGTCTCCAGAATGATATCTGCCACAATTCCAGCTTTTCTAATGTCAGCATGAACCTCTTTGCCCTTGTCTGAGTTTCCTAAACTGGCACATGCATTCAGAACACAAATGAAGGTGACCTTGTTTGCTGTCACCCCTTCACATACCATTTGCTCGTAGATATTGAGAGCCACACTACCATACCCATTCTCAGTATATCCTTCAATCATGGTGCTCCAAGCAACTACATTTGGTTCAGCCATATCGTCAAACACTTCATGCGCATCCTTCATGCTCCCGCATTTGGCATACATGCTGACAAGGGCAGTCTCCAAAATAACATCTGGAACAATACCAGCTTTGCACATGTCAGCATGAACCTCTTTGCCCTTTTCGAGGGAGGCCAAGCGGGCACATGCCTTGAGGATGCAAGTGACAGTGACCCTATTAGGCGTCACCCCTTCCCCTTTCATTTGCTCATAGATCTCAAAGGCCTCCCTAACACATCCATGTGTGGCATATCCTGCTATCATTGAATTCCAGGTAAATAAATCTCGTTCTGGCATTTTGTCGAACACTATGCGTGCATTTACCACACTTCCACACTTGGCATACATGTTGATAAGGCTGTTGAGCAAAAAGGTGGTTGGCATGATTCCGCTTTGGATGATGTGAGCATGCACCTGCCTTCCCTCTGCTAGGCCTTTCATCTTGATACACTCCTGCAAGAGACAGACATAAACCGTGGAGTCTGCCAAAATGCCTCTTTGATTCAAAATGTGCAGTGCCATTTTCAGTTGTCCTGCCTTACAGTGTGTCCTCACATTCTCACGTGAGTCATAAGACTGTTGTTTGTCTCCGTCTGTGGTTCCTCTTTCAAGAGCAATGGTCATCGAGGACATTCCTGATTGAAACAACTGCGCCTGATTCAACCCTGCCATCCTGCATGCCTCAACACTTTAAAACAGACCTTGACAGTCAAACTCACAAACTATCTCTCAAGGCTGCTAATATTTGAAGGAAAATTTTCTTCATGAGGAAATGTACCTCGGTACATGATAACATGTTGGTACCCTTCCAATCAAAGCATGGGATGGCAGCTTGCAACAAATATACAAACACCAGCTGCAATACCATTACTACCTTTTCTAAGTGACTATCGAGAAATCAATTCTAACAACTGTGTTCGCCTTCAAACCTACAAATGCTTATGACATGACCTCTGTGTCAAATTCCGTCGGTGTGGACCACCTCCTATCCACTCCCCAAAATTTTCTTTTATTTCTCAGTTTCCATCTAAAGGAAGAGCAGTAATGTTCATACAAGTGACGGTAGGGGATGCTGCATGGAGCACAATTGCAGTTCTCACCCAATCCACCGTATGGAGGTACTTGCCCCTAGCGTCTTCCGATGTCTGAAATTGACAATCTACCCCTGCGGATTTTTGTAGCCCCCAATCTGTAGCGCCTCTTTGGTACTCTTATGCTTGCAATCTGGTCCTCTACAATGAATCTGCACCCACACTCCATTCCTGCCTCCTTCAGCTACTCTTGCCTCCACAATAAAATTATCTAGAACCTCGCCCCTTGCCGCAACTACCTAACAACGACAACCCCTACCCATGATTTACATAGCCAGCAGACTAACCCTACCTGCCACACACTAGTTCCTATGCTGAATTGGTGGAAAGACTTCAAAAAATGCGTGAAGGAGAGAGATGAATATGAGATTTGAAAGCAGAATATCCTTGGCAGGACAAATCCCCGCTGGATTCTAAACTTCCCAGGTCGGAAAGAAATTGGAGACGATGGACTGTAAAGAGGGAGGTGGGTAGGGGCTCACAAAACAGGTGAGAGATGACAAGAGATGATAAGAGACCTCCAAAACGTTGAGTATGATAAGAACTGAAGTATGTGGTGGGACAGATACTGGATTGAAAGCCACCAAGGAATGCAAGTGGGCCACGGAAGCAGGCCAAAATTCTCATCAGTGTTGATGTAAGAGCTGACATTGACAGGATGTTAAAGCGCACGAACTTGTAATCGGCACCGCTATTTCAGCCTCCCACCTGACATGACACATGTAGCAGTTGTTACGTAAAAGGGAACCATCATGAGCGAGAGAGGGGTGGCGTGGGGGATTGCCACTTGCGTTATGAGAAAAAAAAAATGAATGCATCTAGTTGTCGGGTTGTAGCCTAACAAGTATTCACCTTAACGCCTCGATTGTCCCACCATTGCCTGGGGCTTGAAAAACATCTCTCCCAAACCTTCTCCTCGTATGTACTTTGCCTTTGTGCATAGCTGCCTGCGTTGGCAACTTTCTCACTGAAGGTGAACACGGGCAGCAGTGGCCTCTCATTTTTCTCACCTCCAGCTGACCTCCTTGCTCATTCCCCTGCCCATAAACCTCGTCCCCCTCCGGTGGCATCCACTGCCCCGCAATTTGCAGGGAACTTGTCGAAATAAATCTGAATGTCATGCAATTTGGAATTTGCAGAGGAGCGTGCAGAGTATCCAGCCCATAAGTGGTTGAATCTCTCAAACCTCTGAAACTCTCATCTCACACAACCCCTCCACATAGAAGGCGGTTCTGGCTGCTGCACAAAAACACAGACAACACCTCTCCTGCGAAACAACCCACATACAGCGTCTCCCTCCGCGGAACAACCCAAAATCATCGTCTCTCTCTCTCTCTCTCTCAACAACCCGCACGCATCAGACAATCCAAAACATCATGTCTCTCTACAGAAACAATCCACAAACATCATCTTTCTCCCTCTGTATGATTCTTCTTCTCATAGCCTGCATTAGAGACAAAACTAAATGTCGTTCACTCATCCATTCATCCTCGAGGGTGGGCCTACTTGTTGAGAGGGATTACAATCCATGGCTCATTAGCATCGACCGTTTACACGTTTAGTTTAGACCCGTCTCGTTTGCTGTTTGCACCTCACTCATCGTGTTGCTGTCAAGGATTCGCAAGCGGCCCTCAGCAAGTTGTATTACAAGGACCCTGTGCCTACTATGCATCATTCACAGAACTTGGCTTACTGAATTGTCCATTTTTACAAATTTACAGCTATTTTCATATTCTTGCAATGTAATGGTAGCAATGGAATTTTTTGTTGTTCCAAAGCATGGCTCTCCAAGGTCCCTCCCCACTTCATTCTCTCTCAAAACAGATGCAGAGGTGGATGAGGCTTTCTTTTGCATATATCACTTTTTCATGACTGCCTGGAGAATGGAGAAGAGCATCAAGCAAGGAAGAAGGATGTTGGTGTGCAACTCAAAAGGGGTTTGATGTGAGGTGGTGTAGTAGCCATTTAGTAAAAACTGATAAGCCGAATGTGCATTCCACCTCCCTTGAGTGTTTCAAATCTGGGATTTCGCCCTATGTCACCAACAAGACCCGCACTCAATGTCAATGTCGCACATATGCAATGTTCAAATGGATCAATAGCAATAACAGGGACCTGATGCAGAGCAGTTGTGGTATCTGCGAAAGTCCTGCAGCTGGTCCTTGCACTGGGACCTGGTGACAAAATTGTGGGGAAGACAGTAAAAGACCAACTAAATGAAAGTCTCTTCCTCACTGCTCAAATACAAAGATGCGAGTGAAAGTGTAGGCGAGGGCTTGGAGCATTGAGTTTCTTCAAGGATGGTATCAGTACAGTAACAAAACAGAAACAGTATTGTTGCATTTCCTCTAGACTTTGGCAAGCTAGCCAGCTCACAAGTGAATTAGTCAGATTCTTGCAACTAATGGCTAGTTGGTTCTAGACTCTGCTGGATGCGGTCATTTGCTGTACTATGCGGAAAACAAAACAATAATGACAAATGGCAGTAAAAGCTTCCCATTGGCACTAGAAGAGAACTTGTAACCTCCAAATCAATATTAATTGAAACCACAGTAGCTAACTGCAGATGCAATGTCGTCCCCTCCCAGCCAGATGATAGACGCAAAACGACCCTGGATGTCATAGTCTTGTATGACCCACTTCAGATCTTGTGCACAAAGATCATGACAACAAGATCTTGACTTCACCATAAAATTCAGAAACACCAAAAGTGGTGCAACTAAGACTCAAAAGAACAATTTCTCATCTTCAAGGGGTAACGGTTTGATTCGGCAATGTCCACTGATCATATGAGAACAAATACTCGTTCGGCTCTAACATTCAGAAGAGGGCACGGGCACAAAGCAACTTTTGCATTTGCCTTTCTGCTGCAGGCCTAACTTAAGCTTTAAGTCACAGGAAGCTCAATTACAATTCCCAAGTGTTAAGCTTCCGCCTTAATACATTCTGTGGTTTTCTAATGGATTGAGACCGAACATCATTGGTATAAATCACATACACCATGCCAAAAACCACATACCATGCCTAAATTTTTTAGCTTTTCATTCCATGTTGTTGACAGTCATTTTCCAACTCGTTCCATCAAACTATGTTTTTACAGCTGTGACAAAATTTATCCACCTCAAACGCATTGAAGTCAGTGCTCTTAGTATCGTAACTCTAAAGGGTGTCCCTACTGTCTTAAAATAACAAATGTGCACTCGCACTGACCTAATATGGAAGCAAGATGTTCCAAAGCTGTTCAATTGTGAGCTTGAGATCTTCATGGCATCATCTCCATCCCCATCAATGTTACCATCCAGGAATCCGCCTGCATCTGCCTCGTCAGCTTCCTCCCCCTTCTTGCCAGTCACAGCCCTCTATAGTGCCGGCGTATCTCCACAAGTTCCATGAATGATGAATTGGGTGCGAAAGCCTGCTGGAAACATTCCACACAATACAGATGATATGATTTTTCGTGACACCGATGAGAATCTATGCGTTTGATGCAAATTATTGCACATTATGCAAATGTGAATGCAATATCACTAGTCAAAGGTTACATCCCCTCACAACGAGGAAGGCTCTGACAGGGGCCATACCCAACCATGCAAGACCTTTGACAACGTGACCCCAAAATAAAAAAGAACCAAAAACATTAGAGTTGTGAAAGTGCATTGATTCAACATGCAACAAGTCAAGTGTTTTCTCAAACATTTTCCACACCCAGCATTCTAGGATACATTTTCTTGTACATGACATGAGAAATTGATGACATGAACTGGCCTGATAGATTAATAGGGTATTGCTGACCACTGACATATCTGCGTGGACTCTCTATGAGAGAACGAGGTCAGTCTGCCAAAAGGCCCTGTCTCCAGCCGAGAACTGGCCTCACCCAACGCAGTGGCCGAAACCATTGCTGTGTCAACTGGTTTAAACCTCAACCCATGAGTCTTGCGGGCATGAAGTTTCTGTCAGTGACGGCCTATCCTAAACTAGATCAGCTTTAAGTTCATTCTGACAGAACTTGGAGTTGCAGAGGATACCTCAATAGTGTAATGCCTGCTACTGCCATCAAACGCAGGCCCTGCATCCAATTTCCTGGTGGTCATCATTTGCAAACCTAAAATGCAAATCCAAGAGAGCAGACACATGCTGCAGAAACTGGAATGCGCTTTCTGTGAGTGCAAAGACCACGCGAAAAGACACACTCAATCTAGAGTGTGTTATCAGACCGTATGAAGACCTGACTAGAAGGTTCAGATGCAGACCAGAGACTCAATGGAGCGAGTATCAAGCATAGCCTCCAACATCATCCATGAAACCAAGAGACAATGGAAGCTGGATCAGTCGATTATGTGTTTGACCCTACACCAGCATGCATGGAAAATGCATTGAATGCTTATTTGTCTTTTGGCCAACAGAGAACCCCAGCAGGATTGTTCCTTGGAGCTACACAAACTAAGGCTAAGACACGTGATAAGCTATTCTTTTGTTCCTTAATTGCACATGCCTCTGGCCACAATTCTTGTACTCAAATCTGAGTTGATCCAGATCGGTGAAATATAAAATAGATCGCAAACAAACTTGAGCAGGGAGTGCAGAAAAAGCTAACCTGAAAGTGAAGCCAGCCTGAAGAAACCATCGATGTCTTAGAAGTGATACGAAAGAGCACCGGCTGTTCCAACTTACAATGAATGTCCTGCACTTGAGGGTGGTAGCCTCCATGGAGCAACTTTAAATATACCAAGCTTATTTCTCCTTACGTTACTGTACAGGGATCAATGCTAACTCTTACGCCCTAGTCAAATTTACTATTAATGTGTATGATGAGACATCTCTAAAAGTGGGGAGCCATAACATATGATATGGTCCCTACTAAAACCACCATCAATAGAATACATCTAGAGTGACTTCTGGTACTAAAGAGAGATTCTACCATTGATCCACCCTTCTTGCTGCATCTAAATACAGCAAATAACCTTTCCATTTGTGTCCTAGAACTGACAAGACCCCATGTGGGTCCAGTGAAGTCGATGTTTTTAGGACAAGGCCAAGAGATGACTCTGTACATCTAATGGTATGGCAGTCCACAGATACGTGTTTAAATATCATCAATGTACTCCGTATCAGAGGATCCAAAACGTGTATTTGCACAATATTTAGCTTTTCGCGCCGTTGCAGACTCATTTGAATTATCGTCCCACTCTCAAAAGCTCAACAAGAGCCCTTGCTCCATGAAGCCTATCCGACCCTGGCCTTCAGAGGAGAGAACATGTCAGGATCTTTTCTGACCGGCGAAGCCTTTATCCTTTCTTTCTCAGCATCCTTCTCAGCCTTCTTCCTCTCCATCTCTGCTTGCTTGCTGTTCTCCTCAAGTGCCTTCTTGAACATAGTCACAAAGTTGAAGAGGATTGAAGTCACTGAAAATAATCACATAACACAAAATCTGTGAGGAGCAAAGAATTTCACGTGGGCCTACCCAATCATACTTGCTGTATATGCTTTCACCAGTTGGCATGTCTCTCCCATCCCACGAAACAAAAAAGAACTGAACCAACTACAAAAAGTTGGTCAAACATGGTACACTGTTGTACACAGAGGCCTAGGGTGTTGAACTGAAACTGAAAACGCAACAGATGGCAAATGCGGATACCTTGCTCAAAAGGGCACCGTGCAGGATCCTCTCCAAAATACTGTGCCAGAGAATCAGCATTGCGGCCCTGCCACCATTAATACATACTGAGTCCACGGCTGCTTGGTCATCTAGGGATCTGTAGGTCGACCATAGAGTGCGAAGGGGGGAATGAAAGAAATCAACCTCGTGCGAGAAGGCCATAGAGATAAAACCAAATTGGAACCTGTCGAAACGAAAATCCTAGAAAAACAAAAGAACTTACCACTTCTGCATAAAGAGAAGCAAGGGATCGCACAACTGCCTCTGCCGTGGTAAGAAAGGCTTTCAAAACCTGCATTGCACAAAGAACAGTTGCTGACAGTTTCAGACTTCACATGCACTCAGTGCCTCAACCTCACGTCGCCACGTCAGGCGCTACGACAACTTCTTAAGCAATCAGTGGATGAAAGCCAACAGTTTTCTCAACAGCCGCAAGAGTTGAACTTGTGTTTCAAACAATCCAGCCATGCCAACCACATCCAAGCTCCAGTTCAAGAAGCACCAAACATCTCATAAGGTGACTCCTTCAAAGAGAAGGAGGAATTATTTTCTGTTTACATTCAAATTTGGAAAGGTTTGTCCTGTTCATACCTCGCGAAAACCATCCGAGGTAGGCCCGTCATTCTCAGAAACAGTGAGTTCCTGCTCAACCTTCTCCAAGCCCTTACTTATAGCTTGCATCTCTTCGGCCAATGACTTCAACTGGATCTGGAACCAATATCCACACACAAGCAACAGTTCAGGACAATGTTTTGGTCCTCCTGTTGTTTCAGAAAACCTACATGAAAGCACCTCCATAGATCTGCAATCTGAGATCCAGATTGACTATCTGTAAATGAAAATTTCACTTTTACGTGCATTGCAGGATGTTTCTTCCTGTTTACCCATGACCACCTTGTCTAGATGTGATGAGACAATTGGGAATCAGACTTACTGGATTCATTTGACAAAACCATTATAGCTCATAGCTCTCTGGATATGGTCACTCGTGACGATGAAACAAATGAGGAAAAAGGAATTCAAACTAAATCTGCACTCGATGTGGCATAGAGATTTTCTACAAATCATCTCTTTGAACATCAACTAGATGAAAAGCCCATGAAGGAGTTACCTTTGTTGCAGCTTCTATGTGTGGCAGGTCATTGTCGAAGTCGAGCAGATCTGGCAGCTTGTCAGCTATTACCTGATCCCCAGGACAGCTCTCAGAAAGACCAGGGAATAGACTAGAGACGTTCAAAGAGAGAGAGAAGTAGCGAGAGAAATGTACTTACGACAGCTTTGCCATAGCCTTGTGGCCCTAGACCCACCCAGTTTGGATGGAGAGAGAGAGAGAGAGGGCTTATTAATCAAAAATTTAAGACAGCAGAGGATGGGAGAAGAGCAAACCTTGCAAAGGTAATGCATAAGAGTCATCTTGTTATTGCGAGCACGTGTGTCTGTAAGTTTTAGCAAGCTATCCAGCTTGAACCCAATCGCTGATCCTATCCATACAGAAACACAAAGCAAAGATAAGAGCCAGATTTAAAAAAGCCTCAAACAAGCACTTAAAAGGCCTGCTAGCAACCACAGAGCATGCAGATGTAAAGTATGCTTTTTGGACGGAAAACTAGCCTAGTCAATGGTTAGTTCTACAGGCAATCAGAACAGATATGGCATTAATCTGGGTGCAGTTAGTCATCTCATCAATAAATAGTGCTCCACATGCATGTTCAAGTGTCTGAAAAAAAAATCTCTAGCAGGCAAACTGACTACCAGGAATTAACATGGGAAACCCTAAGATCATGGATGTGTCGACCAGCTCTTTAGGCTTCAGTTGCTTGGAAATGATGCTGCAGCTTAAATGCACCAACCACTACAGGAACCTAGTAAGGTTTGCACTTCCACATCATCAGCCCTCCTCGACCAGCTCTTTAGGCTTCATTTGCTTGGGAAATGATGCTGCAGCTTAAATGCACCAACCACTACAGGAACCTAGTAAGGTTTGCACTTCCACATCATCAGCCCTCCTCGACCAGCTCTTTAGGCTTCATTTGCTTGGGAAATGATGCTGCAGCTTATATATGCACCAACATCCACAGGGACCTAGTAAGGATTGCACTTTCACATCATCAGCCCTCCTCACACTGTGGGGCTACTTTCCCCTGAAGAACTATTTGAACACAGCACATGGCACTATGCATACCTCGTGCAGTTCCTGAATTCAAAGCATTGCCAAGGGAGAGAATGGTCTGCATCACTCGACGCAACTTTGTGGAGTCTCTCACCTGATTCACATGAACATACTCAGAAATATTCACCAACCCTACAGCAACAATATGAACCATATGCAGCCATAAGCCTCCCATGAACATGTTCCAATTTTGTACTGGCTCCCCCACCTCATGAGCAAATCCATACAATACACACCCAAAAATCAAGTCAGAAATCAACTGGTGTTCCCAGATCTTTGTGTAGGATTCTATTATGCCAGAAAAGAAGTGCAATCCCAAGACGACCGTTGCTAGAGCAACCACAACAACCTACCTCTCTGGAGGCATTATTGACAGTCTCCAAATTGGCCCGCAAGTCCTTGATCTGCAACAAAGAAAGAACACTCGCTATAAAACCTGATACCAAAAGAAACATCAGCTTTGTCTGCACAAAAAGCAAGGTAAGTAACCAACCTGGGTGGCAAAGAGAATCTTGAAGGAGAATACCCGCAACTTGGCTTCCATTCTTGGGACCCTCATCATTTCAAGAAAAAACTGCAGATAAAGAAACACACCAACACAGAGTGAACAGCCTGAAGTTTGACTTGGATCCTTCTGAAAAGTTTGACCATGGAAGTTCACCATTCAAGAGAATGTTGAGGGTGGCTTGCCAAGAGGACAAAGCATCAAAACCTGAAGATAAACCCACCTGTTCACACTTCCCTAAGGTGTCTTTGTCACCACCAAAATTCTGCACTCATCACCAGATCACATCAGCATAAGCACATGAATCTGGACAAACAGCTCACCTGGCATTTTTGCATGAGCTCTCACAAAATTACTCGGGTTCTTCTTTTCTGTATGACAATTTCCAGATATTGTAGACCTCACATGCAAGATATGAAACAGAGATAGCAGATACACTGAACCTTGCTATCTAAGAAAATAAATTGCTACCAGTAAGGCAAAGTGAACTTCCTACCCTCAACATATCCATCTCTTCTTTTGTTGGGCAGTTCTTGATAAGATTTTCCACCTGGTCCATATCTAAGACAGATGCATCCAAGGCCAGTACCGCGTTCTGAACACAACATGCTCACGTTATTGCCACAAGGAACGCTGATATACTGAGCTAATCAACTCCACACATGACAAACAAACATCAAAAACACAACATTCCTGGTCTCAGTGCTACTGTCAAACATCCAACCCCCTTAGATACACCTCAATCAGAATCAAAATAATGGCTTCACGACAATGGCTCAGAATGCAATGACAATCACTTACAATCACGGCTGGCAACGGCATCTTGACCTTTGTGAGCATAATCTCACAATTGTTTGCTCTCCGAAGGTCAACCTGCGTCCCACAATGCACCAGACCATGTCAGGAAGGCTTCTGTAATCCATAATCAATGTTATGAAATATGGCATTTTATATTTTCAAGCTGTGTGACAGGTGGGTGAAAAAGGAGTAAGACACCATACCAGATGCACCTTCTCCTGCTTAGCAACGGCACGCCGGGCCCCAGCTTTATCCCCAGCGCCAGCATTTGCAGCTGGAGCTGCTGCTGAAAACAGGCTTTCCAATTCTGTCATGTCAAACTCAGGTGCTCTGCCAGACCCACTAACCATTTTCAGCAATCTCCCATTCCTTTGGATAGAATGCAAAGTATCACAGCCTCAGTTTAACCCACAAAGAACTCGTCACAGGCTCAAACGCAGTTCAAGGTATGAGAAAATAAACTCAAAATCACAAATCATATTCTAAGATCTACTGTACCAGAATCTATAATGCTTTCTACTAGGTCTAGCACAATGTGAGCTTGGATTATGAGATGGGCATTGATAAGCGGGAAAGTTGGTCTAGTGCTAGTTTAAGCACCATACTGTCACTGCAAGTAAATTAATGATTTATATTAGAATGGCTGGAGATATCAACAGGAGGCCTACCTGGACTGGTCTTCTTGTTTCTGGTTCTCAGCCCACAGGCTGCCTTGCACAGCACGTGTCACTTTCACCCAGTGAAGGGGCCTTAGAGATGCTTTCTTGGGAAGAGGAGGTGCAGCGGCAGCAGCAGCTACTGGTACAGGAGGTGTGGGAGCTAGGGAGCTCCGACCCCGCCCACCAGGTAGCAATGGTGCGGCAAGAGGATCCCCTCTACCTCTGCCAGGTGGAAGGGATGCAGGGGGAGGCCCCACAGGGCCTGTACCACCTGGGGGTGGTGGAGGTGGAGGGCCACCACGACCTCTACCAAGGGGAGGGGGAGGAGGAGGGGCAGGAGCACCAGGCTTTCCTAGAGGGGGTGCCGGAGGAGGTGGAGGAGCACCTGGCTTGCCTGGAGGGGGGGGAGGGGGAGGAGGGGGAGCACCTGACTTTCGTGGTGGTGGAGGGGGCGGAGGTGGTGGAGCAGGTGCACCAGTCCGTAGGGGTGGTGGCGGCGGTGGTGGAGGGACAGCACCACCTGACCGAGGTGGAGGTGGAGGGGTTGGAGGGGGTGGAGCACCACCTGACCGTGGTGGTGGGGGAGGGGGGGGCGGGGGAGGTGCAACACCAAGTCGCTGTGTTGGAGGGGGAGGAGGTGGTGGGGGAGGGGCACTGCCAAATCGTGGAGGAGGGGGAGGGGGGGAGGAGGTGGAGGAGGTGGGCCACTGCTGGGACGTTGTGCAAAGGGAGGAGGAGGAGGTGGTGGTGGTGGTGGTGGTGGAGCAGCAGCAGCAGCACGTGCAGGTCGGAGAGGGGGAGGAGGAGGGGGTGGAGGAGGGGGAGCAGCACCCACGGGTCTTGTAGGGGGAGGAGGTGGGGGAGGAGGTGGGGCTACTGTACATGTACGAAGTGGAGGTGGTGGTGGTGGCGGTGGGGGTGGTGGAGCAAAAAGTTGCTTGACCCTAAGAGGGGAGTTTGGAGCAGACCGTGCGTCATGACTGCCATTCATGTCACCTGGAAGTAACTTCTCCAACTGCTCCTGGAAGCCACTGACAGTCATCTGCTGCTGGAGGAACCTAAGAGCAGCATCCCCATGACCATCCACCCAATCACCACTGCTAAATAGCTCCTGAACTTTTGCAAAAGCCTCCATTGGCAAACCTCCCTTTTCTTCACCACCCAACATAACCACAGGAGCTATTGGTGAAGGAGAAACTTCTGTCTCATTGAATAGAACCTGTCAAGACAAATGCCATCAAGACAGCTTCAATAAAGTAATGAAGTGCTTGCCGATGCAACTCTCAACCCTAAAGCCTTAAATAGATAGACTAAAATACATTTGGTAGTAACAGGTGCCACGGGCAACTAATGCTGCGAGTGTTCGAGACCAAAAAAACCATCTACTCACCTCTGCCTTGAAGTCCTTGGGATAGCGTTCTTTTGCATTCCATAGAATATCTATGTCATCCCTTGTAAGAATCAGAATGTTGGACCTGATGAATGCTGTGTTGAACATGATCCGAAACATCATCTCCTCCCTTTCAGAGTCGCTCTCCAGATTGACACACTCCAGCACAACGTCACCTTTCACCGCACATTGCACATCGATCTTCACTACGTCGCAATCAATCTGTGACATTTAACAGTAATTGGGGTGACGACCAAACCTCAATCAGCCCAACCATAGGTCATACACCTACAAGTCAAGACGACCTAAGAAACCACTTCGGAAGTCCTCACCTGGCGATAATGGCGTACTCTCTTCTTTCCCTGTGAGAATAGCATCTGCGTCATGCGAGTTCCCTTTAATCTTGGATCCTGTCCGTAAAGCCGAACCAAAGGCCTGCAACCTCCTTCTGAATCAAAACCGGGAACTACCCTAAACATAAGACAGTCTAACGTAAGGGCACGGTCAGGTGGTGGCCATTCGGGTGCATTATTTCGTCTGGCAACGTACTGAAGATACCGGAGCTGAGAGGGCATCGGATTGAGGGGCGATAGAAGTGGTAGCAATCCTTTGGGAGCCTCTTTATGAAGCATATCCAAGGTCTTCTGCTCCCCCGTCTGAAGTTTCCTGTATATAAGAAATGATGATAGTATGAAGGCAAGCAATGGCCAGCCTCCCCTTTCACAATGCATCAACACGATATTCTGACTGCCTTCCAAAGACAGCCAGCTATCACTGGACCGCAGAAAATGGTGAATCATCTCCATTGACAGGATAGGGCAACCTTCATATTGTTTGGGATAATCCATCACTGTCATATCATACTGCGACAGAATTTCAGTGAGCTGGCTCTTTCTTTCACCCTCCCTAAAATTGAACACCAGATAGGAAGAGTCTGGGAACTGCTCATGGAGCTGCGTCGCAATATGTCGCATGTAAATCTTGTAGGTCTCCTCTTCAAACACATCGGTGGAAAAACACGAATCAAACACTGCGAGGCACACACATAGATGTATCAATCCCCCATTGCACTACAAATTCACTCCAAACCAATCTACAAGTGACAATTACAAGTTCAAAAGCACAGCCTTGAAGATGAACAAGCACAACAATCTCATCTCATCTCGATAAAACGCAAATCACCACGCCCGAACAAACATCAGAAACGCGGCAAGTAAAAGATGTGTTACCGTAAACGCGCTCAGTGATTTCAAGAAGGCCATCTGGTGGCCTTCTATAAAACAACCTACGAAACAGCGACATACTCCCATGCACAAGTCCACGCCCCTGCCCTTCCCCTGCTTCACCAACCTAATCTTATGCCCGCCGCAGCCCAGTCAAGCCCCCTTTCTCACCTTCTCCAGCTGCCCACCGTCAGTCCACATCCCCCACACCCCAATCCCACAACCGAGCAGATCCAATCAAGAAATGCCTAACCCAATGACACCCTCAATGCGTTCCATACGCCACCGACAAAGGGATCACAGACTGCATGCCCACAACCACAACTTTTCTTGTTCCAAACTGCTGCCTCTCTACGCCATAGCCGGGCATTCAAAGCTCCAGGAAGCAAGGGACGGTAGAAAGAAGGCAGACTCTCTTTCTCACTGAGGGTTTCTTTTGCATTTCCTCATACTCTGGATTTGCCCACATTCTTTTATACATGACATGTTTTGTGACACATCATGGGTTGTTTTGTTGCCAATCTTTTTTTGGGCTGTTCATCACACTGAGGCATTTTTTGCGGTTGAGATCGGAGTTGCAACAGAGCTTCTGTTGCCCCTATTGGTGGGATGCAGGCTACTGTCCAATCAGTTGTCAACAAAAGCTACCCAAATTGGGCACATCATCCACTTACAATCAAAGCTTAGATAATTCTCTGAGTATTCACCAAATTAGGTTATGGTTGTCAGAGATGGATTAAGGAAGCTCTCCCCTAAACAGTTTCAAGGAAACTAAGTAGGTATTCCTGAAGTCTACAGAGGTAGGGATAGTTTTACTGGTGAATTGCAAAGTGAGGTACATGATAGGATCCAAGGTGTTGCAGCTTTCAGTAGTCGTGAGAGCTCAGTTTGATGCACTGCTCTGACATCTTCATATTCTTTCTTGTAGGAAAAAGCAATCCTGCTGGAATGAACAAGAATATGATCATCTGCTTAGTAAAACCTGAGAGGTATGTTAATGCACACTGCTCTGGGTCCAGTCTCAAGTACTTTCAGTGAGCTGTGTTACTTTTCTGAGGAGGGCCTTTGCTGGGAGAAAATGACTGAAGGGGGTTATTCAGCTGGATCAACCTTATGCATTAAGGCGTCGATTTCCAATAGACGCATGTCGCGAGATCTTAAGCCTGTAATCAATAATGGCCAAGTCAGATGTAGTGAAACCAAATAATCAACTTGCATGCAAATTAACCCTGCCTCGCAGAAGCAGCTTCAACACCCTCCAACGGTGTTCCTACACAAGGGAGCTTGGTGGAAATAATCAGTGGGGAAGAGGAGGCAAGAATTGGTATCTAAAGTTGATTTCTTCTCAAAGAATGCACTCAAGTATCAAGAGAATGATTGGCTTGTAAGGAGTTGGCTTGTTGCAGCTGAGAGTTCCACAAGTCTCCCACTTTCTATCTCCCACTTTCAAAGTGGAGCGAATATTGCTGAGAGACCTGGTAATCCAGTTTTCCTTCCTCTACACATTAAAATCAAGAGGGTGCAATGGAGACCCTTTGAAGCTGCACAACATACTCAAGTGAAGCTCCACCTGGAACCCTCACACCTTCACCCAGGATTGCACCAGTGTCCCCAAAGCCAAGTTCCGGTGGGATGATGACTCGTCTTTTGCCACCCACTTTCATGGACCGAAGTGCATATTCCAAGCCGTCGCACATGCCCCGTGAGTAAGGTCTGGCTCCAAAGACAAAGGCCAGAGAGCGCTGGTTTCCAGACAAGGTGTCCACAAAGACTTCGCCTGTACTCACAACTTTCCCTAATAGATCAACCACCACCAAGTCACTCCGTTGGGGAGAAGACCCTCCTCCCGCTCGCAAATCCGCGTAGTGAATGTTATTTGGAAGGATAACTTCTTTTGCACTCTCTACATCCCTGGATATATCAGCAGAAGTACCCTCAGTGCTGACCTTACACTAAAAACTTATGTGCAACATTGCAGTCATTCAAGTTAGTCTTCTTGTATCTGCTTTTCTATAGAGGAAGTCGACAAGAACGGAAAATCTGCTCAAAGTGAGATATAATTCAGCTGGTTCAGAGGAAAAGCCTCTACAGGGATGTGCTGAGGTGAGCATCAGGCGTCTGGGATAGATCAGTTAAGGCTCATATCTGAAATGACCTAGGACGTCTACCAAAATGCCAGAACCAAAAAGACTGCTGGATGAGCATGGTGATTGGTAGACAGCTAGCTTAATCCAACCTTATCACTGGACGTTCGGCATATTATACTTCTACTTTACTACCGGACCCAAACGGACAGGAAAACAGCCACACGAGCACCAATGCAAGCTCTACAGAAATTGGCGAGGCAGAACATATAATGAGAGATGAGAGGCTCTAATCCAGATTATTCCTCATCACTGGTAGAGTGTATGTTTGCTGGTGTTATGGTTCTTCCAAGTACTTGTGCTGAATTTCAAGTGATTGCAATCTAGTTTTCCCTGCACCAGAGTCTTCTCTCATAGAAACCCTTATTCGATGGCAACAATGTCTAGGCAGGATGACACGCTACTCAAGGAATTTGGCATGGAGGCACCGAATAATTCTGTCCACTAGTATTCTTAAGACTTCTGGCCATCTGCAAGTGTCGAACTGTTAGCCTTGAGCATAATAAGTGTACCTGGTTCCCTGCTCCTCCAAAAATACTTCCGTGCGCGTCTTAATCTGCTCCGAGATCACACCAAAGGCAAGCAGTCCCACCCATGCTAACCCCGCTCCCAGTCCGAATCTGCGAGTGAGAGACGATGCTATCCAATCTGTTGAGTCTGCCGACCTAGTTTCACCCCTCTTTGTGCGCGCACTTGCTGCATCTCCATTATTTCCCCCGTCTTGCAATGCCCGTCTTTCCGAAGACTCTCCTACTTCAGTCTCAGACGGTGAGGGGGACGCCGATGTAGTGGAGTCATCCGAGGCCGAGCAACGGACTACCCAACTTTGCTGCGCTGCTTTTAGAAAGACTGATGTTGCTGAAGGTGGAATTGCGTTTGAGGATAGCAATAGCGGATTTGCGGAGAGGGGCCTGAGCTTCCTATCACAGTGCGATGTGACAGAAGAGGGTGCGTGCAGCAGGCATGGCGCACTCATGGCCATCACTCCAAATGCTTCAAACATTCCTAAGATTGCTTCGGGAAAGATACAAAGGCTTTGAGCTCGACATCCGTGGTCAGACTCATGGTGAAAAGTGAGCTACATCTTCTTGCGGTGCGAGATTTTTTCTTTCTCCGAAAAAGGGGACAGAGGCCCTTCAAATCAGATTGAAAGCGAGAAAAATGTAAGAGCCGTGAGGCTGACAAATGAGCTTCCACCAAAGTTACGGACAGAAACAGTGAAACAAGGTGCAAGATGATGACTCTGAGAATATATTCTGCGACTTCAATCGCTCTTATTAGCAGTCCTGTTTTCGGGGTTATCTTTGCTTTCACTTTGCAGAAGAGATTTGTCTCGAATCCAGCAGGCTTTCTTCAACACAACATTTTCATAAACAATATCACATCTGACATCACATTTACATTTGTATCCCCAAAAAGGTCTCAAGTGAAGAAGTCATTCTGAAAATGCAGATCACAGTCCTAACATGGGAGCTCAGCACTCGACCACGTCCTCATGTGACATTGGAAGCTCGGTGACCACAACTATTAGTAATCAGGGAACATTTGCTGGTGAAGATTGACAAAGTACAATTTGATGATCCATCTTCGCAGCTAGAGGCATAAGGAACTCAACTACAGGAAGGAATGAAAGGAAGGGAAGAAACAGAGTATGCAGGCAGATTAAAGGCAAGAGGCTCAAGAGGCAAGAGGCAAAATGAAACAATACTTTTCAAGGATTCACATTTTCTCAAATTGACAACCCTGCCTGGCAGCAGTGATTGGAAAGATCTTTGCAAAAAAGTAGAACTCTGCTCACAGTGAATGGCACAGAACTGTGTACACTATCAAGTTGGTGATACTGCAAAACTGTAACTCTCCTCTCTTATACAACATATCTAAAAACTGACTGCCAAATAGCTCTTGAAAAGTGCAAGAGGAAGTTGCATAAGCCCGCACAGGATGATCTATTGAATACAAGAAAGATAAAGATGTTGTTAAACTCAAAAAGCAAACAGAAAGTTCATGGTTGGGCAAATGAAGCTGCTTACATCTGGTTTAGGTTAACAGGTAGCACATGGGAACACAGTAAACCTAATGTCTTCACCAGCACAAAGGCAATCCGTTGCAAATTACCTGGAATTCTGAACAGGCTCAAACTCAATCGAAGGCTTCGACCCCAATAGCATTTACCATCTCCTTGCAGGGAGATCCAAATTTCATTGAACTGTTTTGGAGTTTGACTAACTCTTGAGACTATATGCCAAGTTCCATCATGCAAAGTTTAAAGCAATCTTACACAACCTCATATAGGAAGTCCGATACAGAAGCTGACATTCTGCATATCAACCAGGAAACAAGTGAAGGCAATATGGTGCAAACTTTACTGCAAAAATAGAGAACGGTCCCACCACCTGGGAATAGTCTTAGTAGACAGGAGTCTTCTCTACATCCTCCAGCACGCTTATCTTGTGGGGCTTAGCCAGAAAATCAGTGAATTCCTGGAAAGGAGACTTAGAGAAACGTGTCTCCTTCCACAAATCTGGAGTCAAAAATCCGTAGGTCTTCAACAAACATTCGAAGGTTGCCTGCAGCATCCATCCATCCCAACAGCTGTAAGAAAGGAATCCAGAATAGGGGCTCCTTCCCAAGAGATGATCACAGTACAAAGACAGCATCAATGCAGACTAAGGGAAGATTAAAGGTGATGATTCAGTAAATATCCAGTTACGGTGAGTTCAACTTTAGGGTGCCATATTATCAAATTCATGAAGACTTCAGTGACTACCAATACAGGCTATCACGACACCGAAATCTAGTAGGAGGAACTCGTCCAAAGCTTCGCAATACTCAGATGACAGGCAAGACACGGCAGAACCTTTGATATCACTGAACACAAACACAGGCCCTCCCAAGAGCAAATTTTCTACGGCACATGCATGGCCTCCAATTCTTCGAGGTTGCCTCCTAACGACACTGAAGGAAGATAAAAGTTCAATAACAATTTGCACACCTTGACAAAGTTCCCCAGAGTCTTGGTGGAGCCACGGGATGAAGTGAACACGTCATCGATCCCAGCAAACTGCAAGACCTTCTTGGGCACGCGGGCAGCCACGATACCCGATCCTCTTGGAGCAGGAACTAACCTGACCGTCACAGAGCCGCACTTGCCAGTCACCTTGCAGGGTACAGTGTGGGGCTTTCCAATTTTGTTACCCCAGTACCCTCTTCGGACGGGGATAACAGACAGCTTTGCCAGAATGATGGCACCCCGGATTGCAGTGGCCACCTCCTTGCTGCACTTCACTCCAAGCCCGACATGGCCATTGCTGTCCCCAACCACAACGAAAGCCTTGAACCTGGTGCGCTGCCCAGCCCGGGTTTGCTTCTGCACCGGCATAATTTTCATCACCTCATCCTTCAATGCAGCTCCCAGAAAGAACTCCACAATCTGGTGCTCCTTGATTGGCAGCGAGAACAGGTATATCTGCTCCAGAGACTTGATCTTGCCGTCCTTCACCAACCTCCCCAGCTTGGTCACCGGCACCCATTTCTCCTCCTCTTCACGCTTGGGACCGCGTCGGCCACCTCTGCGATCGCCCCGGCCTCTGTCCCCACGGCCTCCCCTGTCGCCCCGACCAAAGCCACGGCCAAAGCCGCCCCGCTCACCTCCCCTCTCCGCCATCGCTGCTGCACTTGCAGCTCCTGCGCTTCGAAGAGAGAGAAAAAGGGCGATGGCGTAGCGCCGCTCTCCCCTTCACCCCTCCCGACCCTGCCCCCAACCCTAACCCTAGCTCTGTCTGGACGACATCCATCCATTTCTATCATCCAGATTCTCGGTCCCGTCACACTTCCCGAGCCTGCCCCCAACCCTAGCTCTGTCTGGACGACATCCATCCATTTCTGTCATCCAGAAAACTGGGGACGAGTAGCCCCAGTTTGGCCAAAAGTGGGGACTAGTTAAGAAACTGGGGACTGGCTATCATTTTGGGATGTTATTCCGGGAGGCTTCTCTTTCCTCCTTGGAGAGCAAGTTGGCTTATTTACTGACCAGGGTGTGTGTGCCTCATGGTGTAACCAGGATCGCTGCTGCTGGAACAAGTTGCCCCCCAAAGGATGGCGCAATCTCTAATCTCTACTCCACCCTTGACCGCCTCTCATTGTTGACCGCCTCTCCTGAATTCGATAGAGATGTCAACTGGCGTCACATCCGGACTTCATCAAAACCCTCCCCCCTCCACTTTCGCTAATTATCACGCCTTACTAGCCTAAAGCCCTCTGTCCTAGCTTTGGATTTTCCTTCTCTATATGCTTGTTTTCTTTCATAAGCCTTCGCGCTAGAAAATCCAAAGCTAGGACAGAGGGCGTTAGGCTAGTAAGGCGTGATAATTAGCGAAAGTGGAGGGAGGAGGGTATTGATGAAGTCCGGATGTGACGCCAGTTGACATCTCTATCGAATTCAGGAGAGGCGGTCAACGGTGGAGTAGAGCCTTTCAGGGGCAACTTGCTCCAGCTGCAGCGATACTGCAAAGTGCTGACACATTGGATTCCTTGGAGCCCCCATGTCGATTTGATGGACTCGTGGATTGCAGCTGCATTTTGTGGAGCTCTTTGGATCCTATTTGGTTCTTGGGTTTGCCACTCATGAATGGTCTGTAGTTTGATCCAGGGGAGTGGACCTAGATGGATACCCCCAACTCCATTCTTTGGGTACATGGGAGAGCTGGGCTACACCCGGCTTGTCCCAACTTCTTCTTTTTCCAGAAAGTAGAACTCTTAGTGGGCTCTCCCTCATAGCACCTGTCGGAAACCACTTTGAAAGGATGTCTGACGGAAGGATTGAACAGTGAAGATAGCTATTTTTTTCTTGAAACTCTACAATCGTATTTTTCCCAACCAAGAATTTTTCTCCTTTCTTTCCTCCATAGCTCGCTGTTATTTTCCTTTTTTCTTTTTGGTTACAGGGTAGGATCTCCTCTAGTTTAAGTCTTCATGGCTTTTTCGAGGTTATCTTTTCGTTGATCACTTGTTCATTTTGGTTCTTTTCCATTTTGGTCCTTTTCGACCCTCGGTTTATAAAGTTTTAAGGGCAAATCGATTGCGAAAAGTTGAGATTGCGCCATCCTTTCAGGGGCAAATGGCAGATCTTCTCCCTTCGGGAAGTTAGTCCATCCATCACTGACTACGGTGTGTGTACCTCATGGTGTAATAACTTGATGAATTAGGAGTATACTGCAATTTCAAGGCCTCCGTTTCCCTCTCCTTCTGTAGTATGTAAATTCATTGCTAGGATCAACAACTTGCAATACAGATGATGGTATTAATAAAAATGTTTCTAACTTCTCACATGTATTTGCTTTTGGGAAAAATTGCACGGAAACCCCAATTGCACTAGAACCCAAGGAAATAATAACCTTAGGAAGGATCCATGAGGTGTATTTTACACCTGCATTTCCATAAATTCCACAAGGTTAGTGCGAGTAAAGAGGAATTCCAACAGTTTGATGCCAGGGTTGATTCACAGTGGCCCAATTGGAGTAAAAACTTCGCACATAGCCCAAACAGAGAGAAACAGGAAAATAGGGAAACAGGGATATCATTGGTAGTCAATGATATCTCAATGCTCGATCAATTACATTTGACCAATGAGACAGGTTTGACAACACATGTTCGCGGGCATGTGAGAGGATTGACATGTTGTTAGCAAGTATCCATAAAAATGCCCCGACTTTTGCAGACCAGTGTTTCCACCATACCTCAGGCCAAACCAGATTCCAAGTGATGGGCTTGTCTGAAAGCCACGACCACTTAGCATCCAAGGTAAGGAAAGTTGCAATCTATAACATAGCTTAACGAAGTAAGCAAGAAAGGGATGCAGGGGACCAGATAGCTAGCAGTTCCACTCCCCAAGATCAAGATTGAGATTGTGGAGAGGGGCTTTCAAAAACCTTTCCACGCTGGAAGAGACCAAGAAGGAGGGTCCATCCTCATCAACTTACATTTCCCAAGTTGGCTCCGTTTGCAATGAATAAATGTGAGATATCATTGACTACCAATTTCTTGAAATACTGTTTAGCACTGATAACAATCGAGTGACAACCATACCAGTATTCACCCCCGCAACACCCATTCCATTGGAATTGTACATAACGACACGGGAGCAGATGCCTACAACACATGCGGCAGCAAAAATTCATTGCCCTCTTCTCTAGACAATGCAAGCTACTTCACACCTTATAGATTTTCACAAAAGACTCAAGACACTAGAAGTGCAATTTGCAAATGGGCCTCTTCATAAGTCAAGAAACCAGCAAAAACTCTCTTTTCTGTTCCTCATTTTGCAATTTCGAAGAAGGTGAGTGACAATGTGTACCTCTCATTCTGAGGAAGCTCTTATGCACGTCATGTACAAGGTCCAATTATGACCTTCACCCAGGAGTAGCTTGCTAGACATCCCTTTAGCTCCACTAGCCTAGCCTATACCAGATGCAGAGAGATGGATAGATCTCATTGCTAGAGATAGGTACCAGTGCTACATTTTCATGCACTCCAGAAGACCACATTAGTCTCCTCCGTCATACAAAAATCCAACGAGCTCCCCGTCTTGAAATATCAACCAACCCAGGTCATGTGGATCACCTTGATCATCAACACCCAAATTAACGCCGAATGAGTCTTCCTGAAGCATTGTCGATGAAGACTTGGAGCCTTCTTGAGACCTAAATAGACAATTCGTCCTGTCCAGCCTCACACCTTCCTTGAGAGCTTGCATAAGACGTGGAAAACCCTGCACATCCACAAGCATGAACCTGTTCGCCACAAGACGATCTTGGTAGAACTCTTTCTTTTGCCGAGCAAAAATCTTCTCCCCGAGAAGATGCTTCCGAGATCGCACTTCGTCATTATCATCACTAAGCACTAGAGGATAACCATCGGTATCATAATCATAACCGGCGTCCAGTAATTTGGCGTCCAGTAATTTGGCGTCATCGTCGTCCAATTTCTCCTCATCTTCCCCTTCCTCTTCAGAATGCTCCTCGACTTCATCTTCATCGTCATCACTATACATTAGAGGATAACCATCTAAATCATAACCGACATCCAGTAATTTGCCGTCATCGTAGTCCAATTTCTGATGAAACCCTGTAAGACTTTATTTACAACATGTACAATGGGTGAACGATGAGAAGTTCCAAAAAAGGGGGGGAGGAACAAGAAACAAGAGAAGAAAACAAAAAGCTATAGTAAGCTACTCAGCTAGAGAAGAAAACAAAAGCTATAGTAAGCTACTCAACCAGCGACGAAAACAGAAGCTATAGTAAGTTACTCAAGTAGAGCGACCCTCCCAGCCAACAACCTGGAGGAGATCTGGCAAGGAGATAGGGCCGTTGCATCCCATCCAATGCACGCTTAAGTAGTGCGGGTGACATCAAGTTAGTCCACCATAACCGTGGACGATGAGCTCGTGACCCCACTGCAGCTGCATCCAACAACACTGCTGACCCAAGCCACCTCCGGACTTGATGCACACTGGCCATCACCTTGGCCCGAGAATTGCCCATCAATGGCACATTTATGAAGCTGTAAGTAGCGCAAAACCTGCACCATCTCCCAAAACAGACCCGACCTCGAGTCTCGTAATCCATTGCCATGCCCGGCTGATGAATGCCCTTGGCAGGGCCAACCTGCCACTACCAGACGGAGCTAGCCACATCAACCCGATGCAAAATAGATATGGCTTGTGCTCTCTGCAAAGCAACTGAAACACGTTGTCGATAGTAGGCGACAAGGACGGAGGCATGTGAGATGCCAATGGACCTGCTCTTAGCTGCATGATGTGCACATATCCGCAGGAAATCGACGAAGTGCCGATGCAATGAGCCAAATATCTCGTCCGCCAGTGGAAGAAATGTGTCGGTGGGGTGACGATTGCTGTAGTCGCGCTCCTTGGCCTGAGTTGCTATAGTGGGTGCCGTGCCTGGTGTGATAGCTGCGCGAGATAGCAATTTCTCCTGCTCATAAATTTCATTGAGCCCCAGCTTGCCTACCTCCTCTTCCCCTTCCTCTTTAGAATGCTCCTTGTCTTCATCTTCGTCTTCATCTTTACCGGCTTTCGGAAGTGGCGGAGCTTTAGGAATTTTCTCCGGCTTGAGAATCTCTATCAAGAGCTATCCATGCAAATGCTTTGATTCTAACTTCCAACTACTGTCAGAGCTGGTGGGGCTTGTTGCTGAAGCTTCTTCTGCAATGAAGAAGTTGTGTCAAGTTATACCGGCTGTGACTGTTTCAAGTTATATGTACCATCTTTAATGTTGTCTGTTATGAAGTCCTTCAAACTCTGGAAGATGCCAAATGACTCTAACACTATGGAATAGTCAAGCCAATGGCCTCAGTGCCTAGCCCACAAGGTGGTTTTTGTCCTATGGCACCCATTGCACCCTCACACTTTTAAAAGCTCAAAACCAAGCAAAGACGAGGACAAGCCCTGAATCTAGCTTTTCTACAGATCATCTGGATACAGAAATCAACCCCCAGTTCCGCAGGTTTCACAAGGATTGCCAGGGAACAATGAGACCCTGCTGCCACTTCTGGCACTTCTGTTGCTGGTAGTGGGCCCCAGCAGCTTGCAATTACAAAATGGTAACTGAACATTACAATCAGAACCATACTTTCTGTGGCTCCTCTGAATCTATCAATAATCTAAATTGGGGTCAAGGTCCATGGTTCTAGCGCTAGCCCACAGTAAAATGTTGCCTGAAGCCTCAAAATTAGTCTTCAATGAAACTCGTGTGGATTTTCCAGATGTGGAAACCATAACCTAATCGAACAAGAATGAGCTCAAACAGCATGTGGAAGATGCTGAAGAGTCGAACTTTGGAGCCTGGAATCTCCGTCCAAGTTACAGACACTTCATGCACTGGAATGCGCAATCTCCTACAAAGATACACTAGCTCCACGTCAAAACACCACCTGCAAGTAACCCCAACCCGAATCAAGGCCTGCAGTAGTGTCCTACCCCTGCATCTCTGGATTCCAGAGCACACTAGATGCCTGATGCAAAAGAAGTATAGTTTGCAGACTGCGTACAGGGGAAAGACCACATTAAACACTGTGCGATAGCCCAACACTTGATTATACAGAAGGGAGCTCTTGAGCAGGAAAGCTACCTCTTCAGCCGCTGGTTAAGAAACAGTTGTTGGGCGGCAGCACGAGTAAACATCTTGAAGCCACACTGTGCAAAGCACCCAGCCCCGCAAATCAGTCAGTCCTCTCCGGACATTGGATCCTTAGGAAGGCAATTTATCAGTAATTCCCAGGCTCAATGCAGCTCCTCCGGAGCCCAGGGAATTTCCATTTCAAAGGAAAAACCAGGGTGATGGATGGAAATGTCCCCATTGAACTATGTAGCCTTTCAATATTGACCACTTACTATTAGGAGGTAATAACCCTAATGAGTGAAGCAGACACTAAATGTTCTGCCATCACTCTATTTCCTCCAGCTTCCTGCGGATACTGCCATTCACTGGTGACTTGAGGTTAAATTCGATTTCGAGTGGAAAACTTCTTAACAAATGGATCTAACCACAACAAGATGATTGATCTCAAGGGGTGACTATGGAAAGGTACCTGTGTGTCGCGAATCCCACCGCCAGCAACCAGAAGCACGCAGAGGTGGAAGCCCTTCATCAGCAGATTGCGATACCACTTGCGCTGCAGCAAACCACCCAAGTATGCACCAACTTATATCGCCTGCCACACCCATGCTAAGCTAGATGATTTTGCACACCATTTACTGTTCTGAGCCCAATCCACTACAAATTAATACACGTAATGGCACACAAGGGTTCTCTGCTCTTCAGAGAAACAAATTGACATTCACAGGAGGTCTGCCTAGTCCAAGCTAGGGGAACGGGCCCAATTTGGGACATGGAGCCTCCCAAATTGCACAACATTGCAACGTGATGCTAGTGTGTGGCTGAAAATAATGGCCTATTGTTTGGATCCTGGAAACATTTTCCTGCAAGAAACCCCGTAAAGTGTACTTTCAAACATCTCCAGAAGAGAAAGAGAGAGAGAGACAGAGAGAGCACCGTGGCCAAAGCCAGCTTTTCCAAGTGAGCTCGAGAACCAAATGCAGCTATGGCAACATCAGCCACCTGATTGTGAGGTGAGCTCTGCTTCGAGGAATCTTCTTGCTGTGCTATGTTTTGTAGAATCTGCAAACAAATTTACATGCACCACGCCCAATTTAGACTTCTAACCTTGACATCAGTGATTTTGTCTTTGGAAGGACGCACTTGCTTTTCAATTCTTCTCTTATTATATATCTCAGGTTATTAGGATAACAGATAGTGCCTTCAAGCAAAAGGCTAATTTCTGAGCACAGCCCCAGTATGAATGGGTGAGTGATATTATCAACAGCCCTCTAGTAGATATCCACAAGGATGGTTGAGGTAATCAAACTGTCACAACCAGAATGGCAGAACAAGGTGGCCCACAAGAGTTGTAATCTAGTTGATAGCCAAAAATCTGTGCTCCCTCCTGTCGACAATGGAGTAACCTAACACAAAACACGGAGAGAAAGGTAGGTTCATTCTGAGCCACTCACTTGGGTTTCTAGTTTTTGAAGGTCAGTGATCTTGGTAGCCCCATCAGAGTCCAGCATTAACAGCAGCTGCCCACGTGAGCACAGCATCCCCTACATCCCTCCAAACCCTTTCCAATTTGAAAGATAACCTTTGCTTTTGCAGAACTTTCTGAACCTTGAAAACTTTGGGAGCAACAGTCAAAAAAAGGGTTGGGTCCTGCCAAACAAGCATACTCACTTCACCCCAAAGGGCTACTGCCTTCTGTTTGGAAGGTGGACACCTTCAAGGAGCAGCACTACAATATGGGACCTCTGCATGACCACTCCAGACAATTGAAACAGACTGGCATATAGCATGAAATGTCAACCAGGAACCCCATGGTTGAGAAACCCTGAAATTTACATAAGAGCTGATCTGGCAAGACGCTTACTGCATGACTACCTTTCGAACGGCTGCCCCTTTGCCATGGTTGGCACTTTGCTTCAGAATGCGCACCACATCCAAACCATACTTTGTCACATACTCAAAGGCAATCTTCACTGTGCTGTCTTTACTGCCGTCGTCCACAATTATAATCTTCACCACCCACCAATAAATAATCATCCCATTTAGAGTTATATCCCACCACCAAGTGCATGTGATATAATATTCTCAAAAAATTTATCAATTATGATGCTGCAGTCCCTTGTTCATCCCACATCAGACTTCGTAACTGCAAGCCCCAATCCGCTTTGACACCCCGAAATGTATGTTGATATTTGCAAGGCCATGGCAATCCAGAAACGTTAGCATCATTCATGGAGTCATCAACCCTTGCACATTGACTTATTTGCTGGAAGACAACGGTACCTCATATGTAAATGCCTTGTCTTTCTTGGCACGCTCCTGAAGGTAACTGCATGCATGAAAATGACACAAGAGGTGATAATCCCATCATCTCTCTAAGTGTACATCCAAATCAAACTGGGATTTTTTGTGACAAATTTCAAGATATTGCAGAAGTGAAGCTATGGGAACATTGTGCTCGCTGAAGAAGAACCTGCAGCCATACTCCAATAAAATTGCAGCTTGGCTGCAGTGCTGTACCGATGTCATGGTCCAGAAAAAAAGGCCTAGGCACCAGATCGTGCTGCGCGTGTTCCCATTGGAACCAATTGCCAAACTTGTTCCAAGTTCTCATGTGCTTTTCCAACATTAGGTCAGGCCTAATTCCTAAGCACATGAAATGCCTGGTATATGATGGGACGTGCATATTCTCCAAGATCACAGAAACCCAGGAGACTAATATCTAGTTAGACAGTCCATAATGCAAAACGATTCCTCTTTCAATTGACATGCAGTGCCTAGCAGAGATTAGGGTAATGGCATTCATCTACTGTCCAGTTTTCAGCCTTCGGTGTAAAATTAAGCTTCCACGCAGTGGCTTAAACTAAGTCCCACCCTTGACTGTCTTATGTGTGAAGTCAATCTTACACAACTATGTGAAGTCGCATTTCCTGGAGCCACAACAAACCAAACTAATCAGCAAGTTAAGGATAGAGCCACACCTCAAAGTCTCATCAAGAGTGCTGCGGATTCTGGCCTCCTCGTTATACGCAGGCATTATAAGCGAGAGGTATTTTCCAGTTGGTCCAAACACTGATGGAAATTGAACCTGCAATAACCCATTCCATCTGTGAACTTCACAAACAGGCCAGATTAGCTGTCAAAAGCTTGGTCACACCTGCACTGGACTAGACAATTGCTTAAGCCTTTAGAAATAAGACGTATACTAGAAGAAACACAGTGACAAGGTGGGAGAAACTCAAAAAACAGAGTGAACGGGGAGTCGGGCCATCCCTGGCCCCTTGACACACTCATGAAAATACTACATATACAATTGACATCTTAGACAGTCTTGATGATTTTCAACTTACCCTTTCAAGTGACGACGGATCCTCCAAAAATGGGAGCGCCCCTACATTGCTGAAACAAATAACAATCATGTTTCCCTCAACCACAAGCCTTTGTTGTTCCAACAATGGGCGGCACAAAGCATGCCAAGCATCAATGGAACACTTCTTTTATTTAAAACTACCAGAATTGTTTCTCTCTTTCAAATCACATAGCCAAGGAAATCTACCTGAAGCTGCTCGGAGGAACGAGGATCCACGCTTACGTGAATCATGCCTAATAGACCACCAGAGAATGCAGCTTCAAGAGATAGCTAACAATCAAATAACGCGTCGTTACCTGGCTCCTAGCTCCAGCTCATGCAACCAGTCCATCACATAGCTTAGCATCCAAATACTCGTGGCAGACACCTGCACATTGTGGCGCACGTGTAGACCTCAAATTTTAGAATCTCTGTCAGCCGCAATTCGTTCCACAATGTTAAGTAGAATTCACGATCACAGGATAAAAACAACAGTAAGAGTGATTACGTCAACAATCGATTTCCACTAGAGGACTACTACAAACCCACACAGCCATTCCACATCATTGCTCCGTTATAGGATCTACAATCCAGCGGTTCACGCACTTTTCGAGTAAAAGTGAGTTTCCTCTGCAACTTCACATTGGAAGAGATTCCTCCGCAACTTAACACTGCCGATGCCCATATGAAGATCGCTTGCTCTAGCACTCAAGTAGCACCCGAAGAGTGAAGAAAGACAGGAGGTTGAGAGCCCCCAACACTTTCACGTGGAAACTGTCAATCAATGCAGCAAACAAAGTGCCACAGCAAGAAACAGAACACGATGCAAAAGCTCAGAATCACACACCAGCACAAGCACTACAAGGAGCAGGGGAGGCAGATCCGCGAGCGGAGCTGGGAGGAACGCCATGGCAAGACGGGCAAGCAGCTTCACACCATCGCTAATTCAACGCCCAGCAGAGCCTTGACCCTCCTGCTTCTTCTTGTTGCCCTCTGCTTTCCGTCGACGATAACCACCCTTCGTTCAACGATCCGTCCGAGCTCCCCCAAACATTTGATCACAGGTTTTGGAGTTATCTGTCTTGTATGTTCAGTCTTCTCCTCCACTGGGATGGTCTGTAGTCTGTACTGATGCATTCTTCTTATAAGACATTCTTCTTAAGTAGTCGATGCATTTGAGAGTTGCAAGAAGATCATCTCAGACATTTTGTATACTATGCCCTCCTCAGTTGAAGCTTTGCTGCTTTCATTTTCCCTTTTGGGGAGGAGGCCAGAGGCTGAAAGATGACTACCATGATCAAACATCACACTAGTATGACATTTTGTCACTCATAGTCCACCGGCATTTTGTTCATAATACTCATCCTCATATAATGTCTCACACCCATCATCTAATTTTTCTTACCATTCTAGACAGAAAAGACGCCAGCCGAAACCAACTCAACTAAGAGCCACTTCTCTTTGGCCCTCTCTTGGCGAGCTGAGGTATTGCCCATGGTTGGCACAAAAGAATGTACAATTGATCAACTCATAAGCAATGAGCAACACTAGAAGATAAGACTTGATTTTCTCTCTTTTCTAGAGCATGACATGGCACTTGCAAGCTGTTGGAGCATACTGCAGAGTGGCACACCATGCTAAATATAAAAGTAAGCTGTGGTTACTTCCCCAAAGACCCTTTAACAGGGTGTGTCAAGGGAGGCAGGCTGTGTAACTACTATATTAATTGGAGAACTGATAACTTTGGGAAGAGCAAGGGCCAAGATTTGACGTGCTAAGAGGCTGAACCTTGTAAACCAGTCCAGCTCTTCCCTTTGCCCAGTGGGCATCAAACTCTACATTCCAGGTGGCATTAGCCTATTGTTCAGCAGGATGTAGCTGTCAGGGTTACTATTTGAAAAACAGGCTGTCATCCTTGTCACTCCCTCCTGCCGTAAGACAGTGAGCAGGAGATATGCGGCAGGAAATGGACATGATTTAGTGTCTCTTCAAGCTTTCCACTGCAGCCAATAGTGTGGAGTCCCCCTCGCATGCATTCAGTAACAAGCCCACTCTTTTCCCCAGCTGTTCACTGTTAAGAGCTGCACTCTGCATGGCACCACCCTTTGTTGGTACTGGAAATGGGTACTCCAGAAGCATCGTCAGCATTCCCTACACAAATGCCACAGATTTCATCAGACCATGTATTCTGTGGTTGAGAGAGACGACGGAAAGCAATGGAGACAGAAAGAAGGAGAAGAAGAAAAGTGTCCAGCAAAAGGCCCAGAGGCCAATGGGAGAGAATAAACAGTACAATGCCCACCAAGAGCACTAAATGTGACAGAGTGTCTCATGCAGGTAGGCTGCCAGATGGGGCGGGGGGAGAGAGATTGTACTCATAAGACGTTGTTTGCCGTAGCCTTGTGGCCATTGACCCCGCGCCCAGTTTGAGCGGGAACAAAAGGGACAGAACCTACCTCTGTCAGGGGCTGACGTTGGTAGTAAGACTTACCTCCATATATAGAATTAATCCCGGTTTTCCAGATATCCTCTAGAAATCCCTTCACACAAGCATCAATCTGCTGTGTGTGATTTGCCCAAAAACTAGGCCTCAGGAGGGCCTGGGCTTTTGGCTCAGCCTCGAGACTTTCAAAGTTGGTAAACAGGGGTACAGGCACAATACCCTTATTAGATTTGAAGAGAGCGTCTCTTTGGTGAGAGAACCCCGGACAGTGTATCAGAAAATGAATACTGTCTTCAGATTGCCCACACAATGGGCAATTGCACTCTCCCTTTCCTCTCTGCTTCTGTTTGCTGTTCAAAGGTAGGCAGGCTTCCTGCCCTGAGTTTAAATTTCAGTCGAGTGCCGAGAGTGGGTAGACCCTTGAGGTCATCCAAGATGTCCTCCCCCATGTCACAGACTGGAAACAAGTTCAGGGAACTTCATTTTCATCAGACAATCTCATGACATGGCTGAGGACACTACAGCCTCTAAGTCAGATTTATCCAGCAGGGTCAAGACTTGCGGATCCAGGTCCAGGTCCTTGAGGATCTCTTCTACTCTCTTCTGCCAGGACTTAGCCTGTTTGACAGGGCGGTCCTGTTTCCAAGATATAGAGTCGATTAACTTAGGATATCTGGTGTTGGGCATATGTTGCAGCTGACCCCACCATCTGACCTTGAATTCATCTCGTCGGGAGCTTAAGGACGGAATGCCAAACTCACCCCGAACAGCCACATTGGCTGTTTTGGAGCATGCTGACATACACTCCTTAAGCACCCCCACTTGAATGGATTCTAGAGACTTAGCCTGGTTGGAGTTATCATCCCATATAGCAGATCCGTACTCCAAGGCAGGTCTAATAACGCGACAAAGCATGGTTTTCTTATCGTCAGAGTTGACCCCTCTGCAGTGGAAAAATTTAGTGAGCCCCAGAGCTTTGCCCTTGCCAGTTTGAACAACTTTCCGGATATGTGCATCCCAATTACAATTGGAGAACTCAACGCCCAGGTAAGTGTAGGAAGGGAGGACCGGGATCTCTTGGCTACCCCACTGCCACTTAAGATCACTTCCTCCCTCTCCTCTGTCGTTGAATGCTACCACTGCACATTTGCTGACATTAGCCTCTAGCCCCCAAAGATCAAAGTATCTCTTCGCGCAATCAATCAACTCCTGGAGATTGGTTGGAGTCTCCCCTATGCCTGCGAAGTCATCCGCAAACATAAGGGCTGGTATGGTGGTATCACCCACCCTTAACCCAAATCCCTCACTTTCCACATCCTCGAGGAGTTGATTGATGAAAACATTGAAGAGCAGAGGGGAGAGAGTACATCCTTGAGCTACACCTTGGTCTATGTCAAAGAAGTTGGACTTCTGTCCGTTAACAGTGACACAGCTTTTGGTGTGAGCATACAAGTTGTGGACAACTCTCCACATCTTTCCCTTGATCCCACAAGACCAGAGGCGGAACCATAGGCCATCTCTCCACACTGTGTCATAAGCCTTTTTGACATCCAGGAAAAAGACATAAGTGGGTTTCCCTTCTTTTTTCCTTCCCTGGATAATCTGGCTTAGAGTGAAGATATGATCCACACAGCCCCTGTTTCGCCGAAAGCCAGCTTGGCCTTCGTGGAAACAACCTCTAGACTCCAGATCAACCTCGAGACGAGTACTTATAACTCTGCAGAATGTCTTGCCAACAGCATTGAGGAGCGTGATGCCACGGTAGTTCCCCGGTTCTTCTCTGTCACCCTTCTTGTATAGATTGACAATGACCCCCTGTCGCCAGCGAAAGGGGATCATTTCAGTCTTCCAGATAAGGTTAAAGAGGAGAACTAGGGCCTCTATCATGGGATCGCCACCGTGCTTGATAAGCTCGTTGACAATACCATAGGTCCACCAGCTTTATATCCATTTAAATGTTCAATTGCTTCCACAATCTCAGAAGAACTAATGGGAGCATTATAAGCCATTGAAATATACTCCAGTTCATCAGGGCTGTTTTGAATCATAGGAACAGTTTTTCCAACTGTGTACCTCCATTCAGCAGATGACCCCTCACTGTTAGACCTAGAAGTTCTGCCAAGGATACTGTAGTGAGTTTCAAAGGTTTTGACAATGTCAACTGATGAAGTCACCACTGCACCTTTAGTAGTCTTCAGCGCTTGTACTTGCTGACCGTTTTTCGGCTTGTACAAACGTTGAAGGGCCAACCAGAATTTCTTGTCATTACCACCATGGTGGTTTGAGTTTATTTCACTGTATAACTTGTCCCAGTATAATTTCTTCTGAGACCTAACAAGCTGATTGATATCTTTACGGAGCTGGGGGAGAGAGAGAGAGACAGAGACATCCATTGACTTGTCCAACTGATTTTCCCATGCAGGGTTGGTCCCAGCAGAATAACAACCTCCTATGGCCCGTCTTCACCCACCAGGGTATGAGCGCAACCCTAAATTCCTTAGTGTCCATGCAACTACAGAGACCATTACCAGCAATATGAAAGGTGGAGGAGATGACATACCTGCTGCTGCGATCTTCGCACAGAACTTCGAACCAGAGTTCGGGCCAACTTTTTGATCGCGAGCTTATCCCTCATAATGTCCCCTCCTCCAAAAAGAAAGGCAGCAATGTGATGCAAGGCCAGAGAAAATGACATTGAACCTTGGGCATCTGCAGTATCGAATGCACCCGATACCCACACAGACACGTATGCCTCCAAAATCTCGTCATTCCTCTGCAAGACCGAGTTCAAATATTATTCTTTGTAGTAAAAACCCCATAGAAGTAAGAAGAGAAGATGCCTAAAGGGGGGATAAAAAAGAAGTACTTGCACAGACCAGTGGAGTAAACCTAAGCTATTTTTGTGATGGTCAGTATTGGCCGATGCAAGATATTGAACTCGAGAATCTCACAACAGTAATTAACCAATGGGGGGATGGTACAAGCAAACTGGCTGCGTTTGATGTGTAGCAGCTCATGACAGCACAGGTCTGCTTTTCATGACTCCTTCGCAAGGGGTTGACACAGACCTTGTACTGTAACACTCTTTCTTGGCTGCTGTCTCGCACATAAATATATCATCGTTCAATTTGCAGGGACAGAAAGCTTTAGCAAGCCTCCATTCCTGACCAGGCAGATTCCAAGGTGACATGTGACAATGGGAAGTTGTTTGACTATGCAGCCTTGCAACACCCATTGGAGTTGTCTGACTGAATTGGAAGGGAGAGCTGCCATCACATACTCACAACTAACCATGACACTCCACCAGACTCCTAGTTCCACAAGGAACCATACTGTACCTCAAAAGGGTAGAGATAGCCCCATAGTCCACCATAGCACTGATCCAAAGGAGGAAGTAACTTCAGAACTTGGGCGTCAGCTAGAACACGCCATACAGGGAGCCGTACAGCATCAGGCACACCCTGCCGCAAATAAATGGCCATCTGACGAGAAAATGCTGAGTCGCCAAATGAAGCGGAACCAAAATGCTCAGCTAGACTTTCCGCAAATGTGGAGTAGCTGCCATCAATACCACCTTCAAAATCCAGAGACCACCCACCACCATCCTGACAAGCTCTTGACACCATGCTATTTTCTAGCAGCCGCGATACGGCTGCGGCTGAGTCAGTGTCATCCTTTATTTCCTGGAGCTCAAGAGCATTCGCATTGTTGACAGCTGTGGAAGCATCAAGCAGGCACCCATAGAACTCCTGCAAAGGTCTGATTCGATCCCTGACTTCCCCATGTAAGAACACATCACCCCCTAGAACAAATACGGTTGATAATGAGTGCACCTTTCTGTCCAACGGTAAAGTTGCAACTGAGTTGCGGAAGCTCTCTAACATTGCGTGACTCAGGGTTTCCAAACCCAAGAGCCATGAAAGCCCAGCTTTGATAACATCTTCCATCTCCAATCTCCTTCGATCTTCACCAACATTTGCAATATCTCCAACAGCTGCTCCTTCAGATTGGCAACTAAGTGTAGAGATGTTGGTGGCCATGGGACTAAGTAGCCAATGTGATGGCAATGGCAGCCGCTGCCCTGCCCACTCTTTTACCAGACCGCTCACTCCATTAGCATGACCGACTCCCTCTTCTGACCCAGATATCTCCTCTCGCACTGTTTCAAGGGTGGAAGACCCCAGACCTGGTCTCTTCCCTTTGGACACCCCTGTTGAGCTGAGATCCTTTCTACTTTTTAGGGCTTTTTGCTGTTTGTCCCAAAGCCATATGCTCTTGTAATGCTCTAACAGAACTTTGCGCACCTCTTCAGGAACAACTATGCAATTCTTGCTGCAAATGCCAAATCCAGCACTGCCATCTTGCCCGTCACCTCCATTCAATGTAGATTCCATTCTCTTGAACAAAATTGCCAACGTGCCAGACTGCAGCAAGACTTCAGACAATGCTCGCTCTACAAGATCAACATCCCTAGGACCAGCAGCTGCTGAGATTCCCAACCCACAGCTAATTCTCCACATAAGATCTGAGGCCATCTTCTTGCTCCTATCCACCCTTTCTCCCTCTTGTTGCACCTCGAGAGGCCGACTTTCATTGCCATGTTCTGATGGGTACCTTTCTGGTTTTGTTGGTATGATTTCCAGCAACTCTTGGGCCAGCCGAGCACTAGCCTGGGAGAAAAGGACACCTTTTGACCAAGAACCCCCACCCATGCAGCCCCAACCTAGCCCTAAACCAGGGGCAGGCCCGCCCCTGCCGTTTGCCTCATAGGTCTGTAGAGCCGGTGAATTTGCTATCACTTCGTTCCCCACAGTGGCCAACAAGCCTGTCAACTCATTCTCAGCGGAGACTACTAATCCACGATCCAGAATCCGGTGCCCTTCAGATTTATCCATATTAGACATTGTTGGTGGACCGTTACTCACTCTTGCGATCCGAATTGTTTTATCCACCATGCGGAGCAGTCGCACCAGAGCATGCAGGCAGCTAGTAGCTGTCAATGAAGTTTCGTCGTCTACTTTATGTCTGATCGAACACAAGCTTTCAAAGAGCGTAGACTTCCTATCTAAGTGCACACCCTCTGTTGTACTGCGTGTGCTTACAAAGCTGAGAAATCCATTAGTGGCTAGTAGGAGGCCCAGACGAGGCACGAATGTCGGTAAAAATACCTTTTGAGAATGGTTCTTGTTCTCATCCTCCAAGAGGTTCTCTACATCCTCAACCACTGACATTCTCTCGCAAACTGTAGCAAGGAAATGGAGAACGGACGCCATCGTTCCAGCCAACTTCATCTGGCTGCCATCATTTGCGGCTTCGTTGGTAGTAACAGCTGTGTTTTCTATAAAAGCAGAGATGCGCTCAGGGGACAACCACCCAAGTGCTGTCTCAACCAAGGGAATGGCAACATTCCAGGTCCAGTGTGCATGGATAAATTCCTCCGTGCTACTGTCAGCAACCCTCCCCTTTTGCGGGTGCAGCCTTGGAAGAGTCCTGGCAAGCCTTTCAAGTAGACAGTAGGATTCCTGCGCTAGGCGCAATGCGTCATCCTTATTGTTCCCAGCTATCTCCGCTAAAGACAAGGGGGAGAGCCAGAAGCAGAGGGCAGGATAGATGTCCGAAAACAGGGCGATGCCAATCTGATGGTGTATGCAAACACGCCATAGACGGAGTGATTCGATCAATGTAACACAAATACCCTTGAAAGCTACCTGGCCAATTCTTGGATGCGATGGCAATGGGTATCCCTGGTTATAAAGTTCATACTGTGTCACTTGCAGAGCTCCTGATTCTGCGAACCGGATGCAGTTGTCCCTACTTGCCTGCGATAAAGTCTGCACAAAAATCATACTGTGAGTGTGTTGCAAGTATGCAAGTGCAAGACGAAGTCCTGATGTTGCAAGGGATGCTTGGCTGGATGAATGCAACAAATGAATGTGGATATGATATTTGTATGATAGTGAATAGAACATCTGCTTCAAAAATATACTGGTTCTCAAGCATGTCAACAGTGTCACTCTTATCACGCCTCTACATGCTCCTCAAGTAGGCTTTCTCTAGCACACTAAAGTTAGCTGAACAAGAATATGCTGCACCTTAATAAGTTGGATGGTCTTGGTGTTGGCAGGACGAACACCAAGATCCAAATTCTCATCCGTGAGGAGGAACCGCTGAATAATGGAATCCACGAGCCTCGGACAATTCATAACAGCCTTAGCACCAGCCGGAGAATGGTGGGCAAGTGCTTTGACTATACTCAACAATGGTTCATCTGCTGCAGACAACTGCTCCACCTGCATCAGTGCCCACACCTTTCATGTTCAAGTCCTTTGCAGATGTAAACTGTGACACAGTGGAAGAGATGGGATCTCCCAACAGATGAGAGCACTAAAGCCAGAAATATGGATTCAGCCGACTATGATGGAGGATTTGGGGCATAAGCCGAATGTTTAAATTGCAAGCAGAGCAATGCACCCTGACAAGATACCAGATTAAACAATATTAGCACTAGCTGGAAATCCACCATTTAAGGTTCACGGATCAACCTAAAGTTCAGTTATTACTGCCACACTGTCAAGCACATTGCAGAGAAAGGAAGGGACGTACCTCAAGGATGAACCGAATCCTGGGCAGTATGCCCATGCGGATGAGACCGGCAGCAACATCTTTGCTGGCAACAGTTGCATCATCTCCAACGGTCTCTTTGCCTTCACCATCCTTTCCTTGAGAATTCACATTTGTAGCGAATGGAAACAACTCGCTGGGTTTCACATTATATTTCCAGCGACCACTTCCTATGAAGCCCTCATCTTGTTTTGTAGGTTTGCGGAAGATGGGTGCTGTGAACGCAGAGTAAGTGCCTGGCCAAAGTGCCTGTGAGACAATATCTCAAAGTAAACCAGACTGCTGGCATCAGTTTAATGCATTTTAACAAACAATTTTTCAGAACTTCTAAACACTCTGCGTTTTCGTCACAACCCTAGAACAGTGGCTAACCTTCTACCTAGAATGAGTGATCAGAAAAGAATAACATTCCAATCGGCGAAGATTTAAGATAGAGCTACAATTCATCTGTCCCACTCAGTCTGAAATGTCACACACACGCGGTTAGCCTACAGAAGTCATGAGCTACCAGCAACAAGTATACCCTCCACTATCCAGAACTGAGGCAACTTCTGCAACAGAACTTTTCGGGAATGGTGTCATGTGGGTGACCTCGTGGAGATCAAAAATGCCTTGGTTGGCGGAACAGCTTAGAAGTGCATAAAGCGCCTTAGAACATGCAGCCACCACGGTCGCATGAGTGTCATCCAAAGCGAGTCTGTAAACGTAGAATTCACCCAGTACATGACTTCAAAATCCGGGAAACAACAAGACTGGAAGTTGGAGGAACTGAATATCAAAATTTCATGGTCATTTATGTTCCACAACCCATCTTGAGAAGAAGGAATTACAAGTAGGAAAATATCAGAAATGCACCTGAGAGTTAAAGGTAACTCTGGCTCGGGACCCAGTGCATATGCCCACACTGCTTGCCAATCCACATCCTCGCCTTTTACAATTGATGATGAGGATGGATAGGACAGCTCCTGGGTTTGGAGGCCCAACATAGCCCTGTCAAGCACTGCTGCTATTAGCTGTAAAGCCACTGCTCTATGGCCTGGAACCTGCAGCACAGGCAGACCTTGTCCATTGTCAGTCTGATAACAGACATCTACTCAACTAAATCAAAGTCATATGAAAAGACCACAAATAACATGAAATAGAGTTCACATACCGTGCTACGAACAAGAGCAGTTGCTTCCTTCAAACTATAGCCTGCTGCAGCAGGATCCCCCTCTGAGCGCAGGTAGTCACGTTCCACACTGCTTAATATTTGAGGGTTGGAAGTCCCATCTGCCAAACCCAACCGATAGTTTGTGTTACTCCTAGGCAGAGGGCATCATAGTCCCCTACAAGTTGAGGAGACAAAATTGGCAACAAGACTCTGAAACCACTTCAATTGGAAGCAAACAGAGAGAAAAGGACATGTGACAGCTGCCGTTGCACAGGATCATTACTAGTTTGTCAGCAAATTGCTTTCGAGTGCATAGCAAACAACATCTTTTGACCTGGAAAAATGCTTTGACAAGCATAGCGGTACAGCACGTATTCAAGGCAAATCCTCAAAACTATATCCCCGTAAAATAAGACACCAACGAGCTCACTGAATAGAGAGATACCAGGGGTAATTGCTTCCCCTGCCTTTTCAAAAGTCACAACGTTGCCCTCCAGATCAAATCTGTACAGCCTCACACCCTCCACTCTCTCGGTCCATGTCTTGACCATGTCAGAGCCCACAACAGTCTGTTCTTTCTTCTTGCGTTTAGGCTCGTCTCCCCTTCCTGAATCACCCTCCTTTGTAGCCTGCTCTTGTGTTCCAGATCCCTGACTCGTTTTGTCAGTATCTATGGCAATGCTGGATGGAACACTTTTGGTTACTTGAGGCTCCAAGCCAGGCGAACCACTTGTCAGCTCTGCACAATCTTCAATCTTGGCTTCATCTACTTGTGTTGATGTGCCGCTGCTGACCGTACCTTGATGCTCATCACCTCCTTTATCTTCTCTGTGCCACTGCTTGTCTTTCTTGAGTCCCCTCTTTCTTAGCATGTCCAACACGTCGGGTTTCAGGCGCTCCAATAACTCTGCCTGGGCTTCTGCAACCTCAGCAGCTGACATGCCAGATATGGCTGCCCGATTTTCTGCATCAATGGTCTCAGGATTGACTCCGGACCTTGTGGTCTCTTCTCTCACTCCCTGATGGTATGGGTCTGACTCTCTGCCACTAGCAGTGGCACCTGTTTTGCTTCGTGATTGAGCTACCGATGCATAATCCAGAGATTTGCTGGAAGGTGTCACATCCTCAACAGGATCATTATGATTGGCCAATGGAGATGTCTCTTGCAATCCAATTTCACTTCGTTGAGAGCTACTTTGGTTCTCTTTAGCAATCATTTCTGTCCCTCTATCAACAGCATTTTGGTCATCTAGTCCAGAAGAATGGCTTTCCTTTAGGTCCCCTTCCAAAGACTGAGCAGTACTTGTAGTTGACGGGGCACCAGCTTCCACAGGTCCCCCATGCTCTTCGTCATCACCAGGGCTGCGCTCAGTCTTCCATCTACTAAGCCGTAAGCCTGCTCTCTGCTTTCTTGGCAGTGGCTGTGCCAGAGCGGCCAGAGAGTCGCCGCCGAAATCTTCCTTGTGATCCACTGCTGGAGAAGAATCCTCTTTCTTTAAAGGTGCCCAATACTACAAAAAACCACAGCAGAGCCATTTAATGACACAAAATTGCATATCCTTGTCAACTCCAAAAGGATGATCCTTGGAAACAATACCGTAAGCCTACTACATGTTCCAGCCACTAACAAAATGGGACGGGTAAGAGACTCTAGAATTCTTGGAATTCGACACTAAAACAAACCAAAGCAGGTGTGTCAAAGCGAAGTAAATGAGTTGGGCCTGACCCTAGACTACATTCCGCTGACGCCAATGCAATTCTTCTCTGCAATTCCTAGTGTCATAGTGTGAAGCGGGGTTCCACAGCTCTTAGTATAAGGTTGAAATCTACAAATGACAAGAAAGATGCAACTTTTGACCCCAATTTTGTTGTGAAGGAGAAGAGACAGAAACGCACTCATTCGCAGCCAACAGCCTGCACAATCTAAGCAATGAGACACTCCAAACGAAAACTCTTTTGCTGAATAAGTTGAATTTGGCTGCACATCAGTCGGTCGAAAATGCAGCCCCAATTTTCAAAAGCTACAAACTAGGGTTGACGAAGGGGGAGATAGACAGGCAGAGTGATTAAGACAGAGTCAGTCAGTGTGCGAGACATACAGGACCCTCTGAACGATGCCGAGCCACGGGAAACGGGATCGCAGTGGGATTGGGGAGGGACACTTTGGTAGGTTCCTCCGATGAAAATCCCTTCTCCTTGATGATCCCCATGACCGGAAGAGGCTCATAACCTTCACCTTGCTTCCCTGCAGGAGCTCCTTTGAGTGGCGACTGCGAATGCGAAGAGCCCCCTGCCAGCCGTACCACTTTGGGATGCGTCGGCAGACCTTCATCCTTCCGAGCAGACATTCTGGCGACTCTGGAGGCAAGCAAGCTTCTTCGTTTCCTATTTACTCCCGGAGCTCTATCCGCCTCCCAAAACCACCATAGTCCGCTCTTCTCAGAATCTCCGCTCCACTTCCCTCAATCCAGCTCTTTACAGAAAGCTCCTCACCCCATCTCTTCAAACACTGCTTCCTTCCTCACTCAGAAGCTCTGTAAAGATTGCAGAGGAGGAATTACCAAGAAAGGAACTCGCATTTGACATCTGACTTGTTTCCAAGGCTCTCTTGTTCCCCCGCGTCTTCTTCATCCCGCAACACCTTCACATGCACTCGAGGCTGTGACGCAAGACGGACATCTGTCGATTCCTCACTCATACCTAATGGATTTTGCTGCTGATTTGGAAACAGAACCCTTCGGCCGCCCTGCCGACTGGACTGTTCCACGCCCTGTTCCGGCTCTACGACCAATCACAAACTGGCTGCACTGCCTCTTGTTACCCACACCTGCGGGTCCGGCCGGACCACGTGTCCGTTTCTTGAGCGTTCAGACCAAGAGCCCTGCTATTTCTCCGTTACTTAGCGAAACCCCATGTCGGTAGCAATAACGGAACTCGATGCATGCGCTCTCAGGGTCGAGACTCGTCCACGTGGTGAGACCAAGATTCACCACCTACGGTCTGGCTGGTACATGTACGGTCGCCGTCCGGTTATCACACGGGTGAAAAGTGAAAACCTTTCTTCCCGGGGAAGAAAATTTCCCGCCAAGGTTGAGGCACCAGTCTCAAATCCCTGAGAGAGAAAAAGAAATACAATATGGCGGCTGGCTGACCGCATGGAGTAATACGCTATGTACATAATCGGCACCGTATACAGACCGTATATATGGTTCAATAAGACACAGGTGCTACTAATGTTAGAGAAGGAGTTGAAAGAAGACATTTATTCTGGCCTTTAATCTACTCTAACAAGCATTGTACACTATGCCGCGTCCAGCCCACAAATAGACACCTGGCCCTACCTTCTTCTCCACTCTACCCACCCCCTACAGGAAGATAATAGAAATGAGGTAAGATCTGAATGAACACGTGCAACCTCTGACAGGATCGTCGGTCGGTTTCTGGCATGTCAAATCTTCCCCACCCTCTCTTGAGAGTGACATGGAACTGAAGGAGTCAGGGTTATGCTACGTTACACCGCAGGGAGTGTAATTCCACTTGGGGTTACACTGGGTTACACGATGGGGTGTGTAACTCCACTCGGGGTTATAGTGTAACTCCACTCGGTGTAAGCCACACTTGGTCTCGAAATTTGACTGTCCAAATTTGGCTAAGTATAAAATGGACTACAAAGAGTTACACAAGAGACTGGGGTTACAAAGGGTTACGCCAATTGGGATACCCCGTACCGGGGTTACACGTCAGTCAAAAATCAAACCGAAATCTCGCCGCCTGCCGTTCAATCACCTTACCAACAGGCTACCCACCACAGCATGGAACCCTTTTGGATTATTAAGTATTTAATAGTGAAACGGAGGTAAGAGGGGGTGGGGATGATTTGACAAGGGCCCTGCCCAGACGCCCAGGCTGCCCAAATCCGGCGAAAGTACCGTCAGATGGCACAAGTGCATTAAGGACTAGGTAGCATTCGAGAGGAGCCCTGCTACCACCGGATATAGCAGGAGCCAGGACCTACCGGCATTAGCGGTGATATGTCATGGCGACCTGCTATATCCGATAGCAGGGGCTCCTCGGACATAACCGGTTTTTAGGGCAGCGAACCATTGGGTTTACACTGGTACGTACCTATCACCACCGGATATAGCAGGAGCCAGGACCTACCGGCATTAGCGTTGTGATGTCATGGCGACCTGCTATATCCGATAGCAGGGGCTCCTCGGACATAACCGGTTTTTAGGGCAGCGAACCATTGGGTTTACACTGGTACGTACCTATCACCACCGGATATAGCTACCGAGCCGCGTAGGTAGTTAAAATCTAGTAGGTCGTAGAATACCACATACAGCACCCCTCCTCAAATCCAGTAGAAACATGCCACGTCAGCGAGTCTGCTCTAAAAATCGGTTATGTTCTCACCTCGTTCCTATTATCTGCCCCCCCATACAGTCTACCTGGATAAATGTTTCCTCTATGAACGTTAAACTACCATAAATATTAACAAATATGATTGGCTCCTTTTTATTCTAAAGAAGAATTTGTGTCAAAAATGGCTAAAGCCCCTGTTGTGCCTTCCCTAAGTGTGACCTCTCCTTTGTTCAAAAATAGTTTCATGATGTACCTTCTCCAAGTACCACCTCCCTCGTCCCTAAGGTAATATTTATGTTATTTTTATTTTCTTAAATAAAAGGAAAACACCTGGGATATCTCTGTTATTGAACAATTGAAAAAAATGGTTGAATTTTATTAGTTTATTATGGATGAAAGTAGATTCTACTATTCACAAGAGGAGCCATACATGGCTAGCCACTTATTCCCCTACTTGTGCACACTAGCAAATGTTAAGTGTTATTTGTGAACAAATGTTTACCGGTATTTCCCTCTTCATTGAGTTGCCCTTAATAAATGTTAAGTGCACCATAAAGGCTATGACATACGCTCAATCTAGCTTCAGGATAAGCTCCATAATTAAGCTCTAAATAAGATAAGATCACATCCTAAAACATAACCAATCATAGGATTATAAGGTAACACTAACGTGTTGTCGGCCTTCAGTTGTCCCATATCCCCGAGGTCGCCCGGCAATCGCCCCACCGCCAGCAGCCGCCCGGCGTACCAAATTGGTGAGTAAAGACAATTTAGACATGGTTGCCTTGAGGTTAGTTAACAGACAAGCCCCCTGGACGTAAATTCTCTTGAAGGCCCCATTTTGTACCAAGAATAAGTCCTCTGAACAATCATCTAATTTATGGATCATAGGAAAACAACGACATGATTTCAAACAGCAAGGAAGTACAAGTTTGGAAGTAAATTGTTATAACATAGTCTTTACAACACAACTACAATTAAGCATCTGGAAAATTAAAAGCTGATTACAAGTTCACTTCAAAGTGCATGATGAAATTAGAGGATTTATATGAGAGAAGGCACGTTGAGAATGTGAGGAGGTACTGTTTCTGGTTTTCTGTACATGTATTATGTCTTCTCACGAGACATAGTTTTGTTTGCCTAATGAGTACATTCCAATTTCATTGTGGACTGTTGTGTTCGTGTCTTCAAATTGGTTAGTACCAGTGTTGTGCGGGTACCCGCTTAGGCGGGTTGGAACCGGAACCGGAACCGGGGGAGCAAGGACGAGCCGGTTCCAAAACCGGACCCGGCGGGTATGGGTTTTTCCAGGAACCGGCTGGGAACTGGAACCAGGGGGTCAGTTGCGGTTCCGGATCCGGTACACGCACTAGGGTTTTTTTTTTTTTTGTTTTTTTTCCCGTGATCTGTCGTCTCTCACCTCCAATCTGCTGCAGTAGCGCGACTTCAGTGCGGGGGAGGGAGCACGAGCACTCGGTGTTTCAGAGTTACTGTCAAACTCTTACTAAACAAATGACTGCCATATCATTGCAGCTTGTGAAGCCTTAAAACAAGCCTGAAGCATATACTCCTTTCATCTCAAGAAGTGAAGTTGCACAACAAAGGGGCGAGCGGAAAGAGCAAGCAGCACGCGAGAGGAGGATCCAACACACGAATCAGACACTAAGCAGCTCTCATCCAAAAAATTGTACACCAAAATCACATATACAACAACACCCGAGTACACCGCCCTGACCTTGTGTCAAGGCGCCGTCTTTATACAAAAGCCCTAACCCCCGTGCCCGCCGCGACGGTGCTGCCTTGCAGCCCTAGATCTAATGAAGGACCAGGATCAAGCCACCGGCCTAAACTAACCCTAACCTAAACATCATTGTAACGGATTAACGGCTTTATACGCCAAAAATATACTATGAATGTGTATCGCCGTTTTGGATGAAACGGGTCATTTCCAGGCGTAAGCAAGTATGGGGCTTTACATCTGTGAAGCCTACCCCCCACGAAAAATCCTGAGCTCCGCGAAGGAAAACAAATAATGAAAAATATAGCACCCTCCACTGCTGGGTGAAAAACCTACCAAGGGAAACCTGGCACCAGCAAGTTGGGCCGAGGACAAAACCCTTGGCTAGGAAAACCGTGCACGGAGTACAAATGGTGAGATGTCATAAAATGTTCTAAGTCCTAGAGAGGTCAAGTCCGAGTACCCCAAGAGGCATCAGCCGCAAACTAAGATTAAGCTGCTGAAAAGAGAGGTGAAGTAAGTTGAAGTAGATCGCTCAGAAGATCAAGACATCACCTCACCGTGCGCCCCTCCACATTGATACACGTGAGATCAAAAACTAGTTTGGAGTGCACCAAGTCCGTCAAGGAAACAGGTTCATCCCGTACTTCAGTGTTAGAACCTTGGGGAAGAAGAAGAGCACGTCGCCTAGGTAAAATCTGATAGATCAAGTATGGTCCGTCGATCTTGAGCTTAGATTTGCATGCATGCTTGCCATGCTGTAATCGAACGTACACGGTCTGTCCCACCTGAAACAGATTAGAATACTTGACACACTTGTTAAAATTACGGGCTTGGGTGAGTTGAGCCTTACCAATGTTCGTCTTGGCATCATGGATAGTCACCGCATGGTGAGCATGAAGATCTTCAATAAATGTCTCAAGATCAACCAAATCAGCAACAGTAGAGATAAGAGGGGTAGAATGCAAAGGAGAAACACACTTGCGACCATACAACAACTCAAAATGAGTCTTCTTGGTGCTAGCATGCATGGTGGTGCGATAAGCAAAGAGAATAGGGGGAAGAAAGGTATCCCACTCCCTGGTAAGTGCGCCATTCTTCTCCAACATTTGGCAAAGAGTTTGGTTGAAGCGTTACGTAAGGTCATTGGTCTGGGGATGGTATGGAGCGGTGGTGGAATGCTTGACACCAAAGTTGAAACAAACCACCGTGAGGAGCTGGTTACAAAACTCCTTGCCCTGATCCATTAGTATCTCCCGAGGACACCCATGCCGCATAAGGATCTCATTGAAGAAGAACTGAGCTACAACATCACTAGCCTTAGAACGCAAAGGTCGGACTTCTACCCACTTAGTCAAGTAGTCGGTAGCAACACAAATGTAGCTTCGACCTTTTGATGTGAGTGCGAAGGGTCCTACCAAGTCAATGCCAACACGAACAAAAGCATGGGTGACAGGCAAAGGCTGTAGCTCATACAAGATCCGGGCCCTGGGGAGAGCAATGTTAGCACGACAACCTTCACATGTAGAGATGAACTCGGTGACGTCTCGGTGAATTCCCAGCCAATAGTACACCTCTTGGATGCGAGCCACAGTTTTCTTGATAGCAAGGTGACCTGCATACAAGGAACAATGGAAACGCTCCAATAAAGCATTCAGCTGGCTCCGTGGTGGGCACCTCCCAAGTAACATGGCACTCCTCCTCTAGTGAGCTCTTTGAAAAGCTTATCACCCATAAAACGGTGAGTAGACACATGATAGAGAATTTGTTTACGCAAGGACTCGGAAAGGCCAGCTGGCGACACCCCGGATGGCATCGCTGGAGTAGCGCAACATGTAGCTGATCATCCATGACTGCACTGCACATAAGAGGTAGACAATGGGTTTTAGATAAGGTGGCCTGGAGTGCCTGTACCTATGATCTCCAGCCAAGGATACCTCCACCTCATTTGTTACTACTCATGGCCAGCCGAATCAGGCCTTGAGGCTCAAGCCAATAGTCACCCAGGAGTGCAGCAGCCGGAACCACAACAAACTCGGGGGCCTACGAAAGAGATGGACTAAAACACAACATGGAACTTCCACCCAAACTTGTCCGAATTCTCACGAAGCGATAGATCCACACACATGCTAACACACGAATAAATCAGCCAGGATCATCCAATAGGTGGACCAGCCCAAGCAGACAATATGCTATGGGAATCCAGGGCCAAGGGTTGCTGATCTGCACAAAGAAGGTTGAGAAGAGGGCAGCATCAGGGAGCAACCAGGTCAACCCAAGGTGAGCTAGGCCTGCTGACAGGAGGATCAACCTGTTTGAGTGCCTCAGCATTAGTGGTTTCTTGCCCCTCTTGTAGATTATATTCATGTCAAATTCCTGTAGGTACAAACAAATCAAACAAACTCCTGCCACTAGGTGCGACACAGACGCGATCAGGATAACACCCTACATGCAAATTGCCATGAAGTTCCTAGGCTAACAAGAGCTTTTGGTTAGAAGATGATCAGTCTCTATTACAACCGGTGCCATGCAAATCTTTGCCGAAAATGCTTCACACAAAGACCAGGGCGCGAACCCTCCTTATCAAATATGGAAATTCCTTTCATGACGATCGAGACGACGGGATGCATAAGCTATGACCATGCTCCTGCCTTCTACTACTTGACATAAGATTGCAGAGATGGCAACATCAGATACATCAGTCTTAAGCAGAAAGGTAACTCAAAGTTGGAACATCAGGATGGGAGCTGAGCACAAAGCCTTGTGAAGGGGGTCAAAGGCAGCCTGCTGGGAGAAGATCCTGGCATCTTTACACAACACCTTGGTCAGAGGGTGAGCAAGCTTAGCAAAGTTCTTTATGAAGCGCCGGTAATAAGAAGTCAGACAGGAAGGATTTGATACAATGTTTATCCTGGGGATATGAAAGCCCCAAAAGACTCAAGCTTGGCAGGATAGAAAGCAAACCATCTTTTGACAGAATATGGCCAACGAAGTGGAGCTCAGGCATGAATAGTTTACATTTCTGGGCTTTAACTTTAAGGATGCAGTGCGCAATGTGCTGAAGACACGGTGACAGATCAGCTAGTGAGCATCAAAGCTGGCTGAGAAAAACATTGATATCATCAACATAAATTAGAGCACACTCCCAGCGAAGATTCCAAGACACTGTCATGAGGTTGGAAAGTAAAGGTGGCCATTGCACAAACCAAAAGGCATGGTCTCATATTGGTACTTACCCATGCGACACACAAAGGAGGTCTTTTCTTGGGCTGCTTCAGTAAGAGGAACTTGCCAAAAGCCAGCTGCAAGATCAAGAGAGGAGGAAAATTGTAGCACCATATAGTTGATCCAAGGTTTCGTTAATCTTGGGTAGAGGGTAGGAACATTTTTTGGTGATGTCTTCAGCATTCTGAAGTCAACACAAGAAGCGGGTTGTGCCATCTTTCTTTCCAACCGGACAATTGGAGTAGCCAAGAGAGACTTGAAAGGTTTAATCACACCGCATCAAGCATCTTCTGGACTTCTTCTTGGATTATGGCACGTTCCTGGACACTCTCTCGGTAAGCAAATTGTTTAATAGGAGCCCATTCAGTGACAATGTCATGTTGAAGAATAGGAGGTGACCTAGGGGTGGACCCAACTGAAAATATCTAGCTTTCTTTGCAAATAAGCCATTTCCACCTTCCTCTTTGTCCAGAGGAGAGAGTTGTGCCCAACTTGATTTCAAACAAACTTTGGTGAGGGCCTTCTTACCTCCTCGGCTGAGATCAGGAATAGTGGTGGTGTAAATGCACAAAAGGAACAACCGTATCTAAGGGGCCATGTTGGATGCCAATGGCCTCAAGACCAAAACCAGCCTGCCACCTCTTGTAGTCCGCAATGGGAAGAGCAGTGATGCGAGCCAGAACCTGCCCCTTTTTTAATATTCACAGGGAAGCGCTCAGGATTAACAATCAGGATCTGGACCTCCTGTCTATATCCTCTATCACAGAACACCAGTGGCCACCCGGCAGTCTTAAGGGAGTCAATCTCCCGCCTCGCTTTCTAGAAATTGAGGGTTGTAGGGATTGAATGCCCTAAGCACGCCTGGTGGCCACTGGATGGTTCTGTTGATAGAGGATTATAACAGAAGTCAAATCCCTGATTGGTAATCCTGAGACGCTCCTTGATATTAAAAAGGGGCAGGTTCTTGGCTCGATCACGCTGTCCCATTGCTGACATACAGAGGTGCAGGATGTTTTGGTCTTGAGGCCATTGGATCCAACATGGCCCCATTAGATAGGTGTTGCCTTTTACCAGGGCGTGGACTCTCGACAAATTGGCTGTAGCAAACCCAGCCTTGATCTTCACGGCTTTCAAGGGAACCACTACTTCATGCCCTACTCCATTGGTAAAGCGAAGGGAGTAGTCTGCTAGGCTAATGGTGGCACCAGCTCCGGTCATCCAGTCAAGGCCTAGAAAGAATTGATCTCCAATTGTGACTATACAGGTAACCACAACCTCCTTGTTATGAATTCTGATTGGAACAGTGACTAGTCTTAAGGGCTCATACCTGAATCCATCTATAATAAGTACCTCAATACCTGTGGCAGGGCATAGTTTAAGACCTAGAACTCTCACAACACTCAAATGTATGGCAAATATATGTCGTGCGCATACATATCGCTACACAACTACATCGCTGTCCAAAACCACACAACACATGTGCACACCACACACTAGTATACCACTAGTCCACCACTAGTCCAGCCACTAGTCCAACCACTAGGCTACAACTAGTCAGTCACTAGGCTGCCACTATGCTGCCCACTATGGCAGTCACTAGTCCACACAATGATAAAGAAGAAGAATACAAGCACGAGCTCACAAATCTGAAGCATAAACTCATGCATATATAACCTCATCACTCAAATACAAGTCAAGCCAAGTGCACCCCACGCCATGGGGAATCCACACTACGGCGCCATAGCTAGGCGCGGTGAGGCTCAACTCGAGAAAGATGAGCCTTCCGCGCTTGCCGTGAAGATAACCACTCCAGGGCCTAAATCTGCCTTGACCCCTGGATTGACACTTGGGCCAATCCCAAATGTCAATATGTAAAAGCTAGCTATTTCCTAGCTAGTTTCACACTAGTGGTAAAATAACTTGACAGCTGTCGTGCGCATACATATCGCTACACAACTACATTGCTGTCCAAAACACAACACATGTGCACACCACACACTAGTATACCACTAGTCCACCACTAGTCCGCCACTAGTCCAACCACTAGGCTACAACTAGTCAGTCACTAGGCTGCCACTATGCTGCCCACTATGGCAGTCACTAGTCCACACAATCGCCCCCCTAGCTGGTGCTTAGGTCCCTCTAAGTCCAGGTAGTCACAAGATGTGATAGTGACCATAGCCTCACTAAGTCCTCCACCACTATCCCTACTACACTCAAACTCGATACATCAAGAGGCCGGGTGCAAGAGTTGCCCCATCGTTAGTCGCCGTCTTGCAACCTGTGAACTTGAGTTTGGGATCTCATGTATTGACTCCTATGAGCTTGGCCTCCCATGTCTTGTTAGCTGCCTCCAGTCATGTCCACTGCCACTATCCCAAGCAGTGTGGACACAACCAATCTCCGTCAGGAACCTTCTCAAGAGGTGGTGTCAAGCATCCCATATGCCAACCCCTTGAGCATCGATCACACACCAGCATGGTGGCTGCCCCTTTGGCAGACCCACAAGCATGCACCTCAACCTGCAGGTACCACTGCCAAGTTTGGGTCAACTCTGCCATCGACATTGGGAAGGTGACATGGCGCACAATTACGCACATGGTCCTTCCAAGTCATGCCATCCCGACCCTCCAAGATCAGGACCCCTGAGGGCAACACCTCTCGAACTCTCAGAATAACACGCCCTGCAGTAACATCCAGAGTCGTAGGAGCAGTCTGCTGCAAATAAATATAGTCACCAGGGCTAAACCTCCGAACCCCAGGACGATATCCTCCACCACGTATTATGGCATACCTCAACGTATCACGGTGCTGTGCAATGGCAAGGTTCTCAAAAGCCATGGGCATGACTTTCTTGAACAACTCTGCACGCTGATCATATGCACGTACCCACACGTCCGGATCGTCAAGATTAAGGACTTGAGCAGTGTCCCTACGAATGGCTGCAGGCAAATCCGGCTCTCGGCCAAAGAGAAGGAAATATGGTGAGAAGGAGGCAAGTGATGCTTGTTTGCTGAACCTGTAGCCCATGGCTAACCAAGGAACCTGAAGATCCCAATCTCCTAAGTGTCCCTTCTGCAAGCCATACTTGCGCAAACCCCTCTTCACCGTCTGAACAACTCTCTCTGCTAAGCCATCGGCCTCAGGATGATCCCGAGAAGTGGTGCAGTGGTTTATCAAGGCTTTATCACACAAAGCCTGAAACTCCCCCAAGAACTCTCTCCCTTGGTCCGTGAGTACCTCAGCTGGAGCACCAAATCGGCTAAGCACACGATCCAAAAATGCATACGCAGCCCCCTCACTAGCCTTGTCAGGCAATGGAACCAACTCAATCCACTTGGAGAAGTGCTCCACCATCACCAACACATATCTGTGGTGGCGCATAGTCAGTGGCAACGGTCGTGCGAAGACAAGACTCCACCTGTAGCCCAATCCCATGATTGGTAAAGGATGCAACTGTGGTGTAGGGGCGTTGAATGAAGCATGCACCCTGTCACACACCATGCACCTAGCCACGAACTGTTGCACCTCTGTATGCATACCACGCCACCAATACTGCCCCTGCAGTAAACTGTGAGTGCGTCGCACTCCAAATGCCCCAACTCCTCATGGGCATGCCGCACTAACCGTGCACGCTGTGTGGGGTGATGCACAATCCTCACCCGACCATCCTCCCACACTCGAAGTAGGTGTATCCCCTCCCACTTGAACCTCTTGGCTCGTTGCAGGATCCGATCCCTCTCCCTGGCAGTCACAGTGGCTGCCGTGTCTCCCGTGCGGAGAAAGTCCAACACAGCCGAATCCTCATGTATATCTCTGGCACCACCTGGCTCATCACTAGCCTCGGGGTCCTCAGACACTCCGTCTACAGTCATCCCTGTTGCAGGTCCAACCTGACCTCCCGATGCTAAGATACACAAAAATGCAGATGCGTGTCATCCCGACACCATCTCCTCGTCCGTCTCACCATGCCACCGAGCTCCAGTGTCATCCGCTGGCTCATGCATGGATTGCGACTCAATCCATCCGCATCCCGATTGACCAAACCCGGTCGATGCACAACCTGAAAGTCATACTCCTGGAGTATAAGTGCCCACCGTGCAAGCTTCCCCGTAAGCTTGTCTGACTCCATCAAACCACTTGAGTGGCTGGTGATCCGTGACAAGGGTGAAAAGATTGCCGTATAGATAGCACCTGAAGTGTGCCACGGCCCACACTGCAGCTAAGCACTCTCCTCATATGAGCTGTACTTAGCCTCTGCAGCGTTGTTCGAGCGGCTAGCGTAAGCCACTACGAACTCTCTTCCCTCATCATCCACCTGTGTGAGCACCGCTCCAAGCCCTAGCATGCTCCAATCCGTATGCAGCTGAAAGGGACGCCCCCTGATAGGTCGTCTCAAGATAGGCGCCGAGGTCAACCTCGCCTTGAGCTCTTGAAAAGCTCGTTCCTGCTCATCTTCCCACTGCCACTCCTGGTCCACCTTGGTCAGCTTGGTTAGAGCCTTTGCAATGGTACTAAATCCCTTGACAAACCGTCTATAATAGTTTGCCAACCCCATGAAAGCTCGAACTCGGCTCACATCCGTGGGGCGTGGAATTTGTGCAATGGCCTCTACCTTAGTCTGCTGTACCCCCAATCCTCCAGGACATATCATGTGACCCAGATACTCAATCTGGTTGTGGAAAAACTTGCACTTCCCCGGATGCAACTTCAATCCGTGCGCTCTCAAGCGCTCCAATACCACCTGAAGGTGTCTCTCATGCTCATCCATCGTAATACTAAAGATGATGATGTCATCTATGTAGCACCGAGCAAAGTCCACCCCTGCTAGAATCCTATCCATGACTCTCTGAAACTCTGCAGGAGCATTCTTAAGCCCAAATGGTAAGAACCGCCACTGATATAGGCAATCCTTGTCGTGCTCATTGATCCCCCAGAATGTCGTCTTCTGCTTGTCCGCCTCCTTGATTGACAACTAGTGATATCCGGATCGTAAATCCAAAGTGTTAAAGGCTTTAGCATGCCCGATGGCATCAAAGATCTCCTCTGGTGTTGGCATGACATACTTATCGGACTTGGTCTGACGATTTACATGCCGGTAATCACCGCACATACGTCTCTCCGTCCAATTGCCATAGACATCCTTCTTGGCTGGCATCACTGTGGCTGAAGCATACTCTCCACCAGAGAGCTCCACCAAACCTGCCTCCCAGAGATCTTGAGTCCTCATCTGAATCAAAGACCTCTCCATGTCACTGTATCTATAGGGTCTCCGAAAGATTGGCGTGTCTGTGGCCAACTCAATACGGATCTCTTGACCCTTCAGTGCTCCCAAGTATTTCAAATTGAAGGCAAAGCAATTCCTGTAAGCCCTCAGGAACCGCCGTATACGTCGTCTCTCTCCTCCGGTGACAATGGGTCCAATGTCAGGCTCCCAATTGTCCTCCGTAACTGCAACCTTAAGTCCAGTGGGCTTAGAGGTAGAGGACGCGTCCAGTGGTTGCTATGTTGCAACCTCTTGAGCAGTACTCCCTGCCTGCTCAGTCAATGACAAGGCCTCATCCTGCCCCATCATCTCATCCTTGAGGACCTCCTCAACCCGAGAAGAATCCCCAACCTCATCCATCACAGCCGCCTTGGCTGCCAACTCCCTCTGAACCTCGAGCACCTCCCACGTGTGCCATGGATGCATGCACCCCGTGGTCCTCACATGCTCGCCCCCACTCACTGCCTGTACCGTCTCGGTAGGCAAAGAGACCATTGAAGGAAGTGTACTCCGCATTCTGCGTTGCTCAGCCAGACGTTCAGGCATTATGAGTATGGGGCTTTACAAGCTTCTCACAATCTCGGTACGCAGATTGTCTACCAAAGATTCCAACCAGCTTTCAATCATTCTTTGTAGATCACATGACATGGCCTAGTAACGAAGCACAGAAAGAATTTATGTGGAGCACTCGAGAACAATTTAACATAACTATGTGTATTGTTATATATCTAAATGGCTCGACTCTCCGCATGGTATTTCCAATCAATTTTGGTAATCAAACAACCGCTAGGATTTCAATATGGACAATATATACAAAACTAAAGACATGATTTGTTTTGGCCTTTACTATATCATAATAAACATTGTATGTTATACTACATCGAGTAAGCACCTCAAACTTCATGGAGTCCACACTACTCGCCATAGCAAGAGAATTTGACAAGCTCTTCTCTTGCACCCTAAATCAAGATGGTTTAACCTTTTTAATGCAGACACGTGCCAAAGTAGGCCGCCATATCACAGGGTACCCCCATGGTTATTACCATGCATTTACATCGAATAACCATGCAACTGTTAGGACGACTATGTCATTATATTGTACTAGTCCAGAGGCTCCCAATCTTGTCGGGAATGCCACTATGACCATTTCTCTCCCTCATGATTCATGTCATAGAATTTGCATTTTGCCATGATAGATACATAGACAAGTCGATCATGAATAAATTCATAAAATACAAACCAATCATCCTAGCTCTTTGTCAACATGGATGGCACATCAGCTCCACCTTGAGAGTTATCACTCTTGGTGTCAAAGGGGGGAGGCATTGTCATAACAACAAAATCCTAAGAGAAAACCCCAAGGTACTCTTAAAAGTACATCATCTTCCCGTCTGCACATCATGTCTATCAGATCACTCACAACTTTGATAAAAGAGAGATTGAAAGTGTCAAGTTGCCACGACATATGATAGAGCCCACTTATGACAAGGATAACTACTTGACAAGGGGAAGAGGCTCTTAGGACATGAGCAGCAATGGCTCACTAAACTGCCGCTCCATCATCGCTATGCCGAGGCGTATGGTGAGGCATGCAAGCTAGATAGCACGTGGACTGGCAAGAGCCAGAGTGGCAATCCACCATATCCATAGTAGAGTAATGGCGCCAGGCTGAGGTGACCCTGGGCCTCACCATCTGCCACTTGTCATTACATGTGAGGTTGAGTGGTAGCATATCCCGTGGCAGTGCAGGAGAATGTGCTGGAGTGGGACGAAATTTGGTGAAGTGCAAGAATGTGCTGTTGGGGACAAGAATCTTGTTCGACAAACGCCCAAAAATACCCGCCTGGTGGGCATGCTCTTATATTTATGCTACATTCAGCTGTCATATATGTATATGTATATTGAAGTACTAAATTGAGGGTTGGCATGGAGCAGATGTTGTGTGGCTTGGTGCTAGCAGACCTCACTATTCTAGCTTGCTAGGGGGAAGTATCTCTTCCAGTCACTGATTTCAGCCAGAAAAAAGGAAGAGTTTCGAAGAATGGTCCAAGATACTGGACAACAATGGACATTGTTGCCCACAGCTCGAGGAAAATCAAACATCACAACTTTAAAGTACCAACAGTATAGTATTTTAGTGCTTTAGTTTTTAGTTATCAACAGAATAGTCTAGGGCCACTCTTTCATTTTCATGCTCTCTACCCTAATTAAATTTTACCGTCCCATACTCTTTTCACTGTGGAACCTTTTCAAAACTTTCTTCAATACTTCAAAACTACGTAGAAACAACAGTGGGTTGATAATGTCTACACAAAACTTTGGGAGTCTTCATTACTATCTCTTCGTAACATCACCGACAATACATTCATACTGTTTAATGGTTAAGGCTACAGTCTCTAAAATTTAGCACAGACCTGCAGAGTTGTGGTAAACTCTGATGAAGGACAGAAGCTGGAGACAACAAGCACTAATCAAAACTCTACATTTCCTTATGTTGGAGATACTTGAGAGCACTATCCTTTTCCACATGAAAGAAAATTGACAATAGCAGAACAAGCCCAAAGATATCCTGGACATAAGCCCTACCATAACTTCTTATCGATATGTATATACAAAATTTGACAATCACTGTCCAGAACCAATACTGGAAATCCAGTTGCATTACTACTATCATTCTTGCTATGTCAAGCAGCCCAGTGGACTTGCAAATGATCCTGTATAATTGCAGCAGCTAGCAAATACTAGGAAGAACTCTAGTTTGTCATACCAGGATGTGCCCACGAGCTTAGCATTGATGATTGCCCAATCCAACCCTCTTATGATCTGGATACTCTCATCTTCGAACAGAGAATGAGCTTGAGCCAGACCTTGCTTTTGTGTTACCAGCTGGCTTGCTTCTCCTGGCTGCAAGCATTCTTGCTTCGTTACTGCATAACCAACAGATGCACCCACCATAAAGGACACATAGATATGATACTTACTACTAGATAGGAATGCTATTCAGCTCTTGATATCCCCAACAAATGCACCACCATAAGCAAGGAGAATCAGGGTTCAAATAATGTATGGCAAGCTTCCTAAAGTCTTGATAAGCCAGGCATGAAGCACACAACCAAACCGAACCTAACAGTACAACATCTTGCATGCCTTCTTGATTGAGGCTTGTACCATGTGTGTAGACAATTCTGTATTTAACTACATCGAGACAACTGACAAATACATGGGTGGAAACTGGAAGTTGCAAGCCTTGACAAAACTTCCTATGACAGTGACCAAATGAAAACTTCGAAGTTCATCAACATTTCTGGTAATCATGCATACTACTACTACTTGCCCTATATCTTCATTTCTCCCCCAAAAGGAATACACCCAGGATGGCCTAGGGTTTACCTGTTAACATACTCCATCCTGGCCTTTTTCATCAGTCGACCTTTGCAATTTGCAACTCGACCTGCTGGGCCACTAGCTGTTGTCATGACAATCGATGTCAAAAATATACTCGTAGGAAGATCAATTTCAACCCCAAATGGTTCTTTCATTGAGAATTCATGCTTATGAAGATGGTGAACTAGCTAGCCTAGGCTCTTTTAGGGCTCTCTACAGAATCAGATAATGTAAGTGACTAGAGCAGAGGCAACAACCCTTAACAGGACTCAGCCCTCTTTCCAACTCAAGAGTATAACACTGCAACATTGCTATCCACACCATCATCAAGAGAACATTGACGAAGACTAGAAACAGACCCATCCTGCAACATTTCTAACTCTCATAGACAACACCCAATTAAATCCCATGTCCCAGTATCAAATTTGCAGTCTTTGCTATCAATGAAGCTGGTTCAGTAAGTCAACCAGGCAATTGCTGTGTAACCCCCAATGGAACGTAATGCAACTTCCTGAGGTCATTATAGAGGTAGACAGCTCTTCATTTCAATCGCAAATGTGATTTAACTGTGCATAAGCATTCACTTGGATGTACCTCCAGGGGCTGCCTTCCTTCTCTTGCTCTCTGGTGGAGTTACAGAACAAATCTGGGTTTGCCGGTTCTGTTTTTCTGAACCATAAGAAAGGCAATACAAGAGTATTACATCAATATACTAATAGAATCATCTGCAGAACTTAGACCACACTCAGAGTATTCAAACACATCATCGAAATATTAGTATCCTCTAGAGTACCTCTGGCTGCATGAGGACTTATTTGTCCCATTTGAGCTAAGTTGCTACTCATTAGCCTGAACAGATGTGAGACCCATGTTGGATCTAGAGCATACATTGGACCCATATAACTCACAACAACTGATGACAAAAAGATGAAACACATAGAAACTTACGAGTATTGGCTTCCTTATATAACTCCTTCAGACGCTTCACACCTTTCTTCTGCACTTCCTCTTGCTCTCTGATCTTGGCCTGAGAAATGCAAGTTGAGAACCAAATGTCAGCATAAGTTACACAAACAGCAGTTGACAACTATCTGCAAGATATTTTGCAAGGATTACAAACACCGTTTGCCTCTAGACCCCTACAGACTTTGGCTATGCACTGCCTGCTGCATGACATTTTTTATGGCTTAATCCATTGCTTGAACCCCCTTCCATTTAAACGCAGGCCTTGGCTCCGAGATCCAGTTTTGTTTACAGGATTTTGATCCCAAGAGTCAGCAGAGCTGGGAACTCCTGCAGATACCACTAAAACCCTAGTATCAGATATGAGAAACCGTTCAAGGGCAGAAGCCGCCAAACAGATACAGACATGATGAGTCAAGCGGTAATCAGATCTAGGTCAACGCTATCTTCCTCCCAAGAGGTGAGCACCTTACACCTGATACAATGATTTCCACTTGAATTTGCATCCACGCTTCCTCATGCGTTCCTTGACAGTGTCCACATTCTCATTTCCAAACCTGCGAGCGTAGCACTTGCGCCATAATTCATCTGTTACTGAACTTAGGTCTCTGCCCTGCAAGTAAACCACCCGAGTGTAAGGCCTCAAATCTCACGCTCCTCCTCTACTATAGCCACCACATCGTTAGTCCAGCCAGTAAACTACAGGCCTTGTAGGTCAGATAATGTGCGCGTGCATAGCCTGGTCGTCCTGAAGCTACCTAAGGGGGTATCAGTGTACCATAACGTCTGTGCTGGATTTCGAGTTGAAGTTCACAGTCCCGGGGTATGGCGTCAAATTAGTCGCCCCCTTCGGAAAGTGCCTACATCCTGCTGTTGAGCTTTACGAGCTTAGCATGAGCACTGCAGCATGTTCTCACATAGATCCGATCAGGGTTTTCAACTTGCACCAGGATTCTATCCCACGATCTACTTCAAAAAAGTTCCCTAGCAGCAATCTCTCGGATACAGCACCAGACAGCTTGTGTGAATTCTCCTTTATTCCAAATAACATCGATAAGTACCTCTCCAATTTCATTCACCTAATATCCATTCACAATTCGACTAAGAAAAAAATACAGGACGTCTACGGATTCGCATCCTTTACCATCAAATAGGACGTCATCTTCCGATATCCAAAAGGCCCTAAAGGTTCAAGCCTGCGCTACTCACAAACACAGCATGAAGCAAACCGACAGCAGTACACAACAGACATGCATGCCACCTCATAGATGAGACCCTAACCTAGCACACCAATCTGCACCACAAACACAGGAATCGATAACGGCCAGGTACCGACCTGTGTGGCCGTTTCAATGTGAAGTAGCTGGTCTGCATTGCAATGCGGCAGGATGATCTTCAAGAGGCTGAGATCCGTGTGCCCTACATCGCCAAGATGTGTCAAATTGTCTATTGCACTCCGCACACAGAGGTCCAACAGCGACACCGCCATGATACCTGCCTCCTTCAAATCATCACCTCAAACAAACTTCGGGAGATCGATCATCTACAAATGAACTGCCAAAGACCCCCCAAAAGCCTACACCCCTCTGAAAATTTCCAACTCGTGCAGTGGCAGAACTTCCGCCTCCTTCAAATCGAAATCTAAGGAGCATCTTCCCTCGTCTGTCAAATCTACAAAGCAAAGATCCAGCACATCCAGAGCTCACAATTCCTGCCTTCTGGACGGCAGGGTAGCCGACTTTTATATTCTCTCATGCCATCAACCAGGGTCAAGTACTAACGCTGGTTCTGTGACTGTGGGTCAAGTAGCTAGCATCGCACTCCAGACGTCTGCAGCTCAAATCTCATTGTCAACGAGCTTCATGTTTTAACCGTGTAAAATATGACCGTACTTTCAAGACTACTGCCCATGCGTTCCAATGGCCAGGAACAATGAGGAACAATGTTGTCCAATGCTGTACTACTGTCTTTCAATTTTTACGCCCTAATTAAGAGTAAAAAACCATTAACTACCGTCCGTCTGTCCTTGAAAGCTTTTCTACACGCCTTCTTCTGCAAGGGTATTTTTTTCCTTGCCTTTTAATAGGATATTTGAATTTTGGCTTCTGTCTTTAAGAAAAAAAAATCTATCACGCCAATTAGTCTCCAACATACTTTTTTTTAAAGAGAAAAAGAAAGGGAACGAACTTAGGCCCTTTTAATCAAATTAATAAAGAAGAGTCACAAAAAGGTGGAATAAAAGATACTAAATAACACTGGTTAAAAGAAGAATAAATGCATGGAATTTATGCAAGCCCTGCCGTATAGTAATTATGAATAGGTAGTAGAAATCTGGAAGATCACATAATTAGTCTATTAATAAATATCAAGGTAACAGGATTTGAGCCCTGAATCACTCAGGTGGCACGCATGGTAATTTATGGCAGTTGAACGGATGTCATTCATTAAAAAACAGAATATACTCTTGACAACTGTCTCGATCGAATTAGAAGTCTAATCGAAAGTATGGGTGCTAAAGCTTTGCGTAGTCCTGCCTTAGGAAGGCAGGGCCAACAAAACAAAACCGCACTGTACATTCAACTAAATATTTGTAACAATTGTTAGAGCACAAGGTCGCTAGACAAATGGTCGTGGGTTCAAAGCTACATTGGAAACATATTGGATGAAATCGTCATGGTCCCATTATCAAGTACTCATCTAATATGTAAGTACTTGGGGAATTTTAAGTCCTTTTGGAGGGATGTTGTTAGGACGCCATAAATTACATGGGCGGCATCCTGAAATAATGGGAAATCAGCACCCGGTAGACAGTTTATTGTTGGCTCCTCCCTCAAATAGAAGACCAATGCATCACTGATGAAAAGAGCCAAGATCCTGATGTACCTACACCAGAAAATACCTACAACAGTAATCACCTAAACCAGCAAACACCCAAATTCGGTATTTCACTAATCCAATACCTTATTTCAAACATAGAACAAGACGCTCAAATGAGACAATGTGAAGAGACACCATAAGTTACGCTCCCTTGTAATTAATTCCCTCGTGGTGAAGAGACACCATAAGTTACACTCCCTTTTTATAGGAAAACATAATTTGAAACTAGTGGAACAAAACTTATAATAGATGGATTCTAGAATGGTATGATATTCAATGATAGGCATGGATTTGATGGTATAGAGCAATGATCTTGGGATAAAAAAACTTGGGATCGAACCTTTGCATGGCCCAAAATTTGTTCGTTTTTACAGAAATTAGGAGAAAAAACATGAGTACCATATAGGAAAACACAATTTGAAATTAGTGGAACAAAAATTATAATTTATATTTATATTTATTCACTTTTGCAGAAATTAGTGTCTTTATTGTCAAAGTTCAATTAAAATGAAAAAGGTGGCAATCAGTGTTGGGCAGGTATGTCACTAAAAACATGACCTACGACCCCGGGCTTGTCAATATAAAATCCCATTAGAAGCCGCCCGAGCTTGTGAGGATTTTAAGATTTATGTTGTCCAACGGATATGCATAATCTATGCTCATTTTTTCGTTGTCGGTCATGGATATAAAGGGTTTGTTGTTATAGAAGCCCCTCGGTCGTGTGTAAGGGCAGGTCATGAACTTTATTTAAAATATTTAATATTTAAATGACTCCAACTTCTCTAAGAATGATTTGGCACCACCCTCATTTATAAATCATCAATTGATGAAGTACCTCAGTCATGATCTCCCCCCATTTCATTAACTATCACTAGTCATTACCAACTTGGGCCCACCTCTTCACATGCCCTAGTTCTCCACACTCCACAAGCCCAGCCCGCCCCTCCCATACCTCTAACCCACATAGGCAGGGCTTTTGGCGGGCCTCCTAGAGCTATAACCTACCTATACAGGTCTTGGGGCGGGCCAGGGAGAGCCCAGGTCTTGGGCCGGGTAAGACGTGGGGATGGGCCGGCGGTCAGGGCTGGACATAGTGCATACCCTGGTATATATCCGGCTCTGACCTGTGTACCCGCCCAACACTGGGGGCAACGGAGGATGAAATATAAAAGTGTGACAGAAACGACCCAAAACAAAGGTCTTTTTTTCTTAGGTCTTTCATTTAGGTCACATTTATTCGGTTCGGTTTTGCATAAATTAATGGTCCAAAACAAAAGTCTTTCATTTTAGGTCTTTTTCTTTTTCTTTTTCTTTTTCTTTTTTTTTCTCGGCGGTTTCTTGGATGTGAAATACTATTGGACCCGCTTCTCCGGAAGCTGGTCAATGTAGAATATAGAATATAGAAATATTTTTATATTACTACACTAAAAGCCATTCTCTATTCTATAAAAGTTTGATGCCTCCCGAAGGGAGCGTAACTTATGGTGTCTCTTCACCACAAGGGCTACTGCCTTCCGGTGGACACCTTCATGACACACGAGACCGTGGTTTGAACCCACAACCACATCCAACATGGTAAGTGCCCATTACCACTGGGCTATATTATCTATTTTATATAAAATAGAGGAGGTCTGAAGCACAAATTGTTTAGCTATTGTTTCTTTCCTTTGTCTTCATTGCTTTCAGGTAATCTTCTATTTCGCATAGTGTAATGGCTGTGAGACGCAACCGACCTCTTTGGATTGTAGATGATCTTGATTACAGTGTGAGAGATGCAACTTTCATGCTGATGTGATAGAGAAATATGGCATCCGGATTGTCACAATCACTTAACAACCTTGTGAAGAGTCATGAAGAGTGTTTTATTAAAGAGGCAGCATTGAGGATTGAGAACTTTGGCTTGCGCCCTAAACAGAAGTGGGAGAATGGGGATAGCGAGGTGACAATACCTCACCAGCTGTGGCCGAGCTGCTCTTTATTGCCACCTCGTTATCCCCCTTCTCCCACTTTTGTTTAGGACGCAAGCTGAAGTTCTCAATCATCAATACTACCCCTTTAACAAAACACTCTTCATGATTCTTCATAAGGCTGCCACTGATGGTGATTGTGACAGTCTGGATGTCATATTTCTCTATCACATTAGCATGAAGGTAAGAAAATAAAGAAGACTTTATGCTAGTCTTCTCAAAGTTTCCATACCTACTCAAAACGATACACTCAAAGGTTGCATCTCTCACATTGTAATCAAGATCATCTACAGTCCAAAGAGGTCGGTTGCGTCTCACAACTATTACACTATGCAAAATAGAAGATTGCCTGAAAACAATGAAGACAAAGGAAAGAAACAATAGCTAAACAATTTGTGCTTCAGACCTCTTCTATTTTATATAGAATAGAGAATGGCTTTTAGTGTAGTAATATAAAGATATCTATTTTATATATATAGAATAGAGAATGGCTTTTAGTGTAGTAATATAAAGATATTAATATATTTATATAAAATAGATAATGGCTTTGAATGTAGTAATATAAAAATATTTATATATTTATATATTTATATTTCTATATTCTACATTCTTAAAGGGACCAGCTTCGAGAGAAGGGGGTCCAATAGTATTTAACCCTTAAGTGTCCAGGCCCATTTTCACGACATGATGTGAAAAAATGACCCTGGCCCACTAAATCTTTTTTATCTCCCAAATTTCTAAGTCCCTATAAAAGTGACCGTTGAAGTTATTACCCATCTACCCAAAATATGACCTCAAAAAATTGCAGCTGTATCCAATTGCCAAATTAGAAGATTATAATATGCAGATGTGCCCCAAACAGAATCTTTCCTAAAAATGAAGAGCGTAAAAAACCAAGAAATTTACCAAAATTGGGAAATGTTTTCCTTGGATGATATGAGAGTCTTGGGAATTGTGTACCTCACTTGATGTCACACCTTCCCTGAAATTTTTGTTTGTTTCTGACTTTGTTTTGTGTGGGCTGCTTTGTACTCACAAATTGAGGGCTCTCAAAACCCAATTTGAAGCGGGCAGACCAAAATTTGAGCTTCAAAAATTAGCTAGGACACATCTACAGTCCAATTCTTAATCGCTCTGGTCCATGTCATCATTGCATGCAAATGTTGTTGTAGAAAAAAATTCAATCCAAGTGGGAAATGTTTTAGGCTATTTTCGGGCCCTGCCCGGTAATTCCCAGCCCAACCTACATTTTGGCCTGCAGCCCTACCGTATTTCCTACTGTAGCCCTTATACCTAGTGGGTTGTGAGACCATTTCACCACTCCTTTGCCTCCGGTGGCTGTCGCACATTCATGGGGCTTTGGGATGTGTGTGGGCCCGCCGTTCTTAGGGTGGAAACCCTTCCCCTAGTCTGACTGTGGTTGCCATGTAAGCCACTCGGGTAAGATGATTCAGCAAAAATATGTCAAAAGAGCTGAGTTAGCCCCAAATTGGGGGGTCTTACTCCATGTATATATATTTTTTTGAAGTTTAGGCAATACCATTATGTGTAAGAGTTTTTTTCCTGTCTAATGAGCCTAATTTGACTCAAATCAGAGTTAACCCCAATAAGAACTGGATGGCTAAAGAAACCTAACCAACCCAAAACGGGTCGGTTTGACACTTAAGGGTTAACATCTGAAAAACCGCCGAGAAGGAAAAAAAGAAAGACCTAAAATGAAAGACTTTTGTTTTGGACCATTGATATTCGGCAAAGTGTGGAGCAATCTTATGAAACCTCATGCACCCACAGCAGAAATAGGCATGGGCCGGCCATAACTTCAGTGAGGAAAACTGAAAGTCTATTTGGGCTAAGTAGCATTTGGCTTAAAAATAAAGCAACAAATGCATGGAATACTTGAATGTCCTATTCTATTGTAATTACTTGTAAAGTGATTAACATAATCTATAAGTTTAAATGCTAAGTAAATAGGTTTGAAATACTCAAGAGAGAGAGTCATCGTGAGTTCTGCTGGTTCTGATAAAGAGTCACCAAGGGATGATGGAAGTGGAATGATCTAGTTTGCAGCCTCACCAGTGCGAGCCCTTGCCTTTGACAAATGTGATTAATACATAGCATGAGGTTGGGTAGCAAGTAAGCAAGCTCATGCTTCCGTGCGCGTGCTCAGTGACCACAAGCCACGCAAAGGTGGGGCATAAGGAATTTCCCGTTAGCGCCATCTCCATCAACATTTTTCGTTGATTAATAATTCCATGTTTAATCATGTGCAAGTGACACTCGTAGCAATTAGTAATATGCGAAACTAGACACAATTTATTCTGTTTCGCCCGCGAAAGCGTGGGTATGACCTACTGCAATAAACACGTAACAATTCGGTAGCGCAATAAAACAACCTCATGTCGTCCGAAAGATTTTAAATCTTTAAATCCTTAAAGCTCTAGCCTGGAGGATTTTTGGGATCCCAAATTTGGGCCCCAACCGTCAAGTTGACTGTCAACCTGGCAGATAATGTACTCAATGCAAAGTGGGCCGTGTGCTAGCCTAAAAATCTTGCCAAAAAGTCCACCGGTTTCAGGCAAGATTTATTTTCAACATAAATGATGATCTACACTTGTTGTTTGCTTGAACCTCATAAATTTCTAGGAGCATGATCAGCAGTAGGGTTTTTTGACATTCTATTTTCAAAATAGCGCGGCCGCCAATTTCGGACGGATCGCCTGTCCCCAGCAGTGCATTCTCATACTTCAAAATAGTGACCCTCACCAGAGTTCGTCCCACTTCCACACTATCTACGACACACGCTTGGAGAGTGACATTCTCCATCACAACAGGATCCGCTGCCCATGACAACAACTCCGAAATGGACGGGGAGTCTCTTCTTGAACGGCCTGAGTTGGCGGGGCCCGCAGTCAGCAATCTGCCACCTCAACCTCGCGCCTCACCATATGCCTCACTAAAATAGTGATAAAATGTCAGTTTAGTGAGCGACTGTTGGTCATGGTCTAAGCACCTCCCTTTTTATGCCACGGAGTTGCAAAGATCTCACCAAAGGCATTTCCAAAATTGACAAATTTTATGTGTTTTGTGTGCATGGAGGTCTCCATTTTCAAGCTTTCAGCTATGGAGTCTTCCTTTGCCCTGTGAGCAGGGGGGCCCCGCGCATCCAAAAAGTGCTTGGATCCTCCACTGCCATCTTCACACTTGTCCACTGCTTACACGCAGTCCCACATTCTCATTGACTGTTGCACCATTCACTCTTTAATTTGTATGAACTTTAGAGACGGCCTTTCTCTAGAGAGGTAAGCAAGCGCGGTCAAATATGTTCGACATATTTCCCATAATGTTTGCACCGGTTTTCATGTGAATGAATGGCCTTGGTCGGGCCACGGGTGTGCCAGACATATGGACGGTACGAGGTGGCTTCGCTTGCCCGTGTTTTGGATTACTGGGACGGTTCGCGGATGTGCTCGATGTGCCATGGCCTTCATCATTACGGGGAAATTGTTACTTGGCGCGATTCATTTTCAACCTATCAAATTGAAAAGCCGTGGAAAAAATATCTCTGGAGCTGCTGCGAAGTTCTTGGTAGGAATGCTACAAATGCTGCAGATTTGAACAGCATTTGTCAGGGGAATGTGTGCTTTGAGGTCTCCAACTCGTATCTTGCAAGCTTTGAAATCAAGTGTTCATGTGTATTAGAATACGATTTGTAGTTGATATTTTTTGTGTACTGAAGCTTATTTGGAACAACGAGTGACCGGAAGGAGTGCTTCCATGTATTAGAGAGTGATTGTTATCTGGCCAATTCTTGTTTGCAGCATCTGGGAAAGCGTTGCACGTGCGTTTTCGCAATCTCCACATTCGAACCTCGGTTTACCGAACTCGATTGTTAATTTCTTTTTCTGCAAATAGAGCAGTTCAAACGGTGTTGGTAAAAGATTCGTACTGAGTACACTCTTGGACTCTATATAGCGGCGGTCATGACGAAGGTGCTGGATGACAACTATTTGGCCATCACTGCCATAGTCACTGTATGTTGTACTCCCCCGCCTAGATCTTTACATTTTTTCTTGATCTTTTTATCGCTCGCGAGCAATGCAGATGCTGTTTCCGAGTTGAAGAGCGACACTGGGGTTGGACGAATTTTGGTGTACATGCACGTAGATGGCTTAGTGAACAGACTTTGAGCTGAGGCTTTCTGTGTATGGGTGGACTAAATTGCTTCTGGTTTGCTTATCCCAAGGGGGCCATTCGAACGTAAAATTTGGAAGAAAGATAGGAGTAAAGCTTAGTCTTTGATGACGTTATAGCTCTAGTAATTTGGCGTCAAGAAATCAAAGTGTTTAACGTGGCGTAATCTTGCAAGTATCTCGGCAAATAAGCCCGATGCCATGTGGAAGTCCAATGTGCATAAAGACTTTGTAATATGTAAACATTTTCTTGTGCCAAAAGATTTGGCGCATTAATTTTGATTTAGTTATGTGAACTCAAACTGCTATAATGAGCCCGATGTGCAATGCACCCCACATTGCTGCTACTTGTATTCTATGCCTGTCATTCGGGTGTGGTTGTTAGGCACAGTGGCAATGAGCCCTGCATTACAGCACAATGTGTAGTCCTATTCATTTTTTCTGTGTGGGATTGTGTTGTGATTGGGTTGGTTTGTTTTTTATTTGGAAGCTTTCATCATGATATGATTGTGAATGGATGTAGCTGACCTGGGGCTGTGATGGATTGCAGCTGCTGTACCAGTTCACTTTCTTCATTATTGCTGCCACATGCCGGTTTGACAAGGTTACCGATTTTGCAGGTAAGTTTTGCTGTTGCCTCAGTGCTTCTTTGCCTGACTTTGACCTTCATTTTGAAGTTCAGGTGGAATCTTACCACCTAATCATATAGCGGAATATCTAATCAGGGTAAACCAAAGATTAAGATGCTTCTGCAGTTGAAGATGTTCTTCACAAGTGTGGGTAACAAGACTGGTGCCTGGGGGGGGCAGGTGGCACTAACTTCGTGATTCTTGCATTGCTCACATTCCTCCTCAAAGGCTCCTGGCACTTCCGTCAAGTACATTACTCTTACCTCCTATAGAACTCAGTTTTTCATCTCTTTGACCTCTACTTGGGATGTTTTCATTCTATTCCTCTTCTTCTCTTGTCTTCTCAAAGGTTGCTTCTTGTTTCACCCTATATTCTCTTTGCTTGGAATGTGTTTTTTTGCCCAAAGCTTCCTGCGGATGTTGTAAGGTTTCTCTCCTTTCTTCTTCTCTCTTCTTTAATTGAAAATGATGAATCTAGAGAGATATTGCAGCCATTTGTTGGCACAACATCTCAAACCTGAAACGGTCAAAATGATCACCTCCACTTGCTGGATATGAAGGAAAGGCTGTGTGTTGTTTGCAGATAGTGCTCACCACATTTGTGATCGTGTGGGGGATTCGTTTGGCCATCTTCCTGCTCCTTAGGTACATCTCTCTCTCTCTCTCTCTCTCTCTCTCCATAGACATGAGAAAGTTATTTTCCCCAGGGCCCTGGTGGCCCTCTGTGGACGTTATAAAGCTACATTGTTTCTTATTTCTTTTTCTCCCTCTCTCTTGCAAACAAGTCTGTTTCGCCCAAACTGGGCATGGGGTCTATGAGTACATCTCTTGCGAGCAAGCTTACTTCTCTAAAACTTTTGCTTTTGTAGCGCTTATTTTGATGAATTTTTGTGTCTTATAGACCAGTAGTAATACATCTGCTAAAGGGATAATGAATACATTGTTGAGACATGAGTCTATTTATTTTGTATCATATGTGGAAATGAGAGTATTTAAATAATTAATTGGAGCAGATGTGGGACAGAAATCGTTACAGCAGTAGTGTTACCCCACAAGATGTTTTGTAGTACAAGCTCCAATTTTCTCACAACTTGGCCAATAGGCATTCCTCTCACGTCTTCAAGCACAGGTAAACGATTAATTGTAATCATAATGCAAGTGTGTGTATTCTGAAGGAATGTGGTGTGCTGCCAAAAGCAGGATACTGGCATGGGGTGAAGACAAGCGCTTCGATGACAAGCGAGACAATCTGGTGAAGTTTGCAGCATTTTGGCTCATACAGGTGTGTGCTATTTCTTCTTATCCTCCCATTTGTCTCTATTCCAGAAGTGGTGATAGGTGATGTACCTCCTTCTGAGGTATACGTCAGAGATCAGCTGGGCCCAAGTCATGACTGGATTCCATGTTGTTTGAAAGACAAGTTCCAAATTGAAACAGGGGAGTATGTAGTATCTTGAGTACTACCCGTATCATTAGCCATCTTCTAAGATGACTACTGTAACAACTCATGCACATACGTCAAGGCGAATGCATCAATCTGTAGTTGGTAATTATTTCTCTGACTAACCAACTCTTTCCATATTTGAGTTGTCAAGAAAAGGAAGTAACTATGGGTAAGGGGATCTTCATGCATACAGTACACTTGCTCATTGTGCATTGATGACGGTAGCTCGCACATGAGGTCGTTATGATTGACTCACATGATGGTGTCATTTCAGATGTGATATTGTTGTGATCAAAATCTGCTTGATGTTGGCTGATGTAGGCAGTGTGGGTTTGGACTGTCAGCCTGCCTGTGACAGTAGCTAATGCCAGCAATCACCAGCCGGGTGTACGAGTGGCGGATGTAGTGGGCTGGGTTCTGTGGGCAATGGGTTTGTCCATTGAAGCTATTGCAGATCAGCAGAAGCTTAACACGAAGAAAGATCCGAGAACCAAGAGCCGATGGTGTGATGTCGGTGTGTGGAATTGGTCAAGGCATCCTAATTATTTTGGGGAGGTAAAGTTCACGGACCCACAGGATTTATCGTTGCCTCAAAGGAGAGGCATCTTGACTCTGTTGAATATTCTAGTTCCATTGCCGGTGACCAGTTGCAGGTTTTAATGTTGTCAATAAAGTGGTGATGTGAATATCTCCTTTTTTCAGATTTTCTGATCTGTCATGAAAACAAGTCTGTGGACCACAATCTAAATGCATTATAGCTTTGTCAGCACACAATCACCCCACACCATTTGGTTTTTGATGTGGCTGAGAGCACTTTGAGGGCAAATCCTCTGCAAACTCAGAAGTTTGACACAACACCCGTGCTGTTAACAGTACGTTCTTGGATGATACCTAGGCATGCATCATCTGGTGGCATTTGCAGTATTGGAAAGTTTGCTGATTTCGTAGAAACATGCATCAGGCAAGTAAACATGAACATGTTCATGCCTGGCAGATTTTATTATGGTGGGGAGTATTTGTCGCTGCCACGCCGGCCCTACAAGGTGGTCAGTGGGCTGTCATCGCTGGCCCCATCTTTATCACAGTGCTTCTCCTTTTTGTCAGTGGAATGCCCTTGCTTGAGGTATCACTGCCCTTCCTCCGTCCACTTCCCCCTCTCCACATTAGAGACTCAGTAGAGGTTTAGAGAGTATGTTGTTTGTGCTGGGGCTGGTTGTGGGGACCTGTGTGTTGTGTTATCTGCTACTGACAAGCACTCTCAACTTCCTGTGGACATTATAACGTGTCGTAGTTGCATTTTTCTTTCTCTTACCATGCACACACCCACATAAACTCTTTGCAATTGGGCATCCACACGCTATCAGGCCTGAATGATTCAAATTTTCTTTACGTGTGTACCCTCACATGCAAGTAGGTGAATGTCCTTATTTTGGTTTCCTTGATAGTGATGGCTCATGTCTGGGATGCAGGCATCTGCTGATAAAAAACATGGTAGCAACTTGGAGTATCGAAATTACAAGAACAGAACAAGGTAATAGATCAGCCCATGCTTTAATGTGTCTTGCTTGCCTTATCCCAACGGACTGAAGGACCTTTTCTTAGTTGGGAAACCTTGTTTTCTCTCTCCAGAATTAATTCACAAGACAGTGGGTGTACCTTTCTCTGGTTGCTTATGAAATGTACTTATAAGACTTTGTTGGCCGTAGCCTCTGGTTGCTTGTGTGATAGCAATAACTACAAAGTATTAGTTTTTCACATGTTGTCAGCATTGTACATTGTGTGCAGCCCTTTGATCCCTCTGCCTCCTGCCTTGTATGGGAGCCTACCAAGTTGGGTGAAGTTAGCATTCCTGTTCGAGTTGCCCTTGTACAACACGACACAGGGCGCTGGTGAGCAGCAGTTGCATCCTCAAGACTCATCTGAGAGTGTCTGACCATCATGCTCATTTAGTCATTGCAGACTACGGCATGAAACTCAATCTACGTCTTTTCTTACTCACTTCATTCAATCTTTGATTCAATTTATATAGTACAGCGTGTGCCCATTCAGTTTTTTCCATCTGCTGACTGATGTGAGACTGAATCTGACTAGAGCCCTTCTTGTTGCCATGAGCGGTCATCTTTGCAAGTGGCTAGGCTCTTGGCCTTATAATAAAGCAGAATTTGACTTGGCAGGTTAATGCAGGAGGTTGTCTGATGAAGCCCTCGATCCTCATCATGGTTGCTCCAAGTGAGATAATGTTGATGGTGACCCCTCAATGTGTGAATGTGTGCACTTCTGTATGTAATCAGCATTTTCTTGTCATAACGAGTATCCCGTCCAAGTGGAAAGCAGAACATCAAGTATAGGGGGGAGCTGTTATTCCATCCCCCCATATTAGTAAGACAAGTTGCCAACCAGCATGATTGCTCTACACTCATGACAGCTAGCAAAGTAGAGCATACATGGGTAATACACTGTTCTCTTCTTCATTTCAGGCAGATGGTTTCATGACCTGGTTATAACTGTGCATCTGCAAGCGGTTGACTGGCATCCGTCATCAATCCGCAGTTGAGGGGGCTGTCTGACTGGCCAGGAGAGTATCGTGCCTCCACTCAAGGTTGAACATTCAGGCCAGCGCAGATGGGAACCATAGCCACCCACCGCAAACAACACCACTACCTTCACTGCAAGAATTCCAAAGCTGCCTCTCTGCCTGAATTCATCATCCTCTCAAGGTCTTCCTTTTCATAAACTCCTGTTCGAGGCGAGTTTGGCATAGCACGGAGCTCTCGACGTAAGTGGGATGGTGGGGTCAGTTGTATCGCATCGTGATACCGGTCTATTTCTAGGAAGCAAGAATATTGTGCAGACAGGTAAGGCGATGTCGGCACGCAAAATGTCCCGACAAAACGAAGCTAAACACAAAACTTACCTGAACTTGTTTGCAGTGGGTGAGGCCGTGAGGACCTCTGAAGGACGCCTCTGAATTTTACGACGTGGCCACACAAAACTCAGAGGTCAGCACTATACTTAAATGTAAGCTGTCGGCAGGGAGTATACCTTTGAACACATGCAAGAGAAACAACGTCTCATTAGTACATTCTCTTGGGGACCATTGGCTTGCTTAGTACTAAGACAACTGGCTTGCTTAGTTGTAAGATTGGATGGAGTATGGGTGGATATGAGTGTCTCTATCCGGAATGTAACGCCAGATAGGGAATCAGCTTCAATGGAGTGGTATACCTGTCTCTCTAGTCAAAGTTAAGGGTCATTTACAAGTAGCATTGAGACATTCAATTTTGGTTTCAGTTTTGTTTAACTCTCTCCCTTCTTGCCGATGGTTTGTAGGTTAGTAAATCCACTAACTCTCCAGTGTTTTTCCAATAAAATCAGCTGCCATTGTCATTGCCCACCCACCCACTGGAAACCTCTAGATCATCTGCACACACACAGAAACAGAGGTGGACGAATGCAGAAAAAAATGGTTGAACAACAGAATGTTGTGTTTTACAGAAACTATCTCAAATATACCGGGACCAATGTGTGATATAAAGTGTACCCCCCTGCAATCTAAGCCTGCACTTCTACTAGAGTGCATGGCTTATGTTCTGAGGTATCTCTTGACCTTCCTCAATTCAATTATCGCTTACAATATGACCTCGTCGTCGTAACAGCACCCACTCGTGCTGTTGCCTCATCCAAGAATGTCTCCACTCAATGTACAAATGTCTGCTAAGCAGATCATTGGAATAATGTATAGACCTCAAAATAATGGGCTCAACTGTTCTTGATAACTACACAAACTACAGAAAGTAAACTTTCAAAGACCCAGAGGAGAATTGGAAGGTTGTGAATCTGTGGATAGATCGATGATGTTGGTGGTGACAGAAATCACGCTTGACAACACAGCCAATATCACCATCACCCATGCCTCCCACTTATCTCTTGAGGATGCCATACCTGGGTTATCTCTGCACCCACACAGACAGATCATTGTTAGTCCCCTACCCATGAGCAGTCAAATTGTGGGGAGAAGGAGATGGAATAGAAGATAAATTCACAGCCACCTAGCGCTTACACAGCGGCCAGTGCTCCAGCGTTGCAGAATTCTTGTAGTCTGATATCAGGCGCTCAAAGAATGCACAGTTTGCCAAAGCAGTGCGATTACCTGAGAACTATCATTGCAGGGAAGATGAAGCCAAGGCAGACGGTGGCAGTAGCTCCCGTGAATTGGAAAGCAGCCCAGATGTTGGGCACCAGTGTTGAGCCAAAGAAAATGACTCCCACCAGGACCCCTGTGATGAGGAGGAAACGCTGCGTGTCTTGCGCTAGTGGTGGGAATCTTGGGAAAAGGAGGGCATCCAAATTCAGGCGCAATGAGAAATGTAAGAGTGGGAACACCAACATAATGTGCACTGCGTAGCTGATCCGTATTATGATGGTGAGCACGTGAGAATAGGGCACTCCCAGATCGACATCAAAGTTGGAAAGGATATCATCGCTGATGGTATCACCAAAGAGAAGGTAACCAAAAAAAGCGGTGCACAGATATATGGAGCTGCATAGTACCAAGGAAGAGCGCACTACTCGCAGCATCTTGGCCTCGGAGGTCTCAGAAGGTCCCTCCAACTCGTTGGCAATAGGATGCACTGCAGCCCACAATTTTCCGATTTTGATTTAAGTTGTGACCAGCATTGTTATGAAGCAAACCTATCAGCTACACACAAGTTTGCCTGTCTCTTCACAGCTTGAGGACACGGTAAGCATTTGCAGAATCCAAGCAGACACCCTGCATGTTGCCTTACATCATGACAATTACAGTCTCTAAAGGGATACCCTGAGACAGGTATTTGTTGAAACAAAAAAATCTCTCTTTCTCTCTGGCACTTGCTCACTCCAGTAAAATTCTGTGCATGTAGGCTATGACCCTCTTTCCGAAAAAAGAATCGCTGCAACTACCCCCAACTGGACCACATACAGCAGAAGACCCCCACATGCATCAAAGCCTATATGACTTTTGAGTGGCCAACTACATGCAGACTGGACCAACCAACTAAAGAGCTCAAAATAGAATTGACATTTCCTGCAAATGGTGCATGTGACATACTCCCTGAGCCGGTTTTGGAATTTCAGCGCACCAGGGTGTGTGTGGGTGTGAGAGAAAGAGGATATACTCGAGAAGGTGTTTGAAGTTTTCTTCTTATTGTTGTTTCCATGCTTTGCTTTTGGCTGTTGGCCATCTCGAATGTTGAAGCTTGGGCATTTCCGAGGCCTTTGCCGTTTTTTGTTGCCCTCACAGCTTATAGCCCTTTGTAGCTTGCCTAGGCTTGTGAAGGGGTTCCAATCAGCTTGGTAAAGTGTTATATGAAGAGGTTTTCAAATGAAGTTGATCTGGGGTCTGTCGGCGAGCCAGGGACAGAAATAGAAAGGGTACAAGGGACAGAAATAGCCCAACAAGGAAATATAGGAGGACGGGAAGATACTTCACAATGAGAGAGACAGAAAGAGACCATTGTGCTGACAGATGTAGGCTGTCACCATGACAGGGATCACAGTGAAGAGGCGCCAAAAGGACCCTCCATCATGGACGTCTGGAGTCAGCCTGGGCATTGGTATTTGTCCAGCAAACAATTTCTGAAGGGTCACCCCCACAGTGATCACCACAAATACCACAGCCAAAGCCACTGACAATGCTGATGTCCATTTCAATGAATCTGTCCCAATGCCAGCCAACATACCACTTTCAACCATATCAACAATCTGCACGGAAGCACACATGAGCCTTGGCTAGTCAGATTTGATGGACATTCCTCCAGTGAACGGTTGGATGTTTGGCTCTATCATAGGTTTTCCTGGTTATTAGTATTATTTGGATTAGTAGATGTATCAACCCAACAATGCTCAAACTGACGAAGAGGTGGAGACATTCCTAGAACAGTTTGCTCATGTACCAACGCAAGATCAACATTCTAGAGGTAGGCAGACACACTGCCTTCATTCCCAACCACCTGTTTACTATGGGTTCCTCAATTTCAGCCATAAGTTCATCGTCCACAACAGATCTGTAGGATTGTCTTATTCAGGCAGCAGTTGAAGTTGACCATTTAGGTCCATTGTCCACATGGCCGCATAGTAGAGAAAGAGGAAAGAAATGTGTTACATCCCTGGAGGCCCAAATGACCTAGAACTACTTTGGCACACTGATAGAATAGAATCAAAGGACCACAGTGAGAGAGAGAGAGAGAGAGAGAGACATTCTACCACATTTAAGAAGGGATATAAAGAAGGCTTACCAACATGCCTAAATAGCACGAGGGGGAGGAGGATGAAGAAAGTGGTGGCAAACAGAACGACAACGCGATGGTTCCACCAGGTTGGACCGCCTGCCCATTCCTCAAAGACACCCGTGTGATGGGCCTCTGCCCCCCCACTTCCTGATAGCACATCACCTGCCAAATTCACCAACAGATTTCCTTACAAGGAAGATATGTCCTCTTAGAAAAAATTAGCAATCCCCTACGATATATAAGGAAGACTCAAGTTGGCTCTATCTTCAATTGGAGGACAATAACATGTCACATAGCAAGCTAAGAAAGAATTAACCAGGTAATTACTGTCCATACAATCAGGTCAACCAACTTGGTACAAATCTTAGAAACATCTAGTGCGCCAAATCAAATCCTACATATTACCACAAGACCAGTCTTGTAAGAAGAAAATAGCAGGTGCTACATTCTTCTTAAGTACTTCTGAATGTAATGTTTTCTCAACTTTCCAAGTTCAACTCTCCTGCTGGAGTCCAATCCAACCTTTTCTTTGGAAATGATTTAACATTGCTCAAAGGCGCAGTTGGCCACCAGCACTCTAGCTTTAATACTGTTCCAAGTGAGAGCACTCCCCACAATGTCGTCTGTTAATCAATAAGTCTCTAAATGGTAAAAGGAAGCTTAGGAACTCATATGAGCCCACATTACCAGATGAAGGATTATACTAGCTGCGCACAAGGTGAAGTAAAGAAAAATCGCGGTTTGGTTTTCAATCTTCCAGTATCCAAGAGAAGCCAACCGCAAGGAATGTTCTGATCTAATGCAGAATGCCAATACTTAGATTTTCAGAAAGGAGGAGGTATGGGGAATAAACCGAGCAATCACATTGGACAAAACTGGGCCCTAATCAATACCCATCAAGGAAAAATATGTACTCTGGCAACCATCCATCTTTGCCTTCCCTGCCTTCATTTATCCATCAGCCTGACACACAAATCTGTGCAACAAGTACCAATATGTACTGAGTGTTACCAATGATGATCATGTAGACAATAAGAACGCCGAAATTATTGATGATGATGCAGAGCTGGAGCACCATGCGGCCCACCTCGCCGAATGCGTCAGCCATCAACCCACCATAGGATCGGGCCTTGCATGGTCTCGAATACCTCAAAAGAATCTGGATGGAATTTTCACTGAGGAAGCCAATGACCACGATTGTAAGTAGACCTAGGGGCAAACCAAGCAACTTCATGGTGGCCGGTAAGGCCATGATGCCGGCACCCACGATGGTTGTCGACAGATTGAACACTGCACTCGGCACGGACGCCCCATGGTAATCCTCGTAGGCTTCTTCCAAATCCTGCCGCTTGGTCGGTAGCAGGGGCGTTCGATCATTCTGCGTTTCTGGTGACTCCAAACTACCTGAGGGCACCTGGTGTAGTTGCTCGTGCAGAGGCTCCAGCACTGCTGCCATCCCTACCCCAAGGCTAAGATTGCTCTTTTGCGTCTGATCCGGCTTATGGGTTGTGCATGTTTCTGCCCTTGTCTGTTCGCTTGCGTCTAATCTGGGTTATGGGTTGCGTGTAGAGAGACAACAAGACGTCCCCTGTGGAGAAAGAAGCTGTTGCAAAGAGAAAGGAAACGAGGGACACAGAGCAGATCTTAATAGAGAGGTGCCGTATCTCGTCCCACAAAACAAAAAGTAAAAGCACTCTTTTTCCACCTGCCACTCACAGTCCTCTCTTACCCCACCCACCCCACTTACTTACGGCTCCTCCACTGATTTTATTGAAGGTTTGCAGCCATGGCGGTGCAAACTGAGGAGACAAGTGCCAGGAGAGCAGCTAGTCGTATGAGAGCTCAGATCCTTCTCCTCATACGAGCACCTCGTGAGGAAAATCCTAGAGATTCTGCCATATTTTGACCCACCATACCTTCCAGCTTCTTTGGAACTGCCACCTCTATTTGCACTGATGCAATTCGTCCATGCTAAGTATTGCTGTTTTTGGTTGGGACCCACCCAAATTGGTGGATTCCATTTCCACGAGATTCTCTCACAAAACCTGCTGATTGACACGTTTTTTGAATATTTTTGGAAGGAAGGAAGGAAAGAGAAGGGGACAGCACTGTTCACGAAGCAGACATGTGCTACGTAGTGTGAATGACTGGCAAGCGGCACGCCATTGACACACGATTGTGTCAACGTCACACACCACCGCATGCTTGTCCATTTATATCATCCCATATTTGGCGAATTCATCCACTATTTATTTATTTTTTGGAGAATTTTGGCGATTTCATCCATGAAAAAACGGGGAATTTATGACAGAAATTCCGTTTTTATTAAAGGTCGAAAACTGGCGATAAATCGCCAATAAACAGACACGCTTCTATCCAACTACATACTACCATTTTTGTTTTGTTTTTGAGAACAAGGGGACATTTTAATTTGACTAATAGATGTCCCATTCATTTAAAAAATAGTCATGAAAAACTAAAATATGTGTTCATTTTAACCCTTAACTTCCTGCATGGTTCATTTTTTGACACCTAACAATTACTACCCATGCTCAGTAAAATGAGGCTAACTACCTATCAGAAATCATCCAGAAAAATGGACCTTACACATAGGTACGCACCAATGTTGGGCGGTTATTTAATCTCGTCTCTAGTAACAGTTGGTTATCTATCCGGTTATATATATATATAACCGCAGGAGATGAAAATTTGAAATAACCGATCCCGTTAGGAACCGACAGAGTGTAGGCATACAAATAACCGGTCCCAATAGTAACCGGCAGAGACCAAAATTTTAAAAATTGATGTAGACAACCAGTTGGGTATTTTTTAAGTGCACGGTTATGAAAAATTAAAATTAAAAAATGAGTGGTCTAATATATGAATATATATATGGGGTCTAATAACCTAAGGTTATGAGTGGTGGTTCTCAGGTGTGAGTCCTTGGCTAAATTTGTGAATGAGCTTGCCAGGCTTCATATTTTGAAGCACATTGAAACATTATGATGGGACATTGTATTTTGAAATCCCCATTGATGAGCCCCATTCATTTAGTAATTTTAGATGCATGTGTATATCTAAAATATATCTACAGGCCTGCTCTATTGTACTAATGCAGGCTTGAAAATATATTTATGATTGATACAAATTTCAGCTATAATTCTATATTACTTTTTAAGTAAATAAATAAATATACATAACCAGTTGTATAACCCTCAGTTATAGCAAAAATGTAACCGGATTTATGGATACCCGGCCAAAAACACATGTCACTCTTAACCGCAACCGGAAGGTTATTAGAAAGTCAACAAACTGAAAGAACCGGCCTACTAGGTTATTTCAATATTGAGTTCCAATGTAACCGCAATCTGAAAAATATAAATAACCGCCCAACACTGGTACGCACCTGGCGCCTGCATGCACTGAACTTGTTTCACCGTCAAATACGGTAGAGTATATGGTTTTAGAGAGGACGGATTATTTGTTTCTGTTTTTGAAAACATGGTTTTTTAGCCTTGACCAACTAATTTGAGAGGCTTTTAGATTTTTGTGGAGTGTTTATTTTATTCCACAGATTCCTAATCTTTGGTAGGAATGCCATGTCCATGCAAAAAATGAGGGGCAAAAGTCAGGTTTAGTATGGGGGTGCTTTGTATGTGTTTATGGGGGGGTTCAAATTACCTTCATTACAAAGATTTGGCCTCCACAAGATGTTATGAAATATTGCTCAAATTCAAAATCCAGTGACTCTCTTCATACCTACACCTTGGTCCAAATTATGCCCACATCCAATGGTAGAAATTGACCCCCCAAGTGGCCTGAAATGTTGTCCAATCATCATTGGCCATGTACAAATCAACTCTGCGCGGCCTCCCTCCATGCAAGAGCATTTCTGACCCGCTGGGTTTTGCAAATTTGTGGACATGGAAGACTTTCTCCAAATGGCATGCTGCCAATTGGAGATGATTTGCCATGTTGTTAGGTCATTTATTGCTGAAGAAACGACCTAAAAATATTAAGATCTATAAAAGTTACGTTAATATGTTTTATGAAACCCGAAACGGGTTTCATAGGAAGTTAAGGGTTAAGTTACCAGTCATTTTGTGTTTGTTTAATGATGTTGCGTCGCTTTATGGTTTGTGTGGAAGGGTTATTTTTCCCTGTCACCTTTTAATTTGATCAACAAGGCGTCCGTCCCCTTTTATTATTTTAACTAAAAAGTCCTTCAAATAAAAATTCCTCCAACTGGAAAAGAAAAGTTTATATTAAAGTTTGTTGGTCCTGCCCTTCACGTAGGGACTATGCATGAACTTGGAGTGCTACTTGACGTGGGTTGTTCCGTATTGAAACTTCTTGGGAACATATAGTTTGATTAAGATTCCCGTTTATTATTGGTTTTCTGTTCTTTATATACATTTGTTCTTGTATTTCGAAGAATGACATCTTAAATCATGGCTTATAAAAAAGATTGAAGTTGTAACACGTTGGAGAGTAAAATCATATAGATACAAAATCTTTATCCACGGGGTACATGTTCTCCTCGATGCAACGTCGAAATCGAGTAAACCCAAATGCATCGTGGAAGTAATTTGGAGGTGCATAAAAATCACGTCGAATGAACACAGCACAACCAATGTCACATTAAATTCTTGTGTGTGTGTGTGTGTGTGTGTGTGTATATATAGTTGTTGTAGATATAGGGCCCACCCCTGAAAGGGGTTGTAGCCGCAAGGAGAAATGGCTCCTAGTTACGCCAGCTCTAACCGGGGTCTTCTCTCTCTTGTTGTAGACCCTTTACACCCTCCTCTTCATTGTAGCACTGTTGGATAGGGATCCCTGAACCCTCCCGTTGCATAGCTGTCGCAAGACATCTCTCTTGCACTCTATCTTGGCTATGCCTCTCTCTTGCTAACTCTCTTATCTAACTGCCACCAGCCAATGCCTCCAACTCCCCCACCCTCACACCCTGTAGCGTCATGACATTCTAGAAGATTTGTCACGTTAGCACTTGCATGCAGCCGCCATATGCAATTGTCACTTTTTACTAGGCATGCAACAGCCATGTGGGGCCCGCATGCAATAGCCACCCTTTGGAGCGAAGTCGGAGAGCCCTCTTAGAAGTCCACCATGCTTTGGCTGTTTTGATTTTTTGAACGACTTGGGGTACATTTGTTTCATAGAGACTTACTGGTACAATCGTCCGTGGGTACGAATGCCTTTGGAGGATCTGTTGTCCCAACCCTAAGACCCTACCTCTACAAACAACATAGTATATGCAATTAAGATAGTGACATTTCATTAGAGAGAACCCAATCTCGCTTGTCATGTCCAGAGCTACCATCCCCTCTTCATGCTCTTCCCATTCTCTCCTCCCATGACCCATTATTCAAAGGGGTTACTTGAGGATGTCAAATGAAATGATTTCATCATCTAGTGTTTTGCTACATTCTTATTCAAGAGATTATCCTAAGGTGTTACAATATATCCTAGACCTTATCATCTTAAAGGCCACAAACCGAAGACCGAGAAGTATTTGCTGGATTCTTGGTGGCAACATCTAGATCACTTAATGGAGGTACCAATTGCCTACCAAGACTGAAGGCAGGTAGGTGTAATGAATTTACAGATTGTCAAGAGAATTAGCTTGCATGATACTACACTTGGTAAAGTTCACGTAAACAAAGACTTGATAGGGTAGTCTATGATATACCCTCGAGGTCATAGTCCCTGTTCACTACAAATTGCCTGGATCCACTACAAGTATATCCGAAGCATAGCTAACGATTTCTAAGGACTCATGCTCAAGCAACAAAATCTAATTACAAGATGACATTGATAATAAACAAGAAGAATAAAATACACAAATGAACAATGAGAGAGGAAGTAAAAGGGGTGGAATACCTGATCCTTGGACATTATGCTACTCATGAAACCGGAAAACACGGTGCAAGCTTGGTTTAACGAAGCTTGGCAATTCATTAGTGCCCCCAAAGTGCCTGGGTCTCCCACCCAACACAGTTCACCACCGGGCTCATTAGGACCCTCCAATCCCACATTTGTTTCAACTTCAACTCTTACAGCAGAAGTTAAAACATCCATATTACACACCTAAATCACCGACCCTGCTCCAATATACCTCACGTTAGTACACACATGCATTATTTAAACCTCACCTACTGCCACTTTTTTGCGCAAATGGCACAAAAATCTAACCCAAGCATTAAGAACCTTAAAGACAAAACTAACGGCACCCCTCTCCCAAAAAAATATCTACAAGCGCCATATCCATCCATCTTCCCTACCTTATCATAAACATCAATTCACATTAGTGCATACTCCATCAAAAATAGCTGCCGCCAGAGTCATTGTCCCAACATTCGATACAAGAGCTCCAGCTCAGCCAACAAAATCACACATGCATCATACACATCACCGAAGGCCACTCATCTGGATAACTTATAATGAGTCACCCCTCTATATTGCAACTCCAAAAACTTCTACATGCAACTCAACACCAATAACTTGGAAATCGTGCTTGAACCAATCACTCCACCACCAGGCTTTTCAAACGATCACAATGTCGGAGTCGTAGTCCTTGGCATTCAAGAACAACATGGATGCACTCCTACTTAGTGACTCGCTCCCCAAGGATACCGCGCAATCTCTGTCAGCCAAGTGCAAGATCACCTTATGTTTGTGAGTGCAAAGTGTAAGGATTAGTTTTGCACTTGTATGTGCCCATTACCACTGGGCTACATGCTGGTTGTTGTACTTTAGCGACATCTAGCCCAGTGGTAAGGGCAAAAACCGCTTCACAAGTAAGTGGTTGTGGGTTCAACCCAGATGTTGGATGTCATAAAGGTGTCCACCTTCCACCGAAAGGCACTAGCACTTTGGGGTCAAGTGACACCATAATTTACGCTGCTTCGGCAATGCGTCCACATTTATTTGTACTTAGCAAAGTAGAATGGGGCTTTGTTATGTAGCTTAAATTTTGTAGATACTTACTTGGAGCTACAGGGTGCTATCTGCACTAATTTTTAGGGTTTGGATGGTCAGAGTAAGTACTTGACAATCAAGAATTTTCAACTAGTGTTGTGCAATATTGATAACATGGCTCTTTATGGCTGTGATCTTTAGCATGCAGTCCCTTGAACATCCCCACTCTGGTGAAATCTTTACGACGCTCTCAACGTAAGAAGAGTTCCTGAGCATGCCATCCCAGCTTCTGCAAAGTTTTCCCATACAATGTCCCCACTGAACACACAGGCTCGAGCAACGAAAACGTGAGGGGTAGGGGAAATCCAGAGCTTCCTTTAATGCTGGCCCGCACTATAAGCAACAGCACGATTAGATATTTAAGTTACAAAATGAAGGGTTTGAGAAGGCTCCAAGGCGTTCCGTGATAGAAAGACTACAACAGCAGTATCCACGTAGTCTAGTTTCTAATGCTCTCGAAGCGAGTCTGGTTGTAAACTTCGTACAACTGTGGTAGGAGGATGGCCTTTGAGCTATCAGTATATCAACTACTAGGAATGAATAAATTGTCTTAGTAAGCATCGTCCAGATCTTGGATGGATATGTAGGAAGTTTGTGATGGTTAGTGAGAGGCCGCAGTTTCAAGGTGCTTGAGATTTGCCCTATAGAAGTTGCTCATGAAAGTGGTTAGCTCCTCGTAAGTGGCGTTAGCGACTGGATTCACCTCGTATGACCAGTTCACCAGTGTGTTGCCTTCCCCTCCGTCTCGCATCTGTACACAGCATGTCGTTAAAGGGAAGGAGACTAGTTGAATATCTTCTACATTTACAGCATTTTAGTAGAAATACTACCGACAAGGTAGCTCAGTAGATGGAGCACAGAGCACACAAGCATACAGTGGAATTTATTCTACCTGCAGATGCATTCGTGATAATGTTAATCATAACTTCCAGGGGAAACGAAAAGCATCTGTAACATATGCTATGAATGACAGACCTTCATAGAACCATTCAACAATTCGCCAAAAACTTGAAGTTAAGAGGAGGTTAAGAGGAGTCTGAAATTACCTCGACATGGGAAATGTAGCCATGCAAACCCTGTTCGAACGCAAAGTGGTTATCCTCCATGGCGTATGACATGCAATGCCTCTCATTGTCGATGGTCAGCAGCCTTTCATACACCCAAAACTCTTGACTTTCAGCGAAGCGCAACAACCCTGGGCGACCATCCTCACCTCTCACCTTCTCACATTTAGTTACCCCTGGAGCCCACTTCTTTAAGCCGCAAAAATCAGACTGTATGGCCCATACTCTACTAAGGGGAGCAGCAAGATATTCCTGGACCGAGCCACGCCACTTGGCAGGTGGAGAAACCAACTCTGCCATTGCTTAAATTCCTGCAAAGCTCCTTGCTTGTTTGCACTCGGACAAGATTATAACAGTCGAACAGCTCAGAATATGTAGCTGCGATACCCAGCACAGGATATGAATCTGAAATTAGAGTTGGTGCAATTTGTACGCAAAACAATGGCCTTACTTATAGTCTATGAATAATTTCTCCACAATAACAGAAAGTCCTGGAGAAGCGAAGCCGAGATTGCAAACATCTGCTGCTGAAGGCCAGTGGCATCGCACGATGGACGAGACAAGAGACAAGACGATGGTGAAGCAGAAAGGGGAAAATAAACAACTTCTGAGGCAAAGGAGGCGAGTCAACCTGACGTCATTGACACTAGCAGTGCGCTAGATGTGGACCAACCCAGGATTGACTGTGCACAGTCTAGTTTTGGGTGTGGGGTCCTTCCACAGAAAATCCATGAGATCTGCCTCTGTATGTACTATGTACCATCCAGCCTTTGACCCAAAAACGCATGCAATTTTGACCTTGGATTCCGCCTCGCTCCTTCCGTCGCTGCTTCCCCACCAAGACAAGACGGAGAGACAATACTTAAGGGGACCAAAATATCTCCTCTCTACACAATGTCCCAATAAGTTTACCATATGTGAGGCCTAAATGTGAGCCTGGTCTCTGCCCTAGCGAGGAATCCTCTGCAATTTCCTTAGAAACGGAAGTTTCTAAGGAAATTCTGGCATGTCAGATCAAGCTCTGTACGCTTGGAAATGGGTCCCGCTGTTGGTGACAGGACCACAGGACCACATTCATTAGAGGGAAGATAATAGGAATGAGGTAAGAACTAAGAACTTAATGCACTCCTGCCACCTTGATACAATTTTTATTTTTATTTATCTATTTAAATAAAGAAGAACGGAGGCCTCTTAGCTTTATATATTAGGACATAGAACGTCAGAGAAGTACAAGAGGAAAAAATAACCTCTACCAGGAAGACAATGCTTCGTGACCAAGTTTAACCCTTAAACGCCCAGTAGCCCGTTTCGGGCTTTTGGGTTTAAGAAAATCTGAATAACTTTTTGCATTCTCCATGGAATTGTGTGAAAAAAAAATATAGTGTTCTTGGGCACCTGGCACACCAAGATTCATTGCCCGATTGCCTCGGATCTGCCAAGTTGCAAAGAGGTCTCATCACGCAAAGGGGGGTTTCACGATTTTATAAAGGTAATTCTAGTTGTTTCATTCTTCACACGTGTGTGAGAGAGGGAGAGAAACATGGGATTTTCCCATGTTTGACCAAGTGGCAACATCACATGCATTGACCAAATTGGATACTTTTTGGCTTGTTGGATGAGGGATCTCAAGAGGATGAAACCCTGCTAATTTCGCCTCAATCCCATTTGATCCCGTCACTCAAATCTTAAAAAATTACCAAAAATGGATATGTTTCTCAAAAGGGCTCCATTAATGGGGCCCACATTCAACGGTGGCATTTTGTGGATCTGGGGCTGATTGGCCTCAAATTCGGCAGGTGGATGCAGGAGGAAGGTATGCACCTAATGTGCGGTCAAGTTCTTTAAAAAGTTAATTTTCTGAAAGATACACCTTTTTTTCACTTAAGGGGTCATGTTTTCTGAAAAAGTCAAACTATGGCACTGGGCGTTTAAGGGTTAAGAGAAGGGGGAGAAGAGAGGTCTTAGATCAAGGATAATCCAAAAACCAGGAGCCATAAACCAGTAAGAGTAGAGCCTGACAGCAGTGCCCCCAACCATCAAGATGCTTGAAGAGCCCTAGTGTGAGGCCCTCCCTTGGCCACTACAAAACTGGAGAGCAGCTGAGCAGCTGGGCAAGGCCCAAACATCTCCTTATATCTACTATGCAGCAGCGTCAAGCAAAACCATGAGAACAACGAGGAAATACCACAGAGAGCCACTCAGCAGACCTGCTGACCAATTTAGGCTACCAAAAGAGAGCGCCTTCGCTTTGCCCATCTTAAAAGATTTACGGTGCCTCCAATTGACTTCTGGCTCATCCCCACCAAGGGGGGAGCGCATGGAGCTAAGAGACTCCTCCGGGAAGTTGTCATTCCATTAAACCCTCGATTCTGATAATTTGGTGCAGATCTTTCCTTGTTTGCCCCAAGATTGATCAAACTCTTGGAGGAGTTTATTACGCCTCCTCTCCCCACATCTGGAAAGAGCTGAACCCAGCACACCGCAAGCTTTCCGAGCCTCAGTCATGATGTCTGAATGAGTCATAAACAGTACAGACCTTACTGAGAACGGCTTACCTGAAAAAATCAGATCACATCTGGCCTTCCACACCCAAACCGGACATTTGGACCACAAATGACTTCCCTGAAAATTTAAAAGCAAAACAGCTATATCATTCCGAGGCACAAGGCTCCAAAGAGAGTAGAAAGTAGTCACAAAATGCCAAGCATGGCTGGCCCTTGGGCAAGAAACAAAGCAATGCTCCATGGATTCTGTATCTCCCCACGAATAAGAGGCACAGACTGGGGAAGAGTCAGGAAAGCAAGTTTTCAGAGGAAGGATCCGATTCACTAGAAACTTTGGCTGCACGGTCTTTACGCCAAACATCATTCCAAACACATTTCCAAGTAGATGGGCAGGATTGCAGGTGTCTCCACTTCGCTGTCCATTTAAGATCCATGGAAACCATCGGATTTAGCATAGAGTAACCCAACTTTATAGTATAAGCAAAAAAAAAAGATCTAAGCCTATCCTTCCACCTCCACTCCCCGGGGTCGAATTGTAACAAGGCCAAAGGAGCCTGCAAGAACCACAAGAAGAACGGATTTGTATGACAACCATTATCAGCGGAAGGATTCGCAACACCTTTGGCCATGCAAATGACCCGAATTGCAAAGCAAGCATCCTCTAAGACCAGGGCAGGTCTTGGAGAGTGAAGAATGCCTGAGTCCAAAACCCGGAAACACCAACCAGAACGGGATAATGCAAAGAAGGCTGCTGTAGAAGAACCGTTATCAAAGGATAACCAGGCTGGGAGACCCCTTCTGTTGGCCGGGAAGGATGCAAAAGAAACCCAAGAAGATGGGAGATTTGCAGTCACTACATCCCATCCAGCCCTGATTCTTCTACGAGAGAGGGAGTCTTCAGCCACCTCCGCATGGATAAGAGAACCATTTTCCCATAAATGGAAAAAACTAGAGATACCCACCGCATCCCAAGCAGCCCACCTGGCTGAGCACTTAATCAACGTCTCTGACTCTCGATTGCCATTCCCAAACAGCAGTTGTCTGAGCACCTCCTCTGTAATGGTAGGTTTGGATTGCGTAAGATGACCCCTCATAGAGAACCAAGCCTGCCATATTGATCTCCAAGCTTGTGAGCCCGAAAGAGGCACGGAGTTTGAGGAGCCTCCCTGCACAACCCATCTCAGGGAAGGAGGTCAAATTGAGGAAGGAGCTGGACGAGCCTTGAGGAGATGACCAAACCAGGAGACTCCATGGTGAAAGAGAATGAGTGAACACCGTTGGGATCCACTTGGCTAGAATGGCCGCAATCTGTGATTTAGGGTCTATAATACCAAGGCCACCATTACTTTTTTTTTGGGTCAACTGCTTCCAGCTCACATGCGCTCTACGAGTCTGGCTAGGAGAGGAGGCCCCCCAAATGAAGTTCCGCATCATAGCTTTCATCTTTTTTATGAAGGCCTCGCTTGGCAACCAAACTGAAGAGCCAAACCAGCTAGAAGCCAACACAACTTGGTTAACAATAATAGCTTTGCCCACTATAGAGAGGTGTGCCGAGCACCGGTAGGCTAGCTTCTTCTTGAGGCTTGCCAGGATACCTTCAGCACGCAGAGCGTCAGAAAGGTCATGCCCAACCAAATGACCCAAGAGAACATGCGATTGGCCTTCCTGCAACCAAGAAAGACCGAGGGCTCCCCCCCAGGGGGCTGTATGGGCAGCCATCGTGGAGTCCTTTATCTTGGATAAAATCCCTTTAGACTTACTCCAGTTTATATTCAGACCCGAAGCAGCACAAAATTGTGACAGAGCGAGCAGGGCCCGATCCACATTAGCCATAGTGTTGTTATCAATTAACAAGGAAGTATCATCAGCATATAGTGAGGATTTTATACTGTAATTTGGGATAGATAGGTGCTGGATTTTAAGCCCCACCACATCTGGCCTGATGTGTAGGAGATGGCTGAGGCCATCTGCAACAATAATAAACAGAAAGGGAGATAGCGGGTACCCCTGTCTCACCGAGCGGAAAAGAGGGAAGGACCTTGAGATGGATCCATTAACCAACACCTTACTAGATGCTGATTGAAGAAGAATGGTAATCCATTTGAGGAAGTTGCACGTTATACCACAATTTTGAATCGCCCCCAGCAGATAGGACCACTCAATATCGAAGGCTTTCTCGAAATCCAGAATTAGCATCGCTAATGGCTGGTTAGCTTCGAAAGCAGAGTGAAGAGCTTCATGAGCAAGCAAGGTGTTATCCAATATCATACGGTCCTTTAAGAACATTGTCTGCTCAGGTCTGATGAGCTTGTAGAGAAGCAGTTGAATCCTTAGGGCCAAGGCCTTAGCTATAATTTTGTAGACTGCATTTAGCAAGGTTATCGGTCTATAGTTGGAGATGGAATCACGGTCCCCCTTTTTGTGTATAAGAGTAATCACCCCTTGGCTAATCTGAGAAGGCATAATGCCTTTGAGAAGAATGTCTTCAGCAAAAGCTGTAAAATCATCCCCACACACTGACCAGATTGCCTGGAAAAGCTCCACTGGTAACCCATCTAACCCCGGCGATTTATACGAGGCGAGCTTTGACAACGCATCTGAGAGCTCGTTTGATGTGAAAGGGGCCGACTATCTCACCAGCTCTGATTCAGACACAATTGGAATGTAAGAAGAAAGCACAGAGCTTCGGGAAGCCAAATCCTGCGGGGATGCAGTACGTGCTCCAAACAAGGCAGTGAAATGCCAGGCAACCAGGGAGGACATCTGCTTTGGGTTGGTGACCAGCAGCCCCTGGGCATTATTCAGGGATGCAATGGATGTAGCATCACGGCGTTGCCTAGCTTTAAGAAAAAAATATCTTGACATTTTCTCACCCTTCATAGACCAATTGATGCCTGCTTCCTTCTCAAGTTCTCCTCCTTTGCATGAAGCAACTCTGCCAAGTTCCTTTTGGCTAAGTGAAAGGAGTCCCAGGTTTGGTTGTAGGCCCATCCCAACTCAATCACTTTCTGACACTGAGCTAGGCATTTGGTGAGAGCCTTTTCTTGCCTATTCCTTCCCATAGCATGTTGTTTCGAGATTTCCTGCCCCACTCTTTTAACAACTTCCATTTTCTTCAAGAATCTGATCGTAGGGGAGGTAAAACCCAATCCAGCAAAAATCCAGGTCGATTTTATCAAGTCCAGGTACTGGGGGATGGCCAAGATGGAGGGGTTCAGCTTAAAGAAACCACACCCCTTGGAATGAGCACCTGGCAAGGAGAAGGAAACAGTAATCGCTGCATGATCAAAACCTGGCAGAATGGGCCCTAAAGCTGCAGGCTTCGCCCAAAACAAGGGAGTGGGAGAGCAGTAAATCCGATCCAGGTGGGCTATGCAGAGGTCTGGGGTTTACGGTTGTTTGACCAAGTAAAACGTAACCCATCTTCGAAAGAGGTGAAAGGCTCAGACAGACCCACCACAAAGCAAAGAGAATCCCAGACCTCTGACTCTTCAAGAGACAAAGTGTGTGAAGCTGTTCCAAATCGATCTTCTATACGCTCCACCATGTTCATGTCACCAGCAAAAATCCAATTAACAACATCAGGACAATCCAAGATTTTAAGTCTCAGAAAAGACCATAATTCAATTCTTTCCTCAACGGAGTTGGGAGCATAAATGCTCACAAAAGCGCACCCTCGAAGGGCTGAATTGGAAGAAGCAAAAGCAACCTGAATTCTCCCTTGCATCCAAGCTTCAACCCTAATGAATAATGAAATCAAAGCTGGTGAAATCAGAATAGTAGTTCCACCTCTAGAGTCTGCTATCGAAGGGTTCCACCAGGCAGCATTGCTAGGCCAAAAAGCGTTGCCTAATGCCTGGATTTTCGCTGCATTTAGTTTGTGCTCTTGTAAAAAGATGATCTGGTTAGAGTTCGTAAAGGTGGCCGCCCACTGTTGAAGACGGCAACGTTTAGGCAAAGAGGCTCCAGATCCAATGCCTCTGATATTCCACGAGGTAAGGCCAAAATTCATGGAGGAAAAGCTTGCAAGCCCATGGCATAACCACGAATTGATGGCTTGGAGAAAATTGGGAGGACATGATGATCTTTGAGGATGGGCAAATGTGGCAATACTCTGAAGGACAAGGCTTGAGTTGGATGCTCCGAGCAGTAGGTGCAGGCCAGACCCCCCCTCCAGACAGCAATTCGAAACACCTGGGGTGAACTGGAACCTCCATTGCAGCATGACTCATGACTGAGACAAACGGACAGGCCTCCCCAAGAGAAGAACTCAGCAGAGTAACTGGATAGCAAGAAAGGAAAGAACTGAACAGAGAAGTCAAGCACCACAGCTCTAGGGCAGAATCTCCAAGAGAAAGTGTAGATCCATAGCAAAAACCCACTATAACCAATGGTCAAGCTGAAATTCAGCAGGGCAGGCTGATTAAGACTCACCGGTGGAGGCGATGGGATCAGCAGGTCAACAGGAGCCATTTCTTTCTCCCCCTTCTCTCCCTCCTTTACATTGAAGACCACCAAACCATTGCTAGATCTAGGGACATCCTCAGCCGAGGCCAGAACCTTGACCTTCTCTGTTGCCATAAGCAGTTTCTTCCCTACCGAGTAAATGTGATGTCGTGCACCTAAGCATCGTGCCACAACATACATCGCTGTCCACCACACAATCTAAGCACACAATCCTAGAAAACTATACCACAATCGCCCCCCTAGCCGGTGATTAGGTCCCTCTAACACCAGATAGCTGACGAATATCCATCCCAATAAGATTATCGTTTGTTCATCAATCGCCCAAGTCCCACTATCTGAAGTCAATAGATCAAGAGGTCGGGTACAAAAGTAGCCCCATCGTTACTCGCCTTCCTGCAATCCATGGCTTCAGTATCATCATGCTCGCTCGTGCATGGATTACGACTCAACCCATCTGCATCCCGATTGACTATACCGGCTCGATGCACCACCTGGAAGTCGTACTCTTGAAGCATAAGTGCCCACCGTGCAAGCTTCCCTGTAAGCTTGTTTGACTCCATCAACCACTTCAATGGTTGGTGATCCGTGACAAGGGTGAAAAGATTGTCATAGAGGTAGCATCTAAAATGTGCCACTGCCCAAACTGCAGCTAGACACTTCATAGGAACTATACTTCGCCTCGGCATCATTGTTCGAACGGCTAGTATATGCCACTACGAACTCTCTTCCCTCATCATCCACTTGTGTGAACACTGCTCCAATCCCCAACATACTCCAATCCGTATGTAGCTGGAAAGACCGCCCCCCAATAGGTCGCCTCAGAATAGGCGCAGAAGTCAATCGAGCCTTGAGTTCCTCAAAGACTTCATCCTGCTTCTCCTCCCACTGCCACTCCTGACCCACCTTGGTCAACTTGGTAAGAGCCTTTGCAATGCTGCTAAATCCCTTGACAAACCGTCGATAGTAGTTTGCCAACCCCATGAAAGCACGAACTCTGCTAACATCAATGGGGTGTGGAATGCGTGCAATGGCCTCCACCTTCGTCTTTTGAACACCCAATCCTCCAGGGTATATCATGTGGCCCAAATACTCAATCTGGTTGTAGAAGAACTTGCATTTCCCAGGGTGCAATTTCAACCCATGCACTCTCAAGCGCTCAAACAACACCTAAAGGTGTCTCTCATGCTCCTCAACCGTAGCACTAAAGACGATGATGTCATCAATGTAGCACCGGGCAAAGTCTAGCCCCGCGAGAATCCTATCCATGACCCTCTGAAACTCTGCAGGAGAATTCTTCAAAACGTAGGAACCGCCATTGGTACAAGCAATCCTTCACATATTGGTCAATCCCCCAGAATGTTGTCTTCTGCTTGTCAGCCTCTTATGATTGGCAATTGGTGGTGACCGGATCGCAAGTCCAATGTGCTAAACACATTTGCATGCCCAATGGCATCAAAGATCTGCTCTGGAGTTGGCATGGCATATCTATCGAACTTAGTCTGACAGTTCACAGGACGGTAGTCCCCACACATCCTCCTTTCTGTCCAATTGCCATAGATATCCTTCTTAGCTGGCATCACCATTGTCGAGGCATACTCCCCGCCTGACAACTCCACCAATCCAGCTTCGAACAACTCCATAGTCCGTGACTGGATCAAAGATCTCTCCATATCACTATACCTGTAGGGCCTTTGAAAAATTGGTGTGTCACTTGCTAAATCAATACGAATCTCCTAGCCCTTCAAACTCCCCAAATCCTTCAAACCGAATGCAAAGCAATTTCTATAAGCCCTTAGAAATCGCTGGATCCTCCGCCTCTCTCCTCCGGTGACTGTAGGTCCAACATCTGGTTCCCAGTTGTCCTCAGTGACTGCAACCTTGGGTATACCAGGCTTGGAAGTAGGAGATGCATCCTTTGGTTGCTAGATAGCAACCTCTTGGGCTTTATCCGCCCACCCTGACCGTGGCGTATCCTCCACTTGCTCCGCCATAGTCACCTTGAGAACATCCTCTGGGGAAGAAACGTTCTCAACCTCTTCAAAAACATTGGCCACCTTGGCCTCCAACTGATCCTCAGTATATGGCTCTCCTCACTCCTCATATTGCTGCTTGAGAGATCCAATGACTCTCTCTTTCCGCATCTCATCCCACATCTGCCATGGGTGTTTGCACCCCATGATCCTGTGCTCGCCCTCACTCACTGCCTCCACCGTCCCGGTTGGCAGGGAGGATCACTATTCAATGGGAGTGCAGAAGTAGCCACCACTGTCTGCAACCTCTGTTGCTCAGCCATGCACAAGCCAATGACCCATGTCAAGCAATTTAGATCCATTGCTTGACCCAACATCTGACGTCGTGATGCCTCTGGTAGAGCTGGCACGGTTGTAGTGCCCGTAGCAAACCCCATTGCCCGCTCTCGCTCATCCGCACTAGGCTCCCCCAATTGTTGTAGCGTGTTGTCCCAGATCAACCCTGGACCCATTGTCTCGAAAAGCATGAGACGAGGGAAAACTCATGAGTGTAGGCAAGGCCGCACGTGGTTGCCCCTGTCAAGTTAAATAAACACAGTGTGAAACTAACTAGAATAAAACTAGTTATTTATATTTAACACTTGGATTTAGTTCAAGTGTTAAGTCAGGTGTCAAGTTTGAGCTTGACACCTGAACCATCTTATCTTCACGAGAGCGTCAGTCGCGCAACTCATCTCTCTCGAGTTGAGCCTGCGCGACCGAGCTCCTTCACGCTTTAGAAGCTGAGTATGCTTATGAAGGGAGGATAGGTTGTTGTGGGGTGGAGTCCCCATAGCTTGGGGTGCCCCTGGCTCGACTACTATTTTAAAGAGTGATGGTGTTGGTTTTCATGTTTCTTGTGTGAACAGTGTGTCCTTTAACTTTCTTGTCACTCGAGAGAGATGAACAAAGATATGTCAACACAGTGAAACTGAAAGATGGGCGGTCATTGTCTACAGACATTGTGGTAGTGGGCGTAGGCGCGAGACCACTCATAGCCCTTTTGAAGGAGCAGTTGGCTGTTGAGAAGAGAGGTTTCAAGGTTGATGGGTTCTTCAAAACAAGTGCTCCAGATGTCTATGCCGTTGGTGATGTTGCCACCCTCCCCCTGAAGCTGTTCGGTGACCTGCGCAGAGTAGAGTACGTTGATCATGCTTGCAAATCAGCTATTCAAGCTGTTCAGGCTATCAAGGCAGCTGAGGAAGGGAAGACTATTGCTGAAGGTAGGCTGGACCTGCTGTTTGGGTCTAAGAAGAAACACGAGGTTGATGTCCTTGACGGTCCAGGTCGGGAATGATTATCGTTGCATACCTCTCTGTTGGCAGTGGCCGCCTCTCGGTTTCACCAATGGCCACGCCAAGTTGACAGTGGAATGCTGCTGGTTTGGATTCGTGACATTCATTTCCAGGTGACAGGCGTGAGAGAGAGAGAGAGATACAGACACATGGCTGCGCAGAGCTTGCATGCCCGTACCTCGCCTCTCCGTCTTGGGGTCGCCTGCTCCTCGCTGCTTTCATGTGATGTAAGGCTCTTGTTTCTGTCCAAAATGCGGAGAAGATGAGATTGTGGTGAAGCCTGATATATCAGATCGAGCAAATTGTGTTTGGTTTGGCCAAGAGCTTGTCTTGATAAGGCAAGACTTCAGAAAATTGTGCGCATGTGCTGGCAAAGATGGCCACTGTAGACCATGCCCAGGGGAAAGCTCTGGGTAGAACAGGCCAAGGGTCCAAATTTGAAGATACCTGTACACGTACTGAAAGTAGACCAGGCCGCCTTCAAATGGACGACTCTTTATTTGAGAATGGTCATGCATATGACAACAGAAAGTTGCATCAACAGGGCTGTTGCCGGTGAGACAGGTGCTTGTGGAGTAGTTGTCCAGAGCCTCTGTGGGGGTGAATGTATTGGAATGGGACGATGCTGTGCTGCCTAGCTTTCCCAGTTGGGCTTCCGTTAGTTGCTGGTTCAACCACCTGCACCCAATACCAGGAACACCTCTATCAAGACTCTTGGGCGTTCAAAATTGCACTGGCAAGTTTTCTTGAGCAGCATTTGTGGGGTTCTTTCAATCTGTCCTCCTTTTTCTCTTCCTCCTTGGAGGCAGCTTCTATTGCAGCCCCACTTCCGGCAGCGGGTGCACTGCTCACAGCCACAGTGCCGCCACCTCCTGATCCAACATTGATGATGAGGTCATCAACACTTCTCTTCTCCAATAGCTTGGCGAACAGAGCGGGCCAGTAAGACTCAACTTGCACATTGGCGGCCTTCACTAGCGTTGCAATCTTGTCGGCAGTGATGGGAATGTCGTCATCATGTAAAATCAGAGCAGCGTAAGTGCAGGCAAGCTCGCTGTGCGCCACGGCGGCCATCGCTTCTCAACAAGACTCCGCACTCGAGAATCCAGACAAAGAGAATCCAGAGAGCAGGGGCTGCTAAGCGTGTGCCTGCGAAGGAGGATCCCAGCACTGCAACCTCTGTTGGTAGATTGCAATTCCACCATTTCGGGCACTTGTAGGGCATGGTATTTTTACCTTGTTGGGAACCTGCAGTAAATCGCAAAAAAAAAACGTGGGAACAGTTTTTAATGGCGAGAACGTTTTGGTGTTAAAAAAAAAAAAAACCTTTTGATCTAATTTAAATGATTTAGAGCCTAATTGGTCATAACTTTGTCAAATGGACTCCGTTTGACTCAGTTTTTGGGGGGATAGCTGCAGAAAGGGGAAATCTACCTATCTACTTATTTTTGTTTTCGGGACTCTGCTAAAAATCTATGGAATTTTTAGAGTGTGAGTGTGCCATGAAAGATCCACAATTCTGTTTCTAGAATCTGTTCTGGTCTATATGAGAGACAAATCTGTGGATGTCCTTCTTGTATGGCTGGGGGAAATGAGGACGTAATTGAAGGGCATGTCTCTTCTCTTAGCCTGTGCACCCAAGGGGACAAGATTTATGTCTCTCAAGAAACTCAGACTGATTTGAGTGGAGAACAGTTGGACGAGTTGATTGCATACTGGGAGTCAGGCATTAGCAGTAGACAACAAACTGCTGTAGTTGGCGTTGAGGGCCTCAATGTTGCTTTGGACAGTCAGAACTCTGTTGGAGCCAGCAGTTCTGCACCTGTAAGTGAAATACCAAAGTGGGTGAAAGCTAGGCTTGGAACACAGCCAAAGACAGCCCCGGGGACCAAGGTGTTCAGCCACAAGGCTGTGGTGTACTGGAGCAGAGGAGCAGGAGCTACACAAGTTTGTGCAATCAGACATGGTTGCAGCCGGACACACTCTGCACAAGGCAACCATGAGCGGGGGTTCATTAACAATGACAAGTTTGTTTTGCTTGAGGGAGATGCAGTCATTCGCAATGAGGACACCCGCAACCGTCTCAAAGCTTTCGAGTTGAGAGACTGTCAGACCCTACCTTTATTTTCTTTAGCGTTCAGTGAGCGGGAGATAGGGGAGTATTGCTTTGTCTCTACCTGGCAGAAAGAGGAGGAAGGTTGGTTAGAGCGAGCTACTGTAGCTTGGGACAAGGTTAGTGGCAGGTTTCTGGACATAGATATACCTCCTACACCTTACCATCATGCAGAGCGAGGCACTTTGAGAGAAGTCTGGCAGTTGATAGCATAGATCAGGATTAGATCTTGTTTGGTCGAGCTTCTATTCTTCCCCTCCATCTCTGTACTATTCTCATTACCTTGTACTTGTAGTTGCCAAAGCCTCTCTTGGTGGAGGCCAGTCAGTCCGGGGTTGTGGGCTCGGATATTCTGCAGGATCAGCATTGCAGCTGGATTTTGGTGTGGGGGTGTTGATGTTTTGATTTCTTGTGTTTGGATCCCCCCCAACACCTGCATGCTTGACTGTGCGCCATGTTGGTTTTGTGTGGGCTTGCTTTCATAGGGATTAGGCCGGATTTGATCACCGGTCAATCCTAGAGTATGCTGTCGGTGGTGAGGCTGGAGTGATGACCAGCAAGACCACCAGTGTTTCTTCTATGGTGAGACTGGGTTGATGACCAGCCAACCATAGGAGTTCTTGCGGTGGATGCAGGTGCAGGTGCCCTGAGCCACTGGGATATGACCCTTAAACTGCAACAGGTGCCCACCCGTGTCACCATTAGAAATAGTACTAGAGCCTTATAGTGTCACGTGGGGGAGGTGCACATTGTGAGTGTCATCATGGAGTTACCCAGGGGTTCTGAGGGGAGTACGGCTACAGGCAGTAGCAGTGAGAGTGGGTTCACCAGAGGAGGTGTTCGTTTCAGACCACCTTCACCTCCACCCTCAACTAGTGCAGAGTCAGACACAGACTCGGAGGCTTTATCAACAGGTGTGCAGTTTCATTCGCCATTGTTGTGGGACGACATGGAGGAGATGTATGGAGCTACCAAGGGGCCTCATAGGTACTCTGGAGCTGTGGGCACAATTGAGCTGGATGACTTTATCCAGGAGTTCGACAGCTGGTGTGATTTGCAGCAGATGCGCAATCCACAGCTGTTCACCCCATTCCTGGCGTGGAAGGGACTGTTCCAGCATTTGGAAGGCCCGCCTATGGACAATTACCACGAGTTCAGGCGAGGACATGACGCAGAGATTGAGGAGTGGAGGATGTATTGGTCATCTGACTACGTCTTCATTACTCGAGGCACGACGTGACCAGTAGCTGCATCAGTACCAATATCTCCCACTGCCAGCACTAGTAGTGGAACAAGTACTGCCGGTACTTCTGCAGGTGATACCAGTTCAAAAGGTGCTACTACTCCTCCTGCCACGACTACAACACATGTGCCTAGATTCAACCCGGTGGTGGAGTTCTTCCAGGAGTTGCGGAGGAACTACCAAGGTGTACGGACAGAGAAGTTGCGAAGTTTGCAAGACTTCCAGCGCAAACCCAGTGAGAGCTTGCGAGAGGCCTACACTCGTATGAGGCGCTTGATAAGTGTGACCCAAGGGGTTACTGAAGCTCAGGCAATCCAGTTCTGGTATGGAATTTTGGACAAGGAGCTCAGGAGAAGGGTGCGGGATGCAACCCTGTTACAAGCAGCCCAACCCACATTAGCAGATGTGTTTCTGCTGGCTGAGCGGATTGAGCTCAACATGGTGGAGGAGCGAGTTGTTACCATTGGATTTGGCAAGGACATGCCTGTACGAGGCGCAGCTGCCAGCCCACAGGCACAAGGGACTGCCCAACAGCGTGGTCAGGGGGGCAAGGTTTCCCAACCCAAGTTCCATGGAGCTTACATGTGACCTCAGGTGCAGAGGCCCGTGGCATCTTTTGCAGGCCAACAGCAACCAGGGGTGATATGTTGGACATGTGGAGGACCCCATGTCAAGAGAGATTGCCCAAAGAGTGGCAGAAGGCCGGCACAAGCACAGCCTGCACAGTTGCAGTGTGGGCATTGTGGCAAGTATGGGCATGGAGATGCCCAGTGTTATCCTGAGTTGCGCCCAGACCAGTTCCAAGGGAACAATGGTGGCTGGGGGCAAGGTGGACCAGCCCAGAGAGGACGAGGTGGTCGGGCACGAGGTGCAGGCCAAGGGCAAGCTCAACATGGCCAAGGACGAGGAGGTCAGGGTGTTGACCAAGGCATGGCCAACCGGCTTCAGCAGCTAGAGCAGAGGCTCGCTGCCATGGCTACAGCTCAGGTGGTACCGGCTCCCAGGCGGGATGGTCCACCTCCTGCTCCTGAGGGAGGAGATATGGGAGGCATGGGATTCATGTGCGGATCAGCACTACCACTAGTGCAGGTGGAGTCTGCTGCAGCTGTGACTCGAGGAGCAGCACGAGTTCCTGAGCCACGAGGTGCAGAGGTGGAATTGGATCCACGGCGTGGGAAGGCAAGCCGTCAGGCGAGGCTTCCTCAGTCATTCACATTGGCGGAGACAGTGTCGACGTCATCCATGGCACCTTGTTCTCGCCCGACTGTTACCAAGGCGGAGGTTACTATGCCCATTGGGGAGAGCTACACGTGCAGCACTGACACCTACTACCAAGGCTAGTGCAGCCGGTGTGTTATTGGGGGCAGCCACCTCTGTGTGTCAAGCCCCACTGTTCTCGGCAACCATGATTGCGACGCCGGGGGTAAGACCAGCTGTAGTGTTCAGACTAGCAGCAACACTCTGCGAGAGTGGGGAGATCACTTCATCTTCTGCGGAGTTACTGGAAGGTGTAGTGGCAGAGGGATCCTCGGATTTGAGGGTCAAGACTGCCACGACTACACCATGGCAAGCTGCAGCTGCCAGGTTGACGGAGCTGCCAGCTAGGCCAGCCTTTGAGCGCGCCATGGTGACACCTGGAGTTGTCTTGTTAGACAACCAGGGAAGCATTTTCACTTTGAGTGGACCGGCAAGCAAGAAGTACCAGCCACTGCGGGTCTTGTTGGACTCAGGAGCTCAGCCACTAATGTTGGGCAGAGCTGCTATTGCAGGTTTGGGCCTCATGGAGGCGGATATGGAGCCTTGTCCTTTCCAGATATAGACATCTCTGGGAGGATCAGAGTAGGCTCGGGGCATGACACGGCGTGAGTTGGCCATTGGACTACAACCAGATCATCCTGTAGATGGCTCAGTGATGCGAGCCAAGGCCATTGTGACAGACGCGGTCTCTTACGATGTCCTTGTTGGTGGGGCAGTGTTATATCCCATAGGCTTCACCCTGGACTTTTGGGAGGAGTCAGCATCCTACAGGCCTGGATGGTAGTCAGGGGATGGTCGTCGTGCACAGCTCCCTGTGACATTCATTGGGGGTATTGCGGCTGCCCAGCGGGGCAAGATGCCAACGTTAGCCGCCTTTACAGCTGCAGTTAGTTGGCTTGGAGAGTTGCTGGAAGGCAATGCCCATGCAGAGGATGTGCCACCTCCAGCAGAGCAGGATGACATGCATGGTACGGCGGAGTTGCCTGCCATGGTTGCTCACACTCCATTATGGGGTACGAGCAAGGATTTGCAGCATGCTACTGATGGACGGGTACAACAAGCCTGGGTAGAGGCCTTCGTACCGTCAGGAGAAGAGGAGAGTGCGGTAATTGCACCAGGACCACCTCAGTTGTCGCCATTGGACACCACACCTCTTGTGTGGCAGTCCCGGATGAAGGCATATGCATTCTGGACTTGTTTGGCGGGATCAGCACTGGATTGGCTGCAGTACTGCAAGCAGGTGTACGACTTCGACGTTACCTGTATGTGGAGAGGGATGAGACTGCACGACACGTCTCACTGCGCCATGTTGCTCAGTTGGTACAGCAGTACCCTGATTTGTTGCCAGTGTCTGCAGTTCGTGGATACCAACAAGCCTTGCCAGCAGACATTTTGTTGCTGGGGGCGCAGGATTTGGAGCGGGTTGGCTCCATTGATCTGGTAGTGGCAGGTTGGCCCTGCCAAGGGCATTCATCAGCCGGGCATGGCAATGGATTGTGAGACTCGAGGACGGGTCTGTTTTGGGAGATGGTGCGGGTTTTGCGCCACTTGCAGCTTCATCAAGCTGTATCTCCAGTATACATCTTGGAGAATGTGCCACTGATGGGCGATTCTCGGGCCAAGGTGATGGCAAGTGTGCATCAAGTCCGGTCGTGGCTTGGGTCAGCAGTGTTGCTGGATGCAGCAACAGTGCGGTCATGGGCTCATCGTCCACGGCTATGGTGGACTAACTTGATGCCACCCGCACTGCTCAAGCGTGCATTTGATGGGGTGCAGCGGCCAGCACACCTCACAGTGGATAGCATTTTGGACACAGGGAGGCAATCTCAACGTGTGAGACACGACGACCGTTTGCCATTGGCAGTGGTCAACAGGGTGGGTCAACCACGAGCAGCATTACCTACACTGCTCAGCTTCCCAGGATCCCATGCTTTTCGGGATGGTGGACCTGGCCTCTTGTGGGATAGCCAGTTGCAACAATTAGTGGAGCCCAATGCTGACGAGCGCGAGTGGGCAATGGGTTTTACCACTGGTACCACGGCGGTGCCATCTCTTTCTGAGGCATCACGTCGTCAGGTGTTGGGGCAAGCAATGGATCTCAATTGCTTGACCTGGATTATCAGCTTGGCTATGGCTGAGCAGCGCAGAGTACGGAGTACACTTCCCTTCATGGTCTCCTTGCCTACCGAGACGGTATAGGCAGCGAGTGGGGGCGAGCAGGTGAGGACCACGAGGTGCAGGCCGCATCCATGGCACACGTGGGAGGTGCTCGAGGTTCAGAAGGAGTTGGCAGCCAAGGTGGCGGTGATGGATCAGGTTGGGGATTTTTCTCGGGTTGAGGAGATCCTCAAGGATGGGATGACGGGGCATGATGAGACATTGTCACTGACAGAGGAGGTAGTGGTCACTGCTCAAGAGGTTGCAGCATAGCAACCACGAGACGCGTCTTCTACCTCTAAGCCTGCTGGACTCAAGGTTGCAGTCACGGAGGACAACTGCGAGCCTGATGTTGGACCTATAGTCACCAGAGAAGAGAGACGACGTATACGGCGGTTCTTGAGGGCTTACAGGAACTGCTTTGCCTTCAGTTTGAAGGACTTAGGAGCACTGAAGGGTCAAGAGATTCGCATTGAATTGGCTACTGACACGCCAATCTTTCGGAGACCCTATAGATACAGTGACATGGAGAGGTCCTTGATTCAGATGAGAACTCAGGACCTTTGGGAGGCTGGTTTGGTGGAGCTATCTGGGGGAGAGTATGCTTCAGCCACAGTGATGCCAGCCAAGAAGGATGTCTATGGCAATTGGACGGAGAGACGTATGTGCGGTGATTACCGGCCTGTAAATCGTCAGACCAAGTCCGATAGGTATGCCATGCCGACACCAGAGGAGATCTTTGATGCCATTGGGCATGCCAAAGTCTTTAGCACGTTGGATTTACGATCCGGATATCACCAGTTGCCGATCAAAGAGGCGGATAAGCAAAAGACGGCGTTCTGGGGGATCAATGAGCACAGGAAGGATTGTCTATACCAGTGGATTGTCTTACCATTTGGACTTAAAAAAATGCTCCTGTGTTATGGTGGAGGAGCATGAGAGACACCTTCAGGTGGTATTTGAGCGCTTGAGGGCGCACGGATTGAAGTTACATCCGGGAAAGTGCAAGTTTTTCCACAACCAGATTGAGTATCTGGGTCACATGATATATCCTGGAGGATTGGGGGTACAGCACACTAAGGTAGAGTCCATTGCACAGATTCCACGCCCCACGGATGTGAGCCGAGTTCGAGCTTTCATGGGGTTAACAAACTATTATAGACGGTTTGTTAAGGGATTTAGTGCCATTGCAAAAGCTCTAACCAAGCTGACCAAGGTGGACCAGGAGTGGCAGTGGGAAGATGAGCAAGAACAAGCTTTTCAAGAGCTCAAGGCAAGGTTGACCTTGGCGCCCATCTTGAGACGACCTATCAGGGGGCGTCCTTTTCAGCTGCATACAGATTGGAGCATGTTGGGGCTTGGAGCGGTGCTCACACATGTGGATGATGAGGGAAGAGAGTTCGTAGTGGCTTATGCTAGCCGCTCGAACAACGCGGCAGAGTCTAAGTATAGCTCATATGAAGGAGAATGCTTAGCTGCAGTGTGGGCCATGGCACACTTCAGGTGCTATCTATACGGCAATCTCTTCACCCTTGTCACGGATCACCAACCACTCAAGTGGTTGATGGAGTCAAACAAGCTTACGGGGAAGCTTGCACGGTGGGCACTCATCCTTCAAGAGTATGACTTTCAGGTTGTGCATCGACCGGGTTTGGTCAATCGCAATGCAGATGGGTTGAGGCGCAATCCATGCACGAGCCAGCAGGATGACACTGGAGCTTGGTGGCATGGTGAGACGGACGAGGAGATGGTGCCCGGATGGCATGCATCTGCATTTCTGTGTATCTTGGCAGCGGAAGGCCAGGTTGGACCTGCAACAGGGATGATTGTAGATCAAGTGTCTGAGGACCCTGAGGCCAGCAATGAGCAAGGTGGCGCCAAAGATATACATGAGGATTCAGCTGTGTTGGACTATCTTCGCACTGGAGACACGGCAGCCACTGTGACTGCCAATGAGAGGGATCGGATCCTACAACGAGCCAAGAGGTTCAAGTGGGAGGGGACACACCTGCTCAGAATGTGGGAGGATGGTCGAGTGAGGATTATGCCTCACCCAACACAGCGGGCACGGTTAGTGCGGCATGCCCATGAGGAGTTGGGGCATTTTGGGGTGCGACGCACTCATAGTCTACTGCAAGGGCAGTATTGGTGGCGTGGTATGCACACAGAGGTGCAACAATTTGTGGCTAGGTGCATGGTGTGTGACAGGGTGCGTGCTTCATTCAATGCCCCTACTCCACAATTGCACCCTCTTCCGATCATGGGATTGGGCTACAGGTGGAGTCTTGACTTCGCGGGGCCGTTGCCACTGACCATGCACAACAACAAGTACGTGTTGGTGATGGTGGAGCACTTCTCCAAGTGGATCGAGTTGGTTCCGTTGTCTGATAAGGCTAGTGAGGGAGCTGCGTATGCATTCTTGGATTGTGTACTTAGCCGCTTTGGTGCTCTAGCTGAGGTACTCACGGACCAAGGGAGAGAGTTCTTGGGGGAGTTTCAGGCTTTGCGTGATAAGGCCTTGATAGACCACCGCACCACTTCTCGGGATCATCCTGAGGCCGATGGCTTGGCAGAGAGAGTTGTTCAGACAGTAAAGAGGGGTTTGAGCAAGTATGGCTTGCAGAAGGGACACCTAGGAGATTGGGACCTTCAGTTACCCTGGTTAGCCATGGGCTACAGGTTCAGCAAGGAAGCATCACTTGCCTCCTTCTCACCATACTTTCTTCTCTTTGGCCGAGAGCCGGATTTGCCTACATCCATTCGTAGAGAAGCTGCTACAGTTCTTAACCTCGACGATCCGGACATGTGGGCACGTGCATGTAATCAGCGTGCAGAGTTGTTCAAGAAAGTCATGCCCATGGCTTTCGAGAACCTTGCCATTGCACAACATCGTGATACGTTGAGGTATGCTACCATACGTGGTGGAGGCTATCGTCCTGGGGTTCGGAGATTCAATCCTGGTGACTATGTCTATCTGCAGCAGACTGCTCCTACGACCTTGGATGTGACTGCAGGACGTGTTATTTTGAGGGTTCGAGAGGTCTTGCCCTCAGGCGTCTTGATCTTGGAGGGTCGGGATGGCATAACTTGGAAGGACCATGTGCGTAATTGTGCGCCATGTCACCTTCCAAATGTCGATGGCAGGATTGACCCAAACTTGACAGTGGTACCTACAGGCTTGAGGTGCATGTTGTGTGGGTCTGCTAGAGGGGCAGCCACCATGCTAGTATGTGATCGATGCTCTAGAGGTTGGCATATGGGATGCTTGATCCCACCTCTTGAGATGGTTCCTGATGGGGATTGGTTATGTCCGCATTGCATTGAATAGTGGGAGTGGATGCAACCATGGGAGGCTAACAAGAAATGTAAGGCCAAGCTACTAGGAGACCTTGAACACACGAGATTCTGGCTCAAGTTCACAGATTGCAAGATGACGACTAACGATGGGGCTACTCTTGTACCCGGCCTCTTGGTCTCTAGAGTTTGAGTACAACAGGGACAGTGATAGAGGACTTAGTACGGTTGTGGCTATTACATCTTGTAGCTATCTGGAGTTAGAGGGACCTATCCACCAGCTAGGGGGGCGATTGTGACAGACTACTTTATTGTGCATATATGTGTGGTGTGGTTTGGACAGCGATGTAGTTGTGTAGCGATATGTATGCGCACGACACCCCACTCGATTGACCACCGCCAAAGGTGGACGATCATCATGTCGCATTCTCTGTGGTTGCCTCCCTTGGTCCAAAATGCCTCAACCGTGAGGTTGGGTGGTCGTTGAATGGAATCATAGGCTCTCTTGAGCAGCTCTAGTGGTGCAAGATTGGTCCACCACAATCGAGGTCGATGCGCGCGTGACCACCGCTGCTGCATCCAATAGCACCACCAATCCAATCCAAGACCGCACCTGATGCATACTGGCCATAACCCTGGCCCGATTATCTCCTATAAGAGGAACATTCTCCAAAATATAGCCTAGAGGTTGCACTTGCCTCGTCTGCAAGTCCCGCAATGCTCGCAACAAGCTGCACCTTGCTTTACAGCACCACCCACTGGCATTTCCCGAGCCATACCAACTCTCCCCAATGACACTTATGGCTCTGCCTTTGACACACTTGGGCGAGCGGGTGCCATCGATGGCGTAGTTGGCACTGTCTCAACCAATGTAAAGAACTGTGGAAGCCTTGTCTGACAACTTGCTTCCCCCCTTTGTGGATCAAAACCCACATCCGCTCCTCTTGGCTCAGGAGCACTCATTGCTGCTCGAGTGACAGCAGCAGTAGAGTCTAATACATGCAATGGTCCTACAAGTGCGGCTCCCCACATGAAGCCCATACCAATCTGGTCTTCCCTAGGCATATAAGGTTGTGCAGGTGGGGCCTGAACCTCAGGCCTTGGAGCTGGCGCAACATGAGTAGTGGCCATGGCAGCAAGACGTTGCTCTAGTTGGGCAAGTCTATTCACCATGCTTTGATCATGACCTTGATCCTGACCCTGTACTCCTTGGTCTGGGTTACGACCTCCACCACGACCTCTACCTCCTCTCTGGACTACATTGCCTCGTCATCGGCCACCATTGTTCCTTTGGAGCAGGCCTTGCCGTAGCTCATGATGCAAGCCATAACAATGGGCCTTCTCATGCCCATACTTTCCACAATGCCCACACTGTAGTTGTGTAGGCTGTGCCTGTGCCGGCCCTTTGCCTCTCTCCGGGCAATCCTTCTTGAAATGGGGTCCTCCACAATCCCAACAAGTCACACCCGATTGTTGTTGGCCTGAGAATGAAGGAAGAGACCTCTGCATCTGAGATCCTCTCTGTCCTTCCCTCGGCTTCACCTGAGCCCCCTTGTTGCCTTGAACACGTTGGGATAGTGGTTGTTGTTGGCTAGGAGCCCCACTTCGTTGTGTCTCCTTGCCAAACCCCACCATAACCACTCGCTCCTCCACCATATTGAGCTCTATCTGCTCTGCCAGCAAAAACACATTTGCTAAGGTGGGTTGGTCCACTTGTAGGAGAGTTGCATCTCGCACCCTTCTTCTTAGCTCCTTGTCCAGGATCCCATACCAGAACTGGACTGCCTGAACTTCTGTAACCCTTTGGGTTACGTTTATCAAGCGTTTCATGCGAGTGTAAGCCTCCCTCAAACTCTCAGTAGGCTTGCGCTGGAACTCTTGTAAGCTCCGTAATTTCTCCGTCCTTATCCCCTGATAGTTTCTTCTCAACTCCTCGAAGAACTCCACAACTGGGTTAAAGGCAGGCACGGGTACTAGCGCTGCAGCAGGAGCTTGAGTGGATTTCCCAGCTCCACCTTTACTTGTCCCAATACTACTGCTTGCAGTTAGGGATGTTGGTGTAGCTGTTAGTGTCGCCGCTGCCCTTGTGCCTCTAGTGATGGAGATATAGTCAGGTGACCAATACTGTCATCACTCCTCAATCTCCACCTCATTTCCCCGCCTAAACTCATGGTAGTCATCCATAGGCGGCCCTTCAAGGTGCTGAAACAGCCCCTTCCACGCCATAAAAGGCGTAAACAGTTGTGGATTGTGCATTTGCTACAAATCACACCAACTATCAAACTCCTGTATGAAATCATCAAGCTCGATGGTGCCCACAGCTCCAGAGTACCGACGTGGCCCCTTTGTAGCTCCATACATTTCCTCCATCGTATCCCACAACAATGGTACGGAAATGGCTTGCACCCTCGACGAGAATCCTCCTGACTCCGAGTCTGAACTTTCCTCAGAAGACACTTAAGGTGAAGGTGGCCTAAACCACACACCTCGTCTTGTGTACCCACTAGTATCGCTGGTGCTCGTACCGGCACTCCCCTCAGCAACTGGTGGCACCTCCGTGATGAAAACTCACAACCCAACCGGTTGTCAACCTGTCTCTAATCCCCACTTTCTACAAGGTAACCGGGTAGAGAACCTGTTGCGGCCTATGGCTTAGACTAGTACTATGTTCGTAACATAAACCTGCACCTGCACCTGCATCCACCGTAAGCACTCCTATGGTCTGCTGGTCATCAACCCAGCCTCACCATAAGATAACAATGATGGTCTGATTGGTCATCACCCCAGCCTCACCACCGACAGCACGCTCTAGGATTGACCGGTGATCAAATCTGGACCAACCTCCTATGAAAACAAACGCCCACACAAAGCTAACATGGCGCACAGTCAAACATGCAGGTATGGAGGGGATCCAAACACAAGAAAATCAAGACAGTAACTTCCCCACACCAAAAACACTCCACAGTGTCGCTCCTGCAATGACACCCCAGCCCAAACCCAGACTGACTCTTGCCTCCACCTATGGAAAGGTTTTGGCCTATGGAGATGGTGAAAGACTATGGAGAAGAGAAACTAAAGCAATTCCTAACCCCAGAATGCTCTCATCCCACCACTCTCCCTCCTGTCTCTATCCACTCGCTTGTATGGTCGTGGCAAGTATCCTTCAAATATCCCTCAATCAATCCTTCAAGAGCTCTTCAACATTGTCCACCAAAGCTCTTCGAAGGGTCCTCCAATACTCCTCCAAGGACCCCAAAGATCCTCCAAACACTCCTCCAAGGGCCCTCAAATATCTTCCAAACAATCCTCCGAAGGCCCTTAAATTTCACTAAGTCCTTTCAATGTGGATACCTTAACAGAGGTATAGTTTGAGGTTGATAGGGTCCCTCATGTTGATGATATCTTTACAGAGGTATAGTCTGAAAATGAGGGTTCTGTTTGGTATACTAACAGAGGTATAGTCTGAGCTGATTAGGGTCCACATATGGTGATACCTCAACAGAGGTATAGTCAAAGGGACAAGCTCCTGTTTGATATACTAACAGAGGTATAGTCTGAGCATACACTACTAGGGTTTGTAACGAAGAGCTAGAATGCAAGTCCTTGACTTCTATGCTTCTACTCAAGCAAAAATATGGTCTCTAGGTGGTCATAAGAGACATCTTCTTGCTCTCTTCCACCCCAATGTGCAACCAAGAGTGGTCCAACTCAACTTGCAAGTCATTGTCCACCAAATCAATCCCCCTTCTAGTCCTTGGGATTTGATTGCAAACTACCATATCTCCATTGCCGAGCAATCATGCATTTGTTTCCTCATCACTTGACAATTGCTCCAAATCAACACAAATTATCTCAATGTGTAGGAGCAATGCTTGTCACTTATAATAATGCTCCCAAGCAATCCGCCTTGGATCCCACTCTCACGCCATATGCCTCATTTGGGGTCTTGCACCGATCCATCATCCATGTGCTCCCCTTGGTCATTTGAATGCATGTTCCATGACCTCTTGGCCTATGTGTTGCTCTCCTTCATCATAACATGAATCAACGCCTCTTCACTTCACACACAAATGGATCTCAAGGCCTTCACCTCTTGCTAGTTCAAGAGCTCCCCTTCTCAAACTTGAACTTACAAACTCAAGAGAGCATGTTCCACATATGCACCACTTACTTGGTCAACTATCCACCACAAAGCTCGCACGACCAAGAGCATGAATAACCAAGTATTGCCTCCCCCTTTTGTCACATAACATAGTTAGGGTGAAGCTATGCATACATTGAATGATGATTTCCCTTCAAGGATTTTCCACCATATGTTCTCCAAGCCCTTCCAAATGGCGCCCTAAACTTGGCTCCACACCACCATGATTGGAAGATTTCTTCATATGCTCCCTTTCAAAACCTCTTGAGCTTCTTAGTGCTCTCCAAGTGCTTGCCCTTGTTGTCTTCAAGCCCAAGTATATGTAGCTCCTTGGCTTCTCTTCCACAACATCCACACTTTCAACTTGCTTAACCCTAGCTTGACAGTAAAATGAGCACTAACAAGCCTTTAGTCACTCTCCACAAGCCATGGCACACACCATTGACTCCATAATGCATACAAAGGATTCTCAAACCCTAGAATCCATGCTTCCACACACACAAGACTTCCTCCTTGCAATCCTTGCAAAATCTTGTGACTCAAGAGCTTTATTCTCAAGCTCTCCAACTCCTTGGTGCATGCAACACTCGAACACCTTTCAGCAACCCCTTGCAAGCCTTGTGATACAAGAGCTAAATTCTCCTAGCTCGGTGGATGTGGTTGTGGGTTCAAACCACGGTCTGGTGTGTCATGAAGGTGTCCACCTTTCAGCTGGAAGGCGGTGGTGAAGAGACACCATAATTTACGCTCCCTCGGGGAGGCGTCTATATATATATATATATCCGCTAAGTACATGATATACATCCAGTCACTCACACAAAGGAAACCCAAGGGCCGCCCCAATTTTACAAGTTACTTCTCAATCCAAGTACCATCGTTGCATTGACCACAATTTCCATTCCAACTGCCATTTCTGACTAGGCACTGCATATGATCATGCAAATGTTTCTACTATCTGAAAGGCGGCTTCCGTATCAATCAGGCCTGAATTCCACACCTAGGCACCAACTGACAACCTCAGTGAATGCATGCTGGCTTTACCCTATTCCACCCGCAATGAGCAGACATACCCATCCAATACACTTGCAGTGCACAGCCCAACTGGGCAAAAAATGACAGAGCTGCCCTCAGTATGTGCAAAGCAATACAGTCTAGGAAATCAAGCACAGCCAAGGGCTACTCATCTTGCGATGCTACTCCTAACTTACAAGCCTTCAGCAGATGTGCACACTACGAGTACAGAGTTGGCTGTGCGTAAGCCCTGGTGAATACTTAATGGAGCTGGCACTGATCCTGGTCCTTCCCGGTCTAAAGCAGAGCTAATTCCTTGTCCTACAATACAGCAAAAGTGGCGGCGTTACAGACCCTCATAACTCGGTTACTCCAGACCATGATTTGCTAGCCAATATGGGCCGGGAAGAAATTTTGAAAGATGCCGCAAAGTTGTTGTTGTAATCCTCCAACCAATATGAGGTGGAAAATTCAGATTGGTGAAACACTTGAGTGTAAAGTTTTTGGTTGAAGGGTTACAATACCCAAATGTCTATATATTACAGACTGGACTGCAACATCCGGACTCTCCCCATGTGTCCCTCATTAGTGCTATCACACTCTGTCAAAGATGGCCACCCTCTCCACCCATCTGCAAGTAGATCTCTCCTTCCATGGTAATTTATTTCCGTACTACTTGGGCCGCGAGTCACATTAGCATCACCAACTACACCCCCTAACACATGGCCAGAATTGACATTATCTTCTGTATTTGTCCCTCCAGCATTTGATGAAGCACTGACAATGCCACCAAGATCTGGAGGGCTTGGATCTATCCTTTCCTCAAAATACATTTCACCACAACATGGGCTAAGAGTCACACCACCATCACCAACTACATCCCCTGGCGTACGTCCAGATCCGCCAGTCCTGTCGTTGTTACTCTGTCTATTTGTCCCTCCAGAACTTGATGAAGCGCTGACAATGCCACCAAAAACTGCACGGCTTCCGTTCGGAGCATTTGAAGAACCGGCCCTCGGCAGTCTGCTTTGAACCTCAGGGTGGGAGGCAAGATATGCAAGGGACTGGACCCAAGGAACTATAATAGGCTTTCGCACATAGTCAGTACTGCCAGCTACTATGTCGAACGCATCCTCTAGTGCTGTGGTCCGAGCTGGTGAGGGGAGACTAAGAACAAGCATGGCCACTTCCTTCAGTAGTTCTGGAAGTACCTGTTTGCAATACACAAATGCAATATCTTTCAGCAACATTCCACCATGATCAACAATAAAAAATCTTCAAGCACAAACACTACAATATCAGGATCCCTCATACCTTTAAGTCCACGCGCAAAATCAAGTGCAGTAACAGCAACTGAATGTTCTGGGCATCTCCAGATTTGTCTACGCCTTTGTGGGCCTTCTTAAGGTTCTGCTTGGTTAGGTCCCCGGGTTCAGAACCCATTGAATGGAGCGTTCTTGCTTTGTCTACCAGGCGGCTTATGCAGTAAACCGTTGCAGGGCTACCAGGAGGCAGATGATGAGTGATTGCTCCAACACCGTAGACCAGCCCCTCAAATGGAGTTGTGCCTGGAAATGTCTGCACTGCCAAATATCCAGCACAAACCAACAAACAATAAAGCTTCCATTTCTTCCCTGAGTGAGTCCCATAAGTAAGGGCTTTAAAGTTCACAGGAAGCACAAAGAGCTCATGGCACAAGCACGCAAAAGCAAACAGAGAAGACAACAAAAAAGAGAGATTTTGAGAGACAAGTGAGAACCTCCAGTGATTGGTCAATGTAGTAGACAGAAAGCTGCTCCCTTATTGTTGTCTCTGGACCTTCTTTGGACTCCTCTGCAAGATTGGGATGCCGCTGATATGAAGATTCATCGGTGTTGCTGAGAGAAAGAAAAGAGGTAAACAAAGCATGTGCAGCCCGAGCAACTGTCTTCAATGGATGCTGGAGAAATCTTCAGATATCTCTGTCAGGAACTCCAACTCAACAAAGCTGCACTATCTAATTGCATTCTTTTACAGGCCTGAATCCGACTGGGGTTGATGCTACTCCAAAACTGCTAGCGGCCCACCCTTGAAACAATATCGGGCTCTCAACTCTTAAACTGGTAATGACAGAAATGAAAAATCTGGTAAAAGTGCAGTATCTTGTTTGTCATGTCAATCCTCCGAGACCCAAAGAACTATCTTTGTCTACGAACTATTTCTGTAATGGTATAATGTCATCAATTTTCTAGAGAGGAGAGCAAGTGCTGCATTCCCCACACTCACATCATTCTCTGAATGTGTAACTATAGCAAGTTTTTCTGATCATGCATGCCTAACATATTACAAAACAAACAGTCTGCCAAGCTTGATTCAACCAGCTTCTGCATGATAACATCTCCATATGCAAAGCATGGAAAGGATACAAAAACATAGTAGGTGCCACTTCATTTGCAAATGTCAATTCAGGTAACTTTCCCAGACAAGAAGGCAGCACTCGAAGGTAGAAAGAGAGGCGTGAGGTCTGAACTTCATCTCGACTCCATTCATAGCCTACCATATTGTTCAGATCTGAAGGACCTGCAAAGAAACTTGGCACATTGCACGTTCAGTCTAACTCTAAAAGATGTAAGTACACCACATCGTTCAGGGGAACTGTGATGATCCACTTATGGACAGATCAAGATCCTGACACAGTTTCATCAGGTGCGATCACCACTTTTACTCTGCCAGCTCAATAACCACAATACAACAAATCGGTGTTGAAGAGTAACCTGAGCTTACGTGCACATTCGGTCATAGTCAAAGTATGATACATGATTGACCTCCCACACAAACCACAATAGACCCCAAGTAGAATAGACTTCCAGATTTTTGCTCTCTGAATAAAGTGACTAGAGGAATTACCTGGCCAATGAACAATGGAGCTATAAGGGGGTAAGAACCGTACAAGCACCAGAATGCCCGACCGGTTCACGGAGACAGAAGAAACAGCTCGCTGCACTAGAGCCCCATACTCTTGCATGTTCAGATGTCGGCAAAACTCAACACATGAAAGAGAGTCCAATGCTCGAGCTGCTATCTCTGCACCAAGCCCATCCATCTCCTGAGCTGCTTCTGCCCTTAATGACACCGCCCCTGGCAGATGTCCTTCTCCAATGGCACGGGAGAAGAACATCACCACTGTCATAAATGCAGACACAAGGACTTCATCCAATGCCTGAGTGCTAATCGACTGATTTCCAGCTATAGACTTGGGACTCTCATGCCCATGTCCAGTTGCTTCTTGCAAAGGTCTGCCTGACAGCACACTGAAAAGACGATGGCCTCTGTAGAGATCCTGTGTATACTCCCAGATACTTATTTCTGCATGGCGCTGCATGTTTCCATCGCCAAAAGCATATTGTTCACACATGGCCCGTGCTATGGCCCCCACTTCTTGAAATAATGGGCCTCCTACATGCAAATTCATCTGCTCCAAAGCAGCACCTAATTTGCTACCTTGGCCAGGCTCACCAGGCTGTTTCACGTCCTTTATACCCCTCTGGTGTTCCATCAATTGTGCATAATAAACACCTCTCAACGAAAGGGCATCGCACAGTAAGGTGGTAAGCAAGCATTGCAGGATAGAAGGGTGTGGAGGGAGCCCTCTACAGCGTCCTACTGCTAACCCAATACATTGCAGCTTGTGTTGCAACCCAGGGGAAACAGTATCAGCAGCTTCAAAGGTCATAACCAATCCATGGTCACTTTCCCCGTGAGCTATATGTTTTCTGCTCTGTTCTAGGTGCGCAGCAGCACAATCACAAACCCTAACCACCACTCCTTCAAGGGACCTCATAATGCTTAGCCACTTGTCTTCCAAAGGGCCAGAAGGCCTGTTATTTTGGGTGCCACCTTCCATGTACAAGCCTCGTCGAAGTCCTGCTGCTCCAAAGAGAGCTGCACATTGAGTGGCAGGCTTTGATACATCCATGGCCCCCTGCAATAGCTCCTTCACCATAACTGTGGCATCTGCGCCATGTCTCTGAGAAGAGAAGGCTAAGCCTTGGTATTCCATTAGATGAAAAAGCATCAAGCCATGTCTCAAACATGGCCATTCGGTTTCTCTCCCTGGACTGACTCCATCAAAATTTCTCAGATTCCGTTCCCTTTCCATATTTGGAGATGGGATTGCATGGCTATGAATTGCATGTATTTCCTCCACAGAAACTCTGCCTGGATGGCTGTTCCCTGACTCACCTCTACAGCTACGTGAAAGTGTAGAGGACAGGTGTGGATGAGCCAAGGCTGATGATAAAGTAGGCTCGCCAGTACTAGAAGCCGGGGTCCACAGAGAAAGCAAAGCTTGGAGAATTGAGGAACATTTCAAAGCATCAGCAACAGTCAAAGCATAACCTGCACCAGCAAGTGCATTGGCAAGACTTCCTTTCACAATCAAATCCTTGCGACCAACCAGCTCGCATATTATAACTTCTTGGCACTTTTGTCTCAGAACTTCCAAGCCTTGTGCAGCTGTACAGACTGTCCCAAGCAGGAGGAGTGCTTCGCAGATGAAATGATCTGAGACAAGGGGATCTTCCAGCGAACGGCAAATGCTTGCCACCACTAGACTCAACGTTTCGCGGGCTTGCTGCGATGCGCTTGAAGAGCCAATTACAAAGGTTTTGTGAACCCATGAAGTCAAAATAAGGGCCACAGAGACACGGGCCTGTCCTAGAGCTTGTATGTCCTCGCATTTAACTGTTGAAATGAGGGCGAGGAGAAGCTTGGCTTGCGCCTCTGCCACATGGAGATACCTGCGATGTTGACAAATCTCCAAGAGAGCTTCAGCATGCTGAGGCTCGAGCACTCCCTGCTGCACGCAAGTGCGTAGCTGAGACCATATCTGCACAAGAAGGGTCAATTCCCAAGTAAAACGAGTGAGCAGATTTTACACTGTTTCAAGTCCCAAGAAGGGAAATTATACTAGGAATCACACTACGCTGACAGCTTGCTGGGGCTCTACGCACACATTGAGAAAAATATTTTCAAAGAGTGTTTGTCACTCTGCTGGATGGAAAAGGGGTTTACCGCTACCGCTGAAACCAGCGCAACAGAACCTCAGTCATGGTTGGGTAAATGACGATATTCTGGGCACAATTTGAGTCCTGCAAGACGTGGTTTGCTGTAGCATAGCAACAAAGATTGCCAAATTACGCTGAATCAACTTGGACAATCACCGAAATTGCACTAACCTGTGCAATCTGCCTTGCTACTAGCCCAGGAGTTGCCGATAGTGAGGTCCCTGGCGCTGGTGGGGCAGCAGTCGACGAAGGTGGCAAAGAGGCAGCAACCAGCCAGTCTTCCAGGAATTGAACATCCATTGATGCCGCAGAGCGAAGACGCAAACTCTCAATCAGTGATCCTCACCCCCAGACCTAAACAGTAAACCCGCAAGCCCTCCTGCAATGACTCCAGGAGATGGTAAAGTATTGGAGATGATGCAGCAAGTGTACCATTGAGAAACCCACAAACCCCATAGATCTAATCAACTGCTTGCCCATACCACACTTTTCTTTACCGCCAGATCCTAAACTGCAGAAGCCCAATTTTGCAGGATCCATCGCGCCAAAGAACCACCAGCAACATGCACACTCACACTCCTTATTAGTCCCCTTGGCTGGAAGTTGGAACCCTAACTGACATAAACGACTAAAACGACTTAGTGATATAAAAGACTAGTTACAAAGATATGTCAGTCGTAACAGACATACCTAGAAATAGACAGTCAGTCGTTTAAGTCACACAGTACATATCAATGCTAGGTCTGCCTAAGACAAGGACTGGGGAAATAATGCTTAGAATTTTGCGGAAGATTGCATCTAACCAGGTGCATGTGAGTGACATTGGCACACTTGCAGATAGTGGATCAGTTCATTCTCCTTCGTGACAAGTGAATCACCGCGTCTTTCAGAAAACTGTAGTTCTCTTCTGTCTTCGTGGTAGATGACATGCACTTGTTAACAGGCCTCTACTCCGCCCCGTAGAGAATTGATAGAATGTAAGGATAAACAAATCATGCGTTCGCAGTTATGTTTGAAAGAAACTCACTTCTGCAAATCCACTTCAAAGTCTACCATCTGCTGCAACCACGGATTACACAAAGACAGCTCCATGAATCAGTTTGTGGTATAAGTTTACTTGATTTCTATCATTGTGAGGAGTGATTCAGTTCTTTGTTCAACCCTTAGGATACGCATTATGCCTCGGGAATTCTATCGTGATGCAATCATCAAAGAAAGTTTTGAAAGAATGGAATACCCTACATTATCATCACATCAAACCTCCATTCCAAGTTAGTCCGAGACCACAGTCAGCATTCAGGCTGAAATGATCCGTTAGTGAAGAAGTAATAGAGTAGTGCCAGCTGCACTCAATTTGCTGAGAAATCTCTGTTTTGAAAACTATGAGCTATAGTTGGAGTGACTCAGATGAATATACGCATAGTTCTAGTTGGGTCGTTTTCGGATTCGTCAGTTTTTCTGCGTGTCTAAATAGTCAAGGGATCGTTGCCAGAAGGTAGGCTTACTTAGTCATCTGAGAGTGGACCATAAGCAAGCAAGGGATGTGCTGGCGTCAGCATTGGTATGATCAAGGCTCTGTGATGAGATTGCTCATCGAGAGTGTGGGCATGAAGCAATGAAGCAGAATGTGGATGGGTGGCGGCGAGGGCATCCGGTGTGGCACAGACAGGCCAAGAGCTCACAACCTCGCATGTGCCCTCTGCAGAGGCAAGGGATGTTGTGCCGGACACGTATGTCATGTTTTCCCTTTCACCTTCAACACGAATCCTTTGTGTCATCATTGAAAATTGTAGATTCTGGAGTGAATAAGAACAAAGGGACATTATAAGAACCGTTGTCCAGTTTTCTAAGTGAAATCCACGTAGCTTCAAATATTTTCATTGAAGATAAGGGCCTCAGTCTCAGGAGAGATCACGGCAGTGAACCTTTCTCCTGGATGTGTAGCAGTAAGCGTCAGCTGATCTGACCACTACAGTCAAAGGAACAGTTGCCACTGAATCGATGATATACACGATCATCGCTTCTCACCCCTGTTTATTTGTATGTGGAGGTCCAAGACAAATGACAAAAGATACTGAAAACCCTAGCACTCTCTCGTAAATGATGATGGACTAAACGGTGCTTGGCCTGAAATTCACTGCAAATAGCTGGTTTATGATCTGCCTGCATGACCATGCAGGACAAGTGGTGCCTCTGCTGGATATTCTCACTAAGTTGACTGTCACTACTGTGATCAAAATTTTCAGGGGACGACAACACATGTGGAGCTACATAGTAGAAGCTGCAATGGTAACAACGCCTGGGATGGAGAAGTTGTGTGTGTACTGGACTATCCAGCTCTCAGGTCAGATGAAATGGCTGCTCACTTGAAGGGCTATTGCAGATCTTGTGCTCACATGGTATGCTGGAAGCATATGGCTGAAGTGACATCAGCCCAGAAGCTTGGAAACCACCCCAGCACCCACTGTTCGGCCTCCCTCCCGGAGTGCAAATCGTTGCCCTGTATAGAAACATATATAACACATAAAGAACCTGATGACCATATTTGGAAAAGCAATCATTGAAAGTAAAATGAAAATGGACAGTTGGATGCTCTAGTAAGACACTCAAACCTCAAGCAAAAAGAAAAGTTGTCTTGCCAAAGCAGGCGTGAATTATGATGCCACTTTACCCTGACGGCCTTCTGTTTGGAAAGTGGACACCTAACGGCCGTAACAGGGCAAGGTGGTTGCCCAAACCCTCCCAAGCGAGAGTCCCCAGGTACCCACACATTAGATGACAGTTGACACAGCAACCTCCTTTTGTAGCTGGGTGGGTGGGCGATAATGGGTGACATCCAACATACACCCACAACTGCTTGGAAGGGAACCTTCCAAGACGGGCCCCTAAACTGGGCCGTCTGTTGGATGCTACCCTCAAGCACAATTAGGAGATTACTTTATCCATAGGCAGCAGTCCACAAAGACAACAAGTTTCTTACCTTGAGACTAGAACAGGAACACCACACATTCCTGCACTTACAAATCGACAGGGCAATCACAGTCCGACTTCTATGAAACTGGGTAAGAGACATACCAGCTTCAATGGGACAAGGAATAATGAGCTCAAAAGTAGCGGTCAGATTGTCGCCAGGCATGACCATCTTGATGTGTTCGGGCAGATCAACCTTTCCTGTCACATCAGCAGTGCGCAAGTAGAACTGAGGCCTGTAGTTGGAAAAGAAAGCCGTGTGCCGACCTCCCTCTTCTTTTGTTAGCACGTAGATCTCCGCTTCGAACTTCTGATACGTCTTCACCGTCCCAGGTTTGCAGATCACCTACCCATCAACAGTGTAAGTCGCTGACTACAGGATCACACAAGATGAGACTGTTGAAACAAGGCTGCCATATAATCAAGTGAGTGAATAAACACACAAATGCATGATTTCATTTAATACAAAAACTATGGATCAGCTTAGTACCTGCCCACGCTGTACTTCGTCGCGCTTAAGGCCACGGATCAGCAAACCTACATTATCCCCTGCCTGTTCCACACACACAGTACCATTCCATCAATCCTTTACGGGACCTGAGCACTACCCATGTTTTCCCTTCAGCTACTGAAAAGTGATCTGTATTTAAACAAGGAATAAGATATCTCACTCCTTACAAATGTTCATGGAATGGGAGTTCTATCATACATCAAGACGCAGATTGATCAGGCTCTTGTCAAACTGTGGCTGATTCAGCCTTTTAACTCCCAAGACCTGTGTGACAACAGCAGTTGTAAGTATCCATAGCTGCAAACAACATGAAAAGTACATACCTGACCCTGATCAAGTTGCTTCTTGAACATCTCCACGCCAGTGACTGTTGTTTTCAAATTGGGTCCCTGTGATCAAAGCACTGAACAAGTTAAGCACATTAGCAGATAATGGAGGAGTAGTTGAACTTAAAATATTTTACAAGGGAGTTTTCAGAATCAGAGTTGGCAAACAGATTACCGTGCGAAGCCCCACCACTTCCACCTCATCACCTACTTTAATGACACCCTGCTCCACACGCCCCGTCACAACAGTGCCTCGCCCCTACATACATACACACAAACACACCGACTAGTACATCAGGTGGACTGTAGCCAAGGAAATCAATCAAGCTAGGAAATGCCACCCCGCACAGGGTCAATATCCTGTCTCTGTCAGTTGGGTCAGTGCAACCACGAGCAGGGTCTCTGCCCAAAAGACAACGGCCACTTAAGTCATGGGATACGCATCACCTAGGTACTGGTATAGATCACTCTCCCTCTTTCCCTATACTGCTGTCCAACTGTGAGGGCTGCGGCCATAAGGCAAGGTCTAAACAGTACACTCCATTCTTATACGTACCACAGTCAAGCCTATGATCCCTGACTCATCAGGCACCCAAGCGGCAGCTTGAGTGTTGCACCAATGGGTTATCACCTAGTAAAAGAATTAACTGAATCTTCTTAGCAATGTTCCTAGGGAGAGGGTAAGCTGTGCTGTAAAATTGCTGAATATCATTGCATTGACCACTTGAGCTGAGGTACAGGTGCACACCTGGATAGAGAAGACATCTTCGATGGGCATGAGAAAGGGCTTCTCCAGGTTGCGCTTCGGCTCAGGGATATAGTCATCTACAGCCTGCATCAGCTGAAGAATGGCCTTCTTGCCAATCTCCTCATTGGTGCCTTGTAGTGCTGATAGGGCAGATCCTCTCACTATGGGGATGTCGTCGCCAGGAAACTTGTAAAATGACAGTAACTCTGCAATCAACCGTGACAGATAGAGAGTGTTTGCATCTTAAGTGTATTGGGACATTGTTAAGTAAACTACCACTTCCACACAAACAAGCTGGGCATTGTACTAATACTTCAAGGCCCACCTGCATGCAGGAATAAGTGAATGCTCTATAAATGGCTGTGTCGGTGCATTAGACCCTAGACCAAGATCCCTGATGAGCCCAGATCATATCGATCTGCCCCAGTCAACTAGAGGTTCACTTGGGAAGAGTACATAAAATTCATTGCATCAAAGTGCCATGTAGACTAGATTTGGATTCCTACAGATGAAATATGAAGGTGTTGGTTAAAGGGATGCTGAACCATCATAAAAGTTCTAGGCAAAGAGTTGAAAGGCAAATGTACAGAGCTACTGGGTAACACAAAAAAAGGGACTCAGAACATGCAGAACAGTATCCAATTGAGGTGGAAAAGGGTTGCAGCTATTATACCACGCAATTCCATCTCAACAAGTTCCAATAACTCCTCATCTTCAACGACATCCACTTTATTGAGAAAGCACACCAAGGATGGCACTCCCACCTGCCTTGTTCCCGCGCCCACCCCAAACCCCGGCAAGCTAAGAGTCAGACACAAAACAGAGCAAACTTGAGTAAAACCTTCACCAATAAACCCCAAATCTTCGTGTTACTCGACGCATATTTGAACTAATGAAGTGGAACAACACTGGCCTGGATAGGATATGTAGTCCCACATGATTCACGTTTCTCCTGAAGCAGCTAGGTATCAACTTAACATCAAACAAGGTATCAAGCAACATAATCTGGCCAGATGTAGGGTGGAATTTTTTTTCCACACAGAACTAACCTGACGTGCAAGAAGAATATGCTCTTTAGTCTGGGGCATAGGTCCATCTGGTGCGGACACCACTAAAATGCCCCCGTCCATCTGTGCAGCCCCTGTAATCATGTTCTGCACCCTCCTCACCCTGGCTTCATCACACAAGTCCAAAAACTCAAAATGCAGAGTACGAGAGCCATGCAAGCATTATATATTATTCCTTCACTATTAAACTGATTTAATACCGATTGGAATACCGATTTAATACCATGAGGGGACTGGGGGAAACTTACCTTCACATAGTCAGCATGGCCTGGGCAGTCGACATGTGCATAGTGTCGCTTTGCAGTCTCATATTCCACATGTGCCTGGCAATCACCCACTCGTGCTGTTACTTACTCTTTCCAAACTTATATCACCCTCCACACTCCAGGCTCATTGCCGCCAGTTCTTGGTTAGCACTTGAGTTTGCTTTGATACAGCTAGCAAGGATTGAAGAGCAATTTGCAAACACGCTGATGGTTTAGCAAGAGGGATGCAGTCTCAAAATTGAAGTGCCCAGGTTCATGCAATTAACAAAGGGGTTGATAGGCACTCACAGTTGCAATGGTGATACCACGTTGCTTCTCCTCTGGTGCTTTGTCAATTTCATCAAAAGCTACTGCCTTGGCATTGCCCTGCTCTGACAGTACCTGTCAAAGCATTCCCAGATTAGCACATTAGGTACACCACCTTGAGTATGTAGTTTGGCTCAGAGATGAATGGGCACTTTTAGGTCTTGGAAGCATGTTGATTGAAATACAGTGAACAAGACTACCTGAGAGTGGGTGCTCCTTGTTTACGAGAATCGGACACAGAGTTGCAGGATTTGCGGAATTGTTTCACACATATAAATATAGGTTCATTGGTTTTGACCTGAACAAACTACTCTTGCAGTAAATACATCAAATGAGAGGTTCATTGATCCCAAAAATACTTGCTCAATATGCCAATGGTGAGAAAGAGGGAACAGTAACCTTGGTAATAGCGGCAGTGAGTGTGGTCTTGCCATGATCAACATGTCCGATGGTCCCAATGTTCATATGTGGCTTCCTGCCACCCCATCCCCCTTGATTCAATTTCCCTGCTGCATTGTGTCCCCTAAGAGTGGCTCATGACCATACCAGATACTGCAGTCCAAATGCAAGATTTGCTGCAAGACCCTGACATACCTTGCAACTAGGAATTAATAATTTTCTTAAAGCCTCACATGTTGAATACGAGAGACTTATTTTCCATTCATCAACTGGCACTGAACCATGTATGGTATCTTGCATCTTCGGATTAGAAACATGTCCTTCTAGCTGGGGTTACCAACCAACAGAAAGCAAAGCCCCAGTTGCTTAAATTGTTCAATAGCAGGGTTTTCCAGTGTGAGCCTCTCCCCCTTCAAGAGCCCCTTTCGATTTTATTTGCAGCCTTGGAATTGAACTGCCAAAAGATCAGGGGGAGGAAGCCTTCACTCAAAATGTAGCTGACCCCCTAGCAAATTCAGCGATTGTGCAACTACAAGCACGTGGTCAACCAAAGAATGCAAGTATGTCACCTTCCAAAAGTTTCTCGACCTGAATTTCAGAAGCCAGAGAGGGACAGAGGTGCGAACTCGACCATTGCACATTGTGATTGTGTCCAACATAAAATCCATCGCTCACTTAGAATTGTCATCTGTACTAGCGACTCGGAAATTCCAACGTGTGACAACTTACGTGCGAGAGAAGGTTGCCATTGATCTCTTTGACCAGAGCTCTTTCACGTAATCGCCCCATAGAGATTGACTGGCGCAGAGGCTCTCTGTGCAATCAAGAGGTTCTCTTAAGCTCCGACTGGAAGAAGCTAGGCCGGATGAACACGAAGCTGATGAGAAAGCCGCAGAAAGCCGGCTGAGCGAATGCGGCCTGCATGCCCGTGCTAATGCAGCCATGACCCACCAGAAGATGGTCAAGCCTCCCTTCCCTGCATTAATAGAGGGCCAAACGCATCTTCTCACTCTTGCAATCCATGCTTCCCACCAAGCTATCCTCGCGCCCCATCCTCCCTCCCCACTATATTCTCACTAAGAAACCGGATTCACGTGAGCGACAGGGTGATGAGGGAGGTCAGCTTAAACCCAAAGCCCTAGATGTCTTCCGCGGCAGAGTAAAACCTGACCAAGCTGAATCTGCCACGTCACAACCAAGGTGGAACAGTTCCTACCACTCTGGGGAGCTGCACAAACTGAAGGAGAAACATAATAGAATCTTATCGGTGAGCCAGTTGATGTAGTTGGTGAGCTTCACAATGGCGCTCTCTGGGCCCCTGTCTGGACTGTGGTCGTTGGGATCCTCATACGATGGTAAGATTTTCCTCTGATGTTTTCAAGTAGGTAGTCAATCTGTAGCCGGGTAATCAGCAACATGTTTGATTCACTTCTGAATGTGGAGGGGTCGGATTATGGTCTGAAAATTGCTGAGAGTGATTGACTGAAGTTGGTGATTGAAGTTGTTTCGTATATGTAATGCACCTTTATGCAGATTCTGTGGCAGAATGCAGGAAACTGCATTCGAGTTTCCTGCATTCGAGCCTGGCCAATTCCAGTCTTGCGATACGGCTGTTTGTTAATCAACGAGTTCTAGTTTGAATTCCATGGACTGCATCGTTTTCCCATTTGACTCGTAATGAGAGCTTTGAAGGATGGTACTGTGTGTTGGACCTAGAGGGTGTGAGGCTGCCATGTGTCCATAAAAGAGCACCAATTAGGCTGCATTTGCAGTGCAGCTCATTCTTCCGCAGGCCGCTAGGCACCGAAAAAACCAAATCAGAAACTGAAATTGTGCTGCAAGTTCCCCTGGAGTTGCGCTGTTCAATTCCCAGCTCTCAACCAAGTGGCTGCTTATGTGTATGTGTATAAGGGATGCGGAGTGGTTCAATCGATCGTAGAAAATACATAGCACATCACAGAATCCGATTTTTTTGAAGTCGTTGTATTGAAGGCACTGCAATCTGCAGGGTTGTAAGTGACACTTAATCTAAGCTTCACCTGTTCGAAAAACAGGTTCACTCCTTCAGTGGCCACCTCATTCTTGTGATTGCATAGGTTGGTCAATGTGGGGTGTAGGCAAGCAAGATCTTGGGTGGCCAACTCAGGAGCATTTAAGGACCAAAACCAACAGGGAACTGCGGAGGTCAATCAGGTCAGGCAGCCAGGATCGTCGCATGTGTCTGATGCTGCACTGCAAACTGCTAGGCACGATGCTTGCCCATGAAGTCTCATACACTGCGCTGATGTGGACAGGTTCCACACACTGGAATCTCTGTTCCTACCCAGCTGCCAGTCGATTTCCTCCACTTCTCCCAGTTGCGTACTGTGCTCTCACCTCCCTTGCCTCCTTGGGGTTTTGCACTTTCAATGTTAGAGTTAAGTTAGGTCTTGGGATGGGTTGATCTGAAGGTTTGATGAAACTGCACATCTTAGAGGTGGCTGTGTGGGAGACTTGCTTGCGCTCAATTGTTATCTACAGTACCACTCTTGACTACTGAAATGGTTGATGGTTCTAGTTACTTGTAGCTGCAAGTGTTATGATGTACACTACCACTAGAGAAGCAAATATTGGCACTTAATGGACATAGTATTGTATGGCAAGATAGGCAGAGGTACACGTCTGGCAGGAACAGTAGAGAGCGCCACCATGAGCACCTGGAGTGGCAAAGCATTGCGCTTCTCAGATACAGCAAGTGCGAAGGTGATTGCTGTTGTCGGAGCTGACACAGTGAGCCCCTTAAGTGGGACTACATGGGAAGACGTAATGCTGCACATGGTGAGGCTTCTTTGTAGATGAGGATGGTCTTTGTGCCATGTAGGGATAACACTACCAAGTTATTATTAAGAGTGCTCATTGAGTGTAATTTGACAAAGAAATTCTGATTACCATCTTTCGGCCTTTCTGATTGGGCTCTTAGGCTCCTCTTGTCTGGGGTCTGTAATGTGGAAGCCAAAGTGCTGGCAAAGGGATCACATGTACCTGTTTTCTAGCGGTATTTACTATCAATGCTCCCAGAAGTTACGAGTCCTGTTCTACTGGTGTACTGGATACTGGCGGAAAGTAGTTTCTTAAGAGTACCAACACCAATCACCCTCCCTACTATTCCTGCACATGATACATAGACATTTGCTACAGGACATGTAAGGAATTTCTCAACAGCTTCCCACATCATTTACCTTTTTGTGGCTCATTTTTTACATGTATTACTTGGACAGTATCAATGTTTAACCTGGCAGGTTGACACATTGTGGGAATTTTTGGATGCGGGATTGCAGGCACAACGATTGGGTTGGATTGACAGTAGTTTTGAGATGCTGGTGTTCACTGACGAGGCTCTCCTGTCAGGAAAAATTGGGCAGGAAATTGATACCATCATCAACAAGTCCAACATTGCAGTGATTGTGAGCGTCACAGACCCTGAGGCTGTGAAATTCGTGCAGAGTAGATTCTGTGGGAAGATATCCACGCTTGTCTGTTTTGACTCATCCCCAGAGCTGGAAACATTGCTGGGAGGGCTCAAAGTGAGACCCCTTGATCCAGTTGAGAGAGCCCTTGGTGCATTACCTGGAAGTAAGAGAGGAGAAGCAGTGAAAGTCTTGGGCATTGTGATGGAGGCATGGGATCGTGCTAGCAGTGATGACTTTCGCTTTGCACTGTTAGTGCTGGTTGACTCATATGTGACACCCGTCAAGCTGTTGAAGAACCTCCGAGCCACCAGCCTGGCATCCTTGCAGTGCATGGTGAAGAATTGTCGGTCACAAATTTTGGCCTGTCTCCTGAACCCTAACTGCCGGCAAGCCCTCAACTGTTTGACAAGTTGCTCACCTTCAGACCAAGTGTGCAGCTATCGCTGCATTGTGTCATATGAGAGCCCACTTCTGGAGGCTTTCTCTCTATGCGTGCTACAGAAGCACAACTGCCTGGGCTTGACGGCTGAGATCCTTATGCAACCTGACGTTCAACCATTAGCTGTGTTTCGAGGTGAGACTGTCAACCATGACATTGCTGAGGATCTCTTTGTAGGCTGGCTTGGAAGGCCAAAGCTGGCAGTTCGAGGAACTCAACCAGGCGAAGCCAAAGAGGCAGAAAAGATGGAGTGGAGCTGGCGGGTGGTTGCAGGACAAAATGCTGCTTATGACCAGTTCCCTTGTCAGTATCAGCTCTTCTACCGGGGCAAGGCCAAAGGTTCCATGTGGTATGACCCTGTATTTCAGGTGAGCACAGCTGATTCTCGTTCCATGTGAAAGAACATTCTAGGCCTCTATTTAGTCACTCGTTGAGTTTGTCTCATTGACATTCTTCCACTTGTGGGAAGATATTCAGGTGCAGACTCTTGATGGGCGCATGGTCTGGAGGAGACGACACTATCGAGTGAGGAGAGGTCAGACTGCAGGCACATTCTACTTCAGTGTACTGGACAATGGTGTGATTTCAAAAGAGTTCTGGAGGATAGTCGAGGTGATGGATGATTTATCATGGGGCCTCTTTTACTACAGTGGAGCTGCCGAGGCTGCAGGACAATCCTACACAGGTGCCATACTCGTCACCCCAGATGGGAAGTGGCCAGCGGAGCGTGAGACCGAAAGGTTGACTGCTGCCTTGGACCGGTGCGGCATCAAGTTGTGGGAACTTTACCGTGTGAATAATGCAGGCTGTGCAGACCCTCCATTAGGCATCCCAGAGGGTTCCTCATTGCATTGTGCCATTGCCTGATAGGGTAGTCTGCATGCAAGTGCAACCAGTCCTGTACCTCTCTGTATGTCCAGAGAAGCTTCCTGAAGATCTCAGGCATGTCCATTCACAGGAAATTATATCTCAGACCTGGTGTATAGAGATTCGGGAACACAAGCATGTTTCGTCCTCAGGGTTCCTGCCAGGTTGCTGCTTAGCTACAGAGACACCAGTTTAAATCAATGAATCTGTTGAGGTTAGTAAGGTGTATGTACTAAAAGAAATGAATTGGTACCAGGCATGTGGACCTTGACATTGACCAAAGGGCATGCACTGGGATGGCAAAAAGTCATCTAAAGCATAGAGAGATTTGGCTCAGGTCAGGGGTTCTGTGCCATAAATGCTCATCGTCCACTCCACCTGTTTTATTGTTGTGGAGTCCGCACTTTTAGGGGAATTTAAATGTGTCCTAAGAAAGATTTGTCAACTGATGTCCTGTCATCCTGAAGTAAGGATTGAACTCAAAATAGTTTCCTTTGATGCTGAAGAATTCACTGAGATAGTTCATGGTGCAAGTCCCCAGCGGTTTGAAAGCTATAGCTCTAAATTGTCATGACATCCCACACCCTTGTATCTTGTTTCCCTCACATTGTTGAGCATCCCTGCTTATGACATTCCCTGGTGGACAACAAGATCTTTTTATGCAGAAGTTCACTTCATTTGCTGGGTACTTTTGCAATGCATTTCAAAGCATCTTCGATCTCAGAAATCTCCATGAATAAAATGATCTGTGGACTAATAATTTCTGGTATACAACCCTCCCCCCACCTTTGCACAAACACACACACACACACTCTCTCTCTCTATAGGTGAGAAAAAGGCTTGGCACCACAGATCAAACTTGAGAAAGCAAAAATCTCAACCTCGGTCCTCACCCCATTCCATGTTGACATCTCCCAAACGAAAGAGAGAAGGAAAACCAACGTAAGTACGACTGAATTTGGCCCACCGAACAACAAAGTTGAAGATCCTCGATGTAACTGACCTTGTAAAAGTTGCTGGGATGGGGTTTAGGGTTTAGGAAGAGAGGGAAGTGTGATGGGTTTGGAGCTCTTGATGCAGAAGAGATAGGGGCGAGTTTAGAGGAATGCGCTCTGCATTGTGGGTCGCACCGTCGTCTATGGGCTGCCTGGCGCGCACGCTGTCCTCCCGGGCTTCGTGTCTCTCATTCGCGAACCCAATGTCCCCCTCGTCGTCGTGTACTTCTCTACATGCTGCTCCAGACCACCGCTTGCAGATATGGCATGTGTCTCCGGTGAATGAAACCGCATGTTTGTCTTCTTTGATGGAAATGCAGAGGATGTGTTCTAGATTGAGGTATGTAAAAAGAGTGAAGCGGCAGGTGTTGAGAAATTCTTGGAGGTGGGCAAGTGGGTTGAAGCTTAGCGCAGGTTCTGATAATGCATCTACATCTGCATCAAACAACTTAGAAAGCGTAGGAATTCATATGCGGTCATCTGTGGTAGCCTCAACATCCCAGTCAAGAAATCAACAGTTTCGTTCTCTTACCTTCTCTCAGAATTTTTGCAATAGCTCTGGTTTGAGGTCCCCTGGTAAAACTTGGAAACAAGCCACTTCAGTAGAAAGCCTAAGCGCAGAAGCCTCTGTGGCGCCCATCGCTTTGTCACCGTCGGTTTCAAATGAAGAAAGGGCGAACAGCAAGAGTTTTGAGAGATTAGCGTGTCCAGGATGCGGGATCTACATGCAGGACAAAGATCCGAAGGAGCCGGGCTTTTTCAAGCGCCCTGCTGCTCTTGATAAAGTATTGGACGATTTTGATGAGGCAGGGGAGGCTGAGGATGACGCTGACGATATATATGAAGATGAAGACGACGAATCTGATTTGGAAGAACTTGAGGCCAGCTTAGATGAAGGCAAAGGGGACGGAAAGAAGGATGGAATTCAGATGGAGATTCCGGACTGGGGCTTAGAGGAAGATGATGATGATGATGAGATTGACCTTAGAGAGGCCGGGTTTCAGCCGTGGAACGAGGTGGGGGGTAGCAAGCAGGCAGCCAAGGACGCTTGGCTAAACCTTTTCAGGGGAAAGACGCAGAGTGAAGGAGATGAGCCAATCGACTCGACTGATGAGGAAGAAAAGTTGGTGGTGTGTGCTCGTTGCCATGCCTTGCGACACTATGGGAAAGTGAAAGACGAGAGCCTTGAAAATTTGCTTCCAGATTTCGACTTTGAGCGTGTAGTTGGCAGCAGGCTGAAAAAAGCTTATGGGAGAAGGGCTGTAGTAGTATTAGTTGTGGACGGATCCGATTTTGATGGTTCATTCCCTCGTAAGGTTGCAGCGGTACTTGCTGAAGCTGAAAGAGACATGGGATCTGCCTGGCAAGAAGGCAAGCCTGGAAACTCCCCTCGCCTGGTAGTTGTGGTGAACAAAATTGACCTTCTCCCTCGCCAGATCTCGCCAGCCAGGTTGGAACAATGGGTTAGGCGAAGATCAAGGGCAGGTGGGGCGCCCCGGCTGACTGGTGTCCATCTTGTGAGTGCTTTCAAGGGTTGGGGTGTAGAGAGACTTGCTATGCACCTCAAGGACATGGCTGGGCCCCGTGGGGATGTCTGGGTTGTAGGAGCTCAAAATGCAGGAAAGTCATCGCTTATTAATTCTCTAGCCAGGATTACAGAGGGCAAGAAACGTTCACAGCTGACGGAGGCCGCTGTACCTGGCACGACATTGGGGGTTTTGAAACTGACAGGCATTTTGCCTGCAAGAGCAAGGTTATTTGACACACCAGGGCTGCTGCATCCCCACCAAATCACCACGAGGCTCAACCGGGAGGAGCAGAAGTTGGTGCAGGTCCGCAAGGAGCTCAAGCCCCGAACTTTTCGTGTAAAGGTGAGTCAGTCGATTATTTCATCATTGGGAGAGTATCTTGTGGGTTTGTATGGCAGCCCATGTGCCCATTTCACCTCTGACATTTTGTGGCTTTTGGCGTTGTGATGGCTCTCTATGTATTATTCATTGACATAGTAATATAATTGGCCATCCTCGTTGCTTTGTGCTTTCATCCTCAACAAGCTGATGACTGGTTATTGTGCTAAGACTCTCTATGACTCGTCCATTTGTCAGAAAGGTGGAGCTGTGCACGTGGGCGGACTGCTGAGATTGGATCTGGTAGACGCACCTGCAGAAAGCATTTATATTACAGTATGGGCATCTGCCCAGGTTCCTTGCCACATGGGTAAAGTTGAAACGGCTGAGGAGCTCTTGGAGAAACATATTGGAGAGCGGTTGAAGGTCTCTCTCTCTCTCTCTCTCTCTCTCTCCCTCCCTCCTTTCTGTCCAAGCTGGGCACAGGCCACAAGGCTACTGCAAACAACGTCTTAAGAGTACATTCTCTCCCTCTGCCCAAACCGGGTGCAGGGTCTATGGCCACAAGGCTACGCCAAACAATGTCTTAATTAGACATGCTCTCTCCCTCTGTGTTTCAGACAGGTTAGGAGAGACACAGGTGGGGATCTCAGCGTAGTTGCTGCTTGGACAATCTTTTACTGCATGTTGTAAGCATCCAGAATTTGGAGCCTGTAGGTTCCCTTCTTTGTCCTGAGTTTCCCTTCAACTGTAGCCATGTGGACCTGATAGGACTATTGATGCATCCCCTTTCTAATTGCCAGGAACTTATTTTGCAAACGCGCTATTTCGTAAGTCAACTCTCTTTGGTTGGGCTTCAAATACTCGGGAAGGTGCTTTCCTGCCATTGATTGGGTTCTTTGGATTGTTGCAGCCTCCGATGGACAAGGAGCGGGCAGCTGAGTTGGGGCCCTGGGTAGCGCGAAGAGTCACAGTCTCAGGAGACAAGTGGGATGCCAGTAGTGTGGATGTGGCCATAGCTGGGCTAGGTTGGGTTGGAGTTGGCGTGAAAGGCACTGCGATTTTGCAGGCTTGGACTTATGAGGGCGTGGCTGTCACCACCCATGAGGCCATGGTCTATGACATGGCCTCTATCTTTGAAAAACCCGGGTTCACTGCAGTAAAAGTACCTAGTAAACCCGGAAAGAAGTCCAGTGGGCACAATGAGAAGTCTAGGGAGGACCTAGTTACTGAGGTGGTTTAATTGTTCTGTTAGATGCACCCATCCACCACCAATGCATGTTCTGCTTGGATGTGAGGCATTTCTCCTTAGGTTCTCACCATGTTGGGAATTGCATCACTGTAATTGCGTATGGTTGATACCACCACATGTCACCACATGTCAAAGCTTTCCCTGTGCTTGTTGCGGAGTTCATTGAATTTGTGGAGATCCAAAAAGTGGATTGTATTGTAGATGGAACAATATACAGGTCCTTTATGGTAGTGTACACATTGCTTTTTTCTGGTGCTGCTGAGTAAATCATTTTCAAATGCAAAAGCGCATTTGTCACTGTTGAGTCAGTGCTGGAAGAAAATAGAGTCATAACTTTCATTCTTAGTTGTCCATTGGTGTTGGACGTGTGGCCTCAGAATTTTGTGTGGCCTCCACTAAGCAAATGATTGGGAACGAAGATTGTGCACATTAGCTGGTAGCTCAGCTGGTAAGTGCAGTGTGTCACCTTGGGGTTTGGGGCTCAAACCCGCTGCCCTGCCCCGCGTGTGGGATTGTTCTCGACGGTATGTCTGGGCATTGATCGTCCTGTAGGCCTCATGGCCCATAAATGAAAGGGGGTTAATTTTCCCCCCTCAAGGGCCTGAACTGTGGGCTGTCGCTCCCAGGTTACCTTTAAAAAAAATAAAAAATTAAAAGATTTTGAACGCAAAGCGCTGATTAAATTTTGTTGGAGATTCCACCTTTGCAGCAGGAATGAGATCAACATACGAGAAATCAAAACCGTGCTCAATGATGAATAATTGGAGAGAACTTTCTGGAGCTCACTCTTCTCTGAAGCTTAAATTACATATACTTGTCCTATGCTTGAAAGCACAAAACATTCTTGAATTGGACAGTCATGCAAGTTGCATGTTGCAAGTTGCTTCTTGTCGCTAGCTGTAGTTGGATGCGCACCCTATGCCTTGAAATGACCATCTGGAAGAGAACATAACAATTATGTCCGGTACCCTGAAAATGGGGAGGTGAGAGACACTGAAAGTGGGTGGGGTGTGCGGTATAGGTCAGAGAGAATGGAAGCTTAAAGTTACACTAAACATCAATAATGTCAAGAGCATTTGCATTGTGAGGATCACCATCTGCCTTACTGCATGCTTGGCACTGTAGCTTGCCTTGCCCCTTACAAGCCTTGCATTGTAAAGAGGTTGAAGTGCTTCTGTCTTGAGCAGCCAAAATCTCAACCTTCTGAAGCCACCCTGAACTCCATCTTTCCCTCTCCTGTTATATGCAGATCCATGCGTGTTCTATGTTAGACACCGAGCCCAGTGTGCCCAATTCAATACATTCACAAGGAATACTATGTGAAGTAATGCAACTGCAAGCCCTATCCTCTGGATTTCTTTCTACAGAAACAGCTCTTACATCTATGTGTCATTGATTTGAGATACGTTTGGATATCTAAGTAGTGGAGCGGCCATACTATTGTTGGGTAACTTTCAGAAACATGAAGGACCTTTCTCAACAATCCTGAAGAGAACAAGAGAAGGCACCTTTAGGTTTTGAGAGTTGACCCAAAACCTTGTCGTCTCATCACATGTGGCCACCATTTCCAAGAACCAATCCTTCCCAGACCCTCTCCGTTTTGAATGGATTCGAAAATGTCGCCATCCAAAAGTGCTCTCCATGGCAGTCCACTTTGATCCTGTAGCCCACCCATAAACAAAGATGTAGTGAATGGGGGAAAAGCATGTAATATAGTTCACTCCATGTAGAACGGTCGGTCATGACAAAATGTTCCGCAATAACCTAGTGACCAGCACATCCACATGCAGTTACACTTGCATCCAAAATATCACCTACATTTCTCAGATCCTCGTTCTGCTCTGTATTTCTTTGCCTCTTTCCTTCTTCAAATCCATTTTACTAATGAAAAAGGTTCTGACATTTTGCCAAATATCTCAAACTGGAACCGATGTCTCATCTGAGCTCACCCAAGTGCCAGAGGAAGAGAGGTATGGTTGTAAAAGAACCCCATTGTTCCTAGAGGTCACAACTGAGCAAAACCTTTTACAAATTTCCTTTAAGGCCAGCAAAGAACCACTACTCACCACCCTGTAAATTTTACTCACTGCAAAGTATGGCTTTTTGCCAAATGCCTCAACAGCCCAGCATCCGTGGAACTGAGGCTTCTTAAGTTATTCTGCTGGTCTCACCTACCAGTCTCACCTGGAAATGACTGCCATAATCACTCATGATACCTCCACTTTCAACTAAGCTAAGAGAGAGAGAAGGGGGACTTACCAACAATCCGGTCTAATGCGACAGGATTCCTCTTGTGATAGCCACCTCGAGCAAGCTTTCCCTGTCCACCACACTTGTCGCAGGACACTTCACCTTCACCTGCCAACATGCACATAGCATCCGAAAGGGTCTGAGGAATAGAATTCCGGGCAACTTCTACCAACTCCAGCACAAACCATCTAACTATTGTCATCCCAATGTTGCTCGGCGATGCACCAAATGCTAAAACTACATATAGAGCACATGCTACTCAGTCATCGTACCAATTGAGGTGGAAGGTTGTTGCACTCAGCGGGTGACTGCAGGTATCTAATCAGAAGTGCACAGCCTGCTCTGTATGTCAGAATTACTGGTCGCATGTTTCCTGATTTTGGGAAACCGCACTGCAATTTGACTGGATAAGAGTGGCCAGGATGTGGAACACAAAAGAAATGCGTTCGAAGACACAATCTTGATAACGAAATTTCAAAGTGAGGTGCTTGCCCTTTAGTTCTACAAAGCCAATTCCCTGCTTACGACACATTCAAATCCTGCACATGGCCTTCAAGACATCAAAATAATCACAAAAGTTTCAAATCTGTCTGCCAAATGCCACACTGGCTGAGATGCAACGCCAACCTCTACAAAACCGGCAGGGCACAGGAGGGTACAACGCAGACAGAGGCTTCACAAATTGGTTCTCCAAGCTGCTGTCCGCTGAGACTGCTCCCCTGGCAGCATTGTTGCTCCCGGATTGCACCAATGCCCTGAAAAACTGATGGGGAGGAGGAGATGGCAGCCTCATCATCGTCGTCGTCGTCATCAGGCTTCAGATGTTGCTGGATTTCGATGCAGCTTGCCCAAATTAAACCAGAGGTGATGCTATGTATACTCGAGTATCTTATTAGCACCTTACAAGACTGCTACCTATACCTATCGGCAGTAACCTTGTCCAATCTACAAGATTCGGCCATCATCCCCAAGCAAAAACGCGGGAAGCCCAGATGTGAATGGTCAAGGAGGCGAGGAGATTCAATCTGGGTAAGAGATTGTCGTCCAGGGTATTCATCTTGTGGGTAGCAAAGTTTCAAAAAGGGGTAATGGCGTTGCGTATGTCGTATTGCACAAAAAGTCAGAGTGCAAGGCTGCAGGATCCAACGGTGTAGATGGCCGCCATAGATTTTCTTACCCTAAGCCGGTCTGTGAGCTCTTTCCATGGCACAGGGAGCGAGATACGGAGACTGGTGAGTACGATGGTTTCTGCATCCTCGAACATTGTGTAGAATGTCGATGTAGTAGCTCAGTGGTCGTTATGTACTGTACGATGGAGCGTGCAGTGCGTCCGTGCATGTGAAAGCAAATTACTGCCAGAGGCCTGTGAGATCTTAATTACATGTCCAAGCGGAGGCTTGTACACGATGAGATCGAGAAAGGTACAGAGGCTTGAAGCATTTTGGCGAAATGTAGTGCAAACGAAGCCTTGCATCTTTCGCGGAGGTGAGGGAGAGAGAATCGTTGGGAGTGAAACCTTGGCCTAATCCAGGGAAAATTAACAATCAAAGAAAAGAGGTGCTTATGGGGGAGGCAATGAAACGCGGGAGATTTACTCTCGGAAGGCAGTCGTCTTTGGCACCTGAAAAGGAGAATGATAGCTCGGATTTAGGCCAAGATGAATCCGACAGTTTGAAGTCAGCAAAGGATCTGGAAGCTGTATCCGAGTTGCTCTACTCTGCTTGCAAAGGAGATGTTGATGGCGTCGAATCGTTGCTGGCCAAGGGCGTAAACGTTGATGCGGCAGATCTTGATGGTCGAACAGCCTTGCATTTGGCAGCTTGCGAGGGTCAGATGCAGGTGATCGAGCACCTCGTTAACAAAGGAGCGAATCTCAACCTTGCCGATCGGTGGGGCAGCACGGTCTGTAACTAAGTCCCACACTCTCTTATAAACTGAAAATTTCAAGACTATCACCGACATTTTGTTGAAGTGAATATGCGTACAGGTAGGCACAGTTTGAGTGTGTTTCTTCCTATAGTTTCAGCTCTCTTTCTTCCTCCACTCCCTCGCAGGCTGAGAGTTGTGAAAGGCGCTTTTCGCTTTACTTATGAAGACTCTGCGGGCAGTTACAAAGCACGATGTAAATCCAGACTCAGATCATCAGAGTTTTGAATCTGAGAGGTCCTTCACGTGGTGTTATTTAAAGACTTTCACCCCTATCAGGCCGGCCAACTTAACAATGTATAATTGACCTTGTTTGTGTGGCTAGGACAGGTAGTCAATAAATGTGATGTCCTTGTGAGAAGTGAAGTGAAGGGATGTGTTTCCACAGCTGGATTACTTCTTCATGTGTTCTGATTGCAATGCTAAAGGCCGAAGTTCAGATGTGATCAAGAATCTTATGGTATTCTACACCAAGAAAACAACGAATGACAGTCAGAGTTTTAAGATACGCAGTAGAACCTCACAGTAAGGTAGTCCACTAGACCAAGCTTCCTGCTTCTTTACGTCACAAGTCTAGAGTATGATAACCATAGCTAATTGCAGATCTGTTGGTTGCAGCTGCCCCATTATATCCAGTCCTCCTTAACACTCTATTTGTGCATGTTTTCGGCAGTTCACCTACTAAGAGTATTCACCATCTTAGAGGATTGGACAAGCTGATGTTGAAGTTGAAAGTGTTCTGCTGTATTGTGATGCCCCTTACGGCAATCCTTTTCTCTGTGCCTCATATGCTCTGGGTGGAATGTGTGAATGTGGCAGCCCTTGGGCGATGCAGTGCATTACGATAGAGTTGAAGTATCCAAGTTTCTCGAAGCACGGGGGGCCAGATTACCTGTACTTCCTTGACCCCACTTGCTTCAATGTGTGAATTCAGTCACTGGGAACCAATTGTGAATAATTTGCAGCAATATATGAGTGGCCATTAGACAAACTCTCCTACCCTTTGGATTCAATACAGCGGCTGATTTTGCATTGTTTCTGGTTGGCTATCTAAGGCATAAAAGCTGTAGAAAGGGGTTCTTCATGGAGCTAGGTGGATTGCTTCTGACATGGTTCATGAGCTATATCAGAAATCATCAATGCGAGTGCGGACCCAAAAGGAGGTGCCCGAATATGAGATCAACCCTTCTGAGCTGGTGTTCAAGGATAGCGAATATAAATTGCCGAATGTAAGTCAGGCTTTTTATATTGTTATTTTGTTGCTGTTGAGGATGTGTAACACACCAAAGATTATTGATTTTTGTCAAATCTGAGAAAATAAGGAAACTCGGAACAGGATAAAGACCAAGTAGGTGATATTGAATTTTTAGTAGTTGAAGTGTTCAGATTAGTTTGCATGAACTTATGGATTTTATTCCCTGACACATGTTGGTGTGCTCATCTTGCATCTACCCCTGCGGATGGTAGTTGGCTTTTGCTAAGAATGTGTATTTCTAGTAGTTTCGCACTCATGGCGCTAATGTCATTGGACAAACCTTTCAAACAGAGAGAGTGTGTATTTCTAAGATGTTTCAAACACACACAGGCTGTCCAGATCAACTGAAACCTGGCAAGGACAAGCATTGAGGGTGTAGTCCAATAGGAAACCAGAGCCAGCTTTGCAAGCAGGGTTAATGAAACTCAACTCAAACTTGCCAGGGTTGTCACAGGGACTCGAGTGCTGATTTATGCGTTGACCTGCATATCGTACTAGGATGTATGAGATTATACCAGCAGTCTAATTCTACGCCACCAGATTACAATAGATGTGTCAGCTGTGACTGCTGTTGCATAGGAAAAAGCGGGGGAGAGAATGTACTCATAAGACCTCTGCCGTAGCCTTGTGGTCATAGACCCCACCCAGACGGAACAAGAGGGAGAGGGAGGTTGAGAGATTTAGTCACAGCATTCGATGTGTGGATGCAGCATCGGGTTGCAACCTGGCATGGGACAAAAGTGGCTGTGAAAGCGCTTTCCACTATTGACATCTCAGACGAGGAGACACTGTACGCCTAGATCTTCTTCTTCTTTTGTTTTGCTGTTGTTCTTGGGTTAGGGTCTTTCTTCTTCTTCTGTTCTCTTAAAACAATCTGTGATAAGATAAAGTTGTGAGAGGTGAAGATGCCAAGACATGGAAAGACTTGAGATTGGAAGGTTAGTGCTCAGAGGCGGGGAGGGGCCAGATTTGGAGCTATGAAGACAGGAGTAGGGCTGGTTTTGAGAGTAGTAACAAGGCAGATAGATAGACAGACAGATGGAGAGACAAAAGAGGTGCTTTAGAGGCTAATAAAGAACATTTTTGCAGAGTCTTCTGCAAAGCTGAATTTCATGGCTGCCAAAAAGCAATGGAGAAGTCTCTGTGAATTGCTTGCAGGCTGTGGTTTACGGAGGAGCTCGCGCTGTTGCAAAAACTGCGGCATCCTAATGTGGTGCAGTTTCTTGGAGCTGTTACTCAGAGTGCCCCCATGATGATTGTCACTGAATTCTTGCCTCAGGTATGTGTTTTCTTCACTCCTTGATTACGCTTGATTAACTTAATCTCCTTCAGTAGCTTCTAAACATAATTATGGTGATGTCAAAGAGTGGTGTGTTTGCAGGCCATGGTATCTTTGGCCATGAAGCAGCAAACATACATAGAATGTTCTCCTTGATAGGTTAATTTCTCAAACAGTCAGGGTACAGTCCATGGATCTGAGATTAGCGACTTGCACTTCCTGTTGATTAATTCTCTGCCTACGATGGCGTGTGTTCTTGGACAGATGGATCTGGGCAAGTATCTGCATGAGAAGGGATGCTTGGAACCAGAAAGGGTGATAGCATATGCGCTTGATATTGCTAGGTTTATGAATTGATCCCTCCCCAGTACGACGTTGATTTTGTGACCTGTAGGATGATGTGCTACATCTTGCCGGTCAATGCTCTTTATCTGTGTATCTCTGCCCCCATCCAACCATCATCTTGAGCTAGTCTCTGTCGAATTCCGGATTCAGTCTGTCCCTTGTCCATGACCCCTACCCCATGCGTATAGCCCTTCTCCTTCTCGCCCCTTTCTTACTATATCTCGTTTGAGGTGGATGATTTTCTTTCCTGTAAACAAATGTTTGATCACATGTCATTTGTGAATGTTACATCCACCAATACAGGGGAATGAACTATTTGCATGAGCACAAGCCAGAGGCCATCATCCACCGTGACCTTAAACCCAGGTGAGGTTTGTTTTCAAATAGTACCTTTGCGATCTCCTATGTCCATGTTTGCAGAAGGGTGCATTCTCATGCAACATCATTCATGCGTATTAGCCCTGAACAGGGCGTGAAGTGAAACCTGGACAAGGCACACAATGATCACATGGATGTAATTGCAGTGTGTGATATGAACTAAGCAATTGCAAATTGCTGGTAAATAGTAGCATCGCTGTTGCCCAAGCTGCCTAAAGTACCAGTGGTCCTGTGGGTTGAAGAGGCGCTGTGATTCATGTTTGCTTTGGCTTGCATCCTCCTTTTCCTGTCCTTGTGTACATGTAGTGGATGAAGTAATGTGCCGATATTGCCTGACAAAAATACCCTGATACAAGAGGCAGGGAGTAGCGGTGGAAAGGAGGGGCTGAGTGAGTGAGTGGGTGTGGATTGAAGTTGACAAGTGAGCCGTTGCCGTAGAAGGTACCAGCAATCTGTTGAGGGACGGCAAACACCTCAAGGTAGCCAATTTTGGGCTGAGCATTCCGACCTACGACTCCGATCCGGTTCACAATGACTCACCGCATCTGAAACCGAAAGGCACATCTTGTATGTTTTCCTCTCTTCTCCACGAGTGCTTATACAGATGTCCTAGCCATAGCTTCAAGGATTTATATGTCCAATATGGATTGTCCTTTTGCCAAAGTGCATTGGCAGTTGGGCTCCTAGCACTCTGGTGTCATGCACAAGTTATTTAGCTCCACTTCTTTGAAAGCAGGCCAATGTTGGGCACTGCTGTAGGGCTGGGCTCTCCCCACAACAACTGCATGATAGAAATGACCCATCCATGCATAAAGCTCTATTCCAAATGGTAGTGCAGGTCGCTACATGGCACCCGAGCTGTATCGGAATCATCCCCACGATAAGAGCGTGGATGTATTCTCTTTTGCTTTGATTGTTCAAGAGGTTCCCTCTATCCCTTCTCCCTTCTGTCTTCGGCTCTCTAGAACTTGTCCCAGCAAGCTAGGAACATGAAAATTGTTTGTAATACTTGTCATACATTTGTAGCAAATGTGTTGCGTTTGCTAGGAGGAAAATTACTACAGATCTTGGTTATCTGCCCAGTAAATGTCAGTTGCTCTGGATTGGTGTGGGTGTTGCACATGCTGTTTTTGGAAGTTTCCATGTGTTTGCTTGTAATGTTTTTGAGATTGTTTTGTTTGAGGACCCAAGAGTGATGTTGACCTGGCATGGGGTGGCTGTATAGATGATGGAAGGATCTCCCCCATTTCATTTTCAGCCACCAGAAGCAGTCGCCAGGGTTTATGCCATCGACAATAGGAGGCCTCCATTCAGGCACCATGCCCGACGGTACCCAGGTGGCCTGAAAGAGTTCGTGCCTCATCTCACTTGTGTAAATTTTTCAATTTTTTATTGATGCACCAGATAATCTTCGGTGCTTCCAAGGACACTGCATAGAGTTACTTGAAGAGGATGTAGTCCTTTTCCAGTGTGAGAGAGGAGAAAGAGAAGAAATCAGTCATTTATTCCTGATTGTCGGGGTTTATTGACATGTTCTCAAGTCTATGAATTGCTCTATGTATTGCATGTGATCATAAAGGCTTCTTCTAAGCTCTGTTAAGAACAGCAGGGATTTGCTTATAAGAGAGAAGTTTTTTTGAGGCCAAGCAGATGTCCAATGAACTCAGATTGCTGTGTCGAGAGTTAGTACCATACATATAGCTATGGAGTTCGATGAACTGTGTTAGTCTCCAAACTGAAAGTGAAAGTTTTTTTGTGGTAACAGACTGATAGAAGAGTGCTGGGATTCCGATACCGCAAAGCGACCAAATTTTTCCCAAATTATCAGCCGGCTCATGACAATCCAAGATGAATTCGGGAGCAAGAGATGTTGTTGGGTCACCATGAGATGCCTGTCATGGGCACCTCTCGAGATGGCATCATTCGTGATACACCGTAAAAAACTAATGCCTGACAGCACCACTGCCTCGTCCGTTTAGGAAGTGTAAGACGCCTCACTTGAAGTATGTTGAAGTATGTTGACTGGACTCAGTATATTGAGCTTCGCTTTGTGTTGATTCCAACATAGTTCTTAAGTGTGACAGTCAACTTGTATCTCAGGAATGGAAGTTAGATCTTTGTGACTTTCAGAGGTTGCAATCTCTGTGCTGGACATTTTCACTGTGTACCTCGTGGGCATGAATTCATTGTTCTTCCTGGATTCTTGGAAGGTTCTGTCTGCTTGTCTTTGGGTCAACAATCTTTCCTTAAAAGATTCTTCTAGGCAAGAGTATGTATGATGATGAAGTCTCCAAGTTGGCATGTCATCAATGAATCGACAGCAGTGGCATGGGCCTTATCTCGGATGTGACAGAAACAAGACCATTAACCAAGTCTGTTTCATAATCAAGACATGCAAAGAGTTTGACTCAGAGCAAGAACTAGATATTCAATAATAGATATTTCCTGTGGTAGGCACCTTGAGCAGGAACTGGCCTGTCCATCACACATGTCAAGGGTCCCTCCAACCTCACATGCCAACGTGCAACCTTATTCTAACTGTGCCCTATCGACATGAGGAAAATCGGTAACAGCATATACACAGAACTTGGACAGAGTCTTCAAGAGGCTTCACCAATGGTCCGACTATCCCACGACACTTATTACCTGGCATCCCGGATTGCACCGATGCCCTCCAATGAGGAGAAGATGGCTGTAGAGAGTACTTTCCCTTTTCAAGGGTTTGCTCATCATTGTTGTTTCAATTTCTTTCTGACATCTCAATGTTCAATATATCACACCAACTATGTATCCTTAGCTTTGTGCTTTGTTATATTGCTATAATGGTGTTGGTCACTGTAATGCGGCTCAGTCTCTGGATAGCCTATGAGTCAGGATCAAGCGCTTGGAGTATGGCATTGGGGATGAGATCCGGGGCTGGGGCCTTGGATTTGGATAAAGCTTTTAGGCAGGAGTCATACAGGTCTGTTGTGAAAAGATCAAGGATACGGTCCGTGGTGGAGCCACGCTTTTCCAGTGAGAAGCCATCGAGGTCACGCCATGGATAGTGTTTGGCTTTACAAAGGGAGTTCGGTGTGTGTTGGCTAGTCACTACTACGTTTAGGGGGGGTTGGCGACGCCCATAGCCCCCCCGCGCCAGACGCGCCGACCCCACTACGACTGCAACATCACACAAGGGCCCCGGCCCGGCCCCGCCGGCGCTGAGGTGACGTTGTGGCACCTTGCGATGCCACAACGTCGCCGGAATCGGGGGCGTGACCGTGTTGTCCACCGTAAGTGGATAGCATCGTGGATAGCATCGTGAGAAGTAGCAGAACTTGATGTATCAACGGGGTGAACGAGAATCGGATTGGAAGCATAAATTACAGCAGAAGAACCCTCATTGTTGGTTGCTATATATTTTGTCCCTGATATAACATGAACAACAAGCTTCAATTTCATAAGCAAAGAAAGCGCAAGCTGAACTCTTTTTTTTTTTCTTTTTTTTTCTTTTTTTTAATAACGAAAGTGGAGGTAGCCCTTAGAAACTTTATTGACGATTATTGTTGGGAAAAAAATTAAAACCCACATATGCCCGAAGGCTGCCATAAGGCAGAACACACGGATACTGTGTTGGAGATCCCAGGAGAGCAGTGCATTCTCACATAAAGTGACATGTCTAGAAACAGTAGCTATAGAACTAGGGCAGAGAGCCTATTCTATCATGTAGACACGGAAGAGTAATGACCAAGAAGCGTTGATCCCAAGATCTAGTGTATGCCTAAAGGCTAGTGTGTGCCTAAAGGCTGAGAGAAAGCGGTTGCAGGCGTGGGGCATAGGCAAGTAGAGAGAGAAGTGTTGACAAAGTATATGCCCATCTATCTATCAAAGTCTAGGCGAGCCCTGGATGCCCTGACATGTTTCTAGTCCATGTCCGATTTGTCAAATTTAGGCGAGGCCGAAGAGGAGGGACCAATGATGTTGCCATGATGCTGGTATGGTGGAAGCCCACTCACATGAGCCAAGCTCAGAGCATCTGCAAATGAGTCCGTGTCGTCCCCATGTCTCCTCGAAAGCTGCGAAGAGCGTGAGCCTACGTTGAGGCGCCCTGGCGATATCTGTACATAGTTTAGCCCATGCATTTTTGGCAGCCACTGTCGGATCAAAAAAGACCTGAATAAGGATTGCAGTTGCCGAGGTGTTGGAGGAATCCAGAGTCCATCTATATCTAGCTTTCCACAATTGCCAAAGAGTAGCACTTCGGAGGGTCTCAAAAACAGGACAGTCACATGCTTTAGCTTTGACAGCCTGGTTGTAATGAAGTAGCAGAGATAGTGGACCGGATGAAGGAGTCCCCCAAGGGCGGTAGAAGGTAATAACCAAGGGCCATACTGCCCTGGGACCTGTGCAATGAAGAAAGCAATGCTCCAGGGTTTCGATGGTATAAATAGAGCAACAATTGCACAATAAAGCATCCTGAAAGCTCAAGAATTGACCAACCTTCAAAACCCTATTAGCTATCTGCCAAAGGAAGGCACTAACTTTCGCTGGTTTTGTCTTATCCCAAACAATTTTCCATAGACATCCCCATTTCTCCTGCCTGAAGTTAGCATGACTCCAGCTGCCGTTCCATTTTGCCTATAATGGAGCTGTCTTGAGGAGAGATCTCTATAGGCTTTTTTTGCAGAATAAGAGAAGAAGGTTTGTGGCTTCCCCCCCAAGTTCCCTTCAAATTTCCAAAGCCATTCAGCGGGATCTAGCTGTAGATTTTGGATCTCATGTCCACCTATCCAGGCAAATGTCTCTATGGCAAGCCAAGAGAGTATTGGAATAGTTGGAGGGTGTGACGGGTTGAAGTCTTTTGAGGGGGCAGACCAATGGCAGATACGAACAGGTTTGGCCAATGCTGCAGGGAAGGAAAGCTTATCCGTTGAGGCAAGGGAAAGAGCACCAGAGAAGGGGTCGGGTTGGGAATCCATACCCTTTAAGCAGAGTGCCTTGAGAGTCAGAGATGTAAACTATGATATTCTGCTGAGCTTGGAAGAGGATCCATTGACCAGGGCAGACGGGGATCTCCCCAGCCCTGGGAACGATTTTCTAGGTGTATGGGACTTGTCTGATTATTGTGTTAATGCCTGACCTGAGTCTGTGAGCTCCCAGGGCAGTCTGGAGGGATTGAGGAGTACTATGCCAAAGATCCCTGATTTGGGAAATGCCTCTAACATCCCATGCAGCCCATCTTTTTGCCTGGTTTTTCTCTTCCCCAGAGGGTTTTGCCGAGTTAAGGAATAAGTGTTGTCTGAGGGTTTCTTGGAAGGTTTTTGGCGCATGTTTAATGAGAAAGGGCCTGAATTTGTTCCAAGAACCTCAGATAGAGGCCCATAGGGGGGACCCCGAGGTTTTGTGTCTAAAACCTTGGGAGATCCAACGAGTGGAAGGGGCCCATGAGACAGCCGTGAGAGGAGAACTAGTGGAAATATTGTTGGAGACCAATAGTTTCCACCATCCCCCTTCAGGGCCCACAAAACGAGGGAGCCATTTACCCAGCCTCCATTCGTTGATCATCGGAGATATTATTTCCAAAGGTGTGGCCTAACAGCGTCGTTGTTTCCCCATCTTTAAGCCATACCAGGCCTAGACCACTACCCCAGGTAGGTAGAATGCCGATAGCAGATTTGGATGAGTCTCCTACTAGCAGAGCTTTGGTCTTGGACCAGTTCACTCTGAATCCAGACAAAGTTGCAGAATTGCAGAATGGTCATCTCAGCAGCTTTGAGGGTTGAGGGGTGTGCTTCTAAAAGGAGGAATGTATCATCCACAAACATAGAGTCCTTGACTTGGATCCACATCTGCGATTTTGGGTTGTGCAACTTCAGGCCTTTGATTAACAGGTTGTCATCAAGGAGGTAGCCGAGTGCATCTGCCACAAAGAGAAACAGGAAGGGTGCCAGAGGGCAGCCTTGTCTTACAGATCTCCGCAAGCAAAAAGATTTAGTTACATGTCTGTTGATGATAACCTGGCTGGAAGCATTGAGAAGGAGAATTTGGACCCATTTACATAACCTTGAGGTAGGCCTATCTTTGTCAAGACTGAGAGCAGGAAGTCCCAATCTACCCTATCGAAAGCCTTCTCGAAGTCCAAGAGCCAAAGGGCTAGTGCTTGATTAGATGCTTTTGCATAGGATGAGGCCTCTTGAGCTAAGAGGACATTGTCTAGAAAGTAACGCCCTTTAATGAATCATGCTTGACCTCTTTTGCCTTACAGGAGTGGACTGGGCTGGGGGCTCATTTTGCATTCAGGTTTCAAAGATTTCACTCGTGAAAGGTAGGGTAGCAGGGATTGTAATCTCCGTGCGAGGGCCTTAGCTATGATCTTATAAGAGTCATTAAGCAATGTGATGGGTCTATAGTTGTTAATGTCTGCCCTATCCCCTTTCTTGAACAGGAGAGATATGACACCTTGGGACATTATGAAAGGCATAGTACCCTTGACTTTGATCTCGTTTGCCATGTCACAAAGGTCAGCGGATATTTTGGGCCAGAGTGCTTTGTAGAATTCTACAGGCATCCCATCAATATCCGGGGTTTTATTGTTGCTCATTTGCTTTAGGGCAGAGCCTAGTTCCTTAGGTGTAAACACTACCTCCAGAGGAGGAGTATCAGAGGGTTTAACCTTCAGTGGCTTGCAGGCAGCGAGCTAAACGTGAAAAGGCCAGAGGGTCAGGGGATCTTTTTGAAAGAGCTGCCTGAAGTGGGAGAAGGCTATATTGCAAAGGTCTTTGGGGATTGAGGATTTTGTTCCATGGAGATCAGTATAGAGCTCTGCAATATTTTGGAGAGATCGTCTCTGTTTCATCTTTTGAAAAAAATACTTGTACATCTTTTCCCCCTTTGCTGACCAGTTGACACCTGCCTGCATCTGCATTTTTTGTTCTTGAAGGAGGTGGAACTTTCCCAGATTCATACGGGCTTCAAGGTAAGTTTGAAAGGTATGTTCATCGCAAGTGTTGTTTTCAATACTCTTTTGATAGACACTGAGGCATTTTCTTAGGGCCTGAAGACGCTTTTTAAGGGCAGAAGAGATCTCCCTACTAAGATCTTGATTGGCTTTGTTAGAGGCCGAGAGCTTTGCTTGAAATTTGAGAATAGGGCAGGATAAGTGGTTTCCAGAGTTGAGCCATTCCTTCTCCAGAGAGGTTTTGAATGAAAATTTTGAAAGGTGAGAGAAATTGAGCCTGTTACTACAGGAAGGGGGGGGGGGTCGACGCCGCTGCGTCGCTAAAAGGGCTGGCCCTTGTCCTCCTCCAGCGACGCCCGAATGTAGCTACTTGGCAATCCAGGGCACTGGCAGGGGCCTCCTTCTAGCGCCGGCCGACTATTGCTACCCTCCAGCCGACGGCGTTGGATGGGGCAACGCCCCGGCGTCGCATCGTTGTTTTTTTTTTCCCTAGGCCCGAGCGTCGCATACTAAAAACAACGCGACCCCCGGACGTCACATACGTAAAAAACCCCGTCACAGGGGAGTCAGGCTTTGCGACGCCTGGCCGTGGGTTTCAGCGAATCCCGGGAGTCGCATATTTCTTTTCTTTTCTGTTATTTAAAAAAAATGCGGGGCAGGACGCGAGTGGGAACAGCAACGTTGCGGCGTCGCTACTAGCGACCCCCGGAGGTCGCCAAGGGAAAAAACCAATCGCAGGAGGGGGGGGGGGGTCGGGGGTTGATTTTGGGGGGTGAATTGGGGGTGATTTTTGGTTTTTCCCTAGTTTGTTTTTGGTGTGTTGGAAGACCTTATAGCTTCCATTGCTCTGATTTAACGGGTACATAGCATAGGTTATTGCATAGGTTTGACTAAGCATGAATCAAAGGTGAGGCCGGTGCAACACATGAATAAGAGGGAAGATGGAAAAATGGAAATATATCTACAGATGGAAATATATTTACAAGTAATGAGCTGAAATGCTTTGCTCACAAGAGTTCAGTAGGCTGACCCTGGGACCTACACGGACTACGACTAGTCGTCCTCATCCTCATCCTCATCCTCAGAGAAAGACTCAGAGCTATCCGATGAGCCTGATGACTCCGCGCCCTTTGCCTGAGCATGTACAGTAAACGGCGTTCCCCTAACTCCCACAAAACTCTCATCCAATCCTTGGCCATGACCCCCCCCCTCACCCACACTAGTGCCATGTAGCGCACTCATCCCCTCCGTGTTAGCCATGTTCTTCATGAGGGCTTGCCAACCATGTTGTTTGGCATAGTCGTACTCTATCGGAGATGACTTCCTCTCAAACGCGGTTTCCTACACATGCCACAAATGAAAGTCAGTTCCTCACGATGATGGAGCGAGGAGAAAGACATAACAAAATACATAGAGAAGTATGACTTACAAATCGCAAGATAAAACCCCTGAATCCGGCAGGGCCCCACTTGTGTGTGGATTCGTGCTTCTGAAGGCGGACTGTTGTTACTTCGCGTGCCTTCTCAAATTTGACTTTGGGTGTCGCATCCTTCTCTCCCGCAATAAGCGCATCCCACGATACCTATGCCCCCCCCCCCCAATTAGCGAATTACACACATACGTTGCATCGAATCCACCTCATTAATGCACATGCAACAAATGGAAGGTGAAATGATTCAAGGATTTGCCAACCTGTGAAACTCCAAAAGGTGGTTTGGGTTGGACCTCATTTGCCATTGCTTTCCGAATTCTCGGTACCTCTTGTCTTTCAAGTTCCGCCCCCACCATCTCCATCACCCTTGTCTCATTCCAATTACCCGGAAACCGGCGGTCTAACTCACGGGCATACGCCCACTTTTGGCCATAGTGCTGATCAGCCCACTCGATGTGTAGAGGGAACCACAACGATGCGAGTTCGAAGGCTGGCTTCTTCATAGCCGCCCAAAATGCACCGCAGGGGTCACCATGCTTATTGACCTCCACCCATAACAATATTTGGCAACACCACGTCCTCTATCCCCCGGAATTTTTTTTTTCTTCGTCCCACCCTCTCCCTTCTTTGTAACCTCCTTCCCCTCCACCTTTGTTACCCCACTGGCCTCCCCCGCATGCATAATCACCACCTCATCTTCATAGGACCTCTTCTTCTTCTTTTCCTTCCCGTCACTATGTTTTTTCCCTTCCCGGCTACTTCCACTCTCTGGTCTCTCTCCCTTCTCTCTCTCTCCTCAGCAGCCCCTTCATTGATGGTAAAAGGGACCTCGGGAGGTCGAAGCCTCTTCTTGTTACCTTTGGTGTTCGGGTCCTTCATGAACACCACGTGCCCTCCCTCATTGGCAACGCCACCGGACTGCACCAATGTGGCCAAGAATGTTGATGCCTCCTGAAGACGAATAACCCCACCAAATTCAAAAAAAGAAACAAACAACAAAGAAAATCATGCAAGGAAAGGACAAAACATGGAACAAGGTGCGACAGTTGTGCCTTTGCACTTGACTGACTCAACCCCGGTGTCACTCGATGTGGCGGAGTCCCTGCTGCCGGAAGTCCCCGCGCTATCCCCTCCCGGAGCGCTGCTGGAAGTAGATTCCAGACGACCATGGCCCACGGCGGCGGCCCGTAGTCCAGGCCCTTCTTTGTTGACCGCTCAGGCTAAGGGGGCGGCGTTGCTGCTCGGTTGGCCTCTCCACCGGCCTGTACCTCCTCGCCCTCCCCAAATGCTCCGCAGGGTAGAAGCCCTCACCCGGCTTGACTATTCGAGGCGCTTCTTTAGGTCGGCCAACTCATTGGCCCTCCTCGTCTCCTCCTCCCTCATCCTCAACACTTCTCGAGGCCCTTCAACCTGACCTTGGGCCTTGGCAAGTGCGGCCTTTGCTGCGGAGGAGGGGTCCCTATAGGGGTGACATCCAAAAGTTGCCCAAACTGGGCTCCCGAACGGGTGATGTGCTTGCCAAGGTACATCTCACCCGTCTTGGTGGCCGGGGGTGTGCTCAACTGAGTGTCCGGCCCAACAACAACCTCCCAAATAGGAGAGGTGGCTAAGCCGGCCCCTGGCGAATCCAAGACGGGGATAAGAGGGGGGGGGTACTGGCCTGAGAGGGCAAATAAGCCCTCTGGCTGTGGTTGCCGATGGGGCTGATAAACCGTGAGACGCCAGCCCGCGTCACACGTGCCGGCAAAGCAAACGGGTTCTCAGCCCCTTTCTTTGGGGCAGGGGACTTCTTCTCTTTCCCTATAAGCCTGGCCCCTATCATGCAAACCCAAAAGTTAGCCTCACCTGGAAACAATCGTGCTACATTCCAGATCCCCAAAAAAAAACAAAACATGTGGGGGGCTGAGAGCAGAAAGTGCTGCTGCTCTCAGCTCCCCCCCCCACCACAGAGGGGGCAGGAGAGAGGGGGCAGAGAGAGCAGGAGAGAGGGGGCAGAGGGAGCAAGAGAGAGGGGGCAGAAGAGAGGCGGAGAGGGGGAAGATACTATGTCTTTGTCGGGACATGGACAAGACCAAATATGGTCTTTGTCAAATTAACGACAAATCAGCCCTTTACAGGGCACCATCTAACACCTCCTTCTATGCACATCTCCTCAAAATAATTAGGGTGGGAGGGTGGGGTCTGTTTCATAAGAGAACAGCCATATGCCAAGAGCAGGAATGGGTTTGAGAAGAGTATGCAATTGCCATACAATCAAAGGGGCCCAAAAATTACAATTTTTTGCTTTTTGAAGTAGGTTGAGCCTTATAATACAGCAAATAGACAAAGGACTTTGGTTTTGCTGGCCTCCAAGAAATTTCAGCAGCTTAGAACTGTATGTAGTAAGCTTAACAGGTCAAGTGCAAACCATTCAGCCATGTCTGAGAATGTAATTTTGGGAGAGTCTCAAATCCATTACTAACTTTTCAAAGGACCTTGTGTGCCTAAGAAGCCACTGCTGCATCACTTAGACTTCCATAAAAAGGCCGAATGCAAATCTGGGATATGTATACCAAATGCTTGTCAAAATGTTGCCATGTTTACTGCTAATTTCAAACAGGTTCAATCTGCAATCTGGTTATGAACTCGTCCGTTGATGGGGGTCTTAAAAAAAAGTTTCATCTCATCCATTTCCTAGTACATGTAACTCTGTTGCTAACAAGGCAAACCAGTTTGCTGCTTATTCCTTCATAGAGCCACAACACTTTAATAAAGGCTTGAAGACAATGTACCAGGCTTTGCCAAAAAATTCCACCATGATCAATCTGGTAACCAGATATCTTATCACTGAAACCACGGGGCATTCACTAGAATGTTTGTAATATAGGAAGCATTGCATAAGACCCACTTCATAAGTTAAACCAAAACCAAAGGATGAGGTCAAAGTTTAAAGCGTATCCCCATTGAAGCGATTTCTGAAGCGGCGGTGTGCAGCGACAGTAGATCGTAGCCCACTCATCCATTCTGCTCAGTCCAGATCACCTGCAGGCTCTGTAAATCACATCAAGTGAAGTCCCTCACCTGCGCCCGTCCCAAAAACAAACACAAAACATGTTTTGTGCGTTAGTGAGGATGCGCGAGGTGAGTTGCAGGATTTCACAGTTGCTATCCATGTCCGAGGTGAGCTACAAAGCGGGCAAAGAGATCAAATGGACAAGCATAAGCAGAAACATCCAAAAACTTTCAAAGTTAGTGGAACTAGTGGATTTTGTAGCATAACATCCAAAATCTGGCATAGACAAAGCAAAACACATTAGCTTTGCTGCAAGGGAGAGAAAACAAGCCTCCATAGATCAGTTATGGCGCCGCTGCAGCAGAAGTGCACAATGAGAGATATCTCCGGAAAGAATAGCAGCGGCTCGGCTGCCAGCATGTGGAGTGAAGACACCAGCAGGAGAACTCCTCATTCAGCTGCACCTAATCCTCCCAAGGAGATCAACAACGCGGGATTGTGCAGCGATTCAAGTCGCCATCGTGCAGCTCCAAGAAAATCAAAAGCCCAGGTGTCGGGCTGTTTAGGTTTAAAGTGGTGAATCAAAATTGTTTCCCCGCAATTTTTCATCCGGTCTGGATGGAAAATTGGCTTAGCTGATAGGTCATTTTGTACTTTTTCATCCAGCAGGAATGACTTCCGTCGGTTTCCAGGATGTCATCCATTATGGATAAAAAATCGAGCCATTTATCAGGTTTTGAGTATTTACACAAAAAATCCTAGGTTGTCCATTAGTCATCCATCCAATTTTTTCTTAAGGTTTCCATCTATTATGGATGAAACCCTACTATATCCATTAGGGATTATAAGAATTCCACACTAGGTATAGTATTGGAAAAAATGTTAAAATCCCAAACAAGTATCTGGAGAGAGGGAGGGAGGCAGGCAGGGTGCGAGAAAAAAAAAAAGGTGGGGGGGGGGGGGGGGGGGGTGATTCAGTAGCAGCAACAGCTACTCAGTCAGTCCCCCCCCCCCCCCCCCCATTTTTTTTTTTCTTCTCCTCCTCTCGCTCTCCCTCTCTTTCTCAATCTTCTATCACTCCCCAAAATATGTATATATATATATATAGAGGGAGAGAGGAGGCAGAAGAGAGGGAAGATATTCATGTCATGTCAAGACATGGACAAGACCCACTAGGGTCATTGTCAATTAAAGACATAAACAACCCAAAACAGGGCACCATCTAACATTTCCATTCTTGTCATAGCTTCCCATGAATTGACATCACCCAATCAGTCATGATAAAACAGGGTGGGAGGGCGGGGTTTGTTCATGTAGGGGATGCAAGCATCTTGAACACCCGAGATCTGGCCATCTTGGCCAATGAATCATTAAATTGCGATGTTACGAGCCTGGTGTCATGACAAGGTCAGAATCACTGATTGCAGCACCTTACCTTATGAGCATAGGGTCATGCATCAAGCAAAACATAAGGACCAACTTGCAATATTTCAGACTCAGGACATGCCTCCAAGCAATCCACTTGGGCATGAAAAAACAGATTCCATACCATTTATAATCATCCCAAGACGTGTAATCATACAAGGCGTCAAGGGAATGTGAGATCAGCTTGTCATATTGCAAATTCAAGACATGTACACACAAGCATCTTGAAAACTCAGATTGCAGGTCATAGACCTGATGTCATGACAAGGCCAAAACAATAGGTAGGATTTCATTACAGCTTACCATCATCATCCTTCAAGAAGTCCATGCTAAAGCTTGCAAAAAACACCTCACTATGATCCATCACACACCAGAAATAGGCCCGAAAAAGAGCAGTTCGGTTCTTTATTAGGCTGCCACCATAACATTCAAGGCCACCGCGTCCTTAGAGCCCCAAAACTGCCGAAGCATCCCCCATAAAATCAGATCCTCTTTGACCAAAAGAACTTATAACCTAGCTCAATAATCCACAGGCCCTGCTATCAAAGATCAAAAGGTAGGGTATGGTTTGTATGCAAGCCCCAGGAAACAGGCCAAGCAGGGCGAGCTGCACATCGACAGCAGAACAACAAAGGCCAAAACACAGGCTGTAGAATGCCAAACCAAGAGCAGTCGGGTTGAAATCGGGGCTGCAGACAGCAGCCACCTCACTGCGCAATAACCCACAGGTCTCCTCAGCCCATATCCCAATCTGCATGCTCAAGAAACTTCAAAGTAGGTGAGGGTCCTCACCTAGTCCCATCACAAGCCCCCACAAAAACCAACAGGTTAGTGAGGATTGTGGAACCCCGGGTGAATCACAGACCCTCACACTTGTCATCGATGTCAACTAAGAAACTCAAAAGCAAGAGAAAGAGATAAGAACATGAGAATCCATCAACTCCAAAGGCACCTTAAGCAATTGGGGAAGAGGGTTATGCGCCATCACCACCCGCAGCAAGCCGCCTCCACAAAGCACATAAGCAATGAAGCAAAGCAGGCACAATCGCAAGGCACTAGAAAGGAGGGAGAGAACTTCCCATCATAAGTATCCTTGCTACGCACAGAAAAAGCCAGAGGAGAGAAGATGCCACTGCATTCAAAGCGGTGTTTCCCGCTGCAAGAGAGACAAGGCGCCGCCTTCGCGTCCCTCCAAGCGCTCGTCCAGCATGGGTACGACACCACAAACGGGGCAACCACCGAAGCACGTCCGCCATAACACTCTCCTCGTGAGCTCAGAAGCACATCACGTGCTTCTGACAGCGGGAGAGACGACATAGGGTTGTCCCCCGATTATTCATCCGTGGATGAAAAATAGTAGGACGAATCCATATACCCTGACGGATTTCATCCGCAGCAAGGTTAAAAATAGGTTTTGGGGTAGGGATTAGGGTTTCCACCGTAATTAATCATAATTAGGGGTAGTAAAGATCAATTCAAAGATCAATTCCAGGCCATAATCACATCATCCATAGACAGATCACTTGTGTCAGGATGAAAAAGTAGATAATATCATCCGTGGCAGCGCCTTACCTCCATCTAGGTAATTCTATCATTCCTTACCAGACCATCCGGTATGGATAAAAATAGTCAATAAAAGAGGAATGAAAAATTATCACCCTGGTAGTTTTTCATCCGATACGGATGGAAAAATAGGATGTTGTTGGCAACCTTCATAGAGGTAACTCTTTTCTTCCATGATGACTCATCCGGTATGGATGAGAGTCAATAAAAGAGGAATGAAAAGGCCAAAAGAACCATCCTAGAGGTAATTCAGTGTCCATCCTGGTGGCTCATCCGGTATGGATGAAAAAGCCTAATAGAGGATGAGAAAACAAGAAGCCAACACTGATAGCAAACTGCCAATTCCCAGTAGAGAGGGAGAGAGAGAGTGCATGAGAAATTCCAAAAAAAAAAAAAAAAAAAAAAAAAAAAACAGCAGCAGCACCTAACACTTCCATTCTTGTCATGACTTCCCAATTGATTTCACCCAATCATTCATGATAAAACAGGGTGGGAGGGCGGGGTTTGTTTATGTACAGGTCATGACAACAAGACAAGCATATAAGCAAGTATCTTGTGTACTGGTAAATCAGATTGCTGCAGCATGTTCAAATTCATGTAAGTAACCCAAGACATGCACCATACAAGGCTCCTTGGGTAGGTAAGAACAGCCTGCCCTGCTACAGATTCAAGGTATGTTCATACAATCACCTTGAAGGACCAGCTTGTAATTTACCAGATTTCAAACATGCAACCAAGTAATCTTCTTGGGCATGACAAAACATATTGCAGCTTCACTCTTTGCCATTTGTAAGTACCCCAAGACATGCATCATGCAAGGCTCCTTGGGTAGGTAAGAACAGCCCGTTCTACTACAGATTCAGGATATGTTCATACAAGTACCTTGAAGGACCAGCCTACAATTAATCAGATTTCAAGCATATAACCAAGTAAACTTCTTGGGCAAGACAAACCATATTACAGCTTCACACTTCACCAATTGTAAATACCCCAAGACATGCATCGTGCAAGGCCTCTTGGGTAGGTAAGAACAGCCTGCCATTGTACAGATTCAAGACTTGTGTACACAAGCATCTTGATGAACTAGCTTGCAGTTTATCAGACTCCAAACATGCAACCAAGTGACCCACTTGGGCATGACAAGACAGACTGCAACTTCATTCTACACCATGTACAGTTGCCCCAAGATATGCATCATGTAAGGCATTTTGGCATGGAAGAAAGGCCTGCCATATTATAGCTTCAAGATATGGACACACATACACTTAGAGTGCCCGAGACCAAGCCCACTTGGCCAAAAAAATAAATCATACATTGCAGGTGGCTGGTCTAATGGCAAAATGAGGCAAATAATCACTGGCAAAGGTCCAGTAGAGCTTACCACCACTATTTTCCAGGAGGCTAATGCCATGTTTTGCAAATAAAACCTCACTATGATCCATTCCACATCAAATCCAGGCCTGAAAGAGGCCTGTCATTGCCTTATCAGGCTGCCATCTTTAAAAATAGGCCCTCCTCTTCCTTAGAACCTAACAGCCACTGATGCCTTTACCCATAAACCATCATTCCTCTTTTAAGGCCAAAACTGTACCTAGTTTAAAAATCCACAGACAATGCTGTCAAAGATTCAAGACAAGGTAAGGTCCAGATGTTGGGCATCAACAGGCCTGCCAGGCCGAAATGCTCCATCAAAGGCAGCAAAACATAAGTCAAAAGTAAGCATCAACATGCCAAACCAGGAGCAAGCAGGCCAAAATCGGGGCTGCAGGCAGCAGCCAAGTCATGACGCCATACAAAATAGGTTCCCTTTGCCCACATCTTTATCTACAAGCTCAAGAGAATTCAAAGCAAGTAGGAATCCTCACCTGGTCCCATCACAAGCCCCCACAAAACCAACAGATTAGTGAGGATTGTGGAACCCCAGGTGAATCATGGACCCCTACACTTGTCATCAATGTCAACTAAGAACCTCAAAAGCAAGAGAGAAAGATATAAAGTAAAAGAAACCCTAATCACCAAAAGCACCTTGAGCGATTGGGGAAGATAATTGTGCGCCATCGCCACCAGCAAGCCACCTCCAGCACAACTAAGGAGAAGTGAAGCATACAAGCATCCTTGCTAGGTTTAAGAAGGGAGAGAGAGATACTTCCCCACACAAGCGCCGCTGCGAAACATAAAAGCCAAAGGAGGGAAAGAGACGATGCATTCACAGTATTGTCTCCCGCCTGTGAGAAGAGACAAAATGCCATCATTGCGCATCCCCAGGAGCTCGTCCAGCATGGGCACGAAGCAGCAGACAAGGTAACAACAAAACGCAGACGCCATAACTTTCATCCCGCGAGCTCAGAAGCACGAGGAGTACTGCTGATGGCGGGAGAGATAGCCTAGGGCCGTGCCCGATTTTTCATCTGTGCAAGATGAGTAATCAACACCACTTTTTTCAAAACCCGACGGATGTCATCCGTTAGCTAGGTTTAAACAATAGGTTATAGGGTAGGGGTTAGGATTTCACTCCTTAATTAGCCATAAGGGTAATTACTCAACAGTCCAGGGCCATCACAGACTGCATATTTCATCCGGTTCAGATGAAAAAGTCAATAAGTTCATCCAGTTGGAGAAGGTTCGTCAATAGGATGGAAAAACAGTACATAACATCCAAGGCAACGGTTTCACATCCTAACAGGTAATTCAACATCCCCAAACAAAATGCCTCATCTAGTACGGAAAAAAACCATAAAAGAGGAATGAACAAATTAATATCCTGGAATTTTTCATCCGGTATGGATGGAAAAAATTATATATAAGATGTCAGTGTCAACCCCTACAGAGGTAATTCCTCATTCCCTGGTGACTCATCTGGTATGGATGAAAGTCAATAAAAGAGGAATAAAAAAATCATAGACTCGGTTTAGTGTCCACCCAGGTAATTTATCCAGTATGGATAAAAAATTGTTATAGGGCGGGTGAAAAAACTGTTAGAGTCCATCCGGTATAGATGGAAAAACAGGAAATCAACACTGATAAAACCGGCCAATTCCAAGGAGGGAGGGAAGATATTCATGTCATGTCAAGACATGGACAAGACCCTACTAGGGTCATTGTCAATTAAAGACATAAACAGCCCAAAACAGGGCACCATCTAACATTTCCATTCTTGTCATAGCTTCCCATGAATTGACATCACCCAATCATTCTTGATAAAACAAGGTGGGAGGGCGGGGTTTGTTTATGTACAGGTCATGACAACAAGACAAGCACATAAGCAAACATCTTGTGTACTGGTAAATCAGATTGCTGCAACATGTTCAAATTCCTGTAAGTAACCCAAGACATGCACCATGCAAGGCTCCTTGGGTAGGTAAAAACAGCCTGCCCTGCTATAAATTCAAGGTATGTTCATACAAGCACCTTGAAGGACCAGCCTACAATTCAGATTTCAAACATGCAACCAAGTAATCTTCTTGGGCATGACAAAACATATTGCAGCTTCACTCTTTGCCATTTGTAAGTACCCCAAGACATGCATCATGCAAGGCTCCTTGGGTAGGTAAGAACAGTCTGTCCTACTACAGATTCAGGATATGTTCATACAAGTACCTTGAAGGACCAGCCTGCAATTAATCAGATTTCAAGCATGCAACCAAGTAAACTTTTTGGGCATGACAAAACATATTGCAGCATCACTCTTTGCCATTTGTAAATACCCCAAGACATGCATCATGCAAGGCCCATTGGGTAGGTAAGAACAACCTGCCATTGTACAGCTTTTCATTTGGCCAATTGTAAGTACCCCAAGACATGCATCGTGCAAGGCCTCTTGGGTAGGTAAGAACAGCCTGTCATTGTACAGATTCAAGACCTGTGTCCAAGGAATCTTGCTGGACCAGCCTGCAATTAATCAGACTTCAAACATGCAACCAAGTGACCACTTTGGGCATGCCAAGACTGACTGCGACTTCATTCTACACCATGTACAGTTGCCCCAAGATATGCATCATTTAAGGCATTTTGGCATGGAAGAAAGGCCTGCCTTGTCACAACATCCAAATATGGACACACGTACATTTTGAGTGCCCAAGATCAAGCCCACTTGGCCAAAATAAATCATACAATGCAAGTAGCTGTTCAGATGGCAAAATAAGGTAACTAATAACTGGCCAGAGTCCTTTAGAGCTTACCATCACTGTTTCCCAAGAGGCTAATGCCATGTTTTGCAAATAGAACCTCACTATGCACCATTCCACATCAAATCCAGGTCTGAAAACGGTCTGTCGTTGCATTATCAGGCTGTCTTCTTCCAGGCCTCCTCTTCCTTAGAGCCTAACAGCCACTGATGTCTTTGCCCTTACACCATCAATCCTCTTTTAAGGCAAAAAATGTACCTAGTCTAGAAATCCACAGGCAAAGCTGTCAAAGATTCAAGACATGGTAAGATTCACATGTTGTGCTGCAAGAGATATGGCTGCCAGGCCGAAATGCTCCATCAACGGCAGCAAAACATAAGTCAAAAGCAAGCATCATCATGTCAAAACCGGGAGGAAGCGGGCCGAAATTGGGGCTGCAGGCAGCAGCAGTATGTTCCTTTTGCTCACATCCTTATCTACAAGAGAATTCAAAGCAAGTAGGGATCCTCACCTGGTCCCATCACAAGCCCCCACAAAAACCAATGGGTTAGTGAGGATTGTGGAACCCCAGGTGAATCACAGACCCCTACACTTGTCATCGATGCCAACTAAGAACCCCAAAAACAAGAGAGAAAGACATGAAGTAAAAGGAACCCTAATCACCAAAAGCACCTTGAGCGATTGGGGAAGGTAGCTCTGCGCCATCGCCACCAACACGCCACCTCCAGCACAGCTAAGGAGAAGCGAAGCATACAAATGCTAGGTTTAAGAAGGGAGAGAGAGATATATACTTCCCCACCCAAGCGCCGCTGCAAAACATAAAAGCCAGAGGAGGGAAAGAGACGATGTCATCACAACGGGGTCTCCCGCCTGTGAGAAGAGACAAGACGCCGCCATTGCGCATCCCCAGGAGCTTGTCCGGCATGGGCACGAAGCAGCAGACAAGGTAACAGCAGAGCTCAGATGCCATAACTCTCAGCCCGCGAGCTCAGCAACACGATGAGTGCAGCTGACGGCGGGAGAGACACCCTAGGGCAGAGCCCGATTTTTCATCCGGAGGATGAATAATCAACACCTTTTATCTCAAAAACCCGACGGATGTCATCCGTTAGCTAGGTTTAAACAGTAGATTATAGGGTAGGGGTTAGGGTTTCACTCCTTAATTAGCCATAATTAAGAGTAATTAAACAAATCTCTAGGGCCATCATAAGCTGCATTTTCCATCCGGTTCAGATGAAAAAGTTAATAAATTCATCTAATTTGGAGAAGGTCCATCATTAGGATGAAAAAACAGTACATACCATCCAAGACGGCGGTTTCTCATCCTAACAGGTAATTCATCACCCCCTAAGAAAAGCCTCATCCAGTACGGAAAAAAAGGCATAAAGGAGGAATAAAATGAATTAATATCTTGGTATTTTTCATCCGGTATGGATGGAAAAATTATAGATAGGATGCCAGTGTCAACCCCTACATAGGTGATTCCTCATTTTCTGGTGACTCATCTAGTATAGATGAAAGTCAATAAAAGAGGAATGAAAAAATCATAGACCCATTTTAGAGGTATTTTAGTGTCCACCCTGGTAGTGTCCACCCTGTCATAATCCATCCAATATAGATGGAAAATAGGAAATTAACACTGATAAAACCGGCCAATTCCAAGGGGGGAGGGAGAGAGAGGGAGAGAGAGGGAGAGGGAGAGAAAGAGAGAGAGGGAGAGAGGGAGAGGGAGAGAGGGTGCATGAAAAAACAAAAAAGAAGGTGGGGGGGAGAGTCGGAGAGTGACTAAGCAGCAGCAGCAGCTCAGTCAGTCTCCCCCCCATTTTTTTTATTTTTTTTTCCATGCACCCTCTCTCCGTCTCTCTCCGTCTCTCTCCCTCTGGAAACTATGGAATTGTTGTCCCAACTTCCATCCTTGAAAAATTTGAAAAATTGGGTTGCATGAAATTTGGATGTTTTCCATCCAGAATACATTTCTTTTTTCCCCCTAGTGAGACATTTCTTTATGAGGTTTTGCTTCATCCGGACATCAACCCGGAATATATTGATTGCAAAACTCCCGTCAGTATTTATTTTTTCAATCCAACCTGGATGAAAAAAGGACTTCATCTAACAGGACCTAAATACGAGACAAGACAAGTATACATTAATTAAAAAAACCCCGATGTTTTTCATCTAACCTAGATGAAAAACGGACTGCATCCGTCGAATTCAAGACAAGATGAACACACGATGTTTTTCATCTTCCATGAATGAGAAACAGACAACGTCCGTCGGGCATACTGGCTGGTGGATGTTTTTCATCCTAATAAGGATGAATGACAAGCTAGACAGGGGAAAACCCTGCGCAACCCTAATGTCTTTCTTTTTGTGCTGCAGGAGTGCACGCAATGGCGGCTTGGAGGTAGCGATGGTGCTCGTGCTGCAGATACCATGAGCTGCCGATCCCTGAGTGTTTATGGCTCCTGTGAGCGCCGCCTCTGCGGGCTCTTTAAGGCGATGGCGGTGGCTTAGAGATGAGGGAAGATTCATTGTCTCATTTGTTTGTTTTTTTGCTGCACAAGGGAACAAGGGCAGTGATGGCGGAGATACCACCTGCCTGCTTGTGAAGTTTCCGTAGGAGCCCTCATCTGGATCTTTGATGAATGGCGACGTCTTGGTAGAACAAGGAATTCTCTCTCTCCCTCCCTTTATAAACCCTACCTTAGGAGACAAAGCTCTTTTTTCTTGTGCTTGGCAAACTTTGCTTTTGGTTAAGGTAGCAGTGCTGTGGTGTTGGCGGAGACCTCCCTGCACGGTTGGGCTTATGGAGAGATGGCGACCATCCCCCAAACAGTAAAAAAGGTTCTTTTTCTGTTTGTCTTGCTTCCCTATTTTCTTTGGCATTCTCTGTGCTTAGATTCAAGTGTATTTGACCTCGATAGCAAGTGTGGAAGCCTGCTACTCACCTCGTGCATCCTCACTAACTCACAATGCGTTGTGGTTGTTTTTGGGACGGGCACATGTGAGGGCTTCCACTTAATATACTGATGTCTAGGTGTTGCTGGATGCCTAGTGGGTTGCAAAGCTGGGGAAGGAATCGCTGGCCATGGACTCATCTTAAAATGTTGAAAAACTAAACTACTCTATGGTTTTTCTTGATCATACCTCTTTCCTTCCTTTATTTATGAAGAACAAGTGTAATGCTATCTACGGTGGGCTATTTCGGCCCAGCCAGTGGAAGACCTCTGCTTTGTTGTGACAACCGGGTTTATGATGGCTTGTGTGAGAGACACACATCTGTTTTCCAGGCCCTAGTTTGCTTTACTTACCTTATGGTAGTTGGAAACAAAATGAGAGGCTGCGGGGAACTGTTTGCTGCAGCTACTTGGGTACCCATGTTGGTAAAATGCCCTTGTTATGTTCCAACCCGGATGGCTTTGTTAGCTAGATGCTTAGGCAAGGGTATGGTGAAGATTCTGCTTGTGGCTATTCAGCTGACACTGAAATATGACAGCAATATAATTGGTAACTAGTTTTTGAGGCAGCCAGGGTGGTTAAGTGGAAATACCCTCTGGACATGGTGTAATGACATGGTCAAACGTGGAATGATGTGAATAGGGTGTGTTGACAGTATCATATACTGTCACATGATGTGTATGCAGTCATTTATTTTTACCTTGTTGTGTCATGAACTTTGATTTTCAGCTGTAGCAAGAAATAATGTTATAGGGGTATTCTGGAAAACTTACTAGACATATCCACCTCCCCTGTGGGGGCAAGCTGTGCTGTAGACTAGTTTAAACAAATACTTGCAGGGCAAGGTATTTAAATCTGTGATATCCAAGTGTTCTTTCTTCTTTTTTTAAAACAAAACCCTCTATGACACCCATGGGGTTTGAGTAAGTATGTTTGGATTACAGCTTGCGGACAGTAAATCTGTATCACCATTTGACCTGCACCACATCAAGGCCAAAAGATGGCCAAGTACCCGCCATGCCACCCAGAGCATCAGTGGAATACTCTTTGGGTTATGAGTAATACTGACATGAACACATTACTGTGCATGGATATAATTCTGGATTTTCTAAGCTTGGTGATTGATGGTTGGTGCCATTGTTAAGTGGCTGATATGTCTGTTTCATGACAACAACCCTAGGGGTCCTGTCTTTGTCTTGACATGACAAAAAATATCTTCCCTCTCTCTGTGTCTTTTGTCACCCCCTTCCCCCCCGAAAAAAAAAAAAAAAAAAAAAAAAAAAAAAAAAAACAGAAGAGAGGGGGCAGAAGAGAGGTAGAGAGAGGGAGAGAGGGAGAGAGAGAGAGTGCAAGAAAAAAGAAAAAGAAGGTGGGGGGGGGGGGGGACTGACTGATCAGCAGCAGCTGCTCAGTCAGTCCCCCCCACCTTCTTTTTCGTTTTGTTTTCCTCGTCTCGCCCTCTCTCTCCCTCTCTCCCTCTTTCCCTCTCTAAACCTCTCACTTTCTCTCTCCCTCTCTCTCTGTGTCTTTTGTCACTCCCCACAAAAAAAAACAAATCGGAGAGGGACAGAGAGGGCAGAAGAGAGGGAGAGAGAGGGAGAAAGGGTGCTTGAAAAAACAAAAAAGAAGGTGGGGGATGTGTTGGGGGGGGGGTGACTGAGCAGCAGCAGCAGCTGCTCAGTCAGTCCCCCCCCCACATTTTATTTTTTTATTTTTCCCTCCTCTCTCTCTCTCTCTCTCTCTCTCTCTTCTTCCACTCCCCACAAAAAAAAAAACTAAGCAAAGAGGGAGAGAGGGGGCTGAAGAGAGGCTTGAAACATTAGCCCTGGAGGATTGGGTAGCTCTTGGAATTTGTGTAAACAGAGGTAGCAAGTACCTTGAAAGACTCAAGGAGTACAATGCCAAATTGGCTAAGATATTGGAACAGGATGCTAGTGAACTGTCTTATTGGGAGGAAAAAAGAGCTGCAATTGAAGAAGCACTTAGGTTGGCAAACCCGGATAATGAACAGCCTGCTTCCACATAGAAATCTTCCAACGCCATGGAAAAAGATTTTATTCCATCAGTGACTAACCATCCTATTCTAGGACACATGATTCTGCCTGAAGGAGAAAAAGATGCAATAAGGGATTTCTGTGAGCAGGTTGAGCTCTCTCAAGTGGAGAAAGAGAGGACTGCTAGAGCAACACCTGGTAACCAACAGTTCGTCCCTTGGTTGCCTCCAAGGGCCGTGGAGCTTGAGGTAGCAAATAACGACCACATGATGTGGCACCCGCATGCAAACATCAATCTGATGGCTCCCATATCAATTGATATGTGGGTGAAATGGGCCAACCTCACACCTGCAGAATGCAACAGGTGTGCAGCAGATGCAAAAGAAGGCTTCCAAAGGTTAAAAAAAGAACCACTTGTGGTCTCATGGCCTTTGAGGACCTTCTACTACAAAATGTGTGATAAGGGGGACAACATGACTTTGAGGACCAAAAATGACCTCCCGACTGGTTTAGCAAGATCTAAGAACCACAAAAGTCAGTTGTTTAATTGGCATATGCCATACATCAGATGCAATTGTGGACAAGGTGGTGCGCCACCAGCATGCATCGAAAGTGTAGCATGGTTCGATCACATCGTTTGGTACATGCTAAACAACCTTACGATGTTCTTCCCTGTTGATGCATTTCCTTCTATTCAGACCAAGTATTATAATTTCTTGGTGTGGATGATGAAGCTCGATCTGCTGTTCTGGCACATGTAACCTTTCAGATGACTCAAGAGATTATCATGGAGGCTGCCTGTGAGTTTGCTGCAGATCCTGAAGGTAACCGAATGCTGGTTGAATCCATCGACAAGATCCATGAAACGAACCTGCAAATCGAGGAAAAGGTAACAAAAGCGCAGGAATTCTTGTTACACACTCAACTCGATTATTTTAAGCTTCGAGACAAGGAACTAAATCAGACTCAAAAGGATATGGTCTCAGCTATAACGGGCCTCACCAAGGTAATGGGACAAGCCTTTCTAAAGAAAAATGGCATTCCAAATGCAGATATCGACAAGGATCGTAGTAGCAACGATGAATGAATGTTGACATAAGCAGCTTGATCAACTACAATTTCCATGAGTCTTTCGACATCTGCGTAGTTTCTACTACGAATCAGATTGTGTAAAAGACAGCAAGCTGTGAATACGTCTGGCACAATGACGACGTGTAATTCAGTTTTGTGGAGCATTTCCCTGAAAGTTTTTTTCATGATTCCAAAACTATTTTCTACAACCGACCTTCCTCGCCTGTGCTTTCAATTATAGAGCAATTCGAGCACTGTAGGTTGCCCATCTCTAAAACGGTGTCATGATCCAAGAAATACAAGGATACCCTTGTCACCCAATAGGTATGGGGTAAATCCTTCTTGACAACCCTTGGCTCGGTCGAAGAGTCCATGATACATTGCTTTGCGGTACAAACCTGAGAGGCGAAGGACTCGGTTGTCGTTCACACTCCCAGGCATGCCAACGTACAAGTCAAGAATTGTTTTTTGGCTATCTACTACTGCCTGGGCAACCATTGAGTAACCTGAGGACTTGAAGTAGTAGTAGTCTTCTGCTCCTGGACCTGGTGGTTTTGCGATGGCTATATGCGTGCCATCTATGGCACCGTGTATGCTTGGAAGGCCATACCACTTCTGGAAGTCCTCCATAACAGTGACCATTTTATTTCCTGTTGGCCATGATATCAAATTGCGAATGGCCCTAACAACCTCTCTGATAATCAACGATACTGTGGATTTGCCAATCGCGAAGAACTCGCTGCAAGTCAACAGGTTTGCTCCTTGAGCAAGTTTGTACCGTGTGCAGCACACCCAAACTTCTACAGGAATGGCCAGGCGATATCTGGTGTCTTCTTTTCGAACATGACGTTTTATCTTGTTGCCAATGTAGAGCACTGTATCTTTTGTCATACAAAAGTTCTGTATCCAACGTTCACTGTCATATTCGGTGACAAGAAAATGGCTGAACCATGTTGTGCTGCGTGGTTTTACCCAGTCTCCAAGCTCTGTTCCCAATACTGTGGCAAGATTGCATGACATTCTTCGAGTTCTAATGACAGAGGTCGCAAGAACAAGTTGCATGTTTGCAAGCATCGATTCTGTATCAAAATCTGGAAGAGTGAAAGGAGGAAATCCATGCGTAGCCCCCAAAGATTGAACGGACTTTTCTGACAAAAGTACAACGAATGTCGTGTACATGATGAACTCCTCCAGCGAAAAATCCATGCTGAAAAAATGAAGAGCAAAGAATTCACTTCGAAGAGCGAAGAGCGAAGAGCAAAGAGCGGTGAATGAGAGAGACGACCGTGTCTCGATAGTACCTGTCTCTCTGCAGGTATAGACGTGGGCTAATTTGAAAAGGTGGTAAGTAGTTTGTCAGTGGTAAATATCCCTAGGTGTGTACACATGTAGAAAGTGGTAAATCACACCTCTGTTAGTTTGGGGGTAAGGAAATCCCAAAAGCTTAAATTAAATATTCCGCTAGTGTTAAGGGACTTACCACATGCGAGCGTACCACTAGGTGTGTACTGACCTTTAGTGAAAAAACATGAAGGCTAAATCTTAATTGTCATGGGCAGATCAATGAACATCTATGATAGTTTTTTCAATGTGTTTCTTGCTGACATAAAGAGCAAATTATAATGCTAACCATAAAAGCGTAACAAGGTGCTAATCTGCTTCATCGTCAATCCCCTCAAACATATCGCCGTCATTGAGCTCGGCTTCTGCCTCCTCGATAAGGTCCTCCTCAGCACGTAAGAAATCTCAGAATGAAGTACCAATTATTGGACCCTTCGGATCCACACAACCAACTCTAGGATCAGTAGGCCAATTCTTCATGATAACAACTAGCTTGTCCAAGTTTTGAGTGCCAAGACGACACCTACGCAAGCTTGTGAGAACCCCAGTAATACTGAAAATTCGCTCAGTTTCGATATGAGATCCTGGAATACCGAGAATCTGTCGAGCAATGAAACCCACATGGGGAAATTGTGTCTCATGTGCCCTCCGCCATGCCAAAGGGTCATCCAACTTAGGATCCACTACCACACGACGAAACACGTTGAGCTCGTTCTTTAACATGGCTCTCAAAGTATCTCCACTGGAAGATGGCATCCCAAAGATGGAATCCTCCTCATTGGGGGTCGAAGCTGGAGCCTCATTGGCCAAGCTAGGGTTCAGCCATGTATATGCAGTGACAAGTAATGGCAGCAGTAGCTTAGTGTCGTATTCTAACACCAAGGCAACCATATTGTCCCTGCCACTATAATCAATCATACTTACAAGTGTCTTGTATCTGTGATCCAACATCATAGCAAGCATATTGTGCCCTTGGTGGCTGAATATCTCACAGCAAAGGAAATAAAAGGATCCAAAACAGTAACAACCTCACGCATCATGCCAAGACGCAAAAGAACCAATTCATCATCAAAATCAGGGCGAGTTTGAGGAGGAGGCCCTACGTGCTCCAAACGATAAATCTCATGCTTCATCTTGGTACATATAGTGAGAGCACCATTGAGCACGTCAGACAATAGCCAATATCCTCGATTTTGGTTCAATATGCACTGGTGCACCACTGGAACAAGTGTTTCAGCAACAATGGAAGCCACAGCCCAAGTCAGAAATGATGGGATTCGTGATTGCAAGGTCAAGGTTTGTTTGCTATAGCACAACTGAATAGCTTCACGAAACTCCAAGGTCTCCTGAAAGAGGATTACCTTACTTGCGAAACATGTTTTCACTGGGGTTTTAAGTTTTCGAGATGGCAAGCCGACATCTTTACATGCCCTATCTCATTCATGTCTACCTTTTCCACTTTTCTTTGGCCACGTGATCGTCTTCTGCAATGCAGCTTGGGCAGTCTTCAAGTTCACGTGCCTTAAACCAGCCCCAACCTGAATGTCATTGGTAGCATATTGACATGCCTTGGAAAATGCATGACCAAAGCAGGACCCTACAAATGGCACATTCAAGCTCAAACCATCACATGACACAACACTGCTAAGCGCATAAGTAAGGGTGTTCAAAGTCGCACCCTCATCTTTCACAAATGCTATAATCTTGTCTGTCAAGTTATAAGTTGCCAAGAGTTGTCGCAACTGTATTGCCATGGCATGTCCTGTAGTCTCTGGAGTCTCAAAGAGTCCAGTTGTAATGTGACAGGGCTCCCATGATTCATTCAAGAAGTGCACAACCAACACAAATTATGTATCATACCCTGATCGGGACATCCACAGATCGAAGGTAGCTGTAGCCGATACACAACCAGCAAGCGATGGTAACACATATCTCTCAAGTGTTGTTGCCACCATTTGAGGAAGAACATCCTCCACAAATTGCTTGCGGTTTGGAAATCGAACCCTCCCAGCCTGTCTGAGCATCATCCTTTTGAGCCAAGTATTTTCAACAGAAGACAAAGGCTGGTAAGTTTTGACAATGTACAAGACCAAGTCCTCATTGAAACGTTGTTGGGCTCCATCTTCCTGCTTGTAAGGGTTTTGGGAGCCAAAAAAATTAGTGATGGCCCCGGCTGCCACACCTTTCCGCTTCTTGGCACTTTGTCGTTCACCCTCAGCGGCCTTCTTGGCTATCTTAGACTTCAATAACTCTTCTCCATGTCGATCAGTGACGTGTTTCTTTATGGCTGTTGTGCCATGCTCTTTATTTTAAGTCACGATGCCTATCCGAGAGCGGGTCGAACTCCCCTCAGTACTGCAGATTTGAGTGGCAGAATGGCATATGATGCACCTCATCAACTGGGGACTTTGCAAATCAACTTGCCCACCATCATTCACCACAAAGAAACCCCACGATGCTGAATTTCTATGATGCACATGCCAGAATTTGAAGTTGGCTCTCAAACGAGGTAGTAACAAGTTCCACACTGCATCTGGATCAGCACCTAGTTCAGGCTCGGGCTCGGAAGCTTCATACACGATCTCACTGTCCTCAATAGCCTCATCAGTCACACGGCCTTCATACTCTGTCATAGAAATTGGGGTGATAGTATCAAGGCTGATTGCTTCTTCCAAATTTCCTCTAACCTCTGACATTGCGCACAAAAATTAGGAAAGAGTGCAAGCCATATCCCTAAGTGCACAGAGTACCATAAATAGACCTGCATCGAAGAAGTCATATCTGGAAAAGATGGAGCATGAGTATGAGGAGATGAACATCCCTGCAACATTGTCCATAATTACGGATGGCCGCCAAAGATCTAGAAACTTGATGCCCCCAGACCTACCGTAATACTCAAAGTCTACTGTCAATCTTGAGCAGTGCACAACGCGTGCACTAAATGTCACATGCAGGGTGGCGGCAAAAAGCAATATGTCGAGCCACTTGATATATGTATTTGATATTGATATGTGGGAAATATAGTTTTTTTTAGCCCTCAATCAATATCATCAAAGCCTTATCCAAAGGGTATGGGTATGGGCATCAATATCAGCTGAGCACTTAACCGGGTTATGAACCGGGTATTGTCCAACAATGCACCATGTAAGTCCGGGTCCACATACCCGCATTGATACCCGTGTTGATACCCCTACGTACCCAATACCCTTCCAACACTGATTGCGACTTTGCATATGTGATCTGAACATACTTATGCATGTGTGTACCAAATATGAGCTTCAACCAAGTTCGTTCAATGGGTCATTCAAGTGTTGAACGCAGCTACGTGTCGTAGAGACGGAAAACTGCATTTTGCCTACACATGATTTTTTTTTTATTCCATTCTGAAGTCATATGCTTAATGACAGCATATGCAATGTGCATGCAAAATTTGGGAGTAAAGAAAAGTCATTTGGACCCAGAACCATATTTTCTTCTCTCATTTGCACTCCAAAGTTGAGTTATCTTCAGCTTCATGCACTCTTCATAAAAAGTTTTGCTTCAACAGTTGCTATGCATCCTTGTGAGGCTTGAACTGGAATTTGCAGCGTTGGAGAGACTGAGTAGGTGATGGAAGCAGGGGAATGGCTGCTAGTGGGACAACTGATGTGACTGGCTGCGACACCGGGGGCGCTTCAATAGATAGAAATTGAGATACTTGCATATCGGAGGAGCTGGAGGAATTGTCTTGGCCCTTATTGTACTTGGAATAGTTGATGTGTTCTTCAAGACGGTTCTTTTAATCTGCTCATTTTCCTCATGAACTTTAGATTTCAAAATGGCATGTAAGATGGTGAACCCATTCTGCAGGATGATCTTCTGATCATTGTGGGGTTGTCCACAACTGTTGGAAGATTGAAGGGGTCTGGTTGGACCCAATCTTCCCTTGATACAAGCCCTGGTTGCAACATGTCTTTCTCTTCCATAATTGCTAGAATCTGTGTGGAAGGGGTAAGGCTGGCCCCAAGCCCCGGACAATCCTCAATATATGTTCGGGTCAGATAATCTCAGAGTGCAGGTGGAGAGTAAGGTGAGTGAGGTGAACCTGGAAAAACCTTTGAATTTTGTTGTGAAATGTAGGAATAGGGCTGCAGTCCTGAGTCAATCGGCATAAAATTGGAGATGTCCTGCACTGTGATCCAAAGAGATTCCATGTCGAATCCATCATGTCCGGTGATGAGAAAAGATGTTCTCTTCCATTGAACGAGAGTATAGCCCAAGAGGAGGGTGCGCACCTTTTGCCGTTGTGGCTTCCACCAAAGCCACTTCAGCAGATTGTGTATAAGCTCAACACTACAACCCACATCGATCCATTTGGGTTGCTGACAGGTGTAGAAGTGTTGGGCTATCGCATTGCACTCTATATTCACAACACGTTCATTTATAGGTGACTGTTTTTTGTTGCTTGCATCGCTAGGTCCCAAGGGAGTGGATATTGGGTGAAGATGAGGGAGGAATGGAGCCCTTGGTATACGGCAATCCCGAACACTGTCAGTGCCACTGGTAGTGTTGAGTGCAACATATGTGGATTAAAGCTTTCTTATCGTAAGGATCGGTTGCTTGCTCACCTCGGCTATAAAGGTGTGAAGAGCGCTGGGGTGGGTTTATGCCCCAAAGCATCTATGCAGGTAAAAAGCCACTTTGCCTAGTGTGGAAGCAATAGGAGTAGGCAGGCGTTTGTAGATCATAGGTGTGATATAGATTGACTTGGGGTCTGCTTGCGCCAGATCCTGGGGGGTGCCTTTGAGATAGAGGGAAGGGAAGGATTGAAGCTTGGTGCAGGTTCTGCCCACTATTGGATTGTAAGCAACATATGATCTGATGGCCAGAGGGAAGACCTTGGCTTGCAGACGAAATCTTCTACGCTCAATAGAAGAGGGCCGAAAGCGCTTGGGTGCATGAATCTTGGGGATTGAATGGATTCCTCTGCCGTATAGGTCCCTGCAATTGGAATAAGCGGTCTCCGGGTTGTTTCTCCAGCTTCCAGGCCTGGAATGTAAGGTAGAGCAATAATCCTTGGGCTCCAGATATTACCATTCTTGTTCCCCATAGCCTTGGACCAGGGAAATTTGTTGACATTGAAGCCTATGAGATGGGGGTTAAACGAAAGAGCCTTCTTAGAGGCCTCTTTGGTTTCCAACAAAATAAAAAAGAACCAGTGTTCCCCCTAGCGTGACAGAAATGCTGCTTCAGATAGCCCTAGCCTCCCAGATGTTTAATTGCCCAGTCCTTGACAAAGGTACCATTTCCATTGGAAGGAGGGGTGATCTTTGGCCATTGCCTCCTGGAGGTCAATGCCTGGGGACAACTGAAGCAGTTCATCACAAAGCTCGTTGAGTGAAGATGCGACTGGGGAGCCATAAGCCTGACGATCGCCGACCCATTGGTGGGGAGGAGGAGGGGAAATTCCGCGATAGCGAGTTGGGGAGCGCGATCGTGAGGCTGTGGATTGAGCAAGACCCAGTGCAGGCCCAACACGAGCTTCAAAAGCTTGGGCTTGGTGGGCCTGGAAGAAATTGGTACCTGATGAAGGTTGCTACCAGCGACGAGGTGGGAAATTGATCTCTCGTGCCAGACCATTACGCCAGGGAGCTCCCTTGGAAGAACGCGGGATCGGGGCCATTGGAAGGGAAGAAAACAGTATAAAAGAAACCAGATGTAGAACTAGGGAGAGAGAAAAAAGATAAGGAGAAGGAGAACTAGATAGAATAGAGCAAGTAGAGAGAGAAAACACCACTAACTGAGAATAGCAGCTAGAATGGCGAAGGAAAACAACCCTGCTACCCAGAAAGCAGGAAAAGAGGAGGAGAGACCAAGAAATTCTAAGAAACGAAATATATAGAGATTTCGATGCAGGAGGGATATATCTGGAGCTAGAAACGGAAGTTGTGGATAGCAACTCCAAGACAATCCTAGATAAAGGTACCAGTCGAGCACAAATATCAGTACCGGGAACACTTCCAATGCAGACAAAACAACCAAACAAGCACAATATAGGCAGGCCGCTAAACACTTGCGAAGACCCAGAGCAGCGCAAGTTGGAAGGAGGCTAGGAATTGACTCGGATAGCAAACACAGGGGAGCGGGAGAGATAGAATGAATGAGTGAGTTAAGGGGTTGATTGTGAGTTAAAGTTTAGCATTCGTTGTCAGTCTGGAGACTGCACGAGTGATGAAAGTTGCCTGAGAGCGACTTAGGCCTATTCTCGTTTAGAAGCTGTGAGGAAGGAAGGGTGACCAAAGGGGCAGGGATATAGAGAAGAAAGTCCGGGGAAGGCACTTCGCCATAGACAGCCATTGGGGAGCTTCCTCTCTCACCGCAAAACGTGGAGCTCTCGTGTGCTTCGCCATCTCATTCTCTGGATTTTAACTTTTATGATAGTGAATGTAAACATTAAATATTAGATGCTAACCTTTTGCAATTTTCTTAAAGCATTCATGTTTAAACTTTATAGGCCAAAGCTGCCTCCAATGATATATCGCCATTAGTGCTACCAAGTACATCAGATACAATATTTTGCATTGCATGTTCATGTTACATGTATGTCTTTGATGTCTTTGTCGTATCTCATATGCGTTTCTTTTGTCTTATGCTTGGTCATGCCAATCTCGGATCTCCCATTCAGTTCAATCGACCGGTGCAGTCAGTCAACGAGCTCTTAACAAACCCGCTTCTCCAAATGAATATCTTCGAGTTGGAATGCGACTTCAACTGCTTATATTTCTCTTGCTTTTTTAATTCGATTAAAGGGGCCTTAGGCTGTCCCCTTTCTTATTTATATGAAGCAATTATTATATTCTAATCAGCTTGGATGCCAACTGTACATTGGAAAATAGTCAGTGTTTTTTTGGACATCATCTCCTCCCATTTACCCGAGGCTGTTGTCTCCTCATATTCAAACATAGTCGAGGTCTGTCCAATATATTTTGAGGGTCTTGTCGTCTTGTCTCTAGATAATAGATAACTACATCAGTAGTTCCCATATTGCAAACATTGCTTTCACAAGGAATGTATTGACATTTGGCTGCAAGTCAATGTTGGTTGTCCAGTTTACAAGTAGATATTTATAGAAGAAGAATCGTGTCTCGAATCGAGAAGAATCTGCAATCATTCTATTCTTCGGTTGCTGTTTTCCCTTCATCTGAGGAATATAAGATTATTAAGACTACTGTGTGTTTACATGACAAAGAATCCGTATGGAAGCTCAGGACAATTATTTTTTAATTCAGCTCAAAACAATATGACAGATAGTCGCTATATAGAACAAGTGGGAGTGTCGATCTATGGACATTGAATGATTTTGAACTATTATGAGAGTATAGATGAGTGCCAAGTTGTTTGAAATAAAAAAAGACAATTGCTCAATATTTTATTTAAATCCTTGATACATTGCTTGGATTGAGCAGCTGTAGTCAATCTACAAACACAAAGTAAATCAAAGAGTGCTCTATGGGTTCAACTCTAATCCTAGGTTTCACACTGCAGGTTTCAATTGAGGTATCATCTTGCATTGAAGTATCCACATTATCATTAATTTTAAGCCTATGCGATGGAAGAAAATTGATTAGGTTGTCTATGTTGCAAATTGTGATGAAATAAATGTCCTCATATATGATTCTCAGGATTGGGTACATAATGCAGGCTGCTCTTGTTGCGAAAGGATTGCCTATACTTGGGGATGAGAAAAAGACGATGCTGATCTTCGGAATATTGATCGCTGAAGAAAATGATGGCACACCAAAGATCCTAATTTGTGAACAACCAAAGAAACATGTTGCTCGGGACAAATAGTAGATTTGATAACTACTTTCTGAGATTATTTGGATAATCTTATTTGAAGTTAAAAAAAAGACCAATTTGAGACGAGAAGGGCTCCCACCTTCATCAACATGGACAATCCAATACTGAGCTCTTATTGGATCGGAAACCCAATCCAAAATTTTAAAATAAAACAGTTCAAACTCTTTGAGCATCAACTTGTAAACTGCCTCACACACAATCTCAACAATAACATCTCCCCGAATTGGTTTTCCGACATGAGAGCAGCCGAGAGTTCTAGGCATTTCACTGCAAGTCAGGAAAACATTAGAAGAAAATGAACTGAGTCCGAGAAATGGTGAACCAAAAGTTTCAAATGATAGTATGGATAATAAACCATCACAAATTTTGATTGTGTAATTCCATCAAAGATATCATAATCACCACTAGAATTACTAGATAACATCCCACCTACTACTCGAAGTTCTTTTGAGCTCTCAGTTCATTGAAATATGAGTTGTTACTTCCATTAACCCCGATTCACAAATACTCAACACTATAATTTATGGCTTGCAATCAGATCATGTTTAGAATTAAAACTTTGTTAGGCTTGAACAACACTGCATATCTGATATTAAAGGAGAAATTATATTGGATGGACCCTAAACATGTATTTTTTGCTTTTTTAAAGTCACCTAATTATATTGAGACATTCAATCAACATAATAAATTACTTCATTTCAACATATTAGATTAAGATTTCTTATAAATATAATATAAATTGTGTTTCTTATAATTTTTTTTTCCAACAATTATAATATGAGATTTTAATGTAGAAATTTATAAAATATTCCGTAGCAATCTTTCAAAAATAAGAAGAAACCAAATAAACTATGTTTTGATCCAACAATTCAATTATAGTATGAGATAGTAGATATTTTTAATATAATTCTGTAGCAACAAAGAACTTATAAATATTCATCTCCAATTCATCTCATAAGTACTGAGGTTTACCACTCTCAATTAGATTCTGAAAGGGGGTTAATTTTTCCCCCTCCTCAAGGGCCTGAATTGCTCCCAGGTTTCCTTTTTGAAAAATAAAAAATAAAATAAAAGATCATGTTTGGACAATTGCACCTTACCAACACTGAGTATTCGATAGTACAGAAGCATCATATTAGACGGACCATAAACCTGTATTTATTGCTTTTAATATACCTAATTATATTTCTTCGTCCTTATGGGAAGAGTCGCTTATTTTTAGAGCTATGAACAACCAAGTTGTAGCCGAGGGCACTAGCCCTTTAGGGTGAAGAGACACCACAACTTACGGCGTCATATATTTATTGGCTCTTCTTTATTTTAAAGAAGAGAGTATACATCAGTGTCAAAAATCGCTAAAATCACGAAGCCTGTGTTGTGCCTCCTCTCTTTTGCTGAAAACTACCGTAGTGACCTAGCTTATTAGGCACTTCCGCGCCTAATAATGAATAAAAATGGATATTATTAGGCAGATTCGTTTTTATTATTTAGGCACCTCCCTAGGTAATTTCCCCAAACATTAGGCATGTATTACAGTCGACCCTGGATAATAATGAACAATTGTTTTTTACCTCCCTCAAAAACTATTGTTGAGGTAATTGTCTTTTAAAAAAAACATAATGGTCTTGAAAATAGATATTACCTCAACAATTGGAGGTCAAAAACAATTGTTGAGGTAATTTTTTTGGATTTTAAATATTACAATTTAGGCATTTCTCCCACATATTTGGACATTTTGGCGTTTTTCACAATTTTCGAGCAATTAGGCACTACTCAGGATTTTTTTCCAAGTTTTAGGCACATTTTCCAAAAATGTTCTAAGTTTAATTAGGCACTTGATTTTGAATTAATATTACGTAATAAGCTAGGTCAGTATGGTACTTCCTCATATGTTTTTTTAATTTGTTTTTTAAAAATAAACAGGGGACAGAGCCCTGGATGAAACTTTATTGATGATTATTGAAGGGAAAAAAATTAAAACCCTTGATTGCCTGAAGGCGGCCATAAGGCTTGACACACGGAAGGCCGTGCTTGATAACTATCGAACAGTTTGATGAAAACACGACACCAGGGATTAATGCGATCAACACCTCGGCACCATGAGGTAGGAGGCCAGAGCTTACTGCGCCCAGTGGACGAAATTTACCATAACGAAAGACCATATCCTAACATGACGGAAAGCAGCCGCACCCTGATGAGGGTATCTTCTTCGCAAAACGGAGGAGGGCGGGCAAAGAGAAGGGAAAGAAGGGAATCATTAGAGAAAAAGGCAAAGCGAATTGGAACGGACGACTACTTGTCCATTAAGTGGTGTCATCATGAGCATGTATGAGTTAATACGGTTCATTGGAGTGACCTAATTTGGACCACTTGTGATCAAAGCACCTTTTAAAGATGGCATATGGTTAGTTTATGTATTTTTCTAGGGGTCCGTTTTGGGTACCCTCTCCATTTTAGGTGTTTCTACCTTAGCTGAGTGGTAATGGGCACATATCAGTGGTTGTTCCATCAGTTAAACTCACCGACTGGTGTCACAAAAATGTTCACCAGCTTCCCGCCCAAGGAAGGAGCCCTTCGAGGTCATGAGACACCATAATTTAGGTTTTCCTCATGGCATCAGTTTTATTTAGAGCTTTGTGATTAGGATGTAACTCGATTTATTTAAGAGATAAACAAGCCTCACATTGCAATGGGCTCTCTTGCTTTGGCAAAACATAAGAGGAAGGGAAGACTAGGGAGCAAGCACAACACACCAATCGGAGTCTTGATATGGTGTAAGGTCCTTTGACCACGTAGACTTCATCATCTACAAGAGAGCCAATAAACAGGGGAAAGTGGCCCTGGAATGAAATCTGCCCTTAACTGTGAATTTCTCAATAGATGCCCTTTCCAGTATATGACTGATCAAAGGCCATGAACCACACAAGGTAGCAGGATTTCAGCTCCATAATCACCTAGGTAGCATGCACAGTGCACTATCCAACTGAGTCGCTGCTCTTTTCTTTTTCTAAAATCGAAGTACTGCTTCAACGTGTCACGTTTTTAGCCTGTATTCCATTGTAGGATACATCCACCAAGAACAAATATTAATTAGCAGTCTTCATCTTCCACTTTCAGTCACAAATCCTCGAGTCTTTGGTCCAGCAAATCCACAAGAATGTACAGTAACAGTTGGGTGGTAGGCCAGGACAAGATGAGGGAGGCAGAAAGGCACACAAAAGACAAAGGGCAGATGAAGGCTGGTGCAATCAAAGGCAGGCACAGCATGCCTGCATCCAATTGTCTCCACTCTGTTCCGAAAAGTAGCACTTAGTATATTTGCTACTGTCTTCGTCAGTTGTTCCAGGGTAACCTTCTGACAAGTGGATTGGTCTGATGGGAATGGACACTTTACCAAGAGACGTCTGCATCCATATCAAAGTAGCAAGTGAGTATCGTCTCAAAGATAAGCTCGACTTCCCACCATTTCCTTGCTCTTGGGGACACATCTGCCCCCCCCCTCTTTCACAGAGCTACACATATGCTTCTGAAATCTAGGTGGAATCTTCCAGCGAAAACAAAGCACCATCAATAAACATATGACATGGTTCCCTTCAGTACAGCAGCCGATCATCAAAACCAAGACCTAAACTAAACAGATGTTGTCAAGCAACAACAGAGCGCAAAAATGATGTCGAGTAGGTAACCTGGAGAGAAAGGAAGAGTTTATTCCATAAAATCATACACATTGCTTACATTGGTCATTGTACAAATTGCTCTAGTGGGCTGTTGCAAGACATCCGCACTAGGTTTTTACAAAGGAGAGTGGGAGCTCAGTCACTACTTTCTTAAACCAGAACTCACAAGACATCCCATCAAAGGCTTGGATACAAAATCTATAGCTCAATTCGGATTTCCAACTCTCACCTCAACTATATGCAAGTCAACCACTTAAGGAAAACAAGGGCAGCTAATTGCTACCACAGCCCACTCAACACATGTGTAGCACCGTTGTGGCCAGCATCCAAGCCACAGCCAAAAGCCGACCTATACCAAGATAATCGCCAGCATCACAAACACACTGCTCGAAACAGTCTAATAGGGTACAACAATTGTATCTCCTGCACACAATAAATCTCCAGCTATTATGCCATTTGCTGCTTTCAATGATTCCACTGATACCTGCACAATCCCAAAAACCAACATCCCACTCAATTTAGTTTAGAAGGAGGCCCCACCAAACAACAAAGGTCAAGATCCTTGCATGTGTGGAACTGCTTACACTAGGCAAAGAAGTTGCTGCATGTGAGCAATGTGGCGCATTGGACACGAGGATACCAACACTACGGAAGAAAGAAGCTACTGAAGGCCGAAACTCCAGCCTGCACACACAAGATTGGGAAACGCAAACAAGCAAGCAATTTTGATTCAGGGACAGGGGCAAGAAGAGTGTCTGGATGGAAGTCGTACCCCGTGTTTTCGGGAAATGCCCCAGAGAGTGTCACCCTTGTTGACCTGAACTTGCTTGCCGTCCAGCCGTTTCTTGCTGTCTTGAGCCTTCTCATAGTAGCGGGAGCCAGTTTCCTGGGCTTTGCCCTTCACATCCCTGCTAGTCTCCTGCACACCGCCCTTCAGTTCCCTCCCCTTCTCCAGCAAGGTGCCCTTCAAATCCCTGCTAGTCTCCTGCACACCGTCCTTCAATTCCCTCCCCTTCTCCTGCAAGCTGCCCTTCAAATCCCTTCCACCGTCTTCCACACTGCCCTTAAAGTCTTTCCCCTTATACTCCGCCTCTTTACCCTTGTTTTCAAAGCTCCTCTTCACCTCCCGGCCCTTCTCCTCTGCACCAGCCTTAGCCCCCCAACTCTTGTTCTCGGTCTCCTGGCCCTTACCCTCGAAGGTGCTCTTCACGCTTCTGCCTGCTCCTTCCAAGCTGCCCTTTAGTTCGCTCCCAGCATTTTTCAATGTGCCCTTTATATCCCTGCCGGCGCTCTCAAAACTGCCTTTCGCGTCCTTACGCTTATCCTCCGCGTTGTCCTTAAATTCCCTGCCCTTCTCCTGCATCCGCACATTGACCTTCAGACAGTGAATATTTTTCTTGTTCACCTCCCTCACCTTGCTGACAACAACCTCTCTGGGGAAAAAACAAGATATAATTGATGATCAACAATGACAACAAGCTTTAAATCCTCGAGCGAAAATGTTGCTGGAGCAAGTTTCTTTTAACATCCCTTCTTGTCTTTCACGAATATGCTGCATACATCCGCCTCACGTCTTGTATGTTATCTAATCTTCTTAAAACAGCTCCACCAGCAACAACTGTCATTTTGTGAAAGTCTGCCGCAAGCGACAGCAGGTAGTAGTTTAGAGGAATTCTATACACACCTTGGATGCGCCCCAAACGTTGGAGGCATCCCTGGATAAGTCCTCTCCAGATTCTGACAGAGGTTCTTCGCCCTTTTGGTAGTTGCGGATTCCTTTGTACACGGTCCAGGCAATGCCAGCTGCAACCACCACACCTGCAGCCTTGGCTATGTTCTCATCTACCCCACAGCCGCCCTTGTCGCCCTTTTCACCCTTCTCTCCCTTTGGCCCACGATGACCGGCTCCATTAGGAGCTGCAGGGGCAGCACCGGCGGCTGACATCTCACACCTTATTTCAACATCACATGTACATCACTGTTAGAATCTTAGAACTGTCAGTGACTAACCATCAAGAAAGAAAGAAACCTCGAAAGAACGTCCAGCAGGCCAAAATGCTACACGCCTTACATAATAAAACAGGGAATCACACACCCGCCTTCTTTCTAGCACCTGAATATACATAAAATGTTATAATTACATCAATGATTCAGTTTCATGCTAAAACGATTTCTAGCTGTGTTCTGTGACCTTGTATTGTTACTCCCCATAGAATGACTGCGCTTTTCACAGTTTTTCCCCAAGAACCATTACTCTGGCTACTCCTGAGCACAATTCAAGCATTCAAAGTACTTTGCCCGCAGCGAGACAGAAAAACAGACAGAAAGTAGTTTCAGAGCCACATCAAAAGAATGCCATCAACAAGAACTTTCAAAGACGCCAATACAAGGCAAAATAGAGCTAATAACTGACTTCAGAGAGAACAAGCAATCCAAACCAATACAAAAAAAAGAAAACAAGAAGCGCTTGCGCTTGCAACACGTCCAAAACACAGGTAAGGAAAGGAGCGACAGAAACATCCGCGACCTCACCGGTCACAAGCGCCTAAATTCGAAATGAGTCCTCCGACGGAGATCTCGCTGTCAAGCAAAGCGATCACCAAAAAAGTGTCGAAGAAATTCACAGAGACAAGAAGAAAGAAGACGAAACGACGATCAAACGACGATCAGGACGCTTGTAAGTAATTGCTGGCGCGATGTCGAGAGCGCAAGACAGAGACTCGAGCGCCGCTGCGATGCTGTGCGCTGCTCCGTCTGCACTGCCACTGTTAACAGACCCGCGCATGGAGACCCTGTGGGGCCCAGCCTCGCTACTAGGTTCGGTCCAGCTTCGTTTTAGGTTCGAAGCCAGGTTCGAATACGCGCGGATGGATCCGAGCCGCTCCCATGTTCAAACTCGGATCATGCAATGCTGGTCTGGTCGCTTGAGATTTCCACACGTGGCTGTTTATAATTCGGTGTATTCACTTACTGTTGCCGCGTGTGGCCACCTATATGGCCCACTTGGGCGCTCTATGCAAATGGGGGGTTCGGGCCACGTGCCGTGAAATGAAAGGCTGATGATCTGGCCACCTACCACAGGAGGTTGGAGCGGCCAATCAGGTGCATCTTGCTTGGTGGTTTTCGGATGGATGAAAAGAGGGAATGACGGATGGAATCTAGATTTCCTCGTATCGAATGAGTTCACCTCTGTTTTTGTGGGACCTCTGTATGGATAGTGGCTCCAGGTGGGAGGCAGGGTGTGGCCGAAGGAGATGGAGGTGGGCATCCACACTTATCACTGCAGCAGCTCCGAGAGGGATGGGAGAGCGTTGCATGCGTCCACACAGCTGTCTATCGACTCCCATCTGGTCATCATCCTATCAAAATCCCTCGAGGCTTTTCGAGGATCAACCTGCTGCACGCTGTGAAAACCTAACGCTGGCTTAACTTAGCTTGTGATGCAAAGAGCACGACCACGGACTTTGGTGGAACGAGCGTGACGAATTCGAATCACATGTTCTTTATGGATTCTCTAACAGAAAGTGGAACAAGGACCTGGGTAAGGAAGGCCTTGGAGGCTCATGTGGTACTGTTCCAACAACATGGAACGAATCTAACTTAATGGTGACAAAACATGAGTACAACCCATGCTCCCAGGATACGATCCGAGATCACAGTCAGTCACAGCAATTTCTTATACATACTTTTTCTCAAGTGACAAAAATTGGTAGCATGTGGCATGAGAGTCATCACGTGGAGGTGGAGTGGACAAAGATACCTATAAGCACTTTGTATTAATTCTATTCCAATCCCCTTGTTAGAGGGCTTCTCACACTTCCACGTTTCAAAAATCAAGCACTGTTGTCACATTACTTCTGCTATTGTCCAACTAGTTGTGATCTTGTCTAAACCATCTGAACAGTAATCACCTTTGACCTCCCCGCTATCTTTTCAGCAGATGTCTCCCCCTTGAAGTTTTTGATGTCTGACTCTCGACGTACAAAATCTGCTGGACCTAAGACTTCTAGTAGAAATAAACATGTACATAATCATAACTCATCAAATCAGAACATTTCTCAGCTCATGAGGTCTAAAGGAAAATGTAGCCGATGTATCTTTGGATTAATTTTATAGCTCAGATTAGCAGCTGATCACATTTTAGAGGGAATTCAGCCGACAAGTAAAACAAATCAACTACGCGACGACGATGGCCAGGAGTCCATGACTATGTGCCAGCTGGTGCCAGCTCATCAACAACATAGCGAACCTCTTGCATGTTCTCAAGGATGGCTATCACTGCTTCCTGCTCTGCCTGTGTGGCTTCCTTGAAAGCTGCATCATACTCAGCTTCAGCCTCTGCTAGTTCCAACGCACTGACCCCTTCCTCATTCCCATGGCAGCTGTGTGGCTGCCCCCTGCTGTCTGCATGAGCTCGCTCTGATGGTCGGCCTGCCCTTCTTAAGACTTGGAGTGTTGCCGTCTGTCACAATCGAAAGTGATCCTCAAGATCATATATGCTGTCGCCATGGAGAATCATTGCAATCCTTCCAACAAAAATACTTGCTGTTTGAGGCCAAAGCAGGCAATTCACGACAACCTTTGACAGAGAAGGATTGACAATGTGTCGGTGACCAACATAGCAACAAGGAAAATGATCCAGAAAGACTTTTCACTTCTTTGGTGACTCACCATGCGCAATTTCTCTTTTTCTCGCACTTGGACATCTGCGAGCAGTTGTGCAAGATCTTCCCTCCCAACCTCAGGTTCCCTTAGAGCTGACTCAATTTCTAAAACCTGCCATATGATTGGCAATGTATCAGCACCAACCACAATGTATCCAGGCTACACCCATAAGGCCAACCATGTTCTCTCCCCTACTTTATTGAGACACAATTGATGCATACTAACCCTTCACATCCACGACAAAGCACAAACAGAAGATATATTTCTCCTTTGACGAGCAATAAAATTACTAGATGGAGAAGGGATTTATCCAAAAGTTAGGAGACAACTGTACTCAATTTCTATGAGTCAACCTGTTTCAAAACTGCTTGCATTGAAGACCAGTATCCAACTTTGTTGCCTGGTTTTTATTGCTCATATCCGCGCGGGAAACCTTTGAAGCCCGGAAACACTCGGTGGCCTATTCGCACTCTTGGCAAGTCATCCTGTCTCTGACGAGAGTATTTGCAATCTACCCACCCGGACCCACCTGCCTAGAGCAATTGTTGAAGTCTGTTGTGATTTGGCCGCAAAGTTCCTTGTACGTCAGCTCTGAGCCTGTCTTTAGATAGTCTGTAAATCCACTGCAGCCCATGCATTCTCACAAATCATTAGCTTCCCTGCCCCGGGCCCAACCAACAAGTCTCAGGTACTACACCTGACAGCTGAAAAGGACATCCTATCATAGAGTGACGCCACTTAGGATCATACACAGCCTCAGCATCTCAGTCAAACGTTGATACCAGCATTTGCAATTCACATAAGCAAACCGTCCCTATCTCATTGGGCCCGTTCCAGAGACCATGTCGTAGGACAATCCCCTACTGCTTGCCTGCAGGCCATGTACTTGACATATCCGTACTTCTGAGTACCACATGAACTCGGACCCAGCTTGGACATCCCAAATTCACCTCAATCGTAACATACATGTGAGGCATTCTAGAATAGCACCGTACTCATGGTACAAGGTGCTGGGTGGCACCAAATCGATAAGAACCTGAAACCCTAGACCGGGTGGTGGGGGGGAGGGGAGCGGGACCCAGAACTTTCTGCAGTTTCAAACCGCACCCAGGAGACATGAAGGAGGAGGATTCCTATGTTGCAGGAGGATTCCTATGTGAAACCTAACAGTGATCCATTTTTCTTTCCGTACCCCCACAGTCCACGAGCATGCGCTAAAGCAGCAGGTTCAATAATGAAAAGATTCAGTCTTGTTAAGAGTCCATGTCCACTCTTCGGCCCATTCCCGTTATCCGCCACAGACTTCAGCGAAGTTGGAACTGAACTCCGAAACTCTACCATCCTGGAACTCAATCACATACAAAAATTCCCTCACAGAAAAAGATGGGAGGCACAAATTGACATCCACGGATCAGTGTAGCGAAAATTACCTCTTGAGCGACGAGTAGAGATGAGCTCGGTCCTGCTGAAGCTCCAGAAAGCGCCGCAGCAGCTGCGTCGCTCGAGTATCGGAGCTCGCTCCGGCAGCCATGTCGCCCTCTTCCCCCGAGGTAGGGCAACCCTCATCGAGCTCGCTCATCCTACTCCATCCGTTCACCTTCGGTTAGATGATGGATGTTCATCCACTGGATCGTGGTACGTTCGTCCAACGCATATTCAGTGGTGATGGGAAGCACGTGAAGGGCACTTGCGGGGTCCCGGTTTAGCAGCTGCTTTAAAAATTAGCTGAATTTGGATGAATACGGATGAACATATCGCCTATGCTACCTGTCGACGCAAGAGTGAGGAGTGGCTTTGATGGCTCCGCGCCAAAACCCTCTGACCTCGTGCTGTGCCTTTGCAAGAATTTGGAATGCAAAACAGTGTTCGTGTTGATTGGATCTGCGGAGGAGCAGTATTGATGGATTGGAGCTGAGGACTGATGCAAGGGGGGGTCAGAATGAGAGCGTTGACGGAGTTGTGCGATGTGCTAGCAGAGAATGAGGATATTTCGGAAGAGGGAGTTGCACTGCTGTGGAGTCAGTGTCCGGCACCTGGTTTCCTGCGGGAGGGATCAGTGCACCTTACATGGCGCCAATGCAATGGCATCCGGGCCGTTGCCCGCTATCTTTCGCGTTCTCGAGGTGCTGAGAAACGGAAGGAGTTTTTCTCCCTGATCTTGGAATTTTTGGAGGCTGTTCCTTCTTTGGATAATGAGGACTGTTGGCCTTCGTTCAGCTCGGATGATTTTGACGCTTATTTTTTGGAGATCATCAGCTACGTAGCTCAATTCGTGGAGGTATGTCCAGCAATATTAGACGATGTGAGTGGTGTTATTGCTGGTGTGATCCAGAAGGTGACGTCAGCGACGAGTAGGGGGGACGTGAGTTTATCCAGGGCAAGCTCCCCGGTAAGCAAGTCACTCATTACAGCATTGGCGCAATATTGTCCCTCATTGAATGGTTCTGATGCAGATCGTTTGGGGACGTGTTTGCTCCAGCACTGGATTTTACCTGTTCAGTCAGCATACTTGGCATCATCCTCATCCGAGACCTCAGCTGAAACCTCCCCTTCGATGAGTCACACACCCTTATCCAATGGAAACTCTAGGTCTTCCAAGGAGCTGGAGCTGAAGGTAGGTCAGGGAAATATAAGTGATGGACCAACTGATGGAAGGATATCAATGGACGGAAGCCCTAATTTTCGGTCCACAAAGTGTTCCCCTTTGTCGACCCCTTCCAGATCAAGCCCAGGAGTTGATGCTGAACAGCAGGGTGCACCTAGTTCTGTGAAGCTCAATGGGATTGATGGAACGAACGGTGGCCTCGATAAATTAAATCAAGGGGGCATAGGCTCGAGGCAACTTCTAGCAGCATTGGAAGCAGAGTCAGTGGAGGCTTTAGAAAGGCACGGGCTTGCATTCCGATTGTTTGTGAAGATTCTTGAGAAAGTGGTGCTCAAGGAGCAGCTGGTCTCTCAGCTGAGGTCTGCAGCAGTGGGCCAGCTCAAGGCTCTTCTTCCTTTATTGAAGGCAGGTGTTCTGATTCAATTGGTCTTGCTGGAATTGCAGTAAGAGCTGATTCATCCAATGCAGTGTTTAATTCTGAAGTATCTACAGCGGTTATTGAGTTGTAGGTTGTCTCTCTTTCAGAAATCAGAGTCATGAGTGCAGTGTACATGTGGACCTTCATTATTGGATGAGGCTTAGGGGAAGAGGGTTGTTAAACTTAGCTACGGTGGTGCAATTTTGTTGTGGAGCTTACCAAGTACTGATCTAGTTGGAAAGGGAGGGTTGGAGAGAAGTTCAAATTAGTGCATGGTTGAGCTCCATGATCATGGGATGACGCATATGCAGAGTTGTTTGGTGGAGGCATGGATACTTTTAACTAGGGTCTCATGGTTGCTTCCGCAGATACGGAAACGAGACTGGCCTGTGGATGGGATGCCACTTCTTGCCAAAGTGAACATGAAGCTGCAGGCCTCTCAAGCAGCAGCTGTGGTTCACACCAAGTTGTTGTTGATGTCAGAGTCTGATGGGAAGTTGCTAAAGGGCGAGCCAGATGGCAGATTGCCAAAGGGATCTATCAGAGAGACTCTTTTGCTTCTAATGGATACAGCAGATGCTGGCATTGCATCACCCTGGCGAAGGCTGAAATCGTGTGAATTGTTATTTGGAACCCTTCTTGTAGGCGTTGCCCAAGTTGGTGCATTACAAGGAGGCCAGATGTTGAAAATTCTTCTTCTACGGTTCAAGGCACTTGTGTTGGCTACTTGTTCTCAAGTAAGGGGGTAGATCAAGTAGTACATGCTTTATACTGAGACTTTCCCTTTAGCAGATTGGTCTTCATTTAAGAAACATGAAGTACTGTGCTCAGTTGAGGACAGGGCTGATGTGATTCATGACTGATTGTTGTGCAGGCAGATATTTGGGCCACAAACCAGGGGCCTGTTTTTGAGAGTGTTTTGAAGGCAGGTTGTGTGTTGATCGAAGCTGCCTGGAACTCAGACAGGGCAGCTGTTGAATCCCTCGTCATATCCCTGGCTGCAGATGTCCGAGAGAGGTTGGAACAGGTATGAGCTGACCTGGTATTTGGATTTAACTTGTGACCAGGACTTTCCACTATATTTACAGGTTGTGCTATCTTTGTAGTAGCTGGTTTGCAAAGTGACTTTTATTGCTGTTCAAGGCTGGTACAAGTCAATTTGTTGAGAAGAGACTCTTGTCAAGTTTTATCCTTCTCATTTACAGGTTGCAGCATGACTGGAAATCTTTTGACACTGTGTGGCTTGCGGACCGGGATGATGGTACAGGAGAAGAAGGAAAGCGAAATTGCGGCAGTGACCCAGCTGAATGTGATACCATTACTGGCTGATATGGCAGTTCTGCTCAACAAGGCAGAGGTTGTTGACCGAATATTGCCTCTCTTCATCGAAAGCTTGGAAGAGGGCAATGCATCTGTTCCTAGTCTTGTGCGACTGAGGGTGCGTGTACCACCTCTTTTCTTCAATGTGCATATGTCAAATGGGTTTCGTTTTGGTTGCTCAAGCACACATACTGTTTATTCCTTCTCACTCCTTTGGAACTGTGCAGGATTTGTTCGATTCTGGTCACTGTGTGTAGATTCTGCTATATTGGTCAAGTTCCAACTTTGAGTTTGACTTGGAATGGAAGTGATAGTGCAAAGTTGCATGACAGGTACTTGATGCAGTGGCACGGATGGCATGCTTGGATTGTGTCAAGTCGTATAGGGAGGTAGTAGTGCTGCTTACACGTAGCTATCTCAACAAGCTCTCTACAGTTGGCTCCACCCATAGCCGCACTCTTGCTCCTGAAGCCACAACTGAGCGTGTAGAGGTACTGTCCTCTTCACTTCTCTGGGCAGCTTCTGTTAGATCATTTAATGAAGGAATGGGGTTGCACAAAAGATCTGTTCATTTGTGGACCTGAGTTTAGATTACTTGTATGTGGTTTGGTGCAGACTCTACCAGGGGCTTTCTTGCTTATTGCACAACGGCTAAAAGATGCAAAGCTACGCCCTGACTTTAGGCAGCGGCTGCTGGTACTGTGTACTGATGTGGGCCTGGTTGCTGAGGCCAAGAATGGCAGGTTGGCGCTTCACTTCTTCTGCTTGTTTGTGGAGTCTTGGGCTCCATGTTACCCATGCTCATCACCTGGCACTATATCATCCATGTGCATGCTCATGATGTCCACTGGATTTTGTAGTTTATCATTGGTGGAAGCTGTCTTGTTATTCATTGTGAAGTGCTGCTTATGAGCTGTCTTGGTTGGCAGGAGTGGCGCTGATTTGCTTGGGCCTCTTCTTCCAGCAGTGGCAGAGATATGTGCTGATTTAGATCCATTGCAGGAGGTGGATTCATCAATGTTAAAATTGTTCCGCAATTTGTGGTTTTATATTGTGCTATATGGTCTAGCTCCTCCTATCCAAAAGATACAGCATACCCCAAGGTCCATGAGCACAGGAAGCCAGGGAAGCATGAGTGTAATGCAAACAGTTGGCGGCCCTTATGTGTGGAATCCTGACTGGTCTGCAGCTGTGTGCCGACTAGCTCAAGCTACCCCACCTCTGGTGATAGCACTCTTTCCTTCCTCCTTTGTCGTGATTATGGATGAATAACATTGTTTGAGCTCTCTGAAGAACTTTGTATAGTGACTTTGTATACTATCTAAGAACCTTCCTCTCCTATTTCATTGTATATATAACCTGGTGTAAGTTCTTCAAAGTTCCTTGTTTTACTTGTCCGGAGTATCAAGTACCTGATCCAGCTTGATGATTTTGTCATTGGGGTACGTTTGGCATTGAATGGACTGGCCAACCACAAGCTGTCACCATGCACATTTCATGCATGTAGGTGACTTAGAACTATGTTCATATGTACTTTAACATCTAAGTAGATGGAAGGGGCCAGGGAATTGCTTGCATGGTATCAAACCCAAGAATTGTGAGTCTGGGTTTGTACAGTGGCTGAACACCTGCTCCCATTTACAGATGATTAACCTACCATGTATTGATGTTTTTTGGCTTTAGGTTGTAAGTTCCGTCAAATGGTTGGAAGATGAGCTGGAGCTGAATGCGCTGCATAATCCTGGCAGTCACAGAGGATCCTGCAATGAGAAAGCAGCTGTCGCTCAACGCAGTCTCCTCTCTGCTGCATTGGGTGGTCGAGTTGATATTGCATCTATGGGCAGCATTTCAGGTACTACTTATTGCAATGATTGGCGCAGATTGATCAAAGCACTTCCTGTTTTTATATATACAGCTGGTGTGGGTCTGTTGCCTTCATTTTCACTTCAGGATATACCCTTGGAGTGGAACCTGGTCACAACTGGAGGTTGAAGGTGCTCTTCTTGAAGCACACACATCAGTGGAGGGTCATCTGCTTTGTACTGCTCCAGACTTCGGATCTGGGGGGTAGCCGCACATCTGGACAGGCTCCAAACGATGAGTCCCATGAAACATTAGGTTTTATGGATCTCCATGACTGGATCCATCACTTGGTTGTTGAGTTGGAGATATCCTGGCCTTGTATGCAAATCCCTGAGGCAAAATTTACACGTCAATCAATCGAAGTGGTTTTGGGAGGTTGGACATAAGAGGTTCATCAAAGCTTGGGCCTGGATTTCTTGGGTTTATTATCCATGGACGTTGTTGTGATGCTCAGCTTCTGTAGTGGTTGTGGATCAGGTGTGAAGGCAACTTACCTTCTAGCAGTTACTTTTTTGGAGATTTTACGCCTGAGTCACCATGGAGGGGTTCTCAGGGGCACGTGGTCAGAGGGAGAATGTAGAAGTGCGCTAAGTTGCACATTTGAGTATTTGGAGACCCCAAATTTGATGCCTGCTGTCTATCAGTGTCTAACGGCAATCGTCCACCGTGCCTTTGATGCTGCTTTGACATGGCTGGTACTTCCAACTCATTTGATTACTGTTGGCTGGTTTGAGCCTCAGATAGGCTGATTTGCATTGAGGTGATGTCCCACCAGCCAATTTCATGGGGTGTTCAGAATGTCTCTAATTGTAGCAAGATTACTGGGCATGGTTTTTATGGTATTTTATCCATTTGTTAAAATGCCTATGGGCAAGTTGAAATCTCGTTTTTGAGCATGTGGGAGGTTGTGGGTTGTGCTCATGTGATGTTAGTCCTCCTGAAGGTGTCCAAGACAAAGAACTGGTGCAGTGTTTTAACGAGCTTGGCAGCTTACTGGAGGATGTCTGATTCACTTTGCTGAGGCGTTCTACATGACAAGGGTGCCTACTTTTGCAGGAAGAGAAGGCTGCATCAAGTGGGAAAGAGGTGGAGGAGAAGGAGGGAGTGCTGACTGCACACGCCTGTTTCCTCATCAAGCATGAAATGCATCATAATGAGACTGTTCGTGAAATTGCTGACAGTCTCCTCAGTCAGCTCAGGAACCGATTGCCACAAGTATGTTGGTGTGTTTGAAAGATGAAGGAGCAGAAGCTTTCAACCTGCTTCCCTCTTTTTCCTTTGGCTGTTTCCTATCTCTCTCCCTCTCACTCCCCTCTCGTTCAAGGACATTGTCCCTGCACCTCTGTCCACCTCTCCCCTCGCATAGGTAGTGTCTGTCCCCTTTAGTTCTGCCCAAATGGGCGGGGGGCTATGGCCACAAGGCTATGGCAAACAACGTCTTATTGAGTACGTTCTTCTCTCTCTTATTCCACCAAAACTGGGCGCTGGGTCTATGGCCAGAGATTCTTTCTCCAGGTGTTGAGTTCTCCAGTTGTAACTGGATGTGCATCTACAAAAAGTGGTTCAAACAGCTAAACACAAAGCTTTAGCTCTCCCTCAATTTTTCTGCTGCAGAGGGATTAATCTGAAGCAAAAAGGTCCATGCTTTGCATCGTTATTAGGCCTACCTTGGAGTACACATCTGCCTTGGGAAGGCAACTCCAAATTGGCTAAAGCTTTAGAATCCATTCTGCTTTCAGTGCTCAAACAGAGCATGTTGGTGTGCTCTTGAACAGCTAACATGGCTGTCGGGGGCGAGTTTGGCATTATGCCCTTGAGCTCTTGGCATGATGAGTTCAAGGTCAGATGGTGGGGTCAGTTGAATCGCATTCCTGATATCAGATATCCTACCAGATACAACTGGAGGAGAACTCAACACCAACTTAGCCTGTTTAATAGAAATAGAGTCCTGTAGCTAAGTCTTGGTGGAAGGGAGATTTTCAAGTCCGTTAGGCCGGAAGAATTGACTCTGCCAAATGAAGCTGAGTTGGAGACTGAATTGTCTAAGGCCATGTCGAAAGCAGGAAAATGGTCTGAACAAAACAAAGTAACGCATAAAACTTCCCTGAACTTGTTTCCAACCTGGGGTGAGGACCTAAGGATGACCTGAATGTAAACTCAGGGTGGGGAGTCTACCTTTGACCAATAATTTGATGCATAGAGGAAAGGGCGATTGTCAATAGCCGATGTGTGGGTGGTCTGAAGACAAATATCCATTTTCTGATACAAAGTCTGGGGTATTCTCATCAGCGACCGACTATCCCGCGGTTTTGTCTTTTGGTTCCTCTCTTTGTTTGAGTAACTTCCATCTCTGTTTGTATGATTGTAACCCGCTTAATTGATTATTAATAGAAGACTTTTGGGGCCCATGATTTTTCCTTATTCAAGTTTGGGCTGCTCATGAACTGTGTGCGCCTTTGGTCATTCATTAGTTTCATTATTATGTGGTGTTGATTATTGGTTCTGATGATCAGGTACTGTGGAATGGACACTGCCTAGAGGCACTGCTGTGCTTGTTGTCTGAGCAGCCTGTGGTAATACCCAGTACGGATGCTGGGTCAGTACTAGCCACTAGGTCTCTCATGCATCAGCGGGTGCGCGAGTGGGTAACCTATGCTTTGCTGCTTGCTCCATCCACCACGCAAGGCCTCTTACAGGTACACACCCTTCCCAGTCTGCAGAGGTCCTTCAACCTGAGTCGTGATTGCTCCTGGTTACTTACATCAGAGAAGCGAGAGACCCTTCTGCTATTTACTCCAGATACAGCACAGCTCTTGGTGCACATGTGTTTCTCTGCTTTTACAGGGCCCTTTCTCTGGCAGCTTTGCAAAGCTCTGGGAGAGATGTGAGGAGGTAAGAGTCCATCTATAGTGAGGGGATTCGTGCTCCTTTGTGTTTAGCGACTTTGGGTACCCCCCATACTCCAGGTCGGAAGCGCAGGAAGAGGCAGGGCCGGGTCAAATTTCGACAACACTGTCTAGGCTGAAGGGTAACCATGTGGTGAGGAATGTTTGAGCAGGAATATGTTCGGCACGTGGGCACAGGGCACAAGGTGTCCCACTCAAGCGACATAATTGCACTGTTGTCAGAGATTCGGCTTGATCCAGGCAACTCTACTATGGCCACTGTGCCTGCCGTCACAGCAGCTGCCGCAGCTGCTGCTGGTGGTGACATGGGCAGCATGGAGGTGCTTTCCATTGGAATCACAAGTGCCAATGTAAAGTCAAATTACGCTGGCGAGATAGCTGGCATGAAACGGCTTTTTGGTGTTGGCTTAGGTAATCTAGCTCCCCATTCCAAGATGGTGGCAGGAAAGTGGGGGGTCGCTGGTACAGTTGGCATCCAAGATAAAAAACACGATGAGGAGTCACTACATAGTATTCTAATTGATCGGTTTGTGCAACAACTTCAACAATTTGTCACAGATGCACAACATGGCCACCATATTGATGGTGAAAAATTTCGTGAAGCCTGCTTGCAAGCTGCTGCTCTTCTTTTATCGGACATGGTATGACTCTTGTTGCCTTGGCATCTTGTGGGATTGTAGGGTAGGATGACCTCATTCCTAGTGGACTTGTAGGCGTGGTACTGGGAATGTACTAGTGAGCTAATGCACATTCTGTGTTGGTGTCCTCCTGTGCAGGATTTATGCCAAGAGGTGGTTTCAGAGGGAGCTTCACAGCTACTGCGCTTGCTGTGTTGGTGTCCCGCGCATTTATTCACAGCTGGAGTGATGGAGACGGGGGTGTTTGTGTGGACGTGGCTTCTGGCGGCAGCCCCTAAGTTGGGGTCACTGGTGCTAGCGGAGCTTGTAGATGCATGGCTCTGGACAGTGGCCAGCAGTCGGGGACTGTTTGCATCAGGGGTGGAAAACTCAGGGCCAGCAGCACAGCTCCGTCCCCAACTCACAGCTGGGGAGCCCACACCTCCTCCCACTCAAGACCCTGTTGGAGGAATCACTGCACACCGGGTGTGGCTTGGTTTCCTCATTGACCGTTTTGAGGTGAGACGCTCCAATTTGCAATTTCTCTGAAGTAGGTTCTATGTCATCATGCAGTGCTGGGTATTCTCGGTGAACGTGAGGACTTGCAGTGTTGCAGAGAAGTTTCGAATTGTGACTTGCATCCTTGAACCCCATCTTTCCCGGAACGTGTATGTAAACCATTCATCCAACGATGTGAAGCAGAAATTTGGGTGATAGCACTAATACCGAGTGTCATTCTTAACCGTTCCTTGTCATACTGAGATAGCTCATGGGAGAAGTGATCCCGGCATTGCTTTCACTGAATATTTACGTGGGATCTTGACTTCCATTGTGCTAAAACCTTCACCTAAATAGCAGTGGGGCTCCTATTTTGTTGCTCCATGGAGGGTACATCGTATGTGAAGTTGTTGTGTTGCTTAGCATGTCATGCAAGGAGTGGGGGTGGATAGGTGCTTGTGGAAATCAGCATGCAAAGTACGGGTCTTATAATGAACTCCCAAAAATTGTTTCTGGACTTCAGGTTGTGAGACACAGTGGAACTGACCAACTGCTGCTCTTAGCACGCTTGATGCAAGGGTCCTTGCGGACACCATCTCACTTCTCATCTCATCCAGATGCTGCCGGTGCCTTCTTCACACTCTTGCTCTTGGGTCTAAGGTTGTGCGATTGCCTACTCCAAATTGGCCCTCGTACTGGGAATGTTGGCGTGCACTTGCTTCGGGATAGTATTTACAGGTATATCCAATTTGTCTTAATGATCATGCCTTCATCAAAAGTGGTTGCATTTTCAAGACAGCAATTGTGGAAAATTGGCAACGATTACTTCCTTGGTGGCCACATGTTCTTATCACAAAAGGATCGGATTTGCGTGTCAGGTTATCAAATTCAAGAGACTACGTTGGCCTTAATTTGTGGAATAAAAGTGTCATTGTTCTCAGCCATGCATGAATATGTTTGGGTGTTGATGGAGAGGGGTGCTTATGTGCATGGGGATGTCAGAGCTGCATTTGCATGGTTTGCAGTGGAGCCTGGGTGGTTCGAGACAGACACAGAGGGCATGGCCGTGGCAGAAGCACAGGCAGTGACTACTTTTGCCCGACAATTAGCTCTCGACAGGCCTGAGAGCAGTGGCCAAGAGGAAGCCAGACGCACTTCACGAAGTGGGCCTTTCGCTGGCCCAAGTGGTTGCTTGCAGGTGGTTTATATATTCTGACATAAGAAAGTTGTACACAACTGATTTTCTATCTCATTGCTTCTGATCACCACGAGTACGTCTGATTAGTTTCTAACTGATATGTACAACTCCCATCAAAGCAATGTAGGGCATGGTTTTGCTGAACTAGTTAGGCTGTGGTACTGCTATGGGATTTCATAGACACTCCCCAATTTATCTATTGATATGCCATCTCAACAATAGCTGGTGTCTTAACAGGCAATTGATGAACACCCGGTGTGGGGAAAGGTGGATAATGAACTACTTGCAAGGGAAAGGCGTAAGCAGTTGCTGTTGGTCCTTTGCCAACATGAAACGGACAGGCTGGACACTTGGGCTCATCCACTAAAGTAAGGTCCTCTTGGCAATACCCCCGTGGTTGTCTAGATTTCTCTCTGTTTTGGGGGACTCGACCATGTCAAATCCTCTGTCCTCTTGTGTCATAGGCTAGAAAACTACCCATTTTTCCAAGGATGGTCGTACAAATGCATCCAACAGATGGCCCAGTGGTTAGGGCGCAACGCCTTACAAAGCCACATAGGATGTCACTCATTATAGCCAACCCAGCCATAAAGGCGGTGGGGGGGGGTGGTGTAGCCAAGTCAACGGGAGACCTAATGTGTGGGTCCTTTTGAGTCCTTGGGGGAGGTTTAGGTGACCGCCTCGTCCTTGTTACGGCCGTTAGAAGGTGTCCACCTTCCAAACAAAGGCAACATCCCTTTCCTTTGGGGTGAACTGACATCATTTACGCCTGATTCGGCAGAAGTCTTCCTATCTGTCTCTCTCTCTAGTTGTACAGTAATTGCCCGATGTGCGGGCAGCCTGAAGACAATATTCATTTTCTGATACATTGTCCGAGCTATTCTCAACAGCGAGTGACCCTCTTCAGGACCCTCAAGAACATTGTCCTTGCACCTCTGTTCACCAACTACCATAATCTTGAGGCTGAGCTTAAAGCCCTGGCCCTGTTGGAGTCTAATTGCTGGACATAGCAAGTTGATGCTTGTGTGAAGGGCTTTCTAGAGGATATCTGGAAAGCCTGAACTAATTGTCTCTATCAAGGTAAGTCACACACACCACTGGAGTGAGCCCCTGACATGACAAAGAGAACTGCTCCGTTTTGTTCTGCCCAAACTGTGCACGGGTCTATGGCCACAAGGCCAAGGCAAACAACGTCTTATGAGTACATTCTCTAGTTGTACAAGCAACACTCTTTAGAAATATACCAGTAAATTTCTTTGTCCATGGCCAGCTCTGGGGAGATTTTAATGTGCCTCCATTCCCTCAGTGGCAACAACTTCATGGGCAGAAACTTGATTTGTGGCTGATGTGGTGAAGGTCTAGAAATCTTGCTGAATAGCTTTCAGAATCCAACAATTTTGCTAATGAAGATGTTCTTGTCTTGAGATGTACTCGGCTTCTGTGTAGCTCTGGTTACTCTTCACAAGAGGGTAAGTGGTCGACATTGTCTCAGGCATTGGAAGCAGCAAGTGCTTAAGACGAAATCCTTGTTGCAAGGACATATGCATGAAATTGTACAGACTAATGTACTGAGCTCAAAATAAGTTGTAGTATTTAGGTCACTCTTAATTTAAGAAAGCTACAACTGTTTTGGCAACTTCTGGTCTTGCAAATGCTTTGTGCAGAGTAGTATCACAGTGAACTGATCCAGATGTCATGTTGCGCTTGCGTGATCATTGTGATTATCTTTTAGGGAGATCATGGGGCCGCGCTTTCGATTTAGTTTGGAGCGATGGGCTGATCATGTGAAGACAGCTTGGGCAGTGGACCCTCGCATTGCTCTGGCCCTTGTGGCCAGATTTCCTGGTGCAATTTCTCTGAAGGCGGAAGTTTCTTCAATGGTGCAGGTGTGGCTTCTTCTGTAATCAGTAGAGTGAAAGGATTGTGTGACACTGGCACCTCATTTTACTAGCTGTGCCTGCCAACCATTTTCTCAGGACACTTGGAGATTTTTACCAGACTCTTCCTATGAAAATGTCCACACTGCTCCCCAAATCATCCTATTACTGGTTCCTTCGACAGTTTCAGAATCGTTTTTATGATGAGTTTATATCCCTTCTATCTGAGAAGACTTGAAATCAAGTACGTATCAAATATGCAGGTCAGTGTTGTGTGCAATGGAGGGAGACAACCTAGCAGTTAGCCTGTTGGACTGCTCTCGCCTAGAGTTGGTGACATGACCTGATAATGAAGATTCTTGAAAGTTTATATACACTAGGAAGCCCTTTACTGGCAGCAACCAGACTAATTGTGAAGCAGAGAAGTAGTTACATATAGTATTTGAGGTATGCCTGTCAGCAAGTGCTAGCTATGGAAAATCAGCACCAGTGGTCGTCCAGGGTGTGAGTTGAAGCCAGGCTGGTTTGATGGGTTCGTGATGCATGCAGGCACATATACCAGAGCTCACCCAGATACCTGGTGCACTACCGTACTTTGTAACACCCAAGGCAGTGGAAGAAGACTCGGCTGTCTTGCACTGGCTACCCCACTGGGCACCCTGTTCCATTACTCAAGCTCTAGATTTCTTAACTCCCCAATACAAGGGCCACATCCGCGTCATGGCCTATGTTCTTCGCGTCCTGGAATCGTATCCTCCTGAGAGGGTCACCTTCTTCATGCCCCAGCTTGTGCAATCCCTTCGCTACGATCAAGGAGTTAGTCTCTCTCCTCTCTCTCTCTATCTCTTGCATCGTCTTATGACTACATTCTCTCTTGCATTGTTTCCAGTTTGTGACATGGGTGAGGACCTTAAGGATGATCTGAAGGGCCTACCTACCCTCGGGACCAGACTGAAGCTTAAGCTCAGGGCAGGGATTCTACTTTTGAACAATAAACAGATGCAGAGAGGAAATGGAGATTGTCAATGCCTGATGTGTGGGCTGCCTGAAGACAATATCCATTTTCTGATACCATGTCCAGGGTGTTCTCATCAAAGAGCGACCCTCTTCAGGCCATCAAGAGCATAGTCCCTGCATCTCCGTGCACTAGCTTTTAAAATGTTTGCACTGAGCCTTAAGCCCTGGCCCTGGGGTCGAATTGCTGGTCTGCTCTCACACAGGAGACTGATGCTTCTGTGAAGGGCTTTCAAGAGGAAATCTGGAAAGCCCGAACAAAGTGTTTATATCAAGGTAAGTCCACTACTGGAGTCAACCCCTCACAAAGGTAGTGTCTTGTTCCGCCCAAACTGCCACACTTCTACACAGCAAATGAGCTTATGAGTACATTCTCTTGCATTGTTCCACCCAAACTGGGTGTGGGGTCTATTGCCATAAGGCTACTGCAAACAACGTCTTATGAGTACATTCTTCTCTGTTGCACGGAGGCCTTGTGCATGCTAAAGAGGATTTTTCATTCCTGATCTCCAAAACACGTGGAGTGTTCCCTGGTCAATGACCCTGCTTGATGCTCCAGTTAATTATCAAGTGCTTTTATCTGAAAAAGGAAATGGACAATCTAGACCGTTACAAGCTCATTCTATATGAGGCCCGTTCCTGACATTATTTGATGGATTTGGTGCAGGAGCTAGTGGAAGGGTACTTGATGGTTGCCGCACAACAAAGCAATTTGTTTGCGCATATTTTGATATGGCAGCTTCAGGTAGGCACGCACCTACTCAAGGGGCCCGAGGTTTTTGTAGAAGATTGTTTACCGTCCAAATGTCGTCTTTATTTAAAGCTGATCTGATGGTTTCTGTAATTGCAGGGTGAGGAGCTACCACCTGAAGAAGCAGGAAAGGAAGCTACTGTGGGCAAGGTATGTATTCATCCCTGAAACTGGGACCGTGTTTGTATTGACGGAAAGCTGGTATTGACTCTCTTGCTTGTTTTTGACTGGTAGGACTGCTCTATTATAGGGAATAGGGCCCAAGCCACCAGTAATATTGTAAAATTGCATGGCAGGCAAATGCGCTGTATGAGATAGGACCTAGGGTGAAGCAGCGGATTATTGACGGTTTCACCCCAGAAGCCCATGATGTTTTCATCCGAGAGTTTCGCTTCTTTGACAAAGTGACCTCCATTTCTGGGGTACTTTACCCCTTGCCCAAGGATGAACGTCGGGCAGGCATTCGCAGGTGAAGATTCCTGCTCTGATTTTTGTCTTGTCGCTGTGAAGGTTGCATCATCTGTCTGTAGTATCAGCTGTTTCAAAGCAATAAAAATGTATGTGCTCAACATCACACTTCTATCAGGTCAGTCAGGTAGGGCTGGTCTAGTGTCTCTGTGGTTTATCTCTTAGATGATCTATCAGTACATGAAAGTTGCATGGAATGGGACCTGTGAGTCACTGTGGGATCTTGCCTTGTGGACTTGGATAGGGAGCTGGAGAAGATAGAGGTGGAGGGAGAAGACTTGTATCTGCCAACTGCACCCAATATGCTTGTCAAGGGTATTGAGGTGGACAGTGGCATCCCATTGCAGTCAGCGGCCAAGGTGCCCATCATGATTACTTTTGATGTGATCGACAAGGATGGTGACCCACAGGATGTCAAGCTCCAGGCCTGCATCTTCAAGGTTGGTTTGGTTGTGTGCATGTCAGGGTTCTCATCCTACTATGATGATAGTGATTGTGAAGGTCATACTGGCTGTACTACGTTACAAAGGTAAGTATCCCTGGGCATGTATGGCTGTCGTAGTTCTCAGCTTTCAGATGGGAAAGCCCAACAGCAGTCAGGTTTACAGTGTGGTGATGTGCTGCAGGTGGGAGATGATTGCCGGCAGGATGTGTTGGCTCTGCAGGTCATAGCACTCTTGAAGAACATATGGGAAGCAGTGGGTCTCCACCTTTATCTCTTTCCATATGGAGTTCTTCCGACTGGTTATGGCAGGGGCATCATTGAGGTAGTTCCATTGAGGAAGTTTTTCCTTTGAAGTAGCTGCAGCAAGGTGGACATTTGCTTTTGTCTTTGTTTATTAACAAACCCATGATGCAGAAAGGTGCAATTAGCTGCAATTATAACTGGTTCTCTGACAATCCTGGCTGTTGTTGCAGGTGGTACCTAACAGTCGTAGTCGAAATCAAATGGGAGAGGTGACAGATGGGGGTTTGTATGAACTTTTCCAACAGGAGTATGGCCCTGTGGGCTCTGCACGCTTCGAAGCAGCTCGTGACAACTTTGTTGTGAGCAGTGCTGGTTATGCCGTAGCGAGCCTTTTACTCCAGCCCAAGGATCGTCATAATGGCAATCTTCTGTTTGACAAGTACTCCCTTCTTTGCTCTTCTTCCAACTCAGCTCACCAACTGTCACAAGCCTTCACTATCTGAGATAATAAGGAACCCAACAGCCCTCTTGAGCTGCTGAGTTTTAAAGCTAAGGGAAAGCTTATGGAAATTACTCTGGAAAGTATGTCCAAGATAATGATGTTTTGTCATGGGAGCCTTGGGGTCTGATGGTTTGTTGTACCTTTGAGGACACTCAACTTTGTCCACACATTGATGCAGTTCAGCATTTAGCCCTCCAAGTATTGATTTGAAGATGTAAGTAAGAAGCATTCAACAAGTGCTGTGCAGGTTTGCCACTTAGTACTGGCTGAGGATTGACAGAACTTGTGGAATGGCATGATCAGTGAGGGGAGGTTGGTGCACATTGACTTTGGCTTCATATTGGAGACATCTCCGGGAGGTAATTTGCGCTTTGAGAGTGCACAGTTCAAGTTGAGCCATGAAATGACACAGCTCCTTGATCCTTCGGGAGTGATGAAGAGTGACACTTGGCACCGCTTTGTCAGGTCTGCATTCTGTCTCTCCGCTCATCTTCTCCATGTGCTTGAAAGGGTCTTGGCCGAGTACGCAAGCAGTCAAATATCACTGTGTGTGTTCACGGGATGTTAGTGCTATAGCGTAGAATTTGCATTGAATCAGGATTGAAAAATATTGCAGTTCCTCCTGACATCTCCAAAGGAATTTGGGTGTTGCATGGATGGCAGTTTGTGTGTGAAGGGGTACTTGGCAGCCAGGCAACACATGCACGGAATTGTGAGCACAGTACTTCTCATGGTTGATAGTGGGCTGCCGTGCTTCAGTCGAGGTGATCCAATTGGCAATTTCCGCAAGCGATTTCATCCGGAAATGAGTGAGCGTGATGCTGCCAACTTCATGATCAAGACTTGTGCTGATGCATACAATAAGTGGAGCACTGCTGGCTACGATTTAATTCAGTACCTGCAGCAGGGCATTGAGAAATAGAAAACCCATTATGCACATTCTGATTCTGGTATGAAACAGGCATTGTGGAGAGAATTGGACTCTACACGGGCCAGCTAGAGTAGGTACATGCATTTTTGGTAGTGGCATTTGGCCCTGCCTAAATAAACCCCTACTCCACGGAGTGAGGTTAGAATCTGTAGATACAGTCAGATTTATGAATATTTATCCTCACTAGTTGAAAATCCCCAGTTAGTAGCAGCTGACTACCAAAGGTAGCCATCAAATTGTAGACCTCTCAGTCTTCGTGTATCATAGCAAATGGGATTTTCCATGGAGGTATGAAGAGCCGTTATCCAGTTGAGGTGATCTGGTGCAGGCATTCATCTTTTCTTATTTATTTGTATCATGACCTTGCCACACTTCTTATTGCTTCATGGCACATATATCATTCTTTGTAGTAAAATCTTATCTTCAGGAATCATCTGCGCTCTTGGGATGTGGTGAGGATGTACTGCTGGATTGGGTAGCAACCTGGACTTCATTGTGGGGAAGAGTACTGGACCTCATCAAATTCAGCAGTGTGAACACAACCTAAGATGATACTTTGGTGGTTGCCAATCAAACACCTGAGAAGATGGTGTTGGGGTTAAGTAGATATCTGTTATCACGCATAGAGTTTGCTTGGAGCGGATTGTTCAAAGGAAATTGACACTTGACACCCTGTGCAAGTGTACCACAGCATGAAACAAGACAAGCGTCTGATTTCTGGGCCACAAGTTGACTTCATTCACCTGCAAACTATCAACTGTCATGTCACCGGAGAATCACTCATCAGGTGACTGCTCTTCCCTTCTTTCTCTCAGAAAAACTGTAGACCAGACAGACATTCTGAAACCAAATTGGGTTTCTTCACTCAGCAATTGTGTCAATTGTTTGATTCTTTCTTTTTCTTCTGCGGATTCGGATCGCCCACCACCTGGCGGCACTATCCCACAGGGCTAATCCACTCATGCATAGATGCTTGCTTGGTTCATATGCAGAGATAAGAAGAGAATGTTTGAGGACCTCCTATGTGTGCTCCATACATCTGTGGGCCCGCGCCGCACACATTGTGGGCACAAGTGGGATTTGTCTTTTGGTGGATGCTTGCACTAAGTCTGGCCCTTCCATACTATCACAGCTATGCCTATCAGACTTTTTTTTTTTTTTTCGTTTTTGTTCTCTCTGAAAACGGGAGCAGACTCTAGTCCCACTGAATGATAGCATTAAAAGTTACCATGAAAAAAATAAGCATGGAGGGAGCCATGAGATATCAGCAAGCCTTGAGAAATTACACATATACTACCTGGTAACAAATAAGGTAATTAGGTTTTACCCAACACGTGTCTAATTGATGACGTGGCTCCGCTCCAAGAAAATGGGCACACCAGGTTTTCATCCACGTATGCGGATGAATTTCCTAAATACGGATAAGAATCCTGAGAACGTGCACTCGGATATGAATCTAGGGCGTGCGGATATGGTTTACCTCCCCGCCCCAAATTTAGCTGCAGTTTACTGCTGCTAAATTTGGCTTGGCTGTGTAGACTAATTAGCTCAACTAGCTGGCACGGGAACTGTCTGGGAAGATGGGACCAACAATGATATATATACATATATACATATTTAGGAGAAATCAGTGCAGTGAAACTTGAAGGAGAAAGCAAATTACCTCCCAGAGTAACCCCCCACCCGGGGGAATACTCTTTTTATAAATAGTCTAGAGTGCAGGAGGCTGTCAAGCAGAGGTGATTAGCATTGGCATTTAATACTTAGCCAAGTTTGGACTTACTCAAATTTCGCCTTTGTAACCCAGTGTCACCCTGATCGGAGGTTACACTCCCTACAGTTCCATGTCACTCTCAGAGGGGGTGGGGTCCTGTCCTGTCTGATATCGCACATGTGAGTGGGTTAAGTTCTTACATTATTCCTAGTGTTCTCCGCCAGTGAATTTCATATAGTGTTCTCCGCTTTCGATATTACATTTATTTGTTTATGTTTATGTTTAAAGGCGTGACAGCTCACAATTCATGTGGGCATCACAATTCATGTGGGCCTTTACAGAGGAGGAGGGGGGAGATTTAACTCCCTTCCATATAAGCCATAGAGCCACATAGATTTAACGTGAGTCAACGTGACCATGGCCGTGTGAGAGAGCGCATCGGTGCTTCCCGCCCCAGCATATGAGTATGGGAGTGCCCTACGAAAACAGGGTTGGGAACAGCGGAACTGGGGATAGCACAGACGATTCAGGAGCCAAAGGGTGTACGCGAGTGGGGACTGCCCCGCAAATAGGGCCTGAATGTATCACGTTATCTTTGGCGTTACATGGAGCCTTTCGGGCTCAAGGGTGGGGAATTGCCTGCCTGAGCACCACATATATATATGACGCCAGCTGAAGCTAGCGTAAAGCTCTTTCCCATGCGGGTACTGCCCCTTTACAGGGGTGGGCTCTATCGGAACCTGTAACGTCACACCGTGACTAGGTGGCCACTTTCAATCTTGCGTTTGTTGAGAATAAGGGATGTGAGCAAAGTGATACCCTAAAGTATGGTGCGTAGAAAGGGTGTGGTATGGTAGGCAGTAGTTTAAGGTTTTCTTTAAGGATGTGGACATTGTGTGTATGTGCGGCTCCTCTGATACCTGCAGTAATAATAGTCGGGGGAGCCGTGTTGGCGAAGGGCCTGTATAAGGGGTTCATATTTATCTCGTTTGTATTGGATTGATTGATGTGGGTATCACTGCACCATAGTTTTTAATGGCAACTTCTATGTGTTTCCAGTTGGCTTCCAACTTGTCAAATTCAGGGGAGGCCAAAGATCAGATCATTGCCTAGTGACCTTGCCATAGATCAGGATGTGTTGGAGCCTTGTCGATGTACATATGTGGCCTCATTTTGAATATTAGTAATACCTCAAACAATGAAACTTTGCATCATTGTCAATTTGAATTTTGGATTGTGATATTTAGTATGCCTGCAGACTGGGGGATGAATGCCAAGGGCAGTCACATAACATATCTTTTTTCTCTTTCTAGACATTTCTCATAAAGACCGGCCAAACTTACTTTGAAACAGGCTATTTTCTCCTCTCACTAAGTTGTAATTAAGGTGCCTGATTTGTGAGCCATTCAATCCCCAGTGTTTCCATTTAACCATCCAATAATAATAGTAGAAAAGTTTTCCTCAGGCTTTTGGATTTGGTTGTGTATATAAATAAATCTATATAAATCTTAAAAAAAATCTATCAACATATTCTATCCCTTTATGTGCAACTTTGTTTTACATATCTTTTCCTTAAAAGAAAATCATCCCTTTAAGACTGATTAATATACATATCATCTCATTTCTTTCATCTACTTGGCAATTACTTTAGTGTAAAGTGAGTGAGAGGTCAGACTCATCATCTCATTTTTTGTAAATTTGAATTTTCCATTGCCGCTCTTCTAACGTGGGTTTCACTTTGCTGGCAGGGATGAACCTTGCAAGTTCCGACAGCTGAGTTTCATCCGGGGACAGCCCAATTGATGGGCCAGCACACAACGCTGCTACGTGGCGGGACATGTGCGGATGAGTAACTGCAGCTGTCCCCGCCATCAATGCGCTGCTCCCTGTGTCGTGGATGAACCCTTTCATCCGTTATTGTGTTCTGGCAGCGTTCATCTTGGACTTGAATGCGCCGAGGACAAATGTTCAATTCCGACATCGCCTCCGATATTAATGCAATCCCATAAAAAGTGACATTTTTTGTTTTTTAAAACATTTATATATATATATATTTTTAATAGTGTATGGGTCATTCGAGATTCCATGCTTGCGGCCGATAAAGCATTCCCGGATTCCCGATCAATGCGGTGTAATTTGCGAGGGTCGGCAGGGTGGACCATTTGCAACACGGGATTCTATCAATCTTGGTGGGCCTTGACCAACTCATACGCAATGGTTTGGCCATCCACATTCGAAGCTCACGGAACATTTGAGAATAAAATCAAGCTCTTAGATAATTGCGTTCCCTAAAAGAATTTTGCACGACCGACCGGTCGGTGGATGGGGACCGGTGGATGGTGCACCCAGGCCGGGACGCCGGGCTCAAATCCAGCTACCTCGTCCTGTGTGTGATAATAATATATGACGCCTCCTGAAGGAAGCGTAAATTATGGTGTCTCTTGACCGTGAAGGAAAGGGATGATATTATAGCTCAGTCGCCTCTATCTCTCATGCATGGCTCATAAATGAAAGAGGGTTATATTCCCCGCTTCCATGTTTCCTTTATGTATTATGGAATGCGCCGGCAGAAGACATCCGGTAAGCTGCTCGCCGAAGAAAGTGGCGAGCAAGACCTTTTCGGGGTGGGCAAATGAAAGATTGTCATTTGCCCCGCTCATTACATTGCGTAATATGTCCATGGGTCGGCAATTCTGACCACGACCAGAAAAGTCCCTAACAAGCCCGCAAAAAATGGTCACGATTCTACCTAGTAACAGACCTAAAAAGCAGCAGAAGCGACTACCTACTAACTATTACGAAAAAATGGAAATCTCCGTATGTGACAACCGGTCAAATTCTAACATCCGGCCGGGCGGAATGAATTACATTTCGACGGCACAATCCAAGGACTACCAAATAGATCAAATCCTGAAATGTGCATCATAGTTTTCAAAATTTGGGCCACATAATTACAGGGAGCCAGAAAAAATAAAAAATAAAAAATAAAAAGGTTCAAGGGGGGCTACGAACTGGATAAATAAGTACTAGATAATGGCCACCGGGCCGACCCGGCGAGGGGCGGGGCCGCCAGCAGGGTCAACCGGTGGCCATTATGGAACGTAATTGGAATAGGGGAGTATTACTCGGGCTACAAACCCAGATGTCGATATCAGAGCTAGGATAGCCAAGAAAAACGTGCCACGTGGTGAAATGTGGCAAACTCCCTTGACAAGTGAAGGGCCAAACCCTGAGAAACCTTGGGTGGCAGCTGGAATACGACCCCATGTCCAATTACGTATTATGAATGGCAGGGTCTCGGGACTTGTGATCGCGACATCTTGTCCCGTGGCGACGGCGCCGTCAGCAATCGGGCGTCGCCGTCCGACGGTGGCAGGCGACCGTTGGCGCGCGGCAACTTACACGCACGGCACTGACGGCGCCATCGCTCCTGACGGCTCCGTCCTTCGCCATCCGTTTGAACTTTGAACGCCGTCCCGTCCGCAGACGGAGCAGACAGTCGAGGGAGACGGCACGTGTGGGCGAGCTGTGATTGGCGAGGCTCGGCGCCCTCGCCGAGGCTGCGCTGTGCCTTGCATGCTGCTGCTTAGTCTTTTTTCTCTCTCGCTCGCTCTGTCGCTGCTTCCTCTTTTCCTCTTTTCCTCTGGCGCTTTGCCGAGCGAAATTTGAGGCGTGAGGAATTGGGGAAGGAAGGGGGCAGGGAGAGCAACATAAGATGCCTTCGGGGCCAAAGAAGCGGAAAGCAGCCAGGAGAAGGAAGCAGGGGTCTCCGGGTTCGCCATATCTTGATGGTCACAGCGATGTGCATTCGGGTGTGTTTTCTTGGGCATACTCTCTCGTCGTCCTGTCGGTATGGATCGTTGTGCATTTTGGGTTTTCTGCGGTTCTGTGATTGTTCCAGTATGCTGCTTGTGCTCATAGTTTGATGGATTCTCTCCGTGATTCAGAGATGGATCCCACTTGCCCGTGAGATGGATCTCACTGAGTGGGGTAGTCGATGACATGCACTTGACTGGTATATTTTTTCCGGTCGTTTTGGAGGAGGTGGTGAGGGCTAATCTGGTTATGGTGCTTACAGTTGCGCTCTTGTTGTTTGCAGATAAGGACACGGAGAGGGCGTCGGTCGGTGAATCTCACTTGTCGGATGAAGGCATACCGAGCCCCGACGCGTCTGAAGTAGTGAACCGGAGATTGGAGTTGGACACGAAGGAGGGGGCGTCTTTCCAAACGGAGGAGTGGGTCAGGGTCTCGGATTTTGATGTGGGCACTCCTACGTCAACCACAGCTCACTCGAAGGTTGATTACGATGGAGCTGCGGAGGATAGCTGTGGTGATGCAAGGGATCATGACAAGCTGGCTGATTGGGAAACGGTTTCCAGGTACACTGGCGGAGGGGAGTCTTCTGCCGAAGACGTCACTGATATTCTGGATGCAGACCAACTGGTTGTTGACGATGAAGGGAAGTCACCGAGCGAAGGCCATGGAGAGGAATCCGGCAGTGGATTGTTACGTGTGAGCGAGGGGAGTTTCGAACTTCCTTCATCAGATAAGCAAGACTATGGAGAGCACAACAATGGCTGTGCCAAGGAGGAAGACCGTGCCAGCAGTATTGTGGTAGTAACGTCGGAGGATCAAGATTCATCTCTGCACAGCAGCATCGTCGAAGTTACTTCGCAGGAGGATGATGACCATGCTAGCAGTATTGGGGAAGTGGCTGAAGAGCAAGAAGATGAGGGACGGACCTGCACTACTGCCCATGAAGAAGAGGACGATGGAGACCAATCCAGCAACAGCGGGGAGCTTGCTTTACCAGAAAAAGACAAAGGTTGGAGCTTTCAAACTGCTGGAGTTTCTTACCCGGAGAAGCCTGAGGATGAAGAACAAGCCAGCAGAATTGAGGAAATCGTTTCACAGGCAAAGCAGGAGGACGGAAATCCGGGTGCTGGGGACGTAGATGGGGGCGATGGGGGACCTGGAACAACGGAAGTATATTCACGAGATGGGGAAGACCGAGCCAGCACTGCTACGGAGAACCGAGTGGATGAAGGCCAAGTCAGCTGTGCTTTGGAAACACCAGTGGAAGAAGAGGGAAGCATTGAAGCTGTAGAATTCACTCCACCAGGGAAGGAAGACGATGAGGACCAAGTAAGGATTGGTGCTGAAGTTCATACCCCAGGAAAGGAAGAGGACAAAGATCGAAGCATGGAAACAGTGGAGATCGCTCCGGCAGAGGATCAAAAAGTCATTCGAGAAGCTGCAGAGTTCACTCCACCAGAGGAGCAAGATGATGAGGAGCAAGAAAGAAATAGTGGGGAAGTTTCTACCCCAGGAAAGGAAGAGAACGAAGATCAAGGCAGTGGAACAGTGGCGGTCTCTCCTTCAGAGAGTTACGAAGATGACCATGGCAGTCCCATTGCTGAGCTCACTTCAGCTGATAAGCTAGGGGATGAAGAGGGTCACCTCTCTATTTCTAATGTTTCTCTTCTTCTGCAACAAGAGGAAGAAAGACTAAGCATGGATACTACAAAACCTCCTGCTGACAAATTAACCAGTATAGAAGCATCTTGTGGTGAGGTGTATTTGCAACCTGTAGCAGTTGAGGCCACTCCTTTGAACGAAGAGAGTGACGAGCTGCATGATGCCACCTTGAGGGTAGATGCTCTACCCACTGATGGACAACAAGAGTTTAGTGACTCTGGGCCTGGAGGGAAAATTGGGATGGTAGAGACTGACAGTACGACGAGCCACTCGGAGGAGAAAGAGGCCACTCCCACCGCACAACCTTCAAGTGGAGATCTTGGTGTAAGTCCTGATGCTACATTAGCCAAAGGAGAGGAGGCGGATAGCTTGGTGCACACCAGCAGTGAGCCTGGTGCTGAATTGCCAAATGTGGATGCTGAACCAAGTAAGGATGCTGATGCCGCAATTTTATTCGGCAAGGGACTCAACATAGGTAGCCCTGGAGGACCTGCGATCTACCTTTTTCACTTCAACTCAGTACCTTCAGTAAAGTCTGAGGTGAGTCCGTAAGCCTGTAGCAATTTCCAGTTATACGTTTATTTTTTGAAAGTTGCTATGTTTGAAATCTTGATAATGTCCAAGCATTGAGTTAGCAAACTATTGCTCTAATTGTTTGGGTATTACTGTACGTCGTCTCACCCAGCCCTCAACAGGTCTTGAAATTGTCATTCACAACCAGAATATGCTGGTATTCAAACAAAAGAGTCCAATATTTTTGGCAGGGCTATGTGTGGTAGTATGACACACTAACAGGTTTTTGAGACATTACAGCTGGAGTTGTTTGTCTCTAAATGTGCATGTTATTATCAAGTGGGGAAAGCTCCCTGCACGGGTACTGGGAGTACTAGGGTATGTTAGAATTTCATTCTGAAGAGAATAAGAACCTGTGTATCCATGATTGCCCACAATTGAAATGAGGATGACAATGGCCCTCAAGAATAAGCATGTATATGGCGTTTTAGGCTTCACAAACAACCTTCTTGTTTTTCCTGATTGAATACCAAATGTTTACCTTTGCTGAGTCTTCCCCTATCGACATAGAAACTCAGTTGTTCGCACCCTTGGGAACTGACGCAGTCAATGGTGGTAGTCAAAGAAGTCACTGTTATGCAGGATATAGTTGATTGTCTGGCACTCTTAAATTGACTAGTCTGAGTTCTGAGACATCTTGGAAATCTGTTATTTATGTTTTGGTGGCTATCTCACTTCATCTTTCATTTAATCTTTTGTTACCACTTGAATGTGAGTTCAGAGCTCACTAGGTTATTATATGTTTATACATATTTGTATACCCACCATTGTGTTGAGTAGATGTGTGACAGAGAATGCCTCTTTCTTTACTCTGTTTCTTCTTTCAGGTTCAGGCAAGATCCAGAGAGCAGGTGGAGGAGCCAGCATCACTGAAGGGGTGCTGTGGTCCCATTAATTGGTTAGTTGGCCGGTTGCTTGGCCGCACTGATTAAGATATCATGGCTGTTCTATGTAGGAGGACACTCTTTTTTCCAATGAAAATGGTAGGACCAGGGATAGGAATTGGAAACACAAGGACAATTCATTTTCGCATCTCTCAGCAAGGCTCTAAGAGAGTGTAAAGATTTTTGTTTGACTAATGGTTTGCTTTCTTCACACTTGTCATGTCGAGATGAGCACTTCAGGCTCTGCTATATATATGTTAAATATTGATAGCTGTAACATAGTACTGTATGCAGGGTGTAGAGGGTAAAGATGGTACGTAGATTGCTTTCCGGAGACAGCTATTTCCGCGCTGTCTTTACTGTGGTGTCAAACAAAATCTAGCTGTTGTCATCCACTTGCTAATAATAATACCCCCGATTCAATGCACTGACTAAAACTTCACATCTATTGTGATTTTTTGCTTCACTATTGTTCATTATTGTCTGTTCTGTTCTGTCTATCGATGCTATTAGTTTGGATACCTTTCCTCAAACCACTCCTCAGGTAGGTTGTACGTTGATCTTTCATTTCCAGTGGTGTACACAAATGAAATGTGGTTTGTCTTGCAGGTTATGTTTTTCTCACCTATTGTATATACTTCCAATTTTGTTGCTGATCAGTTTTGGAGAGTGATGTTCATGGTGCATCATACCATACCTATTGCAATTGTCCGCAGAGATTAGATAACATGTTTTGTTGCCAGCAAACACTTTCAATACTTGGCTCCAATGTGAATAACAGGTGTTATCAGGAAGGTTTCTGTGAACCAAGTTTTTGGACTTTTGTGCACATACAAACTAATTGCAGCTATGGAAGATTCTGGTGATATGGTCAAGCACCCTAGCCTAACACCTCGTATCATCTTCATCCTTGGTATTATAACCTGTGCCTAAGCTGAGCACAGGCATTGATCAGCCATGAGGATGGGGACATGTCTGTGATGGCCCAAGTCTGACTTCCGGTGCTCCTCTTCTGCAACAATCACAGTTCAATTGCCAGGACATGTTTTGGCTTGCTGATAGCGGGAATGTATTTTTTTCTCTTCTTGTTAACCAGGAAATGGATTATCTTGAATTTGTTTGCGCAAAGTCAACAAGTGGAAAATGTGAGATAATCAGAGATACTAGCATGCAACTATTTTCTTCACATGATACAAAGAATTTTAAATTGAAAACAGTTCTTGCCACATGTCCACACTTCTGTCCAAATAATACTGGTCCACACAACCACCAAAGACAACTCTTCCAAAAAGGTTCAAGCGCGGAGGCTAGTCTGCAATGGAGAATCCTCCGATCCTCAATTCTGATGAGTTTTCTAGCAGATTTCTAGCAGATTTTCTAGCATATTTGCACGAATTTGCCTTCCATCAATCCGCCTACTCTGATGACGATTTGGGAAGATCGAGACTACCAAGCCTGCTTTTCCGAAATTGGTTCCAAGTGCTTACAGCTTTCTCGAGTCCTTCTGAGGCTACGAGCCTTACTCCTTCGACTCCTCGTTGTAGAGACACATCCAGCTACACCCCACATCATGTTCCTGAATATACTACAGGGTGATTCTACAGGATGACACTGCTGACTACAAAGAGGACTGTCAGAGAGACGAGATGTACACATCTAAACAACCCCTGCAAACCTCTTAAGGGCATAGAGCCAGCACGATAGAATGACACAGATTGTTTGGCAGCAGCACGAAGTTCTGGTGCCAAGAGGTGTCCTGAAGAGCCCTGACGAACTTGGATTGGTAGTTCTTACACCTTTATCTAAATTCAGTCTACCTGTCTTTGACTGACAACGGAGTATGGCCCTCCTGACATAGCCAGATAGGCCACCCGAGTGAAGTGATGTGTTGTCAGCCTTCAATAAATCGAAACATCAGGGACAAATCGTAAATATAGACAGGACATTCTCCCACACCTTTGCAGTGACCAGTTTTTACGAATTACTCTGTTTCGCCTCAACAGAGCACACTGAAGGACAGTTACATCTGTTTTGAATAGAACTATCTTCCAGTCCTCCTTTCAAAAGCAACCACTCTTTAGTCGTGATGCTGCAAACAAACCCAAAAGCTCCAACATGTGCCACGGACTCACCTCTTCCCTTTCATCTGAGCTAAATTTTTGAAGCACATATGCCTTTGGATCCATTCTTCCCGGTGGCCTCCCTATGCCTGTACCCCATCCATTGAAGACAATCCGTCCACGTGAGAACACATCTTACTTCACTTCAATCAATCTATTTGGTTCAATATTTTCCTATGCAGCAGGTGAATCGATAGGTTTCTACTTGTAATTTCTGTAATCTGATGGTGCTTGTTGTTCTTGTTAGATTCAGTTTATTTAACCAATTTCTGAATAACCAGCAGACATTTTACAGGTACTTACTGCAACAAATCCGGCATCCCTACTCTCAGCATGAAAAAGTAACTGGTGATGAACAAAAGATCACCACACGAAGTATGGCCTACATCCATTGGAATACATATGATGGAATGTCATTGTCATTTGTTCATTTGTTTATTTCTCAAAGAAGCACGGTTCTTCCATGCAAGTTCCAAAATCACATCCTGAATGGCATGCTTCGCTCATCAGTACTGTAAAACTTAATGGCCATTTATGAGGTGGCAACGGAAGGCAAGGCAAGGAGTACCAATGCGCATACGGGGAAAGTCACGACTGCCTCTGAGATGCTGGATCAAACTCTTCATCCTGCCAATACAACCATTATTCCCCTATACCTCCTTGTTACAAACAGCACGCACCAGGGACAATTTGCACTCATTCCAACATGTTTTTAGTCTAGTTTCAAATCAGGCATCGCAAATGATGAAGAAAGATCCTTCCACTGCCCTCCCACCACAAAACACCTATTGTAGTTCTCCCTGACCTTCCTCCCTCCCCTGCTACCTGGCTGGTAACTTTTAGAGCTGCAGCATCCAATGATGCTAAAGTGAATGGGTTTCTATTTAGGATCTGGAAGGCCAGAATCAGCTACAGGAGCAACTTCCACCATGTGTGGGCACCATTCCTGTCCCCCCTCCCCACTTTCTCTGGCCCCAACCTACTCCCCTACACAACAGCTACAGAAATTATGGTTGCAAGACGGTGGTGAGTAATGCCTAGTGACTACTCTCTCTCTTTCCTGAAAGATACTGAAAATCACCCGTTATGACCTCCATGACCACCCTTGGGTAACATGCGCATCACAGCAAACTCCAGATCAAGATCATCGTAGATCTGAAGCCAGCACAAGATAGCACAGATAAAACTGGAATTAAAACAATCTACATCACTTACTTTGAAAGAAATGGCAATCACTAAGAAGAGAAACACGGGTAAATCCTCAGTACCTGTAAACTGTCAAAAGGACTTTCTGTGAAGTACTTCATGCATGAATGATTGCAGAAGTACAAAAATGCTCTTCAGATGTGCACTTGAAATAACAACCACAGATAAATCACACAAGACATTTGTACTAAGCATACACACCACAAAAACACGATTCACTGGGATTTTATAGTAGGATGCAATCGGCCCCACCTGCACCATCACACAAAGAACAACCACAGCAACCGTTGTTTTACACACCATATGTATACTGAGTTTAGTTCAATCAAGAGGACAAGTGGCCACAGATTTACTGCTTTAAACGCATATGGCACAGACCCAAATTTTGAACATCTACACATGAAGAGTGACGAGAAAGAGTGCTTACAGATTCTCCACTCAAATTCACATATGTTTGTGGTTTAGCAAGAAGAACTGGTGTGCCTTCAATATGCCCTGCACATACAGGCTTGTGTACACACACCACAAACCCATGTATTTAATTGACCCCCTTTTGATAGTTCCATCTTGTCTGTTGTTGGCCTTGGTTTGACACCCTAGGTATCATATCCGAGGCACACCTAAACATGATGGTACTTTAAAAGGAACTCAAACTGCAGTCTGCCACATTGATGCCCGCTACAGGTTGCAGTTGAACAACAATTGGCCCTACATAAGAAACTTCTACCTTTTCCAAGAAGAGATTTGTGTTGAATAGTTGTGAGGGGAATGCCCTCTGCTTGCGAAATGGCATCAATCATCTCAAACCCAACCTAGCCACAGAAAACCACAAGCCACTTTTCTTACTTTGAACCTGATTGCAGACCTGCATTCAACAACACTGACTGCAATAATTGTGCAGAGTGTTGCAGTTCAATTACAACAAAGAAGACATTACTATGCCTGGACAGAAATTTCACAGACAGTGTGGTGTACATTTCAACAAGCCCAGAAAACTGCGGCATGCACAAACAATGCATGGAAAATTCTCTCTTCAGTGTGTCTGTCAATGCACTGCAAATTGAGAGAATGGCAGGAAACAGCAGCTGAGGCACCAGACATGAAAAGTTAAAAAGTTAAAGACCCACATACATACAAGACACAAAGTGTGAAATGAATCTGAGCAAGAAAAGGAGTAAACAGCAGACAGACATTGTGACGAGTGCCTTGATACTTGGAGCCCGGATTTCCCAATCCCACCAGCAACCAGGGAGGGGGCCGTGCAAGAGCCTCCGACGAACAGGCCCTGACGGACATGCAACCATGCTTGGCACGGCGCTGCCACACTGGTATCCCTGCCCCCAACGGACCACTCACACGCTGCAGCCGCACCCACGGTTGCACCTGCATCATCTCCTTCGTGAAAGCCCCCACCCAAACGTCTCTCTTTGAAATTCTCTATATCTCCCCTTTCCTCTCTCTCCCTTTGTCTCCCCTTTCTTGTGTCTAATCTTCGCTCTCTCTCTCAAGTGTGAAAAGAAACGGGGGATGAATGAACACAGCAACCAAGACGGATGGCAGAGGGGATGACCTAGACTGTAGGACACACGGACAGGTTAGCTACCAAAACTTTTGAGCACGTCCACATTGGAAAGTTATTACAAGCATTCGTGAGGCGCTGCGAGATGTTCCTGCGCATTGCGAAGAGTTTATACTCGAATCTCATTGTATGCATTGGAGCACTGAATGATCACCTCTGTGTATTATCGAAACGATGAAAACCGTGTGGTGCCATGGCAAAAAAATCTTGGTTCTATTTAAGTAGCAAGCTACCAGGTTTCAAGACGAATTGCCAAAGGTATGGATTCGGAGTGCAACTGAAATCAGAATTTGGGGTTCTAGTAGAGTGAAGCAGGGAGTCAGATGAGCACAGGGAAGATCGTACTGTTTCAAAGTGAACATGGGTCTTTTAAATGGCTTAAGATCTCTTCATGCGTCAGCAGATGGCTGTAGTACGTTCCTTTTCCTCATCGCTTCGGAATTGGGAGGTGGACGACTCTACAGTCGAACAATTGTGACAGTTTCCTCGTGGACATTATAAGCGGAGCATCTGTTCTGTGTATTTTGGGTAGCTCAGTCTGCTATTTCTACTTGTGGGGCAGTGGAGAGGAGCGATGATGGCAGGGGCGCCGGCAGAGACACAGGGCAGCACAGCGCTCAAGGCGCTGGCAACGGAACGCATATCACAGTGCATCCAAGGCTCCGCCAAGCTTCTACATCTTATTCGCAACTCCTCGCACTCTGAGGCCTGTCGCAAATTCACTCTCTCTGCATGTATAGTGACTATTCAGAGAGAATGTAATCATAAGACGTCGTTTGCTATAGCCTTGTGGGAATAAACACTACCTTTGTGAGGGGCTCGCTCGGTAGTGGGTCTTATTGGTATAAACAATTAGTACGGGCTTTCCAGATATCCTCTAGAAAACTCTTCACACAAGAATCAATCTGCAGTGTGTGAGCTGCCCAGCAATTAGACCCCAACAGCGCTAGGGCTTTAGGCTCAGCCTCAAGATTTTCAAAGTTGGTGAACAGAGGTGCAGGAACAAAGGTATTGCTGTTACTGAAGTGGGTCATTCTCTGGTGAGAATACCCTGGACAATGTATCAGAGAATGGATATTGTCTTCAGGCTGCCCACACATCGTACCCTAGGGAGCAAGAAAGCCAGGAAAAAATAACCCTGCAAGGTCAATTACAATCTCCTTTCCTTTCTGCGTCTGTTTTTTGTTCAAAGGTAGGCTCCCCACCCTGAGCTTAAATTTCAACCAAGTGCCTAGGGAAGATAGGCCCTTCGGATCATCCTTAAGGTCCTCCCCCATGTTACAGACTGGAAACAAGTTCAGGGAAGTTTTACCCCTAACCTCTTCATCGGCCAGTCTTTGGGCATCTGACACATGGGCTTAGACTCAACAACCTCCAGGTCAGCTTCATCTAGCAGGGTCAATTGTTCTGGGCTAAAATTCAGATACTTGAAAATGACTTGTACCCTCTTCCCCCAGGATTTACCCTGTTTAACAGGATAGTGCTTCCACGATATAGTCCATTATCATAGGGTATCTGGTATTAGACATGCGATTCAACTGACCCACCTTGAACAACTCATCACGTCTAGAGCTTAAGGGAGGTATGCCAAACTTGCCCCGAATAGCCATTGATAGCTGTTGTGGAGCATGCTCTCTTTGAGGACCGCAACCTCATGGACTCTAGAGATTTAGAATGGTTGGAGTTGTACCCACACAGCAGATGCGTACTCCAATGCAGGCCTTATGACCCTGCAAAGCATGGTCCTTTTAAATTCAGTATTGATCCCTCTGCAGTGGAAAATTTTATTGAGACCCCAAGCTTTGCGTTTAACTGATTGAAATGTTCAGAGAGAATGTACTCATAAGACTTTGTTTGCCGTAGCCTTCAGAGAGAGAGAGAGAGAGAGAGAATGTACTAATAAGACTTTGTTTGCCGTAGCCTTCAGAGAGAGAGAGAGAGAGAGAATGTACTCATAAGACGTTGTTTGCCGTAGCCTTGTGGCCATCGACCCCGTGCCCAATTTGAGCGGAACACAAAGGGTCAGAACCTACCTCTGTTAGGGGCTGACGTCGGTTGTAAGACTTACCTTGAAATAAAACATTGATCCGGGTTTTCCAGATATCCTCTAGAAATCCCTTCACACAAGCATCAATCTGCTGTGTGTGGTTTGCCCAATAACTAGGCCCCAGAAGGGCCTGGGTTTTTGGCTCAGCCTCAAGACTTTCAAAGTTGGTAAACAGAGGTACAGGCACAATTCCCTTGATAGATTTGAGGAGAGCGTCTCTCTGGTGAGAGAACCCAGGACAGTGAATCAAAAAATGAATATTGTCTTCAGGTTGCCCACACAACGGGCAATTGCACTCTCCCTTTCCTCTCTCTCTCTCTCTCTCTGTCTCTCTCCTACAGCCAAGAGATCCCGGTCCTCCCTTCCTACACTTACCTGGGCGTTGAGTTTTCCTCCAATTGTAATTGGGATGCACATATCCGGAAAGTTGTTCAAACTGGCAAGGAGAGAGAGGGAGAGAGAGAGGGAGAGAGCAGGAGAGAGAGGGAGAGGGAGAGAGTGGACAAAGTTATAGAGGCAAAGACAAGTTGCAAGGGAGGGAGACAGTATTTAGATAATGAAGATCCTCCAGTCTACAGCTATTTGACTCCCTGTCCATCAGATTGTTCCTGCCCAAGCCATGTCTCTCCCCTCCCATTGTGCATGTCTCCATGATCACCTGAAGCCTTGTCTTGAAGTGGATTCTTGAAGGTGGCTACAAATTCAACTATTGTGTCTAGTTTCACTGCCAACCATTCTTTTGAGTGAAATGACAGTGTTGTTGTTGAACTGTTTTGTCCAAATATTTAAATCAGGTTGGGTGGTTGGCCATGGCAGGTTGTAGCAAAGCTGCCAAGGGACCTGTCTGTGAAGCTACCCAACATTAAGACCACCGGGGAGGTAACAATTCCACTAATCAGATGTGAATAGGCTTTGCAAAGACAACTCTTGAGCTTGCGATCATGTTTTTCCTGTGTCTAAATCATCTCATTATTGGATCGTCTAGAATAGAGACCTCAATTGAGTGGTGGTGCCTACATTTTTGACACTGGCAATGTCGCACGCTGTCCAGCAAGGTACTATTAAACCACAAAGACATCTTTAGGGGAGTGCACCCTCACAGCCAGGTGCAAAGCTCCAGGCAACCTGATGTTCAATTCAGGATACATCTGATTGTTGAAACAATGCATGTGTCCAGTGCTCATTTTGGAGGCCCTGGGTCCAAACTGATTTACTGCGTGTACAAAGAAAATGAAAATTTTGGTTTTCTGTGTGGTTCTGATATCAGCTGCTGGAGCAGATGCCAGCTGTCATTGTGGCACTGGATGCCCACTTAGACAACGCCTATCAAGGGTTTGTCTCTTCAAAGCCTCAACTCAATCTTTCTGTCTGCTGATGTATATAGAGGATTTATATGGGAATTTCCAGATGCTTCAAAATCAAACCAGAATGCACTTGGAACTCTTCCTATGTCTTGTGTTTCTTGATCTGAAATTATGCCCCATCCCGGATGTGACAGTGCTTTGCTGCTGCAAGATGTAAGATCTATTCTCCTGGATGACACAAGCAGGGCTGAAGTGCACCTGCTGACAGACACTACGAAGGATCTGGGCCATGGGCAGTGAGAGACCAAGTTCTCTATGTAATATCTGCTGCGATTGTACTCTGCTGTTTTCCCCTGTTCAGAAGTTTTACTCAAGAAATGCTTTGCTTGACAAGTCTGTTGTGCGGCCTGCCCCGTGGGGACAATGTTCTAGCCCTTCACAGCTTGTGAACAAAGATTTGGATGATACCTCTTCACAGCCCTGCACACTAAAGTTGTAGATAATAGGAACATAAAGCAGGTTGCAAGAGGAATGAAATTGCCAAAAAACTCGTACTCTTTCAAGGAAGGCAAATGCACTGAGTCATAAGCTATGAATATTTCTGTAGAGCAAAGTCTGGTGTGTGTTGTTGAGTCAAAACCCCTAGTGCATAGCACTGCACAGTTTGACGAATAATTGAGGACGTCAAAGGAGGTCAAAAAAGTAGTCCAACCCTTGCCCTATCTCCCAAATTGAAAGACCTGTACCCCAGGCATCTGCTTCTTCAAGCCTCAGAGACAGTGACTTCAAGGTGGGGTAATACACTGCGTGCTTCCCATTGTCATGTTCATACTCGAAGTAATGCTCCTCACTTTCATCATCCCAGGTAAATTCTGGCTTGTGTTGGTCTAGAAGTGAAATGTACTGGTGGCCAACGATTGGTCCTCCACCTGATAAGAGGTTTTTCAGATTGTGAACTTCAAGGAGAGATGCCAAGTAAAGTCACGGAGCTTGTAATAGCAGCCAAACAGACCAAAAGGTTTCCCATAATCTGCTCTTCACACACTTTTTGGAAATTGTCTAGGTGTCCACTATATCGCTCGCAGTGGGACTTCATTTGCAGAAATTATGCATGGTAATACCAGAGGCATCTCAATCCTATGTGTGTTTGTCAGATTTGGGAATCTTCAATGCTACATCACAAAGAAGGATCTGACTTAAGGGGTTCCAATATACCCAAGCTGTCTGTGCACAGACAGCTATAATGAATTGTCTCTACACCCTTGGATACAGGGTAAGAGCTGAACTTACAACAAACATGAAAATACTGAAACAAAACGAACAGGTGCAGCATTGGAGAGTTGGAGCCAATCAAACATGTAACAAGTTGACAGGCTGGAAGCACCCTGTAGAGTCCTACCATCATCCAGGTTTTACAAATAGCCTGCTCATACCTTGTGGAAGAGTAAAATCATTGCCATAAAAGTTGAAGCCCGTAAAAATGTATGAGGTATTTTCAGTCTCTTCGTCTCTGTGTGGGCCTTTCAGTGCGTGTAGACAACTGTCCACCCAGCTGGTTGGGGCATTGGGGCCAGGCTCATTTGGGTTGGAATAATCGTATGTCATAAGAGAAAACCCATCGACTGAGCCCTCCAGGAAAGTGATATCGGCAGCTGTAAATGCTCGGGGATCCCGCTTCTTTTGAGAGGGTGGAGGGATAACAAAAATGAACTGCATCCGATGGTCTTGATCACCAGCACTCGATGCTGTCATTGAATGCAATGTGGACCCGAGGGCTTGGATAAACTCCAATGCCTACAAAGACAGTTGCTTCAGACACAAACTCCAATGCAAGGACGCTCTCACGACAGTCAGCACTCAACAACCAATCAAGCAAGCAAAAAGCACAGAACCTCTGACTGCTTGTGTGATCCACTGCCTGGCTTACCACTAACCAGTAAACAAACACAATCCCAAATCATTTTTCATAAGCATTCACTGCATTCAAACGACCATACCAATCCCAGAAGAATGCATGGCAGAGCCTGCTTTAAAGAACAGCAAGGGTGCTATCTTGTAAAGAAAGAATTCTGGAGACAAGTCATTATCTATCAACCACAAAGTTCATCAAAGAAACCCATGAAACCTTCCTAGAAAGAGGAAGTCTGCCAGAAAAGGAAGGAGCACCTTTTGACGCAGATTTGGTTTGTCAAGAATGTGAAAGAGAGCCCATGCAGACCAAGCCTCCAATACAATTCCATCATACTCCATATTTCTGCCATCAGTTTCATTTCATTCTCTGGACAGAACGTGCACATCCTCTCAACTGACTTTCCCAAGTCTCTTTACCTGATTGAATGTCACTACTCTCCCCTCCTCTCTTGCTTCACCTTCCCATTGCTATATCTTCCAAGCTGATGTGTGAGGGCAAGAGATTACAATGCAAAACCCCAATAACATATGCAAGATACTATTGACTTAGGAAAAACTAAAAGTATCCTGCTAATTGTAGATAAATGAACAAAACATCGTTAGTTTGCAGGCAATGTTTGCAAAGGATTACAGGATGCGACCACCAGGAATGGTGCCGTTGCAATGACACAATACAAAATCCTACAGTTGAACCACTAAACCAACTAACACAGCATAGTCCAAACATTGCACGAACACAAAAGTGGTTTATTCAGGTAAGGTGCTAGACAGAGACAGACAGACAGAAACTTTCAGAATCTTACTTGCACTCAGATGCAATGAGGTCAATTGCTTCCTGTCTCTCTGTAGGCTGTAGCAGCATGTCTAGAGGCCAGCCTTCCAAGACAAATCGCGGTAAAATCTGTTTTTACATTCCCACTGGATAGGAACTTTGAATAAAACGTCAGTGAGAAGGAGAAATCTTCATCCAAAAGATAGGGACAATCTTATCATCATAAGACAATTCTTTTTATATGAGGATTTACATGTACTGAACAGCAAGTTACAAAAATAGCCTTCACCTAAATTTTATTTTGTGGGAGTGTGATTTACCATATGTCTCCGACAGAGAGGGATGAAGTGGTGTTACAATTGACTTGGGTTAACAAGACAAAATGTAAAAGAATGTCTCAATGAATTTATTGGGTCCATGGCATGACAGCTGCTACTCTAGGGATGGATACTACCCTAAAAAGCTTTTCATTGAAATGTTTGGGAGCTCCAAAACATGGAAAAGTTGTTCATACTGCATCCACAGTGGTGCCAGGAACAATGTGGTTTGAATATCCAAAATGAGTGTTTACATGTCAGAGAAGTCGTGTATGCATGCTATGAAGGTAATTGTACCATTGGATGGCCTTGCTGGCGAACTTCAGCCATCCAGCTGGAGTCTACATCATGCTTGCCCAATAGCTCCAAGCCTTCTCTGCCTCTGAAATGCACCCAGATCTGGTCACTCAACACAGCACCTCTGTAATTTAAGATAAATCAACTCCAAGCAGCTCATTTGATTAAAAATATCTCAACTCTCCCCATCCCCTATCTTCCCTCCCTAGGTTTCAGCTGGGTCCAAAAGGGATCAGGATGTAAGACCATAAGGCTATCACAAGCAATGTTTAACAAGTACAGATTTTGAAGAAGACCTTGCCAAAGTTTGTGCTACTATTTAATACATCCCTCATTTTCTGAGTGCAGAATATTCCAGTGGATGTTGACATGTGGTTAGTACACAGTTACAGTCTAAGGCCCACAGACCTTTTGAGCTGATACCAGACAGGGGAGACGTGTGTAAACTTGGACCGAAACTTTTTGGCCATATCATAGCCCTTTCCATTCCTGCCCATCAAGCCACACTTGGTCAGTTTATCCCACAACTAAGCCCTATGTTCAACTACAAGGAAGCCATCCAGTGCTTTGCTATTTCCGGGTAAGAATGTTCTTCATATTGAGTAAAGAAGAAAATTTTTACAGCCGCACTACAGTTTTGAGCGTCGGGCACAGAAATGCTCCCACTCAGTATTTGCTTTAAAGACAAAAATGCGGAGATCACTGCTACACCGAGGCAAAGAGTAGATGGAAAAGCTCAAAATAATATTTCCAAAAAGCTAAGTTATGGAATGCAGCAGGTAAGAAATCACCAGGGTGTGACATAGGCCAGCACTGGAGACAGGAAATGTCGGTGCCCAGTGTTGCTCCACGGCCTTCCATGCTCCTATATTCACCACCAGAACATGTGTACTTAGAAAAACTATGCATAAATGTCAGTGCTTGCTATACTTACCTCGTGTAAGTATACAAGACACAAAGTAGGGTTGCTCATTCAAAAAGTCCTTCATATGAGCCATGAATTCCGGCCTGCTTATTCCACTCGCAGAGAGTGGTCAACCAAACCGAAGACTGCAAGACCTTTCAAGGCATACCAACATGTTTATGCAGGACTTGGTGTCTTTAAGACACAAGTGCGATGATACAGATTCCCCCCATTGGCTGGAAGGCCCACCCTGCCACTCCACAGTCCGAATGCACTTCCCAATGACTTCAAGCTGTATACATGGGGTCCAGACAATTTTTGAACCAAAGGTAATGAGGATTAGGTCGCTGATTCTGATCAAATCTTTGATTTATTGAAACAGTGCCTGAGCTGCTGGACGTTTCCAACACTGAGCTGCAAATGATCACATTGCTCTCTCAATCTGTTGTTGGGGGTCTTCCGGAGACAATGCTGCCGCAATGCCCAAGCCTGCCAATTTACTCGCTAGGGTAATATGGATAAATTTGTAGCCAGCATATGCCTCCCCAATTGCATGGACGTCTGAGTCAGAAAGCAAGACATCATCTGCGAATCTACGAGTGTGCTTGGTGTATGAGAGAGAGGCGACCTACAGCAAGAACAGACTGATAGGAAATGTTGGTGGTGACCAGGTTGCGGTCATAGACGGATGCTTCTGCCATCCCTGTGACTATCACGTCCCCAGCTGGTGGGCTCTGAGCTTCCGTGGATTGTCTCCAGACAATGAGACAGATGAGAAGAGCTACCAGACATAGGAAAGTGAACAAGAGAGAGTCGGCCTGCCATGCGACCGCGCTAGTGCGTCGCTTCATCGGCAGTTTGCTGTCCAGCACGGTATCTCTTGCCTCCTGAACACCACGCCGCTGCCGCCCTGCCATCGTGCCCTCCGCAGATCTGTGCACCTCCTCTCACCTCTCCACAAGGCCAAATCACATTCCGGTGCTCAACCCTCTTCTTCGATCTTTTCAATCCCCGAGACAGCTCAAAACAACTTTACTCTCCTTTCTCACACACACGTACTACTCAATTACTCCACAAATTCCAGCTTCTTCTTCAACCTTCGCGATCGAAAATCCCTGATCCAAATTTCCTGTTCAGACTCTTTTAGATTTGAACAAATAGTTAAAATCTTTGTCTAACCAAGCAGCACAGCATCTACAGTAAAATGTTGCAGGCTTGTGGGTCCATCTCAAATGGTCACAACTGTCCGTGCTTGTGCTCAGCCTGCCTCGTATCTCGCCTCAAGTACCCGCAATACACGACACAGTGCACAACGCAACACTTGGGATCTCACTAAAAGTACTCACACACACTTTGCAAGTGCCAACACTCCACACTACCTACTCTACATCGTATCGTGTATCTACCAGTGTTGGACTGGTATCATGGTTTTTTTATACCACTAGGGCAAGGGTATTGGGGTAGAGTTGAATTATTCAAACCAATAAGGGGCCAGGTTGGAAAGGGGGTGTCAAACCAATAAGCGGGAGTTATAGTAAGCTACAACAGGAGTTCAATTAATAACTGTCATGTAAAGGGGGGGAGGAAGGTAAGACCTATTAAATAGGGGATGGTCCATGGTTAGATTGCGGTAAGCAGTGTGGTGGTTTCTAGGAGTGGCTTGTGTCAGGCAGCCTTCTGGAAGGTCCCACAGTTTGAGGGGTGGGCCTTCTAGAAGGGTCCCACCGTCCTACGAGCGTATATAAAGAGACCCGGCTCTCTTCCCCTACATCTTACTATCTATTTTTACTACTTACTACTTACTACTTAACCCCTTAAGGACTGGAGGTGTTTTTGGCAATTCCGGGACCCACCCTCACATGGCTACCTGCCCACCAACGTTCATCCACGCGGATGAACCGTACAAACTGCTTCCTACCTACAAGATGCACAAGCCCCCCAAATTTAGGGAGATTCCACTGTGTAGTTTGGGAGATTATAACATTTGAAGATGGTGCATTTTTTTTTAAATGGAAAAAACAAAGCAAAAGTTCATGTTTGACCAAGCAGATTATCCATGATCCCAAATTTTCCTGGGAGAAAAAGTGTTATATTCCTGTGAAGTGCACAATCCCAAACCCTCACACCAAATTTCACCCCAATCTACCAAAATGAAAGGGGGGGTGCTTTGTATGTGATTGGAATAGGGGTCCAAAAAGAGAATTTGCAAAGGAAATGGTATAGGCCCCATTGGGACCCCAAATTCTCCTTCATTTGGGAATTCCAACAGTCAGTCCCTCATAGGCCAAGAACTACACAAGCATGCCCAAGAATTTCCCAAAAATTCCCTAAATTGCATTTGGGATGTGGGATTTTGTGAAATTTCTGGCCTCCTCTAGTCAGGCAATCGGTGGCCGGAATTTCGCCTGAATCCGGCGACGTTTTCCGGGCCACGTTGAGGTTTCCCATTATTTGCCAGGCCAACTCATTCGAGCCGTCCCTGTGTTCGTCGGCGTTTTGGGGAGGGCCTCACTAGCCCCCCACTCCAACCCCTGCATTGCCCCCCACCGCAAACCCGCGTGGATGCTGCCACCTGCCACGTCGACGGTCAACTGCCGTGCCCCGCCCTCCACCCAAAATCCTGCAATTTCCAAACTTCAAAAAAAATGCAAACCATGAGATAATAAATTAATAGAAGTAGAGGTAATGATGAATAACCCGCCATCAGCTGCAGCAGCAGAAACGACAAATATTACCGGTATCAACTGATGTGTAAATTTGCTAGCCTAGTATGGTATATGGTATGGTATCAAAGTGCTTCTGCATTGAAGTATTCTGCTACATTGGACCTAGGAAACACACATCCATCCCTAGGGTCATCAGGCCAATTTTTGTAAATCATAACTAGGGCATCTAAATTCTCTATGCCCAACCTACACCTTCTCAAAACACTCCAGCCACTGAGAAGATCCTCTCTGTTTCAATTTGGCTGCCTGGTATTGCAAAGATTTATCGGGCAAGGAATAACACATTTGGAAATCTACTCTGGTACTCCTTCCACCATGCCAATGGCTACACGTCTGCATCAACTGCAACATGGGTCATCCTGAAAGAGACTCAACTTTGACATTAACATCCCCTCACTTGCTTCTTCAGAAGAAACAGGAGCTCCAAAAAGAGATTCTATTGCGTAGGCTATTTGAGCTGGGGCAGCTGCTGCCATATTTGGATTCAAAAACTTGGCTACCTTCACCAACATAGGGAGCAGCACCTTCCTATCATATTCTTGCACCAAAACTTTAGCCTTGTCCCTGCCAATGAACTCGGTAATGCAAGACGACCCTTTGTATCTAGGGTCAAGCATTAAGGCCAGCATATTGTGTGCGTTGTCTCTAATGAAACATGTAGCAAAGGCCAAGAAAGGTGCCAAAACACCAAATGCCTTACCTCCAATTCGAGCACACAAAATCTCCAGTTCAGAGTCTGCCTCACCCAACTTGTAACGTGGAACATGGGTTGCCCTCCTATTCTTGTCCACTTGCAACTGCCTACATATGGTAATGCAAGCCACCAATGCATCAGATAGTAACCAGTACCCTCTGATCTGGTTCAGCACACATTGTTGCACCATTGGCTTCAATGTCTCCGTCACAGCTCTTGCCACAGCCCAAGTCAAGCCACTTGGGACTCTAGTCTGCAGCTGAAGGGATTGCCTCGTGTAGCATATGTTGATGGCGGAGCTGTACTCTAATGTTTCCTGCACCCCTAACCACATATTCATTCAAAAAAATTCAGGAATGAACACTTTCATAACTCCCCCCCAACCCTGGAATGGTCATCAACTACCTGCAGCCATGTTTCAAGCACACGCTCTGTAAGCTCAAATTCATTGAGCAACCGCTTCACCACCTCAGCTAAGGTCACCCGAGAAGTGTCTTGGACCTTGAAAATGCCCACAAGTCATATGGCGAGGAACCCACTCTTCATCTCTGAAGTTAACCACCAAGCAGAAAGTATTGAACCCACATCTCGACATCCATAGATCAAAAGTTATGGACACAGTGGCGCAATTAGCCAACAATGGCAACACAAACCTGTCCATAGTTCAAGCCAACATCGAGGGGTCACCTGGGGTTTTTGGGCGTCCACCGACATTGATAGATCGTTGAGGCGGAAGAACGCCCAAACAATGTGATAAGGCACCAAAACTTCCGGTTTTCATTCAAGGCTGCAAGGCGCACCCTCCAAATCGCTTGTTCTTCAGCAACTACACCTCATCTGGTGCCTCTTGAGTGTCACCAGCATCTTCACGCTCGTGCGTAGTACTGGCTGTGGCTTGTGTCTCGAGCCCCGATTCCACTGTGACTCCAATAGTGTCACATGCATCTGTGAAGGGAAACTCCACAGAAATAGAAATGTCAACATCTTCCATGCTTAGATCTGCTCTTGTAGAGCTTATACACGATGTGCTCAACCCCTAACCCCAAGAATATGATGCAGTTGAGATGCTAGCACGACTTCAAAGCAACAAAAAACAAAGCAAAACAACATCAGATGCACATTTAAGAAAGAAGGAGAGGAAATCCGACTGAAAACCCTACCAAACTTCTAGAAATGAAGGCGCAACCATGCAAAAACGCCTCTCAGCGCCACAATCTCTTCAAATCTGCCTCAAATCTGCCTCCATCCTCATTGAAGTGCCCTCTTGAAAACGCTCTATGTAGTTAGTATCCCTAACCTCAAACTACCCTAGACCCTACCCTACATCATGTCCCTCAACCGACGCATGCATAGTATTGGAGTGGTAGCGCGAGGAAGAAAACCTGACTGGTATGTTTTGCGCCAGGGTTCTAGAAGTCCATGTATCCTACCCCAAGCGGGTACCTACAAGGGCAAAACCCGGCAATACCCTGGTGGTATGATCTTTGATACCATTACCCTTACCCTAGTTGATACCTGCCCAAGACCTATATACCGGTCCAACACTGGTATATACTCTAAAAGGGCAGTAGCCGCAAGGTGAGGTGGATCTTAGTTAGGTCGGCCTTGGCCGGAGTCCTCTCTCTCTCAATGGTTGGGTATTGGTGTCTTGCCTGTGTATAACCTAGGTGATCTTGGGTTCAATCCTTCAACATGTGACTTCAAACCATCCATTGGGCCCTTGATGGATGGCATGTATGTTGAGTAGTAGGCTCTGTAAATTCACTGGATGTTAAAGAAACTTTATCTTTATCTTTAACCCTTAAGTTCCCAAGCGACCTGAATCGGGTCACTTTGAATTTGCACTTCTACCTAATTTTTGCAGATCTAATCTGATGGGGCCCACTCCTGAAGCTTTAATGACAAGGGATTTGTCTCGAGTATGATGCAAAAAAAAACCAAAAGCTGCGACTTACTAAAAATACTTAGATCTCTCATTTACGTTTTGGGGCCTGAAAAGGGTTGTTGAATGCTGATGTGGCGGGTAAACAAGCCCAAAATAGATTGCACTCCAAAGGCCATTTTTGGCAGAAAATTAGCAATTTTGGAAAAAACACTTCACCTTGTGGTGTGTGAGCATTACATACACACATCCACTGTTGGCTTTTAAAAATTTTGTAGAAAAAAAAGTACTTCATTTGGAGGCACATTTTCTCTTGTCAATTTTGAGATTTCAACCCCCATGTAATTGCATGAATAGCAACCATAGGTGAAAAAATCAGTTGGACCTGCAATTTAGTGGGGTCATGGCCACTCCACTATTGATTTGGAAATGGTGGGTCTTGGGGCAAGCAAAATTGGATAAAGCTAGGTTTTGATTTGGTCAAACCAATTTCTTTCTCACTTTTTCTTTGGGACCTGATATATGAGGTCCGGGCCAACGCTATAATCTCACAATTTCCACGGTGGACTTGGCTCATTTTTTGGTATGTGATGCCTAAATGAGCTGGTCCCATTGCTATAAGGCTGGAATCTCCGGATGATTTTTGGTAGGTTTCTAGGGGCAATTTACTGCAGCTGGGTACCCAAAATTGGTAAAAAGTCAAAAAAGGGCTTGGGAACTTAAGGGTTAATCTGTATATACTCTTATTACCTGTTATCTGTCTACAACCACAGTGCATACCGTCATGGCGCATTGAACATAGAATCTCATGGCCTTCAAGCATTGAACCCAGGATCTCAGGAGCTTGAGAGCATTAAATAAGTTTTGCCCTGGGCCCACCAGCCCCACCAAGGGGTCAAGAAACCTGTTTTTATCCCCTTGCGCCCGGTTCTCCGATTCTCACACCCAGCAGGAACCGCCGGTTCGGTGCTGCGCCGATCTTAGTAAGTTCCGGTTCCGGGTCAGGTTATGTAGGAATGGGCCCGGTACTGGTCCGGTTCCGGTTAACCTGAACTTGAACCGGCGGTTAACCTGGGTCCCGGCGGATAACCGCCCAACACTGGATCATAACAGTGTGGAGACGGGCTTGCGTGCCTGCTGGTAGCACTAAGTCACCAGATCAATGAGTGAATCGTGAGTCTTGCATTATGAAGCACGCGGGATCCACGGCAAGAGTTACAGCATTGAGAGCAACGTCATAGCATAGCCGCACGGGCACTAGGAAGGAGTATAAAGGGCGATCATAAAGGCTTATGAGAGGGTGAACAAGGGCTCAACCAATAGAGATAGTCATTTACAGCAAGGCCGACCGTGGATTAGATGGCAAACTGCCGAATCAGCGAGTTGAACGTAGCACAATAGAACCAATACAAGCGATAGTGTGACCATCCGAACGCTGACATGGTGAATCATATGAACGGACTGACGGATTGTAGTTGCCCCGGGCCGCGCAACCTCACGGGGTCATGATATCTTCTCTGAACAATGGTCACGGGCTGATAATAGGGGACGAAACCAACCATTGAGATTCCAAGTGAGAAGTTATTCGTCCAGTCTAGGTGTCATGATGTTTTCCTGCTTCCGCTGTGGCTTCATGTAGCATCGAAACTAGGACTACCGGGTTGTGTGATCAAGAGGGAAATGGGATATATGTATATATATATAAACGCCTGGAGAAGGGAGTGTAACTTATGGTGTCTCAAGGGCTACTGCCTTCGAGCTGATAAGTGGACACTGGACACCTTCATGACATACCAGACCGTGGTTTGAACCCACAACCACATCCAACGTGGTATGTGCCCATTACCACTGGGCTGCATGCTGGTTGTCAAAGGAAATGGGAGATCTATCCTGGTGGGTGTGAAACAGGGACCCGTTTTTACTTTACAGGAGTCTTCTAGGAAATATGGTCAACTCCTCCGCTACCCACTTCACTCGTGTGTGCATGGTAGTGGAGCCTTTGTGAAGTCTGTTTAACTCTACTACCCCACTTCACTCCTCTGCAGTAGCCCTAAAACTCTCGAAGGATGCCCACCGCTGTACTACTACTTGACACATGCCCTCACTAATCAACCATTCTTAGACCCCTACCTTTGGACTCATTGGCTACTATATTTTTGTCTTTTACTGACCTTCAGAATTAACCCCCGCCAGAACTTGGGTCCATTCTTGAAGGACTTGTTGAGAGCAGGCGTAGAAACAAAGGTAATCTGCATGTTGTTTCAGAGTTGAAATCTTCATTTTATAAGACATAATGGAACGGTTGAAAGAAATATTTCCCGCATATCTTGCTAACTTTTCTCTAAGCTACAATCTGCCATGAACCATGAGGGACAATTGGAAATTTGTACAAGTTCAAAAGTGTATACTAGGCAAATCAGCATATTAACAAAGGTTTCATGGGTGAAAAACGGGCGAAAATTGAATAGCAAAAATGTCCTCCTGGAGAACTTCCTCAGATTTTGTTTTCCAAGTTTGAAGTTCAAAGCTCAGTCCTGGAGTTTTAGATCAAAATGGTAGACACCTGCCAACCCCACCAACATCACACCATTCAACAAAAATGACGACATATGTGCAAACAGCATGTTGTAGAACACCATAGTGTTTGAAGTTCCCGGCTCAGTCCTGGAGAATTAAATCAAAATGATAGACACCTGCGACCCCACCAACATCACATCATTCAATAGATGACTTAACATATGCAGATAGCAATTTGTAAAAAAAATGCAATGGCGGTGAACAAGGAGAGATGGCTGTTTTGGAGGAAGCTACATCCAGTTGTCTTCTAGCAAAGCTGATTCCAATTGCGAGCATGTGAAGTGACAACCCAAACATGTGTTCTTACCATGGCCTTTCCCAACGCGCCGCAGCTGTGATACATACTCTGACACTTTCTTTATGGCCTCCACCTAGACATTTTAGTCCATTCCAAAGTAATCAATTTCGGAAACAGCAAGAAAGTTCAGCTCACTTCTCAAACTAGGGTGTCATGGTGCTTCCCAAGGTGATTCATTTCTGTGGCATGAGGTGTATGATGCGTAGCTGAAAAGCACTACAATCAATAAAGGACATTGCTAAGTACATCATGTACTGAATGTACTTTTGCATCTGGTAGTGGCACAAGACAAAGATGATGTTATAACCAAAGAATTCAAGGACCTGTACGTCAAGCACACTCAGGACTGAAAGCCTTACCTGTTCTTTAAGGAACTCGCTCTCTATGAACTCCCACATCTGGGGATCGTTGTTATCCACAGCAACCTGCAGAAACACGTTTAGTTGTTGGGCACATCGAAACATTCACAGCCAAACAATGGCATACTGTGAGCATTTGAGCAGCTAGATCTAGCCATCGACACTACACTACAAAAATAATCGCCCTTATGATCACAGAACATCCAGATGTCAACTAGTTGGTCTTGAGAATAAATCTGTTCCAATACTACCCTCAAGCAAGCACCTGAACATAGGGGAAAATACATTATGATTATACCAACCTGGTGCAATGATAGAAGCTTTTCATTCGTTAGCTTCTCCAGAGCAAGTGCCAGCTCCATAGCTGAAAAGAACACAAAGCAATATGACGGAAAGTAGAAAGTACATTGTGTACACAAAATAGCACACCGCCATAAATTTTATTTTGACATCAACCAAAGCGCTAAACCAATTCAGACAAGCTTGGAACTCAGTAGAGGCAGAGGCATACAGTAAAGTGCATCTCCCTTTTCAGGGTGATCAAACTCAGAAACTGGCGACACAATGGATTGCAATCTCACTCTGCCACCACGCTTGTTCTGATAGCACAGGGAAAATAAAACGCGGCATAGTATCATCAGCACAGAGAAAAGAGCATAATTCTAATGGATGGCACAACTTCAGAAGTCCTTTTATAACTGTCACTAAGATTTGAAACATCCATTGCACTTGATGACCCCGCCTGTAAGAGTATTGAAAGCTATTACAATTAATTTTACCCTCGGCCTGAAACTAAAACTGAGCAAATACTGTATTTTCATAGTAAACCACATCCAATGTGAATAGCTGATAATGCAGATAGCATCATGTCCGCAACAAAGGAATACACTTGAACACCTGGTATTTCATGAACTTTTCCGCATGCCCCCGCTCCTCGTCACTTGACTCCTTGAAGTACCTGCGGTGATTGCAGTCTCCGCACAGATGTTAGATCTAGAAACAACTCCCTACTAACAAGCTTCAACACATTTACGGGGGAAAAAAATCTGCAACTTCACAACTTACTTGGCGAAGCCAGGGAGAGCCACATTGTCGCGGTCGAAGTAGGAAAACAGCGCATGGTACACATAGGAAACATTGTACTCAACACTGCAAAAGGCCAACATTACATGTCATAACAACTTACTGGAAATCGGAATCTTTCTTTAACAGCTTGCCTCTCAATTAAATGCATTCATTGACTGCCAAGTTTATATTGAAAAACTAGAGCACAGCAAGAGAAGATAGAGTAAAACAGAAGAGTAGACTGCGTAGTGACGAGCAGCAGGGCATGTAGCAAAAAACAGGATGGCTGCTGACACGGCGTCTCTTTCCTCAGACTTTCTCCAGAAGAGATGGAGGCCCGTGAGAGGGCGCCAAAGATCAAGTAAATTGCTCACTTGATCTGATCGTTGATGGCCGCTTCGCAGCTTGTTGAGTAGCGCTGACGAGCCAAGGACTCCGAGTACGCAGATGGCACCTGGACCAACTGAGTTTGTACTTCTGCAAATGGTTCAAACACGACACCCGTGAGAGCCTCGGTGTCAACTCCTCCTGTTTGCGCAGCTCTCACACCCCCTCGCCGCGACGACTTGCTCCAATTCGAGCCCCATGTAGCCAGACTCAACGCATCTCCTCTGCTATTTCTCTCGATGTTGGTAGCACTGGACAAGGAAGCAACCATCCCCGACGCGGGGGCTGTGGCCACGCGAAGCATCATTTTCCCGTCTTTTCCTACCAGAATCTAGTTTCCGCTGCAAATTAGTGGAGTAACCAACTATAAAACACTCAAATCTCTCTCTCTCAACAGCACTCAGCACACCATAGCACTCAGCAGGAGTGGTACAAATTTCACACAGCCTTCCTAAATCCCCCCTCTCTGTCTCAAATACAGCAACAACCAGGAAGCGGGGTGCAACAGCAGGAAAATCCCGCATCCACACGTAGTCCTCCCAACGCTTCAGCTATTCAACTCAGGGATACCACAACCAAATGCTCGCAGACAGAGATAAAGACGCTCTCCAGCTAATACATGACAGTAAATACATACGTACTATGTATTATGCGTAATATGTGTTGGTACATGGCCACTAATGGCGCGCACACCCAGTTCGATCTCGAAGTTAAGTAATCAGATTATCTCTTAGGCTTTGGGACAAGAGACGAGAAGAGAAGCCTGAAGGTCGACGAAGAAGGCGTCAAAGGACTCTGCGGGAAGCGCTGACGAGGCAGCGGAGTCATGAGTCTGGTGTTTGCAGGGAAGGTGGCCATGCTGACAGCACCGAATGAGGACGGGGCCTGTCACTAGTGGCCCCCACACCGAGCTCTGACTCGCATCAGCCTTAAGTATCTTCAAGTCCTCCGTGCCTGCTCACCAAGCTCTGAACTTACCTCCTTGGAGGTTCTCCTAGCCTGTACTCGGCTATGGCGTCTGTCTCTTGTCGTCCACTAACAGATTTTTTCCATCCATTTTGCATCCACGAATATATACCAATCGTCGATCTGGAGGATGGATGACAGTAAATAGCCGCAGTAAATAGGCAAAATAGACATGTTGATGGCATGGCATGACACTATGATGATGACATGTTACGACGTAGGTACGCGCGGATACGTATGATAATTACGTACCCGCACACAGCGTGGTGCAATATGGCAGCGTACAAACGCGCCACGCGGCGAAACCTGGCATATGGGCGCATGTACGGCACGCGCCCCCAACCAATGTGAGCGTGGGGGCGCAGGACAGGACGAGCTTGCGGGATGGCGCGTGCCGCGCACACTCGGCGTTCCCGATATTTGCCGCCCGCTACACACTATGCAACAGGATCTGAAAGACTACCTCCATCAAGGTAACCAAATCGATCTTTCAAGGTGTGAGAATACCTCCCTGGAGGTAATTTATGGGGTCTTGTGTAGTATCCACGGTTCTGGAGCAACTTGGAGACGACGAGGGTGCGAGACAAGCGGGAATCAGGTTTCTGTCGCGGTGGGCCACAGCGTCACACTAGAGAAAGGTGATGGAATGGTCTCGCGGACGAGTCTGTTGTGGACTCAGATCTCGTGTAGCTGCAAGAGACAAGCTGGAGTGAGGAGCTGGGCGAGATTTTACAAGGAGACCCCTTGCGATGGAGATCCACTGCATGCGGCCACAGTGCTGGTCGCGTGGAGGCCCTGCTCCATGGCCGATTGGGCAACCTATTTTCCGCGGTAAGCACCCCCAGAGAAAAACCTGGCAGAACTCGCATGTACTAGTCCTAGTTATCTCAAATGCGAAGATGAGTACAGGGAGCTGCTGAAGGTCAATGATCTTGCACGGACCTCAACCACAGATTCTAACATACCTTTTGAATAGCATGGTAATTGTTCCCTACATGATGCCTCACTGCGACGAGTATGTCAAATATGTAAGATTCCGAACAGTGGCTGCTTCGTCGAATATCCATCCTCCTTTGAAATGGCTCAATTTAGAAACCATGTACAGGACCAAGCTTGGTCGGCTGTACGGAGCTGACAGGTGCAAGAGAAGCTAGAAATCTTCAAGGACTTGTTTGAGAAATTCATAGCCGCAGGTGGGAGGCTCAATATTGGCGACCTGATTCCGGCGCTCAGGAGGTTTGATCCTTCAACCCGACAAGATGAGGCATCCAAGGAAGTGACTATGCATGATATAGGGGTTGTCCATTTAAGCTCTCACTTTGTTTATCAGATCTGGAAACACCGTGCTATCCAAGCTCCCGACGGCCTGTCTTCATCATTACATCAGCTCCCTCATCTTTGTGTTTTTCAACATGGCCTCGTGGCATCCCACTGTGCAATTTCCTCCAACAATTTCAGGTATGTGCTGGTCAATAGGCCAGTAGCAAATCGAACAGGCTCACTATCCCAGCAAACCAGGTACTGCCCCCCCCCCCCCCCCCCCCCCTTATTTTTGATACATACATGAAGCAAAATTGCTATGTGGCAGGGGTGATATGCTCACTTCATAAACGGCAACTTGTTGGTATAGCCCACCTAATAGGCATACTTGCTCAGCTGCTGCCCCCCTGGGCTGGCTTCCTCTCCATCCCCAACACTCAAACACCACATTCTGATATATTTTACACCCACAAAGATGTACCTGATGACATCATCAAAGCCGTAATTGTTCCAAATGTCATTCTGCACACTGCCCTGGCAGATCTGGAAAAGGGCATAGAGGTCCATGGCGACATCTTCAGAGCTGGAATTGTACCAATTGTCATTCTGAACAATATCCTGGTGGACATGTATGCAAAATGTGGGTGCATCGAGGATGCAAAGGGAGTGTTTGACGCTATGGCTGAACGAGATACGGTGTCGTGGAATACGATGCTTGAAGATTCTGCTGCAGTTGTACCAAATGTCACCCTAACACAACCACTGGTAGGCAAACAATGGCGTAAGCAAAATCGAAACTTACCAGGGGAGAGTATGGGCAGTGTAAATGTATGTCGAGTTGCCAACACCAACACCATGAGGCCTCCCTGCACTCGTGCACACCACCAATGTGCGACCTACTTAGAGAAAGCTCCCCTGCCCATTAGATTGGAACTACGAGCTGAAACTCATGTGACACCAGCCGAAGAAACTGGAGCTACGACACAAGCTGAACGGTTCAGTTTAAGCTGTAGTGACTTTCCACACTCCCCGTAATGCCGCCAACCCAGCCACATGGAAGCCGGACTCCTGGGGACAAGACACCATATATCAGAAAAATAAAACGTTGTACAGGGAGCTGGCGTCCATACTCCAGGAAGATCCCACCCAAGCTCTGAACTATGACAAATGGAAATTGCATTCTGGACTGCCGAATGGCATATCACAATGCATGAGGTCCATAAAAGTCGGGCCCGGGAAAAAAAGAAAGCCAGCGCCACAACTAACTTTTTGTATCTGGGTATGAAAGCCTACTTTATGTGGAAACTAACCTCAACCAGACCCTCCCACTCTCGCCATGTGGCAATACTTAACCCTCACTTGATCCATACATTTTTGCTCTCCGGCAAACATCATGGTCACAAAATTCCCCACAAGGCGACACTCACACGTTGTGGTAAGTCAGATGGTGTCTTTGTACTCATCATACCGTGCAACCATTTCTTGATTGTGTAGCACTTTCAGGCTATAATTTCGTAGCTAGTTATATTTACAATACTTCCACAAGTAACAGCTTTTCCAACTAGTGAGAACGCTCAGTACTTCAGCTCTTTCCTTGAACTTCAACTTCAGTTTGGTAAGCACGTCAGCATTTATATTATCTGTGCTGCAATATAATAAAGCTGGATTTGTCCGCTTGTAAATTTTCTCGCTCAAAGTGACATTGAATTTTGTTCTCCTTTCACACTTTGCTGGCTTCTTTATCTCCTATCAATCTGCACGACATTTTGTAGGTAGTTTGCTATGGACACGGGGAAGTTCCCTCACGGTTAGCCTTCACGGCCTGCAGGGTGGTTATCTTTTCCACCAATGTGACTCTTTTATTATTTAATTTGATTAAACTTAAGGGGCCGTCCCCTTTCTTTGTTTTTTTTATTTTTAAAAATTGGTATGCTTCCTTGTCATGGAACTTAGGGTTATATGAGAAAGTGACATACTTACAACTTTGGTTATCACACCAAATTATAGTGAATGACAGTTTCACTTCTCCCACAGTTGCCAATTATTTCCTTTATTGCTTGTTTGGAAGGCATAGACTCAGCCTTGGTGCTGGATACTTAGAGCGACAATTGTCTCTTGCTACTCTAGCTAATTGCTCATGATCCAAGAAAGAAACAATATCCGGTTGTAGATTTTCTTTTTTCAATATATTATGTCCAGTCAGAATCGTAGCCCTCAAGTTTGGCTCCAATATTCGAGACCATGATTGATTGTACCTTTCATATTTTGCAAATTTTGTTTAATTGTAATCTAATGTCTTTGTCTAGGATTTAGAAATTGAGACAACTCTCCTCGATTTACTAGGAATAATCACGATAGCATATCGGTGGTGGTTGATAGGTTGTCTAAAGCAACACACCCAATTCCCACAAGAACGAACGCACCCTTTCACCTTGAGATAGATGCTCAAACGGAGAGAACCAATCGCATGATTGAGGAGACATTGAGAACGTATGTTGGTGAGACAATCTTCTTGGGGGTAGTATCTGTACATGGTGGAATTTGCTTACATATAAGCATTTCCATAGTGCCATTGGGATTAGTCTTTTTTATGTATTGTATGGTTGTGATTTCTGGCTCCTGCTTCTTTGGTTAATTCGCCTCCATCCAAGGTACGGGGTGTCAATGATAGAATATAAGAGATGCACTTTGTATTAGACATCTTAGAGAAGTGGAGTATGCAAAGTGCAAAGGAACGAGCAAAGTTTTATGTTGATAAACATAGAAGTTTCCGTGAATTTGCTCTTGGTTTCTAAGGGTTGCACCTAAGATAAACAGTTTGAGTTTGGGGAAGTGTTATAAGCTATCTCCAAAACTTTGTGGTCCACTCCAGATTGTGAAACACTTAGGTCTGCGGCTTATGAATTGGACTTACCTTATAGTTGGAAGATCTATAATGTTTTTCATGTCAGCCTTTTGAGAAAGTACATGTCAGATCCACATTTGCTTACATTACCTTAAGTTATATCTAATGGACAAATGTTTGCAGAACCAAAACGGGTTTTGGAAACCCAGATAAAGAGTTTGCGCAATAGATTTTGTTGTGAATATCTGATCAAGTGGTTGCAAAGAGAACCTACGCCGTGAGCAGCTCACGTGAGCGTGCGTGAGGAGATTATGTGGTGTAAACGTGAGTTTATTTGAAGCGTGAGCAAAATCAAGAAAGAGAGCCCATAACCATAGAGATGATGGGCATATTACCGTGGAAGGAATAGTTCTGAAATGGTGAATTTGGGAACGTGATAGGGACCAAAGACAACACCGTGAAAATGGAAATGGGACGATTGTTGACTTCACCCAGCAAAGACTAAGACAAGCTGAATATGTATTTCCCATGAAGTTGTGGTGTCCGTTCCTCAAATGTCAATGCATCTCGCCTTGGCTGAAAGGGTGCAAGATCAAAATATGTTACCCGGGCTGAAATCATTAACACACATGTGTGCTATTGAATAGAAAAAAAACATTGAGACAGAGAGAAGACAATAACACATCCAAGTTACAATTGAGAATTCAAAAGTTCTACATCATTTATGAGAGGATACTAAAACGGAATAGTACCTTATGCGCGGGTCGATTTCGCACATAATTAATTAAAAATGGCACTGTCCAAAATATAGAAAAAATGAGCCATTTGTCTCGAATATTCGAGAAATTCCAAGCTCACAATGTCCGAATAAATAAAAATTGAAGAAGAATATGTTGAAAATAAAAAATACAAATATGATCCACTTATCAAGTAGCAACTAAACCTAGTGCACTTCAAGCTTCACTCATAGCACATTCGAGCATCATATCCATGATATCATCATCTTCGAACAACTCCTCCATGTCTTGTTGTTCATTAGTATCTTCACAACCGTCCTCTACACTGAAAAACAGGGAAGCATGTGCATTTGATTCCATAGCCTCCGCTTGAAAACCTTTATCAAATGTCATCAACAACCCACACTTGCCCCACCCTTTCACAATTATCTATGTCTGACATCCCATGACTTTCCAAGTATGCAGAAGCCAAGTACACAATTTTTCACGTAGTGTACCTATTCTGAGATCAAGCTGGACATTTAAGGCACTATTCTCAATTTGATGTTGAATTGATGTTGCCGACCATTGCTTGAACTGTGTTGTGAAACCACATTTCACAACACAGTTCAAAAGCCATTAAAGAATGACATCTGCAGGTTGGAGCTTTGATGTGCAATTTGCAGGAATAAATAGCACACAAATATTCTTCATCCACGTAAGAAATGCCTCTGATTTATGGACGGACCAGCAATCTATAAGCCAAATAATCTTATGGCTCCTTGGCAGTCTCATTTTATCCACCACGTCTTTGAAATATGGAACCGGAATATGACAGACAAATTGTTTATATGTTTTAATGTTGGACCAATGGTTTTCAGTTATTGTGAAATGAAACCCATAATCCAAACAAATTCTTGCAACTGGGATTTTTGGTAAACATCGATCTGTTTTACTAGTGAAGATGATTTGCAATGGTAGTAAGTTACCAGCAGCCCATGATGATACACAACATGTAACCTGACGCTTGTCCTCTACTCCAAGGACTTTTGATATCTTTTGAGCCCTTCCTCTCCCAAGTGCACTCCCTAGCCATGGGAGCAAGATGAATACCTATAGAAGAAGAAAAAATTAAATAAAAATTAAATAAAAATCAATTGACATGAGAAATTTTAAATCATACATGTAGCTACTTCGTTAATTGATCATTATCTTTAAAAATCATGATCAAATATATGACACATAAAATCAGCAAGACACGGGGAGAATAAAACCACATTATGAACTATAAAGCAAGCTAAATTGATAAGAAACACATAGCATACACAGATACATACATAAAATCAAGTTTCGGGCAAAACTGAGCCATGCAAAATAACATTAGCAGAGTATGAATTGTAGTACCTATCTGATCAGTATTTACAACCAGATTTGGAAGGATATCGTAGGCACGGTATGCCATGAATTTTCCAAGAGTCTCCCAATCTTCTGGAAGTTTTCCACGTGCCGTGATGGCCTGTCAATAGCTCCAATTTAGTGTATTTTTAAAGAATGCTCATGTCCACGGTATTGTCACTTTAAACTTACCCAATAACTCAAGTGCACGAGCAATAATGAAACCCAAAATTATTGGCTGACAAATCCAAGCATTTAAAGATTGCCCTGCATCTCTCATTTTCATAAGCAACTCACACAATTCTTTCACCACGTTAGGTCTACATGCAAGAGGTCCATGATTTTGAATTGAGGGTGTGAATTGACTGTGTCTTCCAACATGAGGAAAATACTTAGGCTTCAAGTGCCCTTCAGAAATGAACCACGTGTACAAAGAGCTGCGACTGAGTCTGTCAAAGGGGCTTGAACTTGTCCCAGGCACCCTACAAAATAAAATTGAATCAAGTGACAAATGTGAGACCTTTCTACATTGTGCAAGTATAATTCCTCAATCAAATTTAACTAGATTCAATTTAATGTAGGCCTCCATCCAAAAAGAGGTCAGCCACCAGAGCAACTGAAAGTCTTGTCATAACATCAAGAAAAGTTAGAGAGAAGTCCCAACATTCACTATGGACAAACTATCCATCATGTGGCCCACGTTTATAGCACTCACTGATTTTAAGGAAGCACCATATGGGTTTGCATTACCTCGCAGTCCCTTTCAAACAAGTGCATGCTCATGCAATTTAAAACTCAGCCTTGTGTGTACTAGACAACCCTCGTTGGAATTGCTGCAAACCCTAATTCATGCATGCTGAATTCACAGACTTCCAGTATATCAAAGGTGACTCCCAATGAGCTGCGTGCATGTTCATTACCTAAATAAGACTAGCTAGCTTTGTTTTCACTGACTCTCTTTCTTAATTACCTATATCTATGACCACAAAGCTATGTCAAATAATGTCTCAACAGTACATTCTCTTTGAAATAATACTAAAAAAATAACCACAATGAAGAGAGTACCTAATGAGAGTTAGGTACCTGTGAGTCAATTTCAAATAGTGTAAGGCAGCGGACAAACTTTGATGCTACTTCACCGCCGCCTCAATTAGAGGCCAAGTATCCTCCGTGAACCAATTCACATATGATCATGGGTGAATGCAGGGTTGACTGGACCAAAATGGACGTTATTGGCACAGTTTTAGATGACTGCAATTGATGGTGTCATCAATTGAATTTGAATAAACTCATTAAAACCAAAAATATATATATGTCATTGGATTCCTAGCTTCAATACGCACCCATAGCAACTCTCCAATCATGAATCCGATAAGAAATAACTCTGCTATGGACTTTTGAACACTGTCATTGTGGACTGTTACCGCAATGAATGGAATTACAATGGACTCAAGTTCTCATATGTGCCATTGGTGAATTCCATTGAAATTTGGACTTACGGTGGCCATTTTGGTCCACATCATAGGTATGGATTTGAAGTGGCAAAATCATTTGTCATTTGACTCATATGGACTAATATATGTAAAAACAACAGGCGTTTTTTGAAAAGTCATCATCTTGTTTTTTGGATTTTGGGTTTTTTTTTTTTTTCTAGAAGTATAAAAAACCTATAATCTTCAATGGCTAGGTGGCATATTGAAAGTTTTTTGTAAACTCTCATTTTTAGTTTTTCATAATTTCTCTAAATAATAAACTAAAATATTTAATGAATTATATCCTTAATATTTGGGGTAGGACTCTTTACTAAATATGTTTGGTATACCATTATCTATCACTAAAAAAATATTTTGGATAATATTATCTTCTTTTTTTCTTTTTTTTTGTCATGGATTTTCATGGAGCAGGATCTAGCCGTTTTTGGTCCACTCAACCCTGCAACTGCCCGATAGTAACTCTCCAATCATGAATCCGATAAGAAATGACTCCGCTATGGACTTTTGAACATCGTCATTGTGGACTGTTACCGCAATGAATGGAATTACAATGGACTCAAGTTCTCATATGTGCCATTAGTGAATTTTAGACATAAGGTGGCTATTTTGGTCCACATAGGTATGGATTTGAAGTGACAAAATCATTTGTCATTTGATTCATATGGACTAATATATGTAAAACAAATAGGTGTTTTTTGAAAAGTCCATAGCTCATCTTGTTTTTAGGGTTTTGGGTGTCATTTTTTTCTAGAAGTATAAAAACCTATAATCTTCAATGGCTAGGTGTCATATTGAATTTGTTTTGTAAACTCTAATTTTTAGTTTTTCATAATTTCTCTAAATAATAGACTAAAATATTTAATGAATTATATCTTTAATATTTGGGGTAGGACTCTTTACTAAATATGTTCAGTATACCATCTAAAAATATATTTTGGGATAGTATCCTCAACTTTTGTTTTTGGTCATGGACTTCATGTATGGGCAAAGCCCTGCCAAATTTCATGGAGCAGGATCTGCCGTTCTTGGTCCACTCAACCCTACAACTGCCCTCCTCTTTTTTTCTTATCAGATCTTTTGCATGTGCACATTGGTGGTGAACTGCTAGTTGTTGCAAGAAGTGGTCCTAAAGCGCCATTCAAAATGTCATTTGAGGCTCTACTTTCCGAGGTCTCCCCACTGACCGCTTAGGTTTGTTTAGGTGGAAGAGACTTCTTTTCTACAGCTTCTTCTCAAGTTTCAAAGTGATTTTCTGAAACTCTCCATTGATATCATCATCACTCATATTTTTCAAAAACCTCGTCAAAATTAATTAATTCGGCAGCTGGGTGCCAAACCGACCTGCGCGTACAGTAATTTGACTACGGGCTACTATATAAGAGAGGAATGAACATATCTTTAAGTGGTTTCATAGATGCCAACTGGGTTGGCGATAGTGATAGTCGACACTCAACCAAGCATGTTATGTCTTCAGAATGGGTGATGGTGCAGTAACTTGGAGTTCAAAGAAGAAACCTACCGTTGCATTGTCCTCAACAGAAGCTGAGTATCGTGCACTCACCGAGGGTGCTCAGGAGACAATTTGGTAGAGAAGACTCTATACAGAACTCGGAAATTTGGAATTTGGTCATAGTGTTATAAGCTGTGATAATCAGAGTATCGCAAAAATTGCTCACGACCCAGTATTTCACGCTCGTACAAAACAATATATATATATATATATATATCAAGATTCATTACCATTATATTCGTGAGAAAGTATAAAGCAAAGAAGTCGATTTGATGCATGTTGCGTCACAAGAACAAATTACAAATATTATGACCAAATCCTCTTGACAAACAGAAATTCGAGAAATTTAAAGCAACTCTAGGTGTTTGTTGTCTTTCGAAACTCAACAACAAACAAAATTAGGGTAAATATTCTTTTTATTGATAACTCACGTGTTACAATGAATAGCCTTCTACAATTCTATCTTCTACCTCTATCAAGTGGAGAACCCTAGAAGAAATATGCTAATATTGAGAGGGGGTGTTAGATTTAGAAAGCTATATCAGCTTGGTCACACCAGGGTGACACCCTGTTTGCTTTATCTCTTTATTGTACTCAAGTGGGAGTCATCTAGTTGGTAAGCATTAGGTGAATTTTAGCTAATCGAGTTTAGTGCCACCTACCAGCAATCAATGCCAACTCTTTAGATAAATAGGGAACTCGTTAAGGATACTATATTCATGATGTTCCTCTTGAGTAAAACAATTCAGTACGCTGAATATTTCAATAACAGTGGAATGTCCAGCGGAAACACGGTCACTCGTCAAAGGCTTTTCATGCCCACTTCTTAGTTGCTCCAGACCTCATTCGACATCCCGACTCTATCTAACTGTACTTGATCAATTCACTACAGGAAAAAGGAGGGGTTTGCGACGTCGCGGTGTCGTAAAACAGCCCTTTTCGGGCAGGGGAAAAAACCCAAATTTGCGACGTTCGGACGTCGCCAAAAAAATGTCGCAAATTTGCGACCAATGGGGGTTGCAAATAGGCGAAACCGCGATTTGCGACGCCAACGCGATTTGCGACGCTCGGACGTCGAAAAAAAAAAAAAAAAAAAAAAAAAACCTACTCTGCAATGCAGAATTAGCACCGTCCGGGGGTCGCAAAGTGCGACGCCCGGACGTCACAATTGAAAGGGGTACATTTGAATTTAGGAAGGAAAATTTGAATTTCAAAAACTTGTTGACCATTGACTTCGGCGTTGACCATTGACTCCGGTTCTCTCTAATGACGATATGTTCATTGTTCTACATACACCATGCAATGCAATGCAATGCATACTTGAACCGAAGACCTCCACGTTATAACATTTCTAAGACACTACAAACTAACCAACACACATATGTTACATCTATGTATCACAAAAGCAATCTAAATATATATATACACATATAAAGATTTCCTTCTAGAGCCTTCAATGTATCACAAAAGCAATCTAAATATATATATACACATATAAAGATTTCCTTCTAGAGCCTTCAAGTTCCTTCTAAGGGGTCTCTCTTGTGACGCCGGGGAGTTGCAACCTCCACAGCCTTAGCGCCCAACCCCAGCCCCAGCCCCAGCATCGTCGCCGTTGTTGCACCCCCCCACCGCCAGACGCCCTAAACGACGTCCTTGTGATGACCTAAGCTGACCAAAACACCATTGCGACCCCCTGGCGTCGCAACGTTGGGCGTCCCAGCGTGGGGCGCCCCAGCGACGTTTTTGTGAAGTTGAAGGCCGCAAAGTCCCAAAAAAAAAAAAACAAACTCTCACTATGGTGATGCTGTAGCGACGCCCTGGCGTCGCAGAGGCACTGGGGCGCCTTTAGTGACGCTTTTGCGACGCCGAGGCGTCGCAACGTCCCAAATATATATATATATATATTTCCGACGTCGGGGCGTCGCAAACAAACACCGCGGGCTCGGCGTCGCAGACTCAGCGCCGCGCGGGGCGTGGGGGCGCGGCTGGCGTCGCAAACCCCCCCACCCCCCCATTTGTTGTAGTGATTTCTCTGAATCTATTTTTACTCTTGTTCATCTGGTTCTCATTTTTTTTTTAACAAGGTGACGCAATATCATTCTGTCCTTCTGCATGCCAGTAGAAAGTTGATAAAGTATATGACGATCTGAAAGAGATATTGTACCGATAAGGCTAGCACGATTTTCGCTATCATTGAGAGACAGATCGTGAGGAAAGACTTCAGTGAGTACATCGCTTTCTATTATAATTGTGTCATTTTTCAATGCATCAATTTGGGGAACATCATCAAACTGTGGATAGCTTTGTGTAATACCAAGAGAAAAGAAGTTAGCATCAGTACCATCGTAATTTGTATTTCCAGCAACAATGTTAGGAAATATTTTTGGCAGATCATTAGTATCACACGTTGTAGATAACATTGCTTCTGTAACAAGCTCATATTATATTCCAATTAACGTCATCTTCTGGATTATAATTTGTCAAAGAAGAAACTCCAAACTATAGATCGTAGCTAATAACTACAAGAGTCATACATTGAAACAACAAAGAAATTAAAGATAGCTAAAGACACTAAGAATTGATAGAGGCTCCGTGCAGAGCTCAGAATTGGTTGGGCTCAAAACAAGTGCTCTACGACAACAAATGAAAAAGAAATCAAAGCAAAAACGAGTGAGACGCCGTCACCAGTCCCGTATACATCCAAACCCTCCAAAAGATACCTCAAAGATCTTATTGCATTTACACCATTAAATTAGGCGCCATCTTTGAATAGATCTGAACCGTCCAGAAAGACATCGACGGTTCAAAAAATATTTTGAGTTTTTCACGTGAGGTAAAGTCCTGCACTTTGGACTTTATGCGATTTTAGACATTGCCCTGGGGCTAGCGCCCTCGTGCAACATCTAAAATCGCAGAAAGTCTTCGATGCAGGACTTCACCTAATACGTAGCGTCTAGGGAATTCCAAAAAGGCCTTGATGTGAAATGCATCGCAATTCACTTGATCACCCCCCTAAAAGTGCGCAATTCAATTGAATTGCAAGGGCAATTCAATTGAACTAACCCTAATTTGCAATTCAATTGAATTGTCGGCACACGATTCAATTGAATTGCTGACTACAATTCAATCGAATTGTAAACTATATTTTTTAACTTATTTTTGTATATAGTATATAATATATAATATATATGTATATAAGCTAAAAATACATGTTGCCCGTCTATTCTTGCTGGCCCTCTTTCTTGTGCCCTTGAGGAAATTGTGGAGTTGTGAAACCACCCTCAGCCTCAGCGAGAAAGGGAGAGCCAGAGACGGAGACAGATCAGCAGCTTCCTGTGATTCACTGGCAAAAGAAACATGGCTGGCTCCGAAAAAAACAGACAAAATCAAACCTGACAATTGATGAAAGGCTTCCCCTGCATCACCATGTAGTCCCTTAACACTAGTATCTGGCCCATGACAAAAAAAACAAAAAATATGTTCATCTTGAGAATTATCAAAAATTTCAATACCCTTACAAAGGTATCATGTTGAAGTTGGGATGTGTGTTCTATATAAGTTTAATATATCAAACTCTTACACGTTGATACTCTTACATTGGTATCATGTTTGGTATATGTACATAGCCATATATTGGCACCAACATCCACAAAGAGAGACAATCCCGCTTTTACAAGCGCTTCGTGACTTCCCCTCTCTCGCTCTCCCTTAGGCTTATCTTGGGCTCAAGCCTTACCACGGGCAAAGGAATGACAGACGGACAGCAAAAATAGACGGGCAACATGTATTTTTAGCTTATACCTGTGTATGTATATATGTATAATTTAAATATATTTATATATATATTATATACAAAAATAAGTTAAAAATTATATATTACAATTCAATTGAATTGTAGTCAGCAATTCAATTGAATTGTCAGCACAAACGATTCAATTGAATTACGAATTAGGGTTAGTTTGAATTGCCCTTGCAATTCAATTCAATTGCGCACTTTTAAGGGGTGATCAAGTGAATTGCGATGCATTTCACATCAAGGCCTTCATGGAATTCCCTAACCTTTTTGCGGCTCGACGTGGGCAGCGATGTAGGAAAAGAGCGGTTGACGACAGCTGGCACGTGGCACCCCCGCCTCTGATTCATGATGAAGCTTTCGTTCTGTCCTTGACGTCGTCGTTACAAGGTCATTACCGCCACAGCGTCGTGCTCAGGTTGCCATTTCCCGCTTGCGCGCTCCTTGGATTCATTCACTAATGTTATATGGCGCTGCTATCTACAAGAGATCTTGCTTCAGAATGTGGCGTATCTGCGCAAAGGAATGTAGAGTTTGTGTAGGTGAGATTGTTTTCTGATTGAGCTACGAGAAGAGATCATTTGTTTCAGGTTCCGGACTCGTGCGTTCCGGAGGAGATTGTTCTCTGTGAGTAGAGTGCGACAAAAGATCATCTCTGAGCAGGTGAGTGCAGCATCTAGAAGAGAATGTTAGTGGACTGGTCAATCCGAAATACTGTTCTCTGTGAGAAGAGATGGTTTCTTGAGGTTTCGAATGTTTATTTCCTTCGGAGGAGCTGCTAGAAACTTTGATTGTTGAAGCTGCGAAAGATTACTCTTGAATGTGCGAAGCTGCAGGCAGAGACGGAGACGACTCCAGCCAAAGCCAGCTCGAACATCATTAAGCTTCAGGCAAGAAGAGATCGCTTGTGGAATTCATGAAAGGTTATGTCAACTTACACTTTGAACAAGTCTCTAACTAGTCAAAACATCGAACATAAAATATCATATCCAGGTAAGTATACCATGCTTTAATAAGAGGGTAGTACCTGTAAGGATGCTGTTCAGTGTAGTAACTTGAACAAGAAAATGCCACGGTAATACGGTAATACTGTCCGTCTAGTATGTTGAGATGTTGGAGTCTCGGGCCGTGCGAAGGTTTCCTGTATGCATAGGTAGGTCTCTGTTATTTTAAGATATAAGAAAATTTAGAGCTTGTGGACAAGTTATAGAGCTATTAGTGCGAGCTCGACGATTCTATGACGCTGGAATGTTTGATTGAATACAACTCGAGGTATGAGTCGTGCTATCTCTTATAAAAGGTACTTTCTCAGTTAGATGTCAAAACCTATTAATTAGTCACGTCTTTATGTACAGCTTGTAACCATATTGGTTTCTGCTTCGAACGTTTCTCATGTCTGACCTCTTCGACCTGTACTGTCTTATCCTCTGCATTCTTTGTGTTGAGAAGCTGTTGTGCACATAAACCAGATACCAGGCTCAAAAATTCGTAAGGGACTCAGGCCCGATATTTCTCTCTTGTGTGCTCTCCGCAGATATCCATTTCCTGCCCGGACAGTAGGGATCATTACATCTTCAGACCAACTTTCTTTGGAACAGTGTAATGTACAGGTCTACCTGATAGGTTTGGAAAACCATACTAGAGTTCGATTTCGGATTTATAACAAAGACCTGTACTGGTTCGAGGTGAAAAATGGAGGGAAAGATATCGATAGGATGGGCCTTAGCGATGGCACTGACATTGTGGAGGCCGATGATGATGGTGGCGGGGGAAGATCCCTATCAGTTCGTTGATTGGACAGTCACCTACATCAGTGCTACTCCTTTAGGAGCAACTCAGCAAGTACATACTCATGTCCTTATGGCTTCCCTCCCGCCCTCTTCTCGCTTCCTAGCTACAGACGAGCCGTTGGTCACCTCTTACAAAATCTAGAATCCGCAGGTTGTCGCAAAAATCTTGGATTATGCATGATAACATTGTTTAGAAATATGTTTGCTCAAAGGAATAACGATCCGACTTGTGCTAATGTCCTCTAACCTAGTACGTCAATGTCTGCACATGGACCTTATTCATATATAGACCTACGGTTTGATGCTGAAGGGATAGAGGGTTGCAGGTCTGTAATTAACCAGTGCAATCTTGTGGGACAGGTGATTGCCATCAACGGTCAATTCCCAGGGCCGCAACTCCAGACCACCACCAATTACAACATAGTCATCAATGTGTACAACCAGCTGGATGAACCCTTCCTTCTGACGTGGTGCGCCCTCCTAGTCTAGAGAATAGTTCTAAATGCATTCATGAGATTGAAACGATGGTTAAATTATCTTCTAGAAGATTGCTCAGATTGTACGGCCTGCCTTGCTTCATGTCTGAAGGCCACCCGGCGGCCCTATGTCAGAGCACTGCATGCATTTCGAGTCTCTTTACTTAACATGTACAAGTGTAACTTTTGAAGAAAAACTGTGTTGATATCCTGCTTGCAAGAGGAACTCAGCAAGAGATGATTTGGCTTTGTGTTCAAATCTCTTCTCGCTGAGGGATATAGTTACAAATACAAGCCAGTAGAGCAACGTAGGTCTACAGTGTTTCAAAATCTCAAACTTTTCAGTTCCTGCAACCAGCAGACCAGGCACCTGAAGGTTCTAATGGAAATTATATGATATCTGTAATGTTATTCACCCGTTTGTACAGGGATGGGATTCAGCAACGCAAGAATGTCTGGCAGGATGGGGTGACAGGAACCAACTGCCCAATCTTGCCGGGCCAGAACTGGACATACCACTTAAAGGCCAAAGACCAGATTGGTAGTTACTTCTACTTTCCTACCACTTTCCTGCAGAAGGCAGCGGGTGGGTTCGGAAGCATTCGCGTCGACCCCCGCATTATTATTGCCTCTCCCTTTCTTCCTCCTGCTGACGACTTCTATGTACTCATTGGCGATTGGTATAAAACTGATCACAAGGTAAGTTCCACATATCTGTTGTTTGCAATCTGGTGGATGTGGCTTAGTGTATAGTATAAGGTGATTGCAGATGTGGAGGTGGGGTGCAGAAATGTCGAATACAGACGTTCATATGTAGATGTATATCTTGGATTGGTTTTGTCAGGGCTATTTAGAAGCCCGAGCTAACATTTGAGGCTTGCACCAGACCCGAGCATAATCTGGCTAGTCGGGTGGGGCCATTTAAAAATTTAGCTACACATGCATTCAAGAGCTCGTAGACTTTTGTCTCTCACATTCTGGCAGAAGGGAATCCAGAAATCAGCAACAATATTGTACTGGAGGGAAATCATGAAGCTTTCAGACACTTCATACACGTTTTCTGATGCAACAGACATTGAGGTCCACTCTTGATGAAGGTTTTCGTCTAGGGAATCCGGATGGAGTTCTTATCAACGGCCTTGGATCCTTCGGCACTACCTTCATTGTTGACCAAGGTGGGTTAGGGCATTGGAGTTATGATTTGGAGCCTGAATACATCTAGACTCAATTTAAAATATCATTAAAGATATCATGGTACTACTTAAGTATGTAAGTTTATACTTAAATACAGATCTAAGTCAGGACCATGTGGTGTTTAGATTACATTCCCTGTAGTACAGTACTATCTCACAACGGCAGTGTTTTTTTCTTCATATTTCTAAAATCGCTGGCGGGGCCACCTGTGAATTCTACCCAGTGCCCAAGTGGCGAGAATATTAGTTCGAAAAGTTGCTATATTCCAGGTGTCACGTTTTAACTGGTCCACGTCGGCAAGATTAGGCCCCTGAAATTTATCCGCTGCTGGTTTTTGGCAAAAAAGTCAGATTTTACCCCCCATAATTCCTTTGTACAAGTAGCTGACGTAGTTTCCAGGTCGAAATTTGGCGATTTTTCGCCAGAAAGAAAAACACTGCCCTAAGGTTATACATGTGCTTTCCCAGGACTCTATACATGGTTCTAATGTGTCACGAATCAGGAATGATGTCTAGCATTTCATTCCAAGTATGAAAAGTCCCTGAACTTACTAGTGATTTAAGTACAATTTAAACCAGTATTTGAAGAGGCTAACAATGACAACATTGCAGGCAAAACATATCGCTTTAGGATATCAAATGTGGGGTCTGCTCAGACTCTCAACTTCAGGATACAAGGGCACCGCTTGCTGTTGGTGGAAACTGAGGGCTCGTATGTGGCCCAGACCTTTTATGACTCTTTAGACATCCATGTCGGTCAGTCCTATTCTGTCATGGTGACGGCCGACCAGAACGTGACAGACTTCTACGTGGTCGCAAGTACCCGCTTTGCTCTGCCGGTGCTCACTGGCATTGCTATCCTGCACTATTCAACTTCGTCTACATCTGTGTCTGGGGATCTTCCTCCAGCCCCCAATGACGTCAAATTTTCGTTTGAGCAAGCTCGAAGTATCAGGTAGGTTCGCATCATCTGAAAGATTACCTCCCAATGTCACATTGAACTGTAGAGATAGCTCTAGAACCTTGTTATTATCGTACGTGTACATAGATATTTTACTGAAGTAGATGATCAATACCTTGATCTGTTTCTGCTTTTGGAAAGAGCTGAGCAAGAGTCATGGTCTGGAGAATGAATGCTTGATCTAAGGCTTAATTTCTTTTCAATGCATACCCTTAAAAATGCGTACATAGCACTTGAGAATTCATTCATATGTCGCCAATGAGGTCTACCTCTTTGATTACACCCAGCTATTGATCAGTTTACTCTCAAGCTTTAATCATATGATGGAAATCGTCCACCATCCAACCTCCATTAGGTGGATCTGGGATGGCCACAGACTTGTACAACGTTGGAATGAACCCGGAGAATATCACTATGTTAAGCAATTTGTGCATGCATGTCATTGTATTCAAGGCGGAATTTGACAGCTGGCGCAGCAAGGCCAAACCCACAAGGCTCTTTCCACTATGGCATGATCAACGTCTCAAAAACCTTCATCTTTGCGAATTCTGCACCAATGCTTAATGGCAAACAGCGGTATGCGGTGAACGGCGTGACCTTCGCGGAACCTGATACCCCTCTCAAGTTGGCTGACTACTTTGGAATCAGCGGTGTCTTCAACACTGGTTCCATCCCCGACTCTCCCACTGGAAATCCTCCAAGTTTTGCGACATCGGTGCTTGCTGGTGAATTTAGGTCGTTCATCGAGGTAGTTTTTCAGAATGATGAGAACTCTCTGCAGTCCTGGCACATTGATGGCTATGCCTTCTTTATCGTCGGGTATGTTATAACACCTCGTCCTTGATAAGCTCTAGCATTATTGTCCAATTTTGACCATCACAGATCTTGAGGTCTTGTGTACGAAGCCTGTAACTGTATATTATATTGAGTACGAAAATTTCTCTTCTTGATGTTGCTGAAACCTCCCGGTTAACAGTTTATGTTCTATATCTCAAACGAATGGTGTGATTTCTGTAGACTTGGGCCAGGGACTTGGAGCTCAGCAGCCAGGCCCTCCTACAACCTTGTTGACGCGGTTTCACGCACGACCGTACAGGTGGCTCTTCCACCTCTTACTACTTTATAAAACAGGTCTTAATTTAAGTAGAACTGTGAATTATTTTGGTAACTATTCTTCTTATGTTCTGCTTAACTTCAAGGATTCGTTTGCCGACGTATATGTCGTATGCAACGCTGGCATCCTAACTGTTTTCGATTGCTGGTAAACTTGTGTAGTTCGTTTACTAAGATATTCATTGAGTTTCTCCAGAAATAGTATAATTTAACAGGTACATGCTGAACTTCAGCTGAGTGTGTTTCTATGAACAACAGTCTGGCGGTGGTAGCATCTCGGTGATGCCTGAGATCCTTGCAATAACACTCTATATTAGTGAACTAAATGTGATGGAACGGAAGGGATGAAATTGAAGAACTAATGTAAAGGAACTGATAGGCATATTTAAGATTGACCACGAACAGACTTCGAACAAATTATCAATGCCGATCGTCCACTTCATCGTGCAGGTGTATCCGAACTCCTGGACGACAGTGATGCTGGAGTTAGACAATCCAGGGCTTTGGAATATTCGGTCGGAGGACCTGCAGCGCCAGTGGCTCGGGCAGGAGTTCTACATGCGTGTGTTCGACCCTTTGATGTCCAATAAGCGGCAGGAGGACCCTCCACCGACCAACCTCCTCCTCTGTGGGAGGGCGTTAGGATGATCAAGCAAATATTTGAAATTTACAAGCGGAGTTTTGTCTGGTGATCGGAACGTCGGAACCGTTCCTCATCTCTGTTGTATCATTCAAAGTGCTGACATCATTTAGGCTTCATAATACCTGACTGACGAGCCGTTCCTTTCACACACCGTGCAATGTTGTCCTAAAACAGAACATATGGAGCCTGGACTCCCGAGGATTGAACAAACCTGTGAATGTAGCCGTTGGAGTGCCAAAATTGCCTCTTGCTATTTCGGAAGTGCATTTCACCACCCTTATAGCCGCACACCCCACTCTAAACGTCCCTGGAGGAGTTCGCTCCATGTGTCAGATCGCATCCGGACAGTCGGACTACCTAGCCTTCCACATGGTAGCCATTGTCCCGATGTGGCTGGATAGAGCAATGTGGAAAGTATTGTGAGGGTTCTCTTCCGAAAGATGCACTTGCAAATGTACTGGCAGAAGCAAATGATGGTATGGAAGGAACACGCAGGACGGAGTAATTGTCATTGTCGTGCCGATGAGAATCCCCATCAGATCCTGGAGGGGTGTCCAGCTTTGCTTGCAGGAACCAAAACGCTCCTCACCTTTTAGATGTGCAACCCGGGATTGCAGAGGTGTTCCCATCGTACATTCATCGATTGTCTTTGCCATCTCTTCTTGCTGCCCTCAACATCAACTATCTGGTACCCTCCCACCACCACGCCCCCTCAAGAAGTCACGGTACCTTGACATAAGGTGCAGGGGAAAGATGCTTGCGACGTCGCAAGCATCTTTTAATATCTGCAAGTGGGAGGGAGAGAGAGAGAGGAGAGAAAGATACAGAGAGCCACAAAGAGACAGACAAACAGAGGGGGAGATGCTTGGCAATCCACTGTAGCTGTCCCTTGAAGATGCTTGCGGTGACGCAAACATCTTCCACCAACAGAGTTGAGAGAGAAAGATCGTTGGAGAGGGAGACAAAGAAAGAGAGAGAGACAAACGGGGAGATAGAGGAAACCCTCCATAAGGTGTCATGAAAGGGTCTTGCATTGACAGACAAATAGAGAGGGAGGGAGGTGGAGGCAGGTCGTGTACTGAAGGTGTCCGGCCTGCAAGATGTTTGCGTTGTTGCAAGCATCTTTCACCTGCACTTTCCAGACAAATAGAGAGTTGGAGAGGGACAAAAAGAAAGAAAGAGAGGCAGATGAAGACATGGACAGACAGAGAGGGAGATGCTTGCTTCAACGCAAGCATCTTCTAGGGTCGATTTGAAGGAAGAAGAACATGACTGTAGGAAGTTTGTGGCTGCAGAGGAATCTTGAGGGTCCGATGAAACGAGCTACAATGAAATATGGTTGCGTTACCGCAATAATCTATCACATGACAAACAGGAACAGCATGAGACAGTGTGGTTCTTCAGAGAACCCCTGAAAGGCAATGGTGGAAGATCCTTGCGTCAACGCAACCATCTCTCATACAGCCATTCTTGGCATTATGAAAGTTTTCCTATGGTCAGATGCAGGGTTTGTACCAGTGTTGTGCGGGTATATTGATTTCAATATACCCTTAGGGTATAAGTAAATTATTTTTGTCATATCATTTACCCTCCGGATATGGATAAATTGAAATCTCAAAAAATTATTTACCCTCCGGGTATGGGTAAATTAACTTTTCAGATTTCTATATAACCCCCGGGTATGGATATATATGCCAAAATATACCCTGAGGGTATGAATAGTTTCCGGGTATGGATAGTTATTTCCATTAATATATAATTTAATGGTTTTAAGGAATACATGATGTTTTTTTTTTTTTCAAAAAGGAAACCTGGGAGCGACTGCCCCTCACAAGATGTTCTTCAATATGTACAAAACACAAAAAACAAAAAAAACAAAAACAAGAAAAAAACAATCTATGGTAAAAGAGAAAATTGATAAGATATTGCATAATATTTTGGTGTTAATTTCCAATGCAAGATGGAGGAGGTTTGAGATTTTTTTTAAAGCACATGGGCTGGTAGCTCAGTTGGTAAGTGCACAGTGTGTGTCACTCAGGTGGTTCGGGGTTCGAACCAGCTGCCCTGCCCCGTGTGTGGGATTGTTTGTGTGACGGTATGTTTGGGCATTGATCGTCCTGCAGGTCTCATGGCCCATAAATGAAAGGGGGTTAATCTTTCCCCCTCCTCAAGTGCCTGAATTGTGGGCTGTCGCTCCCAGATTTCCTTAAGTGAATAAAAACCCCTCAAGGACCTAAATTGTGGGTTTCCTTTTATATTTATATATATATATATATGCGAGATCTGAAGAGGTATTGTTTGGGTTATATGACATTTAAGGAATGATATATATGTAGCATTTGTTTTAGCTGTGATTGGAGCTTTCTTATAGCTCAAGGCTCCCTAATAACACAACAAAAAGAGAAAAGACCTAGCACACAAAGGCTATGAAGGCACATAAAGGCCCTTATATACCCTGATTAGATATACCCTTCATTTTAACATATACCCTTCAGGAAAGTAGGGTATATTGAGCGTCTTGATGCATAAGGATAAGGGTATATCATAAAAATATATCCTGATATAAGGGTATACATCCGGGTACCTATTGCCACACCAGGGTATATATATATCAATATACCTTGATATACCCGCCGGGTATATCAGGGTAATTCATATACCCGCCCAACACTGGTTTGTACATGTGAAACATGTCTGCGGTAACGCAATTTGACATGACTGTTGGGAGTAGAATAAGGACACTGCTTTATTCTCACATGGGTCTACTGTGGTGCAGAAAAGGAGAAGGAAGGGGAAAGAGCCCAAACCAGCTCAGGAGAAGGAGGGTGAAGAAGATGAGGATTTGGATTACGAATTCAGAGCAAAAGAGATAATGTCTGCAAAGAAGGTGAACTCTGGTCAGGTTATTAGGGCCATGATGTTTGTGGACAACAATCTGATATGTTTTGGCTTACAAGTAATGATTTGGATTGTATTGAATGTTCATAAATGTATTTACAGACCAGATAAGTTTATCATTTTGGTGCAAATGTATGTACCCTATAGATGCCCTATAAATTGTATCCGCCAATGGTTTTCTTCCGTTTTGAAAACTTATAACTCATGTGATCAAGGTTTAAAAATATAAAACCACTGACTAACCAAAAGGAAACAATTCGAAGTGGGACAAGTGCTTCGGGCAAATGAGATTCATGTTTGTGCTGGGCAAGAGACATGGGAAACTTAGAACAAACTGGTTGGAGATGTCAACGGTTATAAGTGGATTGGTAAGATTGGTAAGATGTGCGCTCTTAAGGTGGCGTGTGCCAAACGTGGTCAAATGATTTTTTGGGCGACAATTGTGAAATTATCAACATGGGTTTGCGGTATGAGTATAGTGTCTGGCGGCGTGAATATGAAGGACCTCTTTGTGGGTTGTGTTTACATGCCCACATAGGGAACCCTTAGCGCTGACGTAGACAAAGCTTTCGAAGACGTCAAGCTGGACTGTGCTAAGTTCCTTGCCAAAGGTTAGGTGGTCTTATTTGGGTGACTTCAATGTCCGGGTGGGCAAAGGTCTTAGGATGATACGTGTAGAGGTTTTGGTGGTGACTTGGGCTTGGTTACCTGCACCATATTCTAAAGAATCTCTTGTAGACTATTAATAAACCGTCTGGAAGAACTTTTGACCCTGAATAATATGTCAAAAAGAGACCAAGTTCAGTGGACTCGTGAGAAAGCCCAAACTGGGAACGTTCCATTGTGGATTATATCATAATGGACAAAAATTCTGTTTCCCCGTTGATCAATAGAACTGATATTGGTACATCTAACCACTGGACTAAGATCAAAAGGTGTTTTCCCAGCACCAAGAGATCTATGAAACGTTCGATTGGGAGCTTAAGATGGAGGCTTTGTAGACCTATAAGCAAATGCTGCAGAAGTGGTCTGGCCACTTCTTTCTTTTCAGTCACCAGTTTTTGTATTGGGGTGGAAGCTATTTATACAGTATGCAGTGGCTGGCTGGCATGGACAAGAGTAGAAATTGCAGTGGTCCAATCAGTGAATAACCTTGTCACTGCCCCCTTCTTTACAATAGCATTTCTCCAAAGCCACTCCAGCCATCTTGAAGACATACTGAAATGTCCTTCACATGTCTGTGGCCTGTTCCTCTGTATTCTGTTTCGATATTGTTGCGTCAATTGTGTACCGCAACTGCACTGTGTCTTCTCTAATGGTACTGATAAACTCTCTGGATGTGGTAAGGTAACAATGGGGAGCATTGATCCAGATTTCATAGTGGTGGGCAGGAACAGGAAACTCGCACCCAGCAACCCAAAATTGAACTGGTCAAGTTAAGAGTCATAGGCCCATGAGTTGGGTACCAAAACCTGGTCTCATCATGAAATGGTGGTCTATCACAGCCAGACCATACTACTTACAAAGTGGATTCCAGCAGTGGTGCAAAGCTCTGACAAACACTCTGCACACTCTGCACAGAAACTCTCCAACTATGCACATAAAAACCAGCTCGACAACGTGGACTGCATGGAAAGGTAGTAAAATGAAATGAACATGTCATGCCCAACATGCTCATGGCACATGCAGACATGATACACTTCTGAAAGAATGGCAATAGTTCGTCTAAATGGTAAGGATGCACAAGAAGGCGTGAGTATAGATTGGATTCTTTCCACCACTGACAACTAGGAAAAGGCAGCAGCCTTGCAAATAGGGCACTGATTTTTCTGGACAAGCCACTGCTTGATGCACGATACATGATAACCGTGCCCACAATCGATCTTCCCCAACTCGTCACCCTCCTCATATTCCTCCTGAGACAGTCCCAGTGAATAATGGTCAGGGCACAATACTTGATGGCGCATGCAATGAGACAACTTGCCTTCGAATAAAAGTAACAACAGTCACATAATGCTCACAATTGCTTGCACTCAATGTGTATGCCCAAAGATGGTGCAAACATCAGATCCTCTAGATTACAATTCTTTGAAAATTAAAGTACAAGTGACATGCCAATATGTACATGGAAGCCAATAAGAAAATCCCTGCTCAAACTTCCATCAAGGCGCACAGCTTACTTTAAAACTTGGGACAGTGATTCAGTACAGATGATGTAGAGGTGCAGAGCACTTTCAGAGTGCTGAAATCACCAATCCACAGCTGTCTTTCTCGTGCCCACTTATACGTTTGGGGGCGAAGGCCACACAGCGAAGTCGAGGCTACATGACTACACATTATATAACACCTGCACAGGCAGAGCATGAGATACCATACCTGACAGATGCTGCATTTCCTGTCACACTCTTGTGGAGAGGGAGTAACCACCACATCCAATGAGGAGTATTGACTCCTCTTCAACTTCTGGTTCACCACATCAGCACTCACCCCTGTACTCACAGTGCCTATTCTCTCCTCCAGAGCAAGCAACTCCTGCACCCACACATGGCAAATACCATCACCTTTATCCAATCAGCCTAATAGGCTCAGTGCTACCCACCACCAACAAGAGTGCAGTTTTCCTTCTAGTGGCACCACACTCCAATGCGCAAGCATTAGGAAAAATGATGGCCAGCCGATGGTGCGCCACACTTCATCTGTACATCAACCCCTCATATATAACATCAATTTTACTCCTGCATTCCACCGCACCCCTATACTCGACCCATATGCGATCCTATATTTCTAGAATGATAAAACAGCAGGTGCCCCCGTCATGGGGCAGACCTAGCTATCATTTGACTTACATCTGAGTCTTGTGATCACTGAAGCAATATAGATAGCACAACTAAATGTTATCCATTTCACAGTAGGCAAGAACTTATTGGGACTCTGGAACAACTTGTGGAGATTTAGCGATCCTAAGTGGACTTCTAGGTAGCTTCACAGCATACACAAGTCCCAGGAATAAGGTGTCTTAGGCACAGCAACCTGTTCCAAACTAACTGTACTCCCCACAGTGCAAGGGCACAAAAAGCATCACACGGTAAACCAGCCTTGAATAGAAAATAACTAAACAGCAGGTACAGAAGTGTCAGACCTCATAAGACATGTTGTCGACATCAAGACGCAAGTCACTGTGTTGGTCATGGAGGCCCATTCCTCCAAACAGCAAGGTCGCCTCCAGCATCAAAAGTTGCTATGCAGGTTGTAGCCACACATGTCGTCCATCACCAACAAGGAGCACAGAACTTCAGGCAATAAATAAATGTAACAACATTCGACAAAAACAACTTGACTGAAAAGCTTGGACCATACAGTTGCATCTAAGACTGGGTGGCACCTGATGGGATGCTGCCAGAAATCAAGCAATACTCTGTCTTGTGTGGCACTCCAAGCAAAACCTATACATGAGCTTATAAATGAGCAATTCACTACGAAATGACAGGACTACACGCAAACGCTTACAAGATAATGATGTACCTCATATGTTAGATCTTCATCTCTCTCTACACACTCCAGTGCCAACAGAATCTGTTTCATAAATCACCTCATCAGAAGGCAATTTTGATCATTCAAAATCACTCCTTGAGACCCATGGGTAGAATAAGAAAAAAGAAACAATAGGACTAAATGAGATCTGAAAAGAAAGTTTCCACTTGTGTACACCAAACTGTGAGCAGTCACGCATCAGAAACTCTGAAGTGAGTGAATTCTCAAAATGGGCAGGCAAGTTCCAGTTGCATCATCTTACAATGCAAAAAACTATGTTTCCAACCTGGACACAACTTCATCTAAGATCCAGCATCACACAGCCTTCCAGACTGATGTGCCCGATACCAGCAACAAAAATCAGTGATACCACTTTCCCCCAAAAGCAACCAAGCCTTTCTGTAATTAACAGAGAAAATAACATCAAATGACCAACCTCAGCAAGACCTTCTGCCACAAGTCGCGACTGATGTGCTCCATCACCTGCTGACATCTGCAAACCCCGAAAAGGCAGTCCAAGAAGACTTTCTGCAACAGATGAAAGCCCTCTTTCACTGCGTACTCCAGCTTGTGACCTTGGCAGTATTGACCCTTGGAACAGACTTGCAGGTGAGGGGAGTGTATCCATGGAGGTAGCAAGTGCCGAAGGGGCTGAAGATGGAGGTGATGGAGGCATACGAGAAGGTGCAGGTCCTGATGAGAAAGGGGAAGGCATAAATGTGTTTATACTGTTGCCCTGCAATCTCCCACGCAGCACTGGGGGGTGAGGAGGTGGCCTTGCAGGAGACCGTATGGAGGTGGTCACTGAGGTTGCAGATGCTTGCATTGAGGGAGAGACAGGGTCAGCTGGCAGGGGAGGAGTGAGAAAACTGATTGTGGAGTCCAAGTTACTGTGGTTGATGCCAGAGCTTCGAATTCTGCTCTCAATTGCAACTGCTGCTCCAAGCTCACTCGCACTTGATGCACTGGTTGCCAAACTTCGTGTGCTACTTCCCATGTACCTGTGTGATAGCCGTTCTCCTAGAGTACTCAAGCCAACACTAGTGTCACCAAGTCCTAAGGATGCAGAGCTCCCACTTGTGTCAACTGAAGGAGTGCCACTGGGTGGCACAATAGAAGCACCCAGCATATGATCAACAATAAGCAGGCTGCTACTGGAGTTGCTCTCATCTGCATCCATGGACGACTCTGCTAGTGATGCTCTCTGAGAACCCCAGCTGTCAGGCTGCAAAACTGGCGTGGGCTTGTGCTCTCTGGGAGCAAAAGTGGATTGGGAAGGCTGGGATGTTTCTGCCTGCAACGACACCGCTCCACCTGCTCTGCCCCTTACACTTCTTTGAGAATTTACACCTGAACTACTACTACCTAATACACTCTTACCAGACCGGCCTTCTCTGAGAGGTTCAGGCAATACATCAATTGGGTCTTGGAGATAGCCACCCTTCCGAGTACAGGGATCCTCTGAAGTGTTAGCCAGAACTGGGGGTTCAGCGCATCGGCCAATGGATGTTGCCTGTGCTGAAATTGAGGTAGAGGCCACAACTTCAGAAGTAGAGGTGCTGCCTGCAATACCAGTGCTGCGCCGACTAAGTCCTCTACCTCCCATTGTCCTCCCACTGCAGCTCTCCCGAAAGCCACTTCTATGAGGGGATCCATTTCGACAACCAAAACTACCTGCCATCACAGGTGTGCAACTCTTTCTCTTACAAGCAGAGCCCCTGGAGCTACTACTCACATTACTTAACCTACCAGCACCAGTTTCCACAGAGATCCCTGAGGAAGTGCCTCTTGAAGAATGTTTGTCTGCACCATGATGGCAAACTTCACCCCTGCTGCCTACTTCACCATCAAATACGCCCTGATTCTCAGCAGAACCTGACAGAAATGCCCCTGTCGGACCACAGAGGTCGCTGCCACCCCCATGAAGGTGTGCTCGATCTCCCGAATCTTGACGCTCCATGAACAGTGAATTGGAGGTCACACTTCCATCAAGCTCCCCTGACTTTCCCTCATCAATACCGTTCCTCCCTCCCTGATCAGGGATGCCTGCTGGAGCTTGCCTGTTACCTATTGGTGGTAACCCAGAGGCTGCACTCCGATTGCCCAAACTGTGTGCTATGTGACCTGCTGCCCTGCCTGGGAAAAGCCCTGAGCTACTGCTCCCCTGAACTGGTGCCCCCCCAATGAGGAAGTCCAGGCTGTTGCTCACTGACCGCTGTGCTCTTCCTGAAAAGGAATCTGAAAGAGCGTGTGGGTGTCCATGGCCTTGAAGCATACCATCCTCCTCAGACAGACCCAGCTGTGTGTTGAGGCCCATTCCAATGTTGGCTTCAGCATCCAAGCCCGCAGAGCCTGTTCCTGACTCATTCACGAAGCCCTGCAATACATTCCACTGCCCTTGCAGTGACCCATGATGGGGTCTTTGCACTCTCCGAGAACCAGGTGAGCATGCAGCAACCAGCTTTGGAGACAACTGAGATGGTTTGCGGACAGGGGTTCTGCTGCATTCTGGACCTTTACCTGTTTCATGGTTACAAACTCTTCCCCCCAAACGCAATTCCATGGCTTCTTCCATTTTCGTGGGCCTGCTACTACTGTTGCTGCCACTGCCTCCATTGCTGCTACTAGACTGGTAATGTATGTCTGCAGAAGACCACCGACTCCCACCCATGAAAGGAGCACCTCTTCTTGCATCTGTGCCGTCCTCCATGGAGACAAGCAGATGTGGTATAGTACTTTATCGCAAGTTGTACACAGGTCTACAGTGACGAGCAGCTGTCAAAGGTGAAACTAGAGATGCATACTCTGTTCAGTCATGGCAACCTTCCATGAACACCTCTGCAAAGAAAGAGCTCTACAAATGCCTGATCTCGCCAGCTGGATCCCCCATCATCACCTGATAATGAATGGAAAAACATACCATGATAAATCCAAAAAAAGGAATTTAGATAAAACCTTGTCCCCCTCTTCTGCTCCACCTGAACTGGGCAGGGATCTATGGCCAGCACTTCTCATGCATTTAATGAGATCCACACACCAGCCTGGGATCAGGTTTATAACCTATTGACCTACAAACTGTAGCTGTTTGCAAATACATATGTCATGCGCATAATGGTGTAAGCACTAAGAGTTCGTATAATAATCTATAACTGCCGCATCAATCAATAGACAACAGCTAGACAAATCACAAAAACCTCTGGCAAAGCAGACTCTGCCCACCACTAGTTCCCAGGTCTAGAAGGCTAGTTTCGGTTTACTATGAGTGCAAGATTTGGGCGCCACAGCCGGGGTGTGCGGCTCTCCACTCTGCACTGGAAGGCACTTGGAGGTAGGAAAGTTAGTAGTCACCCTGTGGCCTTGCGAACTGGCAACCGCCAGCTGCAAAGTCTGCTTGCACAACATCCATTACCAGATATGAGGACAGAAGGTAATGGAACCACTCATCCACAAGAGATGGAGAAGATGTTAAGGCTACCTCCAGGGACGGTCACAAGGTACAAGAGTCGTCATCTTTCTGAAACATACAAGAGGCATCTAAAGTCGTCAACTACAAACACTTTCTACATGCATATTCCAGTTTGCAGTGACAGGTTCGGACATCTATCATCAAGAGCTTTTCGAAAGCATCTCCTCTACAGAAGGACATGAGAAGTTGCAGACTCCCTTCCACTTCGTTTGTTAAATTATTGGTTGATCTATGAATAGAATCATAGGATCTAAGTTAGCAGCAAATTCTATAGCAGCCACAAGACACAGTTATTCACAAAAAGTCTCTTTCACATCAGAGAAGAGAACAGGGCCTGAAATGAGGGTCCTGCCATCTATAAGAAGTAGCCAGCAGAAGGTGCCAAACTACATCATTACATGGTTAATTGTCAGTAGATTCTTCATGGATAGATTACAAGAAGTGGTTAAAAAATACCACAAGGCTGCCAAGGTTGACACTCTCCAAGTTGCCATTCGCCTCCTTGCCCTCACCCTCCATGCTGCCCTTAGATTCCCTGCCCTCCTCCTGCATCCGCACATGTGGCTTCAGGGGAAAAAACAGTTCCACCCCTATCACCTTGCTCACAAACAAATCTTTTCGTAGAAATCAAGATATGCTATCACAAATCAATGAGCACAAGCTTCTGATTAACCTGCCGCAACGTCATATAGGAGTCCTTCTCCTTCCCCACCCTGTCAATCATAGAGATGTTTGTTCTCTCTCCTTTCATTTTTATCTTTCTCGTCCTGTATTTCCTTCTCACAGTCTCGCTTTCAAAGGCTTCAGTGATGCTGCAATACTCTGCACTTTGTACAAACAGAGGGACGGTTCGCCACACAGTTGTGGCAAGCCAACTCCAATCACACGTTGTCTCATACTCACACAGACTTGAGATTCCATCACCATCTCTGCCAACTTGTCAAGGCCCCTTCCTACATACTCTTTGATAATCCTAGTTCTTCCATTTGGTCTTTACCAGGCCCTGACTCCCTCATCATTATAAGAAAGTAGCCTCCCCTCCTCTGTGACTCTTGTGCATTTGGCCATTCACTTTTGGTCATCCTCCTGCTGTCATTTACATTGGTAACTAAGTCAAGTTTTCCTCCAACATACTAACATTGCGTCCTTCCCCAACTCAAACCCAGGACGTGCAGGCAATTTCCATCAGAGAACCAGCAAAAGAGGTGAGGGGATTGTGACGACCAGCCGTCCTATTAGAGCCTCTTGCTGAATAAGCCCCGCACACCCCTGCCTTTACCTGAACATCCCATTCATTCACAAGCCTGCTCAAGCCTCCATACATCCGTTTGTTGGATGCAAGGAGATGCCTCAAATGAGAACAGGGACTGATCAATCGGCAATATCAGGAGCTTTCCACACACCGAAAGATGTTATCAACTGGGAAGATGCCCTTCAGCTCGATTCAGTTACTTGGCAGGTGGGTCGTAAAATTATTCTATGCTTCGCTGAAAACAGCATACGCTACGAAGGAGAAGCCTCACAACACAAACAGTGGAATTAAAATCTCACCAACCAGCAATTCAGGAGAGGCATGTAGAATTGGCGCAGGACAACAGAAGAACAGGTTACCATACAACTCTCAGTTTTCACTCGGAGGAGAAAAACACTCATGGTCCGAAAACAGCAGTTGGTGAGATCGTAAAAGAGTAGATGCCAAATACGGCGACCAGGAGGACTCGTCACAAAGTAAAACATATATTCTGTGATGAGACAACTTATGTTCAGCGCATCACTCAATGTGGAGAACTCTACCACAACCATGGCGATCCAACCAAGTATGAAAGCAATGACCGCGTCATTTAATTATGCAGGCTCGTGCGGGTGAGGAATGCAAGGGCAAACAATCACAGTTTGAACGCAAGTCTCATAGCAAGTAATTTAGAGCCCAGCAGGATTGACAGATTCATGTGAATACACTCTTAACCCCAAAGAGAAGAGAAAACAACAAAGAACGGATGGCAGAAGGGCAAAGAGACGCACCGCACTTAAAATGGTGGGAAGCGGAGAACGAAGCGATCCTCCATTCACACAAGCCAGGGACAATGTTAGACGCCCTTCTCAGAGAAGATTTGAACGCCGAAATGCAACAGCCTCACGCCAGTTGGTGACAGGGAATGGACGGATTCTCCATCCCGCAAGGAGAACTTAGCAGCATCGATACGCAATCTTAGAGTGAGACCCAAATTTGCCCTTGCTTCCCTCTCACTAACTTCCAACCTAATAAGGCACCTCCGATACCAAAACGATCTGCGACGAAGAAGAAGAGACCGAGGATCCAACAAGCCAAGTGAAGTCGGGAGGAGCGTTGAAGAGCCATGGGACGCCTGCCATGACCAGGCCCATCATGCCTGCTATGCTTGCCATGCATGCATGTATGCATGCCCCCTACATTCTCTCGTTGTCACTTGGACGGACGATGTTTGTGAGATGGACGAACGACATTCAACTGGTCCCCTCGACTGGTCCCTTATCCTTGACTCTTCCTACTTCATCTTCCTGCTTCCATTGTGCGGAAATTTGGTAACTCAAGGAAAAGCAAAAGCATCTTGAACACGGCATCAACTGTCTGCCTCTCAAATATGTGGATATATCTCCAGATGTTGAAGGCAGTCGATAAGCTCCAAATGAATCTGCCTGCATCGGACTACTGAAGAACAACGAGCAAGTTAAAAGCACCCAAGCTGTCCCGTTGGTTAGTCTGCGAGCTCAACAGGATTGCCCACGCGTCCACTGCTTGCTGCTACACCAATGATTTTTTATTTGGTAACCTAAAAAATAGCCGCAATCAGCCCCAAACATGGCCTATGAGGGTACCCAGTTTCGGTTTAGGGCCTAGGGACCCTACCTCGCAAAAGACCCTTACCTAGCGGACCTTGGCCGGGTCATAGATCATGGGGCCACCTAAAACCACCCCTCCTCAGTGCATGGGCATGCTGCCTGGCTCACACGTGAGACTTAAAGACTCAATTATTAAAAAATGAGAAGCTTTTTTTAGTCTCTCTTGATGTTGACGGTGATGTTCCGGGAGGGCTAACTTATGCGGAGGTATAGTGTATTAAAGGTGGTGCAGATCATTGGGGGGCTTATTAAGCTTACTGTTGCTATTAATTAATATACTGATTAATATATTAATTATTATTTTTTGGGCCCTGCGTGTGTAGACCCCCCTAGGTAGTTAGTTAGTAAGTAGGAAGAGAGCCCCCCTCTCCTTTATATACCCTCTCAGGGCGGTGGGACCCTTCTAGAAGGGTGGGACAATCAGGCCTACTCCCACCTACTCCCACCACTTGACATACCCTAACTACCCAAAAAGTATGACGCCTCCCGAAGGGAGCGTAACCTATGGTGTCACTTGACCCCGAAGGGCTACTGCCTTCCAGTAGGAAGGTGAACACCTTCTCTAACTACCCAAATTGGCCTGAACCATCCCCTATTTAATAGGTATCACCTTCTTGCCTTCTTTTTTTGGACCCCTTCATTTCTTGAAATCCCTCTACATCAATATATGAATCGAGATGTTTGTTTTGTTTTGTTTGTTTGGTAGATTTGAGATGTCCCAAACTGCGGGGCCCCACCCTAAGTGCTTGGTTCCGTTGGAAAGCCCTCGACGAGGAGGGGTGCACGGGCTTGGTCTCACGATTTTTGGACCTGCGGTGTGGGAGATGTGGAATTTCAAGTACTTTGGGTCGCTGAAAATTCACGAAAAATTGCAAAGTGGGCATTCTTGGGACAATGGTTGGAGCCTCGACAGGAGAGATATCAAGGGAAAGGTCTCCATTTCAAATCTGATCGTAGGCTCTGTGGAAAAAACATGCATTTGGACTTAGATGACATTGGACCCTTGGGCCAACGGCATAGGCTACCCTAGAGGTCGCACTTGGGCCTCGACATTGGAGACGCACTTGGATACATAGGAGATTGCACTTGGGCTTATATCTCAATTCTTCACACATGGGCCAATGGCTAATGCTACCCTATATCTCCAAACAATGGGGTCTCCGTATACATAAGGGATTGCACTTGGACATAGATGACACTTGGGCGCGGGTGCTTGGTCCTAGAGGTTGCACTTGGGCCTCGACGAGACACACTTGGATAGATAGGGGATGCCAATTGGACTTAGATGACACTGGACACTTGGGCCAACGACACAGGCTACCCTAGTCAATATATGAAGCAAGACGTTTGTTTTATTTTGTTTTGTAGATTTGAGATGTCCCAAACCACAGGGTCCAGCCTTGGTGCTTGGTACCGTTGGAAAGCCCTCGATGAGGAGGGGTGCACCGACTTGGTTTCATGATTTTTGGACCTACAGTGTGGGAGATGTTGAATTTCAAGTACTTTTGGCGCTGGAAATTCCCAAAAAATAGGAAAGTGGGCATTCCTTGGACAATGGTTGGAGCCTCGACACGTGAGATATCAAGGGGAAGGTCTCCGGTTCAAATCTGTTTGTAGGTTCTGCGGAAAATAGACCTAAGATGACTTAGATGACATTGGACACTTGGCCCAACGGCACAGGCTACCCTAATATGCCTTATTATATAACCCCCCAACTCTAATTCCTAGACCACTCTAGAATGAACACGGCCCACCCAAACTTGGGAGGCTTATTTGGGGTGCCCAAATGGCCAGGGATGTACTTCTTAGTCATAATAGAATCAGCTCGCAACATAACATCTTCTAGTCTGGAAGCTAATCTTATGCAGCCACTGAAGGCTGTGGCTCCAAAGGGACCTTGCTCTTCATGGCCTTGTGCAGGGGTCGTATAAGGTAGATTCCAAAGTACTGAATACAATGCTCAGTGCATCAGCATCTATCTGCCGCAGTGTTGTATGTGGAGGATATGGTGGTCTGGAAGCTGACACTTGAATCAGTGGTGGGTAGTGTAGTAGTTGGGAGCATTGATTGATATATGTGAGGTTGCATGTTCAACTCTAGATGGCGTTGCATGTGCATTAATGATGGTCTTTATTACGGACGAGTTTTCCCAAAAAAATTTCTAAGGCCCGAGCAGACCCGGACCCGCAAGCAGACCCTACAGTTGGACCCAGCAGACCCGGACCTGCCAGTAGACCCGTCCGATGGTAGCGGGGGAATGCTGGTACGACCCCACGTTTGTGCGGCCCACACGTGAGACTTAAAGACCCAATTGTTGAAGAATGAGAGGCTTAAAAAAACAGTTTTTACTCAATCCAATTTTCAAGAAAACACTATTTTTTAAAAATAAAAGGGAAGGAAACCTGTAATTCCCTATAAAATTTGGAAAAAAACACAATTCTAAAGAAAAATAAAAATAAAAATAAAAATTTAATAAAGTTGCACATCGGCAGGTAGTTCAACTGGTAAGTCCACAATGTGACACCTTGGTGGTTCGGGATTCAAAACCGCTGCCTTGCCCAATGTGTGGATTATTCTTGGCGTTCCGTCGGGATGTTATCGTCTGCCTCCATGGCCCATAAAAAGGGGGTTATTTTTCCTCCTCAAAGGTCTAAATTGTGGGCTGTCGCTCCCAGGTTTCCTCTTATTAAATAAATAAAATAAAATAAAGTTCTCATCAGGGCCACTGTCCCATGTTCCAAAAACTTTTATAAAAAAAAATACAATCTTCATTAAAAAAAACCAAAAACGAAATTGAATGTAATTATTGCAAATATTTTCCCCTTTAGTTCTGAGGGCACCTTTCTTAACAAAAAAAAACTGCATAGAATACCTGGAAGCCTTGCCATATTGGTGATCATGTATTTGCGGAATGTTTTGCAATGCAATTGGTATCCTTTGTGTTACTAGACAAGACAACCAAGTTGTAGCCGAGTGGTAATGGGCACATCCACCTCGGAAGTGGTTGTGGGTTCAATCCACCCTTGATGCCACAAAGGTGTCCACCTTCCGAAGGCACTAACCCTTCGGGGTGAAGAGACACCATAATTTATGCTTCCTTCGGGAGGCGTCAAATATTATTATTACTAGACAGTCATTTGTCTAGTCTATTGACCATATGAATTAAATCTTATTTACATATGAAATACAATATAGAAAGATATTTTTTTCTCATTAAGTCTAAGTTCAAAATAACAGGTGAAATGTTTTGCTGAACTTGCAGACCCCCCAATATGTACTCCTATTAAAAGTAGTTCAAAAAACAAAAATACAAACAAACAAACAAACAGGCTTGGACATATAACAAGCTGTCGTAACAAATGTGGCTATAGCATGTGGCCCCACATGGCTATTGCAATGTGAAAGTGCCAATTGCATGTGGCCCACATGGAGTGCATGCAAAAAAGTATGACGCCGGAGCGTAACTTATGATGTCACTTGACCCCCAAGGGCTACTGCCTTCCAGCAGGAAGGTGGACTCTGCATGCAATAGTACATGGCCAAGGTGGCCAAGGTTCTAGAAGTTGCCCAAAAATAGAGGCCCTACAACAACATTAGTTGGGGATGCCAAGAGACCGCAAGCAACAACGTACAGCAACATAGGAGGACCAGCACGAGGAGGGAGGCTAAGTATGGGGTGTTGGCGGTAGAGGCTGGCGACAACAAAGACCAACACAAAGAGGGAAGTAGCGGTAGGGGCTGGCGGGTGGGTGGCGGCACCTAGGACCAGCAGGAGGAGCATGGCTCGAGGGAGGCTCTGGATGGGATATTGCAACCTAAGTTCTCTAGTTCATTTCATTGTTGACATACTTACATTTCAATATTCTATTTATTCTTTGCAGTGTCCTTGGGTGAGAGTGGTTGGGCACGAATATGAGTCTAAAACTATGTTATACAAGGGGTTTTATCACTTCCAAGGTGGACTTGAGTCAAGATTGCACTTTCTTTCAGGTCCTCACAGTGGTGATCAGATTGCATTGGTGGAGTGACCAGTTATATATCAACATATATTTCTATTATGTTGTAAGATGTGCATGTGACTATGATTTTTTTGGCCCCAAATTACATTTACAACGGACTTTGCTATATCCATTACGACACATGGAGGGGGTTATCTACTGCAGAATGTGCTTCTCAAAAAGGTTTGTTGTGTTTTAGGAAATTTAATGAGAAAACTGGAATTTTTGGCTCCCCAAAAATTTATATATTGACATATTCTGAATTTTTTTGAGGTGGTAGCTTACCAAGGTCACAGCTCACCTTATATATAGTCAATGTTCATGGATCTGAATTTTGAAAGTCATTCCATGCCTGTAAGAGCGCCGGTAGACACTTCTTCGGCATGGAGGGGGATGCGGAGCTGTTTTCTAGCGAGCTTCAACAACTCACCTCCGGCTCAACATCAACCCCCCACAAGGAAGCAGTTTTCGACGAGCGGGAAGGTCCAGACGAAGACCTCGACGTGGACTCCGACTTTGAGTGTACGTAAGTCCGGTTTGTTTGGATGCCATATCGGATTTTTCATTATTCAGACCTTCTTTTTGGTGAGAAAGTCTTGCCTCCGCGGTCCTGTCCTTGTGCTTACTGGTCTTGCAACTTTGGAAATCTTTGCAGGACACCAAAAGCGAACAGAAGTATCCCTTTCTTTGCTATCCCGGAATTTTTCCCCAGCCCACAAGCCCCCCTAGAGTTGCTAAGCTATGCGGAGGCTGCCGCTACGCAGTTTACTCTCTACGACTCTCCCCCTGCAATCTCGATCGTGTAGAAAAGGTGGACATTAGGGCTAGGATCTTTATGGACATTAGTGCTTCGGAGTCCGGTGCTAGCACTAGTTCCAGGGCATAGACATTTTCCGACTGATTCGACCTGTTTAGGAATATCTATGAAATCAACTGTGAGGGGATTGCTTCTCTTCCGTCCAGTGTGTGCCACCCTTTCCAACATTGTCTCCATAAGACATTTCCTGGACATAAAATTTTTCATCTTCACTTGCAAGTCTATTCATACATTTTGTGTGGGTCCACAATACTTCCAGTCTTTAAACATACGCACGTAAATTGTTCATGCATCCAAAACATTATGTCCATCCTTCAACTATCAGCCATTCTACTATTCCAAATTTGTTCCTCCGTCTTTCATCCAGTGTTCCAGCATATATCATCCATCATTCGCCTCACACTCAGCATGCATCCAACATCCAACCAACATTCATCCATCATCCATCCAATATTTTCATCCATCCAACATTCATCCAACTTCACATCCAGGTATGCATTACATTTTCACTCGTTCCCACGGGAATAGGTCCCCTGGGTCTGCACCGTCCGCTGTTGTAGGCCCGTGCACCCTCTGGCGTGAGCATCTTTCCGCTCACGGATTGACATCTTCTCGCTCACGCATCTTCCCGCTCACGGACTAGCAATCCCCCCCACAATTGGTCCCTTTATCTCTTCTGGCTCGATACTTGGAGTTCTTCTAGCATTCGAGAATTGACGCCCTTCAAAGATTTGTAGGATAATTTTGACACACATAAACAAAAAACCAATGTGGTTACCTCTCTCCGAATGTATATAGGCTTGATTACTTAGATAACTTCTTTCAATTTTTAACCTTTGCACTGTTTTTGCATCTACTAACCTGTTAACATTACTGAGTTTTTTTTTTCTATTTTTGGTGTTAATAAGTCCTATAACCGTGGAAGAGAAGATAAGAAAGACAGATTCTAAGCCCAGGTCATTTCCGGCCATAGTCACGTGGCTGCTTTCTTCCATTTTTCACTTATGGTTTTGTTGTGATTGCATCTCTACTTGGATTTTGAGTTACCATCTTAGTATATTTCGTCATCATCTTGTGTCATCCTGACCGAACCCCTAAGCTGAACTGATCACTCATCTTATTGCACCTAAGATTTGTGCAAGGAAAAAAACTAGACATCTCCTTGAATTTTGCAAAATCATGTGCACTGCAAGTTTTTTGGTTCATACATTATCAATATCCCTCAAATTTTTGGCACATATACGTGACTTGTATACAAGCTGTCCGACAAAATAGAAAAACGAACATTTATAGGCTGACCAAAAGACACAAACTTTTAAAACTAAATTGTAATTATCGATGGCCGTGAATTAGTGGATGTGCATAAAGGGATTGGGACCATGAAATCAAGAAATGAGATGTGTTAGCAATGCAAATTGGGATCTTAGCTAAAATCCATACAAACAATTAACTTAATACATAAGGGGGACAAGGGACAAGAATCAGAACGCATTTCATGAATTTGATGCATATTGAATCAGAGTGGTGCATAATTTCAACTCTATTTCAAGGTTGGATTGCATGATTTCAACTCTTGAAAATAGAGTGGAAAGGCGTTTTTCAACTCTATTTTGAATAGAGAAAATGGCCCATTGCTTTTGTGATTCCAGTGTCACCAAGGCCTTCAAGACAGAAAGTATAATGACCAAATTAACCTTATTTGAATCTGATTTTTGCATTTTCAAACCAAGATTTAGGGTTTAAGGATTAGGTATCTTGCTGAATTGTATTCTTCACGAACTTGGGCTCCACGTCTAGTCTGCGCATTGCAATCGAAGCCTCGACATCACAGTCATTCCATTTTTTTTTGCCTTCGTCTTCATCATGATTCATCATCATCTTCCCTCAAAATGACCCACTTCTATTTTGACTTTGCCACTTTTGTTTTTGAGAGGAGGTAGGGCAAAACTCCATCATCGTCCGTCTTTCCGCATCCATGGGCAGACATTTGTTTCTCCTTCCCCATTGTCATCTCCACTCCCCTACTTCTTTCAAACTCAACACCATCATGTTCCTCGAAAGACAATATAGTAGGAAATTGAGTTATCACAACAACAAGGACAATTAGCGTATGCAATGGGGGAATTCAACAAATCCTAATTCTTCCCATGGATACTTTTCCATTCTCACGGATTCAAAGCTACAATAGAAGGAGTGGTGAAAACTAAGATTGATAGACTATTATAGCCGCGTTAGGGGTGGCGGGCACGAGTAGGGAATTCCAAAAAGGCCTTGATGTGAAATGCAGCGCAATTCACTTGATCAGATGCCAATTCAATTGAATTGCGATGCCAATTCAATTTAACTAACCCTAATTTGCAATTCAATTGAATTGTAATCTATAATTTTTAACGCAGTTTTGTATTTAATATATATAATATATTATCATGTATATGTATATGTATATGTATCGTATACACATATACATACGAGAGTATAAGCTGAATATACATGCTGGCCCGTCTATTCCTGCTGCCCGTCCATCCTTTGCTTGTGGTAAGGCCTAAGTCACGACATGAGTCGCGTAGCCTAAATGAGAGATATATACTACACATATATACTAGTAGAGGTATCGTCATTAGGTTGTAGCCCTGTTTGATATATCTACAGAGGTATAGTATTTCATTTTACAAGAAAAGTTGGCCAAATTAATCTATATTTATGCGGAGGTATCGTCATGAGACAGTAGCCCTGTTTAGTATACCACCAGAGGTATAGCGCCTGACTTACAAAGAAACCTGGTCAAATCAGCCTATATGCAGGTTGAGGTATCGTTATGAGGTAGTTGCCCTGTTTAGTATACCTACAGAGGGATTGGCAACGTACGCATTCTTATCTCTGTTTTTATCCCAGTCCTCGCTTGTTAGATTTTACAACTGTTCATCGTGTAGCACTTGGCTACATGATTGTCTATTGTTTCTGGTTTACTCAATAAGAAGAGTGGGATAGAAATGTCAAGTGAGTTTTCATGGTACGTGTCATGGTTGGGTGGACAGGAAGAGGCCAAGGAAGAGGCAGCAGCAGAGCTGACACATTTGGTAAGGCAACCGTGTCCATCCTGAGTATGAAGGATGCTGCACCCTCGGAAATACAAGATGCTTCAAGTAAGTTCAAAGAGCTTTCTTCTCTTTCTGGTGTGCTGGATATGTATGCGGAGGACAACTAATATCACCTTAGGTGCCAAGGGAGAAACAAACAACCAGACCCTATTTCATTTCATTTCTCTCTCTCTCTCTCTCTCTCTCTCTCTCTCTCTCTCTCTCTCTCTCTCTCTCTCTCTCTCTCTCTCTCTCTCTCTCTCTCTCTCTCTCTCTCTCTCTCTCTCGTGTTTCTCCCTGTCCTCTAGGAAGCCTATTGACATTGGGTGGACTTGAAACGGGAGTACATTAATGTCTCTGTCACTAAATGCCGGCCTTCTGACCTCGTGTCCTTGTTTGTTTCGACCTTAAGCGTTTTGCTTCAGGTAAGGTAGTGCATTGGATTTAGTTGGAAAGCTTGGGGCCTTTCCCTCTTTAGAATATGCCTACACGGGCCATTCCCTGCAACTCCCTGGAGTGTGATCTCTGAATGGTAACAAGCGGACTCCTACCGCTTGGGGGCAGCCCCTCCGCCCAAATTGGGCAGTCGTATGCTCTGTCTAGCATACTCGGCACTTGGGCTCGGGTTGGTTCCTGTGCTTAAACTTATGGCCTGCGAAAACAATCAAAAATTTAGCTCCTATCAACATCAACACTCCTCAGGGTGATCCCTGGGAATTGGTTACTTATGCCAAATCTAGGGCTTCATGTGTAGTTTTTGGGGTGAATCCCAGGATGGACGATGTGTCCTTTAAAACTACATGCTCTACCTTAGGCTTGGATTTCATGGTTAATGGTACCATCTCGAGACTTGATAACAGGGGTACGTTGAAGGTTGCAATGACCAAAAGTGCTTCTAATAGAGTCCCGCATCAATTCAATCTAAAATAAGTTCGTCCGTGATTTCTTGTTTGACAATTGTGAAATTATCAACAAGGGTTTGAGGTACGAGCATAATATCTGGCTAAAACTGAATTTGAAGGGCGGCATGAGTACTCTGCTAGACCTCTTTGTCCATTGTGTTTACATGCCCACAGAGGGGACCCTGTGTGCTGACGCAGACAAGGCCTCACAAGTTTTGAAGCTGGACTGTGCTTCGTTCCTTGCCAAAGGTCAGGTGGTACTATTGGGGGACTTCAAAGGGATCCATCAGGACGATATCATTGGACCTTTTGGTGAGGACGAGCTGAATTCTAATGGCAGACGGTTAATTAACTGTCTAGAAGAGCTTCAGCTTTTGACCTTGAATAACAGGACAAGAGGTGACCAAGTGCAGTGGACTCGTGAGAAACCCCAAACTGGGGAACGTTCCATTGTGGACTATATCATAATGGACAAAATTTTGTTCCCCCAGTGTGCCGATGTGTTGATCGACAGAATTGATATTGGTACCTCTGACCACTTGCTGGTTTGGACTGACATCAAAAGGTATTTTCCCACCACCAAGAGATCTGTGAAACGTTCGATTCGGAAGTGGCGCATAGAAAAATTCCACAATGAGGAGGTCAAGGCTGAGTACGTCCAGGCCTTGCAAGAGGCTCTCCCTCAACTAGATCACCAGTCACACCTTCATAGGAGTGGGCATGTGGCTTGCAAGTGTTGGGCTGCCAATAACAAACCCACTACAACGTTGCACTACAACCATAATCTCATCACTATTGCAGAACTCAGCATTCATGCTCTCGATTCCCACTCCAGCCTTTCAAATTCCTCAACTTCCATTCAGCATCCCATGAACCCCACATGCAGCCCGAGTGTTATTACAAGCACGTTATGTGCTTTGGTAAATACTGTTGTGGGAATGAGGCAAAGCCCTCAAACCTTGGCCAAATGTTTATGCAAACCTCCTTAAACTGCTTGTGAGCTAAATGGGTTTGATGTGCATGCCAGGGCTAGCTCCATCTCATTTTTTGGGGGACCCTTTGGGAGACAGATGGCTTACTCAGAAGTGCTTCAGCTTCCTTTGATTCACTGGCAAAAGAAATATGGCTAGCTCTGAAAGAAACAGACAATTTCAAACCTCACAATTGATGAATGGCTTCCCCTGCATCATCATGTACTCCCCTGGCACTAGTATCTGGCCCCCATGACACAACCCCAGAGAAAACAAAAGACATGTTCATTTCGAGAATTATCTCCAATAATCTTGTTTCGATACTCTTACAAAGGTATCATGTTGCAATTGGGCTGTGTGTTCGATAGAGAGTTTAATATATCAACTCTTAGACGTTGATACTCTTACAGTGGTATCATGTTTGGTATATGTACATAGCCATATATTGGCACTATAAGGGCTTGGCAGTATGAAATTGGTTAGTGTCTCAAGGTGCAGATGAAACATGCTAACATATTTAGATTGTAAGCAACACCCACCAGTCAAACTCATCCTCAGAAGAGATTGATACACAAAAATTTCTCAGGGTCGTTGGTGCGCAGGCTTTTGTCAAGGGCTTGATATCATCATAAAGGTGTTTCAGAACGTGTGGCTTCAATGTGTTGTTTTATAAGAGAGTGCTCTACTGCAAAATCAGATCGAATTCGTAAAGGTGCTCCAAACTTGGAAACTGCATCGTGATATCCTTTTAAAATGGTTTTTTCTTTCTTGTTTCTTGCAACGTTCGCCCATAAAACAAAATGAGAGGCCCCATCAATGCCAGCATGTACTCGAAGACCAAACATAATCAATTTGTCATAAGCTGCACCACGAATTGTATACATGTTTTAGTTTGCCTACAATTTTGTGCGATATGTAATACAAGAAAACGTCTTGCATGTGCATCTTCAAAGAACATTAAGATGCATGAGATAAAATACTTACAGTCAATGTGCCATAGAGCCATAGGCATTGTCACATTATACTGAGTCATTTGAATTGCCTGTGCCCTTCTCCTACGCTCATAATGGTAGGGTGAGATGATTTTCAAAGCTTCCCCCACCTTCCTTCGAGGAATCCGCCAATTTGACCTCTTTAAGGCAGATTGCACTGTTCTCATTCCCCAATTTGACCCATTCTCTTCAATAGGAAGTAACTCTTGAATCTTTTCACACAAGCGTTGGACACTCAATTCATGATGAACTTTGAAAGGAGACCCTTGGACTTCTGATAGCAATCTTCTCAATGGTCGTACATCATCAAAAGAAAGGGCAGTGGCGATTGATTTCATTGTGGCACCCTCATTCAACATTGCTTCCACATAAAGTACTAAATCATCCACTACTTTGTCACCATCCAAATGGTTGTTTTCCATGCTTACATGATCTGTCTTATCTCTGCTTAATAGCCCCAGTGCCAATGCCTTCGACCTTGCCCTTGTTGTAATTGTTTGCTGTTAATTCTGTAGTCACTGCATCCACTCACACACTCCCCATAGGACTTACGTCACTAAAGTTCACATAGGCTATCAAGTAGATGAACCAAATGTACTTTGAAACAACAACTACTATATCCTAAAATGTATTAGCAAACCACAGTACACAGTGTGGGCAGGTTGAAGACAAACCATGTGATCAAGCTCTTTCTTTCAGTGTGTGTGTTGAGGAGCGTTTGGTAACCCACTCTACTACCCCTAAAGTTCTCTCCTCAAAACTCATGAGTCACCAGCACGTACACAAGAACTACAACTTTAGCTAAAATGATATCTTTATCAATGATTGGGGGAACTCATGCCAATATGGGAATGTGCTTACTCATGGGCAGATCTTGTCATTTGGTGATCCAAGAAGGCTTCCATTATACATAGCGCCACCACCGCTCCACCACCGCTCAACCCTAAACTTGTTGTTGCATTCTTCTCTCGTTACTTCTCGTCCTCCAACTGATTTGATCATTTCACTTTTAGGGCACCTCTGCCCCAAAAACCCTTCATCACTTCATTTCTCTCTCCCTTTCCCTCGCTCTCGCTCTCTCTCTAGTATATATCTCTCCTTTAGGCTACGCGACTCATGTCGTGACTTAGGCCTTACCACAAGCAAAGGATGGACGGGCAGCAGGAATAGACGGGCCAGCATGTATATTCAGCTTATACTCTCGTATGTATATGTGTATACGATACATATACATATACGTATATATGATAATATATATATATATATATATATTATATACAAAACTGCGTTAAAAATTATAGATTACAATTCAATTGAATCGCCAGTTGGCAATTCAATTGAATTGCAAATTAGGGTTAGTTCAATTGAATTGGCATCTGATCAAGTGAATTGCGCTGCATTTCACATCAAGGCCTTTTTGGAATTCCCTACACGGGCAGTGTGGCTGCCGTGAGTACCCGCCTCCACGTCCTTCCCACACCGTCCCCTCGTCATTCTCGCCGGGCTCAAGTTTGAGAGATGACTTGTCCTGACGAATTGGAATTTTTCCACATGGCAGATATCGAATCGTGGCTAGCCAGCCGCGACCTGCTAGCGGGTGCAGGTGCCGGGCTCTGCGGTTGCGGCTAGCTGCAACCTCTAATGTATGTGTAAAAACGTCACGACTACCTCTAAATGTGTGTGTAAACAGTCTATGACTCACCTTCGAGATTCAATCTAATCAATGGTCATGATCAATTTAAAAATTATATTTTATTATTTCCGTACGTGGTCTAAGGTCCAAGAGTTGGTCTTCCAAACCACATGGACTCCTTTTTTGGTCCGTAGACCAACAATCTCCCGCAATATTCACCGCCGCACCTTTTCTAAGTTTCTTAGACCAACAATCTCCCACAATATTCACCGCCGCATCTTTTCTAAGTTTCTTGGTCGTACTGTAAAGCCAATATGACCAAAAAAACATTGCCTCGACCAATAGGATCATTGCATTTTGAGTTGGTCTTGGTCTTGGTCTTGGTCCGTAGTCTAAAGTGGCCCTTAGTTCCACACGAATCCATGAGTTTGCCACTAAACTATAACGGTAGGCTGTATTTAAGGGTCCGCATAGCTTTAGATGAAAAGAGCACACTAAGTTTTTGATGCGGAGGGATGTTTAAGGCGGGAGTTGCAAACATAAGAGTAGACAGATGGTTAAACCTGGGAAAGGAGAACAACGACCAATGTTCTTGAACTGGACTCAGATCAGCTTTGTTGAAACCAAACTATTACTACCAGATCTGGGAGAAAGCCTGCAGACTTGCTCATATATCAAAAGGTTGTTCCCAAGGGTTTAGTTATTGTCCAAGGGACACCTATTAAGAAGGCCTCTTGCTTAACTTTCAGTGGCCTGCATAAAAGCTCTCATGACAAAAATCATCCTCTGTTTTCACGCCATACACTATCGAACTCTGTTTTTTTGGGGGGGGGGGGGGGGGACCTTTTTCATAGCTTACTTGGAAGACAAGTTTTCACTATCCAACTCTGAAAAACGTGGAGTAATTCCAATGCCAAAGTTGAAGGCATTCCTGCTGTCAACCCACCGTCCATTGCTAGGCCTAAAAGGCAGCATAGGTGGGAAGTCAGCCGGAAAAGTTCAATCATAACTCAAGAAAGGAAGAGAATCCATAGGTGATTATAGGATATATAACTAGTGCGCATACATGTTATTCCCTAACTAGAAAGCAAACTAGAACCTCATAGTCATCAAACTTAGACACTGACACAAAATGCACTGTTTTCAAATATCTTTTGAAATGTCTTCCAGAATTTCACTGCACTGGGGTACTCTTTACAGCAATTTTGTTACCACTTGTCCCATATTTCAGTAAATGCTTCTCTATGCCATGAGCCTTTAATTTAAGACCTTGAATAAATCTCAACGCTTTTCTACCAACTCCAGTTAGAATGGTTTGCCTAAAGCATGCAAATAGCATGATCGAAAGACAACAGAGATGATACAGTAGAGATATTGCAAGACAAAGCGACAAGGTTGAAAGAGGCAAGGTTGCACCTGACTTGAAGCTGCTTGTAGGTAGCCTAAACTCTTGTCCAAAACTGAAACTGTTTGCAACACATATGGTGGATAGCCCGCGGAGCTTTGATACCCATCCATCCCACTTCATTTATGAATTAGTAAAGAAACTCCACTCATACAAAACAATTTGAATTTCATCCCACTAATCACCAAGTTGGTTGCTCGTCTAAGATCTATTTGGCTGTATAGTGAAGTTGAAATCACTGCCTCACCCTCCTACCAAATGGGGTCAGTTGCTAGGAGGCACGGCCAAACAAAGGGATGGTGGACAAGTGCAAAGGATCAACTTGCCTCCAGGCATTTGGAGAGACGGAGACAATCAATGGGTGAGAGTATCTTCCAGAAGATACAACTTGCTGGTTGTTCTCTCCTTGGGACTTCTCAAATTGCAGGCATGGAATGTGATACATGCATCACACATAAATCAAATGATCTATTTGCCATAGAATTGGAACTTGAAGAACACCGCCATTGCAGTATTAAGCCCACCGGGTCATATATTGCAGGAACCTTGATGGAATTGAAGGAGATCTACAACAGGAACAAGATTGGAGTTCAAAATACAGAATTTGTTATTTACTCTTGATTGACACACTGGCCACCTCAACTAATGCAAGCCTCCCCCAAGCAGGGCAGCTTCTGCAGGGGACGCACCCAAAAACACTATCAACTGACAGATGCAAAGGCCAGCCAGAATGGCTTAGGGTCCAGAATGCATCCCGCGTCAAGTAGATCTAATATCAAGAAAGAATCAACAATGCTCACCCACCATATGAGTTACTCTTGTGACCAAACTAGCCTTCGACGCCCTCCATGCACTTGCTACAATAAGCATCTGAGCTACAGCTGTTTGACTTGATAAGCAGCTCGTACACAGGCTCCAAGCAGCCGATGAGCCTTCGAGAGGCTGCTGTGCCTTGGTGAGTAGCTGGAAGGAGAAAACAAACTGTTATAGATGATGAAGAGGCTGCAGAGCTTTGGAGCAGCTGGAAGGAGATAACAAACTGTTATGGATGAGGAAGCTTTAATTTGATGAGAAAGATTTCCTTGTCATCGAACCAGATGACCCTTCAATGAAATCATTGATGGCTACTAAGCCTTGCAGAGTAGCTGGAAGGAGAAAACAAACTGGTATGGATGACGAAGCTTAATTTGATGAGAAAGATCTCCTTGTCATTGAACCAGATGACCCTTCAAACAAATCATTGATTTGCACTTCCAGTTCTTCAGCTGCATATTTTATGTACTTCTCCGGATGTCTACCAGTCTCGAGATAATGCCCATATCGGCCCAAGAAAGAAACATATGCAGGAAGCAACCTGCTAGTAATGGAGATTCGGAGTTCATCACGGAGTTGGGGATCAAAAACAATCCAACTGGATTGAATTTTGTGAACCTCCTCAAATGCAACATTGAAATTCTTGAACCTGTCCTTGAGCACTACCCTCGAAACCCCACTTGATAAACCTCCAGAGCTGTGTATGCCTTCATCTCGCAAGCAAGAAAGCACTTTCACCCAGGCAGCTCTTTGATAGCTGTTTGCATATTGCCTCACCAGAGTTGTATGTTTCCTCACCCAGTCATCCCCCAGAAGTGTCCTCAACTCCGAACACTTGACCTTCTGCACCATGTAGTGCACATTGTTCATGAGAAACACATATGTCAAAGCTGGGTCTCTGTACAACTTTGACTTCCCCTCTAAATTGGTTTGAAGCACATTGATTATCAGGATTGTTTGCAGAGCCAATGGTGACAACTCCTCTCTCCTGCCCCCTTCATCCTCACCCAAAAAATCAGCCCCGCCATTTGAGTCGCCTAATAGCCTCGGGACTTCCCTCTTTTTCTCTCCAAAGAGCTGCTTTAAAGTGTCAGTATAGTCGCAGAGAAACTTGATGTAATTCATCACATAGCGAGTAAGAGGATGAACCGCGCCCCCAGGCATCGCTGTGTTGACTGCATATCGTTGAATTGCATTCTCAAACTCAGCAAAGGTCCCACGGGCAGCTTCTCCCAGTCGCATCAAGATACCTGCTGCTTCCTCTCTCACACTTGCACATGCCTCTCCGCAGAAAATGGAGTCAATTTCGGGAAGAAGGTCGCGCAATGTCTCGTACATGTCAAGTATCTTGAAAAGCCTTTCAGGTGCCCTCCGGCTGATTGCTATGGCCTCACCAAAACTCAAGAGTTGCATCATTGCTGCTTTCGCAAGTTCAGCAAAGCAACTGTCCGGAAAAGGCGCTGGAAAGATCTGGTCGCATAGCCCCTTCTCGCTCGCAAATAGAACCTTCACAGCCACTTTCATGGCTTGATTCCATTTCTTAATCTTACTTTCCTGAATCTCCCAAGACAACTTCTGAACCTCGCCGATGCTCAACTTTTCCACCCCCAACCTATACAGACTTTCTTCCAAAACAGACTTCCTTACGCTGGCATACACTTGAAAACACTCTCGCATGTATCCGGCGACAAGCATGCGTTGTGCAATATCAGCAAGGTCTGGCACTATCTCGGGAGGGAGAAGGTCCACAATAGGCTGCAAATCTCCCACAGGCCGTGCAACTGGAACATCATCATCCCCATCATCATCCCTAGTATTATCTGCATCATCTTCCTCACCAGAGCTCTGTGATAACTCATTGACCACATCCTCAAGATTACTGCGACTAAAGGACCGTGCTGACAAGGAGTCCAACAACCAATCGGGATCTACCGACTCACTGTAAGTCACCAGCATGTGTCTAAACTCCTCCTCTAAGCGTGCCATAGCCAGTTGAAGTAGATTCTGGGCTCGCTCCAGCAATCCAGCATCGCTCTGGGAAACTGACAGAGAATCAAGCATGTTTTGAACCTCATCGACAGCTTCCAGATAAGAACCCGCTTCTTCAGGTGGACATTCCCATATCATACGTTGCCGTGCATTCTCTGAATACCCCATGTCCCACTGGAGTACCACATCCTCTGCAGAATCTAGAGTGTTTCTCCCACTACTTGAATCCCCACTGCTTTGAGGAACGTTCTGAGAGACGGTACCCTCTAAAAGCTGGGAATCTGCGACATCCGAAGTCCCACCAAGAGACTCGAGCTTCTTGGGAAGCTTCTTTTCATTCATGCTGGAGAATCGGTGATCAAACTTGGAGAGAATTTGGAGCATGTCATCCGTCATGGTGTCCGTAGTGCCCAGACTTCTCACAATATGATGTGCTGTTGCTATCACCCTGTCCTCGCCATCGGACGCTGCCATAGTCCTACAAAAACCTGCGTCCCCACCCTCTCCCCGATCTCTTCACCCTGTCTAGACTATTCGACCATTTCCTCCCGATCAAAACCCAGAGACGCGTCTTTCACCTCTCTTTCTCCGACCAACACACACACCCTCCCTCACTGCACAGCAGTAGCAGCAGCTGCAGCTAGGGCACGGACTAGGGCAACTCAAGCAAGAGATTATGGAGTGTATTAGTGCGAGATTATCTTAAGCAGACGGACGTGGGCGTTCGTCGATGGCTTGGGCAACGTCTTCGCGCTCCTGCGAAGAGTCCACACGCTAGCGCGCTGTGAGATCGTGACCCTGCGCTCGGCTTCTATGAGGTGCAGCTGTGCAGCCAGGCATGCGCGAGCGTGCCTTTGAAAGGCAGTCATGGTAGGCTACCTGCACTTTTCCCTCTTCTTTGCATCAAGGAACTCTCTTATGACGCGTTGATTTATGTCTTGTGCACGGTTGTTGAGCTTTTCATGCCCCCTAGCTCCTGATTGAGATCGAAGTTGGCGAGAGGTAGAGAGATGCATAGAGAGAGTGAATTTAATCCTTTCTCGTTTCCTGCGAACGTTGGGTAATGTAACCTTGCCGGCATTTTACCCACTGGTTGACACCCATCCCTGAGCTGGTTGTGGGTTTCAGCACACTAGCCCGAAATGTCCGTAGTGACAAGCCGGGTACACAAATTGAATGCTGATCAATGGGGCTCAGCAGAGTGAAGAAGAAAGAAACGAGTTCAGTAGTTTTCAGCAGGGAGGGAGAGGGAGAGAGGGAGAGATATCTAATCGGCACATATTATTTGGATCAGAGCGTGCTTGCAGTGAGTGACATGGATGGTCCAAAGAGCTGCTCATGGACCTCCTTTTTGGGTTGGATATGAATTGGCCTACTGTATTGCGTGATGGGGGGCCTTTTTCTTCTGATTATAATGCTCGGGCGAAGTATGGGATCACGCAAGTGAAACTGCTGTTCCCCTTGCAATGAGCTGTACGTGTAACACGAGCTGTAGCAAGCCTCCTTTGGGGTTCAGCCACTAGCCAAAGTTACCTAACTGACAGCTGTGGATGCGCAGTGACTGGATATAGGTTTGCCCCAGTGCCTGTGAAGCTTTGCAGCTAACTTCCCTGGATTGCAGTTCTGACAAGGAATTGGAGGCACCTGTAGCGTCAAATATACAGTGGACTTAAAACTTTACTTAAGATCAACAGACGTGTATAGAGTTCTAATTCGAGTCTTGGTTGAATAGATCTGACAGAGACAACTCTTCATTTTCAATATGCAACTTAGGTGTCGGGTGGAAACCCTAGCTGATCTTTTCGCACTGGACGTGGATGATAATTGAAGAGCAATGAGATGAGCTGAGTGTGATGGCAGCTTCAAAATAGTTTATCTTTTCGCTGGAATTAAATATGGGAGAGTGTAGTTGGAAGTTTTTCATCATTGCCAATACCCATCGAGATCCAGAGGTTTTGCATTTAAGAGCTTACCTCAGTACACCCAGTTTCATGTAAAGTTGGGGGTTACATTGTGCAATGGGAAGGTCAATTGTACAAAGCTGATGGCCATCCTCCCACGCTGTTATCACCATGTTGTCTAGGGTGCCATTCTGTGCAATCTGCTACTTGAGAATTGAGATAGGCTATTGCACAATGTTGTTTGGTACAGAACTTTTTGATTGGAGCATTTGGACCTCCATGCACCATCTCCATTGATTTTGCTGATGCTGAGACCCGAAAGCAGGTGGGCTCGAACCCCCATTTACCTCCTCTTACTTTACATTTGTAACAGAGCTGTCTTTGTCTTTTTCATATTTGTGTCAGGGGTATTGTTTATAACCTTCACCAGCAATATTAGAAGACAACATCAATTAGAGGAGGGTAAAAAAAGGTAGGTTATTGATAACTCAGTGTTCTCATGTATACACTTGGTTTATAGAACATCTTAGGTATGCACTTTGTGAGAATTATTTGATCAAATTAGAAAAGGGTCACATTTGAGCACTCTCTGCACCATCGATCTTATAATCCAGATTGGTGCAGCTCTGCTCCAAGAGTTCCACTGAAACCTGATAATGGTGAGAAACTTCCAGGCACTTGTTACTAAAACCCACTTGTAGGAGACAAGACTAAGGCAAAAGGCTAGTTTCCTTCCTGATTCAATTAACGTGTCCTCTTATGTAGCCAGTGTTGAGCAGTTGAATGATCCTAATAGGGGAGTTGGTTCCCTCCGTGTGACCAACCCTGGAGACGTCAGGTTCAGTTGCTTTCCTGGGTTGGTCTTCTATCTCTTCCACCTTTGAGGAGGACAAAAGAAGTAAGGCATCAGCTTGCCCAGAGTACATTGCTAATCCAGTTTACATCTACATTGGGTTTTCATTACAGCAACAAACAAGTAAGATTATGGAGAAAAGAGATGGCTGATGCATGGTTTTGTGCAGGCAAGCGTGAAGAAGGAAAATGGACAGACTGTATTGGTCCCTTTGTTCCAGGGGCAAGAGAGTGTTGCTGGCGAGGTCCGTGCTGGTTTCTCTTATTGTATTTGAATATCTGCTGTCGTGGAATGTGTGGAGTCATCTCCAGCAGAATGAACACCCTCCCCGCTGGCTTCCCAGGAGTTGGGCCAATTTTCTCTTTCAGGGATCTTGAATTTATCTTCCCGTTCCCAGGAATAGAGGCTCCTCCTGAACTAAGGAGGAGGAGAGTTTGACCTCTGTCCAAAGCCCTATTATAGGCTAAAGGGTGACGTACTGGACTTGAGTGGTAGTTTGACCAGTCATGGCACCTGAAAGGGTTAGTCCCCTCAGCCAGGCATCCTCTATGAGCGCTAGAGCGGATGCACATTATGAGCACCACTGTTATTGAGGGCTGTGCTTCTTTTCTGAGCTAATGACTTGATGCAGTCATAACTACTATTTAGCTGTCTGTGTTGTCGTGCAGGTGCGAATTGACCCCTTGCCGGGAAAGAAGGTGGAGCACGTGGGGGTAAAAATTGAGCTCTTGGGCCAAATAGGTACTGGTTTGGGAGCCTGTATTGAGTCAAGGCTCTTGTGCCACCATGCCCATACAACCCCTTTGATCCCTGTTTACCTTTGCTGTAATCTCCAGCAATTGGATATGCTTTGACCACTTGTCTCATGTACATGGTTTTTGCTTTCTCTCTGTTACTCCTCCTGGCCTCTGCCTTCACACATTCGCTTTTCAACTAGAATAATTTTGGTTCCCTTGAGCCAAACTGAGAAAGATCTGTTGTTGTAATTTATGAGATTGACAGTCCCTCTTCTCACCCTTGTAACTTTGCATCCTTAGGCATTGGTGCATGTGCAGTTGTTATGATGAAGCAAAAAAGCCTGCTGTCGATTAGTGTAGCACAAATGTATCGAGTGACAGGAAGAGAAATTTGCTCTTCGAAGGTGAAACTGCTGGTCTCACATGTTCGGTGCTGTGTTTGTTGTGCAGAGCTCTATTTTGACAGGGGCAGCTTTTATGATTTCACTTCTCTTGGTGAGCTAAGACTCCCAGTAGGAGGTTGGGAACCTTGTAAAACATGCAGACTAGAACTAGACTGCCTGGTGATTGTTTGTGAAAACTTTTGGTTTACATACCTCAAAAAGTGCTGTTATGTGCTGCTTTTCCTCTGGAGGTGAAGAATGGGGTCATTTGCGGCAAGGAGGGTACAGTCAGGGAGCTGGATGTGCCTGGTGAAATTTTGGAACGCAAAATCTACCCCTTCGAGTTCTCCACTGTCGAAATGCAGTATGAATCTTACAATGGTGTCAATGTCCGGCTCAGGTAGTCCATGCCATCCTGCTATCTCTCTGCATCCTCTTCAAGTCCACAAGCCACGTATAAGGACCGACTGTTGACAGGCACAGATGTAATGTATGGAAGTAGAATATTGCAGGACCTAGATTGGGAATTTGTACTGTGCATGTTTGGTGTAGACTGAACAATTTGTATCTCACCATTTTAAAAATGGTGGCGGGGCACAGATATATTCTGAAGGTGACAATCAGTCGCAGTTATGCAACCAACATTGTGGAGTACAAAGATTTCTGGGTAGGCCTTACCCACAATCTTCAGCAAATGAGCAAATATACTGTCTCTTAATTGGACATGTTACTCAAAAGGAAGGAAGAGTGGCAATTTTGAATACATCCAAACTATTGCCAATGCATGCTCGGCATGTTGATGTTCTGGGGCATTATAATTATATGTGCCTTGTAAGCATGACTGGCAAAGAAACGCACAAAACTAAGATCCAGATACATTTCAAATTCGAAACCCAATTTTTTGGTGAGAAAAATGTCAGGCTATGTAGGAATTTCACTCCTGTATGTTGCATCAGAGCACATGCCTGGGTACTCTTGACTGAGGTTCTGAAGGCCCTTGGCTGATTTCTTCTTTTCTTGGAGTCGGGATATGTCGTGGTTTGGCAGGTCCGGAACTTTTCGTCTCCACCAGAGATCAACAATAGCATTAAGGTGAGCTGGTGGTTGCTATATAGGTCCCTATTGTGAGAATTTCGAGCTCTTAAGGGTACCACATGGCATGCTTCACCCGATTGAATTGCCTGATGAGATGTGCCATGGTCCTGTGCAGTATCTGATAGTTGACTTTACCCAACATACTGTTTAGTTGGGGTTTTCTGTATCTAGGCGTTTGATCGCTCTGAGTTCTCATTCAAATGGGGTGCACATGGCAGATGGAGGTGGGAATAGAGGATTGCTTGCATATTGAGTTTGAATACAGCAAGAGCAAGTAAGTTCTTTCGATTGAGTCATTTCTTCACTTGCACTTCAGCGACAATTTAGAAACACGATATCTCAATCTGGCCGTGACTTTCCTGGAAATGGTCATGGTTCCCACTGGCAGAATCCCCATAAATAAAGAAATGCAAACCTAGTGTCAAACATCTAGGAGTTGATCTTTATTTCCTTATGTTTATGAGTATCACTCCACCAGTTCTTCGAAATACTTTTCAGTTTATGCCCAGCAAATATTGTAACAGATCCAATGAATGTCGTGTTATCGTTTTCTGATTTTGGCTTGCTGCTTTCATTTTGTTGTGTGGGAATTCCTTGCTTATCATCTTCAGTGTAATAGTAGGCTTGGCTTTGCTACTGGTTCCAAGGCCAAGAAACTGTGTGGGGCTCCCAATAGGGAGGCCCAGAGCATTTGCGACTCCTTGTAGCAGACTGGTGAATGCCAGAGCAGGACCTCTATTTTTATTCTCCCTGAATAGTCTGGTTGAGGTCTGTCACTCAGGTACCACCTAAAGGATGTGATTGTGGGCAAGATATACTTTTTGCTTGTGCGAATCAAGATCAAGCACATGGAGCTGGAGATAAGACGACGGGAGTCAACAGGGTCAGGACCTAACACGTACAATGAGAGTGAGACTCTAGCGAAGTATGAAGTTATGGACGGTGCTCCAGTTCGAGGTAATTGCCTTTGCTTGCCGTGTGGTATGAATGTGTTACAATGCTATTATTTTGCAAGCAAGAGGGGTGGGCATATGAGTACATGGTATGGTTGGGTGCTAGTTAAAAGTCACTACTATCTAAGCTTGCCAGGTTAGCGTCGCACAGTTAATTGCCTGAGTTCATATATTTCTGAGAAGACGATTTTGTGCAGGGGAGTCAATACCCATAAGATTATTCTTGAGCCCGTATGATCTGACACCCACCTACCGCAACATCAACAACAAATTTAGTGTGAAATATTATCTCAACTTGGTGCTGGTTGATGAGGAAGACCGGCGATATTTCAAGCAGCAAGAGATCACCATGTTTCGAGCAGAATAGTCACTGGTGAAACTTTTATGCTGCTATTGCTGGAGGAGCCAGCTCGGTCTACTTAAGCTTCACAGGGCCAATTGGAGGCTTCTCATGTGGCCACAAGACCTTCCTTAACCTTGAATCAGCCCGACGGCAGGAATGGTTAGGGTGTTGTTGTCTTCCTGAGGTTTCTTTGAAACCTTTCCTGTAATCCACATATTTTCCATACCTGGTTGCCTCGGGTACAGAATTCAGGTAGTAAAAGTCTAAATGATTAGTGATCACAACTGAATTTTTTTAAAGGTGGATCACATTTTGAGCATCAACTTGCATGTATTATTTCCAATTTCACCAACTGCCCTTGTGTTATGGTAGAATGATTGCTGTGCTCTGTGCCATATACATGAACTGCAGCTGTCAGTGAAGGGGATTTTTGCCCGAAGGAAAGAAAACACAAAGAAAACACGAAAGGAAATTGTGCCCAACCTGTGTCTGTCTGCAGATGATCATCAACCAAATCCTCCCTTTGAGTACATTGTTGTTTCCTGTGGTTGCAGAGTTTCCTTGCAAAACATCCTTGATGATGTAGTGTAGCTGGAAATCTTCATCACTTGCTGAGCATCTAATCCATGCAGCTGGATGCGCCTTATGAAAGCTCAATCTATACAGACAGCTCTGTATTGGCAGCAGCGCCCTCGTGCCTATCAGCTGCTCCAGTGAAGCTTGTGGTCCCAACTCCCAAGCAAAGCCGCAGCATCCGGATGGGCCAGTGCGGGCCTCATGCAGAGAAAAGCCAAGCCCAATCTTCTCAGAAATGGGCCCTCACAAAAGTTGACCACAAGGTTCTGGGACTATCCGTGGGAAGAGGAATGTCTAACGTCCATGCTTTGCTTTCATCTCGGAGGGTTGTCAAGCTAACAGCAAGTTCTCAGTGGGAGATTAGCAAGTCTTCGAAATTCCAGTTACGTGTTGTTGGGCAGATACGTGATCCCTGCCCCAAGGCACCTCCAGACTGATCCACCTTTAGAGTTTTCTTAACTGGGATGTGGGTAACGCAACTTGAACTACCAAGATTAGGCAGGGGGATTGAATTGAACCACCTCCCAGTAACAGACCTGATCAGTCTGTAAGTAAGTGCGGAAATTGGTTGTTTCGTATTCCAAAGGGGAGAGGAAGAGGGTGGAGTGCCACAGAAGAGGCAAGGCAAAAAAGTCCTTCAATTATAATACAGTCTTGCGAGAAAGGACAAGGAGGAGGTAGAAGCGTGCTCTGACACCGCGGGATCATTGTCCGAGGGATGCTGCGCACAGTACTGCATGTGGGTACTTGCTATCTCTCTGCTTCGACCACGCAAACTGCATCCCACAAGTTTCTGCGCACAAGCTCAAGGCCGCCCCTGAATTATCAGAGAGGTAGATTGCATATTGTAACTATGGCTAGCAGCTCGGGAGCTGGGAATGGATCCTCAGCCACCAAGGCTGATGCGGTGGTGTCACAGACGGGGGTCAAGGAGCCAAGTAGCAGCGATGATGTTGCGAGCCATGGATTCACACGGCCCGACATGTATAAAGGAGAGTTGGTGGGAAGCGTGGACTATTTCGAGCGGCATGTATTTTTGTCATTCAAGGATCCCCAGAGCTGGCCTCCCAAGGTGGAGGCCCCAGGCTACGATCCTCTTCCCGAGAGCATGGTAGCTGCTTTGCGTAATCACAAAAACGACATGCCCAGGAAGGTGGGCTGCTTCCATCACTTTTCATGCACCCATTCATGATTTTTTAAGATCGATCCGCGAGTATTTCTCTTGTCTGCTCAATTACCTCGCCTTCGACGATCTCTAAATGATTCTTCTACCTGCGTTCGATGTCAAGGATGGCCCGCGTTCAATTGCCGGCTGGCAATTGTTGGTTGTTATCCGGCACAAAACTATTCAATTTGCGGTTGTTGGAGATTAAAGTGAGTATGTCCAGCGAACAGTGGCATTCGCTTGCATCTCCACAGATCTTTATTTGGTTCCCTTGAAGAACAGCTAACGATTTAAAAATTGGAGAGTTTTTATAATTTTGCCTCCCTCAAGTCAGATGCATCAGCTCCCAAAGTCATGATTAAAGCCTGAAGATTGTAGGGTAATTACTTTTGATCATGCCAGGGCACGGTGATTGATTGCATGAGTGGGATGCGCAGACGCGCTTGACTATTGCTGAGGGGAACGGTGAATCTGATTTGTCTGACGGAGATGTACTGATCTTCCCAGACATGGTGAAATACAAGTGAGTTATTTCTTACGCCCACTTTTCATTGTGTGAACAGGGAAGCTTACCTACTTTGCTGTTTGTGGAAGAGGAAGGGCACTTGTATGTTGATGCAAATTTTACAAAGCTACTGTTCTCTTCCTAAGAAATGTTTCTGAATGCAAGGTCACTAGATGACCCTGCATTGAAGTTGAATAGGATTTACTGGGTGAGACTTGATCTTGTGGCCCTTTGGCAATACCATTTGGGGTGCACCTTAAGGGAAGCTCTATCACCAACCGTGCCCACACTTCACCTGGCACTTGTCTGCTTGTCGGAAAGCATTGGCTGGATGGAAGATGCTTCAATTATAGCCTCACTGCACTCATTCTTCTGAACATTTTCTAGTGTATCAAATATACACTTGAATATTGCTGTATATGGGTGGTAGGGGATTGGGGCATTCAGATGTACAATCGTTCGTGGATGAAGTGTTGGTGGAGGGCAAGGAGTGGGCACTAGGCACTGCAGAGCCTCTGTTGGGTTTTCATATCTTCATTTGTGCACACGGAAGCCGTGATAAGCGCTGCGGCGTTTGTGGTCCGCCCTTAAAAGACCAATTCCTTGAAGAGATTAAAAAGCTTGGGCTGAAAGACAAAGTGTTTGTGAGGTTCTGTTCCCATATTGGTGGGCACAAGTATGCAGGCAACGTGATTGTCTTCGGCCCAACAAAAGATGAAACAATGGCAGGCCACTGGTAAGCCTCAGGACTGTTGCTTGATATGAGTTTTACTGTTTAAGTTGGACAATATCCTTGGCTCATTGCAGTATGTCTTGCAGTTTTAGGAACCTGCCGGTCTTAGATGCTTGGGCTCCCACCGGCGTTGTCAAAACATTGCATACCTGATCATGAGAAGGCCTTGGTATCACCCTGTTTATCGTGCCAGTCAGAACCTGTTAATGAAGGAAGTATTGACCAGTTGGAATTACCTGGTAAGAGTGCATACTGGTCTCAGATAGGGTGGTTTTTTTTCTGCTGAATATCTTGAGCCGCCCCCGCTCTCTGTTGAAGAAAGAAACATGAAAAGAAGGCGAGACCTCAGTCCCATAGTGAAAGTCTTAAGCTATCTTTTGCTAAGAGTTATTTGCTCCATGTCATATGATGCTGAGAACAACATCAAGAAATTTAGAGAACTTGAGTCGAAGCTGAGTTTGGCAACTTGTTAAGTGTTTCATAGAGATTGTTGGATGGCATTCTGTCTCCTTGTTGTTTCACAACTCTCAGTCTCTTTACTACCTAGTCTTTAAATGCTTAAGGTTGTGATGCTTGAGCTTCCCGATAGCATGTCATTAGAAGGCTGCAAGGTGCTCCTAGGCTGTGGGGTTTGGAACTTCTTATATCTCATCAGAGGCTCATGGATTCTTTGTGGTTTTCTCATATTCTGTGGGGTTTGGAAACATACCATCTCAATGATAATTGTCTGGTATAATGACTCCTTGTATCTTGTCGGAGTCTCACAGGCACTTTGTGTTCGTGGCACAAACAGTTCCTGCTCTGTGTGAAGTAGGTTTACTGTGATACGATGCTGATGAGTTGATTGGTGCTTAGGTATGGCTATGTCACTCCAAATGATGTCCCTGATTTACTGGAGCAGCATATCGGCCAAGGAGCAATTGTAGATCGGCTTTGGAGGTAAGGCTTGGTTTCCACATGCGCTTTCTTGTAATCATGATTGTTTGAGCTTGAAGCTCCTTGATTCTAGTTTTTGTGCCCTAGTTACTTATTTAGACTGGAGTAATGATACTACAACTTACCAGTAGACATGAATCTAGGTGAAGTGGAAGTAGCTTACAATTGACACAAGCTTGGCTTGTATTATTATTGCTTTTGCTAGGTGTCCATGTTGCTCTACGTTCAGGTGGAGGTTGCCTGGTGCCATTTTTTCACCCATCCTACCTCTGGTCTTACTTTGTGTCTACTGAAAATTAAACCATTCAACATTACATGGCTCGGGGACGTTGTGCCCTTGTGTAGGCAGTAAGTTGTGTCCTGTTATGAAGCTACCTCAGTGGTTCATTATTCTGTATGACGTCATTATTGCAGGGGGCAAATGGGCATGAAGGGGGAGGATCAGAAAGAAAGGCAACAACACAGACTTGGTCGTTTGGGAGGTGAGGATAGGAAGACCGATGACTGTGTATGCAGTGGAAGTCAAGAGCAAGGGGGTGCCACAGACACAGCCAACCAAAATGGATCGGATCTTCAAGATAAGAACTGTAGGAAGTGTGCAGCGGTCCTGCTGCCTCGCATTGGATCGCGGGAGCTCCACAAAATGGAAGGGGACGAGGAGGAGGAGGCTGTTGCTCAAGTGCCACCTCCAGTGAAGAGTCTGGTAGGTAGATATTGGAAAGTGCCGAAGTGGGTTCAGGACTGGGAGAGCGGGGATACGAAGGCAGCCTTGGCTGTTATGGGAGCTGCTGCATGTGTGGCCGTTGCCTATCATCTCTACCGCACCTCAGTGCAGCAGCAGCAGTGATTGAAACCTGGAGGTATTCTGTTACATTCCAGGGCTGATTGTTCGCCTATTCATTGGAAAATGGTAGACATACTACAAGCCTATGCAGTTGGATTTGCATGCTGCCAAATTGAATTTGCATCTTATCACCCGTTTTTCTGCTCTCGTCATGCACTGTTGTACAGGCTGATGGCCCACACTTGACAAACATTGCATTAGGCTTCATTTTGTATAACATGGAAGTGAAGGTTTTTCTGTGACACAATCAATGAACATCTTTCTCAACTAGATTAACACAGGTCATGGAAACTAAGTGTAAACAGTGCTTTGCATTTAGGCTGGTCTTGAATATGGTCTAAACCCTACACTTGTGAAACTCAGGGATATACTTAGGACCACTTGGGGGGGGGTGCTTCTGGTGTTTATGGCACTAAAGGTGGATCAACAACAATGGGATCCGTCCCTGAGAGAATGTGACATTCAGCTGTGATGCATGTCAGCCGGGATTTGAGTCTGAAGATCCATTTAAAGCCATGAAGGGAATAAAATCTAATAAAAGATTGGATATGGATAGCTTACTAGTAAAAGTAAAATGCGTGTTGAATATCAATAGGCTTCATTCTCCAATCCTTCCTCACTTCTGACACATCATTTTAGGCATCAAAATGTGGGAAGATCAAATTCTACAGTAAGGCAAAGTATGTTTAAATAAAGATTTTAACCATACAGTTTTTAACTAATACATCTTGCTGAAGAGTTGTAGGACCTGTCCACGTGTGGAGGAGGTGAATACACCTAATTCATTGCTCCGCATTCATTTGGCAACAATTCCCCAATTTCTGGACACTTCAGGTAACAAAAGCAGAGCCATTTGCAAGGAAGCCTGGGCATGTTCACTATTACTTCCATTACTGGGACTTGTCATAACAAATTGCCAATCAATCTCCCAGCCATTATCTACCATGCCCTCATCAACCCCCTGACACTTTAGTATGTTGATGTACCAAAAGCTCTATGAGTATAATAAATGAGAATTCTACATTGGCAGACAAAGTTAACCACATACTTTGAAATCTTGATAGTGCAAAGAAGAACATGATTCTCCTTCTGCAAGATATGATGCACATACTTGAATTGGTGAACCCTTGTATAAAACTTACAAGGAATTGAGAATTTACGTACTTGAAAGAATGCATACAACCTTACACCACATTGTATCAACAATGGAATAATTGAGATATGCAGAGATGCAAAAGGTCATAGTTACCACTAACCATTACAATTTGCTCCATCAAATGACCTCTGACTTACTATATTTTGCCAGAAAAATTTCCCTACTCCCCTTCAACCTATGGAGGTAAGACCGCAGAGAGTAATCCTTGGCGACCATGGATAATAGCTGTCTTCTGGTATCATAGAACATAGTTGCGACAAAGGCTGTAGCTCCAAAAGCAGGTACCACCTGTTTGCATCTTGAAGCAACCCTGGCCTAGCTTCAAGAGTAATGCCGTATATATAGATAAGTCTCCTCAAAGCCCGTCCTGATACTCCACCACTAGGCCAGAGAATGTTGCAGCAATAAAAACAACATAGAAGGAATGAAAGAAGCAGCCAAAGAATGGGTCCCTGCCACACAGATTATCGCGACTTGCTGCGGGTACCATTTCTGTTATTTGACCTGCTAGAGGGTCGGCCTTTTCTGGCATAGAATTTAAATAATCCCAACCATAGCTTGTACACCCACACCACGCTCCCAAAAATTGCAAATGCTATTTTGAACATCCAGCAGTACGCCAACCATCGTGGTACTACCGCATCAGCACGACCTGACAGGTAAAATTTTCCAAGCTCCCACATTAAGTAGGGGCCCAAAACCCCCCTGACAATGGTAAAAACCACCGTGAAAAATGGAGATAAATTCGTATAAATGTTTTTGGCCAAAGGAGAGGTTTCTCGGGCCATGCGAGCCAGTGTCCACACATTCTGGATAGGGCTTGTTGATTCTCCAGCTGCTATGAGACACATAACTGACGTGCCACCGTGGCCAGTGTAATAGCGGCATGAAATCATGTATGTCAGTGTTGCAATGTGATGACCAATAAAGAGATAATCATCTGGGGCAGTAATGAAATAGTTGAGCAAATCAACAACAAAATATGCCATGGAGTACTCCATGACCCTGTTCTGAAAGTGAGTATTAGCTGCATCCAACTGCCATTTCTTACTAAAGATGTCCTGGATGGCCAGAATTGCAACTGGGGTCCCATGAGCTAGAGATATGGCACAGCTGGCTGCATCAAATCGGGGTCGACCCTTCCAATTCTTAAAGATAAACACATACCCAATGAAGTAAACCGCTGAGAAGAGGCCCAGTGAAGCAAGCAGAACCCAATAGTCTGCCAAACCTGCTATAGCTTCCATCGTCACTAGGCCTCCCTGAGGTTCGCACCCAGTTACTCTTGCTGCTGTGTATATGGCGCTTAGAGTGACCTTACGCTGCTTCAGTGAATGGTGTATCAACGGGGAGAGATTAATGCTACAAAAACCCTTCGTGCACTTAGGGTTCCCACTTCATATCAAGAAAACAGTCTGAACCACTGCCACTGACCTCAGTAATATCTGTCCAGCATGCACTGTTTGTTGTTTGGTTGCCTAAATTGGACTTGTCTGCCCCCTGATATCTTCAGCAACCTTCAATTGTCATATACTCTCCAACAATGTCCCATACACGAGAATTTTCTGCAGTAAGAAAGAAGACACGAGGAAATATTATGACTAACATATACTGTCAGCTTCCTTCTAATTGACAACAACGTTTTGACAACACCTCTAGGTTCAACCGAGGAAGTCAAGTTTCTCGGCGTGCTCGTCAGACGAGCTACGTGACGATTATCTAAAGCACTCATGCCCGCCGGCTACGTCTTACCGATGCTGACACTGCGGTCCGCTCCTCACTGTATACATTATCACAAACCAAGCAATGCCCCCTACTTTGCAAAATGCAAATGAGAGAAGAGAAGAGGAGGCGAATTAAGCTCTCTGGTAAGTTCCATAGCATTCAACCAGACAGGGACGATGCGTACTGGTTCATCGAAAATCCCGCTACCGTGCCAGTACGACTACTTCGGGAAATCCGAAAGGTACAAGTTTCAACACATCACGACACCACGATATCATGATGCAGATGGAGGGTGACAACGGTGGTGGTGCATAGGCAGTTGAAGCACGTTGCCTATTCGGAGGCTACAAAGCCCCATTAATCCCGAAACAAAAACCAGTCTCACCCGATTGCCGACACAAAACAAATTGCGAGGAGGCGCGCAAACCACCCAATGTGACAACAAATCAATCTAACAGGTCAGGAATCCCATACCTTTATCGGCTTCAAAAGCGAATGCCAAACTTGTGTCTGCGAGGAGACTGAAAACCCACAAAGGTAAACTGTCAGGGGTTGCACTCAATCGGTCTCACAGTCAGGGCGACACACACGGAGTGTGGTGGCGTATACGGTTGCTAGGTCTGTTGTCTGTTCTTCTTTCCACCTTTTGCTGCAGGCTGCAGCCTTAAGGACGAAAGGAATCTGGCATCCCTGTTTTTGATGCTTTACGCTTTATACTTTCTTTTCCTTCATTCATTCCCGCTTGGTTCATCCCGCCTTTGCATGAACGCATAAACCCTGCCTTTGCGTCGTTGGGTTGTATGCCAAGAAGGGTTTTTGGAGATTCTTGTCTTGATTGCTCTCCCTGCCCCCATGTGCTGGGCCTTGTCTTGAAACCCTTTTGGGTTTCTGTAGTATAGGCACTGCGGCAATGCAAGGTAGTGTCTTGGGCTGCCCACCAGTCCCTGTGGAAAGATGCACTTCTCGACTGCACTGTCAGGGATATTCAAACTTACCACTTGAGTTTTCTCTCTGTGACGTCTATGAAAGATGTAAGCTTCCGTGGAGTAGCTTACATAATAGTAGTTTGTTCTGCGGGCGCCCCTTCTCACAGTCTAGTCATGGATGGAGAGCTGTGTGTGGCTTGCAAAGGGAGGAGGGAAGACTGTGGAAGCGCAGAAGAGCTTTGGAAAAAGGTCGTGGAAGTAGAGATGGAGTTCTGTATCACTCGGAGCTTAAATGTGGGTGGAAGCCGGGGGAAGACGGCACGGAACGAAGGAGTGCACTCCGGGCGAGGGCAGCTGATGAGAGCGCGGTGGAGGAGAAAGTGGATTACAAGGCTTACCAGGCCTTGATGCGAGGTGGTGAAGAAGTCATTGCCATGATGACGGAAATGACCGAGCTGGAAGACGCCCGCCCTTTCTGTTCCTTTTCACCATCCTGTGGTATCTTCGTTTATTTCTGCCAGCGCTGAGAGTTTACACGATTCCTTTCGAAGCCAGTATAACAGGGCTGATATGTTCATGAATTTGGCGATGGGAATGCTGCATCAACGGGGCTTAAATGATGAAAAGTACTTTGAGAGTTGCATGTGTGTTGTTGGGTTGGTCATATGTTCATCTTCGTGGGCAGGTGCTAAGAAATTGCTGATCGGCTACTGAAGCGTGGATAGAGCGGATGGAGTAATCACAACTGGGGGAGGAATGTGTATTGTGCGGTAGTACAAACCAGCTTGAACTACATACCCTGAGACCTCTTCAATATGTTCAGACGGGGCCGAAGGCTCTTGTTAAGGGAGCCATAGCCAAATCTAGAAAGCAGAACCCTGTGGCTGAGAGAGAGAGAGGTAGAACCATGAATACAAACGGGAATCGTGAAAGGAGCTTCTACATATTCCATTCCTTGAAACCCAGTGGGGACTGGAGCCGGCGAAATGTTAGGGTCGAGAGTATTCTGAAGATAGAGAAAAAATATTTGTGATACTAAGAGTATTTCTAATTGGAATAAAAACCACTAGATAGAGATATAATAGGGGGAGAAAAGATGGATAATATAAGTTCGATTGATGCCCGCAGCTTGCAGACATAACAGAAATGGGGGACCAAGCAGAGGAAGTAGCAGTGGAGATGGCAGCCACAGGGGCGGTTGGACAGCGCCTCGAAAAGCTGGACGGAAGCTTTCTTATGGCGCTTGATTGGATGGTGCAGCAGGCAGAAAAGGACGGTGATGACAAGGTGGTTTTTCTCCACTTTACTCTTTGGCCCTCTGTTCTTCACTCTGCAGCTGAGTTACTTCTTAAGCTAGTAATGATAGAAATTTCTATGTATATTTTCACAGCTCGGTTGAACGTCAATTTAATTGAACCCAACATATTGCATAGTGATGCAGGCTTCTGCAGATGTCAAGAGTTTGTACCATCTTCTCCTTTTTGTAGATTATAGTAGCTCCATCTTCACACATACTTTCCAGTCAATTTGGCCACAATATTTCCTTTTTTGTAAATGTTTGGAATCTACGAAGTCTACCAATAATGGAGCTATACTTGTCTCTTGCAGAAAAAATGGCTTTTGGGGGTGATAAAGGACACAGTGATAGCACAGCTCTCCCAAAAACTTCCATCTCAGGTGACCTCTCAAAACTCTTTAGTGGCTCCGTTCCTCAGCATAATTTTTATGCAACATGTGTAGACTCATGTCTGACTTAGCTTTAGAGTGCAATTCAATCTTCACTGTGGGGGGAGATTGTCTGTATTAGGCTGAGATCTATAGAAAGAAACACAAGCTTTATCCTAGTAAGCAAATGATGGAAGTCCAATCTCTTAGACCACGCTTCGACAGTCAAAATCGATGGCTTTTCGTTGTCTGCAGAGTTTTATTGGTTAATGGGAATGGACAAAGGGTTTTTTCATCATAAACACGACAAAGGCTGGAGCCAGCATATCTCTTAAGTTTCTCTGTGATGTGTTGGGATGACTGCCTCCTATACAAATGAATTTTCTTGTGCCCAATGCTACTCATTGTGGCCCACTTGCTTGGTGGACCACAAACCTCTCAGTATAGGCAATCATAAGTCACTGAAGCTCATGGCTTGGTGTTCCCACCACTTAAATCCAAGACCACCTCCTGCTTAGCCAAGGCCACATGGCCTGCGGACGAAGTACAGCAGAGCGATGGGGGAGCAATTGGTTGTGTTTTGTGCCAACTGGAGCCAATAGGTGGGCACAGGTGCAAGTAGTTGGTATGTTATGCCGGACACCAGATAAAGATGCACGTCAGGAGATTCTCCGACGCTGCGCAGGCGGTGGAGGCACATTTGATCAAACAGGTGGGGGCAAGGTGATGCTTCCAGGGGCCAACCTTAAAGATATTGCTGACCAAGCTAATGACATCGTTTCGGTACCCACTTCATCCCTTACTTGTATCAGCATGCAGAAGATTGTGGTTTATTTTACTTCTTTTGATAGGAGCAATAGGATTTTGCAATCGAAAACTAATTCTCAGGAGCAACATATCTGTGCTGGAGTTTGCAAACACTAGCACTAGATCAGTTGTTGATTTATTCCTCCATGAATGCATGGACTGAAAGTATGTCACTTTTGAGCAGACAATGGAGGAGAAACCAAAAGTGCCAGATAGGCGGTTGCTTGCAAGGCTTGTCTTGGTCAGAGAGGAGGCAGGAAGTCTGCTGAGTGGTGGCCTTTTGGATGAGCGCAATGACCACACAGGGCTCAAGAATTTACCAGAACCTGAGGTGGGTTTGAGAATCCCTCAGTTGAGGCCCTTTTGATTGGGTAGTGTTGGAGAGTAAACTTTTGTCCACTTTTGAAGTCCAAATTTGACCACAGATTCTACCATTCTGATGAGCTTGTGACCTGAGGTGGATACTTGGATTAACTAAACATGACTTTTTGCACATAGTCTGCAAGGAATGCAGTTTTAGTGCAAATGTCGCGTCCTTTTTTGTAGCTCTCATGAAGGCTCTAGCTCCAAGAAACAGGGGTTGAATATCCTTGGCACTTCTGCATTTTTGTCTTGGATATGAGAAATTGAGGCAAGTAGAGAATCCTTTCTTACACATCTATAGAACTATGGATCTGCAGGTTAACTTTCTCACAAAGATAGTAGGAATGAAACCGGGCCCTGAATTGCACAAAAAATTGGCCAATGTAATTGGGGGAAAGGAGGAGGGTGCTGACCTTCCGTATGATACCAAGCCACGGCAGTCCCATCGCAGTAGCGGAGCTCAGGCAGGTTCACTGTAACCTCTAAGTGCCGCTAAACTCCTAAGATGCAGAATCAACTAGAGCATCAGCTTGCATACATAATCGTGGAGTTTTTGAATACGATCTTGGTGATGATGAGAACATTCTGTCCTCAGTGATGATTTCACGGCTATTGGATACTGTTCTGAATTTCTGGGTTGATTCCTCCCACTTGAGAAGGTCTGTACCATTGGTTATCTGGTTTTCATGCTGGCTGTTGTCAATTAGAAGTGACTCTGTCACTAGATCCATTCTGCACTCAATGTGTTGTACATTGCTCCTGATTCGACCCATGCGAAATACCATGGAACCCATATGTGATACTGTGTGCAGGAGCAGGCGCAAAAGAGCACACAGATTCTTCCAGTGCGCCCGGGCCTATTTCTACAGACAGTCACCAAGGTGTTCATCAGAACTGAAATTTCCTGTAGTCTTTTCTTTGCTTCTTACAATAAGATTGCTAGAAATTATGCCTCACATGTACTGGCTGAAGATTTATTGTTAGTTATGTCTGAAGTGATGACTTCTGCCAGGAGATCTTAAGTTTGGTCCCTCCTGCAGGTGCTCGGGGGCATGTATACTTCGAATGCAGCGCGTGGTGTCACAGTTCAACAGCTTGAGTGGGTGGGTTTTTAACCCTTTCATCTTCATTTACTTTCTTATGATTTCAACTAACAAATATCTAGAGTTTGTTTCTTGATGTTCATGAACATAAATTTACACGTTGAGATAAGCCTTCGGAATGGTCGTCTCAATATGGTCAACGTCACGGTGCAATTTTGGCTTTTCACATTTAGATGCTGGTGTGTGAGCTCTTGAACTCCAGGTTTAGGAGTCATAGACTTCGTTCCCACGATTATGCCATGCTTCAAATTGGCCTACTTGTCAGTACAAAACTGTCCATGAGTTCCAAAGGTTCCCCCTCTTGAGGGAGGAGTTTAAGATTCCCAAGAGTCTTAAACTGACCTTTCAGTATTGAACAATGCCTACTTGAGAGGCTTCCTCAAGGGTCACTTTCCTTGGATGCAACTCTTGATATGATCCTCTAATTAGGTTTCACATGATACCCCTTGCGTCTCTAAGAGCAATGTCCTCTTGGCATAGTCGGTTGGAAATCTTAGAGTAAATCAGGATGTCTCCACAAATGTGTAGAAAGTGTCTAAGTGGAGATAGTGCAATATGGAAAGGTAATGACGTTCTGGACACTTGAAGATTCCTTCTCCCTCAGGAAAGTAGACATTCTGAATTCATGAACTGTTTTGTAGCATACAATACATAGTTTACTAGTTGCTCAAGCTTCAGGGCAATGCTCGAATAACCACTTGCATATGTAGGTTGTGCTGCTTCTTATCAAGTCTAGTGACAGGCTGCTGCCTTTTAGTCCTACAGGCAAGGCTAATTCTATTGAGGCTATTGGTGGTGGAATGTATCAGATACACAAGGAAACTTTGAAGATTCTGCAGGCGTTGGCATATTCATGACCCGTGACCTCTGCTTGATATTGGCTGTAACACTGCAAAGGCTGTGTGGCAGTACATGAAGGATGTGCCACAACTCAGGTCGGCACCCCCTGTTTGTAGAGAATGGGCTCATCTGTATGAAAGTCTTGATGTAATGTTGTAAGGATGACTTGGAATAGTTCATGTGTGCAGAGATTTATTTTGAGCTTCTTTCTTTCTCATTGTTTCTTAAGCTCATAATACACAGTGTAGAGCAACTGGGGCCCAGCCTTAATGCATTCCTCTTCTAGTTATGGCTGGCTCCCAATCAGGCCAGTCTGCAAATATTGCTAACAATTGCCTGCAGCTTTATTAATGCTAGTAGTTCACATTAGGCCAGTGCTGTTTCCATGAACAGTACAGCTTGTAGTGCACTTACCAGGTGACTCTGTTGTCAAGATATCAATGTGGCAAGGGGGAAGATAGGCATACATTCCAGAGGGGGAGTTTCCTTTGGAAACACATTACTCTATAAGAGAATCTTAAGGATGATCTGAAGGTCCTACCTACCCTTGGCACTTAGACTGAAATATGAACTCAGGGCGGGAGTCTACCTTTGAACAATAAACAAATGTAGAGAGGAAAGGGAGATTGTCAATGCCTGATGTGCAGGCATCCTGAAGACACTATCCATTTTCTGGTAAAATAGAGTTTTCTGTAAATTTTTGCCCGAGTTGTTTTAAAAACTCCATCTCAACCTGAGCTTGCTTTCCCTCCGTAAATTTGTTAGGAATCCTTAAAACAGGTTGACTCGCGGGGAGTTTATGCGACCCAAGTACACTGATGCAAGTCCTCTCAACTTGTTCACATCCTTCAATTCACGATGTAACTCCCTTGACGTGCATTTTGCGCAGGTATTTTGAGTTTGGATCTGAGTTGAATATGACCAAAATGCTTAAAAATGTGCATCCTCATTGGACATGACTTTCAGCCTTGAAGTGGGTTGACATGGTTCGGTTGTGAAACTGCTGCCGAATATAGATAACATGATTTTTGCAGATATACTCACAGTTGATAGAGTCACTGCTGCCGAATATAGATAACTTGATTTTTGCAGATATACTCACAGTTGATAGAGTCACTTTGTCCGACAAAGTCTGCAATGGCGATTGCCCATTTGAATCCCCTCTCATGCACAAAAGCAGCACAATTGCAATTACATTCCTCAAACTTGCCAGACAAGGATTTAACAACTTTTCTACATCCTTTCTACATCAATGCATCTGAAGATGCTTGAAGCTTAGGCAACTGGAACTGTTACAACTCAAACTCAAATGGTACGACTTAGCTCGATAAGGGCCCACGCTAGTGGTGGTGCTTGTACGAGCTTTTCAAAGACCCTTCACAATGGTGTGACTGCTGTCAAAAATTCGCAAGCGACTGTATATGTCACGTTTCTTTCTACAAACCACAGATTATAGCAAATTGTTTTTAATAATTTTTACATATGAACACACACAAACACACAAATTTAATAATTTTGGTCTTCATCAAATCAAGCAAGCTTCATATTTATAACCACTTCTCATTATTTTTTTAATATCCGCCGGGTCCGGATGACAAATTAGAGAATGATATATCCTGCGGATCCGGATATTAGAATAATTTGCATTTCTAATATCCGCCGGTTATGCATAGTGAAAGTTTTTAAAAATCTGCCGGATATAAATAAGTCCGGATATTTAGATTTTAATATCCGGCGGTTATAGAGTAATCCGGATATAAATAATCATGAAATATATATATATTTTAAAACAGGGGGATTGTAGCCCTCATTTAACTTTATTGAGATTTACTCGCAATTTTTTTAATTTTTTAATCAATTTAAATGATTTAAATGATAATAAAATATTTTTATTTTATTTTATTTTCTTGTATCCGGTTGAGATCCGGCATTTTGGCTACATATCGGGATACAATCCGGTTATTAAACCTTTTATATCCGGCGGGTAGGATCGTATCCGGATCCTCCATTTTATGTATCCGCCGGATACAAATAATAGCCGGATATCAAATAGTTGCCGGATCCGGATCCGGATACATTGATATCCAGGTTGATATCCTACTATTGATATCCTGATGACTTTATATCCGCCCAACACTTGTCGCAAAGGGTGGGGCCCCCCGTACCCAGCGGGGTCAGTCTGCCCAGGTGAGCCGCCCCGGCGCGCCCAAGGGAAGCGAGAGGGGGGAGCAAGCCTGCTGGGCCCACCAAATACCTGAAATATGTAGATAAATAATTCTAGGGACGACTCAAGGTAGAAAGCTAGTTTAGCGTAGAGCATGAATAGGGTGTCACAGTGCTACATCATCGTCGCCACATTTCGTCACCACGTCATCGTATACACATCATCGTCGTCGTCAATTTCTTTGGAACCTGCCCGAAATGCTCGAATGCTCGAAATGTCCGCGTGCTTGAGCACGGAGGGGTTTCACACACCGTTTCCCGATGTTTACAAGGTTCGTGGGAGAGTCAGCTTGGTCTTAGAAGGCCGTGTTTCAATCTGCTCAACTACACCGTGGTGTTTTTAGGTTTGTGTTTGCCTCCCACCCACTACAGCACAAGTTCTCAATGTGACTGGTCACCACTTGACCCTTGCCAAGTAATAGAGAAATCCTTTGCACAAAGCCTATCACAGGTATTGCTTCACTACCACTGCCATTGAACTTGTGTGTCTGTTTGTCCAGGAAACAAAGTGAATTGATAAGCTGTGGAAGAGAGGTGGGGGGCAATGGATGATGGTTGGAAAGTGGGAAGATTAGATTTTGACTTGTAACCAGAAATGTACAGCTGGTAGTGAATGCAGCAGTGAAGCCCTCCCCAATTGAGGCAACCAACTTGCGCATGCTGTTGGGTCAAATGCACACCCTACAGGTCAATCCTGTACACCTGTGAGGCTAGACTACAGTCTTGCTTAAATTGCTGAAACTTCCAAAGAGATATAAGAGTGAAAAGCCCTACGTATGTTGTGTAGGTGGTAATTATTGGATGGTTCTCATGTTTTCACAAACGAGAAGATTTGTTAGCCATGAGGACGGAGTCTGGACAGCAGATCAGGAGAGTGCATCTGTGATGTGCAAATTAGCCTTTCTGATGGATGTCCTTGTCTGGATTGTATTTTTTAATGGAGTGGCTTCATGGCAGGTTGCAACTTACAATTTGCACACATGAATGAGTTGTAGGAAAATATAGGAATTAGGTTCTAAGTAACTGGAAGGTCTTTTGCCGTTAAAGAACTAGGACTTAGAAAAAATTCAGAATGTCGACCCGGTGAAAGGGGGGTGGGTTCATGAGCTCACCCCATGGGCCGTACTAGCGGGCCCATAGCCGCATTGAACTTGCTACTATTAAATAATGAGAGGCTTTATAACCTATATGGCCTCGTTCGTATTGCCCTTGGGACTTGCAATCAAGTCATTGGGAGGTAGGTAAGTATGGAGTACTTGTACCTCTTGGACCGGAGGCATATGTAGATGAGCTGAGTTGGCAGCCAGCTTGCTTCATGGAGTGAAGGGAGAACCAAGCGCTAGTTGGACAGATCTGATCCGATTAGTTGCTGTCAATACCCCTTCTTGGTGACAGATCTCAACCACCATCTTGGTTGCTCTGCTCTGGCTGACAGGTAGGTGGAGTGTTCATGTTGCTTGCCGCAGAGATTCTTCCTTTCACGTTGTCACCTACTGCAAGCTCACACCACCCATGCAGGATCTGCCTATCCTTTAATGCGGAGTTCTGTGCAGGTTTTCAAGATGAGGCTCCACGCTAAGTTCTATGAAGTATCACTATGTCCCAAACTGAAATTCCAGCAGATTGCTAGATATGATGGATCAAGCCAAGCCTCTTGCCTCTCTTAATGCACTATCCATTTAAATGATAACCACACTTGAACTAGTTTATATGCTAAGTTGGTAATTGCATGGAAGTAATGCTACTTTGGCAACTAATTCATGAGATGCATGTGCTCCTGCTGGTCAAACTCTATAAACTGCTCATGCTATTCTCAGGACTTCAACCGGCATACCATGTACACACACACACACCCAAGACTAGAGAATTTAAACAAAGGTACAACACCCTCTTGCTTTACTGCCCATGATGAGAACCCAATCAACCTCTTCACTCCCACAACGGATGTGCCACTTGGCTCCCGTCATCCGTCCTCTAGCTGTTCTTCATCCATATGAAACATGAAAGACTGGATGGATGCGCATACTTCGTGGGAGTTCAAGCCGAAAACTGACCGGATTTATTTGTCGAATAATTGAATGGTCCCAGGCGTTGATAATCAAACTTCATCGATAGTCGCGAGGTTTGTATGTCCCGTCGAAAAAGCCACACACGATCTCCAACCTTGAACTGGGGTTGGAGTTGGGGACGTTGATTTGCATACTCCTTATATTGTTTTTGAGCTTCTGCGAGGTAAAATATAAACTCCTTGTGAATCATAGCAAGATGAATAACAAGGTTTTCTGCAGCAGGGCTTCCAACAGTCTTCATGTGGAAAAGGTTTGCTCGAAGATGATGACCATAATTGGAGAAAAATGGAGTTTGTTTGGTCGAAGAATGTATAGTGTTGTTGTAGGCAAACTCAGCCAATGATAGAAGGTCCGTCCAATTATCTTGGTGATAATTTATTGTACAACGAAGATACTGCTCCAAAATCAGGTTTACACGTTGGGTTTGACCATCAGTCTGTGGATGATTAGCTGTAGAGAGGTTGATCTTAGTCTCCAATATATGAAATAATCCCCTCCAAAAATTTGATATGAACTGTGGTCCTCGATCAGATACGATGTCCTTCAGGAGTCCATGAATACGGTAGATATTATTGAGGAAGAGTCTTGTAGTTTCCTCGCCGGTAACCGTCTTATTATATGGAATGAAATGTGTCATCTTTGTAAAACGATCTACAATAACAAGGATTGAATCGGTGGTCTTGGAAATTGGAAGGTCGGTAATAAAGTCCATAGACACGGACGACCATGGGCCCTTGGGAATGGGTAATGGTTGAAGAGGGCCGTAAGGTCGATGTCGTGGTCCCTTCGCTCTATAGCACACGTGTCGCAAGATTTTATAAATTCTTTCATGAGTTTCCACATCTGCGGCCACCAATAGTCCCTGGATATCAATTCCATTGTTTTGTTGAAGCCGAAATGTCCTACTGCCGGAAGATCGTGACATGTTTGAAGAATTTGAAGTCGTGTAGGTCTTGGAGGTACTTAGAAAAGTCTTTTGAAATAAAGTAAGTTATCTTTGAATTCGAAGTCGTTTCGAATTCGAAATCAACGGTAGTGGGTAATGATTTTTTATAGTAACTTTGTTGAGCCCACGATAGTCCACACACATGCGTAACGATCCGTAATTCTTTTTCACAAATAAGATAGGTGCTCCCGCAGGTGATTTTGAATGTCGAATGAAATTCTTTGACAAATTTTCATCAATGTATTCGCGTAAAGCAGCCAGCTCCGTCTGAGATAAATTATAGATTCGGCCGAATGGTGGTTGAGCTCTTTCTTGCAACTCAATTACACAATCATAAGGTCGATGTTCTGGCAACATGTCTGCATTTTTCTTCTCGAAGACGTCCTTGAAATCTTGATATTGAGTGGGTAATGTTGAAGTACCTTGGTCTGTTGTGGTTTTGATCGGAGTCGCATAAAGTGCAAATGTCGCGTCTTTCTTCGTAGCTCTCATGAAGGCTCTAGATCCAAGAAAATCAAGACGATCTTTATAACATAGTTTTTAATTAAAAATATTTCATTGCATATCTGTCAATACAAAAATTCCAAGTATTACGAACAAACTAACAAAAGTACAAAATATTGGAACACAACTTGAATAATGGAATGCTGGAAACTGGATTGGACTGTCAAGGACAAGAATATGACTGAACACAAACAAGAGATCAGACTAGAGGTACAAGAGTAGACAAAAAGTCAAGGTCGGCAGGGCCGTATGCACGATGAGTAAATAGGAATCAAGACGATCTTTATAACAATGAACAAGAGTACAAGATATTGGAACACGACTTGAATACTGGAATGCTGGAAACTGGACTGGAGTACCAGATACTGGAAACTGGGCTAGAGTACTAGGAACTGGATTGGAGTACTGGGAACTAGAAACAAGAGTAGCTTGAACTGGTGTTGGCAAGACTGAAAAATGTCCAGTCTCGCCTCTTATATATACTGGCTATTAAGAAGTCTCCAAAGAAGCTTCCCCTATAGAGGTTTCTTGATGGAGAAGTTTCCAAGAGTAAACAAAGGTTTATTGATGAAGAAGCTTCCTTAAACAAAGGAGGTATCTTGATGGAGAAGTTTCCTCCCAATGAAGCTTCATGAGCAGTTTCTCAAATTACTCTTGGTAATTTGGTAAACTTCCGGTAACATGATAAGTAATGGTCAATCATGATAGATCATGATAAATCACGGTAAGTTGTGATAACTTCCGGTAACATGGTAACATGGTAACTTCTGGTATTTACTCCTGGTAAGTTCTTTTGGGCTATGTCCGTGACAGGAATTGCCTCACTTCATTACCTTACAAATGGAAAATGCCATCACAATTGAATCAATTCTTCCCTTTGTTTCTTTATTATCTTTACCCGGATCTCTCGGAGGCACTAGTTTATCTTTTATTATTTTGTTTCATTATTATCTCTTACCTAGATCTCGGAGGCACGAGTTCCGTGGACAAGGCACTCGTACATAGTTTTACTTGGCTTTATTGATTATTATCTTTGGTGTGAAGACACACGCTCTAATCATCCCCTATATATATTTTTGCCCTCATATTATTCACAAAATATGATACGATGAGCCTCATACTAAACCAAAAAATAGACCATAAATTGATTACCTTAATTAGTTAGTTATATTTTTTGAGTTGAGCATAACAAACTAAAATATATATATATATATATATATATTCTTCAATATATCCTTTATTTACCCGGCGGGTATAAAAAGGGTAAATCATTTATCCTTACCTGGTCAAAAATATTGGCATTTTATTTTTATTTATAGGATAAATAAATGGACATATAAATAATTTACCTTTACCCGTATGATAAATAAATGGACATACAAATGATTTACCCTTATCCGGAGGATAAATAAACCTCTGATTTTTATTTACCTTTATCCGGAGGATAAGCAAAAATCTATTTACCCGCACAACACTGGTCCAATCCAACGCAATTGGATTGCTGGAGGTGAAAGTATGAAGACTGCAATCTGCCGCAACAAACAACGTCTCACATGGGCTCAGAAGAGCAGGAGTATACATCAAGAGAAATGATAAGAACGAGTAACCCAGGTAGAGAGGCCTTTACGAGCCTTCTTACTGTGCAACCCTATAGTTGAAACACTTGTGTGACTTCTCACACAAATGAACGCTCTGCAAATCGGAGCCATAGTGTCGCAAGACTTGAGATCTGGAGTGTCGATGGCCTGAGAGGTGCTATCCCACTTCACAAACTGCAGGAAGTGAAGATTTCTACACCGAATCGGGTTGGAAAATCGTCAAAATCGGCAGGCGAAGCAGACCCAAGGTCGGGGGTCTGGTTTTGCGTCCGCACACGGAAGTACAACCTCATTTTATAGAAGGACAAAAGAACCAAGCAGATGTGTGAAACGGAAAGTGTAGGTGCTACGGCATGGAGACATCATAGTGGGAATGTTGTCATGTCGTTGCAGATCATAAGTTTGCAACAACCCTGGCAAATAGAGAGCACTAAGAGAAGATCATGAAGGTCAAGAAACAAAAGGTTGATAAGACAAACTTTCCAAACAGCAGGAAAGCTAACAAGAGAGAGCTCGTAAGAAGCGCCTAAGAGAGATCAAGGTATTCCATAAAGACTATAACGGTGATCCCACAGTTTCCAGGGCATCCAACAGGAAGCTCCAATTGATATTATCAAACGTTAGGGAGTCATTGGGAACAATTTTTATAAGGTGGCGAAGAAAACCTTGTCTGACGATCACTGGATATTTCTCTAGTACGGTTGGACTAGTAGAGATTGAAATCCGTGCTCAGCTCAGCTTCACACTGTCTCATTGTGAGGGGTCACGGTTGATTGGACAGAAATGGGATTGACATTGCCGAGCTCACAAATCTCTGAGACAACATGTGGTTTTATCTATAGCTTCTCAAAGCAATTGTTGTACATTGTTGATTATAGTGTGACATTCTCATAACGATATTGTCGTCAGCTGCATGACCAGTGCATCTTTTTGGATTGCTGGTTCCCGGAGGGATTATATGTGACAGGACAGAGGGCAAGTTATAGCCAATAGTTGCAGGCAGTGTTCAATATTGAAGAGAATTCTATGCCCTTTCGGTTCTACCGATCTCCTTCTCATTTTACTTGAGGTTGTCTATTTGAGAGCTTTGATGTTTGGATGAAAATTCATTTTGGCATCAACTTAAGGGATGGCCTGCACTGGTGGGCATCCAGATTCTAAACGAGCTGGCAAAGAAAAACTACAAGTCCCACAGCCCTCTACATTGCAGACCCCATAACCCTAATAACCTTTTTGAACTTCTATGTGTTACGTCGTCTAGGGCATGTTGAATAGAGGTGGAAGTCATTTCATCCATCCATCTTCCACCTTGATGGTCAATGTGCCACGCCATATAGTTGCCCCATATTCCTGTAGGACATCTCACACTCACCTCACACTCCATGACTCATTTCACACTCATGTCAAATGCCCCATACAAATTATCTTAGTCAACATCCGTTGACCGTATGGGTGTCATTCGAGTGTGAAATTTGTAACACCATGTGGCTTTTCCTACAATGGTCCAGATCACACATTGCCTCCTCTCACATGGGTGTAAGAGGAGCCGTTCAAAGTGCCTGGTGTGAACTATGGGTGGTGTTGGAAAAACCGGTTTCTCTAGTAGTGGATCTAGGATATTGAGAAAGGGTTTTTTGTGCTCGTTCGCCCTCATGACCCAACGACGTGCCCGGTCTGGATGGGAATGGCAATTTCAGATGTCATCCGAGAAAGGGAAGATCCTAATTTTAAGAAAGTGAAGGTGGAGTGGTGGAGACCGAAGAAAAGAGTTAACCCCTTAGACTTTGAGAGGTACAGGGATTGTTGGTCAAAAGTTTGGGAGTACAACCCGTCAGATCCTGCTCAATGGATCCACATGAACAATGTCGTGTGGACAATGCCGCCACGAAAAAATATGACAAGAAATAGCACCAAGAGAATTACAGTGGTGGAAGTAGTGAAGGCGCGCGCGAATTTGGAGGTTGCTAACCTTCAGCCAGATACCTGAAGGTTTCCTTCTTGCGAACCATTTTCCATCCATGGACTAAATATTGAGTTATTTCCGGTATTTCATTTTAAGATATAAAAATTTCTTTACGCTTCTTTCCCTTCGTGTTTGCGTTGGGTGATCTTTCTTGTCTTCTTTTTCTGTCGCAATGAACCTCGAGTGGGCAGTGGACGTTCATCTATTTTCTTTCTGCCGTGTTGGACTCTGCACTGCTGTATATTCTGTTCATCTACATATATTCGTGACATGGGGGATTCTGGCTTATAAAACAGACAATGCACCCAAAAAAAAAATGTTGGCACAACCCCTGGATTATTTCTTTTCCAATCCGGTCTAAATGTTTTTTTGCAATGTCTCGTTCTAGTGAGTGCGAGTCTTCTATATTTGTTTGTCCATTTATACCTTTACCATCACCTCTAAATCCTTACCCTTCGTTATACCCTTCGCTTAACCCTTCCATAGGCTTAAGCCGGACACTTAGTACCCCAAACTATTATTATTATCATATACCAAAAACCTTTGTGTACTCCCATAAATCCAAACCCTTACCCTGGCCGTAATCCTTATCCTAAGATTTAAGCCTGACACTTACTACCTTAAACCATTACTCTTACCATATACTAAAAACTAGGTTAGTATACTACCCTACTTACACTCCAAACCAAATTATTGTACTACCATGTGTGAGTCTTCTATATTTGTTTGTCCCTTTGAACTACCCTAAATCCAGACCCTAAATCCTTACCCATTCCTCTACCCTGGCGTTAATCCTTACCCTAAGCTTAAGCCTGACACTTACTACCCTAAACCATTAGTACTCTTACCATATACCAAAAACCAGGTTAGTGTACTACCCTACTTACACTCCAAGCCAAGTTATTGTACTATCATGTGTGAGTCTTCTATATTTGTTTGTCCCTTTGAACTACCCTAATCCAAACCCTAAATCCTTACCCATTACTTTATCCTAGCCTTAATCCTTACCCTAAGCTTAAGCCTGACACTTACTACCCTAAATCATTAGTAATCTTACCATATACCAAAAACCAGGTTAGTGTATTACCCTACTTACACTCCAAACCAAGTTATTGTACTACCATGTGTGAGTCTTCTATATTTGTTTGTCCTTTTGAACTACCCTAAATCCAAACCCTAAATCCTTACCCATTCCTTTACCTTGGTCTTAATCCTTACCCTAAGCTTAAGCCTGACACTTACTACCCTAAACCATTAGTACTCTTACCATATACCAAAAACCAGGTTAGTGTACTACCCTACTTACACTCCAAACCAAGTTATTGTACTACCATGTGTGAGTCTCCATATTTGTTTGTCCCTTTCTACTCTAAATCCAAACCCTAAACCCTTACCCTTCCCTTTACCTTTCCCTTAATAATCCTTACCCCAAGCTTAAGCGTGACCCTTAGCACCCTAAACCATTACTTTTACCTTATACCAAAAACCTTAGTGTAGTACCCTACTTATAATAAACTCCAAACCTTATTGTACTACCATGTTACCTCTTGTAAAATTTGTATCATTCTCTTAATGTTTTCTTTAATTTTTCAAGTTGGATAACGTATGATAGAATGATTACATGGAAATCAAATTCCCCTTACATTTTTACATTCTACAGAGGTTTAGAGTCGTCCATATTTGTTTCTCTCTTTCTATCCTAAACCCTTCTCCGAGTCACCACAAACTTGGACCTTATTGCACTTAATATATCTAGTTACACCCCAAACCTTATTTTATTGCCCTAGTAGGTCATCTTCCTAATGTTCAAGCTATTTTAATATTTTACTGCCCTTCTCACACCCGAAACATCATTCCAATGGCATTGTCTATGAATATTGTGCTTGTCAACATGAACATTCAATCAAAATTACTATCAACTTATATCAAGTATGGTAGAGTACTATGAGTCTATCCCATGTTCGATTCGACACATTTGTTTATCGTGATTGTAACATAATATAATATTACATCATTCGACTTCTCAGTCAACGTTCAATGAATTGTTGAGTTATATTGCAACTTCACAAGCACTTCAATGTCAAATGGACATCTTATATGTTACATTTTGAAGCAAGTATGACATCACTTGTAATTTCACAAAGTTCAATCACACATTACTATCCAAGATATTATTAACAAATTTTGAATTAATTTTAATTCAAATACATATTAAGTTTGGTCCGGATTTAAGCCAAAAGTCCAGAATTAGTTAAAATAGAGTTTTGAACCGGAGACCTTCCCTTGATATCTCTCCTACCGAGGCTCCAATCATTGTCCCAGGAATGCTCACTTTGCTATTTTTCACGAATTTCCGACGACCAACAGTAATTGAAATTTCACATCTCCCACACCGTACGTCCAAAAATCATGAGACCCAGTCTAGACATTGGTAAAACATAAACATAAACCATTGAAATACTCCATAGTTGTAATCGACTTTGTTAAATCATCCAAAACAACAAGTAAAATGTATGTCTTTTGCATAATTATATCGTTATGAGAAGGTTAAAGATATGTTCAAAAATGCATCCACATGAAGGATATAATATATTGTCTTTCCAATAGTCCATGACCAATATTTACTTATTTTAATCAATTGATTAAGGCTCTGCCAAATATTTTGGTTGGATGACAAAAGAAGTGAGAAAAGTAAAATACAATAAGACGATTGGATTCCAACGTCAACATCATCCAATGTCAACATGAGGTCTGATCTTGTTAGCTAACGTCACAAATGTCGACAGATGGTGCTACACATACGTTACAATTTCTCGTGAACGTGTATACTTGGATAAAGCCAACAAATTGAGAGGTACAGTATGCCAAATGCATGAGCATGAAATATAAAGTCAGTGGACTATATGTTTGGGCACCTGACGTTGTTATTTTCACGGCAGATCGCGGTGGGCTCATCTTTCTCGAGTTGAGCCTCACTGCGTCTAGCTATGGCGCCGTAGTGTGGATTCCCCATGGCGTGGGGTGCACTTGGCTCGACTTAATATATGAGTGATGTTTTCATGTGCAAGTATGTGAGTTTGAGAGAGTTTGTGTGCTTGTATCATTCTTTCTTTATCATTGTGATGAACTAGTGATAGCCTAGTGATGGACTAGTGGCTGCACTAGTGGTGGACTAGTGGCAACCTAGTAGTTGGACTAGTGGTTGCACTAGTGGCAGGACTAGCGGTGCACTAGTGGTGAACTAGTGATAGACTAGTGTTTGGTGTGCACATGTGTTGTGTGGTTTTGGATAGCGATGTAGTCGTGTAGCGATATATATGCGCACGACAACTGACACACTAGCCCTCTTCATATTCCTTCCACCACTCAACCTTACCCACCCACCCATCCTTGAATAAGATGTTTTTGGACAACAGATTTGAAGCCCTATATTTGGCTCATTCAGAGAACCAGCCCCTCGCCATGCTAGCTTTGACAATGAAGCCATAGACTTTTTCCCTTTTTCCAGAGCTGCCAGGCTTGCCCTTGATGCTCCCACATTTGGCATACATGTCCACGAGGGCATTGTTTAGAATCACATCAGGTACAATTCCAGCTTTGACAATGTAACCATGGACCTCTTCCCTTTTCCAGAGCTGCCAGGCTTGCCCTTGATGCTCCCACATTTGGCATACATGTCCACGAGGGCATTGTCCAGAATCACATCAGGTATAATTCCAGATTTGACAATGAAACCATGGACCTCTTCCCTTTTCCAGAGCTGCCAGGCTTGCCCTTGATGCTCCCACATTTGGCATACATGTCTACGAGGGCATTGTCCAGAATCACAATCAGGTACAATTCCAGCTTTGACAATTTTCCAGAGCTACCAGGCTTGCCCTTGATGCTCCCACATGGCTTGTCCTTCATGCTCCCACATTTGGCATACATGTCCACGAGGGCATTGTCCAGAATCACATCATGTACAACAGCTCAGTCACTCCCACCCATGCAAAGTACCATGTTGTATCAAGTCTAAACCCTGGAAAAATACATGCAATAGCAGAAACCAACTCTAGACCATAGCACAACTGGCCTGGTACCTCCCATGTGGAGCTTGCCTCCGCCTTCTACCATTTCGCCTCGGTGCATTCAAGTTGGCAATGGCCAATTCATCTGCCTCACTCAAAGGAACACAAACAGCAGGCTCAGTCATGATGTTATGAGGAATTTCAGGAGGCACCATGCCTACATAAGTGTCTCCCTCACCCAGTGCCACTTCTGTAATATCATGAACCACTCGTCGGGATCGAGGGTCCTTGTGAAGGACCACCTTCCAGTTCCCTCGTGAACATTTTTCATCCGAGAAAAAAACTTGCTCCACCTGACTAGGAATTTGAACTGTTTCTTATAATTTCAAAGTATGCATCTACAAAGGGAAGAGAATCCAGAGAGATGCACCGGGAGTTCCCGTAAGTTAGGATCTTGCAAGTTCAGAAGCAGATGACGCTTAGCCCGACCAATGGTTTTCCAGTTCCCACCATGACAGGCATTGCATGGACATAGAATTTTCCGAAGACCCAGTCTTCTTGCTCGCGCTTCTTCTAGTTTCCAAAGTTTGTCATCGTCATGTTCTGCTTGTGTCCGCCTTTGCAATCGACGGGCAGTAGGAGGGATCATCTTGGCGAGTGAGCGAGACTTGTCAGAAAATGGAGACCCAAATAGAGTGTCCAGAAGTTACACCAGGGCGCAAGCCTACAACGAGGGAGGTAGAACGAGCAAAGCGTCAAGCGGAGAAAAAAGCATTCTTCATGTGGCTCAAGATCTACGACATTGCAAAGAGGTCTGAACTTTCGTTTTTTTCATATCCCCTACCTAGCCCTAGCCATGAGACCGCATTAAAAGCTCCAAACTTGCAGAGATGATATGTTAGGGTTTTGCAGCTGCTGACTTTGTCTTTCTTCTTCTTTGCAGCGTCAAAGAGAGCTTGAGTCGCCCTAAACGCCTCAATGAGGAAATCCTCAAACACACAGGTCCTCCTCGCCGAAGTCACAGAGTTCAACTCCTGCACTCTGCAATGTCACAACGGGAAGAAGAGGTAGAGCAAGAGGAGGAAGCGCAAGTTCAAGCGGAGTTAGAAGCAAAGGAGGCACGAGAGCAAGAACTGCAGCGAGACCAAGATTATGCCGCACATGAAGACTTGAATGTGACCAGCTCGGAGTCAGAGATGGAAACGACGAAAGAAGCCCCAGCAAAGACAAAGCGCACAAAGCACCCTGCAAACTCCCCAACCCATCAGCAGGTTTGCGATCTGCACCAAAGTTCTATCTCCATGGAATAAGTATAAAAATGCGCAGGTCAAACTTGTAACCATTTATCAGCATTGGCTTTGTCAGGTACTTTTGTGCCAGCAAATTCGAACTAGGATACCCTTCAATGGCCCGTTTCACATCTGCCAAACTCTATGCCAGGACGACTCCTAACAGCGTGTCTGCATGATGCACTCCCTTATCAGAGCAACTTTGAACAAGTTGGTGTTTTGTTGGTTCTACTTCCTCTGGGCCTCCTTGGGACATAATCAATTGCTTTTTTTCTTTACATATTTTCTCTCCCCCTCTCTTCCTGTGGATGTAAGATTATCTCCTTTTGGTTTAACTTTTTCGAAGACAGTTTATTATGGTCTTAGAATGTACTCATTTAAGATGTTTGCCCGTAGCTATTTGTCCAGAGAGAGTGACAGAGAGATTCTCTCCCCCTCTCTTCATGTGGATGTAAGATTATCTCCTTTTGGTTTAACTTTTTCGAAGACAGTTTATAATGGTCTTAGAATGTACTCATTTAAGATGTTTGCCCGTAGCTATTTGTCCAGAGAGAGTGACAGAGAGATATAAAGAGATAGTTGTTTCGCCATTTCTGCCTGGTGTTTTACTGGCAGGGCCACTACAGCCACATGTGCGACGAGTTCAAACACCAGAGCAGTGCTGAAATCAACCTCATGCTTTCTAGTATACTGCCAATGCAGCCCATAAATCAATTCCTTGTAGTTGGATTGTCCTAACCTGTCCGTGACCCCCTATGGCAATTTTGGGCCCATCCCAACCTTGGTGGGCTCCCAGGGTCTGCGGAAAGAGATTGGCAGGTGGGACAACTGCAACGTTAGGACAGCCTCTGCCCGCTTGCGCTGGAACAACAGGGAAATTGAAAGTGATGAGCCTTTCTTTTTTCACTGCCCTTTCTACTATGAGATCCGTGGGAGATTCACTTGTCTATTCTGTGATGCCTAATCTGTCACGGAGGTCTTCCATTACGAGGATCAGAAATGCTAGGCAGCTTAATATACAAGGTAGATTCCCTTATGATGTGTATGGAACTCACATTGTCATCTCAACATGACTCTTAGACAAACCCTTGAAACAATAGTGCTTTTGGCTGCTTGTGGAGGGCATCTCACTTTCTTGTTCTTTTCTCTTGCCCATGAGCTCCTCCTTCAGCTTTCTGCGGACGTTATAGCTGAAGTACCACTTCATTTCTACACCGACTACAGTGGGTACTAAGTTGGTCTCACGAGTACATCTATCTCTCAGTCTTTATTGCAAAGTCTCTAGAATCCATTCAAGTGGGGTGCTTACGGAGTGCATGTCAGCATGCTCCAAAACAGCTAATGTGGTTGTTCGGGGTGAGTTTGGCATCCCTTAAGCTCCCGACGTCTTGGAAGTAGGATCACCCTGTCAAGCAGGCTAAGTCCTAGCAAATAATTGCATCTTCCCATATCCATGGAAGTCGAGGGATCAACCAAAGTGCAAGAGGCTTATGAAAGAATTACTGCCTTGGTTAGAGGGTGTATCCAAGGCTGCACACATCCCTGAGTATGTGTCAGGGCACCCATACAGATGTGGGCAGCCCAACTACTTGTTCAAGAGCGCAGCCATGGGTAGTGGATCACAACAATCTGCAAAGGCATCCGAACCAGGGCTTCCTGCTGCCAGAGTTCCAATGACTTTGCCTCCCGATGCAACAACAAAGCATAATCAAAGAAAGGTGAGAGCAAAAGTTTCAATGCTTGGGCGCGTGGGTGGATTTTTATTGTTAATGCTACTTCATATTGTGTGTCATTCGTACTATTCTAATTTTTTGATCATTGTGTCATTCAATATACAAATGGTGAAACCAGTGAAACGTTCAATGGGCAGGGAGAGTACAATATGTGCTATCAATCAGACTACAACCACAGTGGATTTGACTGACCCATAGGGTGACCAACAAAATCCGCACAGTGTAAGTACTTCCCTTGTGCAATTTTTTTTCCTTGTCTGATGTTGGATCAATGCACCCCCTATGTATCGCCACATAGCTGCAGGCCCAGCAACCTACAAAGGTAGTTTTGTGACATCGTCCTACCACATCCATGCTGACCATACATAACCTACTATCAACTAGGCAGAACTTCAATGCCATTTGCAGGAGTGCCAAGATGTCAGTCTCCGTTCTCCAGGATTCCATTGATATGGGAATCTGATTTTTGTTGCAGTTTCAAATCGGCGACAAGGTGTTATTGTTTAATCCTTGTGCACCAAAAAGAAGGGCAGGTGTGGGATATATTGCTGGCTTTCCGAAAGCAAATGTGTCGGACAATTATTACTATATCCATGTGAAATTGGTCATGATTTCAGAGGTTGTGTTGCCGTACCCGGACTACTATGTTACCCCTAATCATACCACATTGGGTGACACGCAGGGAAGTTCCACCTTATGGTCTGAAAAGTTTCTTAAACACGCATGATATTGAAGGTGCTACAAGTTTAATTTAGTTTTCTTTATGGATTGAGGGTTGCTGAGACAGGTGAACAAAACAGCTCTTCTCATGTGAACCGTATTTTTTGAATTGATGCTCTTGTTATTCTCATGTATGATCACAAGATTCTCTTGTTCAAGGGCAAGTTCATTTTCCCACATCAAGCCAAATTTTCCTTGTGATAGACATGAATGTGGTATTTTGCTGTTGTTGTTGCTATATTTAATATTAATAACATTACTACTGGTCAATGTGGTTAATAATACACAAATATTATCCCCTGTTTTAAATAAGCTTTTGTTTAAATGAGACAAAACAAATAAAAATTCTAAAATAATAATATAATAAATATTAAATCAAGCAGCCAATGGCTTTTTGGGTGCTATCCCATTTATTATAAGAATATCTATACAACAACAACAACAACAACAATAATAATATGACTATTTATTTTAGCATTTGTCAATAAATAATAATTGTTTATTTTTCGTCCAATAGGAACAGAACAGTGGATGTGACAGTACTCACACTAGTGTCATTGCGTTCACACCACGATTTGAACCTGGTGTTAAATCTGTGTGAGAGAAGCCGTAAGAAGAGCCCTTAATATCTATTATTTATTTAAAAATTATGATGGACTCTATTACGTGGCATTCCCTTTGACGTACATGTGGCAGACATGGTGGCAACGAGGTGTAATAAGTACCGTAGAAAAACCATTAAGATTACTTAGTCAAAATACTAGTTGAACTGACCAGTCAAAACGGCCGTCAAAATATCCGTCAAAAGAGCCACCTAAACCTACTGCCACATCAGGTGCGCGTTTGGTGTGAGATGATTTTTTTCACAGGACCAAGAAAGTTCACATGTGGTGCAAAGGACTGGGTTAACCTAACACCAGGGGGGGGTGTGAACTCGGGCTCTTTTCACACCAAAATGTGTGAGAAGAGCCGTTAAAAAAACCGGTTTCTCTAGTAGTGCCTTGAACGGATTCAAGGGTATCCTTGGACGGTCACACCTAGGGCCACAATAAGGTTCTGGAACTTCATCCTCATCTTCCACATCTTCCAGTATATGTGGCTGGATGCCATCCCTCCGATGGTTTGAGGACCAATTTGTTTTCGGCCAAAATCCTTCAAGAAGCTGGATACGATCCGGAATGTCCTGCATTGGCTTATCAAGTTCGGCGAGAATATTTCCCCAGTATTGGTCATATTGTTCCATCACACTCCGGTAATGATCGTCAAGCAACATTCATTTGGTCCAAAAATCTCTGTATTTCTTAATACCATTTTTTATGAATGACTGTTTTTCTGAGGAGTCGTCCCCGACTCCCCATATCGGTCTTCTTGGAACGGCATCTGGGTCTCCTTCAGGGAGATATGGAGTCCCATCAGGATTGGACTTCCACATCTTAACGCTGGAGTTTGTAGGAAGCCACTCCGAATCAGTAGCTGACTTCTTGTACTTCATAACGGGCCAGCCATCCGCATCCTTAAAAAATCAAAAGACGTGCATCTCTGAGATCCCCACCAAAGCCTCCTTTCCATCATGAATACAACCCTTAACAAACTTCTTGAAGTCGGGATCCTCCTGTGTGATTTGAGGAATGAATTGCATATCTTGGGAGATCATGAATGACCTCATCAAATCCGGAAGAATGTAGGTGTTGCGTTCCTTTAGCTTCTTCGAGAGATAGCTAAAAAATCCGTCAATATTCTCATGGGTGCGCCTGACCATGAGAAAACCAAGCTGGATCTCTTCAAAGACATCTTTGGCAGTGAGGAGGGATAGGAAAGCAAGCATCCATCTGTTCTTATTGTCATTGGAGGAGTTGTCCATTTGCAAATAAAGTCGTCTAGGAAGTGGTCGCACCACGTTTATCGTGCGGCCTGCAGGGTTTCAGAGCCTCCAAACATCTCGATTTACCTCTCATGAGCGTTTCAAAAAAATCATTTTGAACTTCAGTGTCGAAAATGTTCCTGGATTCCCGGCATGTCGGCTTTTCCAGTTGGCGCAGGCACCGAGTGAGCGACCCGCAGTTTGAATTGTCTTTCCAGAACTCAAGGGAAAATTGAGTGTAAGCTCCATCTCCGTGTCCGTGCGTAACCATTCCTGTCAATGAGACAGACAACTGACCCAATCCGGAGACCATATTGTTCGTCGTCTGTAGCCTCGGAATAGCCGTTTTCCTATGATCCATCTTATCATGAATAATACATAGGAACTCCTCCGGAACCATAACGGACTCATTCCTCCAGCTATGGTACAGCCTTCTGCATGACTCTTGATGCCTCAAGTGCAAATCAAGCGCCCACTTATGTGCGACCTGTTCGGAACTCCTCTTAATCCACTTCTTGATCAAGTCCTTGAACATCTCGCATTCTGTGCACTTAGCAAAGGTGCTTCCTGTTTTCCGAACCTCCACGTTAGGAAATATTCGATTCCGTATACGGCTTATAGCTGGCTGCGAGACTCCTTTCAAACCGAGCAGTCTGTTTGTTCCCCAACAATGTCAACGTCCACTGGGCAGTGGAGGTTCTACAAAGTGGAAGAACAAGAAAGCATGATAGCATCAAAAAGAATAAAATCATCCATAGTATTTTGAAAAACGAAAGGGGACAACGAATAAAAGTCACCTCGTTAGACTCCTCTCGAATTCTCTTCAAGTTCATTTCGGGTGGCAAAATTCTCAAAGTATCCCGACATCCCTCTCCAATGCAACGTGTTTTGTGAGGCATAAGGTCAGTATTGGCTTTGATAATGGACATAATGTTCCCCTTTGCCTGGAGTGTCCCAGGTCGCGGCCGCTTGACGCCACAATTTCCGTGGAAAGATGACAAACAGCCCTCTTTACCGAGCTTTTTGTACTCCATGTACGTTGACCTTCCAATTCCGTGTATTATCCACCATGCTTTCTCACAAACATCAACACCTTCTATCGTAACATACCACCTGCGCGATGACCCATCCATAATGTGAAGTCGTAACATTCAATCCAAGTTCTCTTCTCTCATCGAATGACGAACCCCAAAATGCAGTACGAATTGCCAAGGGTTTTCTCCAATCAAAATACTGGCAGTATTGAAGCTTGCAGCAAGGTTTGCTGCTCACCGACCTCACTTCATCCAAAGTAAGATTTTTCTTGCACTTTTTTGAGTCCTCTATATTGGATGGATTCTTCTTCCTATTAAAATGCCTGTATGTTGCTTTCAATACGCCTGTACCATGGTCGTCATTCTCCATGTCACTGCATGATCATAGGAAATTTTTGAGATCAACAGAGAGTATCCGGCCATTTTCAAGAAGTCTGGCTTTCGTTAACGGCCATTTCACAATCGACATCAGTGAACCGGACTCTCCAGAGATTGTTCTGGTGACCAGAACCCCAACATCGTCCTCTCCGAGTTTGTCATTCAGAATGATCTCATTAGGAATGCATGCCTGAATTCGGCCTTCGAACAGGGCGTTTCCGTCCTCCCCAAGAAGAAGACACTGCAAGTTTCTCCAACATTCTCTCCACAGACCTGCAGGTAGATCCCCCCCAGTCTCACCGTTGGACGGAATATCATTGCTTTCAGTGCTTTGTCCTTGATAATCACTACCTTCTGTGACGGAATGACATCCTCGGTTTCTCGGGGATGATGAATCCACAGTTTCATGCGTGCGAACACAAGACACGTCCCACACAACTGGAGTCCCAATCGCCTCCTTCAATGTGTCAGCATCCATGTGTCGATAAGGCAGAGGACAGGAACCGAATGCGTCATCACAAAAGATCAGGGTAACTGAAATGGTGGACGAACACAAGTGGTGTCCGTGGCAAGTTCCATCCCCAGAAACATTCAGGCAATCTCCTGAGGCAACAACTGAATCCAGGAAGGGACAGCCCTTTGGCCTACTTGGAACCCCATGAAGTTAGTAACCTCCACTGGGCAGTGGAGGTCCAGTAAAATCCTATTACTGGACTGAAGATTAACTGAAGGAAAGAAAGTCTTGCCACCGAAAGGAGAAACTTTAAGTATAACTTTTTCGACGGTTTTGAATGAGAAAACAATATGGATTGAAAAAGTAAAGTCAATGTTTGGATGTACACTGGAACTGATAAAAAACAATTGGAATTAATTGGAGTATGAGGGCGGAGTATAGACTACATCTATCGGAACTGTCAGAAGAAGTCACAATTGCCAACCTCCACTGGGCAGTGGAGGTTGGATGATATCTGTTGATGAAATCAACCACATGGATGAACAATGGATAATGAAGAAGCCCTCTGTAGATGAAAAAGTGATTCTATGGATGGATGAATAATAATGTGGCGACTGCCCAGTGGAGGTTTGGGAGTAACTTTAGACAAACAAAAGCAAGTTTAGCTGGTGCACATGGAGAGTACACAAAAAATTGAGTATCATACTATCCTACGTGAGAAATGTGCAGTTGACACCTGAGACTAAGGAAGCAAGGAGAGACTCAGAGGCAGCTTCAGAAGTACCCTATGGGCAGAGTGGTGCAGGACAGGCAAAGAGGTACACGTTGTCCAGAGAGGTGCAGGATGTCCAGAGAGGTGCGTGAGGGAAAAGAAGCAAGTGAGAGGTTCAAAGTGGGAAGTTGGTGTTGTGTGGAGTCGGACGTTATATAGAGGTGACATGTAACTTTCATTTGAATCGCTCCAATGGCAGTGTGGTATGCTTTCTCTCCCGGATCGATTGTGGCCACCGTGGATTAAGGCGGAATCGAACGGCTTATTTCAACTCGCGAAATCTCGGCTTCATTGAAAGTGTGCACAATTTTCCATTTATTGACAACAGCCATTGTCACATTAATTATGGAACAAACGATAACGGCCGCGATCAGACTGAATTCTATCGTACTTGTACGTTAGTAGGACTACAAGTCTGGCATCATTATCGTGCGGCTCTGACAGCAGACTCTGGAATAAGCGTGAAGGATGTCGATTCTGACAAGTGGCCTGGAGAAATGAAGTCAGGCGGCTAATCACCACAACTAATTCCGGACTGCACATTAACAATCGATCATTATAATTAGCTGGGAGGAATCGGAGGTGAACCATAAAGCACTTTGAGATTGTTCTGTTTATATTTATCGTGTTGTTACAGTGAATAAAACACTTGGGCAGGGCGGGGCATTACATGCCGGCGCATTGCATTGGACAGCGAGGGCGGTGCATTACTGCGGAATGCTCTGTCGTGCCTTGCTTGCTTGCACATGTTTAATGTAGGGATGGACCCCTCGTGTCGGGTATCCCTCGATATATGGGCAGTCCCTATGGTGGCTCTGGACCTTAAATCGAGGAATGCCCGACACGAGGGGCCATCTACTATCCTTAAAGCCGTATGTTACATGGCACTTGCGGGTGTTGTCAAGGAATATTGACGCCTGGCGGCTAACAGCCGAAAGTAATTGTGGACGGCTCAATATGAGACAATGATTATACAGTGTGACGAATCCGTAGGTACAACGTTGTGTCCTCTGGCAGATTGAGTTCGAAACGACTGCCTAGGCGTGTCACGTGGGTGGTCACATGTGCGTTTGGGGCGTGGGTTAAGGTTTGTTGGCTTCGAATCTATTTTTAAGATTTTTGTAAGCGTGAGGGTTGCAGAGTCTGACCAATGGCGTCATTACAATCATTTCGTCCTTTTTTCATTCGTCTATCCAGTCGTCTGTCCAAACGTGTGTGCATTCGTGGAACAAAAGTTGAACTAATTTCATCTGTGTGGATGGACAGTATTAATGTTAGTTTGCGTGGATGGGGCAGAACATCCATTTGGGCCGCGCGACCGTTCGATTTCGGACGGAGGCGATGGTTCAGATCATCCTTGAAGGTCGCTTATAAGGGGTGCGCTCTTTGAGCCCGCCTTTGGGCTTCCCATTTTCTACGCGTAAGCGCTGCGCGAGTGAGAGCTTAACAGTTGAGAGAGGAGAGCGTGAAAGAGAAGAGTTTTGGAGCTTGTTTTGCAGCGACTGGACACTGGAGCGTGGAGAGAAAGAGCAGACTTGGCCGAGTGCAGAGAGAGGAGAGGGTGAAAGGTGAGAGAGTGAAATAGGCGAAATTTGAAGAGCAGGGAGGAGAGACCGGACAGTGGCGAGTGGAGATTGACGAGTGTAGAGGCGAGACCACAGTGCAATTACCGGCAGGCGGAGGTGCGGAAGAGAGTATCAAACGAAGGACTGTGGTTGTCGGGGCACCAAAATGGCCGGCACAAGCAGGTACAACATTAAAAACTCCCTTTTTCGTCTTCTGTTTCATGTTTTGTGTTGGCCTGTTCTGAATCATGTGTTGGCCTGTTCTCAGTTTTATGTTGGCCCGCTCTCGATTCATGTGGCCTGTTCAAGATTCAATTCGTTTGGATCCTGCTTCATTCTCTGATGCACTGCACTGTCTTCAGTGCTTCAGTCCGTGCTTTAGTGCACATTAGGTTTCTGTTTCATTGTTTGCTTCGTTGTTTGCTTCAATGTTGTTTCATTCTCTGTCAATTCATTTCACTCCTGCTCCATTCTGTGCTTTCAGTGCATTCCTGCGTCATTGCTTCACTGTTGTTTTTCAATTCACCGATGGTTTGTAGGGTGGTTTTGTGTGGTGGTTTTGTGCAATTGGGTTTGTGTGTGCTTGTTCTGGTCGATTAGGGTAATGGTTTAGGGTGGCGGGAGATTACCGTGCTGGTTGTATTGCTTGTTTTGTTCATTGTGGTGGTTTATTGAGGGCAGTGGTTTCGGAAATGCCCGGATGTTTATTTCTCAACCGTTTTCTTGATCCCCAAATCCAGCGTTAGTTGATGCATTTTGTCCCATTCAAATTCGATTCTGAATGGAAATTTTCATTTCTTATCCAATTATGTCGAATTCGGCAATTCTGAAAAACCACGATAGCCTAGTCTACTTGTATTCTACAGTAGACATATGCTAACAGTAGGCTTCGTGCAGGCCAGAGTAGAGTATTCGTAGACCCATGTCATGCACATGAGCAACCAGAAACTGGAACCTCCACTGCCCAGTGGAGGTTCGCGTGAATTCTGTATGCGGAAGCTGAAAGCATTTTTTAAAGTAAGGACGAAATCGGATAATTACGGAAAAATTGAAATCAGTTTGAGACGATGTGGGAACGAGTGATGGAATCATATGTGTAACATTGTAAGTGTGACACATACTTTCCAACGAGACTGGGATACGATAATTGGGAACCTCCACTACCCAGTGGAGGTTCGATATTTCTTTGGGTCAGCCAGTTACACACTCTGATTAGTTTTTATGTCAGAATGAGAAAGAGGAACGAGGGTGGGGAACCGGTGTCTGACGATGAGTACAAGACCAGATTAAATTGGAGCAAGAGACGGTGTTCGGTAGACGTGATGGAAGCGGACCGTCCAGATAAAAAACATGGTGTTTCGGAACCAGATGAAAAATCCAGTTGGGGGTCTACCGAGCCGAACAAAGTGTCTGTCAATGACGAAAATGTGACAATAGAATCCCCGCGGAACGCATCCGAATCTCCGAACAATACACCTGAAGTCATCTGTAAGGATACCCTGGCGGAAATAAGAGAAAGCGTTCATGTAAACAATGATATCAACGGATCTCCTGCCTACTCCCAAGATTATCCGACATACACCCCTTCAGACTATTCCCCAGACACATTGGCGGCGATACGAGTGACCGTTTTTGGATATCCAGCATCTCCGGGTTACTCGCCAGCATCTCCTGAATCCACATCAGGATCTGAAGGATATTATCCTCCAAACTTCCTCCTGGACACTGAAACGAGAGGGGGAGTCCTGGAACTACTGGACGTCTCCGGATCTCCAGGATACTCCCCTGCGTCTCCTGATAGTATCACCGGATCCCCAAAATATACCCCTCCAGACTATTCGCCTGATACACTCAGAGAGATAAGAAGGAGCATTCTGTAGTTCTTGGGTATATAATCTAGAATCGTCTGAATAGTGCGAGAAGTTCCTTAGTATATTTTGGACGAATTAGGTTCGAAGATTTCTATTGTAGATTAGTCCTGTTTCAGGATGATGTACTCAATGGCTCCTGAGCCTCTTTTCATTAAAGTTTTTTTCTTCAACATCTGTAAAATATGGAGGATTTCCCATTTCATGTAGAAAGACTCGTACATACGAACCTCCACTGTCCAGTGGAGGTTCTCATTTCTGGAATGATGGATGCTAGTAAGAGAGATCCTGTTATTTGATTATCTAATGAATTTTGTGTTTGGTTGTAACAGAAGACATCCTAGATTGCGTCTCGGGATTGATTGGAGATATTTGTGGCGCATTCGTATGCCGGAAGTCCTCACATTTCAAAACTGAGCATACCGCTATTTTTGAGCTTAACCCAGAGGTGACAGATTGGGGCATCGTGCCTGTCGGTACACCTCCTGATCACAAACTGTCTTTTCATTACAGAAGTCTTGGAGTAATAACAGACTTTAAAATACGCAGAAGCTCTCGATATAGAGCTTGAATCTGAAGAGGAAAACCCGATGTTGGTTTTGTTCCTGCATGAGGATGCGAGAACCCCCAGGACGTTTGGTTTCAAAGTGGAGGTGGGTCGTCTGAACAAGTCGTTGATGATGAGTGAATGCGTTGCACTGGGTTTTAGATTTCCAGACGAGGGCTCAGTATTTACCGACGTAGGTTTGTCGAGGGCCTGGAGTATTTTTCTGGATCTTCTGCACGCAATGGGGAACGACATTCGCAAGAAGCGAGCACTACAGGAAGCATCAAAGCCGAAGAAGGGAAAACGCAAGTCGTCGACAGCCCGGCAATGATGACAATGAGGCCGGGACTTCCGCAGGAAAGAAGAAACAGAAAGAGGATCAGGATCCAGCATTGATGTCAAATAACAGAGACCTAAAGCTGGGGAGATTTTTGACAAGGAAAAAATGCGAGAAGATGGAGGAGAGGCTCACGAAGGAATACAATGATGTATTTCCATTCGGATTCGAGAGTACCTTCCTTGTGAAGGTTTCCATGATGGAACTAGCTCCAAGGAGCATGGTTTACGGGCCGTTAAATATCAAGCATAAGGACGAAGTGAAAGCGCGACTCTTCCAACTTCATTTGTTCGACTCCAAACATCCGGTGTATCTTGCGCCAATCAACCCTTCCAATCCAGAGAAGATTGCTTCATCGCGACCGAAGCAATGGAAGGAGATGGACGTATCAAGGTTCTTCGTAATTGGTGGACAACACACCATCGTGGCAGCAAAGGTAATGGACTTCATTTCCTCCCAGACCTCTCTTTTAACGAACCTCCACTGGGCAGTGGAGGTTGGTGTTGAACTACAAATTGGATATATCCCACACTTTCAACTCTCTCACCCATTTTACATTAACTGTAGCAGGAACTTCTCGAGGATCTTGTCGACAGCGAACTGAAGGAGTACTACCGGGAGTGGCCTGCGAAGATTGTATGGTCTACCGATGAACAAAGGCTCCTGAAGTTGTCAAAGCTCCTCAACGATCCCAATAAGGCGCAAAAGTTTGATACAACAATGCCGGAGAAAGTTGCGCATGCGCGAATGTTATTCAACCTGAGGGGGAAGCCAAAGAAATACAACGATCACACCACCAAGTCCGAGACGAAACAATGGAAGGTATGCATTTGGAATCAAAATCTACTATTCACATTCATTTTATGCTAAAGAATACTTCTGTTGTCGGGAGTGACAACTAATTTATCCCTGAATGAATGTGCAGGAGTTCATGTTTGCCTGTCATTTGATACTTGAAATGGTAGACATTAAGGAAGCAATGGTCCCGGTACTTTGCGACGACGACGTTTGGAAGATCTGGGAAGATGTTTTCAAAAACTGGGAGGAGGGAAAGCTACTCGACCCGCTTGGGATACAGTACAAGGGTGAACACAACAGCTCACGAAATCTGCTATCGCAAAGCTGCAAGGGTTGAACAGATGCAGCTGATAAAAGTTGCGCAGAAAATCCTGGACCTGAAATTGACCATTCGAGATTACAAAGGTCAAGACAAATCAATTCAAGGCATGAACAAGTACATAGATGACATGAAAATGCGCCGGTTTATTGTCGACGATGTGATGGAAGTGTTGGGGTGGCCTCGGAGGAGCAAACAGTGCACGGAACCGTACACTAAGGACGAGTGGCGTGAAGTGAAGAGAAAGTACCACTTCAATAAGGCAGAGTTCTCAACATTTAAAGACAAAGGGGACGGATTACATCCAAAGCAAGATCAAGATGAACATGGAGACAAAACCACTCACGGCCGCTTTTGTTAAGTACGTCTCCTCCATCAAGAAAGCTTATGAGGATAGAGAGGATGCCATGGCGATTATTTCAGCGAGTTTCAAGACTCATTACGCTATCATGGTGGAGAAAGAAAAAATTCGCCGATGCCAAGTCCCGTCTGCGACTCGCACCGAAGAAACGGTTTGACAACATAGCGATGGTGTTCGTCAATACAGTTTCTGAAGACGACTCTGTCGTATTTGAGTCCAAGGATTTTGTGAACATACTGGAGGCCTTTGTGGCTCAGAAAATGAACACGAGTGCTTTTGTTTTCTTCTCAACGCAACCGTCCTCGGCCAATCTGGTCTCCTACATCCAAAATGGTCCCGGAAGAACATCGTATCTTGTCCGTCAGGGATTTTATGTTCCGGGAGAGTATGAAAATATTTACAAAAACAGCACGAAGACTTTCTCTCGGACTGTACTGTGCCTGGACTATGTTTTCCAGCGACACACCTGAGGAGATGCAGAATCCGGACGAGCACATCTCCACCGTACTGTTAATCGAGCCAATACAGCCGATTCTGGAAGGGCCCTCTGAGAAGCCATCAACTTTTGAAGAAGAGTGCAAGACTTATAATCATGAGCTACGAGCTGACACATACGACTATTTGGCCTCCCTGTTTTGTCGAGACGGGATGTCCGCTGTCAACATTCGGAGGCGTGATTGACGTACGCCTTCATGTAAGTGTAAAACCTTTTTACATTTAAATACGAATTTTACATTTTTGATGTACGTCCTCTGTTTTACTGACTGGGTTTATCTGCAGGCAAGAAACATTCGAGTGCTTGACATCAACCACTCAACCAAAAAAAGTTTTGCAAAGGAAAAGTTGAAGCGAATTTTAAGAAGCTTCAAATTGAGATGACAATGTTGCTGAAGAGGTTGACGGCGGAGACGATGATGAGGATGAGGAGGAGGAAGATGAAGACTTGGAAGAAGGAGGCGGACATTCTGAACACGGAGAGGAGGACGAGGGCATCGATGGTAACGGGGACAACGAGGGCCACGATGGTGACAATGCAAACCGTTGGGAGCTGGACACCTAGATGTGATTCAGGACTTCAGAACTCAGTCACAGATGGTATGAGAACATCACCCAAGACGTTGCGGTCCACAATGTCGTGATTCTGGATGGGGATTCGTCGAGTTCAGCGAGAGAACTAAGAGTAATCCTGCTTCACCATCAAGGGGTGCGGAGGCGAGCTCAATCGAGGTGCGCGGCAATTTATTGGGAGTGCAGACGACTGGTTCAAACCTGTAGAAGGGGACAGCCGGTGCCAATGTCCCCGTCTCCCGCCAAGAGAGGGTAGAGAGAGCGAGGACAAAGAGCCCGTGTCCCAAAAAAGACAGCGGGGGCTTTAGCCTGTCTCCCCCACATTTTTGGTGACGGCTCTTAGTCCTCCCTCCCAAAAAAAAACACGGAGGCAGAGGCCGAACTCAGAGCCCAACTCACTCTCAAAGTGTCTCCCAACATTTCAATTTGGATGTAGGTAACGAATGACACCTGGAGATTTATGGTGTCTTTAAAAATTATAATGGAAACAAATTGTGTGTATTGCATCTGGTTGTGTTCTGGTTGTGTTTTTTGGCAATACCTGATCTGTATCTTGATATTTCCCACCTTCTTGAACTTTACATGTGACTAACGGTAAATAAAACTCGTATAGATCCATGAACGGAAATTGGAGGAAATCACACAAACCCGGACAGAATCCATTGCGACTCTGTCGTGCGCATACATATCGCTACACAACTACATCGCTGTCCAAACCACACCACACATATATGCACAATAAAGTAGTCTACCACAATAGTGATAACCAAACTAGAAAAAAGACACACACTCTCAACACAAGAAATATGCAATCCCTCAACATCACTCTTTAAGATAATAGTCGAACCAGGGGCACCCCAAGCTATGGGGACTCCACCCCACAACAACCTACACTCCCATCATAAGCACACTCAGATCTGAAGAATGCAGGAGCTCGGTCGCGCAGGCTCAACTCGAGAAAGATGAGCCGCGCGACTGCGCTCTCGTGAAGATAAGACGGACAGGTGTCAAACTAAACTTGACACCTGATTTAACACTTGCCCTAAATCCAGTGTTAAATACAAATAACTAGTTTTATGCTAGCTGTTTCACACTGTGCTTATTAACTTGACAGCTGTCGTGCGCATACATATCGCTACACAACTACATCGCTGTCCAAACCACACCACCATATATGCACAATAAAGTAGTCTCACAATCGCCCCCCCTAGCTGGTGGATAGGTCCCTCTACCTCCAGATAGCTACAAGACGTAATAGCCATAGCCGTACTAAGTCCTCTATCACTGTCCCTATCGTACTCAAACTCTATAGACCAAGAGGCCGGGTACAAGGGTAGCCCCATCGTTAGTCTCCGTCTTGCAATCTGTGAACTTGAGCCAGGACTTCGTGTATTCAAGGTATCATGTAGCTGGGCCTTGCGTTGCTTGTTAGCCTTCCATGGTTGTATCCACTCCCACTATCCAATGCATTGTGGATATAACCAATCCCCATCCGGAACCATCTCAAAGAGGTGGAGTCAAGCATCCCATATGCCAACCTCTAGAGCATCGATCACACACCAGCATGGTGGCTGCCCTTTAGCAGACCCACACAACATGCACCTCAAACCAGCAGATACCACTGCCAGGTTTGGGTATCCTGCCATCGACATTTGGAAGGTGACATGGCGCACAATTACGCACATGGTCCTTCCAGTTATGCCATCCCGACCCTCCAAGACCAAGACGCCTGAGGGCAAGACCTCTCGAACCCTCAAAAATAACACGTCTGCAGTCACATCCAAGGTCGTAGGAGCAGTCTGCTGCAGATAGACATAGTCACCAGGGTTGAATCTCCGAACCCAGGACGATAGCCCCACCACGTATGATAGCATACCTCAACGTATCACGGTATTGTGCAATGGCAAGGTTCTCGAAAGCCATGGGCATGACTCTCTTGAACAACTCTGCACGCTGCTCACATGCACTTGCCCACACATCCGGATCGTCAAGGTTAAGAACTGTAGCAGCAGCTTCTCTGCGAATGGATGTAGGCAAATCCGACTCTCGGCCAAAGAGAAGAAAGTATGGTGAGAAGGAGGCAAGTGATGCTTGCTTGCTGAACCTGTAGCCCATGGCTAACCAGGGTAACTGAAGGTCCAATCTCCTAGGTGTCCCTTGCAAGCCATACTTGCGCAAACCCCTCTTACTGTCTGAACAACTCTCTCTGCCAAGCCATCGGCCTCAGGATGATCCCGAGAAGTGGTGCGGTGGTCTATCAAGGCCTTGTCACACAAAGCCTGAAACTCCCAAGAACTCTCTCCCTTGGTCCGTGAGTACCTCAGCTGGAGCACCGAATCGGCTAAGCACACAATCCAGGAATGCATACGCAGCTCCCTCACTAGTCTTATCAGGCAATGGAACCAATTCAATCCACTTGGAGAAGTGCTCCACCATCACCAACACGTACTTGTTGTGGCGCATGGTCAGTGGCAACGGCCCTGCGAAGTCAAGACTCTCCACCTGTAGCCCAATCCCATGATTGGAAGAGGGTGCAATTGTGGAGTAGGGGCGTTGAAAATGAAGCACGCACCCTGTCACACACCATGCACCTAGCCACAAATTGTTGCAACTCTGTGTGCATACCACGCCACCAATATTGCCCTGCAGTAGACTATGAGTGCGTCGACCCCAAAATGCCCCAACTCCTCATGGGCATGCCGCACTAACCGTGCCCGCTGTGTTGGGTGAGGCCAATCCTCACTCGACCATCCTCCCACTCGGGTGTGTCCCCTCCCACCTGAACCTCTTGGCTCGTTGTAGGATCTGATCCCCTCCTTGGCAGTCATAGTGGCTGCCGTGTCTCCACTGCGGAGGTAGTCCAACACAACTGAATCCTCATGTATATCTTTGGCGCCACCTTGCTCATTGCTGGCCTCAGGGGTCCTCAGACACTTGATCTACAGTCATCCCTGTTGTAGGTCTAACCTGGCCTTCCGCTGCCAAGATACACAGAAATGCAGATGCATGCCATTCCGGGCACCATCTCCTCGTCCGTCTCACCATGCCACCGAGCTCCAGTGTCATCCTGCTGGCTCGTGCATGGATTGCGACTCAACCCATCTGCATTTCGATTGACCAAACCCGGTCGATGCACCACCTGAAAGTCATACTCTTGAAGGATGAGTGCCCACCGTGCAAGCTTCCCCGTAAGCTTGTCTGACTCCATCAACCACTTGAGTGGTTGGTGATCCGTGACAAGGGTGAAGAGATTGCCGTATAGATAGCACCTGAAGTGTGCCACGGCCCACACTGCAGCTAAGCATTCTCCCTCATATGAGCTATACTTAGACTCTGCAGCATTGTTCGAGCGGCTAGCATAAGCCACTACGAACTCTCTTCCCTCATCATCCACCTGTGTGAGCACCGCTCCAAGCCCCAGCATGCTCCAATCTGTATGCAGCTGAAAAGGACGCCCCCTGATAGGTCGTCTCAAGATGGGCGCCGAGGTCAACCTCGCCTTGAGCTCTTGAAAAGCTTGTTCTTGCTCATCTTCCCACTGCCACTCCTGGTCCACCTTGGTCAGCTTGGTTAGAGCCTTTGCAATGGCACTAAATCCCTTAACAAACCGTCTGTAATAGTTTGCTAACCCCATGAAAGCTCGAACTCGGCTCACATCCGTGGGGCGTGGAACCTGTGCAATGGACTCTACCTTAGTCTGCTGTACCCCCAATCCTCCAGGATATATCATGTGACCCAGATACTCAATCTGGTTGTGGAAAAACTTGCACTTGCCCGGATGTAACTTCAATCCGTGCGTCCTCAAGCGCTCAAATACCCCTGAAGGTGTCTCTCATGCTCCTCCACCGTAGCACTAAAGATGATGATGTCATCTATGTAGCACCGAGCAAACTCCACCCCTGCTAGAATCCTGTCCATGACTCTTTGAAACTCAGCGGGAGCGTTTTTAAGCCCAAATGGTAAGAACCGCCACTGGTATAGGCAATCCTTCCCGTGCTCATTGATCCCCCAGAATGCCGTCTTTTGCTTATCCGCCTCCTTGATCGGCAACTGGTGATATCCGGATCGTAAATCCAACGTGCTAAAGACCTTGGAATGCCCAATGGCATCAAAGATCTCCTCTGGTGTCGGCATGGCATACCTATCGGACTTGGTCTGACGATTTACAGGCCGGTAATCACCGCACATACGTCTCTCCGTCCAATTGCCATAGACATCCTTCTTAGCTGGCATCACTGTGGCTGAAGCATACTCTCCCAGAGAGCTCCACCAAACCTGCCTCCCAGAGATCTTGAGTCCTCATCTGAATCAAAGACCTCTCCATGTCACTGTATCTATAGGGTCTCCGAAAGATTGGCGTGTCAGTGGCCAACTCAATACGGATCTCTTGACCCTTCAGTGCTCCCAAGTCCTTCAAACTGAGGCAAAGCAATTCCTGTAAGCCCTCAGGAACCGCCGTATACGTCGTCTCTCTCCTCCGGTGACAATGGGTCCAATGTCAGGCTCCCAATTGTCCTCCGTAACTGCAACCTTAAGTCCAGTGGGCTTAGAGGTAGAGGACGCGTCCCGTGGTTGCTATGCTGCAACCTCTTGAGCAGTACTCCCTTCCTGCTCAGTCAATGACAAGGCCTCATCCTGCCCCATCATCTCATCATTGAGACCTCCTCATCCCGAGAAGAATCCCCAACCTCATCCATCACAGCTGCCTTGGCTGCCAACTCCCTTTGAACCTCGAGCACCTCCCACGTGTGCCATGGATGTCTACACCCGTGGTCCTCACCGGCTCGCCCCCACTCGCTGCCTGTACCGTCTCGGTAGGCAGAGAGACCATCAAGGGAAGTGCACTCGCACTCTACGTTGCTCAGCCATAGCCAAGCTGATAATCCAGGTCAAGCAATTGAGATCCATTGCTTGCCCAACACCTGACGACGTGATGCCTCAGAAAGAGAAGGCACCGCCGTGGTCCCAGTGGAAAACCCATAGCCCGCTCTCGCTCGTCGGCATTAGGCTCCACTAACTGCAACTGAGCATCCCAAGGAGGCCAGGTCCACCATCCCGAAAAGCATGGGATCCTGGGAAGCTGAGCAGTGTAGGTAATGCTGCTCGTGGTTGACCCACCTGTTGACCACTGCCAAAGGCGAACGGTCATCGTGTCTCACACGTTGAGACTGCCTCCCTGTGTCCAAAATGCCATCCACGGTGAGGTGTGCTGGCCGCTGCACCCCATCAAATGCACGCTTGAGCAGTGCGGGTGGCATCAAGTTAGTCCACCATAGCCGTGGACGATGAGCCCGTGACCCCACTGCAGCTGCATCCAGCAACACTGCTGACCCAAGCCACGACCGGACTTGATGCACACTGGCCATCACCCTGGCCCGAGAATCACCCATCAGTGGCACATTCTCCAAGATGTATGCCGGAGATACAGCTTGATGAAGCTGCAAGTGGCGCAAAATCCGCACCATCTCCCAAAACAGACCCGTCCTCGAGTCTCGCAATCCATTGCCATGCCCGGCTGATGAATGCCCTTGGCAGGGCCAACCTGCCACTACCAGATCAATGGAGCCAACCCGCTCCAAATCCTGCGCCCCCAGCAACGAATGTCTGCTGGCAAGGCTGTTGTATCCACGAACTGCAGACACTGGCAACAATCAGGGTACTGCTGCACCAATCTGAGCAACATGGCGCAGTGAGACGCGTCGTGCAGTCTCATCCCTCTCCACATACAGGTAACGTCGAACTCGTACACCTGCCTGCAGCACTGCAGCCAATCCAGTGCTGATCCCGCCAAACAAGTCCAGAAGGCATATGCCTTCATCCGGCACTGCCACACAAGATGTGGTGTCCAATGGCGACAACTGAGGTGGTCCTGGTGCAATACCCGCACTCTCCTCCTCTCCTGACGGTACAAAAGCCTACCCAGGCTTGTTGCACCCGTCATCAGCAACCTGCTGCAAATCCTTGCTCGTACCCCACAATGGAGTGTGAGCAACCATGGCAGGCAACTCCGCCATACCATGCATGTCATCCTGCTCTGCTGGAGGTGGCACATCCTCTGCATGGGCATTGCCTTCCAGCAACTCTCCAGGCCAACTAACTGCAGCTGTAAAGGCGGCTAGTGTTGGCATCTTGCCCCGCTGGGCAGCCGCAATACCCCCAATGAATGTCACAGGGAGCTGTGCACGGCGACCATCCCCTGACTGCCATCCAGGCTGTAGGATGCTGACTCCTCCCAAAAGTCCAGGGTGAAGCCCATGGGGTATAACACTGCCCCACCAACGAGGACATCGTAAGAGACCGCGTCTGTCACAAATGGCTTACTGAGCCATCTATAGGATGATCCGGCTGCAGTCTAATGCCAACTGATGCCGTGTCATGCCCGAGCCTGCTCTGATCCTCCCAGAGATGTCTGTATCTGGAAAGGACAAGGCTCCATATCCGCTCCATGAGGCCCAAACCTGCAATAGCAGCTCTGCCCAACATCAGTGGCTGAGCTCCCGAGTCCAACAAGACCCGCAGTGGCCGGTACTTCTTGCCTGCCGGTCCACTCAAAGTGAAAATGCCATCCTGGTTGTCTAACAAGACAACTCCAGGTGTCACCATGGCGCGCTCAAAGGCTGGCCTAGCTGGCAGCTCCGTCAACTGGCAGCTGCAGCTTGCCATGGCGCAGCCGTGGCAGTCTTGACCCTCAAATCCGAGGATCCCTCTGCCACTACACCTTCCACTAACTCCGCAGAAGATGAAGTGACCTCCCCACTCTCACAGAGTGTTGCTGCTAGTCTGAACACTGCAGCTGGTCTTACCCCGGCGTCGCAATCATGGTTGCCGAGAACAGTGGGGCTTGACACACAGAGGTGGCTGCCCCAACAACACACCGGCTGCACTAGCCTTAGCAGGTGTCAGTGCTGCACGTGTAGCTCTCCCCAATGGCATAGTAACCTCCGCCTCGGTAACAGTCGGGCGAGAACTAGGTGCCATGGATGGCGTCGACACTGTCTCCGCCAAGTGTGAATGACTGAGGAAGCCTCGCCTGACGGCTTGCCTCCCCACGTTGTGGATCCAATTCCACCTCTGCACCTCGTGGCTCAGGAACTCGTGCTGCTCCTCGAGTCACGGCTGCAGCAGACTCCACCTGCTCTAGTGGTAGTGCTGCTCCGCACATGAATCCCATGCCTCCCATATCTCCTCCCTCAGGAGCAGGAGGTGGACCATCCCGCCTGGGAGCCGGTACCGCCTGAGCTATAGCCATGGCAGCGAGCCTCTGCTCTAGCTGCTGAAGCCGTTGGCCATGCCTTGGTCAACACCCTGACCTCCGCGTCCTTGGCCATGTGGAGCTTGCCCTTGGCCTGCACCTCGTGCCCGACCACCTCGTCCTCTTTGGGCTGGTCCACCTCGCCCCCGGCCACCATTGTTCCCTTGGAACTGGCCTGGGCGCAACTCAGGATGCAAGTCATAACACTGGGCATCTCCATGCCCATACTTGCCACAATGCCCACACTGCAACTGTGCAGGCTGTGCTTGTGCCGGCCTTTGCCACTCTCTGGGCAATCTCTCTTGACATGGGGTCCTCCACATGTCCAACATCACCCCTGGTTGCTGTTGGCCTGCAAAAGATGCCACGGGCCTCTGCACCTGAGCCCCTGTAAGCTCCATGGAACTTGGGCTGGGCAACCTTGCCCCCCTGACCACGCTGTTGGGCAGTCCCTTGTGCCTGTGGCTGACAGCTCTGCCCGTGCAGGCATGTCCTTGCCAAATCCAATTGTAACAACTCGCTCCTCCACCATGTTGAGCTCAATCCGCTCAGCCAGCAGAAAACAATCTGCTAATGTGGGTTGGGCTGCTTGTAACAAGGTTGCATCTCGCACCCTTCTCTTGAGCTCCTTGTCCAGAATTCCATACCAAAACTGGATTGCCTGAGCTTCAGTAACCCCTTGGGTCACACTTATCAAGCGCTCATACGAGTGTACGCCTCTCGCAGGCTCTCACTGGGTTTGCGCTGGAAGTCTTGCAAACTTCGCAGCTTCTCTGTCCGTACACCTTGGTAGTTCCTCCGCAACTCCTGGAAGAACTCCACCACCGGGTTGAATCTAGGACATGTGTTGTAGTCGTGGCAGGAGGAGTAGTAGCACCTTTTGAACTGGTACCACCTACAGAAGTACCAGCACTACTTGCTCCACTACTAGTGCGGCAGTGGGAGCTATTGGTACTGATGCAGCTACTGGTCGCGTCGTGCCTCGAGTAATGGAGACGTAGTCAGTGACCAATACATCCTCCACTCCTCAATCTCTGCTTTATGTCCCGCCTGAACTCGTGGTAATCGTCCATAGGCGGGCCTTCAAATGCTGGAACAGTCCCTTCCACGCCATGAATGGGGTGAATAGTTGTGGATTGCGCATCTGCTGCAAATCACACCAGCTGTCAACTCCTGGATAAAGTCATCCAACTCGATTGTGCCCACAGCTCCAGAGTACCTACGACCCCTTGGTAGCTCCATACATCTCCTCCATGTCGTCCCACAACAATGGCGAATGAAAGTGCACACTGTGATGAAGCCTCCGAGTCTGTGTCTGACTCTACAGTAATTGAGGGTGCGGTGAAGGTGGCTGAACCGAATACCTCGTCTTGTGAACCCACTCTCATACTGCCTGTAGCCGTACTCCCCTAAAACCCTTGGGTAACTCCGTAATGACACTCACAATGTGCACCTCCTCCACGTGACAATATAAGGCTCTAGTACTAATCTAATAGTGACACGGGTGGGCACCTTGCAGTCAAGGGTCATATCCCAATGGCTCAGGGCACCTGCACCTGCATCCACCGCAAAGAACTCCTATGGTTGGCTGTGTTAGAGGACTGTAGGGGACTTAGACACTTATACGGGATCTGTAGGGTACCCTTAATTTTGCACAGACTGAGACAAACAGGAACCTTAGGGGTGACAGCAGCGCACTGTAGAGGGGGTTTACACTCACAGTCACAGCGCCAACACAGTCACAGTCACAGACATTCACAGTCACAGTCGTCACAGTCACAGCCCACACAGTCACAGTCGTCACAGCAGACACAGCCCACACAGCCAGTCACAGACATCACAGCCCGACACAGCCAAACACAGCTTGACACAGCTGTCACGATAATAGGGAACGAAGAGTAGGACAGGGAACGACTGTGGGGAACAACACCTGTGAAGGGAACATGTTAGTTCACAGACGACGGTTAGAGAGGGAAACGGTTAGAACCGCGGATAGGAGGATAAAGGGAAAACGGGGAATGATGAGGGGATCATTATTCGGGAGGACTTCGGAGTCAGGCGGGAGCGGAGATCGGAGAGCACGATGAAGGAGAAAAAGAGGATTAGTAGATGCTTGTTATATGCAAAGCTGTAGTGATATTGTAGCAGATAGAGACATAATGGCTTCGGCCTGATACCTGATAAATCATAATCTGATACTTATACGATACAATCACACTGTGTAGAGAGATCTGAGTGAAGCTGTGGATTGAATGGATGAGTGAAGGAAACCGATAGATTGATGAAGCAAACTGATACTTAATTATCAATGGTAAGGTAGCTAAGATGAATGCGGAAAAGGAAACAAATAGGAACACCCCCATGATACACTAGCTGTAGGTCATGACTGATTGTTCTGCGCGGGCTGAGTACTTAGAGATTTCCAACTCTTCTATCTTGGAGTTTCCGCCTCGGATAGCGAAGGGATGGGTGAGTAAAAGCCGCGCGACATTTGGCGACCATACTGGGGACCTGGGACATGAACAACCAGATGTGACAGGCATCTGGTGGGATCATGGTGGTTGGACCATTAAAGAATTTGAAGTGAATCAAATTCCCTGTGGAACGAAGAAAGAAAGGTGAATGTTTATATCATATGCATGAAGAGCTTGTACTGAAAGAATTGGATTCCAAAGGATATTTTGTGGATCAAACTCACACCAAGAACAGCTTTTCAGACTTGTTTGCCATATGGTTATATGGTAACGGAGACTTCAAGTATAGCCAAGGGTGCATTGAAGCTTGAAAGAAACCCAGGCATATACGAGAGATATTACAGAAGAGAGTTTTGGTTATTGCCACATTAAAAGAAATGAAAGACATGGGACATGAGTGATGAAAGAGAAGCTAGACGACAGAGATATTCATCAAAAAGAGAAAGCTATCTGAAAGCTAATTATCCATATCTTTGGGAGAGAGGAATAGACATAGGGGAATCATCTGGACCTCTCACACCATCAAGATCAAAAAGTGCATCACCTATACCGGAAGAACTAGAGTTGGATGCCACTCCTTCTGTTTCTTTGCAAGAAAGATTAAGGGAATTGGTACAGGAAGAAGATCAATCACGAGGTGAAAGATCTGAGGTACATCCTTGGATAAAAGACTTGACAGAAATCTTTGATAAGAGTTGGCATGGAACACCAAAAGCAGGAACTCCAGTTTCTGAAGCAGAAGATGAAGAAGGAGAGAGGATGTGGCAGAGCCAACGGAGAGTTCAGACTCTCCAACACCATTACAGTTGAGTTACATGAGTGAAGAAGAAACCCAAGGGCAGAACTTGGAGGATGAAAACAGAGAGAAGAAATTGAAGAGGAAGAATATGAAGAAGTAGACCCAACAGCTGAGGTTGAGACTACAACCAGGACATCCCAACCCGTTGGACCTGGATCAAGTGGAGCACTTGGATCACAGGCCAACGAAGGTGTCGGCTCAGGGGGATCAGGCGGGCTGCCTGGATCTGGCTCTGGGGGGACAGGGAGTGTGGGAAGTAGTGCAACTGAAGCTGGGAATACTGTGAATATCGTGGGGCCAGAAGCAGGGAGTGCTCAAGGGCCACCACTTGGTGGAAGATCCACCACAAAACAACAGGTCCAGAAGGACCAGCACCAGCAAGGGTGCCAGCACCTGTCAGTGGGCAGAAGGTAGGGCCACAGATGGCGTTACAACCAACACGGGCAAAACCACCCTTTCCAATATATTCAGGAAAAGGGGATCCCGATGTACACATTAGCCAATTTGAGCACATGTGTATAGTGAACAATGAGAATGGCGATGATGCCAAGATGAGACTGTTTCCTTGTTCACTTATCAAGAAAGCAAGTGAATGGTATGCAAGATTCCCTGATAATCATTTCCTAACCTGGAATGGCTTGAATACAGCATTTCGAAATAGGTTCAGGACAAGTAAAACTGAGGATGAAGTGTATGGAAGTTTACAACAGCTGAAGCAGAAGAAGCATGAAACTGTTGAAGAGTATATGGAGAAGATGGAATTGATGATGAAAAAGCTGGCTGCAGTACCAGCACCCGGTTTACAGAAGACTTGGTTTGTGAGTGGACTAAGACCAGAGTTGCAAAAAAAGTGGATATGTTACCCCATAATACAGTGGAGGAGGCATTTGAAACTGCAAACAGAATTGAGCAATTGGGAATGCTCAGGAGAGAGAAAAAGAAGATGAGGACTCTGAGATGAGTCAGATGAAGAAGAAGAGCAAGAACTAAAAAGAAAGAGTAGAGAAAGGAAAAGTTGAAGAGGGATAACTATGAGAAAAGATTGGAAGAAATCTTGAAGAAGTATGCCACAGAGGCTGCAACACATTGGAGGAAGGGTGTATGGTGTGCAAAGTGCCAGAATGAAGGCCATACCACCACAGAATGCCACATGAAGGAGAAACACTGTACTATCTGTAAAATGGATAACCATTCTACTGAGAATTGTTACTACAACAGAAGGACAGCTGCAAGAGAACCTAGGCAAGTAAGGGTGCATCAGGTGCAGCCCCAGCCAAGAAGAAACAATGATCAGGACCACTATGGTAGGTCTGGTGGTTATAACAATGGCATGGAAGGGAGAGGTAATTCAGAGGGAATTACCAAGGAAATTCCAGAGGCAACTATCAGGGTAATCCAAGGGGGAATTACCAGCCCGGGAATCAGGATTATAGAAATAATCCAAGAACAGACCAAGGGCGAGGACCCAATGGTGAAGAGCTATGTTACTATTGTAATCAGCCAGGACATCGCAAGGCAGCCTGTTCATTCTGATAAGACACCAGAATGAGATGAGAGCTCCTGTGAATGAGGGCCCAGTGGTGGCAGCTCACATGGTTAGGCCATGTGTTGTACCAGAAGTAAGTACAATGATAGTAACAAGAAGTAAAGCCAAACTAATACCTCCAGTAGAAGAGGAAGAAGATGAGACTGGAAGTGGCAATGATATGCCTGAAGATGAAGAGACTTGGAAAGATGAGAAGGAACTGCACAAGGAAGTGGCAGATACTATAAGGGAAATGCAAAAGAGTACTATTTCCTGTGGCAGATTCCTCTGATTCGGATGGAGAAAAAGAGGGGAGTGAGGAAGAAAGGAAAAAGAAGATGCAGACATGCAAAGTAATGAAGAGACTTTGGCTGAAGTAATATGTCAGACCAAAGCAGAAATTACCATTGGACAGCTATTAGCTGTGGCACCTTATTGTAGGCACAGGCTGTATCAGGCAATCAATCGAATTGCCCAAGAGACAGGAAACACAGACCTGAACAGCAAGGTGACCAGTTATAATGTGAAGCCGGAAGGGCGAGAACCAGTCATGGACTTTGATGATTCTATGCCAGTAATCCAATTGAGAATTGGAAGCACAGAACTAACTGATGTACTGATAGATGGTGGTTCTGGAGTAAATATCATGACAGACCAATTAAGGAAGAAGCTTGGTCTAAGTAACATGAAACCAGCCCCATTTACAGTAACAATGGCAGATCAAAGAAGTGTACAGCCATTTGGGATTAATAAGAGGAGTTAAGATACAGATACAGAAAATGATCTTTATGATCACAGTAACTGTATTAAAAATGGATGAAGTCATGGAGGCTTACTCCTTATTATTGGGACGTCCGTGGCTGAAACAGGCCAGGGTATTCCATGACTGGAATTCTCAGTTACTAACTGTGCATAATGGGATGCACGAGATACAAATTACCACAAAGAAATCTAGTAGATTACCTGCTACAAGAAGACCTCGAGGAGTCAGAGAGTATGACTGGAGGGGAGGACTGGATGAGGAGCAGGAAGCTACCCTATTTGCTGCACACCCAGAGTGGGAGCAGGTTGCAGAGATGCGGCTGGAAAGCCTAAGTTGTTTGAGAGGTATCTGCTGTGGTGTAGTGACAGCAACACCAATTGAAGAGGAAACCAGCAGTTACCCATCACATTTCTATGAAGAAAAGAAGGAGAAATAGAAATCCTAGAAGAACCAGCCACTGTGAGCTTACAGGATGAAGTGGTGACTGGTTGGACAATCACAGCTGATGAGCAGGTGAGAGAAGTAAATGTGGGAACTCAGGAGGAACCGAGGATGGTGAAAGTAGGAGCTGATTTGGAGCCGGAATTCTTCGAAGAAGCTAAAAGCTTGTTCATCAAATACAGAGATGTATTTGCTTGGAGCTATGAGGATCTAAAAGGGATACCACCTGAAGTCTGTCAGCATAAAATTGAACTGGAACCAGGGTCAGTACCAATCAAGCAGGCGAGGTATAGAATGAATCCCAACTACGCACAGAAGGTTGGAGAAGAGATAAAGAAGTTGGCTGAGGCTAAGTTTATATACCCAATAGAGTATACAACTTGGTTGTCACCATTGTTATAGTTCCCAAGAAGAATGGCAAACTAAGAGTATGTGTGAACTATAAGAAGCTGAATGCTTGTACGAAGAAAGATCCTTTCCCTTTGCCATTCACAGAAGCAGTATTAGACACTGTGGCAGGCCATGAGATGTACTCATTCATGGATGGCTTCAGTGGTTATAATCAAGTGCAAGTGGCAGAAGAAGACCAAGGGAAAACAGCTTTCATCACAGACTGGGGGGCTTATGCATACAAAGTCATGCCCTTTGGACTTTGTAATGCACCAGCGACCTTTCAGAGAGTGATAAGTGAATCTTTTCATGAGTATCTGGATGATTTCATGCAGGTGTTTTTGGATGATTTCAGTGTGTACAGCTCTAAGAATGAGCACTTGCATAAATTGGAGTTATGCCTGGCCAGATGCAGGATGAGAGGTCTGGGCTTGAATCCAGAGAAGTGTACTTTCTGTGTGAACTCAGGGGTGCTTCTGGGACACATTGTGTGTAAGAAGGGACTCCTTGTGGATCCCAGGAAGACAGAGTCCATTAAAGCCTCTCCACCACCAGTGAATGTTAAGAGTTTAAGGAGATTCCTTGGGCAAACCAGTTATTACAGAAGATTTGTCAAAAGGTATGCACAAATAGCAGCACCATTGAGCAAGCTTCTGAAGAAAGATGCAGTGTTTGCATGGACAGCTGAATGTCAACAGGCGTTTGAGGAACTTACACTGTCAGTAACAACTACACCTGTGCTGATTAACCCTCACTGGCATGTAGTATTTCATGTTCACTGCGATGCATCAGGAGAAGCGTTGGGAGCGGTGTTAGCCCAGAATGTTACAGGGAATATAGATTCACCTGTGTATGCTAGCCGGTTGATGAACAGTGCTGAGAGGAACTATAGCACAACGGAAAGAGAAGCATTGGCAATGATCTATGCAGTGAAGAAATTCAGGCATTACCTATTGGGAAGAAAGTTTATGTTTTATGTGGATCACCAGGCTCTGATATATCTGGTGAACAAACCTTTGATAAGTGGAAGGATAGCGAGGTGGTTAATAATCTTGCATGAGTTTGAGTTCGAGGTTATTTACAAGCCTGGCCGTTTGCATCTTGTGGCAGATCATTTGTCACGACTAACAACAGGAGAGGCCGCCACAGGAGTGGACGATCAGTTACCTGATGCGAGTTTATTTGTAATGGAGGTGCAAGGAAGTGCAGATGAATGGTTAGATTGGCAGTGGCCAATCAGATACTACCTTGCTCATGGTCAGTGCCCACCTAGTTATGGTAAGGAGCAGAGGAAGAGAATCGCTATCAAAGCTTTACCTTATACTATGGTAGGAAGCAGAATGTATAAGTTAGGACCTGATGGAGTACTAAAACGATGCTTGTACCACCATGAAGTAAATAAAGTCTTGGGAAGTTCATAAAGGAGTGGCTGGAGGTCATTTTGGAGAAGAGACTACCAGTAGAAAGATACTACTCGCAGGATACTGGTGGCCTACTTTGTTCAAAGATGTACATGAGTATTGTCAGAAGTGTGATGAATGTCAGGCTAGGAGGACCTTTGCAGAGATCTGGAAGAATGGCCTTGCATCCTACAATGCCTACGGAACCATTTCAGAAATGGGGACTAGACTTTGTTGGACCAATTAATCCACCATCCAAGAATACACGAAACAGGTACATAATTACAGCCACTGATTATACTACAAAGTGGGTGGAAGCTAAAGCTTTGAGGGACAACACAGCCAAGTCCACAGCAAGGTTCCTGTACGAGAACATACTTACACGATTTGGATGTCCCTTAGAATTTATCAGTGATCAAGGAAGTCACTTCATGAATGAGACCATTGAGTTATTGACTAAAGAGTTTATGATTGTGCATAGAAAGAGTACAACATATTACCCACAGGGTAATGGACAGCAGAGGCTACCAACAAAATACTATGTACTATCTTGGCTAAGATAGTCAATGCAAACAGAACGGATTGGGATACAAAGCTGCTGACAGCTTTGTGGTCATACAGGACTTCATATAAAGTCACCACAAAGTATACACCATTCCAATTAGTTTATGGTATGGAAGCCTTACTTCCAGTGGATTCCTGTTACCTACCATGAGAACGGAGTGGGGAAAAAGAATGGAATTGCAAGACTCCATCAAGGTCAGGAAACATGAATTATACCATGTGGAAGAAGTACGTGCTGATGCAGCTGATAATATGACCAGAATTCAGATGAAGCGAAAGGAACAGTTTGATGAAGGCAAGTTAAAGACTTTTAAGACGGGGGATTTGGTTCTATGGTTGCAGAAGAAAGGAAAGATTCAAGCTTCTAAGCTTAAATCACCATGGAAAGGACCTTATGTCATACAAAAGATGTATGATAACAACACAGCCATGTTACAAACCATTAACAAAGAAATGCTGGGAAGAGTCAATGCAAATAAGTTGAAGGGGTACAGTGGTATCCATGACAAACCCCTGCAGCATGATTTGCATGTTGAACCGCAAGAGCAGTCACGGGCTGCACCAGTGTTACGAACGGAGTATGGAACACTTGTCGCTAGGCCCAGTATATATGACCGGGGTGGGCAAAACAAACGTGACACAGCCTATCACAGCCCATCAAGGCGGCGCACACAGCCTCCACAGCCCATCACGACGTGCACACAGCCATCCACACCCCAGCAAGCGCAACACAGCCTATCACAACCTACCGCAGCGTGTCACAGCCTATCACAGCTTACCACAGTGTGCAACACAGCCTATCACAGCGTAACACAGTATGACACAGCCTGTCACACAGCTCAACACAGCCTACTAAAGTTACACGATCCATAGAATCAGTGACAAGTGGACACATAAAAACTTCAGGAAAATGGCTGAAGGAAGAAGAAACGGAAATTAATTTAAAAATAGACACGTGGAGGTCAGGGTGCGACACACAGCAGAGAATGAAGTGCAAGGACAGGTGTCAAAAAGAAAGAGGACAAGAACGGCCGTCAAAAGGGATGAAAGGCGGGCCCATTAATGAATACGGAAAAAGGGAAACAGAACGAACGGCAAGTACAGAAAAACTGAATTCATGTCGCATGTGTGATCCTAGTGGACTATCCAACAGGGAAAGTCCACTAAAGAAGATAAAAGTTAAAATCCAGTCACAGCGGATACAGCCAATAGAAAACCAGAGAAATGATCAAGAAAATGGAGGGAAATTAAGCGCAAGAGGCGGCGTCGTTCTGAGTAACGGGCGTCTCGACAGGACAGGCCATAAATGCTATAACTTGGAAACTATGGAGGAACTAACAGACTATACGCTCGCAATATTACTTACGCAATGGCAGAGACACGAAACGAAAAGAGCAGAGCTTTTCTCTTGAACAATGCTTGCAAGCCCCGCAGGCTTACAAGAGATTACCCATAGCTTTCTGCGGCAACCATACGTTTCTGCTTTGTGCACTACAGGCATTCCTGCAGTTGTTACAGCCAAAGCAGTTCTGTGAGTCTAAGATGAAGAGAGTGAGAGGAATGGAGGAAATCAGGGTGAAGAGCACCACAATTCTGCAGAAACAAACGATGGCTACCCCACAGGCGATAAAGATACTGAAGGAGCTGAGATTGGAAGGATTGCAAAGCATGGATTGGACACTACACCATAGACAGTACATGTTACAATTTTTGCAGAACTTTGAGCCAAAGACAGGAACAACAACGGTGAAGGGAGTTGAATTAATGATTACTCCCCTATACCTCCAGCAATTGTTTCGATTGCCAGCAGGTCATGTGTATGTGGAGGAACACAGGGAAAGACTGCAAATAGGGGATTTATTCCAAGAAGGGAGTTTCTTTAAAACTCAGGGTTATGCTTGTACCAAAGCTGTGTACCCAGGGTTAAAAGACATAGGCCAAGTATTGAACGTTCTGATTGCCCTGAAACAGAACCAACAATATTTGAGCAGATCCTTCACAGAGGAAATCCTCAAAGGCTTGAAGGGACAAGAGGTACCATGGGCGGACATAATGTACAACGCACTGGTAGAGGAGATGAAAAGATTACAAGGTACTACCGCAAAATCTCCTATCATAGTGTCTGGCCCAATCATTGCTCAAATAATCCTTAGTTCTGGCATACTTAATGCACAAGAAAGGAAGGAAATGGGAGTGTTTGAGCCAGAAACAACTGCAATGGAAGAGCAAGGCTCTTCACACAGTGAGGGTGGACTAGCAGCACAACCCGAGACTAAGAGGCAGAGAAGGGGAAAGACTGTAGTGGCGGATCCACTGGCTTCACGGATTCCGCATGATAATGTTTCCCAAGCTCATGACCAGGAAGGGGCACAGCAGCACAAAAGAATGTTATTACTGGAAGCAGGACCTTCAGAGAGGGAGGAAGAAGTTACTTCTGCATCACAACCAACACAGCCACTTGAACGACTTGTCACAAGGTCACAAGTTATCCATGCAGCTCAACCCGAAATAATTGATTTGGAAAGTGAAGGGATAGATATTCCAACTACAGAACAGATAGTGGCAGAAATAGAGAAAGGGGACCTTCTCTATGAATATTCTGGTCTGGTCAAGCAGACAGAAATCCCAGAGGTGCAACAGTTGCCCAAGAGAAATCCTGAGGTACATATAATGCACACACCTGTGTCGGAGGTACCACAGGCGGAAGGCCATGACACTGTAGCACCGGTCATAAATGAAGTAGTTCAGGAAGAAAATCCGGTGGGACAATGGTCTGAATGGTTAGTGAGACATCATACTGTTGAAGATCAGGAGGAACAGCAGCAACCTCACCATGATGACCCTCAACAGGCAATGCTGATGAGTTCCATAGGCAGGACACTTAATTTGTTGGGGACTTATGTCAAAACCCATGTTCCAATTACCCAATTGACAGCCTTGAAAGAAGAACTCAGGAAGGAGTTTGAGGCTCGACTTGCCACTGAGTGTGCAAACAAGGTCGATGAAGAGGTCACTCTCAAGATGAAGCAGGACTTGGCCAATACAGAAATGGCTTTGCAATTGGCCAAGCAACAATTGATTGAGGCAGGCCTCGCGCAAGACCAGTTGCACGAAGCACATAAGCAACAGCTATACCAAATGCAGGTGCAGCATGAAAGCAAGTTGCAAGAACTGAATGCACTACATACGGAGTTGCAGACAGTGCATAACAGGATGGCGATACAATGCGCTACATTTACAACTATGCTTGACCAATCAACAAAAGAAATAAACAGTCAAGCGGAAAAATGTACGAAGGCAGAAGAAGAGAATGTGGAGCACATGAAGCTCATTGTCGATATGAAGAATACAATCTGTCGCAATGAAGATACTTTCAAGCAATACAGGCAGATGGAAGCTGAGAATGAGAAATACATCGTGGAGTTGCAACAAACCATCGTGGCCAATAGAAATGAAATCGCGGTCAGTAACAAGGCTTCGAAAGAAGCCAATAATCTACTTGCTGCCTATGCGCAATTGGTTGAGCCACAGGCGAAGCGCATGAAGGCTTTACAACAGCAGTTGGAATTGTATAAGCTAAGAGAGGAGCAAACTCTCAGGGGAACCACAAGCAGCTTGGTGGATAACAGCCTTATGCAGGTCTGGTTAGCACAAGGGCCAGTAGAAGGCAAAGCCCCACGGAAGCTCACCCAAAGCGAGATGAATGAGCTCAGACTGCAGGTGCAGAACATTGCCACAACTACTATAGACAATGTCTATAGTAGGATAGCAGAGTTACAAGAGGATGTAGACGGACTCCAGACTCAAGTGGAAGACCTCACTTCAAACATCGACCAAAGAGTCTATATCCCTCAGGAACAGCTAATGGCTTCTTATTTGCAAGCCAGAACTCTGGCTTTTCAGTCTTCACAGGAGGTGCAGGAGATGCCAATGGTACAGGAACCAGTACCACCACCACCACAACAGGTCAGTGTACCAGTAGCTGAACCTGTGGTTACTACAACCACACCACAGCCACCACAGCCGGAGGTATGGGGCAATGCAGCTTTTAACCCACCTAAAACTCCAGCTGCCAGGGAGTACAGTAGGGCTATGATTATGCCCTTCAACCAAATTCCCATCATGTTGGATTTGGCTTGGAAAGAATTTAGTCCTCCGCAGTCATTCGCACATTACTACCAAATCATGCGTATTTGGCTGCCAGTGGCAACCAGGACTAAAGTTCTTCCAAACAATCGACATATTGAAGATCATCACTTTGCACAATACTGGCACGAGGCAGGTACCATGTTGAGGGAATTGGTTGCTTTCCAGGTTGTACATGGACTCATTTATACCAAGACCAAGGAGATAGCAAGTATTGTCATGGGGTGCGGGCTATACTACGCTGCTTGTTTTCTGATACGTTACCACATAGAGCAACAAAAGATGCAAGCACGCTTTCAAAGTTACTCCAGTGGAGATCATTGGGTATTACCTTCGGTGCCACCTCATATGTACCTATATGACCCAAAAGTTATGATACAGAAGGATTCTCAAATTCGTTCATGGTTTCAAGCAGCCTGCAACAATTTGTCAACACAGAAATTCGGACTTGATGACATTTTCTATAAGGGACATATCGCATGGAAATACTTGCACGCTGCACCAGTAATTGGTACCCCACTCATCTGGACAGACAAGGAGCTCAGTGTCTACACCAATTTTGCTGTTCAACGGTTACACCAGGTTGTAAAATGCAAACTTCCAGACATGGTAGGACAGCATTGTATGCCCCAGATGATTCCACAAAAAGTTCGAAAATTAAAACACCTGAGAGGCGATGAGGATTCTGATACAACTGTTTCTTCACAAAATTCTTTTGACATGGGAGAAGACTATGCAATTCAGATGGAAGAGAAGAAACAAAGGGGATCTCCTATGCCGGAAAGATTACCTCGATATCAGCCTCCAGAAGGCCTCACTTATCCAGGTAGTGATCAACCATCTCCATCAACCAGAGACAGACCTCGGGCTCGTACACACAGCCCACCACGAAACTCTCAACGTCAACAAGGTGCTCACTCACAAAGGTTTGCTACTCGGAAACAGTAAACCGTGAGGACACGGCTTTTTGAGGGGGGAAGGGGTAATGTTAGAGGACTGTAGGGGACTTAGACACTTATACGGGATCTGTAGGGTACCCTTAATTTTTGCACAGACTGAGACAAACAGGAACCTTAGGGGTGACAGCAGCGCACTGTAGAGGGGGGTTACATAGCCCACACAGCCGTCACAGACGACACAGCAGTCACAGCCCACACCTCTCAACACAGCCCGACACAGCAGCCCACAGCACATCCCACACAGCCAACACACCCCCCACACAGCCCCACCCCATCGCACGCCACAACACAGCCCTCACAGTCGTCACAGACACACAGCCCACACAGCCATTCACAGCCTCGCAACCACCCAGCCACACACCCCCACAGCCACACAGCCCCACCCACAGCCACACAGCCAGCACAGTCACACAGCCCACACACCAACACACAGCCAGTCACCGCTTGACACAGCTGTCACGATAATAGGGAACGAAGAGTAGGACAGGGAACGACTGTGGGGAACAACACCAGTGAAGGAACATGTTAGTTCACATACGACGGTTAGAGAGGGAAACGGTTAGAACCGCGGATAGGAGGATAAAGGGAGAACGGGGAATGATGAGGGGATCATTATTCGGGGAGGACTTCGGAGACAGGCGGGAGCGGAGATCGAGAGCACGATGAAGGAGAAAAGAGGATTAGTAGATGCTTGTTATATGCAAAGCTGTAGTGATATTGGAGAGAGAATAGAGACATAATGGCTTCGGCCTGATACCTGATAAATCATAATCTGATACTTATACGATACAATCACACTGTGTAGAGAGATCTGAGTGAAGCTGTGGATTGAATGGAGGAGTTAAGGAAACCGATAAATTGATGAAGCAAACTGATACTTAATTATCAATGGTAAGGTAGCTAAGATGAATGCCGAAAAGGAAACAAATAGGAAACACCCCCATGATACACTAGCTGTAGGTCATGACTGATTGTTCTGCGCGCGGCTGAGTACTTAGAGATTTCCAACTCTTCTATCTTGGAGTTTCCGCCTCGGATAGCGAAGGGATGGGTGAGTAAAAGCCGCGCGACAGCTGGTCATCAACCCAAAAGAGAGAATCACCATAGAAGAAACACTGGTGGCTTGTTGCTGGTCATCACTGCCAAGCCTCATGCACCGACAGCATACTCTAGGATTGAACTGGTGATCAATCCGGCTAATCCCTATGAAAGCAGCGCCCCACCTAAACCACATGGCGCATGTCAAGCATGCAGGTGTTGGGGGGATCCAACACAAGAATCAAAACATCAACACCCGCGCACCCAAATCCAGCTGCAATGCTGATCCTGCAAATTAGCCCAGCCCAAAACCCCGGACTGACTGCCTCCACCAATAGAGGCTTGGCACTACAAGTCAATGTAATGAAAATAGTACAGAGATGGTGAGTGTAAGAATAGAACCGCGACCAAGCAAGATCTAATCCTGATCTATGCTATCAACTGGCCAGACCTTCTCTCAAAGTGCCTCGCTCTGCATGAATAGTCCGGTGTAGGAGGTATATTTATGTCCAGAAACCTGCCACTACCTTGTCCAAGCTACAGTACTCGCTCTAACCAACCCTCCTCCTCTTTCTGCCAGGTAGAGACAAAGCAATACTCCCCTTCTCTCCCGCTCACTGAACACTAAAGAAAACAAAGGTAGGGTCTGATAGTCTCTCAACTCGAAAGCTTTGAGACGGTTGCGGGTGTCCTCATTGCGAATGACTGCATCTCCTTCACGCACAACAAACATGTCATTGCTGATGAACCCCCGCTCGTGGTTGCCCTGTGTAGAGCGTATCCGGCTGCAACCATGTCTGACTGCACAAACCTGTGTAGCTCCTGCTCCTCTGCTCCAGTACACCACGGCCTTGTGGCTAAACACCTTGGTCCCCGGGGCTGTCTTTGGCTGTGTTCCAAGCCTAGCTTTCACCCACTTTGGTATTTCACCTACAGTTGCAGAACTGCTGGCTCCAACAGAGTTCTGACTGTCCAAGGCGATATTGAGGCCCTCAATGCCAACTACAGCAGTCTGTTGTCTACTGCTAATGCCTGACTCCCAGTATGCAATCAACTCGTCCAACTGTTCTCCACTCAAATCAGTCTGAGTTCCTTGGGAAACATAAATTTTGTCCCCTTGTGTGCACAGACTAAGAGAAGAGACCTGCCCTTCAATTACGTCCTCATTTCCCCCAGCCATGCAAGGAGTACATCCACCAATTTGTCTCTCATATAGACCAACACAGGTTCTAGAAACAGAATTGTGGATCTTTCATGGCACACTCAACACTCTAAAAATTCCATAGATTTTTAGCAGAGTCCCCAAACAGAAACCAGGTTTAGATAGGTAGATTTCCCCTTTCTGCAGCTGTCCCCCCAAAAACTGGGTCAAACAGAGTCCTTTTGACAAAGATATGATGAATTTGGCTCCAAATCATTCAAATTAGATTTAAAAAAAAGGTTTTTTTTTTTTTTTTTTAAAGGTTTTCAAGTTTAAAAATTCAAAGTTACACCCAAAATATCTGGTAACTGGTTCCCGTTCCCTAAGTTCTATATGGCATCCTAGGTTCCCTGGCCACGTGCTTGCTGTTCCCCTCCATTTCATTTGAGTTCAACAGCTCACCATGCTTTGGAATCCCAACCGTCTTCTACCACAAACCGTGGTGACGATGGAGGTCGTGAAGCGATTCTTCACAACAAGATTGACCGTGGATATTGGAGAGGTGGTCTGCCTGGGATCACCATGAAATTGCACAGATCGGGAATATCTGTCTTCATCAGCACTATAGTGCCAGGGCACATAAACCAGATTGTAGGAACAGCCAGAGGAAATGCAGGTTATGCCAGCGTCATCCAGACCATCCCTGCATCTTGGATATGAATCCTCCAGCAGGGGCCGTTGCCTCCATTGCCCGACACTTGGGTTACATGCTCAGCCAGACCTTCAAAAATCTGGCCCAAAATTCACTGGCTGCTCGGACACTGGCATGACCAAACCTCTTTAACTCCAATCAGCCTGCTACTGAATTACGATCCCCACCACCAAGCAAAATCTATCCCAATGCCCAGTTGAGCTGCCAGTCTCGCATTCACTTTCCCCACCAAGGCAGCTGCAGTACACTGACTGTCTTAGCTCCCTCCATGACAACCTCCCGCATTTGGGCAAGTTCAGCTTCAAGGACCTCCCAGCGACTTAGCAGCTGCTTCAGGTCATGGTCCTAGCTAGCGCATGCTGGGCTGCAACCAGTTGCAGGTCCTTATCATGTAGAAACCCCTTCACTGCTCTCTTTCCATCTCCTGACGCCATGCTCCATCCTCCAGCCACTTCACTTGTTTCAGGCACCCAGGTCCCTATGGGCAGGTCACATGCTCCTGTGCCAGCCAGAACAGTGACATTCGACCCCTTCGTCTTCAGGAACAAGCTGGTAGCTTCCTTGATGTCATCAGTTCCTAGACACTTAAACGGCAGTATGGTCGCCACCTCTGATTGAGGCAGTAGTGGTGACGAAAGGAGAAGGGAACACAGGGAAAAAGCGAGGAAAAATAAAGGCGGAGAACTGCTCATGTCAAAAGGTCAAAGCCAAAGAGGTCGAAACATTGTGCGAAGGGGGACTGTGTTTCTGCTGCCCTCTCCCACTTCAGCGCAACATTCAGCGTCCAGAGAGTGAAGTCCCTCTTTAAGGTAGACCTCCACGGTAAAGAAGATGAAATGCCCGCCACTTTCTATCAGCTTTCTGTCTTCGCATATGACTCCTATCCCAAAGTGCAGGCCTGTCGTGCGGACCTCAATCCAGACCAGCTTCCATTCGATCCACTCGCTTCCACCACATAGCTGAAGTCATCCAGTTCGAGCTGCATATCAACAGCCTGAACGGGCTGTTCCCCTGCTGTAGAGATACTCGAGCGACCAAGAGCCGCCACCATCAACCAGACCCTTGCCGCCACAGCCGCTGGCTCTACCTGGACTCCCATTCACTGCTGCCCCATTCGCTGCTCCCATTCACCGCAGCGGGCTCTATGGGGCCTTGACATCACACCACCAGCTGCCATCGACATATCCTCCGCAGACGGCGACGCCCTTACAGTGGAAGCACACCTCGCCAATGCCAACAGAAATATGGGCAGACCACCATTACTCTCTCTTCTACCACACCATTGCAACTGAAGATGTAAGACGAACTCAAGCTAGAGCCGTTCTATGCTCATTGCTTGAGCTGCGTACAAGACCATGACCATCTATATTATAATAGTGCTTAAAAAAAACAAAAACATCATATCTAGCTTAGCACTGGAAAACTAGATAGAGGTCATCTTTCTCGAGTGATAACCAAACTAGAAAAAGGACACACACTCTCAACACAAGAAATATGCAATCCCTCAACATCACTCTTTAAGATAATAGTCGAGCCAGGGGCACCCCAAGCTATGGGGACTCCACCCACAACAACCTACACTCCCATCATAAGCACACTCAGATCTGAAGAATGCAGGAGCTCGGTCGCGCAGGCTCAACTCGAGAAAGATGAGCCGCGCGACTGCCGCTCTCGTGAAGATAAGACGGACCAGGTGTCAAACTAAACTTGACACCTGATTTAACACTTGCCCTAAATCCAAGTGTTAAATACAAATAACTAGTTTTATGCTAGCTGTTTTCACACTGTGCTTATTTAACTTGACAACTCAAACAGTGAGGAGGCAGGTGGACTTAACAATAAGGGCCAGCCCAACTGATCCGGTCAAACAAACAACCTCCATTGCCCAGCCGACGTTGCGAGATGGAGGAAATGAGCCGGAGATGGTCGTTGCTCACTGCGAAGGAAAAGAGAGCGAGCAGCAACAACATCAAATTCGGAACCCCCCCCCCCCCCCCCCCCCCCCCCCCCCCCCCCGAAACGGGTATACACCTCATAACCATCTTAGCTATGTTCTTCTCTGTCCTTCTTCTAGTTTTAAAAATAAATTAATTGTTCTGTTATTCCACAGGATGACATGATTCACCCTCCAATCGACTATCACAAATATGTGAACCCACAGGATTGGTATCGCCTCTCTGAGGGACCGAAAGGATCTCGACCAGGATACTACGTCCTGGTTCTTGACGTCGGTTACCTTGGTGAGGTTTACCTCCGAGATGGCCTGACATCCCCTCCCGCAACCCATCCTTGTGTGTGCGCTGGAAAATTCAAGCTTGCAGTCCGAAATGGGTTGGACGACTTCCTGAAATGGGTCCTTAAGCATTTTGAGGTCTACTTTTGGAACACTGGACCGTTAGAAAATGTCCTGGATATAGGGCTGGCTTTGTTTGGAAGAAGGTTTTACAAGGTCAGGGAATTCAGCAATGAGAACTGCGTGAAGCATAGACAGACGTCCAGTGCCGAATGGCCCAAATATCCGAAAGCGCCAATATATCTTAAACGTCTCTACGACCTTTTCACTGTACACGACCTTGTAGCGTACAAATCAAACACACTTCTTATTGACACTGTAGAAAATATGTATAAGTCGTACTTGAACCCAAAGTCGCTCGGTATCTTCCTTCCAAAATATAAAGCGCTCGTCGACCCATACAAGGATAGGTTTCTTCTGGATGAACTCAAACCGCACCTGGAAAAGTTGGGGTTATCCGGAAAAGACACTGATATATTCAACGTGGAAAAACCCATAGGATGTCCACCGTATAATGACCCAAAGGTCAAATGCCTCTTGCTATGGGATTTGCAGTGGCAGGTTTATCTTAGAAAACAAAAATTTCCTGACGCTTCATTGGAACAGTTTGAAACGTGGATGGCTGCTCTAGATTTTCATGAACCTCGACTGTTCAGTGGACATTGCTCCCAATGTCAATCTTGTCCTTGGTTTATCTTGATTACCACTTGAGTGGATGTATGAATTTCTCACAGATTGCAGCACCAGTTTCTCCAGTTGCGAAAGGATTGCGCTTGATAATTTTTTACCTGAATGGAGTTTTGTGCAAAGTCTTGAAGCACCAGAAGAGCTACAGTGTCCCCCGAATGTCCGAGATAGACTACAAGATACCAGCTTTTGTTGGGTTTTGACTTGTCTATAGGCGGGAAAAATATTGTGAGATGTGGACAGAGTTGAACAAACATTTCCGTCTAGGTATATGGAGCTGCATCATGTACAAGAACTTGCAGCCTATCCTAGACTTTATGCTTCGGGGTCTTCCTCAGCCGACATTCGTTATTTCTCAGGAAGATTGTATCTCCTGTCCTACTTCTGTCCACCCTCAATTTATATCAGGATACGACCCGCCGAGTCTATTCTTGAAGCCATTGATGACGGTTTGGCAAAGATTTGGTGGTTAGTACAACCTGAGTAACACTCTACTTATTGACGATTCAAGTGTGTGTTGAACCCGCCTGAATCATGCCTGATTCTAAAATCGTTTGAATCCGTTGAGACAGACTCTTGCTATCTCCATAAGGTTCTTCAGAAATATTTGCTTGAAATGAAGAAATCTCACACCGTTTCCAGTTATCTCAAGGAAAAGATGATAGGACTTAAGCCTTGACAGAATGTTTCCACCGATCCCAAGTTTAAGCCTCTCCTGGATTATGTTGATGATTCTAATTACGGGAATCTCCGATATGATGCTTCAAAATAAAGATTTTATTGATCAACCACGTATGTGATTCAATGTTTATTTTTGATTGGTTTTTTTATAGGTTGTATTGTTTTTCTAGAAAAACTGTTGTGTACTGTTATTTCCTTTTCAATCTGAATTGACATGGAATTGTTTGCTATTTCTTAGTCTCATCCATGCGTTTCTCTACCCCATACCATCCCGATCCTCTGAGATACAGGCCTTCTCCGAAACTCGTCTCGGGGGGTTTTTCAAATCCGACAACCTCCACTATGCAGTGGAGGTTATCCCGTGTCTGTACATTGACCTTGTAAGTTCGTTTCTGCATGTTCATGGCGATGCTACTGATGCCAACTTCTTGTCGGGACCTCCATTGGAATCCTCTATATCAGAAATTCGTCTACAGATGGACAACATTTACTGTTGAGATTTCTGTCATCGACGGTGAAGCATCATCCAGGCACTTGGTTTCCCTTCAATTGCACGACCCTTTTCTTCGGTCCATTCCTGAAAAGGATGTTCTGTCGCAGGATTGTTTAGGATTGAATGTCGAAGATGGAAGCCAACTTAACAAATGTGCAGGGGATTTCGTGGACCTCATTCTACAATCCTCACCCTCCGTGTTAAGTGTCAATGGTGTGAAATCTACATCGAGAATATCATCCGTTGAGGACGCGGCTGCGGCTGCGGCTCCACAACACAATGTTGCCTCTCTTCCCTCTTTCTCTCCCCAGCACGAAGGTTGGACAGCCCAAATCAGAATGAGTCAGGTAAAATTACTTACAACGACGCAATGGCGTGAGCGTTGCGCGTGAGCGCGCGAGCGCGCGAGCGTACGCTCAAGCAAGAGTGACGTGGCGTGAGCCTGCACACATGCTAACGTGGCGTGAGCGTCATGTCAGCATGCTGATGTGGCGGTAAATGATGACGTGGCACTGTCCGTTATCTGCCACATCAGCATTAACATGCGCCGCCTATAACCGTGGATGGTCCTATGACCGTGGAATTAATGCAGGGAATCTTGCCTAAATAGAATCAAGATGAGCGTTGAGGCCTACAATTGCAGCATCCAACATTGTGCAATTACAAATGCTTGTTTCACTTTTAGAATTACGAGGACGAAAAAATATTCTCACAAAGTGTGCGCCATAAAGGCTGCCACGGGAAGACCTTCCTCCCTCCTCAAATAACAATGAGAGTTAGGATCATCTTCAAAAGATGATTGTAGTGCATAGCGACAGCAAGACATGTAGACTTCGAACGGTGCAATGACAAATGTGCACTACCTAAAAGTTGTCACTCGGAGCTCACTCCGTATAGTTGGAAGCCATATCATTGCACCGTCGACGAATTGATGCGAATTACACATTTCAAATCATGGTCGTCCACATACCACATTGCATAGTTGATGCTACCCATGTGTTGTATCCCGCTGCAAAAGAGTATCGACCTCGTTGAAACTCATAGTGGCCTGGTGAATGAAGTTGTCACGTTTGGGATCGCAAACCATCCTCTTCAAAATATATGAAATACAAATGTTTGCAGGGTATGAATTTACCTCTCTTGCCCAAACTGGTTGATAGCATATTCACAAAATCAGGACATGTGCAATTGGGGAAATTGGAAACCGTGATGTCGTAGGTCCTGTCATGAACAGCAGATGTGGAAGTGATGATTGTGAATACCCGACCATATCCTGGATCGGGTACTTCCGTGGTGCTTCCAACACGAGCTTGGAGCATTCTTGCGGACTCCACTTTGCCAAAGTGTTCAGCGGTTGGAGGGAAACGCCGAACGAGCTTTCCATCTCGTTTGGTTGGCCACAAGTCAGGATTTGCCGGGGGGACCCGGGAGGACGCAGAAGTAGTAGCACATGCATGGAGTTGGGATTGTCTTGCAAGGGAAAAACCTGCCTCCTCCAACATTTCAATCTCCTGAAAGCTGAGATGTGTTCCCACCTTCACGGGCCAAATGGTTGAGGAGATGGCTTCATCACTACGGAAGGACGCACAGTTCCATGCACACATCTGGCACAATCATCTGCGCAGAACCAGAACTTGTGGTTCTTGGCTTCTGGTTGACCGTATGGACGCATCAAGCCCGTGAAAGTCGGAGCAGGAGTTCAGGCACCACCTCTGGATATAGATGAAGTGCACTTCTCGAAATTAGTTGCCCTGATCGCTGTACATTTCACACAAGACCCTACACTTGTGCGTTCTATGTGCCAAACGTGGTCGGGGCATGCGGACTCAAGCACATCAAGGGGGTTGTTTCTCTCCTGCACCATTTCAGTGGCACTGTTTGATGCTGGAGCTTGCCGTCGTGTTGGAGGTTCCTCCACAATGGAGGTTCCGGACATGGAGCTGTCATGCAGGGGAACACGAGGCTTCGAGAAGTTATCACGGTCTGCCCTGTGGGAATCTGAATCCGAACCAGGTGGAGTGTTCAATTTCCTCTTACATGAGCCGAATCTCTCCTCCCCTTCAAGATGTGGAACTCTAGAAACAAGTGGCGTTCCCTGGGCATACATGCTCACCGCCCGTGCTATCTTGATTGGATCCCCAGATCTGTTTGCAGCACGCAACATCAACTCCCATTTGTCCGGACCCTTGCCACCAACCCTACCTCGTAAGAAATCACGGTATCGGGTTTGTTGTTGCAAGGCACGTATCAAATCATCTGTTGTTGCCACATACAAATCCCAACCTCGTTTCCCAGACTGCTGCAACCATGCGTTGTGCACAGTTTCTGCCAAATTGCAAGATGACATGTCCGCCATTTCCTCAATGGACATGTTCTGCAAAGTGCAGAACCACACTTCAAGACAGTGAACAGAAAACAACATAAAGAAAGCGAGGACACAATAAAATGGAAAGCAAATGTATGAATAAAGCAATAAATATAAGCCTCGTACCAATGACATGGCTGCTCCCCACTGTCTATACCGGAAGTGCCAAAACGCCAGCCAATCTTCCAATGCTCTCATACTCTCAAGTGATGCAGCTCCAGAAGAGAACCACCAGGCACGAATTGTCTGGAACAAAGTGTCCGCCTCCTTCATTGTTCTAGCATCTTTGTACTCTTTGCACAATTTACGGTGCTGAGTCTGCATCTCTGGTTTGATGTCCGACTTTGTATGTTTTTCCAGAGATTGTGTCCAATAGAATAGACATGTACGCTCTCTTCCTGGCATAGGCACTTTTGGGTCGCCCGATCCGAAGACAATACGAACAACATTGAAATTTGCTTGAGCACTATCCGCCATGAAACCTGCAAAATTTGGAGATGGCAGCCCATGGCAGCCCATGACACGTATCAGGGAATTCCACATGAGCTTCTAGGATTCCGTATCCTCGGATTGCATGTCACAAACTGCAATTGTCATAATTCGTTGGTACACTGGATCGTAGACATGACAAGCCATTGTCGTCCAATCCTTCACTCGTTTCACATGATCAAACATAAGAAAACAGTTCTGCAAGTCCCCAGTCTTCTGCATCCGCTTCACGAGGCTAACCCCACTGCCCTCCCCAACAGTCGACATTTTGAAAAGAAAAACTTTGATGACACCTTGACCTGGGAATACATTGTCCTGGATGTAATCGTACTTGCTCACTCGTTTCAATTCCAAAATGTTGTTTATGTAGCCTCTGATGCCGAATGTTAGGTGAACTTAAAGTGGAGAAATGATCCATGACCAAGTCCAATGCTGCACCGTCAAGTTTAGTCCCCACAGAATCCCCTTCACTCAAAATATGGCTTTCCAAGAAGGACTTGCTTGCGCCAAGAGCAATTGCAGATGTTGTTGCGGATGGGTTTATCCCGAACTCCTGTTTAATCAACCTCGATACTGTCTCAACACTCTCCCTGTAATCCCCTTTCGAGACAGGATGGTTATGGAATCCAAAATGCACACAAGCTCTTGTCATTGTTTTCAAACGGTGGACAACATAGTACATTCTTGCTCCGCAGAGCGCCAAGCAGGATGGCACAAGTTTGCAGAATTTGCAGACGAAAGTGTTTGCCGGTGGAGGGGCAGTCCCAGGCTGAAATGGATTTTCCGCCAGACCCTCCTATTCGCTTTGATTATGAACCCCAGACTGAAGAAAGTGTCTGCAATTCAAATTATCACACCTAAGGTGTCCATTGCAAACTGTCCTCCTGAAAACAAGCTTGTCATCATTCTGAATATTTGATGTTTTTATTCTGCACCATGGGTGCCCGTCGTGTTTCTTGTCCATTCCATGCATCATGATTGTTACACCTCCAACTCGCGGAGGAGGAGGCAGCTCGAATAGGATATCGCCATCAAGTCTGTTCTTTTTTCACCACAACCTCCCTCTTGTCTTCAACGACCGAAGCAGCAGTCCCGGGTGTCACATATGACCCAAGGGACTTTCGCTGAGGCTCTCCAAGTACTCTGTATCGACCAGGATGCACTCTCCACTGGCTGATATGAGCCGTCTCATCACGGTTTTGGAAAGAGTATTTCAACAACTTCCCTTTAAGATCGTACACCTCTTTCTCCAAAAAGATGGAGCCATTCTGCACCTGAAAACGGGTAGCCAAGACATGTTCCAGAACAATTGCAAATCCATTGTCAAGGACTTCCTGGGAGAACGGCACTGGTTTGTCGTCAGAGAAGAACTCCGCTTCAGAGGAAGTCATCTTCCTTCCTCGTGTACGTTTATACCTTGCTATCGCAGATCTAGTGTAAATCGGTTTACTGATGTCTCCAGAACACAGTTGAAGAATGAACAGAGAATATGGCGGAGGAAGCTCAGACAACGACTGTGCATATTATGTTATTCTTTCCAGATATGCAGCCGTCCATTTTAATTACTTTTCTTGTGGGCCCAGTGGTCAGAGTATCCCTAGGAGCAGTGTCGGCAACTGTTAAACCGTTAATCAGAACCTCATCAATAAACCCAATAACAAAGCCGACTTCCTGGAAGCATGCCACAGGATCTGAGGATGGGATTGCAGATTAAGTAAATGTATCTTTATACTACTACCAATGATCATGCGCACCTGGAAAGTTCCAAATGTGAAACGAATGTGGGGTTTGGCTAACAAGGATGACCGTGTATGATATTCCAAAATTTGTCATCAAACTCTCGTTCATTTACATTTATTTGTGTAAGACTGTGCGCCAAGATTTCTGGGATTCGCTGTTATTTTTAAATATTGAAACCGTTCTAATAAAGAACACGCCGTTTATTTTGGGCGACACACGTCAGACATCCATAACTGAATACGAACAGCTGTACATCAATTGCTGGCATGTGCACTAAGAACACTGAGGACCTCACAACAACACTGTATGTGAATGACGTCAACGCCATTCACAAAAATACCAACAAGGAACCAATTACTTAGCTCCCAATCCATGTAAATTCAAATTGTCGCTGGTGAATAATACAGACACAGAAGTGAATGTCGTCAACAACATTCACTTTGGATTTCTCATAACAGAGCTTATCAAGCCTCCACATTCCTCGCAAAGGCAAAAACAATGCAGAACAACTGAATGTCTGCATTGACATTCAGCAAAATGAAGTGAGGAACCCTCACTGTAACCTCTATGGACATTACAAAAATTTACATAACTATGAGGACCTCTCAACAACTCCGGATGTGAATGTCGTCAACGCCATTCAAGGACATTATCAATTCTAATCATGGACACTATACTTACACCCTTAGATCCTAACCAGGTGAATTCATATACTCGCTTAAGAATGACTCAGACAAAGAAGTGAATGTCGTCAACGACATTCAATCTGGATCTATGATTGCAATCCTTATGAAGCCTCATTTTTTCCCAAAAAAATAGTAGAGTTTCAAGTATGACATTGCACCTGTACACAACTCGCATCATGGCCCACTCTCCTCCAACCTGACTGTCAAAGTTGTTGGACCGTAAAATGTTACCATCTTTGGAGAACTCCCGGAAAAAACAGTATCTCCAGGTGAGACCTCTCCACTTCCTTATGTATGCCTCCAATGACATTTGGGGAGGGAAACAATCGAAATGTTCAGGTCCTTCAAAGTCTGATCCAGCACAATGACGGCGCGCTTTTCGAGCTGCAAATTGTATATTTGTCAGAATTGCAAATAAGATACTCATCACATACTTGAAGAGAAGAAAACGACATGTTTGAATACACACCTGACTCCAAAATGTAGCCTTGTGGAGCCAGTTATCAAACACCAAATCACTGATTCCTTCCATCTTTGTGCCAGGCTGTATGGTGCTCTTTGGGAACTGATTCAAGTCCTTTACTGTTTGATCTGAGTTCCATATCTCCAGCACCTTATTTTTGTTTGTGGGTCGACCATCGATATGGCCAGCCGGTGCAATTTCTCCTGCTGCATCTCCGGATGCACATGCTTGTCATAGTGTGTTTTGATCTGCTGAAGGAACTCAGAACCAAGTCCAGGATCTACTATTCTAAGCTGCTTTCCGAAGGCGGACATCAATTTGGTTCTTCGCATTTCAAACTCCTTCTTTATTGCAGCTTCCACACCCTTTGATGTCCTTAGTTCCTCTGGTGTAGTGCGGTAATATTCGGATTTTCCCTTCTCAGCTGCCTGTGCCAGTTCTTGCTGCATTGATTCAAGTAGTGATTAACACCGAAGGGACTACAAACATGTATTCGAAAAGTAAACTGAGTACAGACTCGGGCTTACCGCATACATGTACTCCAGAAACGCCTCTCGTGTCAAAGAATACCAAGTGCCTGCAGCTCTTCTTGTTTCGCACTTCTTGATTATATTGGGTGGGAGTACTGTCCGAAAATCATCTAGCTTCATCAGACCAATCCTCTGAATTCGGAATAGTGTGTGGACCAAGCTTGTTGTCACATGCGATTTCTCTGTCGATCTGCAAAAACATTGGAAACATTGCATTCCTTAATACTGTTTTTTGGGGATTAATAAGACACTACAGAGGGAATGAAATCTCCTGGATGACTTACTTGTTCACGTCGTGCATAGCTGTAAGAAGCCTAGCGATGTCGTTTCCAGGATCCAAAACCATTGCCTCCACAGCAACATGCTTGTCTTTGTCTTTCGCATGGTGTTTCTGAATGTATCCCATCCATGCCAGCAATCGGTGGTTGCCGTCCCAGATGTAGAACATGTGGTTGCAGAATTGCTAGGTGTTCTTTCCCATCATGAGGCCCAGCTCGAACTCCTCATTGGCATCTTTCCAGCACTCATCCCAGTTATCACTGATCTCTGGAGACACTAATGTGCTTTTCCCATTTATATCCGTCAGTGACACATAAAAAACTTATGCACCAAGTCTATATCCATGCACAAAATCACTCTCCAATTTTGTTATGTCATGGGAAAGAGGTGGACGCACAACAGACATAGATATCATCCGGCACAGAAGGATGTCCAGACGCCCCCCAGATACGAGCATGTCCCTTATAACCTCCTGAGAGTTTATCTTCTGGAATGACATGAGTTCTTTCACCTTGTCAAGGTAGTGCACTTCAGATTCATCTGCTTCATCTGTATTCTCTGAGCTTTTTCCGGACTCGTCCCCATCTCCAGATCCTTTCCCCTCTGATCCTATAGGCTTCGACCTCACAGTTTTCTGCACGATGCCATTCAATTCTGACTGAGTAATTTGCAAATAGTGAACGGCGGTAACGACCATCACTCTGTCTCAAAGAAACTCACTATGAATGGTGTGAAACAATTCAGCACAATCTACACAAGCAAAGCTGATCCTGCCGTATTCAAAACAAAAGCGAGAGCGATAGCAAACGACGTTAACGACAATCACAAAAGATAAGGACCTACCGGATCGATGTTGTGTAATGACATCTATGTCTAAGTGATTGGCGGCAACGACATTCAGTATAGTTTAGGGCGGACAGTAAGTGCAGATTATTCAGATTGACTCCATTGTGATTACCGTCGCTAGCATGGGAAGAGGAAGGACTGCTTGAAAGGTAATCAGACATACTGTATGATCTGAACAACGATGATTGACGGTATGCCGACCCTCACTCTCTCTTCAAACACATAGGTACATAAATCTCATGAGGAGAATCGAATGGCGTTAACGACGCTCGCAATTCAGTAGACTTCAATCACATGTTCCTGCTAAAGAAGGGAAGAGGAAGGACTCCTTGAAAGGCAATCAGACAGACTGTATGATCTGAACAACAGTGAATGACGGTACCGATAGTCACCCACTCATTGTGCGGTAAACCCTTAGCAGAGGAGTAGAAAGCAAATCACTGTTGTGATGGTCGGTAACGACAATCCCTGTCTGGGACATTCCACTCAATCTCTACGCAGATCTTCAACAATGAAATGTAAGTTAGAGAAAACTTACTGGCGCCTTCTTAGGTTTTGAAATTGGATCCCCTTCTGCAGCTTTCCTCTTCCCTCTCACATCTGCTGGAATTTCTGTCTGCTCTAGGGTTTCTGGACCTTCTCCCGGTTCGGCGTTCCGCGTGCTTCCACCTCCTTCAGTGTCCCTGCGAATCATCTCTGCATCCACAGGCTGGCGCACTCTTATCGCCGACTGTGTCACAGCCGCTGCCTCAGTCTCCGTCTGCTCTTGTGAATCAGTCTCCGCGTTCACCTGCTGCCTTGGCCCTGTGTTCTCCAACAAACGACGCCTCGTCATTTGCTCTCTTGCTCTGCGTCTCTCTCTAAGGGAAGTAAAATAAAGAGACTTTCTTCTCTTTCGTATTGTAGAAGGAACCCTCTCCAGCTTGACTACCACTCTCTCTCTAAGCGCGAAAAGTAGAAAAACGCAGTGACTCCCGATTTCTTGCGGGATTGCCTGCGTTGTTGCTTGTCTCTAGAAGCATCGGATTCCCTCTCGCGTGACCGTTACACATAGTCGTTCGTTATGAATGTGCATTGAGTTTTCCGGGAGGGTTCCTTACTCGAGTTTATGATTTACATCCTTTGATTTTGCTTCATTTGAGGAATAATTAGGCTTGATTAGGAGTGTATTCACAAATACAAAGTGAATGTCGTTGACGACATTCACTTCTATGTCTGTGTCATTCCAAAACGATAGTTTGCATTCACCTGGATTAGGGTGTATTTACAGTATCATTGAATGGAATGTTTTGAATGGCGTTGACGACATTCACATCTGGAGCAGTCGTGTGGTCCTGAAAGGTCCTCGGAGCAGTCAGAGCCATTTCAATCTATGTTTTTTTCATTCTGTTCTACTTGCATCTTACTCACTGAGCGCTTTTGTGGGTTGGGATTTATCTCCTTTTTTTCAGGTACACGAAATATGTGCTTATGGAAGGAAATCACCTGAGCGGAATTCCAGACTATCTTGACATGTGGTCGGACCCTGCAAACGATCCAACCATGTATACTGCAGGGATATTGAAGGACTGGAGTCCTTCTCACTTCAGAGATTGTGGGTGGTACCTTGACTGCCCACCGGAGCACACGACCTTTCAAGAACAGCATATGAAATACTTGAACAATAACGCTGAGATGCTGGCGCCTTTGACTGACGAAGAGTACCAACGAAACATAGCAACATTGGCTGCCAAGGAGCCTGATGCTCAGGGAAAGCTGCAGAAGGGAAAGAAGGCGGGCCGCAAACCAAAAGACAAGGCTGTTGATGTCATAGCCATCTCACCAGCAAAGCCAAAGGACAAAGACAAGTCCAAAGGGAAGGAAAAGGACAAGGGAAGGAGAAAGAAAAGGAGATGGAGAGTGGGCAGGACTTTACTGCTGGAAGATATACCCGCACTGTTCAGTGCGTGTTCGATGCCAAGCCACACCCTTCCCGTTCTGATTCGGCAGGAGAGATGAAAATTGTTAATGAGGGTTGGCTGTCGATGATGCAGAGTCAAAAGAGAGGATACACTGGGGTGCCTTCGCCTACCTGGGACAATATAATCTCATTCCTCAATCTGGTGAGAATTCCAGTTTCTTTCCTTTTTCTCTGAAAGTTTCGTTGGCAGTATTTCAGTCTCGTTCTTTGAAAACATTCTTGCCATCGTTCTTATAAAAAACATGTCTGTTGCAGGTGAGCACAGGTCCCACCTTCGTGTGCGGTGTGCAGAAAACTTATGCGGCCGACATTGTCATTCTCGACATCCCGGATGGCCAGGCTGTGCCAGAAGTTCTTCCAAAGGGCAAGACGCCAGGCTGGAACTAATTCGAGGACAACTACTGGAGTTGGGTGTTCGGGTTCTGTAATAACTTCCTCTCTGATGCAGGGACACTTCTATTTTTTCAGTCATGTGACAATGATAGTCGTCGGGCATTGGCATCATACCTCAAGTCTTCAGGGTTTGAAGTTTTGCGCACATGGAATTGTGTGAACAGCCTCTACCTTGTGAAAGGGGGTTTCCCTGGTCAGCTGGTATGCCGTCTCCCTTCTGCTTGTGCTTTCATGATGAGTTTCAATGTTCTCTGCAGCTCCACTCTAGTAGAATCTGTTATGATCGACACCGATCATCACCGATTCGTGATAAAAATGATTTTTTTGTGTCTGAGTTCTGAATAGCCGATGTACACACTTCCACTATAGATTGTGTTTACCACACTAACTTGCTATCTTTGGCAGACGAGGATGTTCGAGGCGATCTACCTGCGGAGGATTCGCACTTCAAAGATACCATCCTCCATCCGCAGCTTTGAGATTTCTGACCAAGGTTGTTTCGTCAACCCCCCTTATGAGCCCCATATCGATGACATTTTGTACAACTTCATGCAGTCCAGTCAGACTCTGAAGAGACCAGATGGCACTCCCTGGAGAGGTGCAAAGGAAAAGTCCCCAGTGTTCATGCAAATACTGCTGGAGTCATGCAGCCACCGCTCTGCACGGGTGGTCGATCTTTCTGTGTCCACAGGTTCGTTCTTTCCCTTCCGAATTGGTTTTCTTTCAACAGTTTCATCTGCTTAAATCCCCCCCACCAAACTGTTCATGTCCTCCTGTCTGGTGCAGGAGCAACTTACCATGCATGCAAGGCAGGCAGAAGAAGCCTTTTTGGCATGGAGGATAATTTTGACCTCTACAACACAGTGCTCCTCCCCCTTTTGTCTGGCTCCACTTCAGGCACACAGACTGATCGGATTCAAATTCGAAATGATGACGATCCCGAAGATAAGCAGGTCAACAACGACTTTTCATGTGAGTAAGTGCTAAACCCTCTTTGGGAGCCATACTCAATTTCTCAATAACATCAAAGTTACAGTAATAACTTTTTCAGGCTGTCTTTCAGGAAAGGCAGCGGTGGATCTTCAGGAGATACAGTCATTTCTGGCGAGTCTGTTTTCGACAGCCCCCTTTCCAATTTTCTGCTTCATGTTTATGCCGAAGCAATGGCACTTCACGCGGCCGAGTCCCTATCCCCTGACTTTTTAGTGCCCAGCCGTAGGTGTATCCAGCGTGGATCCGGTGTTCTAAAATACTTAGACTTAGATGCAGAGGAAGCGGGGATACATTGTACTGACTCTGAGTCAAACTGAACTATATTTTTTTAATATTCATTTTCATACTATCTGGAAAACGTTGAATCCCCTTCCTCCACCGTAGTTGTTCCTTTAGAACAAATAATAATCACAGAATCAACTTTCATTTAAATTGCAATATGTATGAATCCATCTCACAAACCTCCCTGACTCTTCTCATATTCATTGTGCATTCATCTACAGTGTATTCATGCGTGCTCCATTCATGAATTTTTTCCTTTGTTCAACATCCATTGTACATTCATCCTCTGTACTCTTTAATCCACCCCACAAACCTTCCACACTCATTTCATATACGTTGTGCATTCGTCAAAAGTTTTGGTCATGCATCTTCCTGTCATGAATTTTTGTCATTGCTCAACATCCATTATACATTCATCCATTTTACTCTTATCCATCCCTCATTCATCCATCTACATTCATTTTTCACACTCATCCATTTGTTTATCATCCAACTGTACATTCATCCATCCTTTATTCAATGCCTTTTATTATGTCGTCCAGCTTGTTTCCGCGGTAAAAGGTGCCATCCGCGGGAATACACTCCACTTCTTTCTGGGCGCGTGGTGACGCGGCCTTCACGTGTGATGACATGGAGTGAGCCCCGTGACGTGGTATTGGCGCAAGGTGACGTGGCGTGAGCGCAGTTGCGCTCACGCGCTCACGTGACCAGGCTCACGCTGAGGCATCCCTGAAATTACTTATATCTGAATTCTAACTCGTTATTTTGTTTCGATGAGGACAAGGACGAAACTTCAATTGCAACTTCTGGGCTTCCCGACCCTGCAGTGTTGGCGCAATGTTCTGCACCGAGGAAGCGGAATAGGGCCCCCAAACCATTTCCATCTCTTCTACAAATCGGTTCCACCGGAGAGAAGTCCTTCGTCAGAGACAAAACAGACTTGAGGAAGAAAAGGAATACCTCGGACATACCGGGTCTCGTCAAAACACGTCCATTGGGATGCCAAGCCCGCCAGCGAGACTTTCCAATAAGGCGACATCGGTATTATTCGATATCATTTCTCTATTTTTTTCTTTTTTCTGTTCGTTTGGTTATGCACTAATTAACTCCATCTTTTCTCAACAGGCGGGGATACAACACGATACCTTCATCAATTTTCCTCCGTATAAGGTACTTTCTTGAACCTCCACTTGGCAGTCGACGTTTCTCTTCTTAGCAATATTCACCCTCATCTTGAAACATTCCAAGCCCACAACATTGTGCAGTATTTTGCCATTTTCTGCACAATCGTGTTGATCTTCCATACACTCAATCATTCTGGGTCGTGGGTATTTTTCATGGCAGAAACACTAATATCAGAGTGCGATTAACTTGCTCAGGATAACTTTGTCTCTCATCCTTTACATGCAACAGCGGGGAAGATGAAATGGATGTTGTTAATTTTGAGTGTCAATGGACTCCTCTACTACCGGCTACCCCCAACCGGCGGTGAACTGTTTAAGGAGAAATTTCGTTTCAGGAATGTGACACTTCAAGTTCCTGACAGACCGTTTGTGGTGCCTCGGCCTGGAGTCTTGGAGTTTCTGGACCTTGCATTGAAGCATTTTCACGTGGCCATTTGGTCATGTGCTGATAGAGGTGTTCTTTGTAGGATGTTGGAGAGCTTCGACCCCACAAAAATAGCGAAGAAGTTTTGCTTCATATGGTCTGTTGAGGATTGTAAGGATACCACCAGTTATATCAGGCCCGAGATGAAATATCTCGTGAAGGATATTCGAAGTGTTATTGTCAGGTACCCTGGTAGACCGTTTGCTACGCAGGGGCAAATACTTCTTGTAGATGATGAGCCATCAAAAGGCCTGCGAAACCCACAAAATACTGGATTTTCTCTTTCTCATTCAAGCCTTCACCAAACGGATTGCATGACCGGGATGATATGACAAAAGCAGTGTGGCCATATATATCGAAGATGGCTGGAGCTTCAACAGTCGTTGATTACATTAGCGAGAACCGGACAAAGTGTTCTCATAAGCCTATTGGTCGAGACCATGCCTGCTGGGCCTGGTATGGAAGATATCTTGATCCTCGTATTTGGATCCCACAACAAAAGGAACCTGATTACCTTGGTAGGCACGTGGATCCCACTCTTCTCTTTTTTGTTCATAATTTGATTTTCCAATTCTTTTGCAGCTGTATTTGCACTCTTACCTCAACATATCCATATGCAAAACTTCCACTTTGGGCCTAACATTTGTCATTTCCATCGCTTGTCCCTAGTTACATTCAAGGAACGAATTCTAAAAGAGGAACAAGAGCTGCGTGATTGGGAAGAATGGCGGGCGTGCCGGGAGGCTTCAAGGGCATCAAGTAGAGTTAGCAGTAACATTTCAGATGACAATGTCAGCCGGTTTCACCTTCTTGAAAGTATCTCCGTGTCCTCTGGAGCGGAGACCGTTGCAAGTGGCTGTGGTAACCGGAGGCGTCTTCGGACACATGCCTTGACTGCGAGCCGTTTGGGAGGATGCTCAGTATTATTAATGAGTTAGTATAAGCCGTAACGGTTCTATGGCTTCAGAATGTATGGCATTAAGTCCATGAACGGATGGACAGTTGACGTTCATTTTTCTGTTGGTCCATTGCCTTGAATGATATAATCTCAAATAAAATATGAATGTTTCATATCATTAATTAGGTCCCGACAGACTTGTTTTTCCATGTTGTCATCTTCATCACATGCCATCATTGTTTTATATTTGGTTCTCCCGTTATTCCATGTTTGTTTGTATGTCATTTTGGATATCGGAGCTCTCATCATTGTTTGATTCATTGCATCCTCCCATTCCTTTTAATGAACGTCAACTTGGCAGTGGATGTTCATCTAAGACCACAATACATACTTGTATTTTTGCGTAGAATGTGTGGAGGATTACATAATTTGTTGTTATATAGTGCACAAATAGTCAAATAATTATAGATATATCTCTTTATTTCTATTATAGATTATAATTATTCATATATCTTGTATTATTTCTGGACCAAACAAAAGTCCACAATTAGTTAAAATAGAGTTTCAAATCTGGTCGTAGGCTTTGTGGAAAAATAATGATTAGACTTAGATGACTTAGATGACATTGGACACTTGGGCCAACGGCATAGGCTATCCTAGAGGTTGCATTTGGGCCTCGACATAGGAGACACATTTGGATACATAGGAGATTGCACTTGGACTTAGATTTTAATTCTTTCTTCACACATGGGCCAACGACATTGGCTATACTAGATGTCACACTTGGGCCTCAACATAGGAGACAACATTGGATACATAGGAAATTGCACTTGGTATTAGATTTTCAATTCTTCACACATGGGCCAAAGGTACAGGTTAAATGATTAGACTTAGATGACATTGGACACTTGGGCCAACTGCGCAAGTTATAGAGGTCGCACTTGGGCCTTCACATAGGAGACGCACTAGGATACATGATAGGAGATCTTGCACTTGGGCTTAGATGACACTGGACATCTGGGCCAATTAACGACACACGTTATCCTAGAGGTCGCATCTAGGCCTCGACATAGGAGACACACTTGGATATATAGGGGATTGCACTTGGACTTGGATGACACTGGACACTTGGGCCAACAGCACAGACTACCCTAGTATCTTATGATGGTTTCAAGGATATCTATATTACATGAGATCTTTTTCATTATCTAGGCTAGGGATGCACAAAGCACCCCTCCGAGGGCTTTCCAAAGGTACCAAGCACCACGGCTGGGCCCGCGGTTTGGGACATCTCAACGTGACAAAAAAAAACAAAAAAAAACAAAACAAACGTCTCGCTTCATATATTGACTAGGGTAGTATGTGTCGCTGGCCCAAGTGTCCAGAAAGCCCACTTTGCTATTTTTTGGGAATTTTCAGCGACCAAAAGTACATGAAATTCCACATCTCCCACACCGCAGGTCCAAAATTATGAGACCAAACCCGTGCACCCCTCCTCGTTGAGGGCTTTCCAATGGTACCAAAACTATGGGATACATAGGAGGTCTTACACTTGGGCTTAGATGACACGGGATACTTGGGCCAACAGCAGAGGCTACCATACTCGAGGCCCAAGTGCGACCTCTAGGGTAGCCTGTACCTTTGGCCCATGTGTGAATAATTGAAATCTAAGACTGAGTGCAATTTCCTATGTATCCAAGTGCATCTCCTATGTTAAGGCCCAAGTGCAACCTCTAGTGTAGCCTATGCTGTTGGCCCATGTGTGAAGAATTGAAACCTAAGACCAAGTGCAATTTTCTATGTATCCAAGTGCGTCTCCCATGTCAAGGCCCAATTTATTTTTTTCCTTAAATTTATTGAGTAGTAATATATCCAATCATTATTGATATATCTCCTGTCCAGTGTCATCTATGTCCAAGTGCAATTTCCTATGTATCCCAGTGTGTCTCCTATTTCGAGGCCCAAGTGCGACCTCTAGGGTAGTCTGTGCCTTCGGCCTACGTGCGAAGAATTGAAATCTAAGACCAAGTGCAATTTTCTATGTATCCCAGTGCGTCCCCTATGTCGAGGCCCAAATGCAACCTCTAGGGTAGTCTGTGCTGTTGGCCCAAGTGTCCAGTGTCATCTAAGCCCAAGTGTAAGATCTTTTATGTATCCCACTATGTCTCCTATGTCGAGGCCCAAGTGCGCCCTCTAGGGTAGCCTGTGCCATTGGCCCAAGTGTCCAATGTCATCTAAGTCATCTAAGCCTAATCATTTTTTTCTCCTATGTCGAGGCCCATGTGTCAATAATTGAAATCTAAGACCAAGTGCAATTTCCCATGTATCCACGTGCGTCTCCTATGTCGAGGCCCATCTAAGTCCCAGTGCAATCTTCTATTCATGTATCCAAGTGCATCTCCCATGTAGAGGCCCAAGTGTCCAATGTCATCTAAGTCATCTAGGTCTAATCATTTTTTTTCCACAGAGCCTACGACCAGATTTGAACCAGAGACCTTTCCCTTGATATCTCTCATGTCGAGGCTCCAACCATTGTCCCAGGAATGCCCACTTTGCTATTTTTCACGAATTTCCAGCGACCCAAAGTACTTGAAATTCGACATCTCCCACACTGTAGGTCCAAAAATAATGAGACCAAGCCGGTGCACCCCTCCTCCTCAAGGGCTTTCCAATGGGACCAAGCACCAGCGCTGGGCCCACGGTTTGGGACAGCTCAATGCTACAAAATAAAATAAAACAAACTAACAAACAAACTGGTTTCCTTCATATATCGACTAGGGTAGCCTGTGCCGTTGGTCCATGTGAAGAATTGAAATCTAAGCCTATATCGTTGGCCCAAGTATCCAGTGTCATCTAAGTTCAAGTGCAATCCCCTATGTATCCAAGTGTGTCTCCTATGTCGAGGCCCAAATGCGACCTCTAGGATAGCCTTTGCGGTTGGCCCAAATGTCCAGTGTCATCTAAGCCCAAGTGTAAGATCTTCTATGTATCCCAGTGCGTCTCCTATGTCGAGGCCCATCTAAGCCCAAAGTGCAAACTTGTATGTATCCAAGGGCATCACCCATGTGTGTCGAGCCCATCTAAGCCCAATGTACATTGATCTCCTATGTATCCAAGTATGTCTCCAATGTTAAGGCCTCATTTTTCCCTTTTCATGAATTTATTGAGTCGTAATATATCCAATCATTATTGATATTATATCTCTTGTCGAGGCTCCAATCAATGTCCTAGGAAAGCCCACTTTGCTATTTTTCCCGAATTTCTAGCGACCAAAAGTACTCAAAATTCTAGATCTCCCACACCAGGGGTCCGAAAATCATGAGACCAAGCCGGTGCACTCCTCCTCATCGAGGGCTTTCCAACGGCACCAAGCACCGGGATTGGGCCCCGCGGTTTGGGAGATCTCACCGACGCTACAAACAAACAAAACAAAACTGACTTCCTTCATATAGAGATGATCAACCACATGTATTTTAATATGTAAAACAATATTGGGATTTGTCAGATTCCTCATTGGATGAACATGGTGGCAGTTTGTGGCTATAGCCCCCCTTTCGGGAGTGGGCCTTATGTCGATTGTCAATAATATGGTGGACACATGCCAATATAAATGCAAGGATATCCTTGATACTTGTATCTTATTACTCAAAAGTAAGGAGAGGAGTCCATGAAGTAAGCCTCCGTCTTTCTTATAAACATACACAAATGTGTACAATTGAGATTGAGAGGTTTTGGGTCTATTTATTCATAAGTATTAAGATATGATGTGTGCACAAAATTATGTAAAAGTTATGATTTATATGTATAATCACAATGTTGTTTAGCCTGCAATGATGCATAATAATCTCAAAATTGTTATGGTTATCTTACGAAGTGTAGGTCAGTATGGAAGTCATTTAAACACACTTGCCAATTTTTGAACAATTCTTATATGGAGTATCGAATGAGGACCATATTGTCTCAACAGTGCTTTATGCAGGCATATCTATGTGCATTACTACTACTAACTTGACAATGTACAAGTAAGGTATTTGGAGCTAGTGATCAAGATGTTTTGCAAATCATTGTGGAAACTCTACAAGATGTAGAAGTGTCAAAAAGTAGACCGGTTGCAATATACACAACCCACATCAATTCACCAACGAAGGATCACTTGCCAACAGGGGGTATTTTTTGGGTGTTGTACCGGCAAAAGTAATAAGTAATAAGTGTAGTATGTACAAGGGTCCATGATGGAAGTACAAAAATTCTTGCCTCTGTCACTGCATATGGTAAAACGGGCCTACATACTCTTCAGGTATACATCCAAAAACCATCTAGCCTATCCCATAGTTATACTAAAACACCCATAGTACTTTTCTCCCAAATTAACAAATGGCCAACGAATTACATAGTTATGATTTTGTTATGCATCGTACTTATATAACAAAGATAATATATTTCTTTCTATTTATGATGTACATTTCATTCGCATGTAGAGCCATGAGATTCACATGTTGGATAGCTGCGTGCATAAGAAAAGATGTTACAGGAGAATTGTTGTTTATATAGCTAAATTGTTCTTTGTATCTAAAGTATGCATAAATCGTGATAATTGGAATTGTGAGTGTACAATTGAATTGAAAAGTATACGTACTTTTATTTTGCGGCATTCTATCTTAACTCGTGCATTGAAATAAGACTTTGCTATTTCAAGTTAGAAAAACTTAAAAAAGATGCAAATTAATAAGAATTAAGACTATTTAAAAAGTCGACTTTTACTATTTTGAATAATGTTGATGGATACAACTCTTTGGTTTGGATAATGCATTTTACAGAAGCAACAATCAAATTACTAAGTATTTTTGTAACTCGGCTATGGACTAGAGGGAAGTTCCCCATATTGTTTTTCTACATTTTAGCTACAAACCATAATATATCATGCAAACTGACGTGATTTTAGTTTCTTCTATGCACATGCAGATTATATCTATTAACGGTTGTGGTGTATCAAATGCACCAGAGGGAGTGGATATTCTTTTATCGCATGAAGGACATATTACTTTTGTATGACCTATCTAAATTTTTGAGACACAACGACATGCATCAATCTACATCATTATCTAGCAATCATTCTGATCTCTCTTTTATATTTAATCCTCTTTGTAACTTGTTCTCTCTATTAAATCCAATCACTCTCTAAACTTATTCTTTGAATATTAGTCTTGATTGTCTCTCTACTTAGAATTTCCTCCAAAGGCTTGTCTATTGCAATTGAGGATTGAATACCTTTATAATGATAAGGGCCATCTCCTACAAATATAAACATCTTCTTATATTTGTGAATACTACAACATATTGAAAAATTTACTCATCTAAAAATTTACCTTATATTTCAACTTATTTACTTCAATTTTGATTTAAATAATCACATTGATAATAACAAGCATTTGTGATTTTTTTCGTGTTTGTTTTTTTTTGCATTTGTCGACAGGTGAAATGCAATCCATTATATACACACACCATTGGGTGTCGAATATATCAAGTGGGTAATACTTCAGCGGTGTCTCCATATCCTATATTGAAACATGGTGGTAAGCCGGAAAAATGGATGCACAAGATTGGGTGCAAAATATTTACTGGACCACTTCATGCGTTGTGTGCTGCGGATCCAAACTTTTTTGGTGTAGTAATGAAACCAAGAGTTGACACCAACACAGGTCCAAACCCCGCCATTAACTGGGGTGGTCTTTGTTTCCCAAGTATGCATCTTAATAAGTTTCATTTTAGTTTGAAGCATAGATTAATCTAGAGAATGACAGGAGAATGACGGTTGAACATTTTCAACTTGATGATATAATTACTTGTTGAGTATGTGCCCCAAGACAAGTTGTACGGTGAATGTACAGTTAACATATAAAAATGAAGTTAAATATAAAAATATAGCACATATACATAATTTCTTATTTCACATTTCATTGTCTCATTTGTTATATATTCAATGTCGTTGCTTATCAATGATATATGACTTCAATACTAAGATTAGGATTGTGAGTTATTTCATTTGTGAAGTTTCTTAGTGAATATGCATTGACATACCAGAAGGCAATCGCCCTTCAGGGTCAAGAGACACCATAATTTACGCTTCCTTTGGGAGGCGTCATATATTACATGATTATTATCATGCATGATGTTGTTTTACAGGAGATGCCCTCGTCACTCTCCCAATTGGCATACAAAAGCCAATGTCAGAACTCTCCATTGGAGACAAAGTATGTTGTGTTAAACCATCAACCAATATACTACTCATTAAGATGTGTCATTTAATCAATATATCAGCTTTGTGATTTGACCAATATATATGCAAACGACAATTTTTGTTATGCTGATATATGATTATAAAATTGATATTATAACAAATATTTGATTTCTGGTGGCTGTGATGAATGTGGATGGACAAATAGCATTTGACAAAGTTTATGCGTTTGGTCACGACGATGTTGGTGCCATAAGCTACATTGTGAAGCTCACTTTGCAACCAACTATCATTAGTGATAATGAGTTTTTAGTGAAAACTCTTGAGCTCAGTCCACACCATTTTGCTCCAGTATCGTCAGGTTTTTTTTATAGGGACATTATGGTTTCGTTTCAACTAAGTGTTTGTAGATACATTTGTAATATTTCTGCAATCCATACAAACAATGAACTTTTGATGTACTTTTTAATTTGAAAACATTCTCATTTATATATTTGTTGTGTGGCGTTAGGCATGAATGATAACATGACATACAAACGAGCTAAGAACATACATGTGGGTGACTTGATGTGGATCAATACGAATAAGATCACCAATACTATCGAGCATTTTATTGTGACGGGTGAGATCACATCCTTTTTTTATATTTTTAAAAATAGTGACAAGCTTTAGTGCTATGTGGGCTGCTCATCACTCCACTAGCCGGGACCTTGTTGACTATGATTCTACTAATTTGATAGAAGTTTCTAATATATGGTTGATAGCACAAATCTCATGTTGGAAAAGTTATGAGGTGAATTGACACTGAATAAGTCGGTTCACTTGAAGTTTTCTTTTTTCCTTAACCATTGACATTTAACAATAATTCGAACATTCAATTGTGGCAGATGCAATGGTGATTGTTAATGTTGGGTTGTACAACCCTACACTCTAAGTGGAAATATTGTCGTAGATGATGTGGTGGCATATGTGCATAGTGAGTGGTTTCTCGATGAATTATTTGACGCTATCACAATCACACATTGGCTTCCTACAACTTATCAGGTACATCCAAAACGTCACATGTTCAAGTTATTTATGTATTTAATATTCCAACACTAGGATTTAATATTATCATTAATATTGTGGCTTTGTTCACATAATATGCAGATGGTGCTAGCTCCGTTGCGAATGCTTTATTATTTCTTGGAAAAAAACATATATGCTAGACTCTATCACTTTGTGGACTCATATATGGATGTACCTCATTTTCTCACTCTCCATGGTGGCAAATGTGCAACTGTTGGTGGTATGGTTGCTACATTTATATCTCTCTTCCGATACGGTTGAACTCAAAAATTCGAGTGTAGAGCGATGACATATTAAGTTGGTCAATGGAGAAAAAAAGAAAAAAGTTTGACGCCTCCCGAAGGGAGCGTAACTTATGGTGTCATTGCACCATAACTCATGGCACAAAAAATTGACAACGGGTGATATCCAACATATATCTACATGTGGCTTTAAAGTTCAACCTATTACTACTTATGGATGACCTTATGCCCCTGATAACCAAGCCATCTATTGGATAGTATGTAATAGTAGGGCTAATTCTACGATATTGTGAGTCATAAGACAACTATGTGTCATCTTGATTTTTCATTGCACCAAAGATAATCGTAAAATAAAAAAAATTATATTTGGCTAAAATGAAGAACATGGTTAAAAAGTAGACAAAGCCATTTCATGGGATTGTAAAACTATATGAGGGTTTATATATGTCTTTCTGCTCAGATCATTTTAAAAGAGTTGCGATCAAAACCCTCGATGCTCATATAGTTGTAAAACTTGTCCTTGTTGTTGGTCATGGCTCTTTTCCTGAAAAACACACCTCTATGGGAGCCCCAACTTCAATCCTTGGCAGCCCATGCTTTGGCATCATTGCTGGAGTCATGGAAAAGTGTGACACTTTTTGCATGATTGTGCTACAGTGACCTCCACCAATCGGTTGATAGAGCACTCGTAAACTCCAATATAGTCATTTCAAACTCATTTGAGCCATGTTTGATTGTCAGTGTTTTTGGGCACTTTCTTTGCAAGTGACCAAGCTTCCCACAATTGAAACATGTTTGTTAGACATCATTTGTAGAGGCTCACCATGTCTCCCCACATGTGTCTTTTCATTTGATCCTTCAGTCGTCAACTTCAGATGGCTCCCAAGATCCAGTCTCGCGGCGTAGTTATCCCACTCCTCCTCTAGATGGGATGAATCGTATCTCCATGTTTTCTTCAAAGTCTTTGGCAGCCTCTCTTCTAGCTTTCGTTTGGCCCATAATGTCGATCGCGCTCCACAATGTTGAATCCTGACTATTTCTTGTTCAGCCGTGTTCTGGACTTTAAACAATAGGAAACTGAAAGCTTGAACATTTGCTCGCAATACACATCCAGCTCTAAGAACCATGCGTTCAATGCTCTCCAATTCTGAACGCTCTAAAATGTGTCGAGTTGGCTTCACTGTACATTACAACACACCATGGTTTTCACGACTATATATCACACCTTCATTATAGGTCTCACTATTGGCATCTCTCAGTGTATTTGCCACCATGGCATGTGAGTACCGACGCATTGCACTACCACTAGAAAACGTTTCACTACATAATTAGTTAGGTCGTGTGACACCGGCCTAATTCAACCTCTGACATATGTAATTAGAAATGATATTATTTTTTATTCATATTTATCAGTCTTTAATTATTAGTGAAATTTTTGACTAACTGCTGAACCAAGACAATGGTATTGTATTTCACAGACTGACAGCTGTACCTATGAAAAAATTTGGACCACTAGTAGTGAAATAGTTTACTATAACCTATGACACAGCTAGGACAAGGCCGGTATGCTATCTCACTATCACATGTTTGTCTCCTTGTTTTTTTGGTCTTCTAGACAACGACACGTATATCTAGTGTGTATATATATAATTCACTAACAACAGTGAGTCATGGACAAGACATGTGTTGAAGAAAGTGCCTTCATTAGCAGTGTCTTGTTCTATCAATTGTGCTACTGTCGCTGCTGTTTGATTGTTTAATGCCCGTTGTATGGTTCGAGTAAGAGACGTCGTCTGCCTCCAAGCTAAGCTTGCACGCATTCTCTCAAAACTGAGTAAATGCAGTAAATGCAGCCTGTAGCTGCAGCTGATGTTGGTCATGACCAAGCCACAGAATGCGTGCCGCCACCATAGATGGCAGTGCTTGGATCCATGCCATCACAAATTTTGTGGAGGTCCAACGGCTCTGGAGCTGCCTCAAAGAATTGCTTGGCGTACGAGTCCATGGTTCCGCCGCACGTGTCATCCTTGTCTTCTCAGCCACAGGGACCGTTGCATCATCGGGTTACTTGCACTAATGATTTTGAACCCAGTTAGTTGACTGTGGGTTCCAATCTGCTCTACCACATCCACGCACAATCTTGAGTCTTTGAAGAACTTACGGACCTTAAGTTACTCACGAGAACACGAAGACGTCATCCGAGAAAGCTATGAGTTTGGTAGATTGTCGCATGAATCTAGCTCGTCTGAACATTGTGGGAGAAATTGCGGTACTCGGATCGGCAGGTGTAGTTGGGCGGACGTGAATTGAGGTTGAGATATTTTGGAGGGTGAAAGCTCGAGATAAGTTCTGAGCTTAGAACCTTGTTCTGATCTGAGGCATGGGGTGGGAATGGGGTCACGGGTCGGTGAAGTATGGAAGCTCAGAAGGGGATGTGAAAGGGGTACACATGGTGCTAATGCTGGGAGCAATGTTGTTTGGAGGTACGGTTTGTGTACTCATGCAGCTCAAGGCATCTGATCCCTTGTCCACTTTTTTTCTCATGAGTGATAGGCAGGTGCCTTCCATTCGGGGCACTTCCATCCGAGGAAAGCATAACGTTCAACGCTTTCAGTCCCATCTTGCGTGTTTCAGGTCCCCACTTCCTCCTCTTTGATCATAAATCTCTCCCTTGAATCTCAGGGTTACTTGCTTTGGACCTGTAGGTCTACACGTACCAGCACTGGTGAAAAATATTGAAGCTCTGTAACAACTGGAAACTGTCGCAACCTGACCAATTTATATGATAGAGTGGTACGCAAGTGAAAATAAACATGATCGTTTTGGAATCGACGGTCCAGGTTTTTGAAATTCATGTGCACCGTACTTTCTTATGTTTGTAGCATGCATGTAATGCGATCCTCATCTGGTTTCTTGTGTCCCTTGGAAGCCTATTTTGGTGTCAACCATGAACGAGTTCGTCTGTGCATTACAAGTATATGATATCTATGCTTCGTTTTCTTGCGCATAGATCATACATGTAAGTGTTGCGTATCTTATAAAGCTCCTATGTGGCTTGTACAGTGAGTCAGGAAGATGGGAGTACAATGCTACGCCTAGACACATCCCTTGGAATTCTGTGGGGGACCCATTTGTTAACCAATGCGATGAGCGCCATCTCAATACCGGTGGCAATGTTGCTTTTCTGGAGGCTGATCTCATTGTGTCACAGGGGGGCAATTGGACGGTGAGTCCAACGTACGTCTCAAGTGCCAAATGGTCTACATTCCGACACGCAAAGTTCCTCCAAGATCTGATCCTGGCAGAATTTGAGATTCAACTATTTGGTTTAGATTGGCTTGTACTTGCTCAACTTAGAGCATTAAATGCAGAAGTGTTGATCATCTTCATTTAGTTCTACAGGTGAGAGAGGAGCTAAAATGGGAGTGGAAAACCAACTCTAGCTGCCCTATGTTTCCTTTCAACCACAACGACCTTTGCAAGTAAGTCGCCATCTGTTACATCCAAGGTCAGATCTTCCTTTCTTGTCTCCAACAACTAGGGCAGAAGCCTATGTATTAAGCATGTATACACAGATTTTGTGCATGCTTCCATGGGTCATGGACGCTTGAAACCGTCGTAGGAAAGATACCAATTTTGAAGAGGCTCTGTCGACATTATTCCAAGAGCTGAGTGAGTAAATCGTATACTAAGGTCAATTTCTTGTTTGTACAGATGGATTGGATCAAGAAGGAACATGTTGGTTGTTGGAGACTCCATCAATCACGAGCTGCAGTGGGTCTTTCTCAACAACCTGGCGGTGAATATGAGCGGCAAAGCTCGGAGTATGGCTGCAATTAGATCATGGGAAGGCGAGGAAGTGTGTGGCGATGTTCTTGGGGGTCCAGGGTTCAAAGTGGGCTGGATTCGCAATGATCGCCTGTCTCCTACCCTCAACATTAGCGAAGATTCGTTCAATAATTTCTATGAGTGGCCATGGCTACCCTACTTGGAGGATTGGAACGTCAGCGTTCTATTGCTCAACAGGGGTGCACATTTTGAAGGAGACGAGATATTTATAAGAGCCCTCAGCGAAATCTTTTCCATATTACAAGCACGTTATCCCGATCTCTTGGTCATCTTTCGTAACACGCCCCCAGGTAGTTTGAGAGGCCCCTTGAGAGTAGACAATGTTGCCCACTTGCCAACACGTCAGTATTCACACTTGCGTTGAACCTTTCTTCTATTCACAAGAACATGACTCCGACAAGCTGAGATGAAATGAAGCTCGATGAAATGACAGTGCTCAAGCTGCCTGAGAGTCATCCTTCCCAAGAGTAACTGTAGGATACTGTGCAAGAAGACCAACTGGTATTGTGAAATCTGCTAGCAAGACTTCTAAGTCAGGTGGTCAGGACAGAACTTCTTTGCCATGTAGCTGGGGTGTAGCTGTAACCAATTGAAAGCTTGCCATCGATGATTGATTTTCCCTGTTGTGAGAAGTCTGATCTGCGAGTGTGAAGTCACATAACTCTTACACCTAGGTTACAAGACTGGATGTTGACAAGGTGCTGACCAAACACCAAACTCTTTAAAGTGTGCAGAGGTGTGAGGACTTGACAGATCCTTGAGGGAATAACTACATTCATGAATGGATTGACATGCAGGCCATCACCAATGCACCAGCTACAAAGAACCGATACAAGAACGGCAATGTCCTGCAGACTTGCCAGCCTCATGGCATTGGGGTGAATTTCAAGCACAAAATGTTGTGGCCAAAAGGATTGTTGAAGAAGCGGGGTACATCTACATGGATGTGGATAGCATGCTCAGTTTGAGACCTGATGGTCACATCGGTGTAGAAGACTGCTTACATTACTGTTTGCCAGGACCTTTTGATTCTGTCGTCCATCTCTTTTACAACATCTTTTTTCTCCTTCAATAGTTGATGTCTTGGGGCCTTTCGGAAGCGACTCGCAACATGTCAGTAAAATTACGGTATTTACTGTCTGATGGTGCCTTCACTAGCAGTGCCTTGTTCTATCGATGTTCGTGCAGGGCCCCTCATTTCAGGAAGGCTGCTTACAACCGACACACAGAAATGACGACGATGACGTGGCACTATGGCTCCCTATTGCTCTATGCTAAACTAGTCTCCGACCTTCAGTTGTCGCTAGAATTGGCTTATGTTGAGTGCCTTCAGTCGCCGCTAGAATTAACTTATGTTGAGTGACTTAGGTCTATAACCGTCGACAATGACAAATTGTCAGCCGTAGTCCATAATGTGAATGTATCATGTAGTATATTGGGGGCTTTATAGGTGATGGAACAGTTTGGAATAGGCCCCCCTTACCCCAGCTAGGAGAGACACCACATGTAGATGAAGGAATCGCGAACAAGTCCCATATCATCCAGCCATCACAAATTTCTGAATGCCAGATTATACACCACCCTACTCCATCCCAAATCCCTAAATTTCTAAGCTAACCCCAAGTCACACCCCTTGGACAAATAAAGCAAGCCAAATGGCTGCCACCAACCAAAGCACATCTCGACCCCCCCATGACTCAATGGCCCAAATCAAACTATATAGCAAGGGTGAGGTATGATTCAAGTCCCCTCAATGTATCTCCAACGGCTACATCATCTACACCGTCATTTAATAACCACACAGTGAGAGACATGACAGATGCAATGAAAATGGAGACTTAGGTGGCAGGGAGAACCCCCAGCTTCACATGACCCCTTTAAAAATCTGAGCACTTGCAAGGTCAATTTATCCAAAACTAAGAAACACAAAAGTATCAAACTATAACCCCCTAAGCGAAGCAGCTTTCACTGCAAGGATGCATAGTGTGTGTATAGCAGTTGCTTGGAAATTTCAGGACACAACTATCAGAATCAACTTGAAGTTCATATACAGCATACTCCTGACACTCACAGACAATGAAGGTTGGCCCAAGATAGTAATTTCTACCAATACATGACATAGATACAATTGGGAACTTAATTCAACAAAGAACAACTAGTAGGTCCATTCCTTTGTTGGCAGCTCCAGTGGTGGCAGGTCCTTCCTTGGGAGAATGCGGAGGGGCCGAGGCCCCACTCGAATACAAAGACGGTTTTTCTTGGCTGCAAAAACGTCCTCCACCACCTTCTTCTGCATTTCATACTAACATGTCATCATTGCTTCACCCTTTCAAGCAACAACCTGCTCAAGAGGGAGCACAATAGGAATAATGGAAGAACTTAATACACACGTGCAATCTCTGACAGCACGGTACGCCTGTTACCGGCATGTCAAATCTTTCCCACAGTGGCACAAATAGGGGTGACCCACAATGGGGTGACCTCATCCGGAGTGTCACAGAAGGGGGGTGAGACCAGACACCAGGGTGACATGGAAGGGAGTGTCACTCCGATCGGTGTAACTCCCAATTGGTGTCACGAAACTTGACAAAGTATAAAACACTCTAAGAGGAAGTTACACCAGACAAGGGGTGACACAAACCACACAACCTCGGTGACACGGAGTGGGGTGACACAGCTGCCCATCAAGGATCGAAGCCCCGCACCTCAGAGCTACCATTGCCGGTCGGCTACTCGTCGCTGCATAGAAAGCTTTTGCATTCTGAAATATTTAATAATGAGTCCGGGTAAGAGGGGGTGGGGAGGATTTGACATAGGCCCCGCCGGAAAGTGCCGTGTGCATTGCGTCTTACATTATTCCAGTTGTTTTCCACTCAAGAGGTGCCTATTGCCTATTGCCTATTGCGAAGGTTACCTTGAAGAGTTCCCATTTCCGACTTCTCTTGTACTGCTTGTATATATGCTCCTCGTTCTTGTATTCCTGTGTAATCCCGCCTCCACATCATAATCACTAACTACAAACAAGGATGTAAATCTTGCAAAATGAGGAGTGCAGCAGTCCTCTTAATTAATTTGCCTGCCATCAGCTTGGTACCTTCCCATATCAAAACTTGCAGCAAGTCCTGGAGACAAGCTCAACACAAGTACCATTGTAACAAATGAGTTCATGCAAATGAAAATTTAAACATACATCTTGACTCAAAACATAGACTGCGTGTAAATTCGGATCAAGACAGAGAAGAGGGATATGGATACATGTGCAGAGAGGGTCTTGATGATGTCACGGTCACAATGTCGGTGGAAGTCCCACTTGTTCAGCACGAGTGTGTCAACCACGGTCACTGACACAATGCTGGCTGCTCTTGTTGTTTCCCTCAATAGACCCCTCTGCATCATCAGGGCATTTGCTGGGTCCATGAATACCAACATGAGATTGGCAACAATAGTTGGTCAAATCTCTCTAAGTGCTATTGAAGGCAAGCTTAGGAAGAGAGAACCTAGAAGTGATAGTCATCATTTAGACCCACCATATGCAATATAAAGCTGAGCCAATATGGTTATCTTGTATTCAAATGAAATGATTATACACACTTAGGACATGCCAGAGGGTTCAATTAAAAATTGAAGGTCAGTCATACACAAATTGATACACACCTCTCCAAAATATTGGCCAGCATGCAGCCCTCCTATGTCAAGGATTGTGGAATCCTGGGCGCCAAGGTCAATCACCCCATAAATTGGAGTCCGTCAATTTGTCACAATTGACTCTAATACTAACTATCCATGCAGACAGCACCAGCATTGGGATGATCACTCGCAAAGTACGTTACCAGTGGGCCTCTAAACCACAGCATGAGCACCAGACAAGTCAGAAGAAAGAAGAAAGAACTAAGAAATTGATTACTGTCCACAGGGAGCACAAAGAGTCCAGAAAATATTGCAGAAAATACAAGACAAATCCAAAAGGATGTGTCAGAAAAGTGCGAATGTCACTCGTAGACCTGGCGCATCAACTAGGTAAGCTGCTAAGCACTTTGGGTCCTCTAAAGCTGAAGGAGAAACAGATGAAACTTTACATTTCCACGGGGAAAGGCAGCTGACATTAATTGGATCAACCCATTAATTAATTCAAATGAAGCTAATCCAGAGATGCACCAGTAACCTCATCATTTGTCGGCTTCGACTTCTTTTTATTTGAGTCTCCTTTCTGGTCAGAACCCTCCTTTGCTAATTTCAAAACTGCACTGGTGGCAACTCCTTGCGTAAAACTAGGCACAGGAGTCCCAGCAAACACACTGTATGACAACAATTTCTTCTCACGGTTGATCACACTCCTGGCCCACTTCTGAAACTTCCGTCGGTAGTATTTATTTTCATCACCTATCACAGCAGGCATCACTCCATCTGCAAGAATTCCCATCTGCCATAAACGGTGATCCTTTTCTGAAAATTCCATGTCGGACAGTTTTTGTGCCCGTTCCTTTCTGTTGCAATCTCTGAAGAACTTACCCAGTGAAAATTTCTGTCGTATGGACGTCCTTCTCCTGCCACCGCCATTGTGATATGCTGATAAGCGTGCATGCATGATTGATGGTGATTTGAAGCGCGCACTACCACACACAGCTTCCCCCACCATGCCACTGCCTTGGCGTGACTTGGACCCTCTTGAGCCTGATGCAATGGCTGCTGGCAACTCACCCACAAAAGAACAGTGCTGACCTGATGCAGACCGTTGCCGCTCATGAGTTCCTGACCGGGCTTGAACCTCCGTAGAGCCTCTGGGGCAACCCCATGGAGATAACGGGCGTTCCTCAGACCCTGCTATGGAACCATGCTTCTTGGAAAAAATGTTCAGAGTCCCAGGCGCACTACTGGGTCGTTTAGGAGATGATGGAGGGCACCGGCTAGAAGACCCTGAGCGCGAGCGTCGGCCCAAATGTGGGGATCTTTTGTGGGTGACTAACTGGTGGATCACATCAGGGCTCCGCAATAAGGCCTTAGGCAGCTCTGAGGGTAACCCCAAGGGCACAGACAGACATCGTGAGAGTCGTGGTGCTCGGACAGATTGCCGTGCAATGAGGGATGGGCGCCACCAGTCACGTTCCCTGTCTACTACCTCTTGCTTGCACCGGTGATGTCGCGTTGGCCTGATTATGAACACTGTTAGGCTCTATCCCATCCAGAGAGGCAGATCAAGATCCATGTCCAAGTCCATGAGGTTCATGTACAGGAATGAAAGCCATCATCTTCATTTGAACAAAGTGTTGAGTACCATGGTTCTCTATGTCTGCGAATAAATAGAAAGCACTTCAAAAACTTCCACGTACATTAGACATATTGCAAGGCGCATTATTAGGGGGGCACAACAGATGATGCATATATTTAATGCAGACAGGGAAAGAACAAAGGAAAGATACAAACTTATACCGTCCATGGGAAGCTCCAAGAGCTTATGGGGTAAACGAAATTAGAAAACCAGAAAAGTGGGATCCCCAACAAGAATAACGAATTATGTCTGCAGGAGGCTGAAAGGGCCAAAGAGGAACAAATAGACCAACCAGAACATAATGTAGTGGACTGCGTACAGGATGGTTGTCACTAAGAGACATGATTGTGAGTAGGGTGTACCAATATTGAGATAGAAACGATGAAGCCCGGGGTAGGAATGGTATAGACTTGTCACTGCGAATTTCCATTATCACCTGCAGCACAAGACCATGAACAAAGGTCATGCCTGCATTTCCAATTATGTGGACACAATAAAGGTCAATAGAATAGTAAAAAAAATTAGTTGACTACTGTCATTTTGTTTCTCAAGATTGTACAGGAGTCACCGGAGAACCACTACTGATAATTCAAATCAGACTGATCCGTCAGACAGAACAAGTGACATACAAAGATGCATGCAAACCCAACAAACTGACCATGCTTCTACTTGATGAATGCAGGTCAGGCACTCGGGAGCCCTTGGCCAGCCTGAATTGTATAAGTCCATCAGAATGCATGAATGAGATCAAGGTACTATTTACAAGAGTAAGTCGCCTCTCAACCACCACCCAACCGAGACCAGGGTGAGAAGAAACTTACTCGGCACTCCCCTGACTTTAAGAAGTACATCTCGACAGCATCATCTCCTTGAAAGGTGATCACTGCGCACAACACCATTCCTGATTAAAGTTTAACCATAGAGCACCATGGAATGTCTCTCTAGATTACCAAAACACACCCTGTGACCGTGGCACAGCTGTACAGCTTTAATATGCCATGTACTCTGAATCAGCAACAGCTTCATGTCATCATAGGTCACTTTCTCCCAGAAACCATGCTCTCTCCCTCCTTGGCCCCATTTGTAGCACACCTCTTCAATGTGCAACATGGCTTTCCAACAGAGTGGACAAAGAGCATCATCCACCCCCTCTTCAAGAGTGGTGACAGGCTCGCACCAACCAATTATTGCACAATTATGGTGTCTACGTTACTGGCTAAACTGTTTGGGGCAGTAGTGGCCATGGAACTGGATGATTGGGGGGAATCCTCCCGCATGTGTGCTATTGGGCAAGCAGGTTTCTGTCGCAACAGATCCACTCTTGACCACGTTTTCACTCTTCAGACTATGGTAGAACGTGCAAGCTATGATAAAAAATGGTGTATTTTTGCTTTTTAGACTTTCGAAAGGCTTTTGATTTGGTTCCTCGAGACCTTCATTTCCAACGGCTCCATAGGGTGGGAGTCCCTCCGGACATCCTATATGCCATCTTTTCCATGTATGAGATTGTCATTGGCATGGTCAACGTCGCGGGGGAATTCTCAGCAGAGGTGCATAGCAACATTGGGGTCAAACAGGGCTGCCCCCTCTCACCTACCCTTGTCGGGATGTACATTGACGCTTTGGAGGGTTACATCCCACAAAACCATGGAGTTGGGGTGCCGTTGGATGGGGGACCAACACAATCAGATCTCCTCCACGCTGATGGCACAATCTCCTGTCTTCCTGCAACGCCATCTTTGCATCTTAGCAAAACTAAGATCATGGTTCTCAATGGCCAAGGCGGACCGCAGATTCATCTTCAACCAACAGGAAATTGAGATTGTCAAATCATACCAATACCTGGGTCTGGTTATCCACTCTCCCAAATTCCAGTTTGCATCAACTGCCCTGAACAGATTGACGAAGGACAAGGCTGCCTCCATCCGCCTTCAGGCCAAATGCAAACAGATACATCTGCGCCACCCCCCAACCAAAAAGTGGCTAGTTGACAGCGTTGTTACCCCGGCCGCCACTTATGGTTGTGAGTTCTGGGCACCTGGTGTCCCAGTTTCCTGGTGGGAAAAAAACCTGGAACCAGTGCAGTCATCTTTTCTCCAAGCAATGCTTGGCGCCAGAGGCACAACTCCATCTCACATCCTATGTGCAGGGTTTGCATGCGTGCCAATTCAAACCGAGGCCCTCTTCCGGCTTACAATAAGAAAGGTTACAAGCCCTCTCCCCCAAGGGGCTCGTGGCAAGAGCCCTCGCAACATCTATTAGGCTCAAAACAGCAGGTTTCAAGCACTCCTGGTATGCTCGAGTGTGCAGTTTTTTTGAGCGCAATGGACTCTCTGTTGCTTCGCTATTGCCACAAAATCCAGAAGGGGTGGAAATCACATCCAAACAGGATCGCAACAGACTCATTAGAAGGGAACTTAGGGAACTACATGTCAGGAGAACTTGGAAGCTACCCAATCTCAGAACAAAACTCCAGTTCTATCGAGAGACATTCTTGGTTCTCCGTGATGATAGAATCTTGCGGCCCAATTACCTTTGGGCGCCTTCCTCTCCTTCCCTCCTGAGGGCATTGGGGCGGTTCAGGGTGGGCTCCCGTAATCTACGGATAGAGACTGGTAGATGGGAAAACCTGCAACGGGAGGACCGCCTATGCCCAGCTTGCACCGGGCGCAACCCGGAAATTGAAACTGAGGAACGCTTCTTCTTTTAGTGCCCTCTATATTGTGAGATCCGTGGGAGATTCCACTGTCTATTCCGTGGAACTCAATCTCTCACCAAAGTCTTCTACTATGAGGATCAGAAATGCTTGGCAGCTTACCTGCATGAGGCCTTGACCCTTAGACAATCCCTTGAGCAGTAGTTGCTTTTGGACTGTTATAAAGTACCATTTCATTTCATTAATAGTTGCTTTTAGGCTGCTGGTGAGGGCACCTCTCTCTTTCTTGTTTCTTGCTTTCTCTTGTCCCATAAACTCTTTGAGCTTTCCGCGGACTACCATTTCCTTTCTCTTTTGGTCTATGGCCACAAGGCTGGGGCAAACAACGTCTTAAGAGTACATTGTCTTCCTCTTTTCTCCAATAACTCGGTGGTTAATTTGGTGGTTCAGGTTAGATTATCTGTCCCTTGGGCCCTTGCGCCTCCCGAGGGTGGGATAAATGTATTGCTGTCTTTCTTCTTCCTTTCTTTCTTTCCCTTCATTTGGAAGTTTCTTTGGCCACAGAGGCCTCCTGGCTTCCAGTGAACATAACAAAATTCCCTCATTTTCTTTGGATTTGCTTTCATTGGCTCATCCATAAGCTCTTTGGGTTTCCTGTGGACTACTATAAAGTGTTTCTTCCTTCCTTTCTTTCTCTCTCTTCCCCTTCCGCTCAAACTGGGCACGGGGTCAATGGCCACAAGGCTACGACAAACAACGTCGTATGAGTACATTCTCTCTTCCCCTTGCTCCTGCGCTTTTCCCAGTCACATCTGTCACTAAATTGAGGGCTACAGCAGAAGTGATGGAATGAACATTATCTTTCTAGCATGATGCTTGTACAGCAGATACAAAATTCCTAGGAACCGTGTTGTCCTTCACCACCACCTCTTCTGTATGTGTCTCATACACCCAGTGGGCTGAAATACAAATGGCTGGGGACAGTATTTCCATGATCTGGGATTGAGCTTCACAGATCAAACTAACGAAAGTGGAAATTCGCAATGTGTAAGGAAAGCATACCCCTGTTTTTGCTGAAAGTGCGTGAAGTTAGCACGTTGGCCAGACGCCTCAGGCTTTGCTTTGACACATCCCGAAATGCTACAATACTCTGCCGCAGACAAGAGCTCAAGAGAACCAGTTATAGAATCGGAAATGGCTTGCTCTGCTGTTTAACAGAACAACCCAGAACTCAGACAAAGTGAGTCAGCAGTGCATCTTTAACCAATCAAAGTGCATAGGCTAAAAGTCCAAGCTAATTTGAAATCCAGGAGCATGTTCTGGGGATCCTTGCACCTAGGGCATCCAAGCACCTCGTAGGCACCTGCCTAGTTTACGACCCCTCTAATTTAACTAACTATTTGCTCCATTGAAATCACAATCTAATCATGCTGTAACTTTACAAATGCAACCGTTTATGGACGGACAAATCATGGCAGTGGGGGTCTAATTATCTTATGCTGCTACTGAGACATGATGCATGGCACTTTCAAAACAATTTTGGGGGTATCTTACTGTATCGCACACTGGTTTGACAGCGAAACCTCCCACAAGAAGGTACACTATGAAATGAAAATGGGAAAGGGATGGGAATCACTTCAAGAAAACGAACGCGCTGCCTGAGCTCGGGAGTCTTTTCAATCTTGAGGATTGCATCATAATCATATTTGCTCAATGTCAGCAGCTCAGTCTGCACAGCAATGGGTGGAGGCCAGCTTCTCAATTGTCAAGCAATTGAAATTCCCTCTTTTGTGGTCAGTAAAGTACGTTAACAACAAGTAATGTCATACAATTCAAGGATTGACACAAAACCTAAAAAAGGTGTCTCACATTATCCCAAAGGTAAGAGTGTAGAAGTCTTTGACAGATGCAACAAACATACCCGTTCAAGAGTGGTGCAGGTCCCCTCCCTGTAACCACATGAAACCTCTCCCCTGTTAAACATGCATAGAGGAGGGACTTCCCACATCATGGTACAAACTCATATACCTTGGCCACAATGAAACTAAGGCCTCTATACTGTCTCACTAATTAGTTATACACAGCCTATGTCGGAGAGTCAGTATAACAGAAGGACTAAAGGTCCCTGTAAGATGATGAAATTAGTAGTGGTGATGCTATCAGAGTGTGCAAGTGCAAGAAGGCGACACAGCTTAAGCCACAAATGCGCAATCTCTAAAATGCAGTTTTGACTATTGGGTAGCTGTTCTGGAGCCCTGAGAGGCTAAGTGGTGAATACACAACCATGTAAGCAGAAATGTTGCACATACAGCACTGCCCACAGCTATACATACTTCAAAGTTCCTGCTGGTGCCACATATGCTGCCTTTAGGCACTAGCAGTTGTGTGGGAATGTTGAGGTTCATTGTATTGGAGAAATATACTATACATCTTGAGAGAGGATGGCAAAAAGTTTGTTGGGACAAACCGTATGCAGTGTTCTAGTTCGATCCCCGTTTCACCAAACCAATGGCCCCCATGCAAGATAGTGACTGCATCATCTTGCACCCCCTTAATGTACATGCTGAGCTGCAGGCAGTTTTGATTACTCAGTAAGTGACTCTAAGTGTTGTTTTCCCCAGAAAACATAGGAATAGTTTTGTACAGTGCAAGAGCTGGCACAAGAGGCTTGGACTCCAGAGGCAACAGTGCAGAAGAGCCTTGTGTATGGTGTACTTCACAAGCAGCGATTCTCTTGATATGCATAAACAGATTTCAGTACTTCATCTACAGTACAAGAGACTGGTGACCTACATGCAAGATGGCATGATTGAGTGACATGATGGCTCAGACAAATTGCAGGGTAAGAGAAACAAGGCTGAAAAGGAGCACATGAGGAAATATCGCACCTTGACTAAGCCTGTGAATACAATATAGAAGATGCTGCCCTGCTCTCCCTGTTTATAAACTGCAACCCGAGAGTGGCAGCTTTCATAATAATCCAGACAGCTTGATAGACATCACCTTGTACTGGTAGACTCTAGATGTGCATGAATGCTAAGCAATGAACATTACGCAAGCCCTGGACAACGAATCCATAGCTTCCAGGGTTGCATGCCGCGACTGCCAGGGCCTGGTGATTTTATGAACTCTGCTCATCCAAAATAACAGGGCAAATAGACCAAGGAATCACAAATTTATACTACTGTCTGATAAAATCTGCAAATGGTCATAGAGGCTAGGGCTTCTGCAATATCTCTGAGAGGGGATGGGGGGAAGAGGAAGATGTATACCCTGACAGTTTGCTTCAAGCCGCTCATAGCCTAGATTCTTGCATATCTGCCATTCAAAAACTTGCGCTCTGAAACTTTTGCACCATATATATTTATACTGTACTCCATTAGGGCTTAGATACCCCACCCATCCCACTTTGTCAAGAAATATTAAGAAACTCCACTCATCCCCAAAACAATTTGAATATTAGCCATCTAACCACCCAGTTCATTGCATGTAGTGCAGGTCTACCTGTCCATGTCTGTCTGTCTGTATTCGTCCTGTCCATCAGTCCATAACTGGTTGTATAGGTAAGCTGGGAACACTCCCTCTGCACCCACTACCAGATGGAGAGAAGCCCAGGAAGCATGACAGAATGAAGGGTTGCTGTACTACGCAAGTAAGCATTAAAGGATGGTAGACAAGTGCAAAGGGTCAACTTGCCTCCAAGCGTTTGGAGAGAGGGAGATCACCAATGGGCTTCACATCGGTGACAGTTTCTTCAACTAGATACAACTCGCTGCTTGTTCTCTCCTCGGGACTTGTCAAATTACAGACATGGAGATGGGAAACATTATTTAATTAGTGATTTATTTGGAGATAGAATTGAGACTTCGATGCTTATGAGACACCGTTATAGTCTTTAGCCCACCATGGTCATATATCGCAGCAAGCCTGGTGGATTTGAAGTAGAATGAGGACAGAATCTCATAGCAGAGGAAAATACTAGAATAAAAAATGCAGGATTTGTATTCACTCTGATTGACACACTGGAGCAAGCATCACCCACTGAAGGGGACACACCCAAACTATTGATGCAAAGGAGAGCCAGAATGCCTTGAAGTTCAAAAATGCTTCCTACGTCAAGTAGATTTAATAGCAAGAAAAAATCAACGCTCACGTGTGACCAATGTAGGCTTCAAAATGTTATGAGCATTACATGCATGGCTTTAATAAATATCACTGTGAGGCCTGCCATGACCTCTTCCTAAGGGGATTGGGTCCTCCAGCAGATTCCCATAACCAGCTGACAACCGAAATCAAGGAAGAATATCGGGAGGGTCACTCTGAGCGAACCCCACTTGATAGGGTGTGCTGATTGAGTCGTGAATTGTACCTCTTCAGGAAAACTCGCCTACGACTGCACGTTCGGTAATGTGCCAAGCCACGCCAGCCCATTACCACTGGTGAAGCCTGTTCCAAAGGGCCCCCACATATAGCCATTGGACTTATGATGTATTGTGAGCAACTGCATCATGTAGCCTCTAAAGCTGGCAGTGGGGATTAAGTCTTTCTGTGTGAAGGCAAAGAAGGTCTCAAAGAATGGAGGTAGGTGATACAATGCAAAACTGACACACACAATTGGCTTCCACCTGGACAGCAATATTAGAAATGGCAAGGAGGATCTGACGTCATTTGGGACTTCTTTGAGGGGCATGCCCAAGAACAAAAAGTTGGAGGGAAAAACAAACAAACCACAATTCAAGCAAAATTTCAGCATAACATGGAGTTCTCAAATTTTCAAGAGACCAAGAAGATATATTAATTTTTTTTGTTCTTAGTTCTTGACAAGATTTACATGGTCTGCAACAGCCATAGAATGACTTGTAAATCATACCAGAGGGGCTACGCGGGAGGAAGAACCAGAAGGCGCAGCATCACCAGAGTGTGGGTCTGTCACAACCCACACAGTAAGTCAGCAGAATACCAACAGCCATGACAGCATATTTAACAATGTGTTGAGCCACATGATGAAGCTCAGGGCTGTGCGGTTCTGGCTCTTAGAACTTTCAGGAGGAGGAGACTGCCTTCCAGACCCTTCAAACCTTCTTCACGCTAGCTAATGGTAATATACTTGAGACACATTTGTGCAACTACGATCCTGGACCAATGCAATCCTACTATCAGGGAGCAAGCTGCTCCAGTAACGCAACTAAAACCCAAAAACCAGGGGGAAGAGTATATATGAGCCCAGAAACTCAGTATCCGAAGGCAATGTAAGGTTGTCCAGGGCCCAGGTACACGCACAATTTTAGTGTGAGAAAAATTCAGTCATTTAAGTCTTGAACAAGCTTGCAGTTCATCATCTATTACTGCTTAAGACCTCAAAAATCTTTACAGTGTGGGGCAGAAAATTGAGAGTCAGTAAGCACTCTACCATTATCTTCCGCCATTGCTTGACTGTTGTCACGGCTGCATATTAAAATTTCTCCTCTCTTGGGCGCGCAACTCTGCGGATCCCTTCCGCATTCGAATTGCAATGCTGGATGAGTGCAATAAATGCAACATACTTAGATTCCGACTTCCAACGCGTCCTGATGCATGCTCAAAGAATCCACCATCCAAATGATGCACCATATCATCAGCGACCAATTCTTCTGCAACGGTAGGTTTCTTTCGCCTCTGGGTTGGAAACATGGAAGGAAACGGCTTGTAAACCGTCTCCAGGATTGTACGAATAAATTCCCGCAGCACTATATCCTGGGATTCAGGTACATCTAGCCGTCTGAAACAGGTATGGATTGAGCCACTACAAAGAGGTGTGATCTATAAATGGTGGGAGGTACTAGGCCTGCCCTGCCTTGCTGCATCTGCATCTGCATTTTTCCAGAGTCAAACATTCCACACATTTCCTAGAAATTGGCTTCTGCTTCTCCATTGTTCCAGCAAATGACAGCTCCGTAGATTTGTCACACAAAGAATCTATAGAATCCTGCCATTGTTCCTCAAATTATGAATGTGGACATAAGTCACGGTTCCCTCCAAATGCCATCTCTTTGCTTCCAGAAATTCCATCTCTGCAAAATATCTCTCCCTGCTGCTCCAGACTCAGACATCCATTTCTTTTGGGTCCCAGCATTCCCCTCAGCAACCACCTCCTGATGAAACCAAAAGCTCACTGTCGACGGACGACATCCAGCATCCGTTCAACTTCATGGACGATGCCATAACCATCGTTGGTGGGGACGGGGAGACAAGCAATGGGAAGTGCGGGCCCCCATACATTTACACTCGATCTTTAGTTTCAAGAGTTGCAGACGGAGCAGCCATAGCAGCTTACGCATTGTGCACGCCAGTGGCCACCCTTCGCTCTCCGCATGTTCTCCAGGCATCTGAGGGTGCCCTCACAAGCCTGCTTGCGAGCCTGGCCCTGTGCTGATATCTTCGATAATGTGTGGGCCAGATTCTATACGGGACACCTGTGCATTTTCCTGACCACGTTTGAGATTTTCTCCCGACTGTTTCAAGCCAATCGGAGACCAGGGAGGAGGAAACTGCTAAAGGACGAGGGGGTGAGCAACAAGGTCACAGACAAAAATATCTGAAAGACCCAGATGCAGGCTTGGAGAAGCTTTGGGACGAGTATTTTGCAGAATCCAGCTGGGGGACAATCGGGGCACGATTGCCTGTTTGTTGCGGAAAAAGCAGAAAACTACAGGTTTGAGAAATAATTCTTGCAAATTAATGGTAGTGACCAGGATCTCTCTCTCTCCCCCTCTTCTAGTAACGTTACTCTCTTTCTTCCTTCCTTTCTCTATGTGTGTCCTCCCTCAAGCTACTCTGGCTCAACTCCATGCTTTCCAATATGAAGGCGACGGCAGCGCATTAATCAAGAGTCAATTCCCTGGAACTTATTCTACGCCGTTTCTTTTTTAATTGGGTGTGAATTGCAACTGGCATTGCACATCCACATCTGTCATAGCGCAGGTGGAGTGCTAATGCAGCGGAGCTGGTATGGACCTCGTGCTTTCAAACTTGGTGCTAATACCAGCCCTCAAATCAATCTATGGCATTCAGATCAGACCATTATGACAATTTTCGCCCAGTATCCCGGTGGGTTGAAACCGCAGTACTGATCCTGGGGGTTCTTAGTCCTGCAAGGGCATGCCAGAGCCTACGCTATAATGGATATTCTCTTCTTTCTCTCTCTCTCCTCTCTCTCTGACACACACACTTTTAGTCTTGCCAGCTTAAGCATAGAGACCTTGATTTGATAGGTCGGGATGGGGTGTTTGCTAAATAAATTAGGGGTTGTTGCTTGCAGTGCTGGGGAGGAACTTTGCATTTTTGTGATGGAGTTTAGCTGAACGGGGCAAGGTTGGGCCCCACCAAGGAGGCAGGAATGACGGGTGGGTGCAGATCCATCGTAGTGGACCACATTTCAAGCACAAGAGTACAAAGAAGACACTGTGGGTTTGTAGCTATAAGAAACCTGCAGCGTTGGTGGGCGAATTGGAAAACCTGGACGCGGCTAGCGGTAACTATCATGAAACTAGATACAGTCTTCGGTGAGAGGATTATCCTTCTTCTTTCAGTTATGTCTAGGCTTGTCTAGTCCTCCAGCACATGCATCAGGTGAGGACAACATGTTTGCCCTTTTTCGTCCCCTTCTTTTCCCCTTCAGGAGGTTTGCTTAAACAACATGTGCAATACATTCTCAACATGGGCTTGGTCAGTTGGATCTCTGGTATGTCTGAGAGTTGTGACATGCTACTGCAAATGGGGTTACAGGAAGATATTCAAACAACCAAAATAGAGATGAGGAGAAGCTTTGGAAGGAATATGATCCAAACTCCACTCACTGGTGGGAGAATAGAGGCAAAAAGGTGAATGCTTGCTATGTTACAGCAGAAGCAGATACCAAGATGCGTTGAAACCTCCTCACAAATCGTCAGTCTCCCTCTCAGTCTCTCAAAATTTTGATTTTGGTCCTGCCAGCAATTCAGCACAGGAGCTGTTGTTTGGGAGGTAGTAGGGGTAAATTATGAGTTGTCATTGCAGCGACTTGTGGATAACTGATGAGGGGTGGGATGGAATGTGGGTGCAGATCCATCCTAGAGGACCATATTCCAAGCACAAGAGCGCCAATGAGGCACTGTGGAATGAACACATGTGGTTGGCAGGGACCGCAAAGTTGTTTGAACCAGGCAATTCAACTATGCTGACTGCTTTTGAAAGAGCGCCAAGAAAAGGTGTCCACAAGAACTCTTCCGGCAGTGGTGTGGATCTGAGGACAGCATGTAAGGCAGGACAACTGAAAGAGGCGCTGCACATTTTGACCCAAAGAGGCATTTCAGCAGACTACACTTCTTATGTCTATCTCTTGCAGGAGTGCATTAAGATGAAAAGTCTAGCAGAGGGGAAGCAGGTGCATGCCCACATTGTCCAAAATGGATTCAAGCCAAACATCTTTCTGCACAACACTCTTGTTAACATGTATGCAAAGTGTGGGGATGTGGTTGATGCACGTCTAGTGTTTGACACAATGCCTGAACGAGATATGGTTACATGGAATACTTTGATGGCAGGATATGCACAGCATGGGTGTGGCAGGGAGGCTTTTAAGATCTACGAGCAAATGATACGGGAAGGGGTGATGCCCGACAGAGTCACGTTCATTTGCATTCTCAAGGCATGTGCCAGCCTGGCATCCCTGGACAAAGGCAAAGAAGTCCACTCTCACATTATAAAAGCTGGAATTGTGCCAGATATAATTCTAGAGACTGCCCTTGCTAACATGTATGCCAAATGTGGAAACATGAAGGATGCACGTAGAGTATTTGACAATATGGCTCGACAAAATGTGGTCTCATGGAATGCGATGATTGCAGGATATACTCAGCATGGGTGTGGTAGGGAGGCTTTGGAGACCTATGAGCATATGATACATGAAGGAATGATGCCCAACCAGGTCACATATGCTTGCATTCTCAATGCGTATGCCAAATGTGGTAACCTGAAGGCTGCTCGCCAAGTGTTTGACAGAATGGCTGAACGAGATGTGGTCTCATGGAACGCAATGATCACAGGATATGTGCAGCATGGGTGTGGTATGGAGGCCCTGAAATTATTTGAACTAATGCAACAGGAAGGGTTGATGCCAAATCGTATCACATTGATTTGCATTCTCAAGGCTTGTGCCAGCCTGTCAGCCCTGGAGAAGGGCAAACAGATGTATGTTCGCATCACCACAGCTGGAATTGCACCAGATGTCATTCTGGAGACTACCCTTGTTGACATGTGTGCAAAATGTGGGAACATAAAGGATGCACGCGAAGTGTTTAATAATATGATTAACCGAGATTTGGTTTCATGGAATGCAATGATTGCAGGATATGCTCAGCATGGATACGGTGTGGAAGCCCTGCAACTATTTGAACAAATGCAACATGAAGGGTTGAAACCAAATGGTGTCACCTTTATATGTGTCCTCTCTGCATGTAGCCATGTGGGCCTAGTGGATGAAGGCTGTCACTACTTTGATTCCATCAGTCGATCATGTGGCCTCTCGCCTACAGTGGGACATTTTGGTTGCATGGTGGACCTTCTTGGCCGTGCAGGGCAATTGGATGAGGCAGAGGAATTCATAAAGAAAATGCCAACTGCACCGGATGCTTCTGTGTGGCGGGCCCTACTTGGTGCCTGCAGAATTCATGGCAACTTAGAGGTGGCGGAACGTGCAGCAAAATGCCTTCTCAATTCGGATCCTCAGGACGCTGCAACTTATGTTCTGTTATCAAACATCTATGCTGCCGCTGGCAGATGGGACGATACTGCAAAGGTGAGAAAAATGATGGAGGTCAAAGGTGTCGGAAAGGAGCCGGGCCGCTGCTGCATTGAGGTTGACAGTCAGGTGCATACATTCGTTGTCGATGACAAATTGCATCCTCAAACTGAGGAAATCCATGCTGAGCTGAAGAGGATGTCTGGGTGGATGCAGAAGGCTGGGTACAGGCCTGACACACGCTTTATATTGCATGATGTAGAGGAGGAGCAAAAGGAAGTTTCTCTTTGCCACCACAGTGAGAAGCTGGCCATTGCTTTTGGTCTCATTAGCACAGCCCCTAGGACACCTCTCTGTCTCATAAAGAACCTTCGGGTTTGTGGTGACTGCCACACAGCCACCAAGTTCATCTCAAAGATTTCTGGGCGAACAATTGTTGTGCGGGATGGCAACCGCTTTCACCACTTCCAAGATGGGGTTTGTTCTTGTGGGGATTACTGGTGAAACGAGCAACTTCCATTGAAGAAAATGTATTGATCGAAATATGAGGGTGGAAAGGTAATAATTTGTCCCTCTCTCGTGAGGAAAGAGTGGAGGTAGAAAGAAACAACCTGTGTTGAATGTGACAGACAGTGTTGCATTTTCTGTCAGATTTATCCTATGCTGCTTTGTATTTCAAATTTAATTGCAACAGTGAAGTGACAGAGGCCCTTACTGCAGAGGAGTTGTTGACAGGGCCTGGAGAAGAAAGTTTACACCCAAAAGGGTGGACGAAAAGGAGCCCAAGAGACCTGAAGACTGGTTTAGAGTGTGTTGCAGGGAGTGGCGACCAAGTTTTATGGAGTGGGTTGCAGGGATGGATGGACACATCATTACTGATGCCTGATGGGTTATTATTGTGATATTTACCCAGACAATTTCGGATGCAGAAGGGATGTCACTCAATCTTCAGCTTAAGCCATGAGGAGGGTGAATCTCACAGACAAGCTCAGTTCACCTGTGCTCATGCATCCACACCAATATGTTTTAGAAGCCCTCCCACATTGGGAGTGTGTTCTGGACCTTGGGCTGCTGGACTGCACCTGCCACTCAGTAGCAGCAGCTGTGGCTTTGGGAGCCTGAACTTCAAAACATATGACATTTGCTCTGCAATTATTCAAAGGAAGAACAAAGGGGGCCTGGTTTGTCTGAGCCAACCTTGGGCAGTTTTGGAGAATAACCCTCCAGCAGATACCACAAGAGACGACTCACCCTTACTGTCATGGTGTTTCTATATTCCAAAGCTGCCTAGGCCAGTTGGGTGGCGAGAACTATGTGCAATGCTCATTATGTGGGGTGTTGAAGACAGCATAGCCATAGTGAAGAAGGTTGATTTCTGTGTCTCTGCCTTAAATATCTGCCACGTAGATCAGCTTGTTTTTACAGGGTTGGTAGTCTCCACCGGTGAGGCGACACTAACTACAATGTTCATGAGGAAGATGGAGCTGGCCGAATTCGTTATCTACACATTGGGAATTCTCAACTCTGCAATTTTCTCTAAAACGTGCTCCACAGCCGTTGTAGGATCAATGCAATGTCCTTTTGGGCAAGTGGACAACAGGTTCTTCTCAGGGCTTGCCCATAGCCTATGGAAATTCAGCTGCAAACCCAAGTTTGGAATTTGCAGAGAGAAATTGATGGTGGCTTCTCAGTCTTGACTCTGTTTAGCTCCCAATTCAAGCACAAGGGGATTTACTTGCAAGGCCCCGTTCACTTCATATTGTGCATACCTCAGTGAGTCAATAAATTAGCAGCTATGCTGCAGTGATGCATACCATTTGTAAATGCAATGCTTGTCTTCGTTGTCATTTTTGCCACAGCTAGACAGACCAAGAACCTTCAACTTCTCCTAAGGTCAGGTAGCTGGATCTAATGCGAACAGTCGTGAGACATCAGGTTTAGCAGGTCGCCTACACCTTGGAGCTCACTAAAAGCAACGTCTCAGGTGGAGGCGGTAAAATTAACCAGGCCTGTGAGCTCTTTCACAGATGGACATTGGACAATCCAGCACAAACAATTCCTGGAAGTTTGAGAAGGACCTAGACCTCTTTGACCTTGGGGCACCTCTCCACAAGGAACTTCCGGAGGGTAGTCAACTGATCCAACGTAGGATGCTCACTTACAGCTTCGTGCACTTGTGAAGCTTTGATTTCGAATTACTAGAATTCCAGCGCCGCAAAGAACATACAAAGTATCTATGGAACACCAAGCCTCAGGAAAACACCTAAAACAGAGAATTGTATTGTGGTTTTATGGGCCCATGGTCTAGTATGCTGTCACTCAGAAGGTTCGTCACCGAAATGTGCAGGGGATCAGGAAAAGCAATATTTCAATAGCGTCACGGAGTATCGATCTGTTGCATAGCCTCGAAATCCGCTTTCACGTTGGCAGCCATGCTCGAGCTACAACGCCCTACAGTGAACGCAGAGGAATCGATATCTGCAGCCCTCCACATTTCGCTAACCTTCATGAAGCTCACTGCAGTGAACACACTCTACCTTCACGCAATTGCTTTCTTCTTCCACTTACTTCTCTCATTATTTTCACAGCTGCACCCGCCCCGTCAATGGGCCGGGTAGAATTTTGTCCTCTGCATTATTCGATCGCCCTGCACGGCCAAGAAGATCTACTATGCAGCCGAAATGCCTCAATGTTGGAGTGAGGCCATACACTCGTCTCATGCATTAAAAGTACTGATGGCCTTCATCCGCAAGGTCCACATAGCTAAGTTGCAAGGTTGCAATTTTTCCACCCATGTAGGATGGCAGGATTGAACCTGGCACAGATTTTTATTGGACACCAGACTGGCAGCAGGGGTCGCACCTCCATTGTGGCAACTGCATTTCAAACAGGACCGAGAGAGGGAGCCCACAAGAACTCTTCTGGCACTTGTGGGAATGTGACATTATGCAAACCAGGACGATTGAAAGCGGCATTGCACATTTTGAACAAAAGAGGCATTCAAGCAGACTCCCGTACTTATGTCCGGGTCTTGCAGGAGTGCATCAACATGAAAAACTTAGCAGAGGGAAAGCAGGTGCATGCTCACATTATTCAAAGTGGATTCAAGCCGGACAACTTTCTGCTCAACACCCTTGTCAACATGTATGTCAAGTGTGGGAGTGTCAGGGACGCCCGCCAAGTGTTTGACAAAATGCCACAACGAGATATGTTTGCCTGGACTATAATGATATCAGGATATGCCAAGCGCGGGTGTGGTTGGGAGGCTATCAAACTCTATGAACAAATGCAACGGGCAGGGGTGACACCCGATAAGGTCACATTTATTTGCATTCTCAATGCTGCTGCCAGTTTAGGAGCTCTGGAAGAGGGGCGACAAATACATGTGGCCATCATCAAAGCTGGAATTGCACCAGATATCATTCTGGAGACTGCCCTTGCTGACATGTATGCCAAATGTGGTAGTCTGGAGGTTGCACGTCAAGTGTTCGACAATATGGCTCAGCGAAATGTGGTCTCTTGGAATGCCATGATTGCTGGATATGTTCAGCATGGGTGTGGTAGGGAGGCTTTGGAGATCTATGAGCAAATGCAACAGGAAGTGATAATCCCCAATAGGGTGACGTTCATTTGTGTTCTGAATGCATGTGCCAGCCTTCAAGCCCTGGAAATGGGCAAACAGGCCCATGCTAACATGAGCAAAGCTGGAATTGCACCAGACATCATTCTGGAGACTGCCCTTGCCAATATGTATGCAAAGTGCGGAAGCATGAAGGATGCTCATCTCGTCTTCAACAATATGGCTAAACGAAATGCGGTGTCATGGAATGTCATGATCACAGGATATGTTCAGGGTGGGTGTGGAAGGGAAGCGTTCGAGATCTATGAGCAAATGCGACGTGAAGGGGTGATGCCTGACATGGTCACATTCATCTGTGCTCTGAATGCATGTGCCAGCCTAGAATCCCTGGAAAAAGGCCACCAGATCCATGTTGACATCATCAAAGCTGGTATTGCATCCTACATTAATTTGGAGAACACCCTTGTTGACATGTATGCTAAATGTGGGAGCATACAAGATGCACGTCAAGTGTTTGACAATATGCCTGAACGAGATGTGGTCTCATGGAATGTTATGATCGCAGGATACACTCAGGATGGGTGTCATCGGGAGTCTTTCAAGATCTATGAACGAATGCAATGGGAAGGCGTGAAGCCCAACAGGGTCACCTTCATTTGCATTCTCAATGCGTGTGCCAGCCAATGGGCCCTAGAAAAGGGACAACAGGTCCATTCTGACATCATTAAAGCTGGAATTGCACTACATACTAATTTGGAGAGTGCCCTTGTTAACATGTATGCCAAATGTGGAAGCATAACAGATGCACTCCGGGTTTTCAACAATATGGCTGAACGAAATGTGGTCTCATGGAATGCCATAATTGCAGGACATGCTCAGCATGGGTGTGGTCGGGAAGCTTTGGAGATGTATGAGCAAATGCAAGTTGAAGGTGTGAAACCAAATAAGGTCACATTTATTTGCATTCTCAATGTGTGTGGCAGCCTAGGAGCCCTGGAAAAGGGCAAACTTGCCCACGCAGACATCATCAAAGCTGGAACTGCACTGGATATCACTCTGGAGACTGCCCTCTCAGACATGTATGTCAAATGTGGAAGTATGAAGGATGCTCGTCAAGTTTTTGACAAAATGGCTGTAAGAGATGTGGTCTCATGGAGTGCGATTATAGCAGGATATGCTCAGCATCGGTGTGGCAGGGAGGCTTTGGAGCTCTATAAACAGATGCAACAGGAAGGGGTGACGCCCAACAGGGTCACTTTCACCTGTGTTCTCAATGCATGTGCCAGCCTAGTCGACCTGAAAAAGGGCAAAGAGCTCCATATTGACATCATCAAAGCTGGATCTGCACTAGATATAATTCTGGCAACTGCACTGGCCGACATGTATGCCAAATGTGGAAGCATGAAGGATGCACATCAAGTGTTTGCCACTATGGCTGAACGAGATGTCATCTCATGGAATGCCATGATTGCAGGATATTCTCAGCAAGGGTATGGTACGGAGGCTTTTGAGATGTATGAGCAAATGCGACGGGAAGGGGTGATACCCGACAGGGTCACTTTCATTTGCGTTCTCAATGCATGTGCCAGTCTAGGGTTCCTGGAAAAGGGCAAGGAGGTTCATGCTGACCTGATCAAAGTTGGAATCTCCTCACAAATTAATTTGGAGAATAAACTTGTGGATATGTATGCCAAATGCGGGAGCATGAAGGATGCACAGCAAGTGTTCAACAACATGCCTGAACGAGATTTGGTCTCATGGAACAGCATGATCGCAGGATGTGCACAGCATGGCTGTGGTAAGGACGCCCTGCAACTATTTGATCAAATGCAACGGGATGGCTTGAAGCCAGATGATATCACTTTCATATCTCTCCTCTTTGCATGTAGTCAAGTCGGGTTAGTGGATGAAGGTCGTCACTACTTTGAATCAATAAGTCCTGATCACGGCCTCACTCCTACAGTGGAGCATTTTGGGTGCATGGTGGATCTTCTTGGCCGTGCAGGACGATTCGATGAGGCAGAGGACCTCATTAACAAAATGCCAATCAAACCTGGGGCTGAAGCGTGGAGAGCATTGCTTGGTGCCTGCACAATCCATGGAAACTTGGATGTCGCAGAACGTGTGGCAAAATGGCTTATCAAGAATGATCCCCAGCACGGTGCAGCTTATGTGCTGCTATCAAACATCTATGCTGCTGCTGGCAGGTGGGATGATATAGCAACGGCGAGAAAAATGATGGAGTACGGAAGGGTGAGAGAGGAACCAGGGCACAGCTGTATTGGAGTGGACAAGTCGGTTTCTCTAGTGCATCAGGTCGTATGCAGATCCTTGTTTAGTTCAAAGTAGGGGTTGTCTGCACATAGTCATAAGTTGAATCGAGAGTAGAAGTTGCAGCCAGTGATTGCTATATTAGTTAGGGTGGTAAAGCCACGGATGTGACACCAAAAGTAAAGGGGAAGTGAGAGAGAGATATGAGGTAGTAGCACTTTGCATCGCAACATGCCACACCTCCTGAGCCACTCTGCCAATGTATCCTAGAAACATCAAACTAGCCGGTCAGTTGACTCCAAATAGGTCAATCACAGACTTGTTCCTGCCCCATTTTGCATTCTTGCTCTATCTGAAAGACACACTAATACTTCAACCGCAATTACGTTCATTATGTTTATGAGCCTCAGTGCAAGCAAGAGAAGGAGAGGGATCGAGAGGAGATAGCAAGATAGAAATGTGATCTAGAATGCTTTGATCTCACACACTTAGTCATTGCCACTACAGGTCTATGCCCCTTGCATCGCCAGCAGGTAGTCTGCCCGACTTGAAATGCTGGCATTGTCGGTGCTATGCTTTTGAGAGGTGCTGGCTCCACTGCGAATGCTTTACTGGATTTGTGACATCAATGGAAGATGCACATCTTGATCTTGGCTTTCTCATCATATGAATTTGAATGTGGGTTCTCCTTGCTATACTTCAAGAAGGTATTCTATGCAAAGCAAGGTGTGCTCTCAATAGACCTGCTATAGCACCTGGCAGGGGATTGCCCCTGAAATTGTGGTCGTTTTGGGCTCCAATTTGTAGACAGGTCTGTTTTGTTTACCTATGATGTTTATATATATGTACAGAGAGCTGGGGTTAGGGGTCTTGCTTTGACTAAACAATTGCAGGCAAGCACGTCACGTTTCCTTCCATCTCGAAGTTGTGTGTCCATACAGACAACAACACACGGTGTGCTCTCCCTGTATTTGGTCACACTGCTTTTCCGGGGAGGACCAAAGCCAAGCAGCCACGGCATAGAGAAATCATTAGTTACTGCATTTGACTACCTTTTAGCTTGCCTACATTGAGAAACTGCAACAGAAGTATGTCTGGGGCAGTCAATTGCCAGGCTTGTTAGAGAGGATAAAAAGGGTACTAACGGTCAAAAATTCCCTCATCCGAGAGAAAAATAATGGGATTGACTGACTTGGGTGGGCCCTGACCTGATCACAATCAGCTACTGTTACTTTTTATTCTCTCTCTCTCTCTCTCTCTCTCTCTTTGTTCCCGCTCAAACTGGGCGCGGGGTCAATGGCCACAAGGCTACGGCAAACAACATCTTATGAGTACAATCTCTCTCTCTCTCTCTGTGGCTCACCAAAACTGGCCCCGAGATTTCTGGTAACAAGCCTATGGCAATGAGTACGTCATCTGTTGCACTCTCTCTTTTGCTTGGTTGTCTCACATCATTGCATTTTGAAAGGAAGCTGGTGCCTGATATCAAGTGTGGGGTGTGACGAAAGTCTTGCAGCAATGCCTGATTCTGTTTCAGGGGGAATTCAAAGGGCCAATATGCTGCTAGCTGCTTATTTCAATTCACTACCGCAAGTAATTGAAATGCTTTAAGCATATTTAGAATCTGAATTCCTATAAATGTGCTGATTCAAGGGGTGCATTTGCCTTCTCTGTAGGGGAAGGGTTGTAACTAAAGTCGTGAACTGTACCAGTGCCCTTTATGGCGTGTTACTTTTATGTGCAGTCGTGTCTTGGGAGCATCTTCACTGTTGTTGGTGGGTACGTACCATCTCATGAAACAGTGGACTTTCTGGGTAAGCTCCTCATTTCACTTGATCAAGCTCTTTTGAATCTCCAAATGTAAGTAGAGTACTTGCCCATCGTCTCAGAGGCAGTCCTTCCATGGGGGTCCTACATTTGAGAAATTTCTTTGTTGCTTAGGTTTCCTAGTAGACTACTCCTCAGTGAGCCTCCTGTGTGGGAATGGCAGCCGCAAGCACTCTTGGGCGTGACATTCAGTTGGCGTGGCACTGCTGGGGTTGCTGTGGGAAGGGAGCCTGGATCCTTCCGTTGTTCTTCCCTATCTCCCTACAACACATTGTGATCTTGAACACCAACTATCCCTCCCTGTAATCCCGCCCTGTGCTGTAGATGCTCAAAACCAAGGTTGTTTCCAATTTATTAGTGTATTTACAGGAACGCTACTGCAATTGACAGTATTACAGAAGAAACTGATGTAAATGAGATTTTGAGGAAGAGTGCTGAAACTTGAAGTGTAAGATTTAAAGCTATGATTTCTGGCTCTCGCAGCACCGCACGAGGAGGGCTCACTGCCAACAAGTGCAGCATTGCACAACAACTGCTAGTGGACAAGAAAGGAAAATTAGTTCAAATCGACACAGTAAGCCATGCTCCTCTTTGATAGCTCAGCCTGCCTTGACCAAGCCGTCTGCAAGGAAGAAATGATTTGTCTGGGCGGAAGAACAAATGGCAGCAGCAGTGGATGCAGTACCGATGAGGGCAATGTCTCTTCCATGGGTCTCATTCGGGGGTCAAGAGGAAGAAGAGAGAAAGGAAGAGGAGAGATTGAAGGGTGGCAAATGAACTGGGTGTACTTGCAGCAAATCGGAAACTCGAGTGAGATACAAAATTAGCTGCTGCGCCAAAGGTGGAAAGGCTTGTATAAATTTATGGTACAAGGAGCAAGCTGCAAATTTTATGAATTTCTATACTGCTGGAATACTGTCTGACAATTCTTATTGACATAAACTGAGACTCTCTTTATTTCAAGAGAGAACTGCTAGAGCAGCTAGACTACAATCATGGAGGCAGTCCCGAGCTATGGTGGTTGTGAGCTCTATGCAGACACACCAGTGAGATATATTTGAATTTGTAGCTGGAATATTGCCTGACAATTCTCTTGACTTCATCTCAGACTGTCTTTAATTGAAGATACAACTGCTAGGGCAGCTAGACTACAGTCACGGCGGCAGTCCCAAGCTATGGTGCCCTTGAGCTCTGCGCGGACACATCAGTGACAATCACAGAGCCCTAGTATTAATGAACTTGTCCATTTGTATTTTTATCAGATCATGTGAATCGACACCTACTTTTATCATGGGGTGAAGGAAGGCATCACAGTCTTCCGTTGCGTGCTTTGTTGGTTAACTTGCCTGGTGGAGTTGAGCACTGTTGGTGCTGAATGATGGGTCAAAATTCTGATGAGCTCCACAAATTCTAGTGGTTACAATAAACCCCCTCGAGAGAAGCCATAATGTTAAACACACTACAAGTGAGGGAGAGGGCCGAGGCCAGACCAGACAGGAGAGAACACCAGAGACATCTGGGTAGCATAATACTCCTTGCATAACTAGAAACGTTGGCAGTATGGGTATTTGCCAAGGGGCTGCGAGGTGAGAGGATCGACCATGGTAGACCTAGACCTCAAACTATGAACGCACCCCAAGTGTGCCAGGGCCATGGTGATTTTGGCCTGGCTCAACATGGTAGGACAGAGCCTTCAGGCCGAAGTGATCGTAATCGTTTCGGGGCATGCCTCAGAAGAGTGGCTCTAGATTGTAACCTTCTGGTTTGAGATTATGCACGTCGAAGCGCAAGCGTTCACTGGTAAGGTAGGGTGTGAATCCAAATCTCTCTTGTACTGTGATCACAGGCTAACTATAAGTGCATAGCACCCACAAATCATAACTCACAGAAGCAGTGTGACGGCTCCATTCCGTCTTACTTGGCTCTTCGATTTCGTAGACGCCGTTTCTACTTGGTTATTACTTTCCTGGGAAAAGGCAGCTTGTACACGGAAGTTGCACGTGAATGGGGAGGTTTGCTTTTGTGCAGTGAAGAGTTGCAGAATGTGATTCCGAGAACGTGGAGAATTGTTTTATATTAAAGTTCGCATCGAACGAAATCGGCCTCTGGAATTTGTCAGGCATATTTCTTGAGGTCTTCCCAGGGGCTACGTGGATATGGTGCATCTCCCTTTCCTCTGCATTTATAGAAGCCAGGAAATAAATGTGTTCAGCCTGCGTTGGAGCAGGAGCACAGTATTAGCCTTTGTGCTCATAAGTGTATGTAGGAGCCTGGCAACAAATATATAACAAGAAGAGTGTCGACCAGTGTTGTTCTGGTATCAGTGTTAGGACATACCAGACTGGTCCTGGTACCAGACGTATCACAAAAATTTAACCAGTCTGGTCTATATAATGGTGGATGTATAATTCTCTACATACTGGTATGAGTATGAGTATCATGACCACAATACCAGCTGGTACGAGATATCAATTCTGGTATCATTCCAAAGCCATCTTGAATTACAAGTTTCATCACTAGCAAGTATCAAGTGAAAACAAATACAATATAAATAAAGAAATAAATATACATAAGTACAAGTACGTAGGCATATATACACATAAATTAATATAGTATACATACCAGAGTAAATGAGGAAGACGGCGGGGGAGTACTGGTATTGTGGCTGGTATGAAAAAACTGATACCAGCCTGGTCTGGTATATGACCCAGTATTCTCCCAAATGATACCAGACTGGTCTGGTATCTAATACCAGTGCATATACCAGTATTTTATACCAGTCCTTCACCTGTATACCAGACCAACACTGGTGTCGACGACAATTTTCTCCATTTCCTGCTCGAAGAGTGCCAAGCTTCATAATTGCAGAGCTTTTGCAGGAACCTGCCAACCACCACACTGCAAATATTCCTAACAAAAACTGCTCCATTGCTGTGAGAGGCAGGAAGAGGACGGTATGTAGTGGAGAAAGCAGTTTCTTCTATTAAAGTTGGTCGTGTCCCTGGTGGTGTCGGACTCTACACCTCTTTTCTCTCCTGGGGGTGGGGGAGCAGAAGCGGGTCGACGAACTTCATTATGTCGTGGGCCCCGCCAGAGCCGTCAAAGCTCGCTCGAACTTGCAGCGGGCACTTCGCCGGCAAAGGACCCTGTCGGACGGGTGCGTGTTGGCCCGATCCTTGAGCTCCTTTCCAGTTTGGCAGCCTGACCACATTCTCATTTTCTCTTGCAACTTTTAAAGAGTCAAGCTCTCATAACTTCAGATTGAAGAAGCGGATGGTTGATCCAAGGACCAGATTCTTCCTCTCTCAATGCCACCAGTAGCTCTTTATTCTTTCTCTAGAATTAGATAATAGAAGTAAGGAGCTGGGTGGGCGCCTGGGTGGCAGCCTTCAAAGTAGTGGGGACATCAAATCTTCTCAAGCTGTGCTTTCAAATAGAGTTATTTTGGCTTCAATGGCGATTATGCACTGAGATAATGAAATAATGATTGTGAGGAGCTGGGTGGCAAGAGAAATCTTCCATATAGATTGTAGATCTCAGCTTTTGAAGAGAGAGCTGTTGATAGTTATTTTGGGTTCTATAGTTAGACAATCATTCTCGAGAGTTCAGTGGCCAGCTGCAGCCTACCACGGCTGCAGTCTCGAGTAAAGTTATTGCAGCTCTTCAAACACTGAACAGTAGCAAGCTTCCTAGGTGATGTATTTGTAGTCAGAAAAAGCTGCCCTCACGGAGGAGAAAGTAAGTTCGTGGAGTCATCCCAACTAGTGCAAACTAGGCTAGGCCCTCGTCCATCAGGGAGAGCTTCTCCCACCATGTCGATAATGGGCAATTTTTTAATCTGTACTTCCTTGAATGCGACCGGGAAACTTTGGTGGGCCCTGCAGATGCAAAAGCGCTTGGGCATGCCCAATCGAGAATGACCGTTGTGCTACTCGCATATCTGGATTTGAACTCTGTAGCACAGACTCAACAGGCCGCAGTGCTCCAACTGGGTTGGGCAACCAGTTGGAAGCTATTTCCCTCGATAAATTCTCCGGGAGCCTCCTTATTACTCGAGGAGCTTCTAGGCCTCCAAACACATCTCCTCTTAGATCTCTCTGCCTTCAATGACGACTCTACCAGGGTGCGTTGGCTTGGATGTAAAGGAGTTTTCATTGAAGTCTATCTAGTATCCACCCTGGAAATTGGAGGTGGTCGTTCTGACCGTCCCAAGAAGAATCTTTGCGGGCGCAGTTGCCAAGGAGCTATGACAGCTTTATGTGACCTCCCAGATCTGCTCCGTGGCTCTGCAACACTCCAGATTTAGGAAATCAAAATCACGTACTGGAGGTGTGCACTGGGGGTGGAGAATGAGTAGACGGGGGAGAAAATCCAAACCCACTCTCAAACTCCATGCCATCTCCGTGGGCTGCACTCATCCTTCAATGCTTATGGGTAACACAATACTCGTTCGTAGTATTCTGTATCGTGTACATAGTATCCCATACATGACTACCTTCCTCTCAACCGATCATGGCTGTATTGAACTGATGAAGATCATACTTTCTTTCAAGTGTTATGCAACGGAGTGTAACCCTCCTCAATGAAAAGATGTAACCATTTTCTTGGTAGTTGGGCAGTGACTGGTTTGAAGGTCCCTCCATCAGGCACAGAAACCTTAGCCACTGCAGCAAAAATATTTCTTGGCTTTGTAGGCCAACCGACTGTCCAGTACTAGGCTGATTCAACAGACATAGCTGGGCCCATTGTGGCGAGAGTCTTGTGAACTGCTGCAGGAAGATGGAGAGATCCGAGCACTCGACAAGATCAGTGACGGCACAAACACCGACAAAGAGCGTTTCGCCAACATTGTGGTTGCCCCCAAGCATGGACTGGGGCAAAGATGATGACCCATTGTGCAGTACAACGAGCTCTATCAAGGGAAAATCAAACTTGATTACCCAAGGACATGTGATAGATGGTGACTCCTTGCTAAAGTAAGACGGAAGATAACCCAGTACGCTCTTTGGCAGCTTACTTAGCAGATAATGCCAATGGTTGATCGTTGTTGTTGCAGCGGATTTAGAAAGTATTGGTACTGTGATAGCCCCAGTCGCATCATTGTTATCCTGTGGACGTACATGTACCTCAAGTGAGTGTCCAGAAGTATGCTCCCTTCACGGAGCTGCAGAGCTCACGCTATTAGTGCATATGCTAACAAAGTTTTTTGGGTCGGGCAAATGCCCTCACTGGCGACCAACTGAAATGTGAGCGTAAATGTCAATTGTCCTTAACTTATGACCGCGACATCAGCAACCGAGCCTTTCTAAGTTTGGATCTGGTTTTGCATTGGGAAGGATTCTGCGGCGGAGAGTTGGCCATGTAGGCGAACAGCATAGGAAAGTTATGGGGCCTGGTAGTTGGACTGTACAGGTTGAGCATTGCGTTGAATCTGTCTCAGATTTTGGGAAATTCGGATCATGCCAATTCTGCGGAGAGCAATGAGCACAGCAGATTGGGCGGCAATGGGCGTCACTCAACTCCTTGGATATCGAGCCTTGTAACTTACTTAATGTAGGGCCCACATCTCAAGAAGAAGAAGAAGAAGAAGATAATATAATATGGAGTTCTCCTTCCACGCTCCTGCTGCCAAGTCTTGATTGGCCTGTAGCTGGGCTAGTCTTGGCCCAGCCTTCAAAAAAGTCAGAAAAACCCATAAGAATTGCCCACGAGGCTTTCCACGATAGCAGGTGGCCCACCCTAGGAAACCCCCACCTTTCATCGCTGCTGCTCAGTGCTGGGTGAACAGGAAAAAGGATAACCCCACCTTGCAGGTGTTTCTGATTACCTAGTGCTATACTGTAGGCCTAATAAGCGTGCGGCATGGGCGTCGCATGCTATAAAATGGAGGCGGAGGGGCACCACAGTTATGGCCACCGCCTGCAGTTGACCTACCTCCGAGATCACACTCGTATTATATTCCTCACACTTGCATGCACCTATATTTTTTTCTATCTGCTCCACTGAACACTGAACATTTGCTTTCATACATTCAAGCCTCTGTGCACCTGGATTGGTTCCAGTACATGTTCAAAGACTTCCACCGACTTGCATCATCCTAGCAAGTCTGTATGTGACTGTTGACATGGAATATGCCCGCTGGACCGGTGGAAGAGCACCGACTTCCCTCCTACACACTAGCATGATGGAAGGCGCACTGAATAATGGCCTAACCAGTGGGTTCACAGAGATTGTACACAGCCCACATGCTTTTGCGTCCAACACTTGGGATAATATATTCTACTAAAAGATAAGCAGGTCAGGGAGTGACATGGAATATGCACGCTGGACCAGTGTCTCGGCAAGCAGGTCGAGGAGCACATGCTTGCATCCCACAGTAAAGAGTACCAAGTGTGCTGCAAGAATATGCGTGTTGGACCAGTGCTGCCTCAACAGGTAGGAGCACCATGTCCCAACATAAAGATCGGCGAGTGTGGCAGAGAGACCGCATAAATCCCCCCAAAAAACACTACTAAAGTAAACCGTTCGTGGTCGTGGAGCACATGAAGCTCGTGAGGCGGCGACAGGAAGCATCAGAGCGGCCTCCCCGGCATCATCTCATGTGTTTTTGACCCCTTCTCTCGCTTTCTCACACAGAAATCCACAGAATGTTCTGCTTTGTCTAAGCTAGAGCTTCCACTGTCGCTGTGCCAATCGGCTGCTTCCAAATCTCGCTAAAAAACAGCCACCATGAACCTGCTTCTCCCCGGTGAACTAAGTCAAAGCTTTGCTACAGCGCTGTGGATGCAAGATGGGGGACAAGCTGCTGTGGAAAGTGGCCACCCTCCATCACGATGAATTGGAGTGAGAAAGAAGATGAATGTGTTGGTCCCCACCCAACCCTAGTTCAATTCAATTCAACCTCCTTCGAAAGTTAATTGAAAACACAAGAAAAAACAAATATTTCGACCCGGAGACCGGAGCGGAGATTCAAAGGAATGGACCGTGGCTGGGAATTGGATGGGGGAAAATCCCATTCGACTTTTGTGTCCAAAACTATGTAGTCAGCGTTCGCTAAACCGCCGACAGCAGTTGGAAAGTGGGAAAGAAGCACCCACTATCCGCAACCGAAGTAGTTTGAATGAGTAAAAATGGCACAATCGGCCTTTGTGGGTTTTGGGTTTGTATTTCTATCCGAATGTAAAAGTGCTTGTCTCTTTGCACAACCAAAGTAGTTGAACAAGTCTTTTATAAAGCTTTTCCAGATTTTTTCTTTCCTTTTCTTTTTGGTGGGTTTTGGATGGAGGTTTCCTACCTCTTTTTTCCGGACCTAAACATCCATAGACGCAAGCTTGCCATCTTTAGGGTCGAGTAGAAATTGGACGTGAGAAAATCCGATTCGACTTTTGCGTCCAAACTATGTAGTCAGCGTTTGCTACACTGCCGACACAGCAGTTGGAAAGTGGGAAAGAAACAGCTACAAAGAAAAGCACCCACTATCCGCAACCAAAGTAGTTTTGCAAAAATGAGCGTCTTGACACTACCGGCCTTTGTGGGTTTTGGTTGTGTATTTCTTTCCGATCAGTGCTTGTCTCTTTGCACAACCAAAGTAGTCCAACAAGTCTTTTATAAAGCTTTGCACATTTTTTCTTTCGTTTTCTTTTTTGGTGGGTTTTGGATAGAGGTTTCCTATCTCTTTCTTTGGATGTAAACATCCATACATGCAAGCGTCCAGTAGCCAAGATATTCTTCAAGGACAAAAGAAATCTGAATGTGAGTCAACAAGTTATCCAAAGGAAGAAGATGGTGTGGGATGCAGTTGCTGGAGCTACCCACTACCCACCCCATCCCCTGTGTGTAACAATGATGAAGACGATATGATTCTCAAGTTTCAAACACCCATGTTAGAGCGGCATGGCCTGCATGAATTCCAATTACTGAATCTCAGTTTTCTGGGATGGGATTGATGGCGATGCAAGTGGGAGCATCATAACTTTGGAATAGGCCCAAAAAGCCATAAAACTGAATTGGATTTTTCCAAGATCTAATGATAAGGCCTATACAAGTTCCATTCAACGAATCCATTCCATGGCACCCAAATGAATCAGGACTGCTTCCGGGAGGATTTCCGACCCTCCTTCTCTCTCTCGACACCAAAGTGACAACAAACAACACCACAGTAGGTAGCTTTGATCCCACCTTGCACATCCATGGTTACAGTTCTCCACCGTGTCCACTAAGTTAGGTAGATGGAAGCCTTGGGGTCCATAAGTTACGGCCCCCTGGGGAGGCGTCATACTTTTTTCTTTTTTTTTCTACTTAGGTAGATGGAATGGGGGGGAGGAGAGGGCCACCATGGATGTAGCCCAGGAGTGTCTGGCTTGCTTGGCTTGGCTTGCGTGGCTATGGTGGTGTGGAGGCAAGACGCAGCATGTGCGGCCAGCACGGTCACGTACTCTTGAGACGTGTGTATGTTTTTTTGTGACGAGGATTTGTCTCTGATGAGCCTTTTAATACTGTCATCGCCCTCCTCGGCTAGGAGCCCGCCAGCTTCCCTTGCTCACCTCACGTTATCTTCATCGCCTTGTTTTGCGGCCATAACTGAGCTTCGGAGTCCGCAACCTTCCAAGGCACCTTCCTTTTACTGTCTTATTCTGCTTCATCTTCTTCGCCTTTCCCTCCTGTTCCTTTTACCATCCTTTTACACCAAAGTTACTCGGCCAATGTGCCTCACCTCATTTCCTTTACCTACATCATAAAAAATCATTACGAGCTGGAGTATAAGATCGATTATGGGCCATGTGCAGACAACCCACAGATCTACAGTCTCTGATTTTACCATTCATGAATCATGCTTTCTCCAAGCGTATTGAGCCTACTTCACTTGATGAAAATAGTATAGAATGGCTACACAGCATAGGTGGAGGGGACTCGGGTGGTGTCAGACTACTCAGATGTCCCATCCAATTGGTTGCTAGGAATCCGATAGGGACCGGTTCTCAATCAATCTAGTCCTCCTGGATCGCGTGGATTTTGGGTACGATAGCCCCGTTATTAGGACTCTGATTTTGTTTTCCCCTTTCCCGTTACCTTGGCAAAAGGGCTTACTGCATATTCCTCACCTCTGGCTGACATCACGAACCTTCTGCAGTTACAGGTTTTACACTGACATCACTCAACCTCAGCATCATGAGCTTTGCCTTCTTCATTATCCCCTCACCCCGGCGTCCGCTTCTCCCTTTGTTTCTGACATCACACAACCTCTCCCACACCATCTTCGCCTTCTCATGCTCACACCAGCTGGTCGCCCACTACCTACTCAGCCTAGCTAGCCTCATTTCCCTGACCTCAATTAGGCTCTGCTTGAGCCTCTGCACTTGCCTGCCATTACTGGCTTCTGCCAAGCGGCGGCAAGCTCTCGGCTGCTTGTTCATAAAGCAGCGCCGCCTCTTCAAGACATCGGAGACTGTGAGACCATGGCTGTGTACGTGCCCACCGCGGACGGGACTACCCCCTCCTCTTGCTACTTGTGTCGGCTGCATGCTCGACACCACCCAACCATCTCTCTCTCTCCCTCTCTCTCTTCCTCGTCACCATTCCTTCTCTTTTCTCGACCTTCGCTGTTTCTCGGAACCATCCCCTCCACCCCTCCTTATAAACTCCTCCTCCGAAATTAGCCCCAAGCGGGACACAAATCGTTTTCTAACTACAATCGTGCTTCTTCCTTGGCGTCCTCGCATTGACATTGCGCCTCTCATACTTAATCCCTCTCCCTCATCACTGCCTGCTAAACTAAGAAATTTCGTTCCTCTACCTCGGCCTATAATAAGACGCTAGACTGCACCCGGCAGATGGCCGGGCCGAGGGCCCGCGGGCGCGGCGGATCGCTGGCTCGACCGCGGATCGCGGTCGCGGTTCATCACCGCGCGGTGCGACGCTTGTCGCCACCTGCGCCCTCTTCATTGCCCTCTTTACTCGCTGCCTTTCCGCGCGCCGGCGCCGCGGGCCCCCCCGCCGGGACTTCGGCACCCGGCGCGGCTCCGGCGGCCGGGCTCCCGGGCGCGGGCAGCCCCCGTTTCTCATCCAGCCCCGGAGCTTGTCCCCTATTCATCCATACACCGCTTAAACAATTAATAAAACTACAATCCCCTCTCACGTTTTTCCGCGAGGACAAAGATTTATATTCCCGGGAATCTCGGCACCCCATTGGCCCCCACTTCGTAATCCGGCCCCAGCCAAAACCAACATACCCCGTTGAATACCTCGAATTTCCTTCAATACCCAGATATAAATATGTATGTATATATTCATTACGTCGAATTTCTTTCAATTCCCAGATTTAAATATATATGTATCTATCCATTCATTACTACCAATATCACAACTTGTTACGTACGCTATTCCGACCGAGGCCGGAACACAACTTCAACCGATCCGCTCCCACAACTTGTTACGTGTGCTGTTTCGAGTGAGACCGTAACACAACTTCAACCGATCCGCTCCCACAACTTGTTACGTGTGCTGTTTCGAGTGAGACCGTAACACAACTTCAGCAGATTCGCTCCCATGCCGATGGCGTTGGCTCCGCACCCGGCACCCAAACAATACCATAACATGTTGTGTCGAAGCGACGGGAAAGGGAACATCGGCACGGTTGTCGGGCCGCCGAGAATGACATTTCCATATCTTTTATTATGTTTTATTACGTATCTCACATAAATAAATGGAAATGAGAATAGAAAATGGAATAATCGGAAATTAGAGAATACAAAGGGCGTGGGCAGGCGGCAGAGCGGCGCTGTGATTACCGACAGCGGGAATAGAGTAGGCGGCGCAGGTGTAGGGCGGGTGGCGACCAAGGGGGTGGTTGTCGGAATCCCGCCTTCTTTTTCTGCGCCCGCCCGTCGCTGTCCGCCCGCTGCCCGCCTTCTTTGTACCCCCAGTGCGGCCCGCAGTGGCCATCTTCTGGACAGCGTTCTTGCGCACCCTAGCGAGCAAGCACGCAAGGGAAGGGAAGGAAGGGAAGGAAGCGAGCGAGGGAGGGGGGGCGGGTGCAGCATGCGAGTGATTGTGCGGTGCTCTCGACATGTCAGAGGTTTTTTCGTCTACTGCGAGGCAGTTGAGGAGCTCCAATGGCGCAGGGATGAGTTTTCCAGCCAGCTTCAATGACGACGTAGTCACGTTGCCGCCTGTTGCTCGGCCTGTTCCGCAGCGTCCAGCTCCTGCATCCCAGGCGTCTGTGGCCTCTCCACGGCCAGGTAGGATTTCTACGTGTCTTTTGGAACAGTGGGGTTGTGTTTGTTGTGTGGAGCTGTAAGGAGGAACCTCTAAATTGTGCCTGCATAATTTGATGGTTTAGTGGGTTGTGGTGCTGTGCCTGTTTTCGTGTCTGGTTTGTGACTTGTGGTCGCATCTGCTGGGGGCGAGGATTTTGAAGAAACAACTGGTTTGGTGCAGGGCAATGTGATCTCGACTCGGAGCTGTGGCATGCTTGCGCGGGGCCGCTGGCATCGCTGCCGCCTGTGAACTCTCGTGTCACTTACTGGCCTCAAGGGCATATTGAACAGGTTGGTAGTGTCTGTATGTCGCGCAGACTGGTTGGAGTTTTAGAAAGATGTTTGTTTTTGTTCGAAGCTGGAACACGTCTACATTGTGTGTGGTTTCCCCCCCGTGATGACGCCCGATGTGGGTCTCTGGTGGCAGGTGGCAGCGTGTACCACGCAGGCAGCAGTGGATGAACATCTTCAGCATTATAAATTGCCTCCACACATCGTCTGTCGTTTGACTGAAATGACCTTGAGCGTAAGGAACATTCCCTCAGTGTGCATGTTAGAATTAGATATCTTGTCTGCATCAGGTGCTGTTGCGCACTCGGACTGTGAGCTTTTCGGTTTAAGTTTATTGGTCTTCGTAGCTGGCGGTCTTACCATGCTTGCGGAGGCTAACATCCTTTTTGTGGGGTACTTGACAGGCGGATGCGGACACTGATGAAGTTTTTGCGCAAATGACTCTGACCCCCGAGAGTGAGGTATCGCTAGAGATCCCATGTCCATCATTGTCGTCGCTTTGAACCTCTATGTTGAGTCAGGGTTGTTTTGTCTCCAGAAATTCATGATTGTGCTGCAGGTTTTTGACTCAGTGGTGTTTTCAACTATGCAGAGCGACGCAACTTTGGATTGCGAAGAACCCCCACCACCAGTGAAGCGGAACTTGCACATGTTTTGCAAGACTCTGACAGCCAGCGACACTAGCACGCATGGAGGCTTCTCTGTTCCAAGGCGTGCAGCAGAAGCTTGTCTTCCAACACTTGTAAGTACGTGTGGTTATGGTAGTGTTGGTGTTTCTGATATGTTTGTGCTAGTTGTCTGTAGCCGACTAGGGTTAGAAGCGCTAACACGAGCATGCATTGCACTTTTCAGGATATGACTATGAACCCTCCCTGTCAGGAGCTGATGGCAAAGGACCTTCATGGGGTTGAGTGGAAGTTCCGCCACATTTACCGGGGTAAGATGGAAAGTTTGAAACCAGATTAGAAGTTTATTGCTCTGCAACTGGTGTAAATCACATGGTGGAACCAGTGGTTAGTCTTCTTACAATTACGGTTTTTGTTTGTTATGTAGGTCATCCCCGAAGGCATCTGCTCACCACCGGGTGGAGTGTGTTTGTAAGCACGAAGAGGCTGGTGGCAGGAGATTCTGTCATATTTTTACGGTACAAAAGTCACTTGCATGAAGTTTTACCCTAGGAATGAGTTTGGTTTCTGGATCTTCAAAGATAAGGATATGATGTGTTTTGTCTCAAGCATTTGTTAGAGGAGTTGCCCCCATTTCATGGAGGCATGTACGGTTAAGTTGTCTTACAGTGGAGCTACTGGACAGTGGGGAGAACGGACAGCTGAGGTTGGGAGTGAGGCGGGCGACGAAGCAACTGAACACACGGAACTCGTTTTTCACGAGTCAGAGTATGCATCTCGGTGTGCTTGCTGCCGCTTCTCATGCAGCAAGAGAGAAGCTTCGGTTCAATGTCATCTATAATCCTAGGTTTGTCCAAGTGTAACTCCGCCAGTACTTCTTGCTGTTAGTAATCTCCACTTTCAAGGGTTAAGTTTTCAGTTCTTCCTCTGTAGAGTGAAGTCAAGCGTCTCCATGTTAGTCCTCGTCAGGAAACCTCTTTATACTATTTTCTCTGCATGTATAAGATGAGCCTGCGAGGGCAATGAAAGAGGTCAAAGGGTGGCAAGTGCACAAATGCTCGGACTTATGGTCACTCTCCAATGCCTTTCTAATAGCCCACCAAAGTTGCAAGCACTATGGGATGAATTGCTAAGCTGCTGGAGGGGTTGGTTTTCAGGACGAGTCCTGCAGAGTTTGTGATTCCATATCACAAATACAAGAAGGCTCTTACCAGCACCCTGGCTGTGGGAACACGGTTCAAGATGAGATTTGAGACAGAAGACACATCTGAGAGAAGGTCCGTAAACACTGACTCTCATTTTGTTTGGGTACTTTCAGAATGCATCTGAGACTGTGTTACTGCATAGTGTGTTGACATACCTGACATTAGGGGGCTTTGGCATGGGTGTCTGGTGTTCATCTCACATGTGCTGAACTTGTGCCAGGTATGCTGGTACTGTTACTTCCACAGGGGACCTGGATCCTGAACGATGGCCCAAGTCATTATGGCGGTCATTGAAGGTATGAAGCTTGGTAGATTGTAGTATGCCATTTGAAGCAAAAGCTAAGGAGATGCTGTCAGTGTCCTTGTATGTTTCATAACTGAATGTATGTCAGGCTGGAGACCAAAATGACAAATCCATTGAGGAAATAAATAGAATATGATAGGATAGAGGAAAGAGAATAAGAGGATGAAAAAGGAAAAGAGGATAGGGCAAGGACAGTTGTCATAAGCCTCATGGACAGGGCATAGTGAAAGTCAATGAAAGGCAAGCCTACCCCGCGACATAAACTACCACTCAAACTGCACTTTGACTAAGAGAGTTAGTTCTCTCATCTTCGTTCTCTGTCTAGACTTCTGTGTTCTACTTTTTTCTCTCCAGCCCCTTTGGTCTTCTGAGTATTATATATCTCTCTCTGCGACTTTGGCAAAGAATGTGATGGAAAGTCAAATCAGCAGTCCTGGCTACAGAGGATTTCCTTGAGCTCAGAATCTGTCTCACAGGAAATTAGTGTGTTGCGCTATGTTGAGTGCTTGACACAATGTAAGTTGCTAGCATCTGTATCTTGTTGTCCTATTGAGTTGAGGTAGATGTGTGTTTAAATATTGCCGATTGTGAGGTGTAGAGTCTTCTCTCTCTACAACATGTTTTGCTGTCATGGTGTTGAGATGGAACATTCCTCCTGGGTTTCTATGCTGCCCTCTTCATGGATATGTTGAGATTAGAATGTTTTGATCAGAACTCATGCTGTGCAAGTTGATGATACAGGTGGGTTGGGATGAATCTGCGGCTAGTGAAAGGCACGAAAGGGTATCTCCGTGGGAGATCGAGCCTTTCGTAGCAGCAGCAGCAGCCCCGCCTCCTCCACCTGCTGGGCCTAAGCTTAAGCGCCGTTCCACCCTTGGTGCAAATCCATCCTGTCAAGGTAGTTCAGGGCTCCAGACTCTAATTTTGCTACTCTAACTGCGTTGGATTTGGGAGGTTTTCTTCCAGCCGAGAAGGTGTTTTAGGGATTCCAGTCCCAGGTGTCCTCATGTAGAATGCTGCAAGATTGAATGACTACGGTAATACAGTTAATGGTCTGAGCTTTTGATGCATGCAATTTGTGATGGTTGTGGCACTCTCCAGTGCTGTGTGTTGGCCTATTTTGGAGCTGGACCCATGTAGCCATCTGAGGGTAAATGTTGTATGAATAAACTGCAGGGAGTAGCCAGGCGAGCAAGTTAGCCAGAATTTTACAACAAGGAATGGATCCACGAATTATGATGAGTGCGGGGGAAGAAGAGGAGGCGGTCTCTTCATCGGTGGCTTCCGGCTGGGGAATTAAACGTGAAGATGGGTTCAGTAATGAAGTGGTGGCAGGGAGAAGAATGGGAGCAGAAAGCTGGACGCCAATGTGGCGACCGGAAATTGGCCTTCCAGAAATGTACCGTGGACTTCCGGGCATGGCAGGGAATCGGGGAATTCTGACAATGGACTCCTCTCAGCAAAATCTGGAGAGGCAGCAGCAGCAACTTCGCCTGTGTGTTCAGAAAATGAGAGAACAGCAGGAGAGTGCCCAGTTGGCAAATGCCCTCCAGATGTCAAGTTGTCAACTTTTGAGTGATTCTGATTTGTCACTGTCCATGAATTCCACCTGCAGCAAATATGGCAACAGGATGCAGTGGTTGGCACCAGCACTTCCTGTCTGTGAATCGCCGGGATCTTCAAGCCTCACCTGGTCAATGAGGTCTCCTAGCCCTGCAGAGGGGCTACCTTCTCGTCCAACAGCAGGTGTATCGGAGGTTTCATTATACACAGATGAGCAGCAACACAAATTGAAAATTTTTGGTTTTGATTTAACAGAGAAACCAATCATGGCTGAAGACCTTGGTCTCGGAGCATCCCCAGTGGTCTCTGAGCATACCGGGAGTCCCAAGTGCAATGCAGGAGGTGGCAGTGGTTCTGGGAGCCAGGGTGTCTCGGAATGGACTTCCAAAGGGGGAGCCAAGAGCTGGGCCCAACGACCTCTGAGGAGTTATACAAAGGTAAGTTTGCAATTTCAAAGCTTGAGATGAAGTGGACTCCTTTGTTTAGAAAGTCAATAGGGCACTTAGCTGATTCGTGGAATTTGCATCTCAGGTGTACAAGCAGGGAATGCCAGGGCGCTCCATCGACTTGTCAAAGTTCGGGAATTATTCTGAGCTTCGGCATGCTCTAGCGGCAATGTTCCAGCTGGAAGGACAGTTGGATGACCCTCTAATGGGATGGCAAGTAGTGTATACTGATCACGAAGATGATGTCCTCCTGGTTGGCGATGACCCATGGGTGTAAGCACTGCATCTTATTGCTGCTTAGTTTTGATGACTTTCAGGTTGGGTTGTATTTTCCTTGTGATGTTCCATGGGTCTGTAGTTTTGAAGAGCAGTCATCTTCTTGCGTCGCTCCCAAAGGTGTTTAAAGAAACTTCCTCATCACTCAATTTTAGTAATAGTTCTGTTATTGTGCATTGAGACTGAAACAGTTGTTGATTTTGAACAGGGACTTCTGCAGCTATGTGCGCAGTCTCAAGATACTGTCCCCTGCTGAGGCTGTAGGAAAGGACACATTTAAGAAGGCGCACAGTTGCAGCTCTGATGAAGTTGCAAGAGAGACCAAGGACAGTGTTTGTATAGCTTAGAGTTGCGGATGGCACCTTAGTTTAGATGTATACACCCTCCAGGAGTGCGCCCCCCCCTCTCATTTTTCGTTCTTGAGAACACTCGTGGATTAGCAAACTGGTGTTGAAGTGTCTTCTTCCACCAAGATGAGTCCTTGACAAAGACAAACTTTGTATGAGCAATGTACCAATTGCCCAAAGAGCTGATATTCAGACCTGTGAGCTACCTTGAAGAAATGAGGATAGCATATGTGACATCAAATTGTTCTCTGATCAGGTGGGCATGAAGAATCCTGTATCAGTAATGAAATCAGGATGCATGTATGATGCTTCTAGGATGGCCTCCTGCTTCATTAGCCCAGATTCAGTACTGCATTTACTGCAGGTCAAGTGGCACTGTCGCAAGAAATTGTTAGGGGAAGGAAAGCAAATCAGAAGCATATAGCACACGTTCTCAGAAATGAAAGACAGGCGAAAATGAGCTTCATCAGTGAACACAGTCAGGCACAGCCCCGATTGGAAATGTGTAGAATACTGTGTTTTTGTACATTATCGAAGACAATAACAGTTAGCTTCGAGGAGGGGAGTTTTGCCTCCTAGTTGTAAGACTAATTTTCACTAAGGGTATATGCGCTTTTCCTCTCAGGGTTCAGGTTAAGAAGAGGGTTTGTACGTCTTAAAGCTTGACTGACCAATAGTGGGGAATCTATCGCTGAGCACCACAATGCAAGCACTAATCATCAGACATACACGGAATCACAGCATCACTTCCAACACCCGGTGCACATCCAAGTTCACCAAATTAACACCTAAAAAACAGCCGCGAGTGCAAGCATCCATAGATTAAGTAGGTAGTACTAATCTAATCACAATCTCCGGGTGGTGTGGCTTCATTGGTTATCCAGATTACAATCCTTCCCTATCACAAATCAGCCTCCAGTTGCATGATCATGTTACTGTTGATATAGGACTAGGCAGTAATTGCAAAATTAGGATAGCACCAGCCACTTCGTAGCTTTTCATCCAAGTGACAAACATAAGAGCATCTCTGCCAAGTGGAATCCCTCATCCCACATATCGCCCATGCCATGAGGAGCGAGCTCCAGCGAGCTGAGTGATGTATTGTGCATTCACCAGCCCATGCTTGGTTTCACTGAAGTTCAGTTCACAAACATATTGACTACTTGCCTTTGTGGTCTTCAAGAGCATGTCCCCACACCGAGTAGATATTCCTAAGCTGTCATTCTTGTTCACTGCAACTAATATGCTACAATGAAACATTTCAGTATGTCTTTCATTGGGCCATTTTTAGGTGGCTTGAATCCAAAGCGTAGCATGTTTTTTCATCTATTTCAAATCATTGCATGCTCTACTTCTGCTTTTTTTGTATGTCCTGCCTTTTATTGGCATTTTTTTGCAGAACATTGCATGGCTTCCAACTAAATTGTTTCTATTCATATTAGTCACTTTTCCACGGTAAAAGACCTTCTTTGTCTTGCCCTCTGCTATAGGGCTTCCTTCTCCTGCTTGACCACCCTGCGCTTAAAGAACTTTCAGATTTTTCCCTGGAAGGAAACCTGTGACCTTTAAACCTGTGAATCTACACGCTAGGCTGGCCAATGCCGTTACAGAACCCTATAACCTACCCGCCAGGCTCGCCAATGCATTACTACGTTCCATGTGCGTTCTTCACGCACGGTAAGCCTCTGAGTGGAGGGGATTACCTACCACCACGTGGTGGGGCTCATTTCGGTAATACACAAACATGAGCATACGATCACGCTTAGTGGACAAAGCGTAAGCCCAGCTCGGAGGCTGGGCTCACAGGGCTAGGCTCACACCGTAGCTACGCTGCTCCTGCAGCATTCATCCACACCAGCATACACAAAGTTAAACACTCCAAAACACGTCCAAAGTCTCAACCCCTAGGTTTAAATAGAAAACCTAATGCTAAGCATATTTAGCCAGATGGCAGTTTCTCTCTGGTCGCTCATATTTCCAGCCGTCTCATGACTGCCAGCAGGTTTCTTAATCAAAAAGCTATGTAGCTATTAACATAAGAGAAGTTTGCTAACTATTTAAAGGTCTATCCAACTATAATAGTCGGCCTCATACTAACAGTACGTGTGTCATCCATTTAAGGGGAATAAAGACATATGAGGAATCCGGACCTTCACACCCCTATCGCCGCTAATGGTTTTTTTTCGGTTTTCCAAACATGTAACTCCTATTAACGGGGTTAAAAATATACAACCCCCACGACCGTGGGTGGTGCGCCGCGCGAGCATGCTCACATGATACCAACCCTCCTGAAAGACCCGCCGGTTATTCGGTGACAACTGCCGTTTCTTAGAGGTTGTAACAATTAACCTGAACCGGTGGTTCTTTCCATGAAAATATTCGAAAAACCCGGAATCGGGATCCAATTTTTTTTAAAAAAAATTTATAAAGGGAAACACCTTGGAGCGACAGCTCACAAATCAGGCCCCTTAATTATAGTCAGAGGATAAAATAACCTCTTTCACAATAACCTCGCTGTGAAGGCTTTTCGCATGGGACGCCACCCAAGGTAGCAAGATTTGACCCCAGAATCATCTGGGTGGCACTCAGTGCACTATCCAATTGAGCTACTGACTGTTGGTGTTGATTCTAAGATTTTGTAAAATCCCAAACCAGAGGTTATGGAAAAAATCAAATAACCAGCCATCATTGGTTTACCATAGTGGGATAGTCACTTGCCTGCCTAATAATTATTTTTGGGGCCATTTGGCAGTTAGGCACTTTTGAGGAAAAAAATAAAAATAATTAGGCATCTAGGATGTGTGTGCATTTTTTATTTATTTTTTTGTGCAGAATAGGGACGGTGCCCTGAGAACTTTATTACCTGATTATTGAAGGGAAAAAAAATTGCCCGCAAGCTGCCATAAGGCTTAACACACGGAGGACCGTGCTGCATAAATCTAGGACCATAACCGAGAGTGGCCTCTCGTATTAACGACATTATGAACCTACATGGGCTCGATGTCTTATCGAAAACCTTGAAGACTTTGGTGAAAAATCCTCAAGAATCCATTAACTGTAACGGAAATAGGTCTGGATGTACGACAGTGGACAGAACTTAGAACAGGGAAACCGAAGGTTGGTGAGAAAGAGGGTGCATGGAGGTGGCAGGGAGGGGAGGAGAAGAGCAGGGCGAATCTGATGAGGCAAGAAGAGGGGAAGCTCTTGCTAATTGGCTATCAGGGAGAGAACTGCTTGTCTATCTGTGGAAATGAAGATGAGTAGCTGAACCTGCTCTAATGTGCCTCCAATTGATCTCTATTCTGTCAAATTCTGGGGAGGCTAAAGAGGTATCCCCTTCCTTGCCAGCAGGAGGGGATTGAATCTGCCCAAACACAGGTGAGGCCATGAACTTTGCAAATGAGTCCGTGCTTGCCCCAGGTTGTTCCAAAGGTATGGATGAGAAAGGGCTGTCGTTGTGGCTTCCTTTTGACCGTTGCACAGAGCAATGCCCAAGCTTTTTTAGCAGCCACAATGAGATCAAAGAACACTAAAGATAGAATTGCATAAGCAGATGTGTTCTCATTGTCTAGAGCCCAGGCACATCGTCCTTTCCAGAGGTTCCAGAGGACCGAACTACAAAGAGCTTCAAATACTGGGCAGTGGGAGGCATTTGTTTTATGTGTTGGACTGTAGTTGAGAAGGATTGCTACAGAATCCGTAGGCATTTGGTCCCATGCCCTGTAGAAGGAACTGACCAATGGCCATATCTTTGAGGGAGCTAGGCAGTGCAGCAGACAATGTTCCAAAGTTTCTATCAATTGATTGTTGCAACATCTGCAGAGCAGAGCCTCTGGAAAGTTCAAATAGTGGCCCACTTTAAGAACCCTATTAGCTACCTATCATAGGAAGGCACTTAATTTTGTCGGTTTCGCTTTGCTCCAAACCACTAACCATATTCCTTTCAGTTCTCTTGATCAAAGTTCTCATGGCTCCATTTCCGTTCCCATTTCGAGGTTAGAGGCCTGGCTGCAAGCATTGCCCTGTAACCCTTCTTTGCAATATATGAAAAGAAGGGCTGTAGCTCCTCCTCAAATGACCAAGACCATTCCGCCGGGTCCAACTAGAGGGAGGTTATGTCCGAATTCCCCAGCAGGATGAAAGCGTGTTTTTTTAGCCAAGCTTGAATGGAGGATCCCATGGGTGCCTCGGGGTTAAAGGGTTTATTGGGGTCAGACCATTGACAGATGCGGACCAAGAGCTGGAATGGAGATTGGGTTAGTTGAGATGAGCGAGAGGCACCCTGTTGTGTCATCTGCCTGGAAAGAGTACCCTGAAATGCTGGAGATGGTGACTTCTGAAATATAGAGAACATAGTTGGGAATGGAAGAGTCAGGCATAATCCACTGGTGAGGTGTAAGGAGTCCATGCCGTCTTTAAGAATCTGTTTCCAAGAATCAGGTATTGACTGAATTATGTGGGTGATGCCCCAATGGAGGCGGAGAGTTCCCAAAGCCTATTGAAGGGATTGTGGAGTACTATTCCATAGGTCTTTAATTGACGAAAACCCTCTTGACTCCCAAACTGCCCATCGCTTTGCTTCCCGTCGTTCTTCCCTATCCGGGTTTGGTTGATTGAGAAAGAGGCGTTGTCTTTGAGTTTCTTGAAAGGTGGTGGGCTGTTGTTTTCTGAGAAAGGGCATGAGGCTGTTCCATGACCTCCAGATGGAGGACCATAGGGGGGAACATGTGGATTTGTGCCCAAACCCCTGGACTATCCGGCGAGTAGATTGTGGCCAGAGAACCGAGGTCGAGGGCGAGGAGGAGCAGAGGATGGGGTGACCATGAATTTCCACCAGCCTCCCTCTGGTCCTAGGTATCTTGGGAGCCATTTCCCTAATAGCGCTTTGATTTGTGTCTCTAGGTCAAGGGCTCCTAAGCCACCCATCTTTTTGGGAGGGCAAATATGTTCCCAGGAGACCTGTGGCTTTTTGTTCTAGGAAGTAGAGGCAGCCCCCCAGATGAAGTTCCTGATCAACCTTTTAACTTCCTTGATTATTTTGTTGTTAGGCCCCCAGGTAGATGCAAAATACCAGATACCCACTAGGATGATTCGGTTGGCGACAAGGGCTCTTTCAGCGATGGAAAGATGGCAAGAGCCCCAGTAAGAAAGCTGGTGCTTGAGTCTCTTCACCGTGGCCTCCAATCTCTGGTTATCTGTTAAATTGATACCAAATGTGTGACCCAGCAATGTAGTGGGTTCGCCTTCCTTGAGCCAAGTTAGTCCTAGGTGGGCGCCCCAGGTTGGATTGCTTCCTATGGTAGACTTGGAGAGGTCACCCAAAAGAAGGGTTTAGTCTTGCTCCAATTTACTTTGAACCCTGAAACACTGCAGAAGCTGGACAGGGTATCCGCCACCGCTTCCATGGATGACTGGTTAGCCTCAAGAAGAAAGAAAGTGTCATCTACGAACATAGAGTCCTTTACCTGTCGCCAAATGCTAGTTCTGGGATCTTGCAGCCTAAGCCCTTTAACTTGAGGGTTGTCCTCTAGCATATAACCCAAAGCATCCGCCACGAAAAGGAAGAGGAATGGAACGAGTGGGCAACCTTGCCTCACTGACCTTTGGAGCTGGAAGGGCTTGGAAAGGTGACCATTAATAGAGACCCTACTGGTGGATCCTTGCAGCAGGATCTGCACCCATTGACAGAATCTGGGGGGAAGACCTGATTTCTTTAGAACTACCATGCGGAAGGACCAGTCCACTCTGTCAAAGGCCTTCTCGATATCTATCAGCCAAAGAGCCAGTGCTTGGCCAAAGCTGGCAACATAAGCCGAAGCTTCTTGGGCCAGAAGGACATTGTCCAGAATGAATCTGCCTTTAACATAGCCAGCCTGTCCTGTCCTAATCATGGAGGGGAGAAGGGGCTGAAGCCTCAAAGCTAGTGTCTTGGCTATAATTTTGTATGCGACGTTGAGGAGAGTGATTGGCCTGTAGTTGCTAAGCGAGGCCCTATCCCCTTTCTTGTAGAGCAAGCTGGTAATAATGCCTTGGTTCATGGCCTCGGGCATGAAGCCTTGGCCCTTAATGGCGTTGGCCATGTCACAGAAGTCCTTAGAGATGGAGGACCACAATGCCTTATAGAATTCCACAGGCATACCATCAAGCCCTGGAGCCTTGTTGTTGTTCATTGTTTTCAGGGCTTTCTCTATCTCTTGGGGCTCAAAGTCATTTTCAAGCTCCTCACTATTTTCTGTATGAAGAGACTGAGGGATGGGAGGCAGGTTGTGAGGACCTAGGATTGGAGCAAAATCATCTTGAGAGGGCGGGTAGGTTATGGAGGGTAGGATCTTCCAAGAGGATGGGCGAGAAAGGATAGGTTGGAGGCATAGGATTTTGCATTTGCTACGGAATTTAGGATTGACATGGAAAAACAAAATAGGAATGGACCAAGCAGGGGATAAGGGACTCACAGAGAGCGGGAGGGATGCAGCTGGAGCATGTGTTGGGGAAGGTAGAAGAGCGTTGTGGGATGAATGTGGTGCGTGTTGGGTTTGGAGCTGCGAGACTTGCAATTCCGAGGAGCTGGAGGTTAAAATTACCCCAAAGGGGTCGTAGGAGTGATTGATGAGGTCTGCCGAGCGCTGCTTCTTCCTTGCTCCATTCTTTCCCTCTTTTCCCGCTTCGGAGATGGCTTGCAGAATCTGCCGAGGGACCTGCTGAGGGGCGTGTTGGCTTGGCAATCCATTAAGAATGTTGCCCGAGGTGGCATGCTTGCCTGTAATTTTGCCATTTCCAATTCCCATGATATCAGACTTGACATTGGCAGAGGAGTAGGTGGTGGGGCTTGCTCCAAGAGGATGTTAGAAGATGATGAGCCCGAGTTGCCTTTGGTGCTTGATTCCTCTGGTAGTTTTGCCGATGTCCCAGTGGTGAATGGAAGCTTAAAGCAGGGGGCAGTGCTTGCCTCAATTAGCATCGGATCCAGTAGCGCTTTCCTTCTTTTGGTAGGAGGGGAGTTAGAGAGCTGCTTGACTACATAGTCCCAAGCCTGGTAATTTGGACTTTGGCTAGGCCTGGCTTGGACATATGTTGCTGGTGGAGGACAATTTTTAAAAGGCACTAACACTGGTTGAGGGTGGGAGTCTGAAACCAGTGCATGGTTTTGATAAAGGGGTGACTGACCTGTTCCGTCCTGTGATTGCTTGCAGCCATCCTGAGCTTTACCCATCCTTTTCCTTTTTGCTTTAGGGCAATTTGATCTGAGGTGACCAGATAATCCATAGTAATAACATGCTGTGTATGTTGTGTCTTCAAGGACCTTGACTGAAAAATAGTTCCCTTGGTCGTCCATTGGCAGCTTGATGAAATCTGGTAGGATCTTATCCACTGGCATCATCACTAGTATCTTAGGAAAACCATTGTCATTGGGCCTTGAAGCATTAGTGGCCCTCCTCTAGGCTGGGTCCTCTCTCAATGATGTTGTGTTCATATTTGGATCAAAAACTGCCAGACATCCCAAGAATGCTCCAAAAAAGTTCCCAATCGTTGGTAGGCAAAATAAGTATTGATCCGGGATGTAAGGTAGAGATATAATTCGCGGGCTCCATATCTTACCATTTATGTTGCCCATGCTTTATATGTTGACGTTGAATCCATGCAGATGAGGATTAAATTCCAACGCATTTGCCGCTACTTCTTTAGAATCTAGGAGAACGGAGAAGAAGCCACGACCTCTGGGCTGGCAGAAATGATGCAGCAGGTCTCCAAATCCCCCTAGGTGCCTTAAGGCCCAGTCTCGAGCATGAGATCTGCTTTTAGGCAACTAAAAATAATGATCACAAAATGAAAACACAAAAATATAAAAATGCAGCCACTGCCATGGATGAAAATTGAAAACTGAGTCCATGGATGACGTTTTAAGTGAAAATGCAGCCGCTGCCATGGATGAACAATGAAAACTGAATCCATGGATGACGTTTTAAATGAAAATTCAGCCGCTGCCATGAATGAAAATTGAAAACTGAGTCCATGGATGACGTTTTAAATGAATATCATTTTTAGATTATTTTTTTGTTTATTTTTTCCATTGTTTTCTAATTTAAATTCAAGTTTTTATACCATAGGCACTTTTAGAGAAACTTTTGAAAATTAGGCACTCTTTGAAGATAATTTTTTTAAATGAGGCAAGAGTCAGAAATAATGCACGGTCTCCGTGCGATCAGCCTCATGGCAGCCTTGTGGCACTCTAAGGGTTTTAATTTTTTTCCCTTCAATAATTCCAAATAAAGCTTCCAGGGCCAGACCCCTGTTTATTAAAAATATATAAATATAAATATATGTATATATTGATTAGGCACTTTTTTTTCGAATTAATTTCTGCCTAACCGGCTATCCCACTACGGTATATCTCATTCGTTCTGCATCTCTGTCTGCTTGTTTGTTTGTTTGTTTGTTGGCATGTGAGCAATGCAACTTCACAGAGCATGAAGCAGTCCACGCAGAGATGTAGAGATATGAAGTGGTGCTACAGCTTCTAATGAGGTCCAGCTTCGGACGCGTCCTTATTCCACGTCTAAAGTAGGGGCCATAGGTATGCACAATGTGAGTAGCAACTTAGGTCCGCAGAAAACGAAAATGAGGGACAGGCACAGAAAGAAAAGGAAAAACAAGGGCATGATGCAAGCGATGCAAGAAGGTTTGCATCCAGACGTTAAGATTGAGTCCCGAGATGGCACTGTGGTGCCCGCACATCGATGTGTATTGGCATACTTGTCCCCTGTGTTCAGGGCCATGTTCAACTCTGGGATGCAGGAGCAAATAACGTCGAAGATCGTGTTGGACATGCACGCTACAGGTTTGAAAGCTTTCCAGCGTCTTATCTACAGCGGGACATGTGACGATATTGCCTTATCTGATGGTCTTGAGCATTTGGATGCATGTCAGAGATACGATATGCCCGCTGAAAAGAAGGTCATCGACTCAGTTTTGCATGACTCGTTAACCTTACAAAATTGTTGGGTCCATCTAGAACACTATCGAGAACAAGCAGAGCTCCACACTGGCAGCGATGAGGTCTATTCTCGTTTGTTTCGCAAATGTAGGACATTCATAAGTGAGAATTTGAAGGAGGGCCTTGCATTAACCGCTGTTGAAGATCTCAATCTAAGAAAGCCAGACCTTTTTCTTGAAATTGTGAGGTGGTGCACAACAAACCCTGGTCCTTTTAGTGATAGTGAGAGTGATAGTTCGGAGTCTGAGAGAGAGTGAATTGGCAGACACAGAAGGCAGGGTACAGGGTCAGGGCACAGGGCACACCAATGTATCTTGCTTCGTGGAGCACACCTCAAAGTATAGTCAAATGACTCGTGTGTGATTGGGCTGTAAAACGACTTCCACAATTGTGGAGCACTGGGACATAGCTTGATCTGCCACGTTGCTCCACCTTCTGCAGTACTAGGGGTGCAACGGTATGTATTTTCACACTTTCGTTAATACACCACGTTTTATTGCGAGGTCTTACGAGAGCATAGATAGCATACACGGAGGAGTCCGAAAGATGGCGTACACCAGTGAGCACCTGCTACTTGCTTTCAGACACTTGGACACCTATGCGTGAATTTTTATAATCACTCTCGGTTCTCATGCGTCAACAAATCTGGAATATCTTTGTTTCTCTTCTGCAGACTGTCATGTCCTTTAAGCTCCTGGTGCTTCCACAGGAAGTTCTAAACTTCCTTCTTTCATGTTTATGCTCTTCCTCCGGGGCAATGTGTGGAGGGAGGGTTCAGTGTCTCAGACGTGTGTTGCGTAGCCATCCTTGTGCTCCTGCTGAGCTGCAAGCGTTACAGATTAACTCGAAATCGATTAGTGTAGGATTTAGGGTTTAGTATATATTAATGGAAGACTAGCTTTAAACAAAAAGAAAGAAAGAAAAGTTAAAGTAAAAGATAAAACATAAGGCACTTAGTACCTAGAGTGTTGCATCTCCCAGTGCGTAGCCTGTGGATGTCTAATTCTCTTGTAGACTTGGACTCTGATTTGAAGCTTTGGACCAGAGTAAGAGAAGTCATGTTGGTGGAGGCACTTGTAGAAGTGCATGGAGATTCACAGAACTAGACATTCCTTTTGCATAACTAAATTGCTCTCCTTTTCTCCCATGCAATGTACTTCCATCTGACTAGTTACTTTTGTGCCTTGCATCGTTCCCCCCCTCCTTAATTGCATTGTTTGGCCACCTTCTTGAATCCAGCCAAGTCATGGGAGGTGCAAATATGGTAATCTATAGCCACGCCCTCACGAACCTGATCTATCTTTCGGGCGCTAGATAGCGGTGGGAAATTTTCCAGATTGTACTTGTCCAAATTTTGTGAGCATGCGCGAGGGCAGTCTTGGGAAGAGAGGAAAGTGGGTCCTATGCAAGCATCTGTACGACATATATTTGCACATAGCTATCTACCAAGATCATACCTTCCCCAATAAATAGCCATTTTCAATATACTCTAGATTCTCATCCTTCCATTGTTCATGACTTGGTGAGTGCTACAATTTCATTATATATATTTTTTTATTTTTTTATTTTTTTAAAGTAAACCTGGGAGCGAGGGCCCACAATTCAGGCCCTTGAGGAGGGGGGAAAATAACCAGTGTTGGTTTGGTATGGGTATCAGACCCGAGTATCAACTCTGGTATCAGGGACCAGACCAGCCTGGTCCTAAAGTTTACATACCTAAGGCGATACCATTACTTGGCTTACGGTAGGGTTTATGAGAACAGCTGATTCTAGTCGTGGAGGTGGCGAAACAAATTTGGGGTTAAGTGCAGAGGTGGCGACATGTACAATGTCCACCTGGATCCTACCTGGCTACATATATATGTGCAATATGGCTACGTCTCGGACTTTGGAGATAGCAAAATCGCGCTAACTCTTGGTGCGATGGGGCGCCAGCCCTTGGATTCAGGGCGCCATGCTCCCCGGTTCCCAAGCAAAAAGGGTGGTTCCCATAGTGCTTTATAGCACCAGTTGGCCAGGGCCCCGCCCCGTTTTGGCTATATTTTTTATTTTTGCCCCCGTTTTTTGAATAGGGGTGTCACGGGCCCACATTTTTTTGTAGCTTTTCGCCTTAAAAAAAGGGCTGCCGAATCCTCCGGTGTTGAGGGCTAGGGTTTAGTGTTGATATTTGTTGCAAGTGTTTCGCAACCCTTCTTCGACTGGTATCAATTCTTGTTGATGGGAAATATGAAAGAGTGTTATGGCAGCCATTTCGCAGCTTGGGTACGTGAATTGTTGGGCGAACAATCAAGGCTTGGATCAAGGCTGTGCATGATGCACTCATGTATGATACACCCATCAAGTGTTTCTTTAAGTGAATTAAAGCCTTGTTTGATACCAGATCCCAATATGTATACCGTATTACTCAAGTCATAGTTACTCGCTTTGATGCGCGCGCCTGACTCCCAACCTGGCCGCCGAGCCAACTTGGAGCTTCGGCTGCTCACCGGGGCATAACGGTCCCCCTTTGTTCTCCCAAAGAACCCTCCACCGCTTTGGAACCAGCGGGAATTCCCTTTTGTAGTTGGCAGTCCGGAACAGCTCCCCACTCTTTGGTCGCTTTTCGGCTCGCTCGCTTACTCACTAGTTTTTGGTCACCAACGGGCTTGCACCGTTCTCGGGGTTACTACTCCCTATATATACTTCTGTAGCTGTCCGCGGGGGTTTCACAACCAGCCATGCCATTTTATGGCGAACCACCACGAAGACCCTCGATTCCCGGTGGTGAGTCGCGGTGAGTCTTGGCCCACTCACCGCGGCCCCAATGGACCGTGATGAGTCCCAAGACTCCCCACGACTCCCACCTCGAGGTCTCCACCCCATGGTGAGTCCTATGCCACCCCCACTAAGTCCCGCTAAGCTACCACCACCCCTTGTGGAGCCACCCCCACCGCAACCCGGTGTGCGGGGCTCCACCTAGTGAACGCCTCCGCCTCCTTGAGTGCCTTGGGCACTCAAGGGTGCTTCAGCCCCCGTACCTATCGCTGCTACTGCCCCACCACAGGGGCAGCCCCTCTTGTGTCCCGACCCCCCTGCCTTCAAGGCAAAGGGCCGCGACACACACCCCTACCAACATGGAGTCGATGTCCTCATCGACTTGTCTATTTTGTAGAAACGAACATCCAAGTTGTGGCGTCCCACATCAAGGAGTTTGTTTCCGTACCATGGCGTCCTATGGCAAAGAACCCAACCCCACACTTGACTCTACTCTCCACTAGCTAGTTCGGCCGACTTCCTCCAAGTCTCGGCCAAGGGTGGAGCCTCTCAAGCTCCTCCCAGTGCACTCTTCTTGGCCTACTTCAAGGCCAAGGAACGATCCTCCTTGAGGATCGAATCGCCTTACTGCAACAACATTGCTTGCGACCGCTCATGATGCCGCTTTTTGGCATCACCTTGAGCAAGGGTTCACCTGGAACCCTCTTTTACTAGGAAGATAACCTTGAACCAACCGTGCGCCCCAATCACTACAATTGGGTCCGCCTTGGAATGTTGGCCTGAGGTACGGGAACATGCCGAAGCCGCACTACGACTTCGTCCCGAGGCTACACGATTATAGTACGTGAACGGAAGCACGTAGCTTCTGCGTTAGCCCGCACTACAAGGCAACCCCCTCGGTAGCGCATTATAGTACGCGCACGCGCCAGGTGCGCACTAGCACGTGAACTCCCAAAGAAGTCGCAAGTTTCCTTGCCCTTGGATGGGGGTCACCCGATTTCGGCACTACGCAAACACACGATTAACCCAATTTACCTCTCCCACTTTTATAAGCTAGCATGCATTCTACACACTAGCCAACCATACCATGCATCACCATTCCAAACAAAATAAGACGCACAACATTTGGAACCCATTTCCTTTATAACAAATTTTTGTACAATACAAGTTTTTGTAATCGGATTCCTAAGCTAGCTAAGCCGGGCTAGGCATGCATTTCCTCCCCCACGCTCCAAGGTTGATGTCTCCATCAACGTTTCTTCCGCTTTTGAGGTCGCCCTTCGAAAGCTGCAACCGCCTCGGATGCGTTTCTTCCTATTTCTGAGGCACGCACCCAAGATGCCTCCACATGATGATAGCCCTTCCATTTGACGAGATACTCCGTTTCTCGGTTCTTGAACCTCCTCGACTTAAGTATTGCCTCCACCTCGTACTCAGGTTCATTTTCATGATCCAACAGCATAGGTGGCGGACGAAACACTTGATGTCGATTCGGACGCGCTTCATCTTTGAAGTAAGGCTTCAAAAGGGAGACATGGAATACTGGGTGCACCTTGATGTTTGCCGGCAACTCCAATTCATACACATCCTCATTCATAACCTTCCGAATGCGAAAAGGGTCCCGCATACGGAGTACGAACTTCGGACTCACTTCGGAGGTAGTCGGAAATTCTTGATGTTCAACCAGACCTCTGTGCCTGCCTCAAACTTCACTTCCCTTCGCTTCCGATTCGCCTGCCTTTCATACCGTTTCCTAGCTTTGGCAATGTTGTGGTACTTTGCGAGCTTCAACAAACGCTCGCGTTCTTCCAGTACCGCCGCTACTGCCGGTTCCTCAACGTCCTGGGCGGCCCAACTTGTCGGCACCAGAGGTGCTTTTCCATAGACCAATACGAAAGGGGAAACTCCCGTTGCGGAGTGTTCTGTGTTATTATAACAGAACTCTGCCGCGTCTAAGTGTTCCATCCAGTCTGATTGGTCTGCCGACACGTAATTCCGCAAGAATTGCTTCACTACGGAATTCACTCTTTCCGTTTGGCCGTCCGTCGTAGGTCGGAAGGCGGTGCTCATCTTCAGCCTCGTCCCCATCTTCTTCCAAAGTGTCCTCCAAATTTACTCGTAAACTTTGGATCGCGGTCCGAGACAATATCCTTCGGGACTCCATGATGCTTTAAGACGTGGGCGAAGTAAAGTCGCCCTGTCTCCTGCGCCGTTGCCGTCTCCTTGGTGGGGATGAAATGGCCCATTTTACTGAACCTATCCACCACCACCATGATTGCATCGAATCCTTTTGACAGCGCATAGCAGTCATGAAATCCATCGAGACGCTTTCCCAAGTCCCCTCTGGAATCGGCAAGGGTTGTAACAGCCCCGCTTGCTTTTTGTACTCGCTCCGGTTTTGTTGGCATGTGGTGCATGTCTTGACATACTCCTCTGCCTCCTCCCTCAGTTTGGGCCAGAAATACTCTTTCTTCAAGAGTGCCGCAGTGCGCTTGGCTCCGCCGTGGCCCGCAAGCGGGCTATCATGGCATTCTCTCAAGAGGCTATCTCTGATCCCTCCCTTTGGCACGTAGAGACGCTTTTGCTTATACCGGAGCAGTCCATTTTGCAAGTGGAACTGCGATTTAACCCCCATCCTCAAGTCCTGCATCACGGACTTCGCCAGCTCATCCTTCCGGCAAGCCTTCCGGATCTTCCTTTGGAGCGCCGTCTCGCCCTTGTACACCAACAAGAGCTGCTGCTTTCTACTTAAAGCATCGGCCACCATTGTCCGTCCCGGTTTGTACTGGATATCCACGTCGAACCGCCAAAGTATCTTGCCACCTAAGTTGTTTTGGGGACAACTTGGGCTGCGTGGCAAAATACTTCACCGTGACATTGTCCGTGAACACCTTCACTGGGTTGGAACCAACATAGTGGCGCCAAAGCTCAAGGCAATGCACCACCGCCTTCATCTCTTTTTCGTGCGTCGGCCACCGTCGCTCCACTTCATTCAGTTTCTTACTTTCGTAAGCCACTGGACGTCCATCTTGCATAAGTACACCCCAATCGCGAAGTCCGACGCATCTGTATGAATCTCAAACGGACGATCGAACTCCGGGATTTTCAAGACTGGAGCTTCCGCCATCCGCTGCTTCAATTCAGCAAAAGCTTGGCCACAAAATGTTCCATACCCAGACTTTGGATTTACACAGAAGGTCCGACAGCGGCCCCGCGATCTTGGCGAAATTTCTCACATACTTCCGGTAATAGGAGGCGAGTCCTAGGAAGGATCGCACTCCCGGGACCGAAGTCGGAGGCTCCCAGTCCAAGATCGCCCTCACCTTTCTGTCATCCATTTTGATCCCATCCTGTGTAATCACATGCCCCAAGAACTCCACTTTGTGACCCCGAATTCGCACTTTGAAGCTTTGGCATACAGCTTCCCTTCCCGCAATTTTGGAACACCCTTTTGAGGTGCTCCAGGTGCTCCTCCTTTGTTTTCGAGTACACCAAGATGTCGTCGATGTACACGATCACAAAGTCATCCAACCACTCCTGAAAAGGCTGTTCATCAGCGTGCTAAATGTCGCCGGTGCATTGGTGAGCCCAAAAGGCATCACCAAGAACTCATATGAACCATACCTTGTCCTGCACGCGGTCTTCTCCTCATCTCCTTCCGCCACCCGAATTTGATGATAGCCGGAGCGCAAGTCGATCCGGCTGAAATACTTCGCTCCTGCCAACCGATCGAAGAGGTCGTCGATCCTTGGCAAAGGGTACCGGTTTTTATAGTCACCTTATTCAAAGCCCTGTAATCGACACACATCCGCAGCGTCCCATCCTTCTCTGCGAATAGCACCGGGGCTCCGTAAGGTGACTTACTCGGCCGGATGTACCCCTTTGACATTAGATCCTTGAGCTGAGTCTTCAGCTCGACCAACTCTCTGTGGCTCAACCGGTAGGGCGCCTTGGCAGGCGGTTCCGATCCCGGTATCACCTCAATCTTGTGGTCAACTCCTCTTCGCGGGTGGCAAGCCGCTTGGTAAATCCTCCGGCATCACATCCTGGTATTTCTCCAAAATCCCCTTGATCCAATCTGGGCTCGGCTCCCCATCGCCTTCTCCTTCACTTCTCTAATGTAAAGCAAAACTGGGCTCGTGTGCCTCCTCCACGGCCCACTCCCTTGCTGACAGAAGGTTTATTCGCCCTCCCACGGATTTGGGCGTTTCCGACACTCGTAAAAACCTCGCCACCATTCCCACATGGCAGCGTGACTACTCTCTTGCGGCCATCTATGACCGCTCCGGATTTGCTCAAAAAGGTCATCCCCAAAATGAGATCCACTCCATCGATCTCGCAGATCCCTCCCAACTCCCCAGTTGAAGAGGAACATCAAACGCCAACCTTGTCGCCAACTGTGGTTCTCCTTTGGCAGAACGCACCTCAATAGAGGCCCCCACGTCACTTGTCGGAGTCCCAACTTTGCGCCGCCGCCGGTCATGAAGGAGTGCGACGCTCCTGTGTCCACCAACAACGACACGTTAGTTCCGGATATTATCCCATCCACGAACAAAACTGACTCCCTTTACGCAGGCGCCAGTTTCCTGATACAACTCACAAGAAATTTGCCTACCTTGCAAGTCCTGGCGACCACCGCTTCCACCAAGCGACTGATGGTATCTTCCGACAGCTCCGTGGTTGCCGAGTCATGTTCAATTGTCGGGCTTCGTGCACTTCTTGGCCATGTGCCCGGGCTCCCCGCAATTGAAACACACTCCATCAAAGGTCGCCTTCTGTCCGCCATAAGCCGCTCCACCCGCTTTTCCTTTCGAAGCACCGGGTGCCGCCTTGACGTGTGAAGGCCCTCCCTTCGATTTCCACGTGCCATTGTCGCCGCGTGGCCTATCCCACTTCTTTTCCGGTCGGAAGGAGTCACCTTCCCGCCGGGTCTTCTTGTGGTTCAGCTCCGTACGGCCTTGTCTTCACCCCTAGGGACATCCGAGAAACATTCAGCCCTCTCAATTGCCTCGTTCAAAGTCTTGGGTGGCTTCTCCTCCAACTTCCGCCGGCCCATGGGGCCAGTCCCGCCACAAAGTTGAAGACCATTTCTGGTTCTGCCATGTCCGCGACTTCGAGCAACAGCACATTGAAAGCCTGGACGAATGTCATCTGTTTGCTTCAAATTCCTCATCTGTCCCGGGCAAGCCAGGACGCGTTGAGGGGCACAAACTGTCTCTTCATCAATTCCTTGAACCCACTCCAGTTCAAGGTTTCCGGGCTTGGACCTCGGTCGTGAAGGCGTTTCTGCCACCATTGTTGAGCATAGCCCCTCAAATAGGTGGGAGAGCCACTTCCACCCGATCCTCGTCACTCAACTTGGCCGCCCGGAAGTACTGCTCCAGCTCCAGAGCCAGGTGTTGAGTGCCTTCCGATTTCGGACGCCCTCGAAGGTGCCGGGTTCCTTAGGCTTCACCTTAAACTTTGCCTTAGTGGAAGTGGCATTAGCCGCCTTCAACACGTCTTTCAACGTCCCGCCAAACTGCGCCAACAACCCTTCCCAAAAGGCTGCCGGCATGGGAGGCATCTCTTGGTTTGTCGGAGCTCAAGGATTCCTCGGGCTCCGACTCCTCGGATTCCTCCCGCTCTTGAGCGGCCTCGTTTTCGGAAACATGCATCGCTTCCTCAAACGGCCGCCTCGGTGACACGTCGCCCCCATCGGGCTCACCAGGATCATCATCTTTTGGGCCGTTCCGCTTTCGCTTTGGCTTGCCCGACCCCATGATGAGGCCAATCCCAAGGACGATCGCGTACTGAACTCTAAGCTCTGATACCAAGTGTCGCGCACCTCACTTCGGTAAGCTCCCCTTCAAGTCATAGTTACTCGCTTTGATGCGCGCGCCTGACTCCCAAACTGGCCGCCGGGCCAACTTGGAGCTTCGGCTGCTCACCGGGACATAACGGTCCCCTTTCGTTCTCCCAAAAACCCTCACCATTTGGACTAGGGAATTCCCTTTGGTAGATGGCAGTCCGGAACAGCTCCCCACTCTTGGTCGCTTTCCGGCTCGCTCGCTTACTCACTAGTTTTTGGTCACCAACGGGCTTGCACCGTTCTGGGGTTACTACTCCCTATATATACTTCTGTAGCTGTCCGCGGGGGTTTTCAAACCAGCCATGCCATTTTATGGCGAACCACCACGAAGACCCTCGACTCCCGGTGGTGAGTCGCGGTGAGTCTTGGCCCATCACCACGGCCCCTATGGACCGTGATGAGTCCCAAGACTCCCCACGACTCCCACCACGAGGTCTCCCCCCATGGTGAGTCCTATGCCACCCCCACTAAGTCCCGCTAAGCTACCACCACCCCTTGTGGAGCCACCCCCACCGCAACCCGGTGTGCGGGGCTCCACCTAGTGAGCGCCTCCGCCTCCTTGAGTGCCTTGGGCACTCAAGGGTGCTTCAGCCCCCGTACCTATCGCTGCTCACCACAGGGGCAGGTCCCGACCCCCTCAAGGCAAAGGGCCGCGACAGAGTCCCACGCAGCAACCCCCCCCCCCCCCAAGCATCCGGGCCCTGTTGCCCAACCAGTGAGCTGTGTGGGCCTGTGCCCACGGCCTGTGCTGACTCGTGGAGGCACCTAAGGACTGGCCGAATTTTGAAGCTCGTGGAGGGCGGTTTGAGGAGGATATTCCCATGGTCATGCAAGTGAGGGAAGAGAGGAGAGGAAGAGTATGAGGGCATGCTGGGGTTAGGCATTACTTTAGCTCTTCCTCGTAGTTTCCACCCTCTCATTAGGCCAAGACCTTTCCGTAGGTGGAGCAAGAGTCAGTCCGGGTTTGGGCTGGGTGTCCTTGCAGGAGCAACACCGTGGAGTTGTTTTTGGTGTGGGGGAGTTGTCGTTCTGATTTCTTGTGTTTGGATCCCCTCCATACCCATGCTTGACGCCATGCTAGTTTTGGTGGGCTTGTTTTTATAGGTGATTGGTCCGGATTTGATCACCGGCCAGTCCTAGAGCATGCTGTCGATGGTGAGGCTGGGTGATGACCAGCCAGACCATCCTGGTGAGGTTGGAGGTGATGACCAGCCAACCATAGGAGTGCTTGCGGTGGATGCAGGTACAGGTGTAGGCTATGTTAGGAACTTAGTATTCCAAACCATAAGCCGCAACAGGTTCTCTACCCGGTTACCTTGTGGAGAGGGGGTTAGGGACATGTTCATGACCGGTTGAGTGTCAACACGGAGGTGCCACTAGTTGCTGGGGACAGTGCCGGTTCGAGCACTAGCGATACTAGTGGGTACACGAGACGAGGTGTGCGGTTTAGGCCACCTTCACCTCCTGTCTTCTACGGAAGGTTCTGATTCGGATTGTGAATCAGGAGGACTCATACCGGCGGTGCAAGTTGTTTCTTTGCCATTGTTGTGGGACACAATGGAGGAGATGTATGGAGCTACCAAGGGGCCACGAAGGTACTGGGGCGGTGGGCACCATCGAGTTGGATGATTTTATCCAAGAGTTTGATAGTTGGTGTGATTTGCAGCAAATGCGCAATCCACAACTATTTACGCCTTTCATGGCATGGAAAGGGCTGTTTCAGCACCTTGAGGGGCCCTATGGATGATTACCATGAGTTCAGGGGGGGGGCATGAGGTTGAGATCGAGGAGTGGAGGATGTACTGGTCACCCGACTATGTCTCCATCACTAGGGGCACTAGAGCCACGAGGGCAGTGGCTACACCTGCCGCTGCACCGGCAGCTTCAGCAAGTAGCAGAGGGACTAGTGGGACTGGTGGTACAGTAGCTACGACGTCCACCCAAGCCACTACCGCACCAGCACTAGTACCCGTGCCTGCCTTCAACCCTGTTGTGGAGTTCTTCGAAGAGTTGAGAAGGAACTACCAAGGGGTGAGGACAGAGAAGTTGCGGAGCTTGCAAGAGTTCCAACGGAAGCCGACCGAGAGCTTGAGGGAGGCTTTCACTCGCATGAGGCGCTTGATAAATGTAACCCAAGGGGTTACGGAAGCTCAGGCAGTCCAATTCTGGTATGGGATATTGGACAAGGAGCTGAGGAGAAGGGCGGGATGCAACTCTCCTACAAGCGGCCCAACCCACCTTAGCAAATGTGTTTTTGCTGGCAGAGCGGATAGAGCTCAACATGGTGGAGGAACGAGTGGTCATGGGGGATTGCTAAGAGACACCACGGGGTAGTGGTGCTCCTAGCCAACCACTACCTCAACGTGCTCAAGGCAACAAGGGGGCTCAGGTGAAGCTCAGGGAAGGGCAGAGAGGACCTCAGATGCAGGGGTCTCTCCCTTCATTTGCTGGCCAACAACGGGCGGATGTGGTGTGCTGGACATGTGGAGGACCCCATGTCAAGAAGGATTGCCCAGAGGGAGGCAAAGGGCCGGCACATGCACAGCCTGCACAGTTGCAGTGTGGGCATTGTGGCAAGCACGGGCATGGAGAGGCCCAGTGTTATGGTTTGCATCCTGAGTTGCCCAGGCCAGTTCCAAGGAACAATGGTGGCGGGGGCGAGGTGGAGCAGCCCAGAGAGGACGAGGTGGCCAGCCACGAGGTGCAGGCCAAGGGCAAGCTCAACATGGCCAGGACGGGAGGTCAGGGGGTTGACCAAGGCATGGCCAACCGGCTTCAGCAGCTAGAGCAGAGGCTCGCTGCCATGGCTACAGCTCAGGTGGTACCGGCTCTAAGGCCGGATGGTCCACCTCCTGCTCCTGAGGGAGGAGATATGGGAGGCATGGGATTCATGTGTGGAGCAGCACTACCACTAGTGCAGGTGGAGTCTGCTGCAGCCGTGACTCGAGGAGCAGCACGAGTTCCTGAGCCACGAGGTGCAGAGGTGGAGTTGGATCCACAGCGTGGGGAGGCAAGCCGTCAGGCTAGGCTTCCTCAGTCATTCACATTGGCGGAGACAGTGTCGACGCCATCCATGGCACCTAGTTCTCGCCCGACTGTTACCGAGGCGGAGGTTACTATGCCATTGGGGAGAGCTACACGGGGGTAGCACCACTACCTAGTGTTGCCAAGGCTACGGCAGCTAGTGTGCTGCTAGGAGCGGCCACATCTGTGTGCCAGGCTCCATTGTTCTCGGCTACCATGATTGCGACGCCGGGGTAAGACCAGCTGAGGTGTTCAGGCTGGCAGCTACACTCTGTGAGAGTGGGGAGGTTACTTCATCTTCTGCGGAGATAGTGGGAGGTGTAGTGCCGGAGGGATCCTCGGATTTGAGGGTCAAGACTGCCACGGCGGCGCCATGGCAAGCTGCAGCTGCCAGGTTGATGGAGCTGCCAGCTAGGCCAGCCATTGAGCGCGCCATGGTGACACCTGGAGTTGTCATGTTAGACAACCAGGATGGCATTTTCTGTTTGAGTGGACCGGCAGGCAAGAGGTACCGGCCACTGCGGGTCTTGTTGGACTCGGGAGCTCAGCCATTGATGCTGGGCAGAGCTGCTATTGCAGGCTTGGGCCTCACGGAGGCGGATATGGAGCCTTGTCCTTTCCAGATACAGACGTCTCTGGGAGGATCGGAGCAGGCTCGGGGCATGACACGGCGTGAGTTGGCTATCAGACTACGGCCGGATCACCCTACAGATGGCTCAGTGATGCGAGCCAAGGCCATTGTGACAGACGCGGTCTCATACGATGTCCTGGTTGGTGGGGCAGTGTTGTACCCCATGGGCTTCACCCTGGATTTTTGGGAGGAGTCAGCTTCCTATAGGCCTGCATGGCAGTCAGGGGAGGCCGGCGTGTGCAGCTCCCTGTGACGTTCATAGGAGGAGTTGCGGTTGCCCAGCGAGGCAAGATGCCGACACTAGCAGCATTCACAGCGGCAGTGAGTTGGCCTGAGAGAGTTGCTTGAGGGCAACGCTCATTCAGAGGATGTGCCCTCCGGGAGAGCAGGATGACATGTATGGTATGGCGGAGTTGCCTACCATGGTTGCTCAGACTCCATTGTGGGGCACGAGCAAGGATTTGCAGCGGGATGCTGATCGACGGGGTGCAACAAGCCTGGGTGGAGGCTTTTGTACCGTCAGGAGAGGAGGAGAGTGCGGGGATTGCACCAGGACCACCTCAGTTGTCTCCATTGGACACCACACCTATTGTGTGGCAGTATCCGGATGAAGGCATTTGTCTTCTGGACTTGTTTTGGGGATCAGCACCGGATTGGCTGCTGTGTTACAGGCAGGTGTACGAGTTCGGCGTTACCTGTATGTGGAGAGGGATGAGACTGCACGACGCGTTTCACTTCGCCATGTTGCTCAGTTGGTGCAGCGGTACCCTGAGTTGTTGTCGGTGTCTGCAATTCGTGGATATCAGCAGGCCTTGCCAGCAGACATTTCGTTGCTGGGGGCGCAGGATTTGGAGCGGGTTGGCTCCATTGATCTGGTAGTGGCAGGTTGGCCCTGCCAAGGGCATTCATCAGCCGGGCATGGCAATGGATTGCGAGACTCGAGGTCGGGTCTGTTTTGGGAGATGGTGCGGGTTTTGCGCCACTTGCAGCTTCATCAAGCTGTATCTCCAGCATACATCTTGGAGAATGTGCCACTGATGGGCGATTCTCGGGCCAGGGTGATGGCCAGTGTGCATCAAGTCCGGTCGTGGCTTGGGTCAGCAGTGTTGCTAGATGCAGCTACAGTGGGGTCACGGGCTCATCGTCCACGGCTATGGTGGACTAACTTGAGCCAACCCGAACTGCTCAAGCGATGCATTTGATGGGTGCAGCGGCCAGCACATCTCCCATGGATAGCATTTGGGCACTAGAAGTCCAGTCTCAGCGTGGAGACACGATGACCGTTCGCCTTTGGCAGTGGTCAACAAGGTGGGTCAACCACGAGCAGCATTACCTACACTGCTCAGCTTCCAGGATCGCATGCTTTCGGGATAGTGGACCTGGCCTCCTGTGGGATGCTTAGTTGCAGCAGTTAGTGGAGCCTAATGCTGACGAGCGTGAGCGGGCAATGGGTTTTACCACTGGTACCACGGCGGTGTCGTCTCTTCTGAGGCATCACGTCGTCAAGTGTTTGGGGCAAGCAATGGATCTCAATGCTTGACCTGGAATATTAGCTTGGCTCTGGCTGAGCAACGCAGAGTGCGGAGTACACTTCCTTCGATGGTCTCTCTGCCTACCGAAACGGTACAGGCAGTGAGTGGGGGCGAGCATGTGAGGACCACGGGGTGCATGCATCCATGGCACACGTGGGAGGTGCTCGAGGTTCAGAGGGAGTTGCAGCCAAGGCGGCTGTGATGGATGAGGTTGGGGATTCTTTCCGGGTTGAGGAGGTCCTCAAGGATGAGATGATGGGGCAGGATGAGGCCTTGTCATTGACTGAGCAGGCAGGGAGTACTGCTCAAGAGGTTGCAACATAGCAACCATTGGACGCGTCCTCTACCTCTAAGCCCATTGGACTTAAGATTGCAGTTACGGAGGACAATTGGGAGCCTGACATTGGACCCATTGTCACCGGAGGAGAGAGACGACGTATACGGCGGTTCCTGAGGGCTTATAGGAATTGCTTTGCCTTCAATTTGAAGGACTTGGGAGCACTGAAGGGTCAAGAGATCCGTATTGAGTTGGCCACTGACACGCCAATCTTTCGGAGACCCTATAGATATAGTGACATGGAGAGGTCTTTGATTCAGATGAGGACTCAAGATCTCTGGGAGGCAGGTTTGGTGGAGCTCTCTGGTGGAGAGTATGCTTCAGCCACAGTGATGCCAGCCAAGAAGGATGTCTACGGCAATTGGACGAAGAGACGTATGTGCGGTGATTACCGGCCTGTAAATCGTCAGACCAAGTCCGATAAGTATGCCATGCCAACACTAGAGGAGATCTTTCATGCCATCGGGCATGCTAAGGCCTTTAGCACTTTGGATTTACGATCCGGATATCACCAGTTGTCAATCAAGGAGGCGGACAAGCAGAAGACGACATTCTGGGGGATCAATGAGCACGGCAAAGATTGCCTATATCAGTGGCGGTTCTTACCATTTGAGCTTAAGAATGCTCCTGCAGAGTTTCAGAGAGTCATGGATAGGATTCTAGCAGGGTGGACTTTGCTCGGTGCTACATAGATGACATCATCATCTTTAGTGTTACAATGGAGGAGCATGAGAGACACCTTCAGGTGGTATTGGAGCGCTTGAGAGCGCACGGATTGAAGTTGCATCCGGGGAAGTGCAAGTTTTTTCACAACTAGATTGAGTATCTGGGTCACATGATATATCCTGGAGGATTGGGGGTACAACAGACTAAGGTAGAGGCCATTGCACAAATTCCACGCCCCACGGATGTGAGCCGAGTTCGAGCTTCATGGGGTTGGCAAACTATTATAGACGGTTTGTCAAGGGATTTAGTACCATTGCAAAGGCTCTAACCAAGCTGACCAAGGTGGACTAGGAGTGGCAGTGGGAAGATGAGCAGGAACGAGCTTTTCAAAAGCTCAAGGTGAGGTTGACCTCGGCGCCTATCCTGAGACGACCTATCAGGGGGCGTCCCTTTCAGCTGCATACGGATTGGAGCATGTTGGGGCTTGGAGCGGTGCTCACACAGGTGGATGATGAGGGAAGAGAGTTCGTAGTGGCTTATGCTAGCCGCTCGAACAACGTTGCAGGGGCTAAGTACAGCTCATATGAGGGAGAGTGCTTAGCTGCAGTGTGGGCCGTGGCACACTTCAGGTGCTATCTATACGGCAATCTTTTCACCCTTGTCACGGATCACCAACCACTCAAGTGGTTGATGGAGTCAGACAAACTTACGGGGAAGCTTGCACGGTGGGCACTCATATTCCAGGAGTATGACTTTCAGGTTGTGCATCGACCGGGTTTGGTCAATCGGGATGCGGATGGATTGAGTCGCAATCCATGCACGAGCCAACAGGATGACACTGGAGCTCGGTGGCATGGTGAGACGGACAAGGAGATGGTGCCGGGATGGCACGCATCTGCATTTTTGTGTATCTTGGCATCGGGAGGTCAGGTTGGACCTACTACAGGGATGACTGTAGACGGAGTGTCTGAGGACCCTGAGGCTAGTGATGAGCCAGGTGGGCCAGAGATATACATGAGGATTCGGCTGTGTTGGACTATCTCCGCACGGGAAACACGGCAGCCACTGTGACTGCCAGGGAGAGGGATCGGATCCTGCAACGAGCCAAGAGGTTCAAGTGGGAGGGGATACATCTACTTCGAGTGTGGGAGGATGGTCGGGTGAGGATTGTGCCTCACCCCACACAACGTGCACGGTTAGTGCGGCATGCCCATGAGGAGTTGGGGCATTTTGGAGTGCGACGCACTCACAGTTTACTGCAGGGGCAGTATTGGTGGCGTGGTATGCATACAGAGGTGCAACAGTTCGTGGCTAGGTGCATGGTGTGTGACAGGGTGCGTGCTTCATTCAACGCCCCTATACCACAGTTGCATCCTTTACCAATCATGGGATTGGGCTACAGGTGGAGTCTTGACTTCGCAGGACCGTTGCCACTGACTATGCGCCACCACAGATATGTGTTGGTGATGGTGGAGCACTTCTCCAAGTGGATTGAGTTGGTTCCATTGCCTGACAAGGCTAATGAGGGGGCTGCGTATGTATTCTTGGATCGTGTGCTTAGCCGATTTGGTGCTCCAGCTAAGGTACTCACGGACCAAGGGAGAGAGTTCTTGGGGGAGTTTCAGGCTTTGTGTGATAAAGCCTTGATAGACCACCGCACCACTTCTCGGATCATCCTGAGGCCGATGGCTTGGCAGAGAGAGTTGTTCAGACGGTGAAGAGGGGTTTGCGCAAGTAGGGTTTGCGCAAGTATGGCTTGCAGAAGGGACACCTAGGAGATTGGGATCTTCAGGTTCCTTGGTTAGCCATGGGCTACAGGTTCAGCAAACAAACATCACTTGCCTCCTTCTCACCATATTTCCTTCTCTTTGGCCGAGAGCCGGATTTGCCTGCAGCCATTCGTAGGGACACTGCTCAAGTCCTTAACCTTGACAATCCGGACGTGTGGGTACGTGCATGTGATCAGCGTGCAGAATTGTTCAAGAAAGTCATGCCCATGGCTTTTGAGAACCTTGCCATTGCACAGCACCGTGATACGTTGAGGTATGCCACTATACGTTGTGGAGGATATCGTCCTGGGGTTCGGAGGTTTAGCCCTGGTGACTATGTTTATTTGCAGCAGACTGCTCCTACGACTCTGGATGTTACTGCAGGGCGTGTTATTCTGAGGGTTCGAGAGGTGTTGCCCTCAGGGGTCCTGATCTTGGAGGGTCGGGATGGCATGACTTGGAAGGACCATGTGCGTAATTGTGCCCCATGTCACCTTCCCAATGTCGATGGCAGAGTTGACCCAAACTTGGCAGTGGTACCTGCAGGTTTGAGGTGCATGCTTTGTGGGTCTGCCAAAGGGGCAGCCACCATGCTGGTGTGTGATCGATGCTCAAGGGGTTGGCATATTGGATGTTTGACACCACCTTTTGAGAAGGTTCCTGACGGAGATTGGTTGTGTCCACACTGCTTGGGATAGCGGCAGTGGACACGACTGGAGGCAGCTAACAAGACATGGGAGGCCAAGCTCATGGAGTCAATACATGAGATCCCAAGCTCAAGTTCACATGTTGCAAGACGGCCACTAACGATGGGGCAACTCTTGCATCCGGCCTCTTGATCTATCGAGTTTGAATGTAGTAGGGATAGTGGTGGAAGACTTAGTGAGACTATGGTCACTATCACATCTTGTGGCTACCTGGACTTAGAGGGACCTAAGCACCAGCTAGGGGGGCGATTGTGTGGACTAGTGACTGCCATAGTGGGCAGCATAGTGGCAGCCTAGTGACTGACTAGTTGTAGCCTAGTGGTTGGACTAGTGGCTGGACTAGTGGTGGACTAGTGGTATACTAGTGTGTGGTGTGCACATGTGTTGTGTGGTTTTGGACAGCGATGTAGTTGTGTAGCGATATGTATGCGCACAACAGCTGTCAAGTTATTTTACCACTAGTGTGAAACTAGCTAGGAAATAGCTAGCTTTTACATATTGACATTTGGGATTGGCCCAAGTGTCAATCCAGGGGTCAAGACAGATTTAGGCCCTGGAGTGGTTATCTTCACGGCAAGCGCGAGAGGCTCATCTTTCTCGAGTTGAGCCTCACCGCGCCTAGCTATGGCGCCGTAGTGTGGATTCCCCATGGCGTGGGGTGCACTTGGCTTGACTTGTATTTGAGTGATGAGGTTATATATGCATGAGTTTATGCTTCAGATTTGTGAGCTCGTGCTTGTATTCTTCTTCTTTATCTATTGTGTGGACTAGTGACTGCCATAGTGGGCAGCATAGTGGCAGCCTAGTGACTGACTAGTTGTAGCCTAGTGGTTGGACTAGTGGCTGGACTAGTGGTGGACTAGTGGTATACTAGTGTGTGGTGTGCACATGTGTTGTGTGGTTTTGGACAGCGATGTAGTTGTGTAGCGATATGTATGCGCACGACAACCCACCTCTCATTTGACTCCTCTTAACGCTAGTTTGATAGTTCTAGTCTTCCTCCCCCTTGGGTGGTTCCAAGTCCCAACGTCTAGAAGGCTGCTGAGCCCCACACGTGTCATCCCCATAAAACCCTACTCTCACCACTTGACATTTGTACACTAAGGACCACTCTAAACTACCCACCAGGACCAACTCAAAATGCAATGATTCTATTGGTCATGAAGAGCTTTTATTTCTTGGGTCATAATATTGGCTTTACACTACAGACCAAGACCAACAAAGTTAGGAATGACATGGCACCTAAGTGGCGTAGGGAGATTGTTGGTCTAGGGACTAAGAAAAGAACCCATGTAGTTTGGAGGACCAATTATTTGACCCAGGACCAAATATAAAAACTTTAAAATATAATTCTCTCAAACGATCGTGACCATCTGTCATAATCAATTTAGAATGTTGAGGGGGAAAGATGAACGTGCTAGAAGGTGATAGTACACCTCATTTTCGAGTTTCTTGGTCTTGGTCCCATGGGCTTTACAAACATCAAATTTGGTCCCTAAGATATTAATATTCTAATATGCATCTAGGGACCAATATGCGGTCTGAGAGGATTGTTGGTCTTGGTCCATAGTCTAGAGTGGCCCTAACTACCACAAATCGAACCCTGTCTCGTCTCCAATTGCGAGGCTGCCATTGTCTCCTCCCATGGACTCTTTTTAACTGACCATTTCCCAATTAACCTCTAAGAGTAGGGAGCCATTTTGGTAGGCCAGCCCCAAGATAGGACCTAATCTCATGGATGATGCTGTATCTGCCGGTGAAGATTCAGCCACAGAAATGAACATTACCAACATTTAACTACCTACCCACAAAATTGTGGAAGAATTGATCGTCAAAATTGGCAGATTATAACAAAAAAAAATGGTGGATTATGAACTCCACAAAAAATTGCTACAAAAATACAATTTAACTAAGGTGATACAGACTTTTCCTCAGGCATAGACCTCCACATTCAGAAACCATGGAGGGTTACATGTGTCTTCTCCAAATTTGAGGACCAAATTCAGAAAATTTCAAATGGCTCCTTTGTATATCAAATAAGGGGGTAGAATAGAAATTCCACAACACTAAGAGATAGAGAGTTGCACATATGGAAGCTGGAATTTTTTAGGGAAAGCAAATAATTCCTCTTGTGTAAGTAGTTATCCTTTGCAAGAAGATAGAGAGGAGTGCCAAATTGTTTCTGAAAAATAAATAAACTGCATGTGTAGATGACATTTTTTCTAAATTTTGGGGTCATCTCCAATGCCGTTGCCAGCTGGTGAACATTTCCAGCGACCACAACTATGGTTTGCTCCTGCATGAACTTGATGTAGTTTGTAGGGTCATCAACAAATGCGCAAGAGCACCCGGTGATGTTGCTCCAATATCAATCGCCCGCAATGAAGGGCCCCAACTACATTTTCAAAGTCATCATGAAACAACAAGAACTAAGGGGGGGGACTGAATCCCTGATCTGCCCAATATGCAACAATGCCCCCGGCCCGCACCCCCTAAGCAGCCAGATAATCCCCACAGACATCATCCCAAGTCTGGCGGCACATTTCAGCTTTTCCAAAAAATAAAAGCACCCAAAGAAACACAAAATCCTAGCATCCTACATGCCACCACTCTCTCATTGCTCACACATGACGAGCCATATGGCACACACACATGATGACGATGAAGAGATGAGGAAAAAAATATGGAGATGCCAACACTTCCACAACACACACCCAGCGCATTATCACCTCTCTGCCAAACAAGACAGACCACAACACACATACACCATCAGCAATGACTAGCTCCCCGCTAGGTACCTACATCCCTCACCTACAACAAACAAAAGGTATTGAATACAATTAGGTAACCAAAGATATCACCTTGCCCATATCCAGTGGACATCACAACAACATGCACCAATGCACATATAAGTCCGTTGCGACTGGGGACAGTCCTCCTGTGGCACCTTGCATAAACACTAAAGAGAGGAATGTAGACAGCGATGCACATGAGCATGTCCATTCCAATACGCATGAGAAGTCATTGACACTGAGCCAATCATATCAACAGTCAAGGAGTGTGTCATCCGCATACTGAACTCAAGATGGGTACTTGCAAACATGCCCATGCCTTTCCACTACAGGAAAAAGTGGGGGGGTTAGTGATGTCGGACGTCGCTAAAGCCCCCTTTTGGGGCAGGGTAGATGTCCCAAATTGCGACACTAGGGCGTCGCAAGACAATCGTCGCTAATTAGCGACGTATGGGGGTCGCTAGGTGACGTCGAGGCGACTTGCGACGCCGAAGCGACTTGCGACCCCCAAACGTCGCCTAAAAAATATAAAATATAAAATATATATATATATATTTTTTCTGCGATGCCGCAATAGCGACGTCCGGGGGGTCGCAAAGTGACCGCCAGACGTCGCAGTTTAGGGGGGTACATTTGACTTTAGTTGGGATAATTTGAATTTGAATTTCAAAAACTTGTTGATCATTGACTCGGGCGTTGACCATTGACTCCAGTTCTGTCCAACGACAATACATTCGTTGTTCTACATATATTAGGCAATGCATACTTGAACCTATGACCTCCATGTTAAAACATTTCTAAGACACTACAGACTAACCAACACATCTACGATACATCTATGTATCACACGACAACCAACATGTAGCCCTGTGGTTGGGGGTTCAAACCACGGTCTGGTGTGTCATGAATGTGTCCACCTTTCTAGCGGAAGGCAGTAGCCCTTCGGGGTGAAGTGACTCCATAAATTACGTTTCCTTCGAGAGGCGTCATACTTTACTTTACTTTACTTTATGTATCACAAAAGTAGTCTAAATATATATATATACATATCAAGATTTCTTTCAAGTTTCTTCTAAGGGGGTCCCTCTTGTGACATCGGGGAGTTGCAACCTCTGCAGCCTTAGTGCCCAGCCCCAGCCCCGGCGTCATCGCCGTTGCTACAGCCCCGGCGTCATCGCCGTTGCTACAGCCCCAGCGCCAGACCAAGTAGTCACCGTTTAAACTGTTGTATGGCACAACCACTCGTAGTCTTTTACATGATAATCATATAACCATAGTGGCTGCTGATCCAGTGGATTGGGATTCCTTCTTGGTCAACATGAAAGCTAAGCGGCAAAAAATTTACACAAACATGTGCTAAAAATAATATTACCAAGTCCCAGATAATGCAGGCCAAGAACTATAATCGCAGGCCGGTGTGCACCTCGCAAGAATTCCTGCAGGGACAGTCAGTCTGTATTCGACTTCAGCTTGGGAAAATCATTTTCAAGGCCTCTAAAAGGACCGAGGGGCCATATTTGATTGCAGAGGTTTTGCGGGGTCGACAATATCGTTTGCTACCACAACATCCTTCTGCCCCTCATCTTATCCGCACTATTGCGTATTGCAAATTGGTGTTTGATCTCATATCCATCAATGTTGAGGGACACAATGTAGTTCTAACCCCTGGCCATGCATGAATACTGCAGGTGATCCAGACCCGCTCTGCTCATTCTTGGCCATTATTCTGGCCTAACAGTTGGCAGTGGTGGAGCTGTTAACTTGTGGTTTCTGATTGGATGTCTTCCCCGGTTTTAGAAGGTGATGGAGGCTTAAGACGTAGAACTTTGTGTTAGCCTAGGATCAATTGTAACATGATTGGGGTTTTTCATATAGAGGGTTTTGAGTTTGTAGGGTAAGGTTTTTCCTCTTAGGTTTTTTCATCCCTCTCATATTGGATGCGTAGTATGAGCTTTGGATTTTGGCTTGGTGTTTGCTACGATAATCTTCGTCTCTCCCCGTAGGGAGGAGCCAATTAAAAACTGGATCATCTTGCAGAAAAGAAAATAAGAGGTTTTGTCGAAAAACTCTGAAATTAAGAGCCGATGATGAACATGATGACTCCGCATGACAACCAAGTTATGGGCAAAAACCATATCAGAAGTGGTTGTGTGTTCAACCCACCGATTGGTGTCACAAGGGTGTCCACCAGTGTTGTGTGGGTAGTGCCTTTTTAAGGAACCCGCCGGGTCCGGGTTCGGGTATTTTTTTGGAGCCTAGTCCGGGTTCGGATCCGGGTTTTGGAAATTTGGAAAATCTGGGTTCAGGTTTTTGAACACGGAGTCGAGTCCGGGTCCGGATAGTTGCTGGAAAAAATTAACGGGTTCATGGGTTCGGATCCGGATCCTATTTAATTGATTAAATATATTAGAAAAATGAGATTAATTAGAAATAATGTTTTCTGTCACATTTAAATTAAGAAATGTCAAATAAATGTCTAATTTTAATATATATATTTTAATAGTTTTACAGATATATATATTTTTATCTATTAAAATTAAAACCCGGACCCCGACCCGCTATACTGGCCCCGGGTAGCGGGTTTAACAAGTTCTAGACCTGGCAGGTCCAGATCCGGGTCCGGGTTTTTGGTGATAGCACGGGTTCGGGTGCGGATCCGGGTAACCCGGACCCTAACCCGCCGAGTACCTAGACCCGCACAACACTGCAGTGGACACCAAAGGGCACAACTTTGTGACACCGCTACGAGGATTGAACCCACAACCACTTTTGAGGTGGTATGTGGCCATTACCAGTGGGCTACAGCTTGGTTGGGGCTGGCTGCTGCAGCGGCCTATTGCTCGTCCCCTCCACACATACCGTCCCTGGAAAACGTTTAGGCGATAATTAATTCAAAATGAAAGTGCCTAATCAATTTTGTGAATTTTTCAGATTTTGGCCTAATTGTTGGGAAATTATGGCACCAAAGTGCCTAATGCCCAAAAATTCCACCAAAAAACTTGCAAGCTTCTTCTCATGTTGTTTGTAATAAGATCAAAATTTCTTTGAACAAAAATCAATACAAATATATGCGTGCGAAAATAACTAGCCTACCAGCCTACCACAACTCAAGAGTACCATTATGTAAGAGGTTTCACTATACACCAGCATACCAATATGAAAACCAGTGTATCCAATGACCAATGTATCAAAGCCCTATATCAAGGTGCCGACACTAGTGTGGACTACCAATATTGAACTCACCTAAAGTGTGAGAGCGAAGGGAGAGCTTGCCTATGCCAACTTGAGCCTTGGAGCACCGCGTACAACAAAGAGGGGCATTTTTAGGGTTTCAAAGGAAATCTCAGGTCGACTTGTGCTGATTGATTTATTTTATTATGAGGCGCAAAAGTGCCTAAACGGTTGTCCAGGGACGGCAAAACCTACCACATCTATCTAAGGTGGACCCCCCATGCCCCATCTAAAATTAAGACCCAGATCCTGACCCCTAGAGTGGCCCGCGGTAGCGGGTTTAACGGGTTCTGAACCTAGCAGTCCAGGTCCGGATTGGGTTCCGGGTTTATTTTAGAAATGAACCCGGGTCACGGTCCAGGTATTTGGTGATGGCACGGGTCCGCATCCGGTTCCGGGTAACCCGGATCCTACCCCGCCGGGTACCTGGGGTCAAAACCCAGACCCGCACAACACTGGTGTCCACCTTTCTGGAAGGCAAGTAGCCTTTTGGAGTCAAGATACACCATTATGTACGCATACTGCGGGAGGGCGTCGTACCTTTTATTTTATTTTATGAAGCATGTTCTTGTGGAAATTGGACTCAATTGACTTAGCTATTTAGGACTATTGATAAGATTTGTATATTTATTTTGCTTGTTTTGTGGAGGGTGCCAGAATTTTTTATTGCTAACAAAACCTTTATATAATATTCTTCCTCCAACGGCCAAATGCCATGAAAGTTTAGGGAGAATTATCCCCAGTCAGGCCCAAACGCGATTTTGTTCAACTTCGATTGTTCTTAGTTATGAATGAAAAGGAGGTGCAGATTTTGCTGTCAAGGGCAAGGGCATAGGCCTTTAGGCGCTGATCACCTCCAGTGTTCTGACATTGGGGGATTGGACAAATGTGCATTGCAAGCTTCTACTGTTAGGATGCTAGAGGAGAGAGAGAGGCTTATAAATGCCCTACCATCTCTGGGATCTTCTATGTTACAACTCCACACCAAATCCATAGGCCGTAACTGCGGCCCAAATAGTGAGGTTCAATTTGTGCTCCTGCAGAGGGGGGAGTTTGATCAAAAGGAGCTTTTCGTTCTAGCTTTTCATTCTAAGGTGCTTAGGCTGGCTGAAGCATCCGAGCACAATTCCTCAGTTGTTTCAGAAGGAGATAGAAAAGGTCGTGGAGGCCCAAAGAGCAGGCACATATTCTCATGATGTGATGATGGCCTAACTATTGAGAGCTGAGATACAGTGAAAGCCCACAGAAACCACCGCGGACCAATCCTTTAGCTCTTGCAAACCTACAGGCATGGATCCATGCGAGGCTGATGAGACTTGGCTCCTCAGAAGTGGCTGCATGGTGTGGTGCTTCAGGACCCAAAGCCTTGATGTGCAATCGAGGAGGAACCTGGTTAGCATGAGGCACAGGACTGAAGAAAAAGGCTATTCATATTCCCACTGTGTCCTGCGATGGGGGAAGCACCAACTCCACATAATCATAGAACAATCAAACAATGTGTTTAATACACTGCACACTATTATTCTCTCGACGGCGGTAAGAAAGAATTTGGTGCAATGGAGATCTTCTTGGCCATGATGACCCGCCGTTTCCGTCCAACCCATGTGCTCAACCAGAGAGGATCAAGGGCCACTGTCTTGAAGCCTGCCCTTGAGTATAAATTTTGTGCAGCGTCATCATCTTCATATGCATGCAACACCAAATAGTCAAAACCCCATTGCAATGCTCTGGAGTCACATGCTTGTAGAAGCAATGTTGCCACATTCTGTCTCCTGCATGTTCCAAAACAAGTAACCATCAGATCACCAAATCATAACATCACATGAGACATAAAATGAGTACGTGCACAGTTTTCCTGAATTATTTTGGCCTCTCTCTCATAGAAAGCATCCGGGTTCTTCTGCAGTTTAATGATACTGTGAGGCGCTCACTCCAGTAGCGGAAATTACCATAATGTGAACAGTTTGTTGGGGCTTCAGACTTTCTAGAAAGCCCTTCACACAAGCATCAACATTATGCTGTGTGTGAACTTCCCAGCAGTTACACCCCAACAGGTCCAGGCCTTTAGGCTCAGCCTCAAGATTTTGATAGTTGGTGAACAGAGGTGCAGGGACCAAGTTCTTGATGTACTTGAAGAGGGTGGCTCTCTGATGATAATACCCAGGACATTGTATCATGGATATTGTCTTCAGGCTGCCTGCACATCAGGCATTGGCAACCTCCCTTTTCTCCCTGCATCTGCTTTTGTTCAAAGGTAGACACCTTACCCTGGGTTTAAATGTTAGTCTAGTGCCAAGGATAGCTAGGACCTTCAGGTCATCCTGAAGTCCTCAAACTGGCAACAAGTTCAAGGAAGTTTTATGCCTAACTTCATTAATGCCCCAAGAAGAGAGGGAGATAGAGCTGCTGACAGGTAATTGGGCTGTAAGATACTATTGTCATGGAGGACCGAAAATGTCTCCCGATAGAACTGCAGCCATTTTGTAAGATGAACAGGTTTCTTGGTCCGCTCCTGCCTGATGTCTCTGTTGCGGTCCTGCTTCAATAAAATTTCTGAACACTCCATATTTTGTGGCTGTAGGGAAGCAGTGGAAAGTCCATGGTAATCAGAGAAGTTGGAGACCTGAGCATACCAAGAGGTCTTGAAACCTTGTGTGTTTATTAATCTCGTAGAGGTTGCGAGGGCTCGGGCAGGCAGTCATTGGGTGGAAGGGGCTCACAACCTTGTCAGGAAGATAGTAAGCCAGAAAATGGTCTCGGTTTCAATAGGTACACATGAAAATTCACGTATGAGATCTGTGATGATCCTGTACCTCTAACCCCAAGCATTTCTTGGAGGAAAGACGGTTGCAGGTGTTCCACATTTTTCTCCCACAACAAAACAGGGACCCCAGGGACCGAAAACTACCATAAGTGGCCGCAGGGCTCACAACCGAGTCGAAAAGCCACTTTTTGGTGGAGGGGTAGTGCACATGGATTTGTTTGCATTTAGCCTGAAGACATGTGGAGGCGCCCTTTCCCTTCAATCTGTCAGTAGCAGTCAATGCAGACTGAAATTTGGGTGCATGGATAACCAGACCCAGATATAGGTATGATTTCACAACCTCAATCTCGTGCTGGTTGAAGAGGGAAAGAAACGTTATGATGTCCACACGGGATGACTTTCAACCAGCATTTTCAAGTGCCAACCTCCTAACAGGAAGCAGTAGGAAGCCATCACCAAGTTATGTTGTCTTCCGCCCACTGTACTACCATATTTCTACTTGAATTTGTGAAGAAAATGAGCCCACCTGAAGCTTGCATCTACCGCCATGCCGCTCACATACAAGTATTCATAAGCACCTTGCAGATGGCACAGCACGTCCTTGTCAACTAAGGCTGTCAGATTGACCACACCAACCACACTCTGTTGGGCTTTGGTGCCAAGAGAATCCGGTTGCAAGTCCATGGCTATCTCAGCCAGCAAGCATGCATATCTGCACTGTTGCAACATGCTCCTTGTTAGACCTCTGACTATCCTCTGAAAGGCAACTTTGTTCTCAGGTTGAACTCAACGAGCTGGGACCTACCAAGTATTCACTAAGGGACAATTTCAGCTGAGAGTCCAAAAAGTGGAGTGCAGACGAACCATTGATTAAGGGGTCAAGTCAGGTCAGGTCTGAAGGGTACATAGAAGGAGGAACAGAACATTCCGAGAATCACTGGTGGAATTTGTCCGACCATTTACAAAAGTGACAAGTGCATAGAGAGGGCCAGTAATTGAACCTGTCAGCGGGAGAGTGTCGGGCCTTGTAAATAAGGGCACTCAGCACTTCAGCCTGTGACAATTCACACATACCCAAAAGCCTGTCACCTCCATTACCTCGGAATTCTCTCCCTCTCTTTTTCAGCATCAGGCGTATTCAGACTACAAGCTGGCTTTGGAAAATGAGCTCATGTAATTGGGCACAACTGACACATTTGTCTCATTTTTCCGACAGTAGGTTGAGGATGGTGTGTCCGCGATCCCCTTGTTGTGGGTTCTTGTATCAGCCAGAGGCTTTCTTCACACTTTCCAAATGACTGTCACGAGAGCTTCTCTTGCTCCGATAAAAATCCAAGAGAGAATGCCTAGTGTGGGATCCATATGGCTCTCTTTTGGTTCTAGCCATGAGGGCAGATGGCCTTCATGGATATAACAAGTTTCCCTCTATCGGTCAATCTGTCCTTCTCTCTCTAAAAAAACAAAATTGTTTTGCTAATCTCTCCTGTAGACCTTCTGGGCCTCTTGTCACAGGGATAATTAGATCTTGGTTTGTTCTACATGTCCACCATGGTTTCTCATGGCCCTCTGTGTGAATGATATGAAGCTCCTTCCTTTCTTCTTCCTCTCTCTTTAGCTTGAGATTTCTTCTTTTTCTCTAGGTGTCCCCTCTTCTTGACCTTTACAAAGCTCCTTGGTTTCCTTCTCTCCATCCTGCCCTCAAATTCTCAATTCCTCATACCATAAGATTATAGCACTCATCAAACACTCTTTGAGCGAAAAATCAGGTCGAGATGGTTCTAAAAAGTCATATTCTACTATCGACAGTACTAACTTTCAACGTTTGCAGACCAAGATAACACTCTCCAGCAAAAAGAACAATGCACCACCTCCCACCTTGAATAATTTGAAGAAAAGATCATCAAACAATGCCGAGGAAGAATGGAAAGCCGATGCCTGTATCTGAGCCACAACTCTCAGTTCCTCTGTGTCGAACCTGCTGGCATCGCGGACCCTCCATCCATACCCACTCACTAAGTAGTCCCCCGTCCCTCTCTCCCTGGTAGAGAATAAGTCGCCCACTGCCTCCTCTCTCACTTTCTCTGGGATCAAACTCAAATCACCTTGGAAGTGGGACCTGGCAACGACGCAGAAGCCCCGTCTTCGAGGAGTCTTACCTCTGGTGACAAGGTTAAATAACTCCCCACCAGCAGCATCACAGCAGGTGCTAGGAGTACAAGTGCAACCCTCTCTCCCCAACCACACCGTCCGAGCGTCCCCCAAAGCCTCACAACGAAGCCCAATTGGTGAACCATATGTGGCGGGGCCAAACATTCCTTGAGGTAATGACCTCCTGCCAGCCTTCTGTGTATTCTGAGACCAAGAACAGCTCGAGGGCAGGATTGCAGTTGTGACCCCTCCATGAGTCTCTAGAGCTGAGACTCTCGTTCTTGGATGTGACCAAGCGTGACCTATGCCCCTAGATCTCGTATACAACATCTCCACATTGCTCCGACATGCTGCCACAATGACCTTCGGACTATTTATAAATCTATGGGTCAATGGGCCTCGAACAATAATTCGATTTGGTTGATCCATGAAGAGACCTGCAGTTAAATTACAGTAGCTCGGTATTCTTCCTTTTCGTCAACAACAAATGTCATTGCAGGTAAGTGTTGATCTGCAGAAATGAAGCTGCATCTCTCTACGCAAAATGATTCCTTTGAAAACGAACCAGTGAGCAGTCAGCAGTCAGCAGTCAGCCGAGAAATGGAAAATTGCGGATGGGTATGAGATTCCGACAGAGCACACAGTCAGCTTGCTTCCCAAGATACCCGCATTCATACTACAGTGCCAAGAGCACCCCCAAATGGTTTACGGCATCCCATTCGTGCCGGTGGGAGGTGAGCGATTCTCCTTGTGCAACATGGAAGCTGGGCTTGTAGATGTGGGCCCAATGGACGATTCCACGCCTGGAAAGAGGCCGAGCATTGTGGTGCAGATGTGCAAGAAAAATCCAGCCAATTGCCAGGGAATTGGAGTGTAGATGCAACGTACTTGGCTGTCTCTTTCCTAAAGTTCAAGTAGCGACCTAACCCATAACCCACATGTAGAGCGTGTTTTCTGTGTGGAGTGCAATTGTTGAAGGGGCCCACCTACAGTTAGGCACCCAATAGGCACATTTATGCTGTCTATTTTAGGTGCCCACTAACAGTTGCACTACTAGCTTGGACTATTGGAGCACCTCACTAACTGAACGAGAGCAGTTTGACATGAAACTAACAGCATGAACTAGGACCTTTCAGCTAATGGGGGTGTCTGACTTCCTCACCAGGTTGACTAGTCATCTCCTACTCTCTTCATTTCCAGAGTAAGTTGTCTTGGAAAAAGAGCTTCCTGGGAAAGGTATGGCAACTACACCTTGCGAGCTTCAACATGAGCGCAAGGTGGAGGTCTAAGTTTCCCTTCTTCTCTATACAGTTATGCAGTGTGCAGACATGAGAAGAACTGAGTGTATCTTGTCCTCTGTCAAGGCATTTTAATCTGTTGTTGTCTATGCTGTGCAAGTTGCGTGGACTCTGCTGTCCTTCTTCTGCGTGTAGAAGTGAAGCGTGGAGGCTGAGGACGTTATCTCAACTACCGCACAAATGGTGCACTAACGATGTGCTAGTGGGGCAGCATGACTGGGTGTCAGCCCCCTTACATTCAAGGGCTTCAAAACTGCAAATTCGGAGCTTCTGTTTTGTTTAGTATGTCTTCTTGTTGAACATAAGCAAAATCAACCACCGGCATGCATGGAAGACCTGGCTCTTTGGCCCACAAGGTGTATTTAAGGTTGACCCAAACGCTAGATTTGAATCTGCATGGACCACCACCAGGATGTGAATTTAATTGCATAGTACACACACACCAGTGATAAAGTGTGGAGCTTGTCATGACATAGTTCCTTAGAAATTGACCATTGAAACCATGGAAATGCCTGCATCCTCATCTCACTGGCCACATTGTGTTGAGTTGCACCTAAAATTCTCCAAACTTCCTACAGACACTTCCTATAAACTTCCTGTGTTGTCTGATTCCTTTTCTTTCATCATTTTCTGCGTTTGGTTTTTGTCTTCCAACCAGGACTCCTGCTGAATATCAACCAGTCATTGTTGTATGCATCCAAGCATCAAAATCAGACAGTGGAAACATCTACAATTTCAATGAAAAATAAAGAACTCATGCATTTGCCACTGGGCTGATCCAAAATGCATCTCCAATCAGGTAAAGGAGACATCGATTACAAACTCTCAAAAGTCTTTCATGGTTATGATGCCATCTCACAAAGCTGTGCTGGAGGATCTTCCCATACATACCACCTACTCAAGGAATGCCAGAAAAAGGCCCTGCAAATTTCATGAACAGGACTTTATGGCCAATTCAATCATGCCAGTAGTCGAGAGAAAGAATTGGAGGTCCCTACTGTACATTCTGTTAAAGCAAATGATGGTTAACAAGAACTGTAGACATTCCAAAGATATAGACTTGGTGAGACTCTGCCCATTTTTTATCCACACTGTACAATCAACAAACATTTGTTTCTTCATTACCTTCTTCACCGTGTACCTTGCCAACATGAACACCTCACTGCCTATATAACTGCCAAGCTGAAAGTAGTGAACATTCCGATCCACCCTCCCTCTTGATCTTGACTTTCCCTCTCTGCTGCTTTCCCCACCCTCAAAGCCCTTTGCTAGGAAGGGATTAGGGCTCCACATACCCACTTCCTCGAAACAATTGTAACAGCTCAATTAAAAAATTAACAAATGGATAGCCTTACAAGGAAGTCAAATGTGTAGAATCATACACATGGGGCCTATCTACAAAAATGTGCATGTCAATGCTCTCAGGGCCAGTGGACTTACATAGGAAGTAGAACACAGAGATCATGATAGCATCAAACAGGTACACAAAGGAATGCATGAATACAAGTAGGGGAGCTTCCCACATTTTGGAGAGAATGTTTTCAGACGACAGACTGGTCTTGGCGAGGATGTGATACTCAAACAAAATGTCCAATAAGGTCCCATTCACGTTGGTCACAAGGAATAACAAAAGCGCCACTTGCATTTTCCCTTTGATGATAGACATGCTCTTGACAAGGGCCCCACCACCATAGCACTCCTCTAGAACAGAGATGACATATGCCAGGTTGCACACGACATCCATATACGCGAATCCCAAAGACAATGCGAGTCCAAAAATGATGGCTCCCACAAACCCTGCTGCAATAGCGGGAGAACTCGCTGCAATGCCAGAGCCCAAGCAGAGTATCAAAAGGCTGATAAAGGCAGCTGCAAACGCCAGAAAGATTGAGCAAGACCAGCAGAAAGTCACCATCAGGCGCTCCCACACCTTGCGAACCATACCTAGAATGGCTCCAAATGAAACTTTCTTGCCCGTATACGTGCACGCAACAATGTACGCTACTCCTGCCTTGAACAAAGGTGAGAATATCGCAGAAATTGGCATAGCAATTACGTTGGATAATATGATCTCCGACATTCTTCCATAAAAAATCTTATGGGACGGATTTTGGATCCTCAGCTCTGCGGCAAACTCAAGCTGTTTAGCCAGCCAGTGCATGAGAGGGATCTTTAGCAGAACATGAGAGAGAACAATAACAGAGAGAGGGGTGGCAAGAGCTGCTGCCATTGAAGTCAACAGATTGGAATGTTTTCTAAGGATCCTGGTAGAATGTTGGAGGATGTCCAGCATTTGGAGCGACGGAGGAACTTCGGTATAGCCGGGCATCCCACAACTCTCCCTATCCTCTTTACTCTCCAAAAGCCTGTCTGCCACGTAACTTTCTCCTGCATCCTGTTCTCTTGCGTCTGATACGCTTTCCGCCATTCCCATTTCTCTTCCTTCCAAGTGCCTCTCCATCTTGCACCTTGATCTCCAGACGCTTCCGAAACAACTACCAAGGAGTAAAGTTTCTCATGTCTCTAGATCCTCAAAGCAGAACCCACCTTCCAAAATCAGATCAATGCACAACACACTGCAGATATCCCTCTCTTCGATCAAACCCACCTTCGTCTCCTCCAAACGGAAGATCCTTGACAAGCTCCTCGTGCAATAATGTGAGCGGGCATCAAGCGGGTCAACACGTCAACACTGGCACCGTCACGAGAGAGCTCCGAGAGGCCTTACAACCCTAATTGCTAACGTACGAGGCATCTCACTACACACTATGTACGTACAAAGTACTACTATACATTACATATTGCACAACTGGGCTGAATTTCTACATTCAACACAATTTATAACTTATTTTCTTCATATCCATTTAGCTTATTGTTGGCTCTGCTTTATTGGCAGACTTTGCGGAGACATGCAAGTAAATGGAGAGAATGTGGTCAAAGGACCTTACACTGTGTCAAGGCTCTGATTGGTGTGTTGTGCTGAGTCATGCTGCCTAGTCTTACCTTCCTCTTATGTTGTGCCAAAACAAAGCAAGAGAGCCTATTGCCGTTTGAGGCTTGTTGTAAAGAGGAGACTAGGCATCAGTGTCAAAATCGCTAAGGGCGAAGACCCTGGTGTGCCTTCGCCTGGTGTCACCTCCTCTCCTTTGTTCACAACTCGTTCCTGATGTGCCTTCTCTAGGTAAACCTCTCTCAAGTTATATCTATTATATTGATCAACTTATGAGAAACAAATGGATGAATATTTAAGTTTATCATGGATGAAAGTAGATTTCAAATTTATTGACAAAGAAGAACATAGATAAACATTCCATAGATACACATTCTATATGTCACTGGATTCTTGAATGGCCGCTCTCGCATCACTTTCTGCACTAGTAGCTTGCTCTCCCTGCTATAGGGTTATTTGAGGGTCTGGCCCTCTCTTCTTGACTCAGTATGGTCTTCTCCTTGATTGCCTCCTTCATCATATTAGGAGGACGATTGTCTCTTGTTCACTGTTCCAGATATCTCCTACACGGTTTGTCGTGTGATTAGGCCTCATGGAAGTGTTGGGGCTTGTAAAGGGTTTAATTTTTTCCCTTCAATAATTCTGAAATAAAGCTCCAAGGGCCATATTCCACTAGCCCCTTGTTCTAGTGGACAACTGACGGTTGAACCACCAGTCATTTAAGTTAGCGCAATTGGAGAATGCTTTGAGTGCCACCCATATGATACTGGTCAAATTATGTTATGGATATGGTATGTTGTTCTCCCCCATTGTCCCATTAGCAAGCCTTCCCGGCAAGGTTATTGTGAAAGAGATTATTTTCTCCTGGCCACGAAGTCCTGTCTACAAGAAAGAAAGAGAATCTCTAAGCTAGGAAGCAGAGAGACTGAGCAAGAGAGGCCAAAAAGACCTCCAAGTTGCAATAGCCCTTACAAGAACTACATGGAGAAATTGTCAAAAGAAAGCTGAATCTTAAAATTTCCCTTCCTAAACGATTTATGGTGCCTCCAGTTGACTTCTGGCTCCTCAACCTCCAAGGGAGAGTGCTTAATGCTGAGAGAACTTCCAACTTGCTAGGATATTGTCATTCCACCATATTGAAGAGGCAGATTGTCTGGTGCAGCTTCTTCCTTCATTCCTCTCTTCCTCTAGTTCTCCTTCTTTTCCTCCATTTCTTCAAAGACTAGTCACCTAGTCACGACTCTCCGGCTCATGTGACAGTCACCACTTCAATCGCAGTCTAATTATATTTAACTTAGTCGAATAAACACCGCAACTACTTGTAACAACGATCCTAAAACTTCATCTCATTTGTCTTTTAGATAGATGGTCATAAATGTATGTGTTCGATGGCAGAAGCCATAGTACTAGTCTTTCTATTAAGCATGGTAGTTTGTTTTGATCTATTTCGTAGCGTTATTGAGATCTCCCAAACCGCAAAGCCTCCGCCCGTGGTCTTGATACCTATGGAAATGTTGAGAAACTTAACTAGACTATACTGATATATTGAGCATAGTGAACAGGCCTGACTTAATAGGCAAACGGAAGGTCATTAACCTATGGACCGCAATGAACCGCATCTAAGCGATAACATGAGTCAAACACACACTAAGAGACAAAACTAAATGATTGCAACAAGCTAACCAGCACTAAGCTAGTCGAAACTTAAGCCGCTGATTTAGGTCGTCTTTTCCAACACCCCCTCTCGACCTGATCAAGGAGAGTGTTGCATCTGAGACATGTAATCATACTTGTGCGAGAGAGAGCACCCTAATATAACTCCGATGTCTCTCGAACTTTTGTCTACCAACTTGTTTCGTGAATATATCAGTAGGTTATTCTTCTGTACAGATGAATTTCAGTGCTATCTCCCCCTCTAGCACCCTTTCACGAATGAAATGGTGCTTAGCTTCTATGTGCTTGGTGCATGAGTGGAAGATGGGATTCTTAGCGAGCTTAATAGCACCTTGATTATTGCAGTGAAGATGCACATCCAGCCTAGTAGGAATGTGTGCTTCGGAAAGATTGGACTGAATGTGATGATCAGAATGTGCGAGATGAATAGAAGTAGAAGGAAAGATGGAAGGTATGGAAAGATATCTGGAAGAAACATAGGGCAACTAAAATCTCAGCTTTCTTGTGGAAATTGGCTCATAGGATCTTACCAGTCAATGTCAAGACCTTGTTCAACAACTCCTCTTGCGGTTTATGCATGGCTCAGTCGGAGACCATTGAACATTGCCTGGCTGACTGCCCTTTTCCTGCCAGAGTTTGGAGAGCTGTGATGTGTTTCTACTCTAATTGGGATACCTTCCCATCCCCCATCTCTTCTTCTCTGCTGCTCTTGAATTTCCAGCCTTCTTTTAGTCCTACTTCATGCCCAGTTCGGGCCTGCAGTCTGAGGGCTCTAACCCTGTGGAACCTGTGGAAGGCTAGGTGTTCTCAGATGTATGAGGGAAGACCCCCTAGGGCAGGTCTATTCTGTTTAATATATATCAAGACCTGCTTACTGAGGGGAGGAAGGCTTGGGGAACCTTGTGTGCAGTTGTTTCTAGGTCTTCTGAAGAACGTGGCAGGCAGCTCATCAATGACTTTTACCAGTCCTGGGGGAAAAATGACACTATCGGAACCATGCTTCCCAACTTGCGATTCTGCTGGAAAATCAGCACTCCATCTCATTGGACTGTCCCCTAGTGAAGGAGACGATGCGGATTTTAATTGGAGACACAAGAAGCCTCGTGTGACCAAGTTAAGGACCCAGTTGAGGTTTTAGCTTGTAGTACTTGGCCCTCTTTCATCTTTTCTCCTGGCTTCCTGTCATGGAGAATAGAGCTTCCTTGAACTATCTGAAGTCTTTTTAATCTTCCCTGCCCGTCATCATTCTTAGGCTTGGTTTTATGTTACTTATTAGGCCTAGATTTCTAGTTCCAGTTTTCTCTTGGTGCACGAGATGCGACCCCCCCATCCACCTTTTTTTTTTTTTCTCTGCTTGTAGCTTGAATGCTGTGGTTATGGGGATGTTCCCCCTCAGTGAGCCTTACGGCCTCCCTGGTGGTTGTTTTTTCCACCTTTTTGTGAACATTTATCTGATTTAATTTGATTAAAAGGGCCTCTATCCCCTTTTATTTTATTTTTTTAAATGTTCAATGATTATCTTGAGTAATGTAAAAACCTAATGCAGGCGTCCGATTTGACGGTTTTCACCGAATTCAGGCAGTGTCGGCTCTTTGAGTTTTTTTGAGACGGATGACACACAAGCCGTAATTTGTCTCATGTCCTCACCCACCAACAATAATTCTAATGGCATTTGAGCTTTGTGACACTATAAGTTATGTGTGCTTCAGCAAGACTTTTTTCCCTTCATTTAGTCTCAAAATCTCTTTATTTTAAATTTAAATAAAAAATACAATTTTGTTTTAAATCAAAATACACTTTATATAAACTAGTATGGCATGTCACCGGCGCCATTGAACACATACACTTATGACCATGTGTACCAAAAGACAAATGAAGGGCCAATATTCTAGAAATCCCCAATTTGCTATTTTTCATAAATTTTCAGTGACAAAAAATACTTGAAATTCCATATTTCTCAGAGCGTAGGTCCAAAGATTATGAAACCACCTCGTGTACCCCTACTCATCAAGGGTTTTTCAGCGGTATCATGACCACGGAAAGAGGCCTTGCGATTTAGGAGATCTCAACGACACTACAAAACAAACAAAAAGTCTGACGCCTCCCGAAGGAAGCATAAATTATGGTGTCTCTTCACCACAAGGGCTACTGCCTTCCAGCTGAAAGGTGGATACCTTCATGACACACCATACCGTGGTTTGAACCCAAAATCACATCCAACATGGTATGTGCCCATTACAAAACAAACAAAAGAAACTACCTTGCTTAATACATCGACTAGTGTGACCTGCGACGTTGACACATATTATACAATCATTTTACATCCTAGAGAAATCCAATTTGCTACTTTTCATGAATTTCAAGTGACAAAAGACACTTGAAATTCAACATCCCCACACCACAGATCCGAAAAATATCAAACCTCCTCCATGCACCCCTACTGATTGAGGTCTTTCCTGTTGGAAAAGACGACTTGAATCAACGGCTTAAGTTTTGACTAGATTAGTGCCGGTTAGCTTGTTGCAATCATTTAGTTTTGTCTCGTTGTGTGTGTGACTCACGTTATCGCTTAGACGTGGTTCATTGCGGTCCATAGAGTAGCGGTGTCGCTTGTCTATTTAGTCAAGCCTGTTCACTATGCTCAATAGATCAGTATAGTCTAGTTAAGTTTCTCAACATGGTATCAAAGCCAGGAGGCTCTCTAGAACAATGCTTGAATAAGTGAGTAGTCAAGACGGTACAGTGACTGTGAGAGTTCCAGTTAGATACTAACATCGGTTGATTAACTCTAAGCTAATACTCTGGTTTCTAAGTGAGAATTCCTTAGAACAATTCTTATTTCATATCGATCAGTTGTTTTGTTCTACACTAACACTGTAATTTCAAAGTGAGAGTTCCTTAGAACAGTTCTTATTTCATATCGGTTGTTTTGTGCTACGCTAACATGCTGGTTTCTAAATGAGAGTTCCTTAGAACAGTTCTTGTTTTTTTTTTATCGAACTCAATGGAGCCGGCACGATTAATTTCCGAGAGTGACAAGTTGGAAGGTTCAAAGAACTATATATCCTGGTCCATTCGTGTGAAGAATATCTTGAAACGTGATGAAGTGTGGGATGAAATTGGCTTTGATCCTCCACATGCAGGTGCAAAAGGTGGCGTTGGTGCTCCTTGTGAAGTGGTCAATGCTAATGTACAAGCTCAAGCACCGGACGTTGCTGTTAATCCTCTTGCACCGGTCAATGTTGCTGTCACGGACATAGCTCGGAGGAACTTACCAGGAGTAAATACCAGAAGTTATCAAGTTACCATGTTATCAGAAGTTACCATGACTTACCATAATTTACCATTACTTATCAAGTTATCGGGAGTTTACCAAATTATTAAGAGTAACTTAGGAAACTGCTCAGGAAGCTTCCTTTGGAGATACCTCATTTGTTTAAGGAAGCTTCTCTATCAAGAAACCTTTATTTAATTTTGGAAACTTCTCCATCAAGAAACCTCCATATGGGAAGCTTCTTAGGGAACTTCTTAGTAGCCAGTATATATAGGAGGCGAAACTGAACACTCTTCAGTATCACCAACACAAGTTCAAGCTACTCTTATTCCCAGTCCAGTACTCCAGTCCAACTTCCAGAATCTAGTCCAGTTTCTAGTATCTGGTATTCCAGTCCAGTTTCTAGCATTCCAGTATTCAAGTCGAGTTCCAGTATCTTGTACTCTTATCCATTGTTATAAAGATCATCTTGATATCATGTTTACCCACCATGCATTCGGCCACGCCGACCTTGATTTCTTGTCTAGTCTTGTACCTCTAGTCTGATCTCTTGTTTGTGTTCAGTCATGTTCTCGTCCTTGACAGTTTGGCGAGACTAAAGTTTGATCCTTAGTTAGTTAAGATGGAAGACACATTTGCGAAAATGATCACCACATTGCAGAGTCTTCAGCTCCAGATGCAAGAACTTCGTACCTCTTCCGCCCAATTGCAAGCTGATCAGTCTCAAGATCTTGACAACGCTCTCCATAATTTGCAACAACAAATTTCAGAGTTAAAGGAGTCGAACAATGGATCTTCAACCATACGAGTCCCTACTGCAACAACTCCTACTGCAACGGTTCCTCTTCAACAGATTACGAGAGAACCAAAGATCAACATGCCCGAGAAATTTGATGGGACGAGATCAAGTTTTCGCGGTTTTGTTTAACAAGTACGACTGTTCCTACGACTACATCCACAACGCTACCCCGATGAAGGTATTTAAGTGGAATTCGTGGGCACCCTTCTATCAGGCACTGCCCTATCTTGGTTTGCACCGCTATAAGAAAAAAAAATCGCATTTACTATATAATTTTGAAGCATTCATGTCCGAGTTCACTGCAACGTTTGGAGAGAATGATAGAGAGAGAGTTGCAGAGACAAAGATGCGAAATCTTCGACAAGGAGCATGTCTTGCTTCCGTTTATGCTGCCGAATTTCGACAACTTGCATGCGACCTCGACTGGAATAAGAAGAACCTCATTAGTCAGTTTCGATGTGGGCTAAAAGATGATGTAAAAGATTTGTTGCTGACAATATCAAACGTGAGCACACTGAGTGAATTCATCACCCAAGTCATTGCATGTGATAATCGTTTGTTCGAAAGACGTCAAGAGAAGCGATCTGGATGGTCGACGATGCATCATGTCACTGCTACTACGGCACCAAATACAACGATCCATCAGACATCCAGTATTGATCATATGCAGATTGATGTTGTCCGATTCAAGCCATTGATGCCACAAGAAAAACAAAGACGGTGCTCGAATGGATTATGCCTCTATTGCGGAGAAGAAGGTCACATAGCATTAAACTGCCCTAACAAGAGAAGATTTAAAGCTCGGGACACAACTCAAGTGTTCGATACGAGGAGGTCGGAAAACGAAGATGTCCAGTCACAGTAGGGACCATGCGGCTGGACACCACAAATTCCTTACCGAAAAAAAATCTCTTTCTACCTCCAGACCCTGCACCTTGCATCACAGTTCCGGTAAAAATCAGAGTGGAAAATCGAGATATCTCTGTAGAAATACTTTTGGACTTAGGAGCTTCAGCTTGTTTTATGGACAAAAACTTTGCGAAACAACACAATTTAACGCTCGTAAAGAAGAAACTCTCGGCCCCCGTTGAAGTCATCGATGGACGACCGTTAGCATCAGGAAATGTGGACCATGAAACTCGACCACTTGAAGTGAAGCTTAAAGATCAAGCATCACATATTGTTTTCAATGTCATCCAGTCTCCAACGAATCCTGTGATCCTTGGACTTCCCTGGTTCGTACTTCCCAATCCCGACATCGTCTGGCGATCGCGAAAAATTTCTGCAAGACAAAAATGTAGAAATATCAAAGGTATTCAACCCCTGTTCCTTTGGAGCTAGAGCTTTCATGAGAGCTACCAAAAAGGAGGCGGCATTTGTATTTTATACGACTCCTATCAAGACCACAACAGACAAAGGTACTTCAATATTACCCGCTCAATATCAATATTTCAAAGATGTCTTCGAGAAGAAAAATGCAGACATATTGCCAGAACATCGACTTTATGACTGTGAAACTGAGTTACAAGAAGGAGCCCAACCACCATTCGGCCCAATCTATAACTTATCCCAGACGGAGTTGGCTGCATTACGTGAATACATTGATGAAAATTTGTCGAAGCACTTCATCCGACATTCAAAAGCACCTGTGGGGGCACCTATCTTGTTTGTGAAAAAGAAGGACGGACCATTATGCATGTGTGTCGACTATCGTGGTCTCAACGAAGTAACATCAAGAATCGTTATCCGTTGCCGCTAATTTTTGGGCTTCTCGACCAGTTGGAACGAGCGAAGATTTCACCAAAATTGACTTGAGATGAGCTTATAACCTTATACGGATAAAAGAATGAGACGAATGGAAAACAACTTTTCGAACAAGGTATGGACATTTTGAATACAATGTTATGTCTTTCGGTATTACAAATGCTCAAGCAATTTTTCAACATATGATAAATGACATCTTTCGAGAATTTTTAGATGACTTTATAGTCATCTATTTGGACGACATTTTGATAATTTCACAGAATGAAGAAGAACATGGCCGCCATGTATGTCTTGTCTTTGATAAATTAAGGGAAAGAGGACTATATGCCAAGTTAGATAAATGTCTTTTCCATTAATTTGAGGTCGAATTTATGGGCTACATTATTTCCGACAAAGACGTCTTTATGGATCAGAAGAAAATACAAACCATCATCGAGTGGATTAAACCAACTTTGGTCCGAGATATACAATATTTTCTGGGCTTTGTAAATTTCTACAAAATCTTCATCAATGATTCCTCCAAAATTGCTGCACCATTGACACGACTCACAGGGAAGGACAAATTTGTATGGGACGAGGAGGCTGACCAGGCATTTGAAAGGCTGAAGCATGCATTTACAACAGCTCCAATACTGGTACATGCAGACCCATCTAAGCCATTCTTCTTGGAAGCAGATGCATCAGACTTTGCACTTGACGCTATACTCTCTCAATACGGTACGGATGGCCGACTTCACCCTGTTGGTTTTCATTCTCGCAAATTTTCCGCTGCAGAGATCAATTATGAAATCCATGACAAAGAACTTCTAGCGATCATTGATGTTTTTGAGGAGTGACGTCATCTACTGGAGGGAGCTACACATCAGGTCACTGTCTACACTGATCACCAAAACCTCGAATATTTTATGAGTGCTCGTATTTTGAATCGACGTCAAACAAGATGGGGTATGTCACTAGCAAGGTTTGATTTTATCATTACTTATCGCCCCGGACATCTTCAAGGGAAACCCGATGCTCTTTCTCGACGATCGTATCTTGCGCCGAAAAAAGGGGAGGCAGCTTTCGACCAACATAAATCCACCATCTTGAAACCAACAAATCTCCAATTGAATATGTTATCCCTGTCCACCTATGACGATGCAGAGATCATAAAGGAGATTCAGGAAGCACTGAAGAGCGACCAATTTGCTACGACACTACGAAGTCAACTAAATCAACCTCGAGACAACCCACGTGTTACAAACGACTTCGAATTCAAAGATGACTTACTTTATTTCAATGGACTTCTCTATGTACCTCCAGGACCTACACAACTTCGAATTCGTCAAACATGTCATGATTTTCCGGCTGCAGGACATTTCGGCTTCAACAAAACAATGGAATTGATATCCATGGACTATTGGTGGCCGCAGATGTGGAAACTCGTGAAAGAATTTTTAAAATCTTGCGACACGTGTGCTATAGCGAAAAACCCTATTGTTATCAAACCGGGCCCTACCATAGAATGAGGGGCTAGAGACCTCCTGGGGATGTCTGCAAAGCAGAATTAGCTACGCTTGTATCTAAATCACTGGCACTTACACTCACTTCTTCAAACATCAAGGCAGGGTTTAGGGGAAAATGTATTTATCCTTTGATGCTCATGCGATGGACAAAAAGTTTGGTCCATCATCAATATTTGTAGGTCGCACTGTTCTTAATTACTATGACAATGAAGATGATGAAAGAGATGCTTCAGAAGAACATGAAGGTATAGATGAGGACAACCGTGAAGGAGAAGACATCGATGATGTGAGCAACCAACTCACATCATCGACGTCTTCTCTTTAGACTTTCATGGCTGTCCTCATCCACATTACAACATAATGCGATATATCTGACTGCAAGGCTGGGTAGTCATGGTTTTCCTGACTTTGACCATGACTTCCCTGTATTTTTGGACCAAATCAGGCTTCACGTAGTCGTTAAAATGACTGCGTGACTACGTAGTCCTCTTGGTGACTACGGTGGTAGACTTCGTCATGGCTCCGCACTAGATGGAAGGTTGGTCAATGATAGTTGACCATCGCGAACTCACCACCAAATAGTCGTTGGAATGACTTCTAGTGCAAGCCTGGTAGCCAAAAGGTTTTTTTTTTTCTTAAAGTTGCTTATATGGTTGCTTATTAGAGGGCTGGGACTTAGTTTTTTTCTTTTTTCTTCTGCGCGGTTTCTTAGTATCGAGCTGTTGTGCCATGGAACACGATGATCGCAGGATAGGGCGTACGGACCTTCCAATTTCCAAGACCACCGATTCAATCCTAGTTATTGTAGATCGTTTTACAAAGATGACACATTTCATTCCATGTAATAAGTCGGTTACCGGCAAGGAAACTGCAAGACTCTTCCTCAATAATATCTACCGCATTCATGGACTCCCGAAGGACATCGTATCTGATCGAGGACTACAGTTAACATCAAATTTCTGGAGGGGATTATTTCACATATTGGATACCAAGATCAACCTCTCTACAGCTAATCATCCACAGACTGATGGTCACACCGAACGTGTAAACCAGATTTTGGAGTAGTATCTTCGATGTACGATAAATTATCACCAAGATAATTGGACGGAAGTCATTGGCTGAGTTTGCCTACAACAACACTATACATTCTTCAACCAAGCAAACGTCATTTTTCTCCAATTATGGTCGTCATCCTCGCGCAAACCCTTTCCACATGAAGACTGTTAAAAGCCGTACTGCAGAAAACCTTACTACTCATCTTGCTACGATTCACAATGACCTTACATTTCACCTCGCAGAAGCTCAAAAACAATACAAGGAGTATGTAGATCAACGTCGTCAACTCCAACCCCAAGTTCAAGGTCGGAGAGCGTGTGTGGCTTCTTTGACATGACATACAAACCTCGCGACCATCAATCAACACCTGGAACCATTCAAAATTATTCGACAAATAAATCCGGTCAGTTTTCGGCTTGAACTCCCACGAAGTATGCGCATCCATCCAGTCTTTCATGTTTCATTATTGGAGTCGTATCATCCATCGAATATTCTAGGGAGAGTCTTCGTACCACCTCCACCAATCGAAATCAATCGGGAAATTGAGTATGAAGTCGACGAAGTCCTAGACTCTCGCATCAAGTATAAACGTCTTGAGTATTTCATACATTGGAAATGTTACGACATCAGCGAACGAATGTGAGAGCCTTCATCCAACCTCGCCAATGCATCTGACAAAGTCCAAGAGTTTCATCGACGATATCCAGCTAAGCCCCGACCTACACGTCAATAAGACGTCACAACGATGATGTCAGCCAAGTTAGCTTCAAGGTGAAGACTTCACATTCAATGTACCTGATACACGCTAACGAGGGAGGAGCACCACACATCAGTATATATAGTTACACTTCCAGCACTTTCAGCACTTCCAACACTCTTGCATCTTTTATTCGCAGCATGAAGTCACAGGAACCAGATACATTGGAGTTGTCGCTTACCCAACTACCAGATCAGCCGTTCCGACTCTCACGACCTTCAACATCACCCGGACGCTCTTGAGACGATGGGCCACCAATGCGACGCGTACTTCATCATCTGGACCCCGTATGACGGCAAGTGGAGCCTACTCGAAGTCTGATAATTCTGTTGGAGGTTGAGGCTTCGGACCCAGAGGGCAACGAAATCATGTTTGAAGACAGCTTCGAAAATCAGAATGCTTAAATCACTGCGTGGTCCCAAGTTCAAGGTGTTGGACACTATCGATGGTTGTAGGGACCTATAAATCATTTGAGTTAAGAACGAAGAGCCGAATTCTTGGCAAGTACTACTCGCCGGATTTTGGATTTTCTCCAACTCTAAGCAAATCCAAGATTTTATCGCTCCTCGAGGAACTCGGCGCTAGAGGAGGGGGTGATGTCACGGACATAGCCCAGAGGAACTTACCAGGAGTAAATACCAGAAGTTATCAAGTTACCATGTTATCAGAAGTTATCATGACTTACCATTATTTACCATTATTTACCAAGTTATCGGGAGTTTACCAAATTATCAAAAGTAACTTGGGAAACTGCTCAGGAAGCTTCTTTTGGAGGAAACTTCTCCATCAACATACCTCTTTTGTTTAAGGAAACTTCTCCATCAAGATACCTCTTTTGTTTAAGGAAACTTTTCCATCAAGAAACCTCCATATGAGAAGCTTCTTAGGGAACTTCTTAGTAGCCAGTATATATAGGAGGCGAGACTGGACACTCTTCAATCTCGCCAACACAAGTTCAAGCTACTCTTGTTCCCAGTCCAGTACTCCAGTCCAACTTCCAGTATCTAGTCCAGTTTCTAGTATCTGGTACTCCAGTCTAGTTTCTAACATTCAAGTATTCGAGTCGAGTTCCAGTATCTTGTACTCTTGTCCATTGTTATAAAGATCATCTTGATATCATGTTTATTCACCATGCATTCGGCCATACCGACCTTGATTTCTTGTCTAGTCTTGTACCTCTAGTCTGATATATTGTTTGTGTTCAGTCACATTCTCGTCATTGACAGTTGCTAGTGGAGTCGTAGCACTTACTCCACGAGAACTTGCCCGCAAGAAGGTGAAGGTAATATCCATCTTAGCAGCAACGGTAAAAGACAAGTTTCTCCCAACTGTCAACAAGCTTTATGCGGATCCAGCGAGGTGCTGGGCCTACTTCAAATAGCATTTTCGTGGTGACTTGCTGCAGAGACAACTTCTCCTCGAACAGAAGTTGCAACAAGTTTCCATGACCGATGGAACTTCAGTGGAGGACTACTTGAAGCAAGTCGAAGATCTTGCAGGCCTCCTTGCTAGTATTAATGTTGAAGTAGACGAAGTCAAACTGACGCATATTGTACTCAAAGGACTTCCACTTAGCGTTCATGAAGAAGCGATGCTTGCGGCCCAGTTACCCGGAATGCAGTACTACGAGGCAGAGGCAGGTCCTTCAACAACCCCAATAGAGGGCAGAACCGGTTCATAGGTTCACCTCGACCCAGCTTCAACCAAGGAAGATGTCACAATACCAACTGCAACTGCTATGGAAAATCTGGCCAATGGGAAACTGACTGCGGTCTCAAAAAGATTGAGGAGCAAATAGTGACTTTTCAGTTCAAGGCTGCAGGAATTTGCGTCGCTCTAAGTTCCAAGCTAATGTGGCTGAAGTTTTTGATATTGACGAGGAGGAGGACCTTGATGAGTTCTGAATATCACTCTAGCGAAATCTCTACGAATATTGTAGAACAAGACCATGAGACCCGTGACCGGTTTATGGACTTTGGAGCAACTAATCACGTCACTGGTGACAAAGAGCAGTTCAATAGTTTTGCTTCTCGAGTCTCTGGTACCTCATCGGGTGTAACTACCGCCAGTGGCGCTAAGCTGTCTATGGGTGGTAGAGGAACTGTCAATCTTTCTGATAATAAAGGGCTAAAAAATGTTCTCTACGTGCCTGCAGTCACCAAAAGCTTTATGTCAGTTGGCAAAATTACAGACGAAGGTTACCTTGTGTTGTTTAATTCTAAATCATGCTAACTAACACTAAGCCCGATCTTACCTATGTTGGCCAGGTTCATGTCTGCACGACCCCAACAGCAACATCTGGAAGCAGCGAAACACAGTCTCCGCTACCTCAAGGCTACTCTCGAGTCCTTTGGCATTTTTTACTCTCGAAATTCCAATCTAACTTTACAAAAGTTTACTGATGCCGAATACTTGGGTTGTGTACAAAAGTAGAAACTCGCCGCTCCACTGGTGGCTATGTATTCTTACTCTCTGGGGGACCTGTGACCTGGGTCAACAAGTGTCAGCCTACTGTCTCCGACAGCACTATTGAAGCTGACCGAGTCCCAGTTGGCTGCTGACAGGTTCAAGTGGCTCCACTTTTCAGACCACCTAGATAAAAAAGAGGTGGGTCCCATGGGTCAAACTGTAAAGCAACCATGGGGTACTTAAGAAACCAAGTAAAGGTAGAGTGCAAGGCCCATTGCATTTCCAGCCCTGGCGGCGGGGTTGGATTGGCAGTCCCCTTCTCATCCAGCACTCTAATAGGGAAGAGGAGATGCTTCTGTATACCCAAACAACCCGCGACACGCAGGTTGCCCTCATAATCTGCCACAAAAAGCAATCCCAGAAGCCATATTTCCATTGAGGGAGAGAACCAAAAGGACCTTGTTACCACCATTGCTTGATGCAACAGTCCAGATTGGCGGTGTCTCCACATCGTCACCGTTGCTCAGCAGTGAAGTGAAGAAATCTGGGATTTCTGCAGTAAGGGAGGACCAGGCCCTGGCACGTCTAGTGCCCACAATTTGAGACACAGTAGTTGCAGGAAGAAGGCCGCCCTGCTCCTAGATGCTGCCTAGATGAGTAAGGCCACAGTGCTCCCAGAAACCCCACCCTGGTTTTTGAAGGGACAACCTTTCTGAATTGATTAAGCTGTTCCCAAAAAGGGGCTGACGGTAGGCTTCTGCATAACAGACCGGTCTTCTTTGGACAAGCTTAGCCCTGATAGACTGCCAAGCCGCCCAAATGGATTGCCATGGGCGAGATCCCAAGTTCACTTTAGCATTTTTCCCCTGAACAATCCATCGAAGGGAGTCGGCCCACAGGTGGGATGAAGAGGGTTTGGCCCCCATCAGATAGGGCTGGATTAACTTACTCCTCGGGCTGTGACGATGAACAATGGCTCTAGGAATCCATTTAGCCAGAAGGGCCTTGATTTGAGTTGCCGGATCCAAAATACCAAGGCCTCCTTTCTTTTTTGGCTGACACAGTTGTTCCCACGAGAGAAGAGCGCGCCTCACAGGGGATTGAGTGGTTGCACCCCAAATAAAGTTCCGAATGAGAGCTTTGATTTCTTTCACCATCGAGGTACCCGGGTCCCAAACCGTTGCAGAAAACCAGCAGGAGCCAAGAAGCACTTGGTTTGCCACGAGAGCTCGACCAGCGATTGATAGCATGGATGAGCTCCAGTGAGCAAGATATCTTTTTAACCTAGAGATGACATTCTGCATTCTGCTCTGCTAGGACAGATTAAGACCTATCTGGTGCTCAAGTAGGGTGTGAGATTCACCCTCACTGAGCCAATTAAGACCAATGTCTTGCCCCCAAGCGCTACAGTGGGAAGAGGCAGCCTGACTGTGCATCGCCGAGAGGATCCCCATGGATTTCCGCCAATTAATGCTCAAACCAGAACCCAAGCAAAAAATGTGCAAGGCCTGTAGCGCACAGTCAATATTCTGTCTATTTGAATTGTCCAGCAGTAAAGTGGTGTCATCAGCATACATGGACAGTTTTACCATTTCGGGTGCAAATGTGGGCAACTGAAGGCCCACAATGTCCTGCCTGGCTGCAAACATGTGCCCAAGAGAGTCAGCTGCAATGAGAAAAAAGGAAAGGTGCCAAGGGGTAACCCTATCTTACCGACCTTGAAATAGGGACAGATTGGGAGATGACCCCATTAACCATAACCTTACTGGAAGCAGACCTTAGAAGAATCCCCACCCAAGACAAGAAGTGGCCATTCAAGCCAGTCTTTTCCAACGCAGCAAGGAGGAAGGTCCAATCAATCGAGTCAAAAGCCTTTTCGAAATCCAGCATTAAGAAAGCAATGGGCTAGTTGTTCAAGGTAGCCCGGTGAAGTGCTTCGTGGGCAAGTAGAATATCTTCCTAATGATTTTCGGAAGCAGGGGTTGGATTCTCAAAGCCAGCGCTTTGGCGATAATCTTATAAGTAGAGTTGAGCAAGGTAATAGGGCGGTAGTTAGCCACCTTATCCCTCTCCCTTTTTTTGTAGATGAGAGTGATAAGACCCTCCGAAATCTGAGAGGGCATCAATTGTTTGAGGAGGCCAGCATGTAGCCCAGTGGTAATGGGCACATACCACGTTGGATGTGGTTGTGGGTTCAAACCACGGTCTGGTGTGTCATGAAGGTGTCCACCTTCCTAGCGGAAGGCAGTAGCCCTTGGGGTGGAAGTGACTCCATAAGTTACGCTTCCTTCGGGAGGCGTCATATTTTTTAACTTTTTTCCTTTGAGGAGGATATCGTTGGCTATATTGAGAAAGTCATCACCCAAAGTGCCCCATAAGGCTTTGAACAATTCAACAGGCAAACCATCCGGGCCTGGACGTTTGAGAGAAGGCAAGGCCTCCACAGCTTTCCCGAGTTCAGACACAGTAAATGGTTCTGCTAGATTGGCTTTGTCCTCATCAGACAGGGAACAAGGAATGTTCCTAAGGAGAGTGTTTCTGGCCTCCACCACCTCGGGAGTGTGATGTGTTTTTTTGAAGAGCTGCCTGAAGAAGTCAGCTGCAATGCCAGCCATCTTCTTTGGGACAGTACTTGGGAGACCAAAGCTGTCAGACAGAGAGGGGATCAAAGTAGAAGCACGACGTTGGGCCGCTTTGACGAAAAAATATCTAGACATTATTTCCCCCTTAAGCAACCAATTGACCCCCACCTTGACGCTAATGAATTGCTCCCTAGAATGCAGAAGTAAGGATAGGTTTTTCTTAGCAGTGGGTCGTCGTTTCCCTCTTGTATCTCAAACTGACAAACATGTAGGCATTTAGTTAACGCTTTCTCTTTTCTGGAGGACTCTTCCGCTATTTTCCTAGGCAGTTGCTGACAGTTACTTCTAAGACTCTGAAGCTTTGAAAGAAAGAGGAGGGTGGGGGGGGGGAAGGGGAGGTCAGCAGAGGACCAAACCCTTTGAAGCTGGAGGATAACCTCCGGGTCTTTGGGTTTAACAGAAACCTCTACCCCTTTACCCTAGCCCCTAGGGTGTGGAGAGAAAGGTGAATAGTAGAGTGGTCAAAGCCCGGAGCTATGGGGGCAATTGGAGATCTGACAATCCAGTTTAACAAATGCTCGGAGCAGTAAAATCTATCTAAGCGAGCAAGAGAGAGGTTAGGAGGCACCCTATTGTTAGACCAAGTGAACTTGCTAGGGGGGAAGCATCCAACAGACCAACCGCCAAGCAAAGGGAATCCCAAGAATCTCTTTCAGCCACCGAGAGACCATGGACATTACCACCAAAACGGTCATTGTCAAACTCCACCATATTAAAATCCCTGCCCATAATCCAGTGTTGAATGTCTAGATGTTGAAGCATTCTCAACCTTACCAGGGACCACAAGTCGATTCGCTCCACTTCACTGTTTGGAGCATACACATTCAGCACCCCAACATCCCCTATAGACTGACCCAGGTTCATGACAACAAGCTGAATCCTCCCCTGGCCACTAATCATTCCGGATATTGAGGTATAATCCTCAATACTCTTCGATTTTTGTTGATTTAAACCAACTATCAACTGTAATTCATTTGTTTCCAGTTGCTCTTTAAATACTTGATAATAACAAATCTATTTCGGAAGCAGACTACCACATTGGACCAGATAGTCTCTCTCACACTTTTGCACACAGACGTTATGCAAGATCACAACATATTTGACACTACGCGAGCTTATATCACGTAAGTTTCATAAAAAAAAATATATGGGGTAAAAATATATACCATCTCAGCTAAAATAAATTACAAAAATTTACACGTGACCTCAAATGACATAAAAAACATGGCGATCTGAATTTAGTCAAAAAACTTGTAACAAAAATTTGTGATCATTTGTCGCAGTCAGTGCCTATCAAGATATCTGTGATTTTCTTAAAGTATTTTAATAAGTGGGGACCGCCACAGACCGCCAGCCAATCGTAAGTGTGCCTGGTGGTCCCAGTTCTTTTTAGTTTTTAAATAATTCAGGACTGCCAACCAATCATAAGCGTTGGCCTAGCAGTCTCCATGTTTGTAATTATTAGAATAATTTCAAACCGCAGTTTGAAAAAACAAATATTAAAAAAAAACCGGGACCGCCGTGGAATCGCCATCCAACCACAAGCACTGATGTAGCGGTCCAAAATAATTTTGATTTTTTATATTAAGAACAAAAATTGGGACGACCAGCCAACCACAAGCGCTGACCTGGCAGTCTCGATGTTTTTTTGTTTTTTTAAAATAATTCGGTAGCACCACAATGGCGGTCCAAAATAATTTTGCTTTTCGTTCAAAAAATCAGGACCGTCCGAAGATCACCAACCAATTGCAAGCGTTAGCCTTACGGTCCCAATTATTTTTCTAATTTATTAAAATAATTTGGGACCGCCAGCCAACCACAAGCTATGTCCTAGCGGTTCCAAATGTTTTTTAATTTTTAAAATACTTCGGGATTCCCACAATGGCAGTTCGAAATTATTTTTATTTTTTTAAAAAATAAATCGAGGCCGCCCGCCAACCAAGCTTTGGCCTCGCGGTCCTGATGTTTGTTTTTAAAAAAATAAGTTAGTACCGCCACAATGACGGTTTAAAATAATTTTTACTTTTTAATAAAAACAAACCGGGACCGTCAGCGGACCTGCCAACCAACCTCAAGCGTCCAACCAAAAGCGCAAGCCTGGCGATCCGAATTCTGTTGAAAATATGTATATCTAAATCGGGAATATCAACTAAGGTTCCGCGATGCTCCTCATTACCAATGACGAATGCTAACTGAGTGCTAAATGGAGAGATAGAACATAAGATTTATAAGATAACGTGGATCAGAGCCGATATAATTGCGAAACATACACAAAGTAAGAATTTGCTATGCCAAATATATTAATTAAAAGCTCTAAAAATATGTCAAAGTGAGTATTACTAAATAACACTACTTTGATAGAATAAATAATAAAGACTAAATTGGATGAATAAGTTAATATAGATGAAGAGTTATAATTTATGATATATAAATGACAGGCCACACTTCTGCTTCGTCTTTATCCTTGCATATATGCACATCATAAAGTAAGTTAGATACTAGTCTAGCCTTAACAACACCTTAAGGCTTGGTTTAAATTCTTAAAAGTTCAAAATGCTCTTTTAAGACATGTTATCAGGCTGGAATTTGTCGAGCCTATGTTTTAAAATTACAGAGTACTGATAAGGCTATGGAACAAGTTGTAACTTAAAAAGGATGGTGGTAAGGCCCTGGAACAACATATCCAGGCCTGGATCAGCATATAAAAAAGTCCCAACAACTAAGAAATATACAATTTATATAATGACCCCAGACCTAAACTAGGTCTTGATTTTTTAAGAGAAGCCTCTGCTCTTGCTTGGTGATCAAAGGCTGATTAACATCATACTTACAGCATTACTCTGGATTTTATGTTACAAAAAAATACTCTTGTTCGTTTTTGCTAGCTATGACATGTTTTGATACAGAGCACTGCAGTAGAAAGAAGTTTTGGGAACCAAGCTTACTGAACAATCTATGTCATGATTACAAAAAGCTCTAGAAATGTGGCAAATAAGCTCTGGGCCGTTGTTAATAAAAAAAAAAACTGGTTATCTTATCAAGTAATTATGTGGTTGAGTATCCCGGTTATGTGGTTAATAGAAAACTGCTGGAACTTTGGGTTCCAGATGAAAAGTACTATTGCATGATAAATTTAAACATCTAATTGTTTGCTTAGATGCCATACTTAGCTTATAATTCTAAAACAGGCATAAAAACAGGCTGGTAACACTTGTTTAGCATACTTTCTTATAATATAAAGTTGGATTATTATAAAGAGGGGGTCTTCTAAATAATCCCACGCTCCCACCCGTATTTTCTTGTTATTGAAATCTACCAGGTAGATTCTTTGTTTTTGAAACGTAATGGAGGTCATCATAAGATTTGATTTGAAGTGGAGTCTGACTGATAATGCCTCTTCATAAGGTTGATTTGTCGTGAAAATTGACAACGACCATGTTTGGTCCTATCCATGTTCCAACAAGACATAGTATTCTCTCTCTATGTGGCAACTTGGTGGATGCGAACCCCACAAAAGACACGGGAAGAATTAGTTTCTTGCGGGGTCAATGGCCGCTAGCACTCCAAGAACATGTTGATTGTGTTGTAGTTTATGCAATTGGTAAGTTCTCAAGCAATGTTTCCATGGTTCCAAGTGTCCTCAGTTGAACCACCACTGTCACACCTACCTGCATTTCAATTTTCCAATTGACTAATATCTGGAACCAATAAGATCCCCAAGGATATCCCTGATGTGCAGGTTATACCCAAAATCTGTGATAGAGGTTGAAGTGGTACAGGTTAAAGGTACTACAGCATTTGTGGTAGATCTCGGGGGGGTCACTCTTCATTAGGCTACAACACCATGTGAGATCAATATTTTTCCGCACAGGGGGTTTTGAAAAAAAAATCTTGTATGAAATATATGTACGGGCAGGGGTATGATTGGTCAAAATGTTTTAAGTATACGGAGGGGTAATGCATTTATATAAACTTTACAAAATTTTATATATACATATAAGGGTGCAAGTCTTTTTTTTGCATTTGTAGATGGGATTTGACCCTAAGACCACTTGAGTTTTGCTAAGATGTACTGTGCGGTTGAGATCTCTTCTTTGCTTTTCCCTCCTTTTTCACGCTTAGCAACCCTAGTTTCCCCGCGTCTTTCTCGTGGCGGCGCCAACAGCTGCAGCAACAGCTCGATCTGTCTAAGTGGTTTCCAACATCTCCAGACTCTATGTAGTGATTGTGCTCCTTCTTCGAGTCCCCGATGGCTGTAGATTTCCTGGCTAAAGATCTTGTGGAAGATGATTCCCTGAATTGTCAAGTGCATTATCAATAGTAGAGTTCCAGTGCGGACTTTGTTCAACTTTCTTCATTGTGCAGGCTTTGGCATTTTTGTTCATGTGATCTGCCAACTCGTCAGCCGCAGTAGCAATGCATTAGGTATAAACGCAGGTACCACAGTGCGGCAACTTACTTGAATCTGAATGCGGCTTGGGGAGGGATTTTTGCATTTGCAGTACTGCTTCAGATTATTCTAGGAGATCTCCACGTGAAGGATTATGACATGAAGTGTTGTGGCCATATGTATTAAGATATTGTGGTGGCCTCTACATCTCGAACTTTTAGGTGCAAACATGATTAGCTATTTGTCAGCTTTTTTCATTACAGCTATATGCTTGATAGGTCCACTGAGATGTGGAAGTTTTGCCTCATTGTTACAGAACACCAGAGAAGCAGCATAGGCAATCAAGCACTTTGAGCTTGCGAAGGCCAAGCGGTACTTGGAAGATGTGCTAGCCTACAAACAAGATATTCATTTCCGCCGTTTCTACATAGCTTAAGCGAAGTCGCGACATTCTAATGGACAGGGACGATGGCCTGTGAAGTCTGCTACTTTCTTGCTTGGATTGTTGAAGAAAACAGAGAGCAATGCTGAGGTGTTGACTTCATCACCCTTCGCTTCTCTCTCCAATTTTTGAGTGCTTTTGGAAGCAATCATGCTTCAAGTTATACCCGCTCCTTCTATCAAGTATTTGCAAAAGTTTAGCCTGCCATTAACATCTGTGGCATTTTTCTTGTGTGCTTGTCATGTGTTTTGGTGACTCGGTCTTGCTGTCGACATGCTCGTCATTTCACACATACAGGTCAACAAGGCCCAGAAGCAGCGCCACCGAACCTACTGAGCACATGATCGCAGCACTAGTCGTGCGCATCTTACCTTTTCCCTTTAATCTAGCTGGTTCGATTCTCAGCCCAAGCAGAGGTTATTTTTGCCTAGGATGTGAAAATGTTAGCATATCTTGAAGTGTTTGGTAGACTCGCTATGCCGAGATATATTCCAGTGGTTCTGTTAGCTGGTTAATCTCGCTTGCAGAACATAATATCCACGTCGTACAGCAGACAGTCGTCTTAGGTCTTCAGAATAATCACTGGTGACTTCTAGTTCAACTTGCAGCCTACATGTCATCGTCATGCCCTCCTGAGCTGACTCTCTCAAAGAAGGAGGTTGCTGTGAAGAAAGAGGTGGGTTTTATTACCATGAATCTGTTTCCGTATGCTCTTTTTGTTTGTCTGGACTATAGAATAAAGCATTACTTGTGGGGAAAAGTACTCAATTTCCTTCCAGGAGTGGTAGTAAACTTAGGTGCAGAGCCGAAATCTGACAAGGAGTGTACTTGGCTGATTGTTGATCTACTCATGCAACAATTGGAAATGTTACTAGCCACCAAACGTTCAGACAATTTAGAATCACATGGACTTCAGAGTTTAGGGTTCTTCCTCTTGTTGTGTCATCTGCTTATTCTATGGATGGCGATGTTTGACGTGGCAAGTGGACACAGAGATTATTCCTAGGAGGTCCCGTAAACAACAAGCGCACTTGCGAAAGTGGTGCCTCCTCCTCCTCATAGACAAGCATCGACCATAGCTCTCATGTCAGGTTTCAGCCCTTGTCTTGTTTCCTGTGTAGTGTACTCTAGCTGAAGATCGAGTCATTGCTCTAGTAACAACACGTCCATTTATTTTCTCTCATTGTCCAAATCTATGTGCAATTATCAGTGTTAGAGGACTGTCGGGGACTTAGACACTTATACGGGATCTGTAGGGTACCCTTAATTTTTGCACAGACTGAGACCAACAGGAGCCTTAGGGGTGACAGCAGCGCACTGTAGAAGGGGGTTACACAGCCCGTCACAGTCGTCACAGTCGTCACAGCCAACACAGCCAACACAGTCGTCACAGTCGTCACAGCCAACACAGCCAACACAGCCCGTCACAGTCGTCACAGCAGACACAGCCGACACAGCCCGTCACAGCCAACACAGCCGACACAGCCCGTCACAGTCGTCACAGCCAACACAGCCAACACAGCCCGTCACAGCAGACACAGCCGACACAGCCCGGCACAGCCAAACACAGTCGCACAGCCAGTCACAGCTCGTCACAGTTTCACACAGCCAGTCACAGCTTGACACAGCTGTCACGATCATAGGGAACGAAGAGTAGGACAGGGAACGACTGTGGGGAACAACACCTGCGAAAGGAACATGTTAGTTCACAGACACGGTTAGTGAGGGAAACGGTTAGAACCGCGGATAGGAAGATAAAAGGGAGAAACGGGGAATGAAGGGACATCATTTAGAGGAGGACTTCTTGGTGATAGAGGAGAGGGGATCGGGCAGAGATGAAGAACAGAAGTGAAGATAGAGAGATGATGAGTAGATGCTTGATATATGCAAGGCTGTAATGATATTGTAGAGGAGATTAGAGACACAATGGCTTCGGCCTGATACCTTATAAATCATAATCGGATACTTTTACGATACAAACACACTGTGTAGAGAGATCTGAGTGAAGCTGTGGAATGAATGGATGAGTTGATGGAATCCAATAGATTGATAAAGCAAACTGATACTTAATTATCAATGGTAAGATAGTTAACATGAATACCAAAAGGGAAACAAATAGGAAACACCCCCATGATACACTAGCTGTAGGTCATGACTGATTGTTCTGCGCGGGCTGAGTACTTAGAGATTTCCAACTCTTCAATCTTGGAGTTTCCGCCTCGAATAGCGAAGGGATGGGTGAGTAAAAGCCGCGCGACATTTGGCGACCATACTGGGGACCTGGGACATGAACAACCAAATGTGACAGGCATCTGGTGGGATCATGGTGGTTGGACCATTAAAGAATTTGAAGTGAATCAAATTCCCTGTGGAACGAAGGAAGAAAGATTGTCCAAACAATTCTTTCAAAGGTTCTTGGAATTGCCAGACGGTTGTAAAGAAAATATTCTTAAACGAGTGCATGATGCTGATCCAGAATGGGGTCTGGAGAAAGGAGTGATAAAGATTTATCAGGTAGCCTGTAGAGGAAGAGCACGTTGGTTACCAACATTGGTTTATGTGATAGCATTGCTATCCATTAAACGAGTAGAGTTTGAAGGCTGGGAAGAAAGAAAGGTGAATGTTTATACTCATATGCATGAAGAGCTTGTACTGGTAAAGAATTGGATTCCAAAGGATATTTTGTGGATCAAACTCACACCAAGAACAGCTTTTCAGACTTGTTTGCCATACGGTTATATGGTAACGGAGACTTCAAGTATAGCCAAGGGTGCATTGAAGCTTGAAAGAAACCCAGGCATATACGAGAGATATTACAGAAGAGAGTTTTGGTTATTGCCACATTAAAAGAAATGAAAGACATGGGACATGAGTGATGAAAGAGAAGCTAGACGACAGAGATATTCAGCAAAAAGAGAAAGCTATCTGAAAGCTAATTATCCATATCTTTGGGAGAGAGGAATAGACATAGGGGAATCATCTGGACCTCTCACACCATTAAGATCAAAGAGTGCATCACCTATACCGGAAGAACTAGAGTTGGATGCCACTCCTTCTGTTTCTTTGCAAGAAAGATTAAGGGAATTGGTACAGGAAGAAGATCAATCACGAGGTGAAAGATCTGAGGTACATCCTTGGATAAAAGACTTGACAGAAATCTTTGATAAGAGTTGGCATGGAACACCAAAAGCAGGAACTCCAGTTTCTGAAGCAGAAGGTGAAGAAGGAGAAGAGGATGTGGCAGAGCCAACGGAGAGTTCAGACTCTCCAACACCATTACAGTTGAGTTACATGAGTGAAGAAGAAACCCAAGGGCAGAACTTGGAGGATGAAAACAGAGAGAAGAAATTAGAAGAGGAAGAATATGAAGAAGTAGACCCAACAGCTGAGGTTGAGACTACAACTAGGACATCCCAACCCGTTGGACCTGGATCAAGTGGAGCACTTGGATCACAGGCCAACGAAGGTGTCGGCTCAGGGGGATCAGGCGGGCTGCCTGGATCTGGCTCTGGGGGGACAGGGAGTGTGGGAAGTAGTGCAACTGAAGCTGGGAATACTGTGAATATCGTGGGGCCAGAAGCAAGGAGTGCTCAAGGGCCACCACTTGGTGGAAGATCCACCACAAAAACAACAGGTCCAGAAGGACCAGCACCAGCAAGGGTGCCAGCACCTGTCAGTGGGCAGAAGGTAGGGCCACGGATGGCGTTACAACCAACACGGGCAAAACCACCCTTTCCAATATATTCAGGAAAAGGGGATCCCGATGTACACATTAGCCAATTTGAGCACATGTGTATAGTGAACAATGAGAATGGCGATGATGCCAAGATGAGACTGTTTCCTTGTTCACTTATCAAGAAAGCAAGTGAATGGTATGCAAGATTCCCTGATAATCATTTCCTAACCTGGAATGGCTTGAATACAGCATTTCGAAATAGGTTCAGGACAAGTAAAACTGAGGATGAAGTGTATGGAAGTTTACAACAGCTGAAGCAGAAGAAGCATGAAACTGTTGAAGAGTATATGGAGAAGATGGAATTGATGATGAAAAAGCTGGCTGCAGTACCAGCGCCCGGGTTACAGAAGACTTGGTTTGTGAGTGGACTAAGACCAGAATTGCAAAAGAAAGTGGATATGTTACCCCATAATACAGTGGAGGAGGCATTTGAAACTGCGAACAGAATTGAGCAATTGGGAATGCTCAGGAGAGAGAAAAAAGAAGATGAGGACTCTGAGGATGAAGAAGAAGAGCAAGAACTAAAAAGAAAGAGTAAGAGAAAGGAGAAGTTGAAGAGGGATAACTATGAAAAAAATTGGAAGAAATCTTGAAGAAGTATGCCACAGAGGCTGCAACACATTTGGAGGAAGGGTGTATGGTGTGCAAAGTGCCAGAATGAAGGCCATACCACCACAGAATGCCACATGAAGGAGAAACACTGTACTATCTGTAAAATGGATAACCATTCTACTGAGAATTGTTACTACAACAGAAGGACAGCTGCAAGAGAACCTAGGCAAGTAAGGGTGCATCAGGTGCAGCCCCAGCCAAGAAGAAACAATGATCAGGACCACTATGGTAGGTCTGGTGGTTATAACAATGGCATGGAAGGGAGAGGTAATTCAAGAGGGAATTACCAAGGAAATTCCAGAGGCAACTATCAGGGTAATCCAAGGGGGAATTACCAGCCCGGGAATCAGGATTATAGAAATAATCCAAGAACAGACCAAGGGCGAGGACCCAATGGTGAAGAGCTATGTTACTATTGTAATCAGCCAGGACATCGCAAGGCAGCCTGTTCATTCTGGATAAGACACCAGAATGAGATGAGAGCTCCTGTGAATGAGGGCCCAGTGGTGGCAGCTCACATGGTTAGGCCATGTGTTGTACCAGAAGTAAGTACAATGATAGTAACAAGAAGTAAAGCCAAACTAATACCTCCAGTAGAAGAGGAAGAAGATGAGACTGGAAGTGGCAATGATATGCCTGAAGATGAAGAGACTTGGAAAGATGAGAAGGAACTGCACAAGGAAGTGGCAGATACTATAAGGGAAATGCAAAAGAGTACTGATATTCCTGTGGCAGATTCCTCTGATTCGGATGGAGAAAATGAAGGGAGTGAGGAAGAAAGGAAAAAAGAAGATGCAGACATGCAAAGTAATGAAGAGACTTTGGCTGAAGTAATATGTCAGACCAAAGCAGAAATTACCATTGAACAGCTATTAGCTGTGGCACCTTATTGTAGGCACAGGCTGTATCAAGCAATCAATCGAATTGCCCAAGAGACAGGAAACACAGACCTGAACAACAAGGTGACCAGTTATAATGTGAAGCCGGAAGGGCGAGAACCAGTCATGGACTTTGATGATTCTATGCCAGTAATCCAATTGAGAATTGGAAGCACAGAACTAACTGATGTACTGATAGATGGTGGTTCTGGAGTAAATATCATGACAGACCAATTAAGGAAGAAGCTTGGTCTAAGTAACATGAAACCAGCCCCATTTACAGTAACAATGGCAGATCAAAGAAGTGTGCAGCCATTGGGATTAATAAGAGGAGTTAAGATACAGATACAGAAAATGATCTTTATGATCACAGTAACTGTATTAGAAATGGATGAAGTCATGGAGGCTTACTCCTTATTATTGGGACGACCGTGGCTGAAACAGGCCAGGGTATTCCATGACTGGAATTCTCAGTTACTAACCGTGCATAATGGGATACACGAGATACAAATTACCACAAAGAAATCTAGTAGATTACCTGCTACAAGAAGACCTCGAGGAGTCAGAGAGTATGACTGGAGAGGAGGACTGGATGAGGAGCAGGAAGCTACCCTATTTGCTGCACACCCAGAGTGGGAGCAGGTTGCAGAGATGCGGCTGGAAAGCCTAAGTTGTTTGAGAGGTATCTGCTGTGGTGTAGTGACAGCAACACCAACTGAAGAGGAAACCAGCATTTACCCATCACATTTCTATGAAGAGAGAGAAGGAGAAATAGAAATCCTAGAAGAACCAGCCACTGTGAGCTTACAGGATGAAGTGGTGACTGGTTGGACAATCACAGCTGATGAGCAGGTGAGAGAAGTAAATGTGGGAACTAAGGAGGAACCGAGGATGGTGAAAGTAGGAGCTGATTTGGAGCTGGAATTCTTCGAAGAAGCTAAAAGCTTGTTCATCAAATACAGAGATGTATTTGCTTGGAGCTATGAGGATCTAAAAGGGATACCACCTGAAGTCTGTCAGCATAAGATTGAACTGGAACCAGGGTCAGTACCAATCAAGCAGGCGAGGTATAGAATGAATCCCAACTACGCACAGAAGGTTGGAGAAGAGATAAAGAAGTTGGCTGAGGCTAAGTTTATATACCCAATAGAGTATACAACTTGGTTGTCACCCATTGTTATAGTCCCCAAGAAGAATGGCAAACTAAGAGTATGTGTGAACTATAAGAAGCTGAATGCTTGTACGAAGAAAGATCCTTTCCCTTGCCATTCACAGAAGCAGTATTAGACACTGTGGCAGGCCATGAGATGTACTCATTCATGGATGGCTTCAGTGGTTATAATCAAGTGCAAGTGGCAGAAGAAGACCAAGGGAAAACAGCTTTCATCACAGACTGGGGGGCTTATGCATACAAAGTCATGCCCTTTGGACTTTGTAATGCACCAGCGACCTTTCAGAGAGTGATAAGTGAATCTTTTCATGAGTATCTGGATGATTTCATGCAGGTATTCTTGGATGATTTCAGTGTGTACAGCTCTAAGAGTGAGCACTTGCATAAATTGGAGTTATGTTTGGCCAGATGCAGGATGAGAGGTCTGGGCCTGAATCCAGAGAAGTGTACTTTCTGTGTGAACTCAGGGGTGCTTCTGGGACACATTGTGTGTAAGAAGGGACTCCTTGTGGATCCCAGAAAACGAAGTCCATTAAAGCCTCTCCACCACCAGTGAATGTTAAAAGTCTACGGAGATTCCTTGGGCAAACCAGTTATTACAGGAGATTTGTCAAAAGGTATGCACAAATAGCAGCACCATTGAGCAAACTACTGAAGAAAGATGCAGTGTTTACCTGGATAGCTGAATGTCAACAGGCGTTTGAGGAGCTTACACTGTCAGTAACAACTACACCTGCGCTGATTAACCCTCACTAGCATGTAGTATTCCATGTTCACTGCGATGCATCAGGAGAAGCGTTGGGAGCGGTGTTAGCCCAGAATGTTACAGGGAATATAGATTCACCTGCGTACTATGCTAGCCGGTTGATGAACAGTGCTGAGAGGAACTATAGCACAACGGAAAGAGAAGCATTGGCAATGATCTATGCAGTGAAGAAATTCAGGCATTACCTGTTGGGCAAGAAGTTTATGTTCTATGTGGATCACCAGGCTCTGATATACCTGGTAAACAAACCTCTGATAAGCGGAAGAATAGCAAGATGGTTGATAATCTTGCACGAGTTTGAGTTCGAGGTTGTTTACAAGCCTGGGAGACTGCATCTTGTGGCAGATCATTTGTCACGATTGTCAACAGGAGAACCAGCCACAGGAATAGATGATCAATTACCAGATGCGAGTCTCTTTGCAGTGGAGGTGCAGGGAAGTGCAGATGACTGGTTAGATTGGCAGTGGCCAATCAGATACTACCTTGCTCATGGTCAGTGCCCACCTAGTTATGGTAAGGAGCAGAGGAAGAGAATTGCTATCAAAGCTTTACCTTATACTATGGTAGGAAGCAGAATGTATAAGTTAGGACCTGATGGAGTACTAAAACGATGCTTGTACCACCATGAAGTAAATAAAGTTTTGGCGGAAGTTCATAAAGGAATGGCTGGAGGTCATTTTGGAGAAGAGACTACCAGTAGAAAGATACTACTCGCAGGATACTGGTGGCCTACTTTGTTCAAAGATGTACACGAGTATTGTCAGAAGTGTGATGAATGTCAGAGGCTAGGACCTTTGCAGAGATCTGGAAAGATGGCCTTGCATCCTACAATGCCTACGGAACCATTTCAGAAATGGGGACTAGACTTTGTTGGACCAATTAACCCACCATCCAAGAATACACGAAACAGATACATAATTACAGCCACTAATTATACTACAAAGTGGGTGGAAGCTAAAGCTTTGAGGGACAACACAGCCAAGTCCACAGCAAGGTTCCTGTACGAGAACATACTTACACGATTTGGCTGTCCCTTAGAATTTATCAGTGATCAAGGAAGTCACTTCATGAATGAGACCATTGAGTTGTTGACTAAAGAGTTTATGATTGTGCATAGAAAGAGTACAACATATTACCCACAGGGTAATGGGCAGGCAGAGGCTACCAACAAAATACTATGTACTATCTTGGCTAAGATAGTCAATGCAAACAGAACGGATTGGGATACGAAGCTGCTGACAGCTTTGTGGTCATACAGGACTTCATATAAAGTCACCACTAAGTATACACCATTCCAATTAGTTTATGGTATGGAAGCCTTACTTCCAGTGGAATTCCTGTTACCTACCATGAGAACGGAGTGGGGAAAAAGAATGGAATTGCAAGACTCCATCAAGGTCAGGAAACATGAATTATACCATGTGGAAGAAGTACGTGCTGATGCAGCTGATAATATGACCAGAATTCAGATGAAGCGAAAGGAACAGTTTGATGAAGGCAAGTTAAAGACTTTTAAGACGGGGGATTTGGTTCTATGGTTGCAGAAAAAAAGAAAGATTCAAGCTTCTAAGCTTAAATCACCGTGGAAAGGACCTTATGTCATACAAAAGATGTATGATAACAACACCGCCATGTTACAAACCATTAACAAAGAAATGCTGGGAAGAGTCAATGCAAATAAATTGAAGGGGTACAGTGGTATCCATGACAAACCCTTGCAGCATGATTTGCATGTTGAACCGCAAGAGCAGTCACGGGCTGCACCAGTGTTACGAACGGAGTATGGAACACTTGTCGCTAGGCCCAGCATATATGACCAGGGCGGGCAAAACAAACGTGACACAGCCAACCACAGCCCATCAAGGCAAAACACAGCCAATCACAGCCCATCAAGGCAAAGCACAGCCAATCACAGTCCATCAAGGCAAAGCACAGCCAATCACAACCCATCAAGGCAAAGCACAGCCTATCACAGCCCAGCACGGCGCAACACAGCCTATCACAACCTACCACAGCGTGTCACAGCCTATCACAGCTTACCACAGTGCATCACAGCCTATCACAGCGTAACACAGTATGACACAGCCTGTCACAGCTCAACACAGCCTACTAAAGTTACACGATCCATAGAATCAGTGACAAGTGGACACATAATAACTTCAGGAAAATGGCTGAAGGAAGAAGAAACGGAAATTACTTTAAAAATAGACACGTGGAGGTCAGGGCGCGACACACAGCCGAGAATGAAGTGCAAGGACAGGTGTCAAAAAGAAAGAGGACAAGAACGGCCGTCAAAAGGGATGAAAGGCGGGCCCATTAATGAGTACGGAAAAAGGGAAACGGAACGAACGGCAAGTACAGAAAAGCCGAATTCTTGTCACATGTGTGATCCTAGTGGACTATCCAACAGGGAAAGTCCACTAAAGAAGATAAAATCTAAAATCCAGTCACAGCGGATACAGCCAATAGAAAACCAGAGAAAGGATCAAGAAAATGGAGGGAAATTGAGCGCAAGAGGCAGCGTCGTTCTGAGTAACGGGCGTCTCGACAGGACAGGCCATAAATGCTATAACTTGGAAACTATGGAGGAACTAACAGACTATACGCTCGCAATATTACTTACGCAGTGGCATAGACACGAAAGGACAGAGCAGAGCTTTTCTCTTGAGCGATGCTTGCAAGCCCCGCAGGCTTACAAGAAATTACCCATAGCTTTCTGCGGCAACCATACGTTTATGCTTTATGCACTACAGGCATTCCTGCAGTTGTTACAGCCAAAATAGTTCTGTGAGTCTAAAATGAAGAGAGTGAGAGGAATGGAGGAAATCAGGGTGAAGAGCACCACGATTCTGCAGAAACAAACAATTGGTACCCCACTCACCTGGACAGACAAGGAGCTCAGTGTCTACACCAATTTTGCTGTTCAGCGGTTACACCAAGTTGTAAAATACAAACTTCCAGACATGGTAGGACAGCATTGTATGCCCCAGATGATTCCACAAAAAGTTCGAAAATTAAAACACCTGAGAGGCGATGAGGATTCTGATACAACTGTTTCTTCACCGAATTCTTTTGACATGGGAGAAGACTATGCAGTTCAGATGGCAGAGAAGAAGCGAAGGGGGTCTCCTATGCCGGAAATGTTACCTCCATATCAGCCTCCAGAGGGCCTCACTTATCCAGGTAGTGATCAACCATCTCCGTCAACCAGAGACAGACCTCGGGCTCGTACACACAGTCCGCCACGAAACTCTCAACGTCAAGAAGGTGCTCACTCACAAAGGTTTGCTAGTCGAAATCAGTAAACCGTGAGGACACGGCTTTTTGAGGGGGGAAGGGGTAATGTTAGAGGACTGTCGGGGACTTAGACACTTATACGGGATCTGTAGGGTACCCTTAATTTTTGCACAGACTGAGACCAACAGGAGCCTTAGGGGTGATAGCAGCGCACTGTAGAGGGGGGTTACACAGCCCGTCACAGTCGTCACAGCCAACACAGCCAACACAGTCGTCACAATCGTCACAGCCAACACAGCCAACACAGCCCGTCACAGTCGTCACAGCAGACACAGCCGACACAGCCCGTCACAGTCATCACGGCCAACACAGCCCACACAGCCCGTCACAGTCGTCACAGCCAACACAGCCAACACAGCCCGTCACAGTCGTCACAGCAGACACAGCCGACACAGCCCGGCACAGCCACACAGCCAGTCACAGCCCGACACAGCCAAACACAGTCGCACAGCCAGTCACAGCTTGACACAGCTGTCACGATCATAGGGAACGAAAAGTAGGACAGGGAACGACTGTGGGGAACAACACCTGCGAAAGGAACATGTTAGTTCACAGACACGGTTAGTGAGGGAAACGGTTAGAACCGCGGATAGGAAGATAAAAGGGAGAAACGGGGAATGAAGGGACATCATTCAGAGGAGGACTTCTTGGTGATAGAGGAGAGGGGATCGGGCAGAGATGAAGAACGGAAGTGAAGATAGAGAGATGATGAGTAGATGCTTGATATATGCAAGGCTGTAATGATATTGTAGAGGAGATTAGAGACACAATGGCTTCGGCCTGATACCTTATAAATCATAATCGGATACTTTTACGATACAAACACACTGTGTAGAGAGATCTGAGTGAAGCTGTGGAATGAATGGATGAGTTGATGGAATCCAATAGATTGATAAAGCAAACTGATACTTAATTATCAATGGTAAGATAGTTAACATGAATACCAAAAGGGAAACAAATAGGAAACACCCCCATGATACACTAGCTGTAGGTCATGACTGATTGTTCTGCGCGGGCTGAGTACTTAGAGATTTCCAACTCTTCAATCTTGGAGTTTCCGCCTCGAATAGCGAAGGGATGGGTGAGTAAAAGCCGCGCGACAATCAGGTGGAAAATAATCGAGGGTTGAGACGTGGTTGGATGGCATGGCAGGGACATATGATTCAAGAGGGTGAAGTGGTATGCTACTTAATGGAGCAGCTAGGAACCTAGCAACCTGTGGAGGTAGGCAGAGTCTTCCTATATGGAAAGATGATTGACTTAAGATGCCTGAAATTTTTTAGGCTAAGAATGTGTTCTTGAGATTATATGTTTATCTCTTGACGCAGGTCTCCAAATCGGGTGTACAGATAAAGCTATTATTTAAGAGCCCTTTCAGGTTAAGCACAGTATGTGTTTAAGATTATGTGCATTTACCAAACTTCAGTGGGCTTCAGAACCCAGCCCTTTTGAAAATTCCGAGTTTCCTAGAATGAGTGAACAAGCCTAAAAACCTTGAGCACTCCCTCATTGAAGGCAAAGGACTAGTTATGCAAAACCTAAGATGAGGTTGTGAAGGTCTTGTGGAAAGATGGAGGTCAGTCTCTTTTTCATTACACACATGTTTTTATTGCCCTTTGTATTTATGGTAGCTAAAGAGAGGTTTGCAACAGTTGATGTTAACATGCCTTTTGTATCTAGGAGCTGCTGAGTGACACGTATTTAATCGTCAAATTGGCAGGCGTTGCTACTTATGCTTCTTGCACCTTGTATAACTTCTTCATATGCAACATGTTGCTATGGTGGTGACATAGTAGGTCTATTTCCTAAGGCCTTTGTTTTTGACATGCAAAACCGGTAGGATACGGAGACCCATTGATTGTCATCCGCCCACCTTTCCCTTGTATCGAGAAGCTAACTTAGGGAGCGTGGTCTCATGTGCCTTGCAGGATGTCACGACATCGGAACCGGCGGTTCTAAGCGGTATCGTCCTGGTCAGTCTAGTCGGTATGGTCTTGGTCAGTCTGGTCAGTCTGGTCTATAATGTCAATCGAGTCTAATCCAGTCGAGTCAAATAGGGTAGTTAGGATATTCCCGGGGGTGGTCTTTAAGTCTAATGTCTAAGTCCTAAGAATTTTATCTAATAATCACATGTCATCTAAGAGGGTATGCAACTGACTGGAGGGCCCGCCATTCAGTTGTTTGCTTCAACACACATAATGAACACATAAATCCTTCAATCATTTCTGCGGCCTCCAACATCGAGTATATCGACGTGGAAGAACGTCTGGAGCTTTTGAATGAGGTATATTCATGTGGCTGTGAGTTGAGCAAGACCACTGGGATGCCGGTGGGAGGACTGCATGTGGTAAGTGTTCTCAATTCTTTTCAGTGATGTTGATTTTTCATTGATGTACTCTTTTGATTTAGAGGTTGCCATGAGGTTTCTTCAAATGATTCAGATGTGTTAATGTGTACTTGCAAACAGACTGCACAGTGCCCATGCAATGTGGAGTTGTGGTAAGTCAAAAATACTTTGGTGCAAGATTGATAGAATATGAGATATGTTAACTTCTAACTAATGTCTATTTGTAGAAGAATTATAGTTAGAACTTCAGTTTTGGACTGCCTGTGGTAACTGTTCTTAGTTCTTTTCAGCGATGTTGATTTTATTGATGTACTCGTTTGACTTAGAGGTTGTCATAAGCAAATGATTCAGATGTGTTAATTTGTCCTTGCAAACAGATTGCACGACGTGTCCCTGCAGTGAGTTGTGGTAAGTCAAAAATACTTTGGTGCAAAATATGAGGTATGCTAATTTCTATCTAATGCCTATTTGTTACTTCAGTTTTGGTTAGTGTGGCTACAAAATAGAGAGGGGAAAAGGAAGAATAGAGGAACGAGGTCATAGAAATGGTAATCGTCATGCTAAAAAACTCCTGGAATGTTATATAGTCTACGTTAAACTGATTTTTCATATGAAGATAGGTCTAAATGCTTATAGAATGATATGTAGAATGTTTCTCATTTTAGAGAGGATATGCTTCTGGATTTGAGATTTTGTTCATGTCATACTATTAACCTTTTGCTTGTATGTGCAGGTTAACAGTTGTGACTAGATGGATACTTCTACACTAAGTTCACTATTAAATTGGGTTTAGTGTCAAACCATAGACCATAGAACCTTTCAATTCACAACCTTTGTCCATAAGAGATTGAAAATTCAGATAACAAAACTTGCGCGGAAGCGCTGTCAAAATTCTAGCAAGAATGAAATAATAATGAGGGACGCGGAAGCGCTACCCAAATTATTTCACATTGCTCTGAATTGGGAATGAATGTATAATTGAACATATAATGAACAATATATTATATATTACATAGCAGATTTATTGTCATAAATAACTACTATGATGATAATGGGATGCATATATTCAATGTATGCATCTCAAAACTTGAGTAGTTATCAACCTTAATGAATATGGATTATCCATTTGTTAGTTTTATGGTCTGATGGGATGATCTAGTCTTGGAGTTGGTGGTCACAATTTGCATTTTTAGTTAGAATATATATATATATATATATATATATATATATATATATATAATTAGTATCTGATTTTCTTCTATCTGGTTAGCAATTATGATTCCATAGTATAGAAATATTATGTGAATGTTGTATAAATTAGAAAGTGGAAGTTTATGAAAGGGGGGAGGAAGAAGAAGAAAGTCCACCGTTCAGCCTGAACGGTGGACTTTCTTCTTCTTCCTCCCTTTTTTTTTTTGGTTGTATCATGGTTCAAAACCCTAATTATCTCTTAGGTATTGACTTTTTGATATTCTGTGTAGGGTAAGATCTAAGACAATGGAAGAGATGTAGGAGATAAAGGTGTATGAAGAAGGAGTGCAACAAGGAGTTGTGGATGTACCAGCAGCAGCCACTTTGGAAATCGTACGAAGAGAAATAGAATTGGATGCTCTTGTGGAATTTGAGTACAATTTCTTGACAAAGGAGGGGTCCATTTTGAAGGAGAGTCAAGAAGCAAGAAGAGCTGTTGCAATTGACAAGACTGTTAATATCAAAAGACGACAAGTGGAGCATGTCAACCAAGAAAAACAGATTGAGGGGAGTCAATCTATCCCTTCACATTCCAGAGAGGATGCAAACATTGGTCATGAGAAATTTCCAGGGGATGTGTTATCACAGGGGGCTCTTTCTCACGGACGTTGTTCCGATAATCGTGACTATCTCATAGCTCAACATACACAAAAGAGAGATCTCAACTCTACGCCTCTGTCGGTTTCTCGGAAGAAAAGCATCTTAATGAGTGAAACCATGGTGGCCAAATGGGAGAGTGGTATTTTCAATACTATGAAGAAACTACGTGGTTTGGATCTACCACGAGATGATGAATTCGAGCTCGAGACATTTGATTCATTTGGCATTCCATATGCACGGTTATGGTGTCATGAATGTAAAAAAGAATATGGGTCCAGGTGCACACTTGATAAAGATCCAAACATGGTGTTGGACAATTTTTTCAGGAAGCACGTCCGAGGTTGCACCAAACACGAAAAGAATTATGTTGCACGTCGGAAAAGAAAATTGAAAGATGGTGTCCAACTAGTCACTTCCTTAGTTGCTGAAAATGGGCATCCTCCACTTACTTTCCCTCCAATCACAAACAACTTCAAAGTTGTGATTGATGAAGCAATTTCTGAACTTGAAGCTTTCAACAATGAGAGGGCAGATGCACGTTTTTTGGTAATTGACCATACAATTGATTATAGTGACCATCGGCGTGTGAAATTCAGATGTGAGATATGTCGTGATCGTTTCTTTCAGCTTTGTCCTCGAACTGGAAATTTGAGGACAAGCATGATAGAACATCTAAAGGCCAATCGTCACATTGTGAATTATGGTAAAGAACAGACTGGAGAGGAGGAGGGAGGTGTGGCTCGTACTGGGCTCAGAGGTCGACCCAAGAAACGAACTCTTCTTCCAAATCAGACCTCATTGTCCACTTTTTTCCGACGTGTGGTTTCTAAGCCTAATGATGGGGCGATTGAGTCAAGTTCTTCAGAGGACTTGCGCCCAACTATGGAGAGGAGATCGAAAAAGGTTGATGGAGGCGTTTGTGATGAAAGGACTGCGGAGGGTTTTTCACCGCTACCATCATCTTCCGCTGGTTTTTATGTGGAGCTTCCCCTGGAAGAGAGCCGATAACATCTTCCTAGTCATTCTCGTTCAACTACTACAACTGCCCCAAGTAAGAGCATAACAACACATCTCAATTGTTTATGTTGGGGACTATGGGAGGACACAATAAAGATGAATGGAAAAAATTTGTTGCTTGAAACCATTGCTTGATGATCAAAACCGTGGGAGATGTTGGTGGGCTGAACCACATGCACAAGAGGTGCTCTTCGATGGCAATAGAGAGTGGAAGATCAATGGTTTGTTTAGGCATGAGAAATGCAAAAAGATCTCAAAAGATAGTAATCCATTCGAGGGATTTAGCTGCTCATATTGCCAAAGCATTCCTCAAACTACTGATTTCCGTCATCGAGTATATAGAGAGTCAAAGGCAAAAGAGAAAAGAGGTGGAAGGAAAATAGTCCAAGGACGAAGAATTGGTTATTTGACTCAAACTGAATTGAAGCAAGAAGCTGGTTTGTATGGAAGGAAAGTGAGAGATTTGAAGCGGTCATTGTTTTGGGAGAAACAAAAGACTGTGATGTTGTCAGTGCGGATCCGAACCATGAAGGAGGCAAATAAAGAGGCTTGGAAGATAAAAGATATCAGGAAATTTTGCAACAATATTGTGGATGCTCATAGATCTGGGAAGTTTGGGGGAAAGAAAGCTTTGTGGAGTTGGTTACAGGATATTGGAACAAATCTGATGAGGAAGAAACAGGGCCACAGATACTGTAAGACATCCACCGCTATAGCTGAAACAGTTAAATTGTGGGGTGGCCCACGATTGCATAATTTTTTGTGCGATAATTTGATGGGACCATCCATCTCTTCTACAAGACGTGTGGCTCACAAAGCTATAGATTTTGTGCCAGGAGAGCATGAGTTTATATTCAAAGCTATCGGTCAAATATATAGTGATGCGATGAAAAAGCATGCGATTACTTCACGAGTCCCAGTGATGTTGGTGGAAGATGAAACATCAATCAAAAGATATATTAGGTAAACTAAATTTCAGAGACCTGATATTATGTTTATATGTCATTTCCATTGGTGCTATACTATTCTGATCAATTATCGTGATATGCATAGCATGCCTAACCATCTTCATTTGATTGTGGCAATGTAGATGGAATGCAAAGTCGGATGTGCTAGTGGGCTTCTGTGGGACAAAAGGAGATGAGCATGAGTGCGTATCAGATTTCATGGCTCAGGTTGGTGCTAGAAAAGAGGGCTATGAAAACATCGTTGGAGCTTTTACATATGGGGTTAGATGTAATTATGCAAGGGTGATAATTGCAAACCCACTGCGTGCTCTTCTTCCACGCATTGTACTAGTGGTTCAAGGGACTTGCAATAAGTTTACTTCAGATTTTGTTCGTGATCAATGGCAGAAAATTGAACACATGTGGAGGACAAGTGTTGAAAGATTCATAAGGCCTATTGTGGGTCATGCGTCTGATGGTGATGCTCGAAGGAGAAGCCTTATGTTGAGTGATTACTTGAGCATGGATGGGGTACGGTTTGACATAGATTGGTGTGGCTGGAAAATGTCTGGGAAAATGGTAGAAGGGCATGTGGGTGGCCTACATGATCAAGACTTTATACATAATGGGAAAAAGCTTATTAATCCATTGGATAGCCCAGTTAGGGTTCTGGAGTTGGGAGGCCATATTGTTGGTTTGGGGCATGTTGCTATGGTGTACTTCAATTTTGCAGTTGATGAGCATGGATTGAAAGAGGGAGACTATTTGAGAGAAGATAGACAAAATTGGGCAGCAGCACAACGGATTGCAAGCAGGCATGTGCAAATATGTCTTCAAGCTCTACATGATGGGAATTACAAAGGCAAGGCGATCAAACAAGAAGATACAATTGGTACCAAAGCATATTTGGAGGCGGTGGGAGACTACATTGATATTTTTCTATCTACCACTTTGGGTCTTCACGAGAAGGTTCGATTGACATCCAAAGTTTCATATTTTTTCAGGTTGTGGCGTCTTTGGCTTCATCATAGCGATGCCCATGAGATGAAGAAGAATTTCATAAGCATGCAGACATTTCTTGACATTCAGATGTCATGTCACTTTGTTGTGCTCTTGATTAAGTTGTTTCGAGACTACTATCCAACCTTGGGAGTGTCCGTTACATCTCACTGGATCTGATGCAGCAGAAATTTTCTTTAGCAAGGTGGGATGGATGATTAGTCAAGAACGAGTTTTTGACTTGAGTGATTTACTTCATAGCTCTGGAGTTTTGAATAGGATTGCAGAGCATGAGTATAGTTCAGATGGGCCAGAATACAAACGTGCACACTCCAAACAAGAGCATGTGTGGACATCATTGCACAAAAAACATGCTACGACATTGGAGAAGGCTGCAGATTTTCGAGATTACGGAGCCATCTCTAGTGATGCAACACTCATTGGTTTTTTGCAACAAGGACTAGAAGACGCCCAAAATCTGTGTAAGCATTTGGGAATGCAACCGAAAAAAGAAAAGGAGTTGAGAGGGTGGTGGTCAAAACCTTGGTTGCATGATACACAAAAATTGAAGAGAGCAAGCCAAAATGTCAAAGGGACTGACTTGGACAGATCTAAAACTGATTTGGAAGTATGTGATGATGCTGATTTGGAGATTTCAGATGATGATACTAATTTGGAGATTTGTGGGGAAGGTTCCATGGATGAGACTGTAGTGGATGGCGCAGAGGTTGATATTCGAGTTGCTGAGAGTGAAATTCGGCATGAGCTAGAGTTGCTGAGAGTGAAATTCGGCATGAGCTAGATGTTGTGGTTGATGAGCAACAGGGTGGAAGCCGAGTCGTGGGTATTTCACCTATCGTTGAATTTGATGATCGATTTATTTTCAAATCGACATTGGTGAGTCAATTGAATGGCAATCCGACATTATCAAAGGATAGGCTCACTCGAGTCAAACAAGGAGTGTACTTTAGCAAAGAGATTATTCCACAAATAATGGTGAACTTTTTGGCATTGGATCTGATTGTGCAGTATGGTATGGTGAAGATGGTGGAAAATTTTGGTTGGGTCGAGTTCAGAAGATGACAAGAAATGTCAATTCATCCAAAGAGAAGCCCAAATGGGTGGAATACAAATTAGGTTTTGATTTGACGAAAAGACCTAGTGGTTTACACTTAGTGTTGAGGTAGTACAAACCTCTTGAGACTAAGGTACGCACATATAGATATGACTTGAATGATTCCAACCGAGTAGATATTGAAAGTGTCATTTCATTAGCACACTTGAGTTATAAGCCCAAAAACGGTTTCTATATATTAGATGAAGGGGATGACAAAATATTCAATGACTTTGTAAATAAAAATATGTAGATCATGATATAGAAACTCATGACTAGTTTTCTCGATAATTTTTTCGCTATCAGGTTTTACTTGTATAATCTTTATTTTTGTCTTCCGTGTGCATAATGTATTGATTGAATTTCATAAATTGATCATGCAACATTGATGTACATGAACTCAATTATATATTTCAAACTGAAAATGTTTCAAACATATGATGAGTGTCTTTGTGGTTAGAACACAAAATTGATTGTTACAAAGTTCCAAGTTCAAATCCAACATGCATGATTTGTATGAGTTCCCTTGTCATTATAATATCTTACTCTTTCACACACACTAATATACACATTTCAAGACATTATTGGATGGTCATCAAAGATATCATTATATACCATGTCAATTTCCTCTCCTCTCGCACTCATATTGAAATGCTATTGAACAACAAATGTACGAAGATCTTAAAACTATTGTATTTCTTGTAACCTTTCATATCTCCCATTGTTAATATAAGTATCATTTTGAATATATCATTGCCAACATATTAGACTAAACTTAAGATCAAAAATGAAAGAAACATCTTTTTTCATTGTAGTGTATGTGCATGAAGACATGGGCTGCGAAAATTGGTTATCTGTCCACGCTACCAATTACGGTCACATTTGGTAAACCAAATGTCGTGCATTGTTTTGAGTTCAAACCCAACATGTATGACCCAATATGACTTCCCTAAAATGCTATTGAGCAACAAATGTATGAATATATTTGAAATTAGATGTTTCTTTGTAACCTTTCATATCTCACATTGTTAATAATGTCAAATCAAATCTATCACATTGTTAATAGTGTCATTTCAAATCTATCACATTGTCAACAAATGAAACTAAACTTAATGATTGTCCAAAACGGTACAAATTTTGTTTTTCATTGTAATGTATATATTACAAAATGGATGTCATATAGTTCTAAGTTTAAACCCAACATGTATATTGACTTGGTATGATAATATGATAATCCCTTGCATTGACTTGGTAAGAATGAGAGCACACCCTTACAGATCTCTTACAGATACAACATACATTTTGCACTTTGCACGAGCAACTAACACCCCTACATATATACGTCCTACAAAAATATCATAAGCGTCAAGAGTCATTGTACTCCTAAACTTACAAAACACCATTCGTATGATTTTGGTTGGAGTTGAAACTTTACATCAGCAATTAACACCTACAGTCATAGGTCCTACAAAAATACCATGAACAACAAAAATCATTACACTAGTGAACTTACAAAACACCATCCGTATTATTTTAGTTAGATTTGAAACTTTATATGAGCAACTAACACCTACATTCATAGATCCTCCCAAAATTTCATGAACAACAAAAATCGTCACACCAGTGAACTTACAAAACAACATCCGTATGATTTTAGTTGGATTTAAAACTTTACATGAACAACTAACACCTACAGTCATAGGTCCTACAAAAATACCATGAACAACAAAAATCATTACACTAGTGAACTTACAAAACACCATCCGTATTATTTTAGTTAGATTTGAAACTTTATATGAGCAACTAACACCTACATTTCCCAAAATTTCATGAACAACAAAAATCGTCACACCAGTGAACTTACAAAACAACATCCGTATGATTTTAGTTGGATTTAAAACTTTACATGAGCAACTAACACCTACATTCATAGATCATGGAAAGATTTCATGAACAACAAAAATCATTACACCAGTGAACTTATAAAACACCATTTGTATGATTTTAGTTGGATTTAAAACTTTACATGAGCAACTAACACCTATATTCATAGATCATGCAAAGATTTCATGAACAACAAAAATCATTACACCAGTGAACTTATAAAACACCATTTGTATGATTTTAGTTGGATTTGAAACTTTACATGAGCAACTAACACCTATATTCATAGGTCCTACAAAACTTTCATGAACAATAAAAATCATCACACCAGTGAACTTACAAAACAACATCCGTATGATTTTAGGTGGTTTTAAACTTTTATATGAGCAACTAACACTTACATTCATAGGTCATGCAAATATTTCATGAACAAAAAAAATCATTACACCAGTGAACTTATAAAACATCATCTGTATGATTTTAGTTGGATTTAAAACTTTACATGAGCAACTAACACCTATATTCATAGGTCATGCAAAGATTTCATGAACAAAAAAAATCATTACACCAGTGAACTTATAAAACACCATCTGTATGATTTTAGTTGGATTTGAAACTTTACATGAGCAACTAACACCTATATTCATATGTCATGCAAAGATTTCATGAACAACAAAAATCATTACACCAGTGAACTATAAAAACACCATATGTAGGATTTTAGTTGAATTTGAAACTTTACATGAGCAACTAACACCTACATTCATAGGTCCTACAAAACTTTCATGAACAATAAAAATCATTACACCAGTGAACTTATAAACACACATCCGTATGATTTTAGGTGGTTTTGAAACTTTACATGAGCAACTAACACCTACATTCATAGGTCATGCAAATATTTCATGAACAAAAAAAATCATTACACCAGTGAACTTATAAAACACCATATGTATGATTTTAGTTGGATTTGAAACTTTACATGAACAACTAACACCTATATTCATAGATCATGCAAAGATTTCATGAACAACAAAAATCATTACACCAGTGAACTTATAAAACACCATATGTATGATTTTAGTTGAATTTGAAACTTTACATGAGCAACTAACACCTACATTCATAGGTCGTACAAAACTTTCATGAACAATAAAAATCATTACACTAGTGAACTTACAAAACTTCATAGATCCTCCCAAAATTTCATAAACAACAAAAATCGTCACACCTCTGAACTTACAAAACAACATCCGTATGATTTTAGTTGGATTTGAAACTTTCATGAACAACTAACACTTACATTCATATGTTTTGTAAAAATTTCATGAACAACAAAAGTCATTACGCGGGTGAACTTACAAAATACCATCCGTGTGATTTCAATTCGATGTGAAACTTTACATGAGCAACTAACACCTACATCCGTATGTCCTGCAAAAATGTCATAAACAACAAAAGTCATCACGGGGTGAACTTACAAAATACCATCCGTGTGATTTCAATTCGATGTGAAACTTTACATGAGCAACTAACACCTATATTCGTATGTCCTGCAAAAATGTCATGAACAACAAAAGTCATTACGCGGGTGAACTTACAAAATACCATCTTACCACCTAAGGTGCCTTGATAATGTTTACGTTAAACACTAGGCTATCTTAGTCATTACAAAAGAAGAAACAGCCTTGAGTTCTAAAATGTTAGGTACAAAGTGACAGACACTGATATGTTATCAAACTACAATATACACATAGAACAACTTCCAAGACATTGGTTGATAATTTGGATGGTCATCAATGTATTATAGACAATGTGAATTTTCTCTTCTCTCTTACACATTGAAATGCTATGACCACTACTCTCTCATTCACACTGAAAATGTATGACCATTATTTTTACAATAGTCTTTTTGTATATATAATTATCACTTAGATGAATTCATAAGTTGCTTGAGGAATCAATTCAATTGGGCAATTTTACTGAAGTTTATAGCCAGCCTTGTATATTGCTCTTAATCACACGCCTCAAGACTCAAAGAATAATGTATAATGCTTATGATCAAGGTTTGGTACGTAGAACTATATGCTTACGAGAAAGATGAAAACAAGATTTTCAATTTGAGCCCAAATACAAAGTATGTAAATGTATGAACAAAGGATTTTTTTAAACGCTTGAAAATATATACAAAATGTCGAGGAGGGGATTTTTTTAAAAGAAAAATTTGTACAAGATTTTATACACAAGGGATGGATAAATTGATAATTAAAATACATACAGGGGGTCATAATCACTGTCCAATGCTAAGTACAGAGGTATTAAAAAACATGTGTTGATCGCACATGTTATGATGTTTATATGAAGAGTGACCCCCCCGAGTGGTAGATAGGATCTTGGCCTGATTGGTTTGTGAAACACCAAACTGTTGAAAATCAGGAAAAACAACAACAGGTTTTTCATGAAGACCCACAGCAGACCATGATTATGGGTTTCATAAGCATGACTCTTAACCTATTGGGCACCTACTTCAAGATTTATGTTCCTTCCCCTCAGTTGGCAGCATTGCGGGAGGAGCTCAAACATGAGTTTGATGCAAGAATTGTTACTGAGTGTGCAAACAAAGTGGATGTGGAGGCCAACCTTAAGTTGCAGCAAGACTTGGAAGACTCTAAAGCTGCCCTACAGCTTGAGAAAGATCCTTGTGAAGTTTCTCATATTTCATCTAGCTCTAATCCATCAGGATGAAATTAGGTAGATGTCACCTGAAGTTCAAATATGATTCTAGTGATACACAGTGGATTGATGTTGAGACCATAATCTCCGAAGTGACTATGACATTTGAACCATCTTAGAATTTGTACTCTTTAGATCTAAGTGATGTTGTGGCTTTGAATGAGTTCGTGGCTAATGAAAATTAAATTTTTTCTTGGGTCCGACATTTGACTTATGTATGGAATGTACTTGGTTGTGTACATGCTTTGAAATTTTATAATTATTTAAAATGATAATTTAAAATATGGTCTAATTAACTGTTGCAAAAAATAATTATAAAGAAAAATAGGATGTTAGGAAACAAAGGGTTTTACAATATTACCTAAAAGATAGGGTGAAAAAAAGTTGCAAAATTTTAAAAATATACCTTTGTATGCATGTGATATGGAAAAAATACTTATAGTGACCCCCCAGGCCGGTACTTTACTAGAGTATCCCACTAGGAATCAGACACATTGGCCGGTTTTTCCCAACTCTTTTTAAATAAACAATGTAAATCGTATCTAGTTGTCTTGAGCATGTTGTCAGCTGTATCCCTCATATGCTCAAAATCCAATGTGTCGGGGGTGTAGGTGTACATAGTATCCAAATTATTGTTAATTACATGGAAGTTGGCCTCATTCTGCTAGTCCACATGCTTTGTAAAATCAAGAAAACGAAGGACTTGGCTTTTAGCCCTATCATCCATAAATTTCGAGTAGGATTAATGGGTTCTCCAACCACATCCAACATTATCATTATACGTCCGAGAAGCCCCTACTCTATCCAATTTGTGTTGTGTTGCAGCTGCCTTTGCCGCCCGGTTAACCCTCATTCTGGCATTATGCCGCTCCTTAACGCTCAGAGGTGCAGCCTCCATGTGATGAGGCTCATGCTCATTGTAAGGTTCATCATGCCTTTACCGTGGCCAGGCCAAACGACCCCCCCAATTGCCCGCAGCATATTCTGATTATTGTGGCTACGGAAAATATTCATCATTCGACTCATGATATTCATGACCCTCACCATACTCATCATACATCTCTGGCTCCTGATAGTGACGGGGGGAACCTTAATTAGGCGGCGGCATGGGGGCAACATATGAATCATTACCATACTAACCATACCCTCCCTGACGTGGAATGCGTGAAGCAGGTCGTCATTGTTGGAATTGTGGTGAACGTGGATTCTGATTGAAAACAACAACTTCTGGCACACCTTTGCCAGTGCCGCGTCCTGGGCTGCCTCTCATATGCCCTGGGTGTGAAGATGTCATTCTCACGTACCAGTACAACAAACCTTCCCACTATTTCAGTACAAATTTTGACATAGGGACAACATGAAACAAACATCATTTCTTGCCCTGCAGGTAATACAGTTATGAAGCCAACGTTTCCAAAGACATACTGCTCTAGAGAGACAGAATACAAGGCTAAAAAGAGCACAGTCTGATGAGTTTACCTCTCTATGAAAAGTCTACCTACCCTCGGCACTAAACTCAAATTCTATCTTTGAAACATAAAAGACACAAAGACATTGAAAGAAATTGTCTAGGATATCTGTACCAGAGGATGACCTTCTTCAGGCCATCCGGGGAACATTGTTCATGCATCTCTGTTCATCAAATTTCAAACTTTCAAGGCTGAGCCTAGACCTGTAGAGTGAGCCCTCACAAAGGTAATGTCTGTTACCTATTGTTTGCATGTATAGATTCTTCGCAATCATCAAATTACAAAGACTTCACAAATACATTTATCTCTCAATCCTTCTTTGTAGGGCATGTGTGGAGCATGCTTCCAGCCCGCTGAAGCGTGTATTTTCAGGTTGGTGGATGCAAGAAATAAAGCAAAGGGGCTGATTATCTGGTGGTGAGAGTGGGGCATGTGTGGAGCATGCCTTCAGTCCATTGGGCTTTTGTTTTCAAGCTTTAGAGAACTAGAAGAGAAGGTAAGGGGCTGATCTGCTCTTATGTGTCCCTCCGACACTTGTAGAGCGTGTTCTGAGTTGGGGTTTCAACCTCAAGCTTAGATAGAGCATGGCTCTTGAAGTGACAGGTGTAGGGGGCTGGAATAGGCTCTAAGACAGATGTTATGGCCAAGGGAAACACTTGAATGAGTGCTCACAAGGGCTGAAAACCAGCAAGGCTTGGTTGTTTGCCATTGAGTTTGGTGGCGTGTTTGGGGAGTCTAAGTGAGAAAGAAGGCTTGGTTTGTGGCAACCATCTTCCTCATGGCTTAGGGCTACTATTGGTGGTGTGTGAGAGCCGAAAGAGCAAGAATACCTTGCTGATTTCTTCACAGCCGCCATAGCTCGGTGCAAAGAAGCCTAGAGTCCAAGAGACATAAACCCTAGCTTGGCGTGGCTAAACCCCTTGGAGAAATGGCTAAAATGTCATGAGTGGCCTGTGGGGCTGTGACGGGCTGTGACACGCTGTGATGGGCTGTGAGGGGCTGTGACACACTGTGCCATGTGGCATGTGGGGCTGTGAGGGGCTGTGACAGACTGTGCCCAGTGGCCTGTGGGGCTGTGACGGGCTGTGAGGGGTTGTGACAAGCTGTGCCCTGTGGCCTGTGGGGCTGTGACGGGCTATGAGGGGCTGTGACAGGCTGTGCCCAGTGGTCTGTGGGACGGGCTGTGACAGGTTGTGCCTTGTGGCCTGTGGGGCTGTGACGGGCTATGAGGGGCTGTGACGGGCTGTGACAGGCTGTGGCGGGCTATGCCCAGTGGCCTGTGGGGCTGTGAGGGGCTGTGAGGGGCTGTGACAAGCTATGCCCTGTGGCCTGTGGGGCTGTGACGGGCTATGAGGGGCTGTGACAGGCTGTGCCCTGTGGCCTGTGGGGCTGTGAGGGGCTGTGAGGGGCTGTGACCCCTGTGACCTGTGTAGGGCTGTGACAGGCTGTGGTGGGCTGGACCTATCAGGGGGCGTCCCTTTCAGCTGCATACGGATTGGAGCATGCTGGGGCTTGGAGCGGTGCTCACACAGGTGGATGATGAGGGAAGAGAGTTCGTAGTGGCTTACGCTAGCCGCTCGAACAACGCTGCAGAGGCTAAGTACAGCTCATATGAGGGAGAGTGCTTAGCTGCAGTGTGGGCCGTGACACACTTTAGGTGCTATCTATACGGCAATATTTTCACCCTTGTCACGGATCACCAGCCACTCAAGTGGTTGATGGAATCAGACAAGCTTACGGGGAAGCTTGCACGGTGGGCACTTATACTCCAGGAGTATGACTTTCAGGTTGTGCATCGACCGGGTTTGGTTAATCGGGATGCGGATGGATTGAGTCGCAATCCATGCATGAGCCAGTAGGATGATACTGGAGCTCGGTGGCATGGTGAGACGGACGAGGAGATGGTGCCGGGATGGCACGCATCTGCATTTTTGTGTATCTTGGCATCGGGAGGTCAGATTGGACCTACAACAGGGATGACTGTAGACGGAGTGTCTGAGGACCCTGAGGCTAGTGATGAGCTAGGTGGTGCCAGAGATATACATGAGGATTCGACTGTGTTGGACTACCTCCGCATGGGAGACACGGCAGCCATTGTGACTGCCAGGGAGAGGGATCGGATCCTGCAACGAGCCAAGAGGTTCAAGTGGGAGGGGATACACCTACTTCGAGTGTGGGAGGATGATCGGGTGAGGATTGTGCCTCACCCCACACAGCGTGCATGGTTAGTGCGGCATGCCCATGAGGAATTGGGGCATTTTGGAGTGCGACGCACTCACAGTTTACTGCAGGGGCAGTATTGGTGGCGTGGTATGCATACAGAGGTGCAACAGTTCGTGGCTAGGTGCATGGTGTGTGACAGGGTGCGTGCTTCATTCAACGCCCCTACACCACAGTTGCATCCTTTACCAATCATGGGATTGGGCTACATGTAGAGTCTTGACTTCGCAGGACCGTTGCCACTGACTATGCGCCACCGCAGATATGTGTTGGTGATGGTGGAGCACTTCTCCAAGTGGATTGAGTTGGTTCCATTGCCTGACAAGGCTAGTGAGGGGCTGCGTATGTATTCTTGGATCGTGTGCTTAGCCGATTTGGTGCTCCAGCTGAGGTACTCACGGACCAAGGGAGAGAGTTTTTGGGGGAGTTTCAGGCTTTGTGTGATAAAGCCTTGATAGACCACCGCACCACTTCTCGGGATCATCCTGAGGCCGATGGCTTAGCAGAGAGAGTTGTTCAGACGGTGAAGAGGGGTTTGCGCAAGTATGGCTTGCAGAAGGGACACCTAGGAGATTGGGATCTTCAGGTTCCTTGGTTAGCCATGGGCTACGGGTTCAACAAACAAGCATCACTTGCCTCCTTCTCACCATATTTCCTTCTCTTTGGCCGAGAGCCGGATTTGCCTGCAGCCATTCGTAGGGACACTGCTCAAGTCCTTAACCTTGACGACTCGGACGTGTGGGTACGTGCATGTGATCAGCGTGCAGAGTTGTTCAAGAAAGTCATGGCCATGGCTTTTGAGAACCTTGCCATTGCACAACACCGTGATACGTTGAGGTATGCCACTATACGTGGTGGAGGATATCGTCCTGGGGTTCGGAGGTTTAGCCCTGGTGACTATGTTTATTTGCAGCAGACTGCTCCTACGACTCTGGATATTACTGCAGGGCGTGTTATTCTGAGGGTTCGAGAGGTGTTGCCCTCAGGGGTCCTGATCTTGGAGGGTCAGGATGGCATGACTTGGAAGGACCATGTGCGTAATTGTGCGCCATGTCACCTTCCCAATGTCGATGACAGAGTTGACCCAAACTTGGCAGTGGTACCTGCAGGTTTGAGGTGCATGCTCTGTGGGTCTGCCAAAGGAGCAGCCACCATGCTGGTGTGTGATCGATGCTCAAGGGGTTGGCATATGGAATGCTTGACACCACCTCTTGAGAAGGTTCCTGACGGAGATTGGTTATGTCCACACTGCTTGGGATAGTGGCAGTGGACATGACTGGAGGCAGCTAACAAGACATGGGAGGCCAAGCTCATAGGAGTCAATACATGAGATCCCAAGCTCAAGTTCACAGGTTGCAAGACGGCGACTAACGATGGGGCAACTCTTGCACCCGGCCTCTTGATCTATCGAGTTTGAGTGTAGTAGGGATAGTGGTGGAGGACTTAGTGAGGCTATGGTCACTATCACATCTTGTGGCTACCTGGACTTAGAGGGACCTAAGCACCAGCTAGGGGGGCGATTGTGTGGACTAGTGACTGCCATAGTGGGCAGCATAGTGGCAGCCTAGTGACTGACTAGTTGTAGCCTAGTGGTGGACTAGTGGCTGGACTAGTGGTGGACTAGTGGTATACTAGTGTGTGGTGTGCACATGTGTTGTGTGGTTTTTGGACAACGATGTAGTTGTGTAGCGATATGTATGCGCACGACAACTGTCAAGTTATTTTACCACTAGTGTGAAACTAGCTAGGAAATAGCTAGCTTTTACATATTGACATTTGGGATTGGCCCAAGTGTCAATCCAGGGGTCAAGGCAGATTTAGGCCCTGGAGTGGTTATCTTCACGACAAGCGCGGAAGGCTCATCTTTCTCGAGTTGAGCCTCACCGCGCCTAGCTATGGCGCCGTAGTGTGGATTCCCCATGGCGTGGGGTGCACTTGGCTTGACTTGTATTTGAGTGATGAGGTTATATATGCATGAGTTTATGCTTCAGATTTGTGAGCTCGTGCTTGTATTCTTCTTCTTTATCATTGTGTGGACTAGTGACTGCCATAGTGGGCAGCATAGTGGCAGCCTAGTGACTGACTAGTTGTAGCCTAGTGGTTGGACTAGTGGCTGGACTAGTGGTGGACTAGTGATATACTAGTGTGTGGTGTGCACATGTGTTGTGTGGTTTTTGGACAGCGATGTAGTTGTGTAGCGATATGTATGCGCACGACAGCTTTATCACACAAAGCCTGAAACTCCCCCAAGAACTCTCTCCCTTGGTCCGTGAGTACCTCAGCTGGAGTACCGAATCGGCTAAGCACACGATCCAGGAATGCATACGCAACCCCCTCACTAGCCTTGTCAGGCAATGGAACCAACTCAATCCACTTGGAGAAGTGCTCCACCATCACCAACACATATCTGTGGTGACGCATCGTCAGTGGCAAAGGCCCTGCGAAGTCAAGACTCCACTTGTAGCCCAATCCCATGATGGATAAAGGATGCAACTGTGGTGTAGGGGCGTTGAATGAAGCACGCACCCTGTCACACACCATGCACCTAGCCACGAACTGTTGCACCTCTGTGTGCATACCACGCCACCAATACTGCCCCTGCAGTAAACTATGAGTGCGTCGCACTCCAAAATGCCCCAACTCTTCATGGGCATGCCGCACTAACCGTACACGTTGTGTTGGGTGAGGCACGATCCTCACCCGACCATCCTCCCACACTCGAAGCAGGTGTATCCCCTCCCACTTGAACCTCTTGGCTCGTTGTAGGATCCGATCCCTCTCCTTGGCAGTCACACTAGCTGCCGTGTCTCCAGTGCGGAGGTAGTCCAACACAACCGAATCCTCATGTATATCTCTGGCACCACCTGGCTCATCACTAGCCTCAGGGTCCTCAGACACTCCGTCTACAGTCATCCCTGTTGTAGGTCCAACCTGACCTCCCGATGCCAAGATACACAAAAAGGCAGATGCATGCCATCCCGACACCATCTCCTCGTCCGTCTCACCATGCCACCGAGCTCCAGTGTCATCATGTTGGCTCGTGCATGGATTGTGACTCAATCCATCCGCATCCCTATTGACCAAACCCGGTCGATGCACAACCTGAACATGTCTCTCATGCTCCTCCACCGTAGCACGAGAAGCAATTCCTGTAAGCCTCAGGAACCGTCGTATACGTCGTCTCTCTCCTCTAGTGACAATAGGTCCAATGTCAGGCTCCCAATTGCCCTTCGTAACTGCAACCTTAAGTCCAGCAGACTTAGAGGTAGAGGATGCGTCCCGTGGTTGTTATGCCGCAACCTCTTGAGCAGTACTCCATGCCTGCTCAGTCAATGACAAGGCCTCATCCTGCCCCATCATCTCATCCTCAAGGACTTCCTCCACCCGAGAAAAATCCCCAGCCTCATCCATCACCGCCACCTTGGCTGCCAACTCCCTCTGAACTTCGAGCACCTCCCACGTGTGCCATGGATGTCTGCACCCCGTGGTCCTCACATGCTCGCCCCCACTCACTGCCTGTACTGTCTCGGTAGGCAGAGAGACCATCAAGGGAAGTGTACTCCGCACTCTGTGTTGCTCAGCCATAGCCAAGCTGATAATCCAGGTCAAGCAATTGAGATCCACTGCTTGCCCCAACACCTGACGACGTGATGCCTCAGAAAGAAACGACACCGCCGTGGTACCAATGGTAAAACCCATCGCCCGCTCACACTCGTCAGCATTAGGCTCCACTAACTGCTGCAACTGAGCATCCCACAGGAGGCTAGGTCCACTATCCCGGAAAGCATGCGATCCTGGGAAGCTAAGCAGTGTAGGTATTGTTGCTCGTGGTTGACCCACCCTGTTGACCACTGCCAAAGACAAATAGTCATCGTGTCTCACACGCTGAGACTGCCTCCCAGTGTCCAAAATGCTATCCACTATGAGGTGTGGGAGTCTTCAACAGAGAATAACCCATCTTAACTATCTACGCAAAGAAAGGGGAGTGGTGGTCATCTGTCCAAATGCACGCTTGAGCAGTGCGGGTGGCATCAAGTTAGTCCACCATAGCCGTGGACGATGAGCCCGTGACCCCACTGTAGCTACATCTAGTAACACTGCTGACCCAAGCCACGACCGGACTTGATGCACACTGGCCATCACCCTAGCCCAAGAATCGCCCATCAGTGGCACAATCTCCAAGATGTATGCTGGAGATACAGCTTGATGAAGCTGCAAGTGGCGCAAAACCCATACCATCTCCCAAAACAGACCCGACCTCGAATCTCGCAATCCATTGCCATGCCCGGATGATGAATGCCCTTGGCAGGGCCCAACCTGCCACTACCAGATCAATGGAGCCAACCCGCTCCAAATCATGCGCCCCCAGCAACGAAATGTCTGCTAGCAAGGCCTACTGATATCCACGAACTGCAGACACCGGCAACAACTCAGGGTACCGCTGCACCAACTGAGCAACATGGTGAAGTGAAACGCGTCGTGCAGTCTCATCCCTCTCCACATACAGCCCCTCACAGCCCCTCACAGCGTGTCACAGCCCATCACAGCCATAGGCGCCGAGGTCAACCTCGCCTTGAGCTCTTGAAAAGCTCGTTCCTGCTCATCTTCCCACTGCCACTCCTGGTCCACCTTGGTCAGCTTGGTTAGAGCCTTTGCAATGGTACTAAATCCCTTGACAAACCGTCTATAATAGTTTGTCAACCCCATGAAAGCTCGAACTCGGCTCATATCCGTGGGGCGTGGAATTTGTGCAATGGCCTCTACCTTAGTTTGCTGTACCCCCAATCCTCCAGGATATATCATGTGACCCAGATACTCAATCTGGTTGTGGAAAAACTTGCACTTCCCCGGATGCAACTTCAATCCGTGCGCTCTCAAGCGCTCCAATACCACCTGAAGGTGTCTCTCATGCTCCTCCATCGTAACACTAAAGATGATGATGTCATCTATGTAGCACCGAGCAAAGTCCACCCCTGCTAGAATCCTATCCATGACTCTCTGAAACTCTGCAGGAGCATTCTTAAGCCCAAATGGTAAGAACCACCACTGGTATAGGCAATCCTTGCCGTGCTCATTGATCCCCCAGAATGCCGTCTTCTACTTGTCGGCCTCCTTGATTGGCAACTGGTGATATCCGGATCGTAAATCCAAAGTGCTAAAGGCCTTAGCATGCCCGATGGCATCAAAGATCTCCTCTGGTGTTGGCATGGCATACTTATCGGACTTGGTCTGACGATTTACAGGCCGGTAATCACCGCACATACGTCTCTCCGTCCAATTGCCATAGACATCCTTCTTGGCTGGCATCACTGTGGCTGAAGCATACTCTCCACCAGAGAGCTCCACCAAACCTGCCTCCCAGAGATCTTGAGTCCTCATCTGAATCAAAGACCTCTCCATGTCACTGTATCTATAGGGTCTCCGAAAGATTGGCGTGTCAGTGGCCAACTCAATACAGATCTCTTGACCCTTCAGTGCTCCCAAGTCCTTCAAACTGAAGGCAAAGCAATTCCTGTAAGCCCTCAGGAACCGCCGTATACGTCGTCTCTCTCCTCCGGTGACAATGGGTCCAATGTCAGGCTCCCAATTGTCCTCCGTAACTACAACCTTAAGTCCAGTGGGCTTAGAGGTAGAGGACGCGTCCCGTGGTTGCTATGCTGCAACCTCTTGAGCAGTACTCCCTGCCTGCTCAGTCAATGACAAGACCTCATCCTGCCCCATCATCTCATCATTGAGGACCTCCTCAACCCGAGAAGAATCCCCAACCTCATCTATCACAGCCGCCTTGGCTACCAACTCCCTCTGAACCTCGAGCACCTCCCACGTGTGCCATGGATGCATGCACCCCGTGGTCCTCACATGCTCGCCCCCACTCACTGCCTGTACCGTCTCGGTAGGCAGAGAGACCATTGAGGGAAGTGTACTCCGCACTCTGCATTGCTCAGCCAGAGCCAAGCTGATAATCCAGGTCAAGCAATTGAGATCCATTGCTTGCCCCAACACTTGACGACGTGATGCCTCAGAAAGAGACGACACCGCCGTGGTACCAGTGGTAAAACCCATTGCCCGCTCACGCTCGTCAGCATTAGGCTCCACTAATTGCTGCAACTGAGCATCCCACAGGAGGCCAAGTCCACTATCCCGGAAAGCAGGCGATCCTGGGAAGCTGAGCAGTGTATGTAATGCTACCCGTGGTTGACCCACCTTGTTGACCACTGCCAAAGGCGAACGGTCATCGTGTCTCACACGCTGAGACTGCCTCCCTGTGTCCAGAATGTTATCCACTGTGAGATGTGCTGGCCGCTGCACCCCATCAAATGCACGCTTGAGCAGTGCGGGTGGCATCAAGTTAGTCCACCATAGCCGTGGACGATGAGCTCGTGACCCCACTGTAGCTGCATCTAGCAACACTGCTGACCCAAGCCACGACCGGACTTGATGCACACTGGCCATCACCCTGGCCCAAGAATCGCCCATCAGTGGCACATTCTCCAAGATGTATGCTGGAGATACAGCTTGATGAAGCTGCAAGTGGCGCAAAACCCGCACCATCTCCCAAAACAGACCCGACCTCGAGTCTCGCAATCCATTGTCATGCCCGGCTGATGAATGCCCTTGGCAGGGCCAACCTGCCACTACCAGATCAATGGAGCCAACCCGCTCCAAATCCTGCGCCCCCAGCAACGAAATGTCTGCTGGCAAGGCCTGCTAATATCCACGAATTGCAGACACCGACAACAACTCAGGGTACCGCTGCACCAACTGAGCAACATGGCGAAGTGAAACGCGTCGTGCAGTCTCATCCCTCTCCACATACAGGTAACGCCGAACTCGTACACCTTCTTGTAACACAGCAGCCAATCCGGTGCTGATCCCGCCAAACAAGTCCAGAAGACAAATGCCTTCATCCGGATACTGCCACACAATAGGTGTGGTGTCCAATGGAGACAATTGAGGTGGTCCTGGTGCAATCCCCACACTCTCCTCCTCTCCTGACGGTACAAAAGCCTCCACCCAGGCTTGTTGCACCCGTCGATCAGCATCCCGCTGCAAATCCTTGCTCGTGCCCCACAATGGAGTCTGAGCAACCATGGTAGGCAACTCCGCCATACCATACATGTCATCCTGCTCTCCGGAGGTGGTACATCCTCTGAATGAGCATTGCCCTCAAGCAACTCTCTAGGCCAACTCACTGCCGCTGTGAATGCTGCTAGTGTCGGCATCTTGCCTCGCTGGGCAACCGCAACTCCTCCTATGAACGTCACAGGGAGCTGCACACGCCGGCCCTCCCCTGACTGCCATGCAGGCCTATAGGAAGCTGACTCCTCCCAAAAATCCAGGGTGAAGCCCATGGGGTACAACACTGCCCCACCAACCAGGACATCGTATGAGACTGCGTCTGTCACAATGGCCTTGGCTCGCATCACTGAGCCATCTGTAGGGTGATCCGGCCGTAGTCTGATAGCCAACTCACGCCGTGTCATGCCCGAGCCTGCTCCGATCCTCCCAGAGACGTTTGTATCTGGAAAGGACAAGGCTCCATATCCGCCTCCGTGAGGCCCAAGCCTGCAATAGCAGCTCTGCCCAGCATCAATGGCTGAGCTCCCGAGTCCAACAAGACCCGCAGTGGCCGGTACCTCTTGCCTGCCGGTCCACTCAAACAAAAAATGCCATCCTGGTTGTCTAACATGACAACTCCAGGTGTCACCATGGTGCGCTCAATGGCTGGCCTAGCTGGCAGCTCCATCAACCTGGCAGCTGCAGCTTGCCATGGCGCCGCCGTGGCAGTCTTGACCCTCAAATCCGAGGATCCCTCCGGCACTACACCTCCCACTATCTCCGCAGAAGATGAAGTAACCTCCCCACTCTTACAGAGTGTAGCTGCCAGCCTGAACACCTCAGCTGGTCTTACCCCCGGCGTCGCAATCATGGTAGCCGAGAAGAATGGAGCCTGGCACACAGATGTGGCCGCTCCTAGCAGCACACTAGCTGCCGTAGCCTTGGCAACACTAGGTAGTGGTGCTACCCGTGTAGCTCTCCCCAATGGCATAATAACCTCCGCCTCGGTAACAGTCGGGCGAGAACTAGGTGCCATGGATGGCGTCGACACTGTCTCCGCCAATGTGAATGACTGAGGAAGCCTAGCCTGACGGCTTGCCTCCCCATGCTGTGATCCAACTCCACCTCTGCACCTCGTGGCTCAGGAACTCGTGCTGCTCCTCGAGTCACGGCTGCAGCAGACTCCACCTGCACTAGTGGTAGTGCTGCTCCACACATGAATCCCATGCCTCCATATCTCCTCCCTCAGGAGCAGGAGGTGGACCATCCGGCCTTAGAGTCGGTACCACCTGGGCTGTAGCCATGGCAGCGAGCCTCTGCTCTAGTTGCTGAAGCCGGTTGGCCATGCCTTGGTCAACACCCTGACCTCTGCGTCCTTGGCCATGTTGAGCTTGCCCTTGGCGTGCACCTTGTGGCTGGCCACCTCATCCTCTCTGGGCTGCTCCACCTCATCCCCGACCACCATTGTTCCCTTGGAACTGGCCTGGGCGCAACTCAGGATGCAAACCATAACACTGGGCCTCTCCATGCCCGTGCTTGCCACAATGCCCACACTGCAATTGTGCAGGCTGTGTATGTGTCCGTCCTTTGCCTCCCTCTGGGCAATCCTTCTTGACATGGGGTCCTCCACATGTCCAGCACACCACATCCGCCCGTTGTTGGCCAGCAAATGAAGGGAGAGACCCGTGCATCTGAGGTCCTCTCTGCCCTTCCCTGAGCTTCACCTGAGCCCCCTTGTTGCCTTGAGCACGTTGAGGTAGTGGTTGGCTAGGAGCACCACTACCCCGTGGCGTCTCCTTAGCAAATCCCACCATGACCACTCATTCCTCCACCATGTTGAGCTCTATCCGCTCTGCCAGCAAAAACACATTTGCTAAGGTGGGTTGGGCCGCTTGTAGGAGAGTTGCATCCCGCACCCTTCTCCTCAGCTCCTTGTCCAATATCCCATACCAGAATTGGACTGCCTGAGCTTCCGTAACCCCTTGGGTTACATTTATCAAGCGCCTCATGCGAGTGTAAGCCTCCCTCAAGCTCTCGGTCGGCTTCCGTTGGAACTCTTGCAAGCTCCGCAACTTCTCTGTCCTCACCCCTTGGTAGTTCCCTCTCAACTCTTCGAATAACTCCACAACAGGGTTGAAGGCAGGCACAGGTACTAGTGCTGGTGCGGTAGTGGCTTGGGTGGACGTCGTAGCTACTGTACCACCAGTCCCACTAGTCCCTCTGCTACTTGCTGAAGCTGCCGGTGCAGCGGCAGGTGCAGCCACTGCCCTCGTGGCTCTAGTGCCCCTAGTGATGGAGACATAGTCGGGTGACCAGTACATCCTCCACTCCTCGATCTCAACCTCATGCCCCCGCCTGAACTCATGGTAATCATCCATAGGCGGCCCCTCAAGGTGCTGAAACAGCCCCTTCCATGCCATGAAAGGCGTAAATAGTTGTGGATTGCGCATTTGCTGCAAATCACACCAACTATCAAACTCTTGGATAAAATCATCCAACTCGATGGTGCCCACCGCCCCAGAGTACCTTCGTGGCCCCTTGGTAGCTCCATACATCTCCTCCATTGTGTCCCACAACAATGGCAAATAAACAACTTGCACCGCCGGTATGAGTCCTCCTGATTCACAATCCGAATCAGAACCTTCCGTGGAAGACACAGGAGGTGAAGGTGGCCTAAACCGCACACCTCGTCTCGTGTACCCACTAGTATCGCTAGTGCTCGCACCGGCACTGTCCCCAGCAACTAGTGGCACCTCCGTGTTGACACTCAACCGGTCATGAACATGTCCCTAACCCCCTCTCCACAAGGTAACCGGGTAGAGAACCTGTTGCGGCTTATGGTTTGGAATACTAAGTTCCTAACATAGCCTACACCTGTACGTGCATCCACCGCAAGCACTCCTATGGTTGGCTGGTCATCACCTCCAACCTCACCACATGAGAAACAATGATGGTCTGGCTGGTCATCACCCCGACCTCACCATCGACAGCATGCTCTAGGACTGGCCGGTGATCAAATCCGGACCAATCACCTATAAAAACAAGCGCCCACACAAAACTAGCATGACGCACAGTCAAGCATGCAGGTATGGAGGGGATCCAAACACAAGAAATCAGAACGACAACTCCCCCACACCAAAAACAACTCCACGGTGTTGCTCCTGCAAGGACACCCCAGCCCAAACCCGGATTGACTCTTGCCTCCACCTACGGAAAGGTCTTGGCCTAATGAGAGGGTGGAAACTACGAGGAAGAGAAGCTAAAGCAATGCCTAACCCCAGCATGCCCTCATCCCAATACTCTTCCTCTCCTCTCTTCCCTCACTTGCATGACCATGGGAATATCATGAAGATACTCCTCAAACCGCCCTCCACAAGCTTCAAAATTCGGCCTTCCAGACCACATGCCAGTCCTTAGGCAGTCCACCAGTGCCTCCACGAGTCAGCACAGGCCGTCCACAGGTCAACACGGGCCACCACAGACCAGCACAGGCCCACACAGCTCGCTGGTCACAGCCGTCACAGTCCCACAGGCCACTGGGCACAGCCTGTCACAGCCCCTCATAGCCCGTCACAGCTCGCCACAGCTTGTCACAGCCCGTCACAGCCCCACACAACCCGTCACAGCCCCACAGGCCACTGGGCACAGCCTGTCACAGCCCCTCACAGCCCGTCACAGCCCGTCACAGCCTCAAAGGCCTCAGGCACGGCCTGTCACAGCCCCTCACAGCCCATCACAGCCCCAAAGGCCATGGGCACAGCCTGTCACAGCCCCGCACAGCCCGTCACAGCCCCACAGGCCACTGGCACAACCTGTCACAACCCCTCACAGCCCGTCACAGCCCCACAGGCCTCAGGCACGGCCTGACACAGCCCGTCACAGCCCGTCACAGCCCCAAGGCCTCAGGCACGGCCTGTCACAGCCCCTCACAGCCCATCACAGACTCAAAAGCCTCAGGCACGGCCTGTCACAGCCCCTCACAGCCCATCCACAGCCCCAAAGGCCATGGGCACAGCCCGTCACAGCCCGTCACAGCCCGTCACAGCCTCAAAGGCCTCAGGCACGGCCTGTCACAGCCCCTAACAGCCCATCACAGCCCCAAAGGCCATGGGCACAGCCCGTCACAGCCCCACAGGCCACTGGGCACAGCCAGTCACAACCCCGCACAGCCCGTCACAGCCCCACAGGCCACTGGGCACAGCCCGTCACAGCCCGTCACAGCCCCAAAGGCCACGGCACAGCCCGTCACAGCCCGTCACAGCCCCAAGGCCTCAGGCACGGCCTGTCACAACCCCTCACAGCCCATCACACACGCCCCAAAGGCCATGGGCACAGCCTGTCACAGCCCCTCACAGCCTCAAAGGCCTCAGGCACGGGCACAGACGGCCTGTCACAGCCCCTCACAGCCCATCACAGCCCCAAAGGCCATGGGCACAGCCCGTCATAGCCCCATCCATGGCCGCTCTGGCAGTTTAGCCATTTCTCCAAGGGGTTTAGCCACGCCAAGCTAGGGTTTGTGTCTCTTGGACTCTAGGCTTCTTTCCACCGAGCTATGGCGGCTGTGAGGAAATCAGCAAGGTATTCTTGCTCTTTCGGCTCCCACACACCACCATAGTAGCCCTAAGCCATGAGGTGGTCGCCACAAACCAAGCCTTCTTTCTCACTTAGCCTCCCAAACACGCCACTAAACTCAATGGCAAACAACCAAGCCCTGCTGGTTCCCAGCCCTTATGAGCACTCATCACTCTCCTTGGCCATAGCATCTGTCTTAGAGCCTATTCCAGCCCCCTACACCTGCTGCTTCAAGAGTTGCGCTCCCTTCAAGCTTGAAGTTGAAACCCCAACTCACATAGGCCCTACAAGTGTTTTTCTTTCACTCCAAGTGGAAACCAGCCCTAGACCTTCCGTTCTAGCTATCTAAAGCTTGAAAACAAGAGCCTCAATGGGCTGAAGGCATGCTCCACACATGCCCCACTCTCACCATAAGAGAATCAGCTCCTTTGCTTCATTTCTTGCACCCACAAACCTGAAAATACAAGCTTCAGCAGGCTGAAAGCATGCTCCACATGCCCTACAGGGAAACCGGCCCCTTCCTTCCTTTCTTGCACTCCCACACCTGAAAGTGCAAGCCTTCACCAGGCTGATAGCATGCTCCACACATGCAACCTCTTCACACAAGAGATATCAGCCCCCCTATCTTGGCTCCTTGGTTCCTTGATGCTCTCTAAGACAAGACTAAGCACTCCATAGCCTTTGCCAAGCTCCTGAAACCCTAAGGCTTACATTTCCAGCCACAAGACACTTCTCTTGTGGTGCAAGAGCTCTTCTTCCAAGCTCTGAAACCCTAGGTGCACATTCCATGGCCTTGCCGCACCTCTTAGCTCATGTTCCAGCCCTGCTCTCGCCATGACAAGAGCCCTCTCAATGCTGAAGCTTGAGATTGAAACCCAATCTCACCATACTCCACAAAGTGCACTGATTTGCCCCAAGCCAAATCAGCCCTTTCGCTTGGTCTTGCAATCCTTCACACAATGAAAGCTCGCATTCCCAAGTCCAGTTCTCAGCTTTGCCACCAAAGCCACTATAACCTGCTCTTGACTGGTCCTCTTCCCAATCGTGCTTGTTCATGCATGTACACAATCTGAAACCATCAAGGTGCTCTGGAATTACCTGCAGTATGGTGCTTTCATCTCTGAAGCTGAAGATCGAATGCCAAGGTTTACCACCTCGTAACCCACATCGCCTCCGCTTCTAACAACCAAGAGCTCCACGGTGCTCCTTGCATAACAACTTGATTTCTCTCATTCTCAAGCAAAAACCACAAGTGCTACAACTAACTCGTATCTAGCACTCATAGATACGAGCTGATCTTTCTCGAGTGATAAAGAAGAAGAATACAAGCACGAGCTCACAAATCTGAAGCATAAACTCATGCATATATAACCTCATCACTCAAATACAAGTCAAACCAAGTGCACCCCACGCCATGGGGAATCCACACTACGGCGCCATAGCTAGGCGCGGTGAGGCTCAACTCGAGAAAGATGAGCCTTCCGCGCTTGCCGTGAAGATAACCACTCCAGGGCCTAAATCTGCCTTGACCCCTGGATTGACACTTGGGCCAATCCCAAATGTCAATATGTAAAAGCTAGCTATTTCCTAGCTAGTTTCACACTAGTGGTAAAATAACTTGACAGTTGTCGTGTGCATACATATCGCTACACAACTACATCGCTGTCCAAAACCACACAACACATGTGCACGCCACACACTAGTATATTACTAGTCCACCACTAGTCCAGCCACTAGTCCAACCACTAGGCTACAACTAGTCAGTCACTAGGCTGTCACTATGCTGCCCACTATGGCAGTCACTAGTCCACACAATCGCCCCCCTAGCTAGTGCTTAGGTCCCTCTAAGTCCAGGTAGACACAAGATGTGATAGTGACCATAGCCTCACTAAGTCCTCCACCACTATCCCTACTACACTCAAACTCGATAGATCAAGAGGCCGAGTGCAAGAGTTGCCCCATCGTTAGTCGCCGTCTTGCAACCTGTGAACTTGAGCTTGGGATCTCATGTATTGACTCCTATGAGCTTGGCCTCCCATGTCTTGTTAGCTGCCTCCAGTCATGTCCACTGCCACTATCCCAAGCAGTGTGGACATAACCAATCTCCATCAGGAACCCTCTCAAGAGGTGGTGTCAAGCATCCCATGTGCCAACCTCTTGAGCATCGATCACACACCAGCATAGTGGCGGCACCACGAGCATGCCCACATAGCATGCAACGCAATCCTGCAGGTACCACTGCAAGGTTGGGATCTATCATCCCATCCACATGTGGAAGGTGACATGGCGCACAATTACGCACATGGTCCTTCCATACCATGTCATCTCGACCCTTCAGAATCAACACTCCTGAAGACAACACCTCCATGACCCTTAGAATCACACGTCCTGTTGTGACATCCAAGGTCGTAGACGTTGTCTGCTGCAGATACACAGAGTCCCCAGGGTGGAAACGCCAAACACCTGGCCGATATCCCCCTCCACGTATAGTGACATACCTCAATGTGTCTCGGTGTTGGGCAATAGCAAGATTCTCAAAAGCCATAGGCATGACTCTCTTGAACAACTCTGCCTGCTGGGCACATGCTTGTGTCTACACATCCGGATCATCAAGGTTGAGGACTACTGCAGCCTCCTTGCGAGTAGACGCAGGCCAATCTGACTCTCGGCCAAAGAGAAGGAAATATGGTGAGAAGGAGGTAAGTGATGCTTGCTTGCTAAACCTGTAGCCCATGGTTAGCCAAGGTACCTGAAGATCCCAATCTCCTAGGTTTCTTTTTTGCAAGCCATACTTGCGCAAACCCCTCTTCACCGTCTGCACCACTCTCTCTGCCAAGCCATCGGCCTCAGGATGATCCCGAGAAGTGGTACGGTGGTCTATCAAGGCTTTGTCAAGTTATTTTACCACTAGTGTGAAACTAGCTAGGAAATAGCTAGCTTTTACATATTGACATTTGGGATTGGCCCAAGTGTCAATCCAGGGGTCAAGGCAGATTTAGGCCCTGGAGTGGTTATCTTCACGGCAAGCGCGGAAGGCTCATCTTTCTCGAGTTGAGCCTCACCGCGCCTAGCTATGGCGCCGTAGTGTGGATTCCCCATGGTGTGGGGTGCACTTGGCTTGACTTGTATTTGAGTGATGAGGTTATATATGCATGAGTTCATGCTTCAGCTTTGTGAGCTCGCATGAGCTTGTGCTTGTATTCTTCTTCTTTATCATTGTGTGGACTAGTGACTGCCATAGTGGGCAGCATAGTGGCAGCCTAGTGACTGACTAGTTGTAGCCTAGTGGTTGGACTAGTGGCTGGACTAGTGGTGGACTAGTGATATACTAGTGTGTGCGTGCACATGTGTTGTGTGGTTTTGGACAGCGATGTAGTTGTGTAGCGATATGTATGCGCACGACATCACCAAGACTGACACGCAAGCCCTAGCGAACGAACGACGCCATAATTTATCGCCAGCTCTCCCCAACGAGAAATAAACCCCTAGCGGCTAATCTCGGACCACATATATTGATAATTGTTTTGGTCTGGAAATTACGAAATTACGTGGTTTCAAATTAATTTAGTGGATGTAGTAAACACATAAGTGTAACACGAAAATGTAACACGTGGATTGACACCTGTCAAATGTGCCGAGCACAAAAAGAAAAATCTTTTATAAATGAAGTGTAAAAGCTGCACAAGGACTCTCGGTGGTTGCATTGGCATCTGGGTCTGGGGTTCAAACCCCTGTGCTGCCTTCAAGCCTGGAGGCTGTGGCTCTAGGTTATGGTGGGAAAAAAAAAACCATTGGCTAAGAGATCTCCGCGTGAATGACACGTGTTGATGACACACAAGTCTCTTTGAAAACTGCTCCCCGACTTTGACCATCTTCTGGATCAAGGGAACTCCTTTATAAGCGACTATGAGTTCAATCCCACCCAACTTATAAATGGGGTCGATGATCTCCTAATGTGTGAAGGTGCACCAACTTTTGAGTCATTGAGACTGGGACGACAACGACCGTTACAAGATGTCCAAAAAAGAATAGTCTGTGTTTACCTGTCAGTAGCTCAGAGGGTTGGGTATGACACTGCGGTGCGTTTGGGTTCGAATCTTGCCAACCTTGTTGGGTGTGGTATAATATACCCTTCCCTTGGGCGAGTCTTGTGCTTGACGAGGTTCTTTTTCTCCTCTCACTATAATTAAGGGTCTGATTTGTGAGCAAACGAATGGTTGTTTCCCTTTTCGATAAAAACAAGCCTCAAACGGCAATGGGCAGCAATGGGCTCTTGCTTTAGAGAGGGAGGTAAGACAAAGGGTATGGAATACCAAATGCCCATGTAATCACCTATCATCTACAACCCTCGACAAATCATCTACGACCCCCACTAAATCAACCACTAGTGGTTTTAGATGATTTATTGATGGTTGATTTAATGGGCAAATGGTATGCGTAATCCATTCCCGTACATTGAATTGTGATTCCCATTATAATCTTTTGTTACCTTAAAATTTATATGTAAATATGAATCCTACAACAAGTGTTATTGTAACGAAAATACTATGATTATTCATTATTCTTAGTGCATGAATTGACGAGGGATTATGCAATCAATTTTATTGCTTCAAAATAACATTGACGTACATGTCAAACTTACGTGATCGTCTTCTTTTTTTCTCTTCTCTATCTTCCACCATTTTTTTCTTCATAGACTATATATCCTAGTATACTTCTTTAACTTATATACAACTATCTTCTGTAATTGACATGATTTCTCAATGCTGATACATTATTGTGTTTCAATATATTTGTTATAAAAAAATAATTTGCAACATATGATATAATGTAAATCAACTAACCGTAATGTAGGATATTAATCATTCTATTATTTTGCATGTGATGTTAATAAGCTAGAATAAGTGTAAACGGCCTAAAAACAAATGCTATGAAATATGAAATATGAGGTGTATTTTTTTCCAAAATATTATTATCTAAAGCGTATTTTCAGTCAGGGACAATCAATTAACTTATATTCCCTCTATGATCCCGATTAAGTAAATATATTTTCAGTTCTAAAATTGTATCTTTCAATGTACTTAAAACCATGTATGCAAAAAGAACATTAGAGTACAAATGATTTATAGCCGTTTAGGTAATGTAAAAGTTCAGTTGACCAATTTGAAGTCATTTGGTTAAACTCCGCAAAGAAAAAGCACACAATAATAACAAGTGACATGTTGTCATTTGCAACATTTTTGTTCGTGATGTTGATTGTTTATATAAGTACATAAATGTATTAATTATACATATATACACCAGTATTGGACTAGTATATAGGTGAAGGACTGGTATATGCACCGGTATTAGATACGAGACCAGTCTGGTATCATTTGGGAGAATACTTGGTCATATACCTAGACCAGGCTGGTATCAGTTTTTTCATACCATCCACAATACCAGTACTCCCACACCGTCTTCCTCATTTACTCTGGTATGTATATTGAATTAATTTATGTGTACATATGCCTATATTTGTATTGAAGTATATTTACTTCTTTTATGTATATTATTATTTGTTTTCACTTGATACTTGCCATTTGATAAATTTGTAACTCAATATGGCTTTGGAATGATACCAGAGTTGATATCGCGTACCAGCTGGTATTGTGGTCATTATGCTCATATTCATACCAGTATTTGGGAAAAAAATACATCCACCATTATATAGACCAGACTGGTATGAAAATTTTGTGATACGTCTGGAACCAGGACCAGTCTGGTATGTCAACATAGAAATGAAATTTAATGCAATAAATAAATAAATAAAATTTGAATTATTTTGTAATATTGGTGAATATTCAATGTGAAATCATGGAATAACCTTGAATGGACCAGTAGGAGGTACTATTTTGAACAGCAAGTACACTTTGTCGGGAGCCAAAGGTGCCCAAAAAGTGTGCATCCTCTTTCACTTTAGTGATTAAACAACATAGTAACATGGACCATGTCAACTAACATAACCATTTATTGACCTTAAAGTAACCTCCCACCTTAAAGAAAACGGAGCTCAAGGTCCATTTGGATTAAACTCAATCTTGATCGTTGATCTAGGTGAAACTCAATTGGGATCGTGATCACGGAATGTGATCCCCTGATCCTACATGTTAGGATTCATTCTTTCTGTCTCGACTTGATAATGCTCTCAACATGCGCGCCGGTGGTTATTAACTTGTCCATTAAGTGGTGTCATCATGATCATGTATGAGTTAAAAGGGTTCATTGGAGTTCCATTGTGGCCCACCAACATGACCTAATTTGGACCACTTGTGATCAAAGCACCTTTTAAAGATGGCATATGGTTAGTTTTATGTATTTTTCTAGGGGTCCGTTTTGGGTAGCGCTCCATTTTAGGTGTTTTTACCTTATGCTAATAGGAGGTTATATATAAGCCTTAAGGTCTTCTTGGTTATATGATATGCTTATAAATGATCTACATAATATTGGGGGGTACATGTACTTTCAAAAAATAAAAATTGAATTGTTAAGTCTTGTATGTATTTATGAATGATGCTATATATTATTTTATATTTGATCTGTCACATCCATGTGATTTTTAACTGAAAATATTTTATTGCATATCTAATAATACAAAGCATCCAACTTTTACGAGTATAATATTTCAAACATTTTATAAGTGGCATGTTATCGTTTGAACTTTGAAATACATTTGTTCATTCTTTATTTAAGTACAGAAATGTAAGCATTATATATCTATACATCATCTATAAATCGTACATCCTATGCATAGGTTACTCATAGTCTTATTGAATTCATGGGATATACATAAATGATCTATATAATAATAGCAAGTGCTTGTAGGGAATGAATATTAGATTATGAAATCTTATCTGTATTTTAAATTAAAATTCTTCATTTTCTGAAATTCGATCTCCCACATCCATGTACGGTGATTTTTGCTTAGAAATAACTTAGTGCCCGACATTGAAAATATTCTACTTATGAGACTCTGTACACATAAATGATCAATATAATAATAGAATATATATTTAAAGAATATTGAACACTTAAATTGTGATATTTTATCTGCATGTGTTATAGAATAGATTTTAATTCGATCTGTCACATTTTTGTGATTTTTTAATTCATAATATTTTATTGCATATCTGATAATACAAAAATTCTAAGGATTACAAATAAACTAGAAAACTATAGACTATACATCCACACATGATATTAGATCCAATTGTTCTTTAAATATCAACAAAATATTATGTTATAATCCAACTTTCTTAAAGATAGTGTCTCGTCATATTTGAATTATCCAAATGACATGTATACATGTACATATATGTATTTATATATATACATACATACACACATACATTTGCATCCACGCGCAGGGAGAATCCTTCAGTATGCTATCCTAAAGCTATGGATTTTAAGTTCATATCCTAGAAATCACAACATTTCAATATCGCAAAGCGAAAGAATAGCATGGATGTGTTTCAAATATAAAAATGTTTAGGCGGCCTTGGAGAAGTGGCTTAATAAGGAAGTTTGGTATGAACAGATAAATCCAATACTATAATCTCTTCTCCCATTGTGCTTTTGGTTAATCCATTTCAGTGAAGCATAATTTGACAGTAAAATACCCATGTATTTTATCACAAGTGATAGATAAGGCAGATAAACAGGTTTAGTTAACGGTCGAAAATGGCAACATGACCACTATTCCAACGGCATGTCCGAACACACGAGACTTTGCAGTATTATTCATACAGGTAATGGCCCCTGAACTATATCACCCGCTAAATTGGTTATTGTTGTTGCAACTCTCATCTTTGCACTTCCAGAGATTGATTATGTCCAAACATTCTATTAGTGCAAGGATTTCATCTATTTGCCAACTTCTCCATAACACGAAAAAAAAATATCAGAATATCACCATAAGATAGACAAGAGATACTGATTGCGTAATCAGAAGTACCACATGATTTCTCTCATAGTAAATGAATGAGCTCGTTATTGTTGATGAAAGAAACTGTCAGGAAATGGGGAAAGTAAAACCATGAAGGATCTGACTTACATCTTGGTAGATTACATGTAGGTGTTTGTGGTTTTAGGTTCCCATTCTTTTGTTAAAGAGTCGGGGCATCATTTTCCAATGCAGTGCTCTCAACTATTGACAATTGAAGGTTACAACATCCCCGCGTCCGTGCGGGTGTGCGCGCCCTGTCTCGCACGCGCGACATAAACTCCCAATTATTCAAAAATGAGAGGCATTGACATGTATGTTTAGGTGCTACGAGTTGCAACGTTGGATACTGATCTTAGGATTAACATTGAGAGGTGTTGGTGCTTCTTCCTAGCGTGGGCATATTATGGTTAACCACCTTGGTCTCACATCTGGCTAGGCTATTGGCTAGTAGCTACTAACATTTGGTGACAGGTGGGTCATAGATATATTGACAAAGGATGAGTTACATACCATTATCAAGGTTGTTTAGATCGGTCAAACACCATGGTTAGCTTTTGGGAGAACAATAAATTTAACAAGGTCTAGTTTCTAAGTTTTCCTATGCTTGAAGTTATGTTCAAATGTCTAGAGGAGACAATTGGTTTGGAGAAGTTTATTTTTTTTGTACTCTTCTTTTTATCACAAGACCATCTTTATGTCTATTACATTATTTGTACTCACTACTATTTTATAGAAACTAAAGTTATGTTATATTTATTTCTTGCAAAACTTTATTCCCTTTTTTTTTCCCTCCAATAATCCCAAACAAAATTAATCTCAGGGCCACTGTCCCCTGTCATTAAAAAAAATAAAATCCCTCCTTTTGTCCTCAATAATAGAATACACTAGACACAGAACGTGAGCTGAATGCAAACATGGGGAGACGGGATCTCGCCCTTGGCGGGTCCATAGTCAAATCCCCTCAGCCACGCCTTGTCTCTAATTTAGAATAAAATATTGAAATTGAGAATGGTAAAAGGAAGTTCTGGGTAGCTTGGTGATTGGATGCATAGATTGATATTGTAGGGGTATGGGGTTCAAACCTTGGCCAAGATGTGGTTCAAGTTGCATGTTCAATGATTTGAAAACATTAGAATATATATATATATTTCAATCTCCAAAACATTTCTAATTAGTCATGTTCCTAATTGTCGCTCCCCTATTCCCACATGTATACCACTCCACTATAATTACTGCTCCTTATAAATGCTTCCACCTCCCTATGTTATTGCTCCGCCGCTCCTTGTGTTCGTGCTCCCATGTTACTACTCCCGCCCCCAGTGTTACTACTCCCCTAAAAGGAGGGAGCAGAAAGCCATAACAAGGGAGTAGTAACACATAAGGGAGCAATAATAAGGGGAGCGGGGGCCCAACGGGAACAGAAGCATCAGGAACAAGGGAGGAACATGGAGCATATGACCTAGGAGGGGCGTGAAGCAGGAGGGGACAAGGGCGTTTCTGGAACATCTCCCACTTTGAGACCTACTTTCAGATCTGGTGAGATCCCGACAGTTTTTTTGAGTGCTTGAGACTGATCACCAGGAATCATGCCTTCCCTGGGGCCGCCGCCATCCCATGCTTCTATGCAGTTTCTCAATTCAGTTCTTTCCCAAAGGGGTCCGAATGCCCTCCCCTATGTGGAAGATGACAAGTGGTCCATACGCCAGCATCTCGTGACTGTCATCCAGGATTTTCCAGGCCTTCAGGTCAGAATTGTATTCATCAAATGAATTTGCATCCATCTTTCAATCCTTCAAAAGTACGAGTTGTCATTAGTGAAGGCTTTTAACGGATTTTCTCCTTATCTCAGTTCGAGTTGATTGTGTGTTCTTAGTGGAGTGGAGACTCGCAGCGGAATCTTCCGAGTCTCCATACCCGCCTCTCTTTTTCATCTCAACCCCATCCGAATTAGGTTTCTCTTCTCATTACGACTTGTAAGGTAAATTTCTTCTCGTCCCAAATCTTCTTGCACCAGCGAAATTGGTCATTGGATCTTTGGCCACCAGGATTGGAAAGTTAGTCTTCGTTGAGGTTAGTTTCAAACCTTTGATCACAGGACTAACATGACTGTCATCAATACGCCTGCAGGTGAAGACTGCTGTGTTCACACACAATGATGGGCGAAGCAGCAACCTGTTGCAAGCAGATGGAACCATCCCTATGTACTACCAGGATGTAAAATACAACATTCCTGTTACTATGTGGCTCCTGGAGGCTTATCCTCGCAATGCCCCTTTAGTTTATGTGACACCAACTCGGGATATGATAATCAAGCCACGACATCCCTATGTGGATGCTTCAGGAATGGCATCTGTGCCCTACTTGCAGCAATGGGTATATCCACGGTCAAACCTTGTTGAATTGGTACAAAATCTCTCTCTTCTGTTTGGCCAGGATCCGCCTCTCTACTCAAGGCCAGCTCCATCACCATCACCATCACCATCACGGCCACCTCCACCTCCTCCTCCCTTTCAAGGTATGAATCCCATGCACACGGGTGGTGCAACGGCCGCAGTCCAAACCCCACCCGCCCTGACTGCATCTTCAGGCTCTCTCTCGAACCAGCAGCAAGCACCTCCAAGACTGTCATACCCACCATACTCCCAGCTGCCCCCTTCCCCGCAGCATTTGATTCGGACTGAAGACCCCTCAGAGGTATTCAAAAGAAATGCGATGAATTCACTCACAGACCGGCTCCATCGTGACACCACAGCGCTAATGCGAGAGCAGGAGGCAGAGATGGATGGATTATTCAATACGCAGGTACAACCATCATTTCTACTGGAATTCTGTTACTATTGACCTGCAATTATGTAGCTCATCACATGATCCAGTTTATCTAATTCTGCCTGTGTACTCTTCAATGGCTGCAGGCACTACTAAACCAGAGAGCTGAACAGCTTGAGAAGGGTGTGCGTGAGATGGTACAAGAGAAGGAAGCCCTGGAGCAGCAGCTACAACTGACCCTCACTAACACCGATGTACTTGAAACGTGGCTTAATGTCAATGATAAAGGAATGACCGATATAAACATTGACGAGGTCTTTGAACCTTGTGATGTGCTCTCCAAGCAGATGCTAGAGTGCACAGCAGCTGACTTAGCAATTGAAGACATACTGTACTCGCTTGATAAGGCTGCCCAAGAAGGTGTCGTACCTGTTGAGGCCTATCTTAAGCATGTGCGGGCACTTTCCCGTGAGCAGTTCTTTTTCCGTGCTTCCACTGCCAAGGTGCGTGCTGCTCAAATGTCTTCGCAGATTGCGAGCATGGCTGCACGGGCTCCTTATATTTCATAGCGAGACGGCTTTCTGGATGTGGTGACACAGAGAGAATGTACTCATGAGACGGTGTTTGCCGTAGCCTGGTGAGAGAGAGAGAGAGAGAGAGAGAGAGAGTCTTTGATAGTGAACCCCTCATAGAGCATGAGGTTTGGGGGATTCTAAGCTTTCAAAGTCGTTAGCATGTGGGTTGGGGCAGTTGTTGCCTCTAGGTAGGCTTTTTGGTTTATCGGAGTAGGAGGGAGTGAAGTTCTTTTTCAACTGACAGGGAAGAGATCGGTCTGCTGTGTCGAGGAGTGGAAGTTGGGCTCAAGCCTATTGGGCGTGGTGAAGATGAGTTATTGCTCATCCCCTCCCCCTTCTCATTTCCAAGCTTCCAAGTTGCTTTGGATGTCTCTTGGCAGCATGCCAGGAGCTTTCTTCTAGTTGTTTCAGTTAGTGGCATCATCAACCGTTTCAACATAGGGATCACAATTGTATACTGATTAGTTGGAGGGAGAGAATGGAGATGTACGAATTATATTTTGCATGCAGTAGCTTGGTACACAGCTTGGAGTGGCACACAGAGAGATTTTTTCAGTATATGCACTTCAGAAAAGGAGGTCCAATTGGCCCCACCTCCGTTTAAATAACAGTGATCTCTGAGGGTACAGCTTTCTCTTCCAAGAATTGAGTAGGCTGTTGGTCTGGGCTGCTTCAATGGCTTGCCTGTGTGAAGACAGACGTGGTTGTATGTGTGCTGAAAGGTTTTAAGGGCACCGCACACAGAAGTAAACGGGAGGAAAACCTTGTCCAGTTGAGGTGCAAAAGATTTTCCGAAGGTCGTATCTGAGAAATTGAACCTCTTTTTTCTTTGTTGAACTTATGCATGGAAACAAATGCTTTCAGGCCTTCATATCTGTGCAAGTATGTTCCCAAGAATCGACAGGGGAAAAGAAAGAGTGATACCAGTAGGAGCCAGCACAGGATAGACTACTGCCTGTTTGACCTGTTCATGCTATTTTAAAGTGAAGGTAGGGGTTACATGGACGGATCAACCCATTGTCATGCAGCTGGCACCAGTGTTTGTTTTATTGGCGAAAAATCGCCAAATGGCGACCCCAAAACATTAAAATTAAATATTCTGTCCCAATTTTCTCATGGATGAAATCGCCAAACTTCTACAAGGAAAAAACTAATAATGAATGAATTCGCCAAATGTGGATGACATAAATGGATGAAAGTACATAGGAGGATGATTCTATCCAAATTTTCAATGGATGAACAGAATATATAGCTATTTCTTGTAGCCACTCGTGCTATTTTTCAAATTTAAGAGAAAAATCACTGGCCGGCACTGTGTCTACCATGTTTTGCAACCTCCAACTGAGGATAAAATGTCCATGGAACCCTTAAACGCCATGTAGCCCGTTTCGGGCTTTTGGGTTTAAGAAAATCTGAATAATTTTTTGCATTCTCCATGGAATTGTGTGAAAAACAAATATAGTGTTCTTGGGCACCTGGCACACCAAGATTCATTGCCCGATTGCCTCGGATCTGCCAAGTTGCAAAGAGGTCTCATCACGCAAGCAGGGTCACGATTTGATAAAGGTAATTCTCGTTGCTTCATTCTTCACACGTGTGTGAGAGAGGGAGAGAAACATGGGATTTTCCCAGGTTTGACCAAGTGGCAACATCACATGCATTGGCCAAATTGGATACTTTTTGGCTTGTTGGATGAGGGATCTCAAGAGGATGAAACCCTGCTAATTTCCCATTTGATCCCGTCACTCAAATCTTTGAAAAATTACCAAAAATGGATATGTTTCTAAAAAGGGCCACAATAATGGGGCCCACATTCAACGGCGGCATTTTGTGGATCTGGGGTTGATTGGCCTCAAATTCGGCAGGTGGATGCAGGAGGAAGGTACGCACCTAATGTGCGGTCAAGTTCTTTAAAAAGTTAATTTTCTGAAAGTTACACCTTTCTTCACTTAAGGGGTCATGTTTTCTGAAAAAATCAAACTATGGCACTGGGCGTTTAAGGGTTAAAGAACCAGCTTTCCTATGTGCATACTCCTGATGTGTGTACGTGAGCCTTATGTGAGGCCACGGAAAAACTGGTAGTAATGCTTATGACTCACTTTACCCTGGTGGCCTTGAGAATCTTAAGAAGTCCAGCAATACTACAGACCCAGTAGGTAAAATGCAGTGTTGAAGAAGTTGCATAGTGTGGGCACTGATACTATGTCCCTTTTTGTGTATGAAAGAAAGACGCCGGAAGATTGAACATGACACAAGGGAATGTGTGGACACCAAAAATATGTGTAAGGGTAGTGAGCTTCACTCTGCAACTCAATTGCAGACTTGCTGAATCATTTGCTGGAATGTACACTATTATACAACTTTACTCCGAAGAATATGATAAAAAACTGTGAACGTAAGTAACTCAATTCTACATCTACATGACTGACTCGCTACGTACTAACTGTGTGCTCGAGGGTAGTAGTGAAGATACCCTTCTCCGTGCACATATATTGTTCCACGACGGTTTGTAGGGACTGATCGCATCTCTTAAGTATGTGGATATCTCTGATCTAGAGTAGTGCATATGGGCGCTCCGGTTGGAGACAGACCCTGAAGCTCATTACTTGCTCCAATCTTGTTGCCGTTTGTAGTATTGATGGCCATAATCTCCTCGTCGCTATCGTTTCCCCCAGACATGTCTTCCAACGTTCTCTGATTTGTTTCAGGCACAAGGAAAGTGCAGAAGAACCCCAAGGCATTGCAAGCTGCCAATATAGCTAACGAATTTCGGACACCAATGCCCTTGCCATATCCAGGTGGACGGTGGTCACGAGAAGGATCCTGAGCAGCGAACAGGAAAATCAAAGCCCCCGCAATGGCCCCAGCTTTTCCAGCTGCTGCAGATATTCCGTGGCAAGTAGACCGCAACCTAGCAGGGAACAACTCAGCCGGAATGATGAAGGTCGTGCTGTTTTGTCCAAAGATCGATTTCGTTGTGTACTGATGGGAGAAACTCTGGGAGAAAGCCTGGATTGATTTTCTTGTAGATGAGACATAAACCTGAAGCTAAATGGCTCTCGAGGTGCTAACAGCTTTGGATAAGGCTAGAACACACTGGTATCATTTTACTGCTATCATCATTGCTGGCATGGGCTTCTTCACGGATGCATACGACCTGTTCTGCATCTCGACTGTCACAAACTTGCTGGGGAGGATCTACTACCCCAACCTACAGAGCTCTGAACCTGGAGTCTTGCTGCCCATCGTGAATGCTTCCGTTATTGTTGTGGCCTTGCTCGAGACTCTGGCTGGACAACTGTTCTTTGGGTGGCTCGGAGACAAGCTCGAGTGAAAGAGAGTCTATGGGATCACACTTCTGTTGATGATCGTATGTTCACTAGGCTCAGCCCTGTCGTTCGGTCACACACCCAAGACTGTCATGATCAGCCTTTGCTTCTTTCGGTTTTGGCTGGGCTTTGGGATTGGCGGTGACTACCCTCTCTCAGCCACCATCATGTCTGAGTATGCCAACACGCGGACCCGTGGGGCGTTTATCGCTGCAGTTTTTGCAATGCAGGGGTTTGGAATACTTTGCGGGGGCGGAGTGGCAATGATTGTCTCGGCATCCTTTAAAAGTCTTTATCCTAGTAAAGCTTACGAAGTGGATTGAAATGGATCCACCCCTCAGGAATCAGATTGGGTCTGGCGCATAATCCTGGGGGTGGGAGCAATACCGACAACATTCACGCTCTACTACCGAATGAAGATGCCAGAGACTGCACGTTACACAGCCTTAGTGAAGGGAGATGTGAAGCTAGCGGCCAAGAACATGAGTACAGTCTTGCAGATTCAATTCAAAGGTGAAGATGTCAACATCTCAAGAAAACAAGAGTACATGCTGTTCTCAAGAGAGTTTGTACGCAAGCACGGCATTCACCTCCTGGGTACTGCATCCTGCTGGTTTCTAGTTGACATTGCATTCTACAGCTCTAATCTGTTTCAAAAGGATGTGTTCACGGGTATCCACTGGCTTCCATCACGAGCGGGTATGAGTGCTTTGGAGGTGTTCAAAATCGCACGCGCGCAATGTCTCCTTGCGCTGCTCAACTGTGGCAGGCTACTGGTTCACAGTGTTTTGGGTTGACCGAGTAGGCAGATTTGCCATCCAGTTGCAAGGCTTTGCATTCATGACTATCTTCATGGTCGCTCTCACAATCCCCTACGATTACTGGAAAAGGAAAAACATCATTGGTTTTGTGGTCCTCTATGCGGTGCCACAGGTATTGCCACCCAGCACACTTGGGAAGGTCGGGGCCTTGCCCACCCTCTTGGCCCCCTTGCTTACGAAGCTCTTCAATGGGCAAAACTTGCTGCGCACTCCTCTCCTTCTGCGTCATCCTCACACACCAAATCACACCGAGCACCTCTCACCCTCTCCTAGGACTCCCAGAAGGGGTTAACTTACTTGCCACAATTGACCCAAACCAACTTAAATATATTCACACCTCTCATCTCCCCAAATACCTCAATCGGAAAGAACCCACCCTTACCCTGATGCTACACGTCCAAAACCCCCTTCATGCAGACAGATCGACACATTTCTTTCATCAACTAGAACAATTACTAACCAAAACCCATAAACTAAAGGCCACCATCCATCACCCAACTGCCCTCCCTCACAACCACGCACCTGCCACACTGCCCCCGATTAGAACAAACAAAGTTTGGAACGTTGCGATACCACACCCCCCACATGTCGCGCCAACAACGCATCCCCCTCCAATCCCCGCAATATATCAACAAAACACCATCCCCAAATACCCACCGGCCAATTCACACTACATCAATGGATCCCTCACCAAACCTAATGCAGAGTACGGTATCTATCACGCCAACACCGGTCAAGGCGTTGACCTCAGGCTCCCTGGACCTGCCACCAGCCTCAGGGCTGAACTCATGGCCATTCACGATGCTCTTTCTTTACTCGACACTTTCCCCTCCCCATATTACATCTTCATTGACAGCCTTACCTCATTATTCCTCATCCGTAATCACATCTCTCGCCCCTCTGCCCATCATCACCACCCCGACCGCAACCTTATTTCCGCTATTGTCCAGAGGGCCATTGCCATCAGCCACCCAGTCCATATACTCAAAGTCCATTCGCACACTGGCATTCATGGTAATGAAGAAGCAGACCTACTTGCCCAACTCGGCGCTTCCTACCCCATAGTTGTACCCAATGATGACCCTATCCACATCGCCACACCCACCCTTTCTGGTTTATACACCCCATACCAAACCCCCCAGCACCCAGACCCATCCGTAACCTCCTGACCACTCTTACCCGAGAAGCAAATAAACAAGCTGCAGCCGCCATCAGCCACACCAAAGTACACATCCAAAAATGGATTCAATCAAGTGTATTGCACCATAAACTCTCAAATCATTTCTGGCTAACCAAACCTATTACTGACGCACAAATCCGACAAACACTCAAATTCAGATACGCCCAATACATGGGTCACCAGCGCAAACACATCTTCTGGCCGTATATGTTCCCATCCCCATACTGTCCATTGTGCTCAACCTCTCACCAAGCTCGTGACACCTGGCCACATCTCCTCAGCCAATGTACGCACCCGATCATACACGGCCTTCATATCACGCGACACAACCAGGCAGTCTGGCATCTCCATAAGCTCTTTCTAAACCGTGCTGAAACCAGATGGTTCTCGCTTATAAACGCTGCCACCTACCAAGGTCGGCCACCCAACCACACCGTGCCACCCTGGCTGCTACCATGCATATGTACCCGATCACCATGCTCATGCCCTGCCAGGCTTTGTCCGGACATACTCATTGTACAAGGCCTACCCATTAACACCCTACCCCCCACCTCACCATCCCCACAATTCACCATCCATTTCATTGAATTCACATTTTGTCACGATCGCTACCCCAAAGATTCGATTTTAGAAAAACGTCAAAAATATGCCCCGCTTATCCTTGCAATCCGACGATATGGCTGGAAAACTGGCCCATTAACCGTCATCACCGCCGGTACTCGAGGCGGCATTCATAACGCCAATATCAATGACATACATAATAACTTCAATATTCCCACTTTTCCCATCCACAAATGTTTTTAAGCAATGCACCTCACGGCACTCCGTTCACTCACAACTATTATCACCAACAAACACCAATTGGAATCCGGCACTTCAAATGCACCATAGGTCCCCCAGGGTATCCCTTGGGTACCTAGGGGTACACAGACTCCCCTACTTTCTACTGTCAATTGGTGTCCCATATGACACCTTTCCTTTTATAGGGCCCACCCCCGAAAGGGGGCAGTAGCCACAAGGTGAAGTGGCTCTTAGTTACGTCGGCTTCGGCCGGAGTCTTCTCTCTCTCTCTCTCTCTTAAAACAACATGCCCGAGCAAGTTAGAACAAGGAATGCCCTAGAGCATATGATTGATACAATTTGCATGACAATAAGCAATTCATAGAGCATATCCTTGACACAATCTACATGACAGTAAGTAGTTTATGTTAAGCAATGGAAGAAGGGAATAAAACAAAGAAAACATGTGACATACATGCGGTGGTAGTTGTCTGAAACCATGTTTGCGCACATGATCCTTGACACTAGGAGCGTAGGCAAGTTGTTCCAAATATGACCATATGACTCCCATCAGCCCATTGTCAACAGGTCCCGTAAATTATACTTAGATGCTTTCACCTTTGATTTATTGAGCATTTGGTACACGAAGGAATGTCGTATGACCACATCCCTCGATAAATCAACCTACTTGTTCACACCACTTTGACAACGTGGGTGTCAACAACGTAGGTGGTGCCACTGAGGCAAACAACACCAACAAGGTAACAACAACGTTGGTGATATTGGCACAACCTAATTTTTTATCAAGTATATATATATATACCCATATTTCATTAGATATAACATTAGGGCCCAATGAAGGAGAGATCAAGATCGCAGTCCCTCCTGTGGAGTCAGTGATCGTGGGGTTCCAGAAAGCAAAGTTGGAAGGTCAAATAGAAGCATCTAGAGAAGCAATTTTCGCGGGGTCCAGTTTGTGCTCTTGAAGAAAAATTAGAGAGGATTTATTGATGAAGTGAGAGGCCCAACATCTGATTCTTGCCCTTTTTGGGGCCGAGTGATCAGACCCAATGCCTCGTATATTCCAAGAAGTTAGGGATAAATTCATGGAACAGAGGGGTTAAGGCCCGCGGTGACAACGCGATTTGATGGCCAGGTAGGTAAAAAACGGAATTTTGTCATTTTGTCAGAAGACTGCAACATATAGATCCATTGAAAGCCAGCAGGTGGGGGGAGTGCAGCCTGTAGGTTCTAGATAAAAACCTTTCGGACTTCTTTCTCTTGCTAATGCACCCCATTTCCAAAAATTGGTTTCTGCTGTCTGTCATAACTGATAGTCCAGACAATTGGAGATCCCAAGAAAGCAATGAAGAGAGAAAGTCAAGTGACAAGCGGGAGAACAGGGGCATCAGAGAGTCACACCAGGCAGGTAGGGTTCTAAGACCCAGAGGAAGGTGCTCAAATACCAAGGTCCAACCACGTTTTTTGTTGGCAACATCAGGAACAAATAAAAAGAGGGGGGAGTCCATTGTCTCCTCGGGCTGCTTCATTTTCTTCAAAACTGTTGTGTGCCCCGTTGGAGGAGTGCAACATGTCTGCCTCATTGACGATTTCTCTACTTTTTGGCTGGACTTCAGTGGGGATGTGGTGATCTTCCTGTGGTGCTTGAACTGCTGGACCCTTGAGCTTCTGCAGACCGGTGAGTTCAGTCACCATGCGTTGCCCTTCCTCCAGAATTAAGGAGCTGCGAGCCCAGGTGTTGGGATCATTCACCCTGCAGGACAGGCCAAATCCATCTGCCCATAAACCCTTGAGAGGTTTGACCGATAGCTTCAGATCATTGGCGTGAAAGATGGGAAGCACATGTACGATTGCCAGATTGAGCAGGATTGTTCTCCACCATATAACCTATGTTGAGAATTTGAGGAAGGGAGATGGAGATTTGGGGAAAAACCTCCCTGAGAATTTGAGCCGTGAGGCGCAAAGTAATTTCTTTTTCATTCCCAACGCCCAAATCTTTGGCCATCAATTCTGTGACCCAAGCAGAGCGGAACCCTTCCCCTTCGTTCGACACACAAAAGTTTGTGTAGTCGTCAAAAAAGGTGTAGTCGAGAGCCTGGTCACACAGATAGCTGCCCTGTCCCTTGCGTACGGCGAAGCATGGGCCCAGCCTGTTAGCGGTCTTCTTGAGAAAGAGTGCAGCTCGAGGAAGAAGATAGCGAGACTGGTGCTATCCAAAAGTGCAGCTTCTCCTATGAAAAAGAAAACGAAGCCCATTTGTCCTTTATGATTACAAGATGGAGATCGTATGGCCGATTAGGATGGAGCCACTTGGTGGAGTCCTCACTGTGTTTCTTTTTTTTGGAAGACTGACCCGGCTGGAAACCTCCTTCGTCGTGTTCCAAGGAAACAGTAACCGCTGCTGCATCAAACGAAGAGCCCGCTTTAGTATTTGACGAAAGAGGAGGTTTGGGGGCCTCAAAGTCGAGCGGCTTGGATCGTTTAGGGCAGTTGGAACGCAGGTGACCTTCTCTGTTACAGAGCAGGTTGCAAAGATTAGCTCCTCTTTGATCGCTACGATGATGAAAGAATCGTCGAGGGTAGGAAGCTTGATTGAGGGCCAATGGTCTCATTCTCCGGCATGAGGACCACTAACTTAGGGACCCTCCATCTTTGTAGAAGTCAATGTTTGCCGCTTCATTATCCACACTCCTTATGTTGTCCTACATCGGCTCAAAAACGTTCAGTGAGCCCATGAAGGTGGTGCCTATTTCAGGGAGGGAGGACAGATAAGTAACCGGAAGGAAGGGACGGCTTTATACGCCAAAAAATATATATGTGTATCGCCGTTTTGGATGAAACGGGCCCTTTTTTATTTATTTTTATTTATTTGAAACAGGGGTAATGGCCCTGACCACTTTATTTGGAATTATTTGAAGGGAAAAAATTAAACCCTTTACATGCCCGAAGTCTGCCATGAGGCCTAACACACGATAAGTTGTGAAGGGGAATCCTGGGAACAGCCATTTCTAGGCTAAGCAAATATGGGGCTTTACACACCGCGTAACCCTTGTTTATTTATTTTAAAAACGACAAAATGGCGGTGGTTAACCCTTAAGTTCCCAAGCGACCTGAATCGGGTCACTTTGAATTCGCACTTCGACCTAATTTTTGCAGATCTAATCTGATGGGGCCCACTCCTGAAGCTTTAATGACAAGGGATTTATCTTGAGTATGATACAAAAAACAAAAAAACAAAAAAAAAATCTAGGACCTACAAAAAATATCTTAGATCTCTCATTTACGTTTTGGGGCCTGAAAAGGGCTTGTTGATCGCTGACGTGGCAGGTAAACAAGCCCAAAACAGATTGCACTCCAAAGGCCATTTTTGGCAGAAAATTAGCAATTTTGGAAAAGACACTTCACCTTGTGGTGTGTGAGCATTACATACACACATCCACTGTTGGCTTTTAAATTTTTTGTAAAAACAAAAGTACTTCATTTGGAGGCACATTTTCTGTTGTCAATTTTGAGATTTCAACCCCCATGTAATTGCACGCAAAGCAAGCATAGGTGAAAAAATCAGTTGGACCTGCAATTTAGTGGGGTCATAGCCACTCCACTATTGATTTGGAAATGGTGGGTCTTGGGGCAAGCAAAATTGGATAAAGCTAGGTTTTGATTTGGTCAAACTTATTTCTTTCTCTGTTTTCTTTGGGACATGATATTTGAGGTCCGGGCCAACGCTATAATCTCACAATTTCCACGGTGGACTTGGCTCATTTTTTGGTATGTGATGCCTAAATGAGCTGGTCCCATTGCTATAAGGCTGGAATCTCGGGATGATTTTTGGTAGGTTTCTAGGGGAAATTTACTGCAGCTGGGTACCCAAATTTGGTAAAAAGTCAAAAACGGGCTTGGGAACTTAAGGGTTAACAACTAATCTGGGTTAGGCTGCTAATCGCTGGGTAGTTAAAGCTGGGTTAGGGTAAGGTGGAGGGTTGTGCAGGAAAGTGCAGACAAAGAGGCAAGCGCAGGGAGAGAGAGATAGAGAGTCTGGGCAGTGTGAGGGCGCATTGTGGGTGTGCAATCGAGCATTCTTTGAGCAGATCGGGTGGTGTTGTGGCGTGTAGACCGTGAGTGTGAAGTGGAGCACAAGTTGCAGAGACAGATATGGCCGGAGTGGGACCGTTGACGCAGGACTGGGAGCCGGTGGTGATTCGAAAGAAGGCGCCCAACGCAGCGGCCAAGAAGGACGATAAAGCTGTTAATGCAGCACGGCGGGCGGGGGGTCCTATCGAGACTATCAAGAAATGTGCTTCTTCATACCACTGAGTCCACCTCGTCTTGTGGCTTTTATGGGTTCTCTTTCTCAGAGGATGCTTAGGTCTGCGATTTGCTGTAGCTTCCGTTGTTCTCGTTGAGTTTCCGTAGTATGTCGGCGCCAGCGTGAGGAGATCGTTTTGTTGGATGTCAAGTCTGGGTGACTATGTAAATTGTGGCGTTACAGCGTGTTCTTCTTTTACAGTGAACACTCCTCCAGGATTCCAATTTCTATAGAGAATTGGAGGATCTTGAGCTATTGCTCATGAGCAAAGATGTGTGCACCTTTTGTTATGCTAGGGTTTGTCATGAGAGATCAAGGTTTTGTGCTGGGGTTACAGTCAGTAATCCGATGAGCTTCTCACAAACCTCCGTGAAGGAACATGGAGAAGAATTGAAGCTACCCTGTCCATGAATAAACTGGCAGCTGGCCTACGGGGGCTGCAGCAATCCCTGAGTGAAGGTTGCTCTACAAGGGAACCGACTACCCCAGACAGATGACCAGCTTACTATAAGCGATGGAAGAAGCAGCATAGGGTCTAGCATATTCCAGCAGTCCTAAGCCTCGATCCATCAATTCACTAGGCAGAGGGGTGGGTGCAGTCAATGCAGGATCGAACAAGGCAGCTACGAGCGCCACGGGTCTGAACACAAAAAAGTTGGACGATGAAACAGAAGTCCTTGCACGTGAGTGATTCCTGCCTGTATGCCGTTCTTCTTGTCCCTGCTTCTTGTCCCCTTTTCTTCAGGGTTGTTAAGCACATTGACAAGCAATCCCCTCTTTCTCTCTCAATAAGGAAATGGACTCAGGCTATTACTTGTTACGGGGGTGCTGGTTTTCCAATGTCACAGATGAACGAGTGTCTTCAGATCTAAAGAAGAACATAATGCAGGCCCGCTTGGATAAGAAACTCACTCAAGCTCAACTTGCTCAGGTATATATCCCTACTCTCTTATGAAACAGTGCATTGAGTAAGCACTTTGGTTTTATCAATATCTACTTCCATACTTTTCCTAAACAGTTGATAGTACATAATGTGGCTCGAATCAAACTGGCTTATTTGAATTCAGTCCCTCCTGCTATCTTGTCATGTGAGGAGATTGCCTTGGTTGGGGTTGGCAGCTCTTTCACCTTATTTGGTTGGCTTGGTTGCTTTATCCTGCAAGAGCTCCATGTTGCGGATCTCAAGGATGCAGGCCTCTCTTCAGTAGTTAAAGTTCAAGTATGATAGATGTTACAGGGTTGACCCATTGTTGAGCTCATATGTGCAGCTGAAATGTGGTTTGCTTCGTGAAAGTTAACATTCATTGCATGTATCTGTTGCAGCAAATCAATGAAAAGCCACAAATCATTCAGGAGTACGAGTCTGGAAAAGCAATTCCCAACAACCAAATTATTACAAAATTGGAGCGTGTCCTTGGGGTGAAACTGAGAGGCGGCAAGAAATAAACAGTTGTGTACAGATATTTGCACATGCTTTGCAAACTTGTCTTAATTGTTTGGCCGTTCAGTGCTTGAGCTTTGTTTTCAGTTATGGCTCAACAAAAGCAACTTGCAAGCAGAGAAATGCAACAATAGGAATAGTGGTGATTTTTATGTGAAAAGAGGCTGTCTTGGAGCCCTTGTGGTGTGTCACTCTTTGTCAGACAGTTCGAAGTAGTGCACACCTACTGGATAGATCCTCATAGTTGTAAATCTTTATACTTGCTTGGACTTTGGGAGGCATTTCAATCATCAATTGATTGTGCCATTATGGGGAGATATGTTGTCACTGACACCTGATTTCTCACACATGATTGCATTCTCATGAGGTTGTCCTTGTTACTATTTTGGCTTTCACTAGTGACAAAGATTAGGGCCAGGTTGCGATGTTTCCTTGTTAATCTAACTTTGTGGTGAGTGTTGGAGCTTGAATGAAACTGTTGACTATCTCATGCATGTGAAATACTTTGGCCCTATGGGGTATGCTAGGCTTTTATCTAAACTTTGAGAAAGAGGGTATGTTATGTGAGTGAGAGGAAAGGCCCTATGCTACCATCATAACAGGCTGTTGGGAGATGTGCTCGACAGGCAAAAGTCAGGGAAACATGTAAGTTGCTCTTTTGGAGGGTTGTGGATGTGAAATTAAGTGAGTTCAGCAGGCATGATGTGTGATATCAGTTTTTTGTCTGTAGCAAGGCCCAGCTCCCTGTGGCCCCATTCTATCTGCTGATATCTAGTTGTTTCTGACATGCAGTATGCAACCATCACTCTGCAATGTGCCATATGTACTATTGAGTATCTCAGGCCACCTACATCCAGACCATCTGCTCCAATACTACACAGGCACAGCATCTTGTACACCACTCCTTGTGTATCTTCTTGCTTAGTGACATGGGAAAAGCAGGCCAATAAAAAAATGACCATTAGGCAGTGGAAGGGGGGGGCATGGAAACGTCCATGAAATCAGAGACCTCAATATACTCCATGGCTCTGGAGGCAGCAGGGGCCCAAGAAAATCTTGTAAGCTTTGGTGGTTTTGTGCACTTATATGTGAATGCACAAAGGAACCAGTTGAAACGGGCAACTGCCTGCAGTGATATCGCAAAGGGTTGCGCACAATGTGCTCCACTTCTACCTAAACAAAGCCATTGCAGTTACCTTGTATATTTGGGAGACGTTTGTCTTCTCGTCAGGCCCTTGCTTGCTGGAAAGACAGAAGCTTTCTTCCAAGCTTGAGGACGACGTAGGCACCGGGAAGTCGACAGCTTGAGACCTCCGTTGGCGTTCTCTAGCAGCATAACTCAAAGCTCTCAGCGCTTCCCCCTCATTGAAAACACACCTAAGTATGGCAAATTTGTGACAACTTTTGAGTTTCTAAAGGGAATTGAAGTGGGGAGTTGGCGTACAGTGGAGGAGAAGAGGAGGTAAAAGAGACTAGAAATATGGAACAGCAAATGGTGATAATACACATCTGCGTGATCCTTGAGATCCATGACCTTTCCCATAGTGAGGAGCTGGGTGGTGCAATGGTAAATGGACCAGAGAGCCTAGCCTAGTGTGATGTAGAAGAGGTTAGAAGCTCTGATGTATGAGTAAGCAATGACCTTCAGCGACCTGCATAAACCATGATGTTAGGATATTGCAGAGCTTCCTCTCCGCCATTTTCATAGAGTAGTATGTAGAATTCCGACGGTCTGTAGGCTGGGGCAATGCTAACTCCTTAATTGCAAAATCAATGGGCATTGCTGACTTCACATCAAACAGATTTTCCTTCAGTGAACACTGTTTATTGATTCCACAGGGGTCTGTATACAATGCAGTAACCAGCCCCGGCTAGAGGGGTGCCATCCCAATATTTACATGGTTGATCACAGAAACAAAACCCATAATTATTTCAGAACAGCCTTGGGCACAAAAATCTCCTTGTAAAGTTTGATTTGTCAACTCAACTTGAAAGCCAGGGCTCCCTCACTAGCCAAGAAGAAGGGAGCAGCCCCAGAAAACGAAACCGGAAACAGGAATCTCCCAAGGAGGGAGGGAATTTCGTCAACATGTTAACGTGCGAACCAGCAAACTGGTCACGATACTAGTGTGTTGAAAGCTCCTCACGTTTGATGATTGAGTGGGGACCTGTCCAGAGAATCTATAATTTGAGACCAGTTTCGTGCAAGTAGTGATCCATAGAGGAATTGATCCACCCAAGCTGACATTCATGAGCAAAAGCAATTGAATACAGAAAGGTTTGGAAGAGTACCGAGGACCTCTGGAATTGGACCAGAGAGGCAATTGCTTGAGAGGGCCAAAAGTCCAAGGCTGTGCAATTTCCAACGGATGAAGGAAAGCTGTTTGTAGATTTTTTGAAAGAAAGATCCAAGAGCCACTAACATTGTTGGTCCAGACAGAGAAGTACATACCCACATGTTACAGGAATAGATTCTCTACCGGGGCTTTGTATGACACATGTTCTGTTTCTCTGAGCCTCTTTTTGATGAATAGGTTCCATGCCCTGAACTGTTAGCTCCAGAACATGACATTCCATATCAGAGCGAACACATACCTTCAGGGAACCGTAGCTTATGACCACAATTCACCTCCTCGACTACATCTCAGATTTTTGCAGTGGTCGAAGTGGGTTGCCGGTACATGTCTGTCTCTCATATCAACGAGGGGCAAAATGAAAAGTGACCTCAGAATGCACCTGAATGAAACGAATTTTCAATGTAAAGTATTTGATTTCAACATGCCCACAAATGAAACACTAAAAACTGACATAGCACAACATCTATCAAAATTAATCGGTGTGCCATGATTCAATTACATCTATGTCTATGCCATGCAACAAATTGATAATTCATTGTGTAGTGTATTTGCGATTGCATATGCCACAGATAATAGCATTAGGAGTCAATCTGACAGATATCGATACACACTATCTGCCATGAGAACCCATTTAAGAGATTGCATAAACGACCGAAAGATGGATCTGTTTCCTAAACAACATTCATAATCCAAATCTTTTTGAGGTATGAAAACAAAACCCAGTTGATCTTTTCATAAAACTTGAATAAAACTTAAAACTTGAAACCCCGTCAACAAATTAACAATTCATCATATGCTGTATTTTTCACATTCAAAGCGCAGCCCTACTTTATCTGAAAGAAAAACATTGCTCACAAATCAGGACCAATATCATGACTTGGTGGCATTCAGAGTCCTTCATATTATTCGCGCACTAGAGCAGGTAGCCTAGTGGTTGGGAGTTTGTGCATTGTCTGCGCATAACCTAGGTGATCTAGGGTACAAAGTGTCCACTTTTAAGTTTTCAAGGGAAAGCCGTAGCATAATTTTCATTTCCGTCGGGAGGCGACATAATTTTTCTTAAAAATATTTTCCAGCTGAGCTATCATATAGAGGTAATTTATTACCATAAATGTTGTTGTAACTTGATCTCCCGGGGCTAGAAGTCTGCAGCCATGATGAACACATACACATAAATAATGTTACAATATATCATAAGACTACATGACTACAAGAGATTGCACTATACAAATGATTTAAATTTACATACACAGTTCTAGTACATTCCATATAATTCATCCAATTAACCAAGTCTACAATGTTTTTTCTATTTCACCCACTGACTCTGACCCTACCTACCCCCACCCAACTTACAAGAGTCGAGAAAAAGATCAATTGATTTGGAATGTGGTAGTTTGAGACCTTTCTGGTTTCGGCATCATGCATGAAATACCTTACCTATTTGAAGAAATATACAAAAATTAAGTTAGAGTTACTACAATCCGAGATTTTTTGATCTATAACGCATTCAAGAGACAGAGTTTATTGCAGCAACCCAACAGTTATTACCTGCTTGGTAGTACATCTGGAATCCACTTGAAACCGGATATGGGCTTTTTTTACTGTATGTAGTAAATGTGACAAGAACAGTACTTGCTTGAACCTTTACAATTACATAATTGTTCAGCATTCCTCCGATCTTCTTAATTTTCTGCTGACCCAGACAGTCGTAGATCACTTCGATATAGTCATGGTGATCGTAACCCAAGGTTACAGTAGTGAAATTGAGGGTCAGTGACTTGGCATTCTTCACATCAATGATATACTTGCAAAATTCTCCGGGAGCGTAAGGTTGCATTCCAATACCATTCACAAATACTCCTTCTTGAATTAAGCCATGTGTGTGAGCATATAATCCATTACCATGGCAAGAATCTACATACACAGTTAAAAATCAATAAATTGTTAGGGTCTTCTATGCTTTACTACAGACATATTATAATTGTTGTAAAAAAAGGAACTTCATCTTTTTCTTTTTTTTAATCAACTGTTAATTTCACGACTAATATTTGTATAATGGTCTGGTGTAATGTTGGTTTTGCTGCTTATGACTCATCATATGTGCAACCACATATAAGATCGGTGTAAGAGTGATGTTTAATAGGGAAAGAAGACTTTAGCCATAACCGACGCAATTAAAAGCCACTTTGTCTTTAGGCGCCCCTTTTGGGGATAGGTCATATGGATGTCTAATATATGATACGTTTCATGAATTAGAAATATTAGAACTGATCATATGTAGTTGGTGAAAATTAATCTGTTAGGTCATGGTGGCTCTTCTAATTTTGTATTCTAGACTTGCTTCCTACATGAATTTGGGGTATATCCACCTTTTTACTGCTGCAAGAAAAGGTAGGTGATCTGCCATTGGAAATGTTATGTGTCTTGGTTGGGATGGTATGTTTCAAAAGGCCAATCCTTCACATTATAATGATCAAAATTATGGTTGGATGGAGAAACATACATATACATATTCATAATTCCATCCCCCACCACACACACACACATATATATAATCCCCTCCAATATCCAATGTCTTACATGCAAGCAACAACATATAGAAATTAAATAAAAATTTATGGTGCCTAAACATACGTTGTAAATTTTGTTTTGGCAAAACAAAAAAATCTAGAAGATCCATATGAATGAGTTTTGGGTTGCTAGCTCAAATCTATGAGAAAAAGAGTAATTTATGGAGAGAACTCCTTTTTACAAACTCAGGTGTGGTCATATAATTTTTACAAGACTGGATTGATCATTACAATATTTTGATAGGTGTATGTATCGTACCATACTTCTGGAGTTGACAACCTTGATTTGATAAGCTCCATAATTGTTGCACAAGGTACTGTGTTCCATTGATGCCAAATAAATTGGAGACCACACCTGTGTTTTTATCTTGCAATGGATGGACATTTGGATAGCTAAGACATACATTGGAGTTATACCCACCGTGATAGTCACCATACATATCTGGAAGACCACAATAATAGAAGTCGCCTGCACCATACACATATGCGCACATATCGCCCACTTCACTATTCTCAGATGTATTGTAAATCCACGCATCGAGATACGGATCAGTGGCAATCTCTGCCACTTCGTGCATCATTGTGTTTAATAGTGAATCTAGGGCTCCATCTGGGGAGACATGCTGATTTGGGGGGTGCCAAGTGGGATGCGAGTAGACATTGCAATCTCCGAGATTGTTTTCGTGAGAGGGTAATGGAAGGAATGCCCATAGAAGAAGCTTGTTGTTTTTACAATCCGATACGTTTTGCACTGTCCAGTCATCTAGACAATAGATATAATGGAAGCCACAAAAACCTGAAGTAATAAACTTTACATCTCCACTAGTGAAAAGGAGATAAATCCCATCCACATCAAAAGGTAAGATGCCTGACGAATTTGCCAACTTTGTTGTTATGATATCGAAGGGGTCACGATCAAATGGGTTAATAGATGTCCCATGCGAATATAGATCCTTAGCCTCCCCTGCAATAGTCACGATGTTGCTCACATGATCTCCAGATTTCTGAGAGTAGTAGTCGGTGGTAATTCGCCACCAATTGGCTAGGTTAGGAAACTCCTTGATTGGAGATGGCGGGGTCAAAGAAAGAAGTGCATTGCGTATAACATTTTGAAAGCTTTCAGACCAGTTTCCGTACCAAATGATGTAAAGGTTAATTGGATTGGACATCACTTTTCCACCACCAGTTTTCATTGTGATCACAGGAGGCCGCCATGGTGGTGAAGCTAGTTGCTTAGCTAGGTGATTCCGATCACTTTTGAAGTGGTCAGTAAAATGCACTTTTTGTCGCATACTATGGAATTTGACGCTCCTTGGTGCTTGGTGGTTTGTTGTCGCAACATTAGATTGCAACGTGATCAAAGGATCATGATCATGGGTGTCAACATTGGAGTACAGTGCCATACGCCCATCGACATTTGAATACGCTTGAATATAGCACAAACTCGAAGAAGTCAATATAGCGATATGTATTAGAAGTATGAAGCTCACCACAGCCGCTGTAAAATGCATCGAAGGGAATGCCTTGCGTTTTTCGTTTCTCATCATGTGTCCCTAGTCTAATTCCTCAAAAATTATGTCAAATAACTCATTAACTACCTCCTAGATACATACCCGTAAAAATTCTATCTCATTTAATGCTAGAGTTCAAGGTTGAATGTCTTCCAATTTCTGAATAGATCCCTACTCTTGTACTGTAACGAGTCAGTTTATATAAGACAAGTCTAACTGACTTATGCATACAGCTTACAATGGTCTCTCTAACAAAATAAGTTACAAATGAAATACATGGTCGAGCTTTACAAACTAATCCGTAAGAAACGCTCTAACACCTTGGAAAGAGACCATGCAACCAGTGATGTGCAACTTTGACGAGAAATGCAATCTGTCATCTCTTATATATACTTTGGACTAGTGAAATGTTCGAGTGACGATATTAGTCAAAGCATGATTTTGAATTGATGGTTGTACATAATCCAAATATCCATTTTGAGGAGTAGATTCTTATTCAAAACCTTACATCGGAATGGTCTGGTACAATTCCAGCTTTGACGATGTCACCATGGACAAGTCTCTACCTAATTTTCTCGGGCTATCAAGCTCTCATTTCATACATGTCCACCAGTGGTTCAGAATGACGTCTGTGTAAGTCCAGCTTTGACAATGTCACCATGGACCTCTACATGCTTTTTCAGGGTTACCAAGCTCTCATTTGCCATACATGTCCACCAAGGCAATGTTTAGAACATCGGATACAATTTCAGCTTTAAAAATGTCAACATAGACAATACGGTCTTTTCTAGGGCTGCCAAGCTTGCATTTCGCCTACATGACCAGCAGGGAAAAGTTGAGAATGACAACGGAAACAATTTAATTAGCTTCGACTCAATATTACCATAGACCTCTACATACTTTTCCAGGGCTGCCAAGCTCTCAGTTGACATACATGTCCACTAGGGAAGTGTTCAATATGACAACGAGAACAATTTCAGCTTTGACACGGTGTCACCATGGACCTCTATGTACTTTTCCAGGGCTGGCCTGCTCTCATTTGACATACACGTCCCCCCAAAAAGTGTTTAGAATGACATTTGGAACAAGATCAATTTTGTCACCATAGACCTCTATATGCTTTTCCAGGGCTGCCAAACTCTCATTTGACATACATGTCCACCAGGCAGTGTTCAGAATGACATCTCGTACATTCCAGCTTTGACAATGTCAGCATGGACCTCTACGTGCTACTAAAAGGAAGAGCCCACATTTTATTACCCGGCCGGGTATATATACCCGGCCAACCCTGGACTTCACCTAATTCGTAAAGATTTTGGAACTTTTTGCCTTTGTATTTTTGGGGATCTTACACAGCATAACTTTTCCTAAGGTCCTGGGGTTTGTGAACGAGGCCAGATTCTCTCCCCCTTCAAGACAATCATCAGCAATCCAATGACAAATGCATCCACATTTCTGTTATTAGCATGATTCAGACCACCTCTCCATGAACAGTTACAAGAGCATTTTGCAATTTTGCGATGAGTTTATTGGATCCTCCCTATGGAGAGACCATTCATCCATTATTTTCTCCTTATGTACTTTCTCAGTACATCATACTACACAACTAGGAAGACAAAATCTGCTACCATTTAAGTCTCCGTAACATAATTAGAATTTCATCCATCTATTGTTATCCATTCATTTCTAAGGTTCACTGTTATCATATTGAATTCCATTATACTGATTAACTCCCGTCATAGAATTCCCTTCAGTTCTATTAGAGTTTTATTATAACCAGTTCTCTTCATATTTATCCCTTCAATTCCATCCAGTGTTTTTCCCTTACAAAAAATTGCCAAATTTCGAGCTGGAAATTGACTTAGCTACTTGCACAAAGGAATTATGGAGTAAAATCCAAAATATCCGCCAAAAAGCGCGGGGGTTGGTATCCCGTGCTGAGACGCGAGCAGGAAAAAAAAACCAGCATGAGCACAATCCATGGTTATAAGGGTAGCTGCATGTTTGCAAACGGAAATATAAGTCATAGGCGGATATAGGGTATTGGTACGTGAATAGGATCAGTTATATGGTCTATGAGTATATTTTAGCTAAAACCTTTTGGACAATGTACACTAAAACACAAATATATAATGGAGATTTTATTTTTTTGATATTGTGATATTATAAACAGCAGTATTTTGCTAATGAAATATGGAAAAATATTCGAGTTTGGAGAGTTTCGCTAGCGAAGCAAACCAAAAAATAAAAAAAAATAAAAAAAGATAGATTCGTAAGCAAAACTCATTGTGCTCACGTAAGCAAACTTTTTGAACATGCATAATTTTGTTGCATCATTACATATTCGTTTCGCTATCGCATATTCTAAGGATTTTGGGGAATATGCGAAATATGCATGTCTACTCGCATAAGCAAGCTCACACGCTACCCAATCTCAAAAGCTCCAATAGTTAAATATGAGGAGCCCAGCACTAGAGCAAGTAGCCGAGGCCCCCATGGTTGGGAGTTTGTGCCTTGCCTGTGCATAAACTATGTGAACTAGTGTCCATCTTCTAAAATAGAAGGCAGTAGTTGTGAGTAGTTCCTCGGGATGAAGAGACAAAGAGACACCATGATTTTCGCTTCCTTGGGGAGACAACATCTTCCCATCATTTCAAGAGCCTGATTTTGCCATCATGGACCCATTGAAACATAGCACACATTCTATAGCTATTTTTTTTTCTACTTTTCTAAACCCAACTTAATGTACAAAAAGACAGATACGACGTATTTCAACGGTCAGGATCGCGTATGGAGGTGCAGATGTGACGTTATCTTTCCTGCAATCATTGTGCATCATCCAATAGGGCGCTCGTTTCATCCAAGAAGGCGCTCGTTTCATCCAGGAGCTGTGTACATAAAGTGATGGCTTTGGATCTGGGGTTGAAACCCTGTCATCTGTCTTGTGCCTTAGGGCTACGGCTCTACCCCTATAATATCTCAATGGCTCAGAAAGGGTCTGCTTTATTCTAAAGACAAGACTACACATGCGTCAATGGCTAAGCCCCTGTTGTGCCTTGCCCAGGTGTCACCTCCTCTCCATTGCTGAAAACTCCTTTTTGATCTGGAGAAGCTTCTCTATGTAATACCTCCCTTATTGAATAACTTGTGAGAAATAAATGGATGAATTTTCAAGGTTATTATGGATGAAAGTAGATTTGAAGAGGAGCCATACGTGACTAGCCGCTTGTTTTCCCTCTCAAGGCCGAATTGAGGGGGCTGATGTTTCATTGGAAACGTTTCTTTTGAAAGATAAAAAGTAAAATAAAAACTGATTCCATCACTTCAAGTCCATTATATATACACAGTTCCATCACATTTAGTTGATTTCAATATTATCCTTTCATATTTTCTCTTTACATCCAATTTGTATTAGTATAATGATCCGGAAAAATACAAAGTTATTTCGTTTTTAAACCAAATAACTGTTTTTAAGTATTATATTCATTCAATATTCTTAACTATCCTACTACCCAATATCTTTTGCAAGTCATTGAAACTTTTAATCTTTTATCTGCATTATCAGCTTAGAGGTATGTCGTGGCCCTCCTGGCTGCCATACAGCACAAGGGGACCAGGCACCGTTAGCCAAGGCGCCGTCCGTGGACCTCCTCCACATGTGCAACCCCCAACCCTCTGTTTTGCGCCCTCCCTTACTCCGCGCCTTAAAGACCTTATTATCTGATAATGAGAAATAATAAAAATTGTTCTGGCCCAAGCCCCTAAGAGGATATAGGGTTCAGGGCAAGGGCCTGGACGTTTTCCTGCCCACCTCGAAACTGTATACCGCTATATTCCGTTAGCGTGTTGGGTTCAGTGTAGGGTGGGGATGCTCTACGTAGCCACTATTTGCTGTGGAGGCTGAACTATGGTTTTTTAGCCGTGGCTAAAGGACGGCTGCAGAGAGTGGCTAAAGTAAGCTAGGGTTAGGGAAGGTTAGGTCCTCGTTGCCCCTAACATCCTCCTCGGTCCCCCTGTGCACTGTACACTGACAGAGGGTGCAGGGATGCCATACCGGGCACTTCTGAAATTTCCTCTTGCTGGCCCACAAGGCAAAATTTAATACGTGGGGCCCCAGAGGGTTAAAAGTGGGGGCAAATAGGCAGGGTACTTTAGCAAACCCTAGCTGTGGCTAAGATTTAGCACTGCTAAATTGCCTAGTGCGGCAGCTAAATAGACATAGCCATGGCTAAACTCCACTTAGCCACGGCTAAATCAGGTAGTGCGGCCAGGGCCGTAGTATTGTTCTTTGATTTCAATGTGTTGCATTATGCTCAAACTGCTTCAATATGGTGTTGTGAATGTATAATACAACCTTTATAAATGTCAAATAACAAGATCTTGAAATCTACTTTTCTGCTGAAAAATGTTGCCTTCTTTATGTAGTGTCTCAAAGGGGTGGTGGAGCCTTCTAGAAGGGGGCCCGCCGCCTCACCTCATCCTGCTTCTGGAAAGCTCTAGAACTAGAAGGAGGGCCCACCCTCCTACTTCTATGCTAGCCTATACAGGTGGCCTCACATTTCACCCATTGCGACAGAGGTGCCCTCCCTCCCTCCCCAGAGCCGGCGTAACTAGGCGTAACTAAGAGCCACTTCACCTTGCGGCTACTGCCCCTTTTGAGGGGTGGGCTCCCTCCCCATTGGCTGCTCTAATCCTCTCCCTTTTTTCGACCTTCAGGATTAGCCCCTGCCAGAAATTGGGGGACCCATAATATTGCAGAGTTCAATATGATTTTTATGGTCCCTATGAATGGACGAATTATGTTTACATTACTGATATCGATACTGTTGTGGAAGCAGATGAATTCCGTGAGAACTCTGCTTGCATGTATAAAACATCTGGCATAGCAGACAATACAAGAAAGATCATCGTTTCACCAGTATTCCCCACAAGAACAAACACCATCTTGGAAGTGGTGAAAACGGTTAGCATCCCTTACAACAATTGCTCGGCCAACAATCTTTGAGATGAACTTGGTGGCTGTGTGGCAGTCACCACACACCCGAAGGTTCTTGATGACATGGAGAGGTGTCCCAGGGGCCGTACTGATTAGGCCAAAAGCAATGGCCAGCTTCTCACTGTGGTGGCAAAGAGAAAATTCCTTTTGCTCCTCCTTCACGTCATGCAATACAAAGTGTGTGTCAGGCACATACCCCGCTTCCTTCATCTGCCCCGACAATTTTATCAGCTCAGCATGGATTTCCTCAATTTGTGGATGCAATCTGTCATCTACCACAAACGTGTGCACCCCATGGCCAACCTCAATGCAGCATCGACCTGGCTCCTTTCTGACACCTCTGACCTTCATCATTTTTCTCACCTTTGCAGTATCATTCCACCTGCCAGCTGCAGCATAGATGTTTGATAGCAACACATAAGTTGCAGCATCCTGCGGATGCCACCTGAGAATAGATATTGCAGCACGTTCTGCTATGTCCACATTGCCATGGATTCTGCAGGCACCAAGTAAGGCCCCCAACACCACAGCATCTGCTTCAATTGGCATTTTGCTGATGAAATCATCCGCCTCGTGCAATCGCCCTGCACGGCCAAGAAGGTCCACCATGCAGCCAAAGTGCTCCAGCGTAGGAGTGAGGCCATGATCTTGACCCATGGAATCAAAGTAGTGCCTGCCTTCATCCACTAGGCCCACGTGGCTACATACCGAGAGAACACATATAAAGGTGATGCTACTTGGTTCCAAGCCTTGCTTTTGCATTCCTTCAAATAGTTGCAGAACCTTCCTATGACAACCATGCTTGGCATATCCTGCCAACATCGCATTCCACGACACCACGTTTCGTTCAGCCATACTGTTGAACACTCTTTTGGCATCCTCAATGCTCCCACATTTAGCATACATGTCCACAATGGCAGTATTCAAAATGATATTTGGTACAATTCCAGCTTTCATGATGTCACCATGGACCTCCTTCCCCTTTTCTAGGGCTGCCAGGCTTGCACACGCATTGCAAACGCACACGAATGTGACCTGGTTGGGCTTCACCCCTTCCTGCATCATTTGCTTATACATCTCCAAAGCCTCCATCCCACATCCACGCTGTGCATATCCTGCAATCATCACACTCCATGACACTACATTTCTTTCAGCCATCTTATCGAACACCCCCTTAGCATACTTGATGCTCCCACATTTAGCATACATCTCCACAAGGGTAGTGCTCAGAATGGTATTTGGTACAATTCCAGCTTTCACAATGTCAGCATGAACCTCTTTGCCTGTTTCGAGGAGTGCCAGGCTGGCACATGCCTTTAGAACACAAATAAACGTGACCTGGTTGGGCTTCACCTCTTCCTGCACCATTTGTTTGTAGATCTGCAAAGACTCCATCGCACACCCATGCTGGGCATATCCAGTGATCATCGCATTCCATGACACCACATTTCGTTCAGCCATATTGTTGAACACTCCCTTTGCATACTCAATGCTCCCACATTTGGCATACATGTCCACCAGTGTATTGTGCAGAGCGACATCTGGTACAATACCAGCTTTCATGATGTCAGCATGGACCTCTTTGCCCTTTTCCAGGGTTGCCAGGCTGGCACAGGCATTGCAGACACCAACGAACGTGACCTGGTCAGGCTTCATTCCCTCCTGCAACATCTGCTCATAAGTCTCCAAAGCCTCCATCCCATACCCATGCTGGGAATATCCTGCAATCATCACATTCCAGGACACCACATCTCGCTTAACCATATTGTTGAACACTGCCTTTGCATTCTCGATGCTTCCACATTTGGCATACATGTCCATAATCGAATTTTCCAAGATGATATTTGGTACAATCCCAGCTTTCATGATGTCATCATGGACCTCTTTCCCCTTTTCCAGGGCTGCCAGGCTGGCGCATGCTCTGAAAATGCAAACGAACGTGACCTGGTCAGGCTTCACCCCATCGTGCATCATTTGCTCATAGGTCTCCAAAGCCTCCAACCCACAGCCATGCTGGGCATATCCTGCGATCATTGCATTCCATGAAACCACATTTCGTTCAGCCATGTTGTCAAACACTCCCTTTGCATCCTCAATGCTGCCGCATTTGGCATACATGCCCACCAGGGCATTGCCCAAAATGATGTTAGGCTCAATTCTAGCTTTCATGACGTGGACATGGACCTCTCTTCCCTTTTTTAGGGCTGCCAGGCTGGCACAAGCATTGCAAATGCAAACAAACGTGACCTGGTCAGGCTCCACCCCTTCCTGCATCATTTGCTCATAGGTCTCCAAAGCCTCCGTCCCACACCCATTCTGGGCATATCCTGCGATCATTGCATTCCATGCAACTACATTTCGTTCAGCCATATTGTCAAACACTCCCTTTGCATCCTCAATACTCCCGCATTTGGCATACGTGTCCACAAGGGTAGTGTCCAGAATGATATTTGGTACAATTCCAGCTTTCATAATGTCTGCGTGGACCTCTTTCCCCTTTTCCAGGGCTGCCACGCTAGCACACGCCTTGAGAATGCAAATGAATGTGACAAAGTCGGGCGTCACCCCCTGCTGTATCATTTGCTCATAGGTTTTAATGGCTTTCCTACCACACCCATACTTAACATATCCTGCCATCATTATAGTCCAGGAAAACATATCTCGGTCAGACATCTTGTCAAATACTTGGTGTGCATCCACAATGCTCCCACACTTGACATACATGTTGACAAGGGTGTTGTGTAGAAAAACGTTTGGCTTAAATCCACTCTGGATAATGTGTGTGTGCACCTTCTTTCCCACTGCTAAGCCTTTTATCTCGATGCACTTATGCAATAGACAGATATATGTATCAGAGTCTGCCAAAATGCCTCCTTCATTCAAAATACTTAGGGCCTCTTTTAGCTGTCCTGCCTCACATAGTCTCCTCACATGCCCACAGGTGCCAGAAGAGATCTTGTGGCCTCCCTTTCTTGGTCCTCTTGCAGAAGTAGTGGTCATGGTGGTGCCTGAGTTAATCAACTGTGCAACCAGTGCTTCCAGTTGACCATCTAAGCCTGCAGGTCTCTTGTAGCTATCAATCCACAGTGCCTCATTGGTACTCTTATGCTTGAAATCCAGTCCTTCTGGATGGATCTGCACCCACACTCAATCCCTGCCTCCTTCAGCTATCCCTGCCTCGACAACAACAATGCATAGATCCTCCCCCTTGCTGCTAATATCTGACAATGACACCCAAAGAAGGAGGGAGGATGACCAATTGCAAGTAATAAATATTTGTAAGAAATCATTATTTAATTTGATCTGTATGCATGTGCCTAACTTTTAATTATAAATTTTTGATACATGTTGTCACCTGCTTCTACTGGGACATAACAGGAATTCACCTTTGTGCCTCGATGGACCCACCATTGATTTGGGTTTGGAAAATGTTCCTTCCAATCCTGGTCTTCATCTGTATCCTTGGTTTTTGGATATTTGCCTGCAAACCTTTGGCAGAAACATGTGAAAATACTTACACACCATGGATCCATCCAAGGAGCTCACGGACAAAAACCCGTGATGGAAAGTATTGATGAATTTGATAAGAGGACAACACAAGCCTGAATGTGTTGACCATTTTGTGCTTGACCTTGTATCATGGCACCAGCTAGCTTTTCTTTCACCCAAGGTGGATTCAACCAACCCTCAATCCAAAGGACCTCTTGATCGCACCGCTTATGTCGGTGGTCTGGAGATTTTGGATTAGCCTGTAACAACCACCAGGGTGCAGCTGAGGTGCCAGAGGTTTAACCACAGCTTCCTAAGACCAAGCTGCAATCATCAACCCTCCCAAGTACATTGCAAACTCCCCAGGAAAAACCTTGCGCATCCTACTTTCGTGCCCTGCTTAAGAGGAAGAACCTCCGACAGTACGAGCCGCTTTTGCAGCACAAACAGAGATCAAAACTTAACTAACAACTTTGTGTACAATCAAGTCTGCAACTATTACCATACCCAATCAGTCGAAATCCCTCCTTGACAAGCACCTACATGGCTAAAGCGCACCTTGTCAACCCCGAAGCCCCACCATTGTAAAGGATCTTCAAAGAAATCCTGCCAACGGTTTTCCATGCTCCAGCGCTGACCTACGTGTCAGAATACCAAAAATTCAAATGGGCGCGGGTTTCGATTATAGGGTATGATCAAATGACGGAAGGCGTCGATGTGCAAAACAAGGAAGAACGAAAGAGCCTAGCTATTCAACACACCGACCCCAAAAAAAGAAACAGGAAAGTGTTACCTTTCATGGACGTTCCTGGAGGCCTGAAAGGCTCCATAGAGACCATTTGCAATGGATTGGGTCCTTGGCGCATTGCCAATACCGACGCTGGTTTGAACTCCACGGCCCAGCCCCCTAATCTGCGGCATGATGTGAGAGCTTTCACATGACCAAAACGAGAATACAGTGCCTCGGATATGGAGTTCTCCTGCGCGGTCTGTAAAACGCCAGTGCACGCTGCCATCCCCACCTGAGAGAGAAGCAGAACATAAATTTTGATACACTCCACCGCCTGCACCACAACATGAGAGAAAATAGGGATCGCGCCTAGTGCCAAGCCATAATTTGATGCCCCATACTGAGGTCGACGACATTCCCCCCTCCTTCGCCTTGGCTCTCACGCACGGGCGCAGAGTTCCCGGGGCGGCATGGGGAATATATGGGGAGTATTTGGGTCTCCCTTCATGTATTATTCCTGAAGACTTTGTGCAGGCACTTAGTTAAAAGGAAGGAGGACCCTTTTTCTGGGATCAAGGAAGGAATAAGACATTAGGAGCCGTCGTTTGGGCACAACAAAAGGAAAACAGTATTACCTTTGTGAGGGCTTTACTCCATAATGATGAAACCTGTAAGATTTTATTTACAACATGTACAATGGGCGAACATACACAAGATGAGAAGTTCCCAAAAAGGGAGGGAAAGAAACAAGAAACAAGAGGAAGAAAACAAAGCTATAGTAGGCTACTCAACCATAACGACCTTCCCACCAACAACCCTGGAGGAGATGAGGCAAAGAGATAGGCAAAGTGTCATGGATAGGTGGAAGATGAGACAACGTGGAGCCGGCCACATCAGCCGATGCAAAATAGATATGGCTTGTGCTCTTTGCAAAGCAATTGAAACACAAGCTGCCGATAGTATGCGACAAGGACGGAGGCATGCGGGATGCCAGTGGACCTGCTCTGCGCTGCATGATGTGCACATGTCCGAAGGAAATCATGGTAGTGCCAAATATCTCAACCGCTAGCGGAAGACATCTGTAGGTGGGATCACGATTGTTGTAGTCGCGCTCCTTGGCCTGAGCTGCTATAGTGGTTGTCGTGCCTTGTGTGGTGGCTGTGCGAAATAGCAGATCTGATCGAGTGGGGTCGGCAAGAACAACATTTGCTAGGGTACGGAGACCATATCTGGAGAGAGTGATGTCAACACGGTGGCGTGTAGAGTGGGATGTGAGCGTGCCGAAGATGGGGTTGCTCACATAAGCCTTAGCTTTGTTGGGATCTAATTGTTGGGTAGCTCACTGCACACAACAGATTGATGCGTGTGTGTGAAGGGCTTTCTAGAGGAAACGTGGAAAGCCCCAAAAGTTATTAGTTCACATTTTGCTTCAAGTGCCTTACCCTTATTAACCCATTGGGCAAATTTCAGTCCCCATAAAAGTAACCTATGGTGAGTTAATTGAGGCTACACACCTACCATGTTAAATCCAAAATCCATCTCGTTCATCCACAACACCCTTTGTTCATAAGCATGGGATCAGATCCAAGAGTCTGTGGTATGAGCAAAGTTAGAGCAATGAGTGTGAATGTTAGAGGAACGACCATCAAAAGCCTCAGACAGTGGAGGAGAGAGATGTCACGGCAAATAACGTATGCTTGATTGTGAACCAGCTTTTCCTTCATTGTTGGTGAAAGGAAATGCTACGACTCCACTGTCGGTCCTCATAGTCTCCAGGCAGGTAAGGTTGGCCTCTGAGCCAGCACGCCATTACATTCACTGGGGTAAGGCCATAAGGCTTATTTAAATTCCTGCTAGAAATATACCACACACGGTGCAAGGTTCAAAAAGATGGAAGCTCGACCTAGTTCAACGGATCACTAGCTTTTTACTTGAACGTACAGTATTACTTCTTTATTGTGATCGCCCATGTGGCTGCTACTGAGATAACGAGCTCCTCAGACAGGAGGCACTGCTGCGCAGTCAACATTTTCCCCAGGATTTACACCCAGCAAGATAGCGAGCATCTTGTACAACTGCACGCGGCTCTCTCCGTCAGACGTGGATGTTCCACACCCAAGATCTCCGTTGAGGACGTTGATTGTGGTGCCAAATCCTGGCAAGCGATTGGCAGCAATGTCCAAAGTCGAGGGCACCCAGTCCCCAACCATCACTGAGTGTGCCGACGGCTTGTCACCAGCAGCAGTCATCCACACCCAAATAGCAGTCTTGAATGAGATAATTGGATCCTTTGCCACCAGGGAAGGAGTCTCGAGAAGATTTGCGCCTATGGACTGGCCGGCTGCTCCATAGTTGTAATTCCTACACAACACGGGTCGAATCAGGCAGACTATTAAAATACATGTAGACCAAATGTCGCACTTGCTATAGGATATCGTATACATCTTCATTCTTACATTGTGTTCGCTATGTAGATTTCGCTTACATTTGGAGTTTGACCAAGTTAACTATCTAGACCCGGCTCTTCTTCCGCTAGCTTTACGAGACAAGGTGTGCTCTCAAAATGGACCATCTTGAATTGTATACTTCGAACTTGTCTGCTCGAGAAGATAGAACCGCCTCCTGGCACCGAAGCATATCTTCTGAGCCTAGATCAAGTAATAGATGAGAAACAATTGCAACGTACTGATCAATCCTAGAACAGTCATCAGAGCAAATGATATAGTTCTACATAATTTTCTTCTATCGACCAGACTGAGAGAAACATAACTTGTCAACTGACGACTGACTTTCCAGCCCGCCTAGTATAGCAGGTAGTGATTAAGCTATTTACCAGGACACTAGCAGCGGCCCACGGCCGTAATACTTCTGTGTAGGCGCACATGGGTATAATGCAACAGTGCTTTGGTCACAGAAGACCTGGTCAGACTCGTCGTCCTTTCCAACGACTGCGAGACCTGCAATACATACGTGCTGTGTCATATGGCATCCAGGAAATGAATAGCACAGTTCTACAGCCATTGATCTCAGAATGAATGCGCTACAGCTCAAATTTACAGTTAAAGAGCTAAAACCTCATTCCGTCGCATATGGGCTTGGACAGTATGAACTGTGTCGGAAACGGAACAAGGAACAACCTGAGGTCTCCTGATGCACATGAGCGGCAAATGCTGCCATTTCTCTCTTCCGGACAGCGAGGTCTCCACTATTTACAAACTCGGGAAAGGCACCAGCAGCAGCAAGAAAGGCTTCGTATGTGTAGAAGCTGTTGCGGTTTGGAAACATTCGATCGTAAACCTGTTTGCTTACCATCTCAGCTACGGTGGATGAGGTCCCAGCTGAGGTGGAAAGGGTTTTTACAAATCGATTAGGCATGCATTTTATCGGCTGACGACGACCGTTGTATCCTCCACTTGGACTCGTTTGACAGATTCCTACACCGCAGTAATTGGGGCCGCATTGGCCTTCCGTTGAGCAACAATCAGCATTCTCACAATTACGGTTGCCTGCCATCGGTCCACATATAGCAGACGTTGCTCCACTGTGCACCAGCGCGCACCCAAGTGACACCAACACAACCAAAACATAGCTCAGTGAGGATGCCATGACTGGAGGTCGAAATCAAGACACGAGAGAACGAGTCCACAGAGATTGATCAGCAGCTCTCTATCTAGATCAGAACTTCAAGCACCACACCAGTGAGATGCTATGGGGGTAGACGGTCATGCCATTATATAGTCTTGAGGGTGTAAGGCTACTTGATGAATTTTTTGGGGGGTACTCAGTGGGGGATGAAAGCCATGGGCTTTCTCTCTCAACTGTGCGTGAGGGAGTGCCATAATAAAGTACCATATGCACTGCTTGTATTGCAATCAGAGCGTTACAGCTTTGATGTTACCTTAAACCTACCCACCCCAACGTTTCAATGGTACCTTCCAAGGACCTTGCACTGATTTCATCTCATTGGGGCGTTACCCCACTGCCATGAACTTTTGGGGCTAGTATGAGCGTGTTGGACTGGTATATAATACTAGTATATGTACTGGTATTAGATACCAGACCAGTGGTATCATTTGGGAGAATACTTGGTTATATACCAGACCAGGCTGGTATCAGTTCTTTCATACCAGCCACAATACCAGTACTCCCCCACGGTCTTCCTCATTTACTCTGGTATGTAAATTAATTTATGTGTACATATGCCTGTATATTTGTACTTAAGTATATTTAATTCTTTATGTATACTTTACTTGTTTTCACTTGATATCTGCCATTTGACAAATCTATAACTCAAGATGGCTTTGGAATGATACCAGAGTTGATATCTCAGACCAGCTGGTATTGGGATCATGATACTCATATTCATACCAGTATCTGGAAATAAAATACATTCACCATTATATAGACCATACTGGTATGAAAGTTTTGTGATGCATCTGGTACCAGGACCAGTCTGGTATGTAAAAAACTTGATACCAGTCCAACACTGATATGAACAAGTCCTGTCAAATATTGTTGGTATTTCCAGCTGCCTCTCACAGCATTCCCATACTTAGATCTCCCAATCCTTAGAGAGAAATTCATTCTTCCGCGTCGTAAAGCACCATTTCATTGTGTCCAAGACTAACCGTTCCTCCACAAAGCTTTCTGCCGTAGGCATACACATTGAAGGGGGTGAATGATAAAGATGTTGGTTTGGATCATGTGGACCCTTTGCTAGGCTTTTCATCTTAATGTAGTAGTGGGAGAGATGGATGTCAGGATTGTCGTCTGGTGAGATGTCTCCTTCAGAATGTCCCTCATGTCTTACATGTTCTTACATCCAGACTCAGTGCATCTCATGAACCTTGAGTTGGCTTCAAACAAGGAGCAAGGAAGACACATTCACTGTACTGGTCTACCTTGCATAACCTGTTGACAAAACTCAGGCAGAACAAGGTTCTCCATGACTTCAATGCTGCTATGTGAATGAGAATTGAATTGCAATCCTCACCATGGGCCGCCGTTGCAATACTAGCTGTTGCACTAAATGATACAAAATGGTTTTTGCCAACTTGACTCTTTAGTGTGTCAAAAGTACTCCCCACAAGAACAACCCCCGTCTTGGAAATGGTGAAAGCGGATGGCATCCCGTACAATGATAGCTCGCCCAGTTATCTTTGAAATGAACCTGGTGGCTGTGTGGCAGTCACCACATATCCGAAGGTTCTTAATAACACGGAGAGGCATCCCAGGGGAAGTGCTGATCAACCCAAAAGCTATGGCCAGCTTCTCACTGTGGTGGCAAAGAGAAATTTCCATTTGCTCATCCTCCACATCATGCAATACAAAGCGCATGTCAGACACATACCCTGCCTCCTTCATATGCCAGGACAATCTCCGCAGCTCAGCATGGATTTCCTCAATCTGTGGATGCAATTTGTCATCTACCAAGAATTTATGTATCCTGTTATCGACCTCAATACAGGAGCAACCTGGCTCCTTCCTGACACTTCTGACCTTCATCATTCTTCTCACCTTTGCAGTATCGGTCCACCTGCCAGCTGCAGCGTAGATATTCGATAGCAGCACATAAGTTGCAGCATCCTGTGGATTCCACGCAAGAATAGATTTTGCGGCACGCTCTGCCACTTCCACATTCCCATGGATTCGGCAGGCACCCAGCAACACCCTCCACACAAAAGCATGTGGTTTGATTGGCATATTGTGAATGAAGTCCTCTGCCTCATCCAATCGCCCTGCACGGCCAAGAAGATCCACCATGCAACCAAATTGCTCTCCTGTAACAGTGAGGCCATGATCCTCACTCAAAGACTTCCAGAGATCTTTCCCTTCATCAACTAGGCCAACATGACTACATGCAGAGAGAAGACACAGAAATGTTGTACCAGTTGGCTTTAATCCTTCCTGTTGCATTTGTTTGAATAGATCCAGGGCCTCCCTACCGCGACCATGTTTAGCATACCCTGCGATCATTGTGTTCCATGAGACCACATCTCGTTGAGCCATGCTGTCAAACATTCGATTTGCATCCTGTATGTTCCCGCATTTGGCATACATGTCGACCAGGGCAGTGCCCAATTTGATATCTGGTACAATTTCGGCTTTCATGATTTCAGCATGGACCTTTCTGCCCTTTTCCAGGGCTGCCAAGCTGGCACACGCATTGAGAACACAAACAAACGTGACCTGATCTGGAATCATACCTTCCAGTATCATCTGCTCATACGTCTCCAAAGCCTCCCTACCACACCCATGCTGGGTGTATCCTGCGATCATTGCATTCCATGAGACCACATCTCGATGAGCCATACTGTCAAACACTTGATGCGCATCCTTTATACTCCCACATTTAGCATACATGTTGACCAAGGCAGTGCCCAGAATGCTACCAGGCACAATTCCGGCTTTGACGATGTCAGCATGCACCACTTTGCCCTTCTCCAGAGCTGCCAGGCTGATACATGCCTTGAGGACAGAAACAAATGTGAACTGGTTGGGCATCACATTTTTCCGTATCATTTGCTCATAGGTCTCCAAAGCCTCCTTACCAAAACCCAGCCGGGCATATCCTGCAATCATTGCACTCCATGAGACCACATCTCGCTGAGCCATGTTGTCAAATGCTTGACACGCATCCTTTATACTCCCACATTTGGCATACATGTCAATCAAGGCCGTGTCCAGAGTGATACCAGGCTCAATTCCAGATTTCATAATTTCAGCATGGACCTCCTTGCCCTTCTCCAGCGATGCCAGGCTGGCACAAGCATTGAGAATGGAAGTGAACGTGACCCGGTCAGGTGTCAGCCCTTCCTTTATCATTTGCTCATAAGTCTCCCAAGCCTCCCTAGCCCGACCATGCTGGGCATACCCTACAATCATTACACTCCATGAGACCACATCCCGTTCAGCCATATTGTCAAACACTCGATTAGCATCATTTATGCTCCCACACTTGGCGTACATGACCACAATTGCAGTGTTCAGAATGATATTTGGCACAATTCCAGCTTTAATGATATTGGCATGGACCTCTTTTCCCTTCTCTGGAGCTGCCAGCCTGGTACATGCCTTGATAATGCAAACAAACGTGACCTGATTTGGCATCACTCCTTCCTGTGTCATTTGTTCATAGATCTCGAAGGCCTCCCTAACTTGGCCATGCTTAGAATATCCTGCCATCATTGTATTCCACGTACACAAGTCTCGCTCAGGCATTTTGTCAAACACTAGGCGTGCATCCACAACGCTCCCACACTTGGCATGCATGTTTATGAGAGTGTTGTGTAGAAAGATGTTCGGTTTGAATCCACTTTGGATAATGTGGGCCTGCACCTGTTTTCCCTCTGCTAGAAGTTTCCTCTTAATGCACTCCTGCAAGAGACAGACATAAGTGTTGGAGTCTGCTGAAATGCCTCCTTCATTCAAAATGTGCAATGCCTCTTTCAGTTGTCCTCCCTGACATTGTGTGATCACATCCTCGCAAGTGCCAGAAGAAACCTGGTGGACTCCATCTTTTTGTCCTTCAAAAGAAGTCGTCATGGTGGAGGTGCCTGATTCAGTCAACTGCGCTGCCCCTACTTCCAGTTGGTCATCTACCCATGCAGGTTTATTGTAGCTCGCAATCCACAGTGCCTCCTTGGTTATCTTGTGCTTGAAATCTGGCCCACTAGGATAGATCTGCACCCACACTCCCCTGCCTTCTTCAGGTATCCCTGCCTGCGTATATCCTCCTCCTTGCCACAAGTAGCTGACACTGACAACCCATAACTTACACAGCAGATACCACCAACCCGTACCAAACACTGGCTCCTATGCGGAAATCCTGCCAGGACTTTCAAAGTGTGTGTGACCGAGAGAGGAAGAATGGCGTTCTTGACAGAGTGAGTATTCAATGCATCTTGTTGTCTGCTTCTGCTGTGACATAACAGGCATTCACCTTTCTGCCTCGATTGTCCCACCATTGACTGGGGTTTGCAAAATATTCCTTCCAAAGCTTCTCCTCGTCTCTATTTTTTTTCCTTGGATATTTGTCTGCACTTCCAGTAGCAGTAACATGTCAAATCACTCAGAAGCACAAGTAATCCACAAAACAAGCAAACTTACAAAGCCCATGACAAAAAAGAAGTGCACTTGTTCAAGTGAACCCCGTGAGGAAAGGGGGAATAAAAAAAATCTTGACCCACAGTTGTGACCTGATCCATCTGATGGAGGACAAAACAAGCCTCAATGCTGAAGAAGAAGGAAGACACTCTCACAAGTCCTTAATCTACCCTCATGATACTTACCCCTATCCGCATCCAGCTTTTCCAATTCCCTCTTCACCCATCCAGGTTTCTTGTAGCTCTCGATCCAGAGTGCCTCCTTAGTACTCTTGTGCTTCAAATCTGGTCCGCTAGGACAGGTCTGCACCCAAACTCCATGCCTGCCTCTGTCAGCTATGCTTGCCTCTGCAGCCAAATGCATACATCCACCCCCTCACCCCAAGTAATTGACTATGACAACATTTTTTAATATGGCAAAGACGCCACCTCTGCGGGCACTCTATGTTGCATTGGTGAGTAGACTGAAAATATGCTGCGAGAAAAAGAGAGAATGACCTTGCCGGACATACCCTTGCTGACTAGCCACTGGATACTTAAAACCTCCGGTTGTCAGTCGGCAATGTGATTTCAACCCACCAGGGTCAGACTGCTCACATCAACGGAGTGAGTGCAACATTTCTGTGCCAGCTTTAAGGTTGATCCAGCACTGCTCCACTACCTTGAAGCAAATTCGAGAAGACATGGCGCACGCAAAAAGAGAGAGAAATGAAATGAAATGTAATGGTGCTTTATAACGTCCGCGGAGAGAAAGAGAGAGAGACCCTGGCCACCAACATAAATCGGCAGGCAAATTAAAGGCTTGTTGTCTTCTTCTCCTGTAACACAACAGCAGGTATTCACCTTATTGCCTCGATTGTCCCACCATTGACTTGGATCTGCAAAATATTTCTTCCAGAGATTCTCCACGTCCGTATCCTTGCTTTCTCGATATTCATCTTTGTGGCCTCCTTGCTCATTCCCCTGCCCATTAACGTCGACCTCTTCTACTGGTCTCCATTCCCCCACATTCGACTCGAAACTGTTTGAAGCAAATTGAAATGCAATGCGGTTCGGAGATTGGACAGGGATCCCGTACATATTGTACATGCCACACCTACTTGACGCTCTCACTACAGAGTCAGGCTTGCCAGCCGCGAGAAGCTTGTGAGTGCCTGGACAACATGGGGAGGACGGCAGGTTCTGCACACTTATTCCCTGCATCGCTGCTCCTTCTGCAACACTTTCTTGAGACAACCCAAATTATGGAAAGGCAAGCAAGTGGGTGACACGAGCACGTCACCGTCACCTATGCCCAACTCTGAGCTCTTCTCTTCTCTCCTCTTCTCTTCTTCCCTCTGCTAGTGCCTGACTCCTAGTGTGAAGAAATCTTAGCACCGAAAAAGACAGAATTACCTTCATCAAAACCTGACCCCCTTGCTTGCCTGATGAGACAACTTTGCTTTAACTCGAAATTAGGGCAACCGGTTGCCCAATCCCAGCAGTGACAGGGGCCACTCTATGGCACTGGGTTGAGAGCTAGCGTGTGACTGTAGGACATTGTCTGCTAGAGGGAGTTGAATCACCTGGCTGGAGATTTCCTCTGTAATTTGGGTCATGCCACAGAATCTTTTAAGAATCTACCCCGGATATAGCATTACCGACTTAGGCAGGGGAAGTGCATGGAGTCACGAGTGGGATGGATCATGGGACCCACACGTTTGGCCTCTCACGTGCTTATGTACCCAAGTCGCGGACACTGCGGAGCAATAAGTTCAAACTCCGACACGGTCACCCACATGCTTACACCATTAGATCACTGACACCGACATTGCAACATTACAAAATTCAAACATGTGTACCGACGCCTCTGAAGTTTACCGTCGCTGCGGAACAACGTCGAGAAATGCCACTTCCCCTGACGTAAAGAAATTGCCATTATTTTTTATCGTATTGTCATGTCATCAGACGACATCTCCAGGCCTGGGCCAGATGGATTTTGGGTAGAGGGAGATCCAATAAATACAAAGAAAAATAATGACAATCTCTTTACGCAAGTAAAGGACGCGGTAGCACCTAGCCCTACAGATTTATTTTTTTTGGAAAGGGGACAGAGGCCCTTTTAATCAAATTAAATAAATAAGGTTCACATAAGGTGGAAAAAATAACCACCGGGGAGGCTGTAAGGCTAATAACTGAAGGGAAACATCCCGTAGCCATAGCAAACGAGCTATATGAAAAGAAACAACGCAGAGCAGATAGCAAAGCAAGTCGGGCAGAGGAGAGAGAGATGGACAAGTAGCAAAGCGTAAGGGAGATTGCTGGTAAGCAGCGTCAAGGAAGCAACGAGAGATGCAAGTTTCAGATAAGCCTAAAGGAGAAATTGAGTCTGCAAACACAATGGCCCTAGGCTGAAGACCCAAACTGAAGGAGAAGAAGGTCCCATAACCAACTGGCGAAGCTGCAATCTAAAAAAAAAAGATACCAAAGGCCCCACCGCCTGCAACCAGAGATACAGGCTTCAGATAAGCCTAAAGGAGAATTTGGCCTGCAAACCCAATGGCCCTAGGCTGAAGACCCAGACTGAGGGAGAAGAAAGGTCCCATGACCAATTGGCCGAGGCAGCAAAACTAAAAAGAAATATACCAAAGGCCCCACCGCTTGCTGGCAAGCAGAGATGGACAACAAATCTGCAAGAGGTGATCCCAAACAGGGCCTGCGTGCGAAAAAAAACACTTAGAATCGTAAGAAAGGAAGCCTCTAGAAAGGAAGCCATCTAGAAGCGCAATTGGGTTCGAAACTTGGTCACTCGAACCTTCTTGTGCCTCCAATTGAAGTCCCCTCCGTCTCCATCACCAGGAGACATCCCATGTAGTTGGAGTGGAGATTTGCCAGCAAAAGCATTCGTTGGAAACACTAGCTCCGAGAATGCCATTTTTACCCAGGACTGTTGAAAATCAGTGAGGAGCTTCCTCCCACGCAGTTCTGAAGATGTGGAAATAGGTGCAGACATTACGCCCCATTCTTTTCTCCCCTCAGTAAGCAGGTCTTGATATATGCAAAAAATGCTTGACCTACCCCTGGGGGGTTTGCCCTCATACACAAATGAGCACCTAACTTTCCAAATGTTCCACAAAGTAATAGCCCTAAGACTTGTCCAGACAGGGCAGTTACATAGAGTTTGGTCAGGCAAGATGTTCAGAAGCAACAAAGAGGGTGGGGGGGGGGAGATGGAAAGGACGTTCAGTTGGCATAGAACCTCATCACTGCTGCCCAGATGTTAGAGGAGAACTGACATCCAGTCAAGCAGTGCTCTATCAATTCTGGCAAAGCATTACACAAGTTGCAGGAGGTATTGTTGAGAAGGGTCTAAGCATTCACGGGCAAAACTCTATGCACAAGCTTCCACAAAAATCTCAAAATCTTGGCCGCTCTCTCCTTCTTCCACATATCCTTCCATATCAGGTCCCAGCTGGCCTGTGCCAGATTTAAGTGACCCCACTTTTCTGTCCACTTGGAAAGGAATGACATGGTTGGTTTCAACATCAAGTAACCCTTCTTAGCAGAATAAGAGAAGAAGGGGGATTTTTGGTTGTCCTTCCATCTCCACTCCCCAGGGTCAAACTGCAGGGCAGCCAGGGGGCACGAAAGAAACCAGGTGAAAGTAGATTATGAAGCCCATCTCACTTCCTGTCCCAATGCAACAATCCAGTGCAATGATTGAGCCCATAGAGGAGAGGAAGAGGGCATGGCTCCCATCAGGTAGGGTTGAATAAGTTTGCTCTAGGGGCTGTGGCGATGAGCTACGGCTTGAGGTATCCATTTGGCCAAAAGTGTTTTTATCCGCGTTACCGGATCAAGAATCCCGAGCCCTCCTTTGGATTTGGGTTGGCACAGCTGCTCCCAAGAGATTGGGGCCATTCTCACTGGCGCTTGTGTGGTCGCACCCCATATGAAATTCCAAATCAGAGCCTTTATTTCTTTCACCATTGAGGTACCCGGGTCCCAGACAGCAGCAGAAAACCATGTGGAAGCAAGGAGCACTTGGTTGGCCACCAGGGTTCTCCCCGCAATGGAGAGCATGGAGGAGCTCCAATGGGCCAAAGTTCTCCTTAGCTTAGCAATGACAGCCTGCATTCTACGTTGCTGGGATATGTTTATACCAATTTGATGGCCCAGTAGTGTGTGAGACTCTCCCACTTGAAGCCAATTTAGGCCAATGTCCAGTCCCCAAGAATTGCAATGCGAGGTAGGTGCCTGGTTTTGTAACAATGAGAGGAGGCCCATGGATTTCCTCCAATTGATTTTCAGACCAGATCCCAAGCAAAAAATTTGCAAAGCCTGCAGAGCTCGGTCAATATTGTCTTGGGTGGAGTTGTCCAGCGAAAGAGTAGTGTCGTCAGCATACATGGAGAGTTTGACCATTTCTGGCATAAAGGTTGGTAGCTGAAGGCCCATGATGTCTTGTCTAGCTTGAAACAGATGCCCGAGCGAGTCTGCATCAATCAGAAAGAGGAAGGGTGCCAATGGGCACCCTTGCCTAACTGATCTAGAAATAGGAAAGATTTGGAGATCACTACATTAACTATAACATTACTAGAAGCAGACTCAAGCAAAACTTTCACCCAAGACGAGAAATGGCCACCAAGACCAAACTTATCCAAAGCTGCCAGCAGAAAGGACCAATCTATTGAATCAAAAGCTTTCTCGAAGTCTAGCATGAGAAGGGCAAGGGGTTGGTTATTTAGAGTAGCTCTGTGAAGTGCCTCATGTACCAACAAAATGTTGTCAAGTATCATGCGATCTTTGAGAAAATCAGTCTGGTCCTTTCTTATGATTCTAGGTAGCAAGGGTTGCAACCTTAAAGCCAGTGTCTTGGCTATAATTTTGTAAGTAGAATTGAGAAGTGTGATGGGACGGTAGCTAGCCACATTGTCTCTCTCTCCTTTTTTGTAGATAAGGGTGATGAGACCTTCAGACATCTGTGAGGGCATCACCTTCTTCTGCAAAATATCATTAGCCATGTGCAGGAAATCCTCCCCAATGGTTGGCCAAAGGGTCTTAAAGAATTCAATCGGCAGGCCATCAAGGCCGGGACTTTTCTTAGAAGCCAAAGCATCCACTGCTTTGCCCAACTCTTCTTCAGAAAAAGGCTCTGCCATCTTGGCCTTATCCATAGAAGATAGCGAACATGGGATATTGTTCAGCAAAGTGCTTCTGGCTTCCTCCATCAGAGGTGATTGGGGTCTCTTTTCAAAGAGCTTCATGAAGAAATCAGCAGCAATGGTGGACATCTTCTTGGGGACAGAGGAGGGCAGACCCGACACATCACGCAAGGAAGGAATGCTCCATGTTGAGCTGCCTTAGCAAAAAAATATTTAGACATTTTCTCCCCCTTGAGAGACCAATTAACCCCAGCCTTAATTTTAATAAATTGTTCTCTATCATGGAATAGCAGCGAGAGGTTTTGCTTGGCAGCCTTATATGAGATGTAGGTTTGTGGATCGTCCCTGCCACTCTGCATTTGGAACTGACAGACGTGTAGGCACTTTGTGAGAGCTTTTTCTTTTTGAGACTTCTCTTCTGTCATTTTCTTGGAGAGGTCTATGCAGATGTTCCTTAGAATTTGGAGTTTGGAGAGAAAAAGGAGAGTGGGAGAGGAGAAGGGGAGGTCAGCAGAGGACCAGGCCCTTTGAAGAGTGGTCACGACCTCTGGGTCAGAGAGAAGAGCAGGGTTAAGCTTAAAGAAGCTTCTACCTCTCACTCTAGAACCTGGGGTATGAAGGGATATCTGGACAAGAGAGTGATCAAAACCTGGGGTGATAGGAACAATAGGAGATCTGACTGACCAGTTCAACAGGTGGGCAGAGCAGTAAAACCTGTCTAGGCGAGGAAGCGCAAGGTTGGGAGACTGCCTATTGTTAGACCATGTATATTTGAGCTCATCCCTTTGTGGGGGGGAGGCGTCCAATAGACCAATGGCTAAGCAAAAGGAATCCCATGAGTCTCTTTCAATGGCTGAAAGGTTGTGATCATTAGGACTTGCTCTATCCTCATCTGTCTCAACCATATTAAAGTCATCTCCAATAACCCAATGTTGAATGTCAGTCAACTGCATAGTTTCGAGCCTCAACAAGGACCATAGATCAACACGTTCTAGTTCGTTATTTGGAGCATAGATATTTAGCAGCCCTACCTTCCCGATAGATGGGCCCAGGTTCATGATGATAGATTGTACATGACCCTGAACCCATATGTCGTTTGACAGGATACTTGGGCTTAAGGAAGGAGAGACGAAAATAGCAGTTCCCCCTCTTGAGTCAGCAACCGTAGGGTTCCAGTAAGCGGAGATAGAGGGCCAGATAGAACTCCCTAGGGAGGTTATTTTAGCAAGGTCAAGCTTATGTTCTTGGAGAAAGACGACGGAGGAGCGATTGAGAAGATTTGAGGCCCAGTGTTTGATCCTTGCCCTTTTTGGAGCCGAGTGATCAGAGCCTATATCTCTAATGTTCCAGCTAAAAATTGTGAAGTTCATGTAACCGCATTGATATGGCCCGCCATGTCTTGGCAATTTGATGGCCAGGTGGGAGCAAAGCGGAACTTGGTTTTCTTATCAGAGGGCTGCAATGTGTTGATCCACTTAAAGCCCTCAGGTAGAGGGAGGATCAAATGTAGCTTCCAAACAAAAATCTGCCTAGACCTCTTTCTTTTACTCAAAGAGTCTAGTTCTAAGAATTGACTTTTGTTATCAATCAGCATAAACAGCTCCTCCACAGGAAGCTCCCAAGCAAGAATAGAGGACAGGAAGCAAGCAGCCTTTTCAGAGAAAATGGAAATAGATTTTTCCAACGAGCCTAGCAGGACTTTGTGTTCCAGAGAATGGTGATCGAGGACTACTGACCAACCACGATTGATAGTGAAAGCATCAGGAAAAAAGAAGATGAGTGGAGAGTAAGCATGAGCAGTTATGCTTACCGCCGGTGGTGAGTCCATTGTCTCCTCTGGCTGGACCAAATCTGTGTATTTGTGGGCCTCATTGGAAGAGAGCAGCATGTGGTCTTGATTGTAGAGCACCATCTCCTTGTTGGGCTCTTTGTCCTCAGTGTTGATTGAGTCCACAATAGTCGGGGCTTTTTGTTTCTGCATGCTAGAGAGTTCAGCCACCATTTTCAGCCCTTCTTCCATGATGACAGAGCTGCGAGCCCATGCATTGGGATCAACAACCTTGCAAGAAAGGCCAAACTTGTCCACCCCAAGTTCCAAATATAGGGTCGTCAGCGGCAGCCAGGTCTTCAAATTTGAAAATGGGTAGCACGTGGATGACTGCCAAATTGACAAGAGCAGCATTATTCTCAACCATAACGCTTATGTGCTGCATGCGAGTTTGAGAGATGGATATGGGGGGGAAGAACTCCCTGAGCACTTGGTTTGTCAAGTGGAGAGCGAAGTCAGATGCTGGTCCACCAAACATATCTGCAGCCAAGGCTTCAGTGACCCATGCAGAGCAGAAGCCTTCTCTGCTGTTAGGGACAAAAAAGTTTGTGTAGTCGTCAAAGAATTTGTAAATGAGGGGGGTTACACAGACTGTTGCCCTGTCTTTGGCATAGGCAGTCCCGGGAGCCCACCCTGCTAGAGGCCTCCTTGAGAATGAATGCAGCTCCAAAAATGCAGTGGCGAGGCTGTTGCTCTCCAAAGGATTCAACTCTTGTTCTGAGAATGGGTAGGAAGTCCATGCTTTTGGGATTCTGACCGGGGCCAGATCGTATGGGCGGTTAAGATGGATTCCAGTCGTCCCGTTCCCTTCATGCTTCCTTTTTTTGGCAGTGTGGCCCCTGTGTAACAACTCCGAGTTTACTTGCTGGTTGTCTCCCACAATGGCACCTGGCAATGAAGTTCTCATTGAGGAGCTGTCTTGTCATTTGGTATAGCAGGCTGCTTGGAAACTTTCGAAAGCCTGTTTTTGCGCAGCTTCGGGTAGTTGGCCCGAATGTGACCCTCTCCGTTGCACAAAAAGCAAATTGTGGAGATGAGCTCCTCCTTGATTGAGATAACGTCCAAGGTGGGGAGCTTGATTGGAGACCCAATCGATTTGGACTCCGGCATGAGGACTACAATCTTTAACACTCCGAGGCTTTGGTTTCCTCTGGTGAGCAGAAAAGGGCCAAGTAGAACCCCCTTCCCATCGAAAGGCAAAAGTGCTGAGCCAGCCCTCCGCCAGCACCTAAGTGTTGTACAATCCATCTTCTTACTGATGCCCTTGGCTTTAGCTTCCCTGGGAAATAGATTAGAACCCCCCTTAGGGTTAGCTTCTGCGTCTGCAATTTGAGCTTTTCTGTATCCAACTTTAGTACAGGCTGATCAGGGACGTCCTGAGGGATGGAGTCTTCCCACACCCCCTCATCCGAGAAAGGGGATTGTGCATTGATGGTGGGACTCGGGCCTTTGCCCAAAATTGAATCCCCTGAGCCGATAGAGTTGGTGTTGTTTTTTATTATCCAAGAAGTCTTTCCTCCTTTGGCAGTGAGCGCTGAGCTGTTGCGCATTGCTGAGCTCCCGTTGTTCCCTCTTTTGCTTGCGGTGCCTCGAGATCTCATTTTTGTGGCCTAGCTAAGAGAGAGACGTCAGCCAACACCTGGCACAAGTGAGCAAAGAGAACCTCTTTCCCCTCTCCTGATCTTTCTATAGAGTCACTGATAAGACTTTCAGGGAAAAGAAGAGAAACTGAAACAGCTAAGCAACCAAGGGGCAAGGTGAATAAGCGGTAAGAGTGCTGAGAACCTTATCAGCTGAGAGAAAAGACAGGAATAAGGAGCCGAGGGAATTGATCACTTTCCTGCTTTCGGCGGCTGGAAATTAGAAAGCTGCCAGGATCTAAGCATGCGGAAGTAAAATCGCCGACATTGGCCTTTTCAACACCGCATACTTTCTCGCTGCACGAGGAGAGGGGGTTGTCGCCATGAGATGGGGATTGCAACAAATATAATTGTGCTCTTAAATACTTTGCAGAGGATGGCGGCTTCTGCAGAGATAAGGAGCGACATATTATGTGAACTTGGGAGGACGTGCAATGGCGTGCAATGGCGGCCCATAAATGGCAGTAGAGATCAGAGGAGGGAGCTTGTGGATGATAGCAGGGAGAGAGGGGATGCCCGCGGTAGGAAGAGAGAAGGGAGAAGGGGGAAAACGTGAGGATGGAGCAAATTTCTATTTGTTCATTAGAGAGAAAGAGGGGTTAGGGCATTGCCATCAAGACGTCAAGACGTCATATCTGTCTTGAGGAGTTACTGAAAGCTGCACCTAGCTTCAGTTCACGTCAGATTGGGAGAGGGGTTCAGGGTGCATCAGCGGGAGAGAGCTTGGGGAAAAAAAACTAAGTCCCCAGCTCTCTCACCGCAATCTGCGGAGCCCCATGTACCATCGGGAACATCCCCCTACGAATTTCCAAAAACAATCCTTTGTATTTCCAGTGGGCTTATTTCATGGAATATAGTGCCACGTTGCTAGAATGGCTTACGGAGTGTAAGCACCTCGCGCGAGTGGCTTATAATCTCCGTAACGCTCCTTGCCAGACTGGCAAGGCACTTTCATTTTGAAAATTCTTTACATATTAGGGAATGGGCAAGCCGCTGGTGACCCCGCAGGGTAAGTTGCCTGGCGCGCCCATTCCTTATCGTTAAGGAGTTTTGCTTTGTAGGTACATGTGTATTGCAATTGCCGATAGAATGGGTTGGGGTGGTCAGTAGGGTTGTAACCTGCAAATAGAAGACAAGTGGTTTGAAAATAGAAAATACAAATCTGAATCCACTTATCAACTAGCAACTAAACCTAGTGCACTTCAAGCTTCACTCATAGCACATTGGAGCATCATATCCATGATCTTCAAACAACTCCTCCATGTCTTGTTGTTCATGAATATCTTCACAACCGTCCTCCAAGTTGGAAAACAAGGAAGCATGTGCATTTGATTCCATAGCCTCTGCTTGAAAACCTTTGTCAAATGCCATCAACAACCCACACTTGCCCCACCCTTTCACAATCATCTCTGTCTGACATCCCACAACTTTCCAAGTATCCAGAAGCCAAGTACACAACTTCTTACGTAGTGTACCTATTCTGAGATCAAGCTGAACATTTAAGACACCATTCTCAATTTGATATTGAATTGATGCTACCGACCATTGCTTGAACGGTGTTGTGAAACCACATTTCAAAAGCAGATGAAGAATGACATCTGCAAGTTGGAGCTTTGATGTGCAATTTGCAGGAATAAATAGCACACAAATATATGGGAACTCTTTCTTCATCCACGCAAGAAATGATTTATGGACGAACCAGCAATCTATAAGCCAAATCGGATGACATAAATATCGGGTGACGTAAGAGATTGCACAAAAGGTTTTCTAGAGCAGGGGCATGTAATCCATTGAAGAATTCAAAATAATACATAATATATAGAGCAGTTTGATTCGGCCCTGATTGTAGAGTGGTCCAGGAATTACTGTGGCCCAGGAATTAGAGTGGGGCGCTTATGTAGGAAGGCCACGTGTATTAAGGAATGAGATGAGAGGGTCCAAAAAAAGAAGGGAGGAATTGGCTGAATTTAGAATAGAGAGTCTTGTAGGATTGACATGTGTCCAACGCCTTCTAGAAGTGTCCGAGGGTTGGTGGGCTTCTAGAAGGGTCCCACCCCCCTGAGAGGGTATATAAGGGAGCCCCCCCCCCCCTCTTACTACCTACTAAATTAATAAATAGTGGGCTCTGCAAAGGCAGGGCCCCCAAAAAAAAAAGCAAATAGCAAACATGAATTAATTAATTAATTGAAACGTGAATGTCAATTTAGAATATTGACATGGTTTGGGGTGGGTATACTTTGCAGATCTGGAATACCTCATCTGCAAGACTAGTTCACTCGAATGACCGCTGGCCAACCATTGGGCAATGTGCTACTTGTTGGGGTGCAAATGGTTTGCCCTTTACATAAGTAATGACATCTTCACATGCCTCAGCCAACCCTACTAGATAGAGCCAAAGCTCCTCCAAAAGAAAACTGTCCTTTTCAATGTGGCTATTCTTGTGAACAGCCCTTGTCGAGAGCTGCGCTGTTTTGAACAGTCTTTGAAAACCATAAACATGACATGATCCTCACCTGTAGCTAGGTCAGATCATATGTGCATAGACCCATAAACACTACTTGAAGCTGGCAACGACGAGATAAATGGGGGAGAGTTTTATTACAGGAGTTGGTATCACCTAGCAATCGCACCTAGCTCTAGGGAGGAAAGTGGACACTGGACACCTTTTGTGACACCTATAGGTAGATTGAACCCAAAACCACTTCGAAGGTGGTATGTTTGCATGACCAGTGGGCTACAACTTGGTTGTCACCCTTGCCCATGGTGTATTTAAGCTCAGCTAGCCCCAATCTCTTGTGGCACTTGTAGATCAATCCCTTTTGTGGCCCTTTTGTGGCGCTTCCAATATAGCTTGTGCTCCAACCATCCTCTATACAATCTTAGTTTTTGGAGCAGTTGTGTTATGTAGCTAAGTTACCTTGGATTATTTTATCAATATTACAAGCAATGTTGAATATATCATTCATATATCTTGAACATGTAACTAGACAAACAATATAAATATACATATATTTGACTATACCGGGCATAAATGAGAATTTTTATTATTTATTTATATCCTTCAAATCCACTAGCAGCAATGTACCCTTAACCGGAGGGTAAATGTAAGATTGAAAATACAGAAAAGACTGCGATGGCGCAGCGGAGGAGCTCCGCAGTTCGTGGTGAGAGAGCGAGGCCCCCAACGGTCTCTTCGTCTCTTCGTCTCTCTCGTTGCATCGCCATCCCGATCGATTCTGACTGGACTGTACCAGCAGTCCACGGATTATTCTGTCCTAACCTTTATTCCTTGCACTAAGTTTCATAAATCAGATTTGCTCTTTGCACTTGCTTCTTGCACTTGGTTTAAGCTTCTTGCACTTGTTTTAACATCATCCTTCTTCTTAATCATCACCTTCACATATTAACATCATCATACGTCCTTCATCGTCCTGACCCACCATCTTAACTTCTAAGGCAATATGCGGTGCCATTCATCAACCTCTGGCTTCCCACGCCTCTGCTAAAGCCGTCACCTTCAAGTCCTATAATTTCATCCCTGCCACCTGGTCGGCTCCCCCAGCTGCCATCCCCCTCCCCCCGCTAGTCTACCTCTACTAAGCTTCTCCTCGCTCCCTCGTCACCAGCTCTCATTGCCCTTAACTCGCAATGCTCAGCTCTTGCTTCCTCTACCGGTACCCTCCTCCACAACCTTGCTCTATCTCTTGCCATGGGGCCACTCGACGCATCCCACCTCGGACACAGCAGTAAGCCATGGAAGTGTTCCCTTTCAGGGCCCTCCAGACTCCCGCACTCGTTTCACCCGCATCCCTCCTTAGGAATGGGCTTCTTCTTGGCCCACCAGGCTCAGTCATCCTTTCCTCCGCGGCCTCAGCTAGTGGAGCCCACCCCTCCAGCGCGCATCATCGTCCCTGCAGTTCAAGCTCATCCACAATTGGGCAGGCTATCCTTCGAACTTCAGCCATTCGCGGACCCACCACCCTCCACGGATCTCTTGATCTCATCAACGACGGTGCAGAGGAATAGGAGGCAATGACTGGAGAATTTCCCATGGCAGATATCGACATCGACGACCTTTTCATCAAGGTGACTGAATTTGAAGAAAGTGGAATCCTGGTCCACTTTCGAGGGAAAAAGGTCTCTTGGGCCTATATAAGGGAATGGGCCATTCGTCATCTCGGAGGTTCGGGCGAATTGAAACAGCATTTATGTCATGCCAAAGGTAGGGGATTCTTCTCTATCGTTTTTGAAACCCATGAGGCGGCAGCTCAAGCCTTGAACTTCAACCCCCACCTCATAGGCATGAATGTTAATATCTTTCCATGGAGAGCAGCAAAGCCGTGAGCAGAACCCGTGAGCAGATTTCTTTATGCATGAGCAGATTCCCCGAAGTGTGAGCAGATTGAAAAGTGAGCAGATTACTGATGCAGACCCTAAAACCGAGGGAACAAGTGGGCCTATTGCCGTGGACGCAAACTCCACTGCAACGACGCAATCTCCTCTCCATCGGACCGAAGACAGACAAGCTCCATGACGACAATGTGGCACAAATGTGCGATGAAAAATTGACGGATGAATGTATCTGTGATGAATGTAAAAGGGAATGGATGAACATTGGATGAACGTTGGATGAGTGTCGGATGAAAAATTGCCCAGATGAGTGAACCATGGATGACTGCAACAACGTGTATCCTTACCGATAAGCTTGAGCGCATGGATCCATGTGTTGTTGAGTTTAAATAAGTGTATTTTAATTTGGCGGAAGCTTAATTCCAGCCAAGAAGACCAGGGAAAAAACAAGAAAAAAAAAATGTTAATTTTTATTTTTTTGCTTTTTGAAAAACTTGCAAATGAACCCAACCCCTGTTTTGCAAGCTAAAAACCTAGCGTTTACCCAGCATGGATTTCTAGTCACTAGAAAGAAGGACATGACAATGAATCATAAGTTTTGTAGTCCGAGCAATTTGTACATGCCATTCATCCCAAATAGCACACCAGAAGATCAGCCAGAATAAGGTGACGTTGACGACACTTTAATCTGGACGACACCTTAATCTGGCACATTCGGAGAAAAAATAACTAACTAAATAAATAAATAATGGAAAACTTGCAAATAAACCCATCCCCTGCTTTGCAAGCAAAAGACTTGGCGTTTACCCAACATGGATTTCTGGTCACCTGGAAGAAGGACATGACAACGAATCATAAGTTATGTGGTCCGAGCAATTTGTAATGTCATTCACCCCAAATAGCACACCAGAAGACCAGCCAGATTAAGGCTGGCACATTTGGGGGAAAATAATAATAATAAAAATAAATATGGGAGAACTTGCAAATGAACCCAACCCCTACTTTGCAAACAAAAGACCTGGCGTTTACCCAGCATGGATTTTCTGGTCACCTGGAAGAAGGCATGACAACGAATCATAAGTTATGTGGTCCGAGCAACTTGTAGATGCTATTCACCCCAAATAGCACACCAGAATACCAGCCAGATTAAGGTGTCGTCAATGACACCTGGCACATTCGGGAATATATATATATATATATATATATATGGAAAACTTGCAAAATGAACCTAACCCCTGCTTTGCAAGCAAAAGACATGGTGTTTACCCAGCATGGATTTCTGGTCACATGGAAGAAGGACATGACAACGAATCATAAGTTATGTGGTCCGAGCAATTTGTAGATGCCATCCACCTCAAATAGCACATCAGAAGACCAGCCAGATTAAGGTGTTGTTGACGACACCTTAATCTGGCACATTTGGAAAAATAAAATAAAAATAAATAAAAATTATAACTACTGAAAATTGCTTTCTAATTTTGCATTCATCCACAAACTACATTTATCCATGTGTCATTCGTCCAACATACATTCATCGCCCATTCATCCATAACGATGAATTGGTATGCATGTTGTACTGGACACTACCCGCAGTAATAGGTCCTCTAAGCCAAATAGGTGTCCGCGGTTATAGGTGAGCAGATCCTGAAGCGTGAGCAGAATTTGGCTCACGGAATTTTTCGCTCACGCTTTAGCAATCCCCTTTTCCATGGTCTTCCGGATGGGAAACAGGAATGGCAAGCTTTGGGGGCCAAGAATAATTTCTGTCCCCTTTATCCCAGACCAGTATCTGTTTAAACTTCCAGATATAGCCAAACTTTTTGGGTTTTACCTTTGTTGCATTTCAGTCTTTGATCCCTTCATGAGTACTGAAGAAAAACTCAATGATACTGGCAGTGCCAAATTCGTTGTTATGATGCCTAATGAGGATACCCTCCCACCCTTCGTAAGGCTACCCATTGACAAGAAGGACAACTACTACACCATCAGGCTTGTGGAGGACATCTCATCTTCGACATGTTTCAACTGTGGCAAGGTGGGATATCTCAAAGTTGACTGCAAGGAAGGGAAAAGGAAAAGAGTAGGAGGCAGGAATAGGCCTCCATCCCCAGCTAAACCGATTCTCCTCTCTGGAGATAGGACTCTTCCTGTGAGGCCGGTCCGAGCTGCCGCCACAAGCTCCCCCAACCCTTCAGACGACCCAGCTGATTTGTTGCAAATCAAAAGTCCCATGGAAGCTGCGGGGTCGGAGCCACAATTCACCAGCCCCTCTCTTCCAGTCCCAGAAAAGCACAGGGAATCCATGGACCCAATGAGAATGGAATCTACACATGTCAAGGCTCCATGGAGCAACAAGGGCAAATGGGTCCCAATGGGAGGGCTGCATACACCTACCTCACCACCGGTTGCCTCAGGCATTCTTCCAAAGGGGCCCTCGCAACACTCTACATCTACAATATTGCTAACTGGCATAGCAAACCACTCGGCCATAGCCACAGCACTTGGAAGCATCAGATCGTTTCCTCACCTGACTCTCCGCAGCTCCACGAAGGTTAACTCTGAAGAAAGTCCGCATGCCTCATGCATCACCCCTCTGATCTCTAGGAAATGACTGCCACAGTCTTTCCTCGTTACAGAGGTTGCATAGGATGGTTTGCTTCGCTTTGGGTCACTGTTCAGGATGTTCACCAATTCTTTGCAAACTGCTCACCCAATAGATGTCCCAAAGATATGATAAGGAAAAAAAAATCAAGAATTCCTGCTAGCTAAACTGCCCCATTATCACATGGCTGGTACCACCAAAGTCTCATGGGGATCATTTCTAGTCAAATTCCCGGGACTTAGCTATAACCCGGTGGCTCATATTCTGGCATTAATGGAAGAGGCTGACATCTATGGGTACGGGGATCATCGTGGGTGAAGAAAAGCATCCTTTTGGGAGCCATGGGGTACTGCCAAGCTGAAACCACGCTACAGGGAAACACTCATCAATGCCTTCGACATTCTCGAGGCAATTCTGGAAGCAGAGGTGGATGAAGACAATCACAGGAGGGATCTTCAGAGGACTCGTGATCACCTTTATGGAGCTAGGCCAGCACCCTCCCCATCCTCCTCCTCCAGTGTCTCGGGGCGCTCTTTGGTACTTGCACCTTCAATGCCCAGTCAGCCTGCAGCTAATGACCCATCTGAGCAAGGCGTTTCTCCGTCCCCAAGCTCTGATGCCCTGGTTCCTTCAACGCTCACCCCGCCCCCCTACCTCCTGCTCCCCAGTCCAACGAGAAGGAAGATATTAGATCAACATTGACCAGGTTCCCTCCCCCCTCCACCCTTGCTTTATTTTCTATGCTGATAAAATTGACTCTAAACGATGTTGGGTGCAACAAGCCTGGGTAGAGGCTTTTGTACCGTCAGGAGAGGAGGACAGTGCGGGGATTGCACCAGGACCACCTCAGTTGTCACCATTGGACACCACACCGATCGTGTGGCAGTATCCAGATGAAGGCATTTGTCTTCTGGACTTGTTTGGCAGGTTCAGCACCGGATTGGCTGTTGTGTTACAGGCAGGTGTACGAGTTCGGCGTTACATGTATGTGGAGAGGGATGAGACTGCACGACGCGTTTCACTTCGCCATGTTGCTCAGTTGGTGTAGCAGTACCCTGAGTTGTTGCCGGTGTCTGCAGTTCGTGGATATCGCTGTGATTTTTCATCCGATAACGCGATAGTTCATACGCTGACGAGATTTCATCCTCCGGCGCAGTTTCATCCACTGCATCCGATTCTCATCCATGAGCGCCGATTTTCATCCACTGGCTCAATAGTTCATCCGATTGGACAATGGTGGTGCTCCCAACTCTGGGGCAATGTTCCCACACGTTCCTATGTGTTCCCACAAGTTCCTAAGGAGTTCCCAAGCGTTCTCACGTGTTCCCAAGGAGTTTACATGCGTTCCCAAGCGTTCCCACGCGTTCCCAAGAGTGCCTCTAACTCCCTGAGCAAGCTATTTGCCACACAACAAGCTCTCTTTCTCCATAGAACTTATTGAAACAAGTATAGAACAAGCTATTGAGCTTTCTATGGCATACGCTCTTCTAGCCATCGCATGCACTCATAGTGCTTCCTTCCATGGCCATAGTGCACCTCTTAGAGCTCATAATCCAGCCCTGCACTTACCACTTCCATAGACATGCTCTTCCCAAGCTTGGGATTGAAACCCCAACTCAAAGCATGCTCTACAAATACATTATTCTGCCCCAAAGAGAAATCAGATGTCTACCTCCACTCATAGCTCTCATAAGCTTGAAGTTGAAGACTCCCACAAGCTGAAACCATGCTCCACACATGCACCGCTTGCTTCCTTAACACCCGAGCTCTTCTTGAACTCCTCAAACCCTGCAACACTTGCAGAACAAGAGTTTCTTCACAAGCTCTCAAACTTTTCAATGGGGCTCTCCTTAAAGACCTCCTCTTGTATATAAACACCACAAGACTTTCTTCTTGCAAACCCTGTAACACCTTGTAACTTAAGAGCTATCTATCAAGCTCTCTTCCACACACAAGTGCTAATTATGCTAACACCTTGCACTCATAGATGTAAGCAGGTCTTCTTCTAGTGATACAAAAATGGTGAAAAGAGGAGAAACCACTCTATCACGTTATATAAGTCAAACCAATGGCACCTTTGCTAAAGGACTCCACCATACAGACCTCACCCACTCTCCATCTCAAGTACTAGAGCTATGGCAGCGAGAGAGGCCTCGGGAGGCTCGACTAGAAGAAGACGAGCCTGCCTACGTCTCACGTGGAGATAACCTCCCCACGTCCCAAGTGAGGTTCGCCACCTCACTTGGCACATGGAACAAATGAAGTCCCAATGCCAACAGAAAAATGTATAATGTCCTAATTAGTTAGAAATAATTATTTCTAACTAATCACAAACAAAACCATGACAGCAGAACGATGGCGACCTCGTGCTTCTTTGCCAGTTGCAAGACCATAGCACGTTCAATGTTTGGAGGTCCCGAGATCACAATAACTAATACAACACTTAGTGTGGATCCCAACTACTCTCATTGGTAAAATAGTGTGGGCCACCTAATAGGTGTGTCGTCTAGTATATGTTCACTCCACTTGGGTCTTTTTATAAAGCTATACAGATTTTAAAGTATATGTCAAAGAATATGAAGTCTTTTTTAGCATTTCATATCTGAAACAGAGGCTAACATTTTAGAGTTATGTATTTAAATGTTTAATTTTAAGAACATAATCTAAAATATGTATTTACCCACATTAATTTGAGCTCCCCAAATTAGTGTGGCCACACTAATACATGATGTGTGAGTTCTCCAAACGCATTTTGTTCCCCTGCTTGTATGTTTTCTCTTGCTTTGTGTTTGGCTACATGTAAAGCTTTCCTTACATTGCTCACGTATACTCTCACTTTTTGCAAGCTCTCATAGATCCCCAAGGTTCATTAAGGCATTGCACCACTTTCCCTTTTGTCTCCTATTGAACACACTAACTACTTTGGGCGTGGGGGAATTTACATGCTAGTTCTCTATTTGAAGAGGTCATATTAGATAGTGTATTTTGGCAAGTAAAATTTTCGTATGATAGGAAGCCTTGCTAGTGCAGGTGGTTGTCCAGCAGCAGTTGTGGTTTGCAGATAGACATTCAACTCTACTGTAACTTGGGTTTGAGTAGATGCGGTGTAGTTGCTATTTTCCATTTTGTGGGTTAGCTGGACCTGAGGTCTGCTGTTGCATTTTCGTGTGCAATTACAACTGGTTTAAGAATATATCAATGGCGATGCTATAAATTTTGTAGGGCTGCTAGTGTAGCTCACGGTCATTAGAAAGCTTTGTCGTAAGTCGATACTAGGTGTTAGTCCCCTGGCCAAATGGGGGTGTACACAAAAAGAGGGATGCGCCCCCTTGTGTTCATGCATGAGGTGTCAGGTGGGACAATTCCATGGGTTTAAATCCCACTCATGTAATTCAAGCAAAACACAACAACTGGGAGCACAATAGTCGAAATGAAAAAACTACCCCCCCCCACCAACTTTGAGCAAGTGTCACGCCTACATGGCTTGGCCAAATCCTTTGGTTTTTATCTTGTTAAATGATGCATCGCATGGGAATGGACTGGAAGTAGAGTTAGTTCAAATGAATGTCATCCCGTCATTCAATTTCTGAAATTTATCAACTCAATTTGATTTTTCTTACTAAGGGATCCAGAAATGGCCCACTTTGTGAAGCCTCAAAACGAGCCGGAAGCATATAAGTACTCCCTTCCTCTCAAAAAACGTGTTTTACAACAAAAGGGCAAGCGGAAGAACATGCAATGCGCGAGAGGAGGATCAAGCAAGCAGATCTGACACACACAGGAGCTCTCATCCAAAGTTTGTACACCCAAATCACATATACACTAACACTTGAATACACCGCTCTGACCTTGTGTCAGGGCGCCGTCTTTATATAAAAGCCCTAACCGTAGTGGCCCACCGCATGGCAAGGCTTTATAGGCCCAAGCCCACGGTGTTGCCTTGCAGCCCTAGATCTAATGAAGGGCCAGGATCAAGCCACCAGCCTAAACTAACCCTAACCTAAACATCATTGTAACGGATCAACGGCTTTATACGCCAAAAAAAAATACTATAAATGTGTATCGCCGTTTTGGATAAAATGGGTTATTTCCAGGCGTAAGCAAGTATGGGGCTTTACATCTGTGAAGCCTACCCCCCACGAAAAATCCTGAGCTCCGCGAAGGAAAACAAATAATGAAAATATATATCACCCTCCACTGCTGGGTGAAAAACCTACCAAGGGAAAACCTGGCACCTGCAAGTTGGGCCGAGGACAAAACCCCTGGCTAGGAAAACCGTGCAGGGGTACAAATGGTGAGATGTCATAAAATGTTCTAAGTCCTAGAGAGGCCAAGTCCGAGGACCCTAAGAGGCATCAGCCCTAAACTAAAGCCGCTGAGAAGAGAAGTGGAGTAAGCTGAAGAAGATCGCTAAGAAGATCAAGGCATACCCCACCGTGCGCCCCTCCACATTGATACATATGAGATAAAAAACTAGCTCGGAATGCACCAGGTCCGTCAAGGAAACAAGTTCATCGGACCGTACTTCAGTGTTAGAGCCTTGGGGAAGAAGAAGAGCACGTCAGCCACGTAAAATCTGATAGATCAAGTATGGAGCATCGATCTTGAGCTTAGATTTGCATACATGCTTGTCATGCTGTAATCGAACGCACACGGTCTGTCCCACCTGAAACATGTTAGAATACTTGACACGCTTGTTAAAATTACGGGTCTGGGTGAGTTGAGCCTTACCAATGTTCGTCTTGGCATCATGGATAGACACCGCATGTCGAGCATGAAGATCCTCAACAAAGGTCTCAAGATCAACTGGATCAGCAACAATAGAAATAAGAAGGGTAGAATGCAAAGGAGAGACACACTTGCGACCATACAACAACTCAAAAGGAGTATTCTTGGTGCTAGCATACACGGCGGTGCGATAAACAAAAAGAATAGGGGGAAGAAAGATATGCCACTCCGTGGTAAGTGCGCCATTCTTCTCCAACATTCGGCAAAGAGTTTGGTTGAAGCGTTTTGTAAGGCCATTGGTCTGGGGATGGTATGGGGCGGTGGTGGAATGCTTGATACCGAAGTTGAAGCAAACCACCGTGAGGAGCTAGTTACAAAACTCCTTGCCCTGATCCATTAGTATCTCCCGAGGACACCCATGCCGCATAAGGATCTCATTGAAGAAGAACTGAGCTACGGCATCACTAGCCTTGGAACGCAAAGGCCGGACTTCTACCCACTTAGTCAAGTAGTCGGTAGCAACACAAAGGTAGCTTCGACCCTTTGATGTGAGTGCGAGGGGACCTACCAAGTCAATGCCAACACGAGCAAAAGCATGGGTGACAGGCAAAGGCTACAGCTCATACAAGATCCGGGCCCTAGGGAGAGCAATGTTAGTACGACAACCTTCACACTTAGAGATGAACTCGGTGACGTCTCGGTGAATGCCCAGCCAATAGTATACCTCTTGGATGCGGGCCACCGTTTTCTTGATACCAAGGTGACCTGCATACAAGGAACAATGGAAACGCTCCAATAAAGCATTCAGCTGGCTTCGTGGTGGCACCTCCAAGTAGCATGGCACTCCTCCTCGAGTGAGATCCTTGAAAAGCTTATCTCCCATAAAACGGTGAGTAGACACATGATAGAGAATTTGTTTACGGAAGGACTCGGAAAGGCCAGCTGGCGAACGCACTGATTGGCATCGCTGGAGTAGCGCAACATGTAGCTGATCATCCATGACTGCACTGCACATAAGAGGTAGACAATGGGTTTAGATAAGGTGGTCTGGAGTGCCTGCACCTATGATCTTCAGCCAGGAATACCTTCACCTCATTTGTTACTACTCATGGACAGCCATATCAGGCCTTGAGGCTCAAGCCAATAGTCACACCGGAGTGCAGCAACTGAGTCACAACAAACTCGGGGGCCTAAGAGAGAGAAAGACTGAAACACAACAAGGAACTTCTACCAAACTTATCCGAATTCTCACGAAGCGATAGATCCACCACACATACTAACACATGAATAAATCAACCAGGATCATCCAATAGGCTGGACCAGCCCCAAACAGACAATATGCCATGTGAATCCAGGGCCAAGGATTGCTGATCTGCACAAAGAAGGTTGAGAAGAGGGGCAAAATCAGGAGGAGGGGCAGCATCAGCAGCAACCAGGTCATCCAAGGTGAGCATGGGCCTGCTGACAGGAGGATCAACCCGTGTGAGTACATCAGCGTTCGTGTTTTCCTTGCCCTTCTTGTAGACTATATCCATGTCAAATTCCTGCAGGTACATAGCCCATCTAGCAAGTCTGCCATGAAGTTCCCTAGGCTTAACAAGAGCCTTTAGTGGAAGATGCTCAGTTTCTACCACAAATCGGCTGCCATGTAAATATTGCCAAAAATGCTTCACACCAAAGACCAGGGTTAGACCCTCCTTATCAGATATGGAATAATTCCTTTCATGACGATCTAGACGACGAGATGCATAAGCTATGACATGTTCCTTGCCTTCTACAACTTGACATAAGATTGCAGAGATGGCAACATCAGATGCATCAATCTGGAGCAAGAAAGGTAACTCAAAGTTGGGAAACATTAGGATGGGAGCTGAACACAAAGCCTTGCGAACAAAGGCAGCCTGTTGGGAGAAGGTCCATTCAAACCTGGCATCTTTGCATAACACCTTGGTCAGAGGGTGAGCAAGCTTGGCAAAGTTCTTTATGAAACGCCTATAATAAGAAGCCAGACCAAGGAAGGATTTGATACAATGTTTATTCCTGGGGATAGGAAAGCCCCAAACAGACTCAAGTTTGGCAGGATCAGGAAGCAAACCATCTTTGGACAGAATATGACCAAGGAAGTGTAGCTCAGGCATGAACAACTCACATTTCTTGGGCTTCACTTTGAGACCTGCAGTGCGCAATTTGCTGAAAACACGCTGCAGATCAGCTAAGTGAGCGTCAAAGCTGGTTGAGTAAACATTGATATCAAAAATTGAATCCAGTGGCCTCGTCCCACGACGTAGCGTGCGGCTCCAAGCCGAGACATGCTCAATACACATTTCGAACCCATGGCAATATCTCCACGGGTTTGTGCATCTCCTTGATTGAGTTCAGATGAGTGAACACACGGAGCACCCGGTCAATAATCACCAAACTCCAATGAGACTTGCCACAATGCAGGGCACATCAACATAAATTAAAACACACTCCCAGCGAAGATTGCCCAAGACAATGTCCATGAGGTGTTGGAAAGTAGAGGTGGCATTGCACAAACCAAAAAGCATGGTCTCATATTGGTACTTATCCATGCGACACACAAAGGAGGTCTTTTCCTTGGCTGCTTCAGTAAGAGGAACTTGCCAAAAGCCAGATGCAAGATTAAGAGAGGAGAAAATTGTAGCACCATGCAATTGATCCAAGGTTTCATTGATCCTGGGTAGAGGGTAGACAAGTTCTTTTAATAACGAACGTGGCAACCTGTTTGTACTAAAGTTTTCACCTAAATTGATTGTGGTGTGTGCAGCAAATTTGGATTTGAAGAACAGGGTCGACTTTTTGTCTCAGATGGTAGTGTTTCTCTTATGGTAGTGTTTCTCTGTATGCTTGTCCAACAGAGTCTCAGGGTGGATAGGTGCAAGTGGGCAACTTGGAGGATGCCATGTAGAACACATAGATGAGGTGTTGTAGGGTGTAAAAAAGGGCTATCTTAAACGAGCGTATCGCATTCTCATATCCTGATGCAGTGGCCAAATATGGTAGGGCTCTTGGGCTCATATAACATGCTTGAACTCAATGTTGAATGTCTAGAGTGTCACGGAAATGTAGTGGCTCAGACGCGTGAGACCGAAGCACTTATTGGTATATAAGTGAAGTCCTTAACTCAAATCCTTATGGATTACATATATCTTTTGCAACATAAATATCTTTCCTTCCCCTTTTCCTATGGCAAGTTTAGATGTGTCATTTTGGTTCTTTATTTGTTTCCCTTTGCATCTCAAGTCCTAAGCTATTAAGATATTAATCAACCTAGTCTGCTCCTAGAATATAAATGCTTTTTTTATATCCCCATGCATTTAGGATATCGAAGACCCCTGGAAAATATATTATGTTTTTATTTATTAATTTTTTGCCTTTAAATCCCTTGGCCCATATTTGACTTCCCTCCTCGAAATTCAAAAATATAAATTCCCTCTTTATTACCCTATGAATTTTAAAAATATAATTTCCTTATTTGAAGTCCCATGGAGATATGTTAATTTCTCTATTTATTCTGTTTGCTTGCAATTCCCTGGGATATGAATTTCCCTCCTAACTTAATTCCTAGAACATAGATTCCCTCTTTATTTCCTCTAATATAATTTCCCTCTTTCTTTCCCTATGCATTTTGGGATGTGATTTCCCCTGTTGAAGTCCCTAGACTATATCTATTTCCCGGTCTTTTTCCCTTTGCATTCAAGTCACTTCCCTCCTTGAAATGCCTCTAATATAATTTCCCTCTTTCTTTCCCTATGCATTTTGGGATGTGATTTCCCCTGTTGAAGTCCCTAGACTATATCTATTTCCTGGTCTTTTTCCCTTTGCATTCAAGTCACTTCCCTCCTTGAAATCCCTCTAATATAATTTCCCTCTTTCTTCCCTATGCATTTTAGGATGTGATTTCCCCTGTTGAAGTCCCTAGACTATATTTATTTCCCGGTCTTTTCCCTTTGCATTCAAGTCACTTCCCTCCTTGAAATCCCTCTAATATAATTTCCCTCTTTCTTCCCTATGCATTTTCGGATGTGATTTCCCCTGTTGAAGTCCCTAGACTATATATATTTCCCGGACTTTTTCCCTTTGCATTCAAGTCCCTAGGACATACCTTCCCATTCTAGATCTATGCAATTCCATCTCCAAGAGAAATATCTCTTCATGGGAATGTATTAATTGTAATCCCTAGGTGATATTTTCCCTTCTAAGTAATAGGGAACAGTCCCAAATGCAATTTTCCCACATGTGAGTATGACACCTAGGGACTTATAAGGGAAAGACAATACATTTCCCACTAGGGACAGAGTTATAAGCACCTTGTGCCAGTATCAAGGAACCACTAAGTACAAACTTCCGGAATGGTGGAGATACACAGACCAGCCCCTCTCCAGCTCAGATATTTAGGATGCAGTGGAGCCTGAATCATCCAATGCCCTTACAAGAGGATATGGAGAAGGAGAGACGAACAAGTATTTGGGTTGTAAGATTATGTCCTCGTTGAAGATGGGAATGGGTCTCTAAGGGGTACTGATTCCCCAAGTGATCCGCTCCTTCATCAGCTCTTGCCTAATGAGTCTATTTCTGGCATGCTTGGAAAAGATTTCCAGACATCTTGGGTTTGAGGCAGCAGGGGTGCTGTAGAGAGCCCGTGTCATGAAAAGAAGTGGAAACACACCAGTGATTACAAATTTGGACGCGCAAGGGACCAAAAGAGTTCACCGGGAATGTTCGTGAGGGTTCAGCTCTTCTTCTGACGCACGCTACAGGGGCCTTGTCTCTTTATCGTCTCGGTCGGTTCATTGACCATTGGAGCTCTTTAAAACGTGGTGGAATCTCAAACCTTTCCTCTTAAAAATCTTAAAGTTGAGTACGGAAACCCATTCCAGAACTTTCCACGGTTTTCCCGGTGTACAGTCGACCCTTGCTAAATGTGCCCTCTTTATGTGTTATAAGGGGTGCAATTGTTATCTTCTTTTTACTCCCTAAAATCTTACATTATGCTGCAGTAGGGATGTTATATGTTAAACGTTACATAATGGTACTCCCTCCTTTGTAAAGTGACCCTTGATATACGTTACGTCCACCTCTTTGTTAGGTAAGTGCATTGAAGGCCGCCTGATTATTATACTCTTCCAAATCTAAACGAAACTCCCAATATTTCTATGGATGATGAAATTGAAGAGGTGGCTGGTCTCTTGGAGCAATTGGCTTTAATTTCTGAGCATGCTGATACACTTCGACTATGGGGCTCACGAGGAAGAATTCGATTTGAACACTCCATATGCACCTAACTTACGAAAAGTGAGATATGGGAACTCGTTGATCCATGTGCAAACGTTGAAATTGAAGATGACAAAGACGAACGTATTTTAGATCCAGTAGCAGGAGATGAGTGACATTTTCCAATGTTCACGAAGCATCAAAGTGATTAATATGTTTCTAGAACAACAACCCTCGGTGGTTGAGACACTTTAGAAGATAGTCTATCTACGTTGTAGGTTGCAAATTGTCAATAGGAAACCATTGACAGTTATTTTCAGTCGTTTTGACATGTAACTCTATAAATGTTATATTTTTTGAAATCATCCCTGGTTTACTGCTACATGGATGAATGCTAAGAAGAGTCTTGGTCGCCCTCTTTAATTGGTAATATGTTACTACTCTGTTATTGTTATTTTTTTCTTACTCCCAAGGCCTAACAATAAAGGAGGTCGACTGTACAATGTTTCAGCTTTGCTCCGGGGATTGGAATATATGTGCAGCCATATGACATGTAAGCCCACGTGTTCCCTTGATTATTGAGACCAGGAATCTCAAATTATAGAAAATATTTGGCAGGAACTTCACCTTTTCTCACTTTACTCAACTAAAACAAAACCAGCCTTACAGCACAATTAGAATGGCATTTGCCAGCACCGTCGTAATTTACTTGACAGATTCCGCTAGTGGGAAGTTGTTGCACCATGAAAAACAGACTAACCTCTTCGAAATAGTTATAAGTTAGAGAGCGGTGCTAGGGCCCGCCCTCAAAGTAGTTAGCCAGGCTGGAGGCACCTAACTTCTTTGATAACTGTGAAGCCAGATGAGGTTCTGGTAGCACCGACCACCCCAGCAATAGAGGAAGAGTTCAAGAAGTCATTGTTATCCCAGATGTGTCTTACTTGTGAGAGACCAACTCTATCCCAGATTGACCAATGTTTAGCCTGTGATCTTTTAGCTTCGTCCGGGGCGGTTGGTATTCAAAAATAAGTGTTGTCTGAGGGTCTCTTCATATGATTGGGGTTCCCCTTTCACAAGAAAACATCTAAGCCTTCCCCAAGCATGCCAGATGGTACTCCACAAGGAGGAGCCTGTGGTTTTATGTTTGAATCCTTGAGCCACCCATCGCAAGGAGGGTGCCCAGAGCGTGTTCCAATTGTCCATTTCTACCGAGGTTGGGTTAAAGGCTGAGGGGCATGATCTACGGTCTTTTGGGGCTTCCACCATATTGAAGTCTCCCATAGTGACCCAGCTATCAACAAAGTCAATTTCTGTATAGTGCTAGCCAGAATTCTGCTCTTTCCGAGGTAGAGTTTGGCGCGTAGATATTGATGATGCCAAGAGAGCCCGTGTTGTTAGGAAGGTCAAGGGCACAAAATTGAGTCCTCCCGGGAATTCAGGAGGCGGACAAAATGAGGTTCAACCATCTCCTCATCCTCCATTTCCACAGCCTGTAATTCTTCGGGCCCATCACTCGTCTGCCCGCCCCCTGTATCGCATTGTGGAGGGGCCCTGGATACACAACTTCATGAAGGTCACGTTGAGCCTCAAAAAGGTTTTTGACACATTCTTGACTTGATTGGTCATGAGCTCGGACTTATCTGCATCGGGGAAAAGACAAAGGTTTTAGTCATGGAACAAGGTTTTTGCAAGAGCAAGTTGGGTTACAACGAGGGACGTTACACACAACGGAGGAGAGAGTGGAGAGAGGGTGAGAGGAGGATAGCACTCCTCCTCTGGAGCCAGTGGAAGTTGGTTTCCATAGAGAGAGATTGAGAGACCAAAGATTATCTGTGAACTGGGATATTTTGAGAATGTCTAACTTGTGTTCTTGGAAGGATATTATGGCGTCTTCAAGAAGAAGTGGCTGGACTTAGGTTTTGAGGCGGACTCTTTTAAGTGAATCAGGGCCCTAGCCTAGCCCTCTAATGTTCCAGGAGGCAAGGTTTGGGTAAAAGCTTCTTGACCTGGATCATAGTTACTGTGGCTGGGGGGGGATGTTGCAGGATAGGTTGGGGAGAGGACAAATTGACAGGGGGGAGGATGGAAAAGGGAGATAGATAGCAGTTGGGTAGAACAAAGGAAAAACATTTCTGGAAGAGGGAGTTGGAGAGAGAGGGGAGGGTGTTGGTGAGAGCCATGGTAGTAGGGCAGGGGAAAGGTAAAAGGAAGAGAGATAGATGGAAGGCTCCTACGAACTGACCTTTTGAGAGGGTTTTTTCGACAAAGAAGCCAGCATCGTTTAGAGTCAATTTTATCAGCATAGAAAATAAAGCAAGGGTGGAGGGGGGAGGGAACCTGGTCAATGTTGACCTATTATCTTCCTTCTCGTTGGACTGGGGAGCAGGAGGTGGGGGGGGGGGGGGGGGGGGAGAGCGTTGAAAGAACCAGGGCAGCAGAGCTTGGGGATGGAGAAACGCCTTGCTCAGATGGGTCACTAGCTGCAGGCTGACTGGGCATTGAAGGTGCAAGCACCAAAGAGGGCCCCGAGACATTGGAGGAGGAGGATGGGGAGGGTGCTGGCCTAGCTCCATAAAGGTGATCACGAGTCCTCTGAAGATCCCTCCTGTGATTGTCTTCATCCACCTCTGCTTCCAGAATTGCCTCGAGAATGTCGAAGGCATTGATGAGTGTTTCCCTGTAGCGTGGTTTCAGCTTGGCAGTACCCCATGGCTCCAAAAGGATGCTTTTCTTCACCCACGATGATCCCCGTACCCATAGATGTCAGCCTCTTCCATTAATGCCAGAATATGAGCCACCGGGTTATAGCTAAGTCCCGGGAATTTGACTAGAAATGATCCCCATGAGACTTTGGTGGTACCAGCCAGGTGATAATGGGGCAGTTTAGCCAGCATGAATTCTTTGAATTTTTTTTTCTTAGCATATCTTCGAGACATCTATTGGGTGAGCAGTTTGCAAAGAATTGGTGAACATCCTGAACAGTGACCCAAAGCGATGCAAACCATCCCATGCAACCTCTGTAACGAGGAAAGACTGTGGCAGTCATTTCCTAGAAATCAGAGGGGTGATGCATGAGGCATGCGGACTTTCTTCAGAGTTAACCTTCGTGGAGCTGCGGAGAGTCAGGTGAGGAAACGATCTGATGCTTCCAAGTGCTGTGGCTATGGCCGAGTGGTTTGCTATGCCAATTAGCAATATTGTAGATGTAGAGTGTTGCGAGGGCCCCTTTAGAAGAATGCCTGAGGCAACCGGTGGTGAGGTAGGTGTATGCAGCCCTCCCATTGGGACCCATTTGCCCTTGTTGCTCCATGGAGCCTTGACATGTGTAGATTCCATTCTCATTGGGTCCGTGGATTCCCTGTGCTTTTCTGGGACTGGAAGAGAGGGGCTGGTGAATTGTGGCTCTGAACCCGCAGCTTCCATGGGACTTTTGATTTGCAGCAAATCAGCTGGGTCGTCTGAAGGGTTGGGGGAGCTTGTGGCGGCAACTCGGACCGGCCTCACAGGAAGAGTCCTATCTCCAGAGAGGAGAATCGGTTTAGCTGGGGATGGAGGCCTATTCCTGCCTCCTACTCTTTTCCTTTTCCCTTCCTTGCAGTCAGCTTTGAGATATCCCACCTTGCCACAGTTGAAACATGTCGAAGATGAGATGTCCTCCACAAGCCTGATGGTGTAGTAGTTGTCCTTCTTGTCAATGGGTAGCCTTACGAAGGGTGGGAGGGTATCCTCATTAGGCATCATAACGACGAATTTGGCACTGCCAGTATCATTGAGTTTTTCCTTATGTTTTCAGTACTCATGAAGGGATCAAAGACTGAAATGCAACAAAGGTAAAACCCAAAAAGTTTGGCTATATCTGGAAGTTTAAACAGATATTGGTCTGGGATAAAGGGGACATAAATTATTCTTGGCCCCCAAAGCTTGCCATTCATGTTTCCCATCCGGGAAGACCATGGAAAAAGGGATTGCTAAAGCGTGAGCAAAAAATTCCGTGAGCCAAATTCTGCTCACGCTTCAGGATCTGCTCACCCATAACCGCGGACACCTATTCGGCTTAGAGGACCTATTACTGCAGGTAGTGTCCAGTACAACATGCATACCAATTCATCGTTATGGATGAATGACGGGTGAATGATGGATGAATGGGCGATGAATGTATGTTGGACGAATGGCACATGGATAAATGTAGTTTGTGGATGGTGTGCTATTTGAGGTGGATGACATCTACAAATTGCTCGGACCACATAACTTATGATTCGTTGTCATGTCCTTCTTCCATGTGACCAAAAATCCATGCTGGGTAAACACCATGTCTTTTGCTTGCAAAGCAAGGGTTAGGTTCATTTTGCAAGTTTTCCAAATATATATATATATTCCCGAATGTGCCAGGTGTCATTGACGACACCTTAATCTGGCTGGTCTTCTGGTGTGCTATTTGGGGTGAATAGCATCTACAAGTTGCTCGGACCACATAACTTATGATTCGTTGTCATGCCTTCTTCCAGGTGACCAGAAAATCCATGCTGGGTAAACGCCAGGTCTTTTGTTTGCAAAGCAGGGGTTGGGTTCATTTGCAAGTTTTCCCAAATTTTATTTATTTTTATTATTATTATTTTCTCCCGAATGTGCCAGCCTTAATCTGGCTGGTCTTCTGGTGTGCTATTTGGGGTGAATGACATCTACAAATTGCTCGGACCACATAACTTATGATTCGTTGTCATGTCCTTCTTCCAGGTGACCAGAAATCCATGTTGGGTAAACGCCAAGTCTTTTGCTTGCAAAGCAGGGGATGGGTTTATTTGCAAGTTTTCCATTATTTATTTATTTATTCTCCGAATGTGCCAGATTAAGGTGTCGTCCAGATTAAAGTGTCGTCAACGTCACCTTATTCTGGTTGATCTTCTGGTGTGCTATTTGGGATGAATGGCATGTACAAATTGCTCGAACTACAAAACTTATGATTCATTGTCATGTCCTTCTTTCTAGTGACTAGAAATCCATGTTGGGTAAACGCCAGGTCTTTTGCTTGCAAAACAGGGGTTGGGTTCATTTGCAAGTTTTTCAAAAAGCAAAAAAATAAAAATTAACATTTTTTTTTCTTGTTTTTTCCCTGGTCTTCTGGGCTGGAATTAAGCTTCCGCCAAATTAAAATACACTTATTTAAACTCAACAACACATGGATCCATGCGCACAAGCTTATCGGTAAGGATACACGTTGTTGCAGTCATCCATGGTTCACTCATCTGGGCAATTTTTCATCCGACACTCATCCAACGTTCATCCAATGTTCATCCATTCCTTTTTACGTTCATCACAGATACATTCATCCGTCAATTTTTCATCGCACATTTGTGCCACATTGTCGTCATGGAGCTTGTCTGTCTTCGGTCCGATGGAGAGGAGATTGCGTCGTTGCAGTGGAGTTTGCGTCCACGGCAATAGGCCCACTTGTTCCCTCGGTTTTAGGGTCTGCATCAGTAATCTGCTCACTTTTCAATCTGCTCACACTTCGGGGAATCTGCTCATGCATAAAGAAATCTGCTCACGGCTTTGCTGCTCTCCATGGAAAGATATTAACATTCATGCCTATGAGGTGGGGGTTGAAGTTCAAGGCTTGAGCTGCCGCCTCATGGGTTTCAAAAACGATAGAGAAGAATCCCCTACCTTTGGCATGACATAAATGCTGTTTTAATTCGCCCGAACCTCCGAGATGACGAATGGCCCATTCCCTTATATAGGCCCAAGAGACCTTTTTCCCTCGAAAGTGGACCAGGATTCCACTTTCTTCAAATTCAGTCACCATGATGAAAAGGTCGTCGATGTCGATATCTACCATGGGAAATTCTCCAGTCATTGCCTCCTGCTCCTCTGCACCGTCGTTGATGAGATCCAAGAGATCCGCGAAGGGTGGTGGTCCGCGAATGGCTGAAGTTCGAAGGACAGCCTGCCCAATTGTGGATGAGCTTGAACTGCAGGGACGATGATGCGTGCTGGAGGGGTGGGCTCCACTAGCTGAGGCCGCGGAGGAAAGGATGACTGAGCCTGGTGGGCCAGGAAGAAGCCCGTTCCTAAAGAGGGTTGCGGGTGAAACGAGTGCGGGAGTCTGGAGGGCCCTGAAAGGTAACACTTCCATGGCTTACTGCTGTGTCCGAGGTGGGAGGCGTCGAGTGGCCCCATGGCAAGAGATAGAGCAAGGTTGTGGAGGAGGGTACCGGTAGAGGAAGCAAGAGTTGAGCGATGCGAGTTAAGGGAAATGAGAGCTGGTGACGAGGGAGCGAGGAGAAGCTTAGTAGAGGTAGACTAGCGGGGGGAGGGGGATGGCGGCTGGGGGAGCCGACCAGGTGGCAGGGATGAAATTATAGGACTTGAAGGTGACGGCTTTAGCAAAGGCGTGGGAAGCCAGAGGTTGATGAATGGCGCCGCATATTGCCTTAGAAGTTAAGATGGTGGGTCAGGACGATGAAGGACGTACGATGATGTTAATATGTGAAGGTGTTGATTAAGAAGAAGGATGATGTTAAAACAAGTGCAAGAAGCTTAAACCAAGTGCAAGAAGCAAGTGCAAAGAGCAAATCTGATTTATGAAACTTAGTGCAAGGAATAAAGGTTAGGACAGAATAATCCATGGACTGCTGGTATAGTCCACCCAGAATCGATCGGGATGGCGAAGCAACGAGAGAGACGAAGAGACGAAGAGACCGTTGGGGGCCTCGCTCTCTCACCGCGAACTGCGGAGCTCCTCCGCTGCGCCATCGCAGTCTTTTCTGTATTTTCAATCTTACATTTACCCTCCGGTTAAGGGTATATTGCTGCTAGTGGATTTGAAGGATATAAATAAATAATAAAAATTCACCTTTATGCCCGGTATAGTCAAATATATGTATATTTATATTGTTTGTCTAGTTACATGTTCAAGATATATGAATGATATATTCAACATTGCTTGTAATAAAATAATCCAAGGTAACTTAGCTACATAACACAACTGCTCCAAAAACTAAGATTGTATAGAGGATGGTTGGAGCACAAGCTATATTGGAAGCGCCACAAAAGGGCCACAAAAGGGATTGATCTGCAAGTGCCACAAGAGATTGGGGCTAGCTGAGCTTAAATACACCATGGGCAAGGGTGACAACCAAGTTGTAGCCCACTGGTCATGCAAACATACCACCTTCGAAGTGGTTTTGGGTTCAATCTACCTATAGGTGTCACAAAAGGTGTCCAGTGTCCACTTTCCTCCCTAGAGCTAGGTGCGATTGCTAGGTGATACCAACTCCTGTAATAAAACTCTCCCCCATTTATCTCGTCGTTGCCAGCTTCAAGTAGTGTTTATGGGTCTATGCACATATGATCTGACCTAGCTACAGGTGAGGATCATGTCATGTTTATGGTTTTCAAAAGACTGTTCAAAACAGCGCAGCTCTCGACAAGGGCTGTTCACAAGAATAGCCACATTGAAAAGGACAGTTTTCTTTGGAGGAGCTTTGGCTCTATCTAGTAGGGTTGGCTGAGGCATGTGAAGATGTCATTACTTATGTAAAGGGCAAACCATTTGCACCCCAACAAGTAGCACATTGCCCAATGGTTGGCCAGCGGTCATTCGAGTGAACGAGTCTTGCAGATGAGGTACTCCAGATCTACAAAGTATACCCACCCCAAACCATGTCAATATTCTAAATTGACATTCACGTTTCAATTAATTAATTAATTCATGTTTGCTATTTGCTTTTTTTTTTGGGGGCCCTGCCTTTGCAGAGCCCACTATTTATTAATTTAGTAGGTAGTAAAGGGGGGGGGGGCTCCCTTATATACCCTCTCAGGGGGGTGGGACCCTTCTAGAAGCCCACCAACCCTCGGACACTTCTAGAAGGCGCTGGACACATGTCAATCCTACAAGACTCTCTATTCTAAATTCAGCCAATTCCTCCCTTCTTTTTTTGGACCCTCTCATCTCATTCCTTAATACACGTGGCCTTCCTACATAAGCGCCCCACTCTAATTCCTGGGCCACAGTAATTCCTGGACCACTCTACAATCAGGGCCGAATCAAACTGCTCTATATATTATGTATTATTTTGAATTCTTCAATGGATTACATGCCCCTGCTCTAGAAAACCTTTTGTGCAATCTCTTACGTCACCCGATATTTATGTCATCCGATTTGGCTTATAGATTGCTGGTTCGTCCATAAATCATTTCTTGCGTGGATGAAGAAAGAGTTCCCATATATTTGTGTGCTATTTATTCCTGCAAATTGCACATCAAAGCTCCAACTTGCAGATGTCATTCTTCATCTGCTTTTGAAATGTGGTTTCACAACACCGTTCAAGCATGGTCGTGGTAGCATCAATTCAATATCAATTGAGAATGGTGTCTAAATGTTCAGCTTGATCTCAGAATAGGTACACTACGTAAGAAGTTGTGTACTTGGCTTCTGGATACTTGGAAAGTTGTGGGATGTCAGACAGAGATAATTGTGAAAGGGTGGGGCAAGTGTGGGTTGTTGATGGCATTTGACAAAGGTTTTAAGCAGAGGCTATGGAATCAAATGCACATGCTTCCTTGTTTTCCAACTTGGAGGACGGTTGTGAAGATATTCATGAACAACAAGACATGGAGGAGTTGTTTGAAGATGTCAAGTTATTTTACCACTAGTGTGAAACTAGCTAGGAAATAGCTAGCTTTTACATATTGACATTTGGGATTGGCCCAAGTGTCAATCCAGGGGTCAAGGCAGATTTAGGCCCTGGAGTGGTTATCTTCACGGCAAGCGTGGAGGCTCATCTTTCTCGAGTTGAGCCTCACCGCGCCTAGCTATGGCGCCGTAGTGTGGATTCCCCATGGCGTGGGGTGCACTTGGCTTGACTTGTATTTGAGTGATGAGGTTATATATGCATGAGTTTATGCTTCGGCTTTGTGAGCTCGCATGAGCTTGTGCTTGTATTCTTCCTCTTTATCACTCGAGAAAGATGAGCTCGTATCTATGAGTGCTAGATACGAGTTAGTTGTAGCACTTGTGGTTTTTGCTTGAGAATGAGAGAAACCAAGTTGTTATGCAAGGAGCACCGTGGAGCTCTTGGTTGTTAGAAGCGGAGGCGATGTGGGTTACGAGGTGGTAAACCTTGGCATTCGATCTTCAGCTTCAGAGATGAAAGCACCATACTGCAGGACCCAAGCGAAAGGGCTATTGGCTTGGGGCAAATCAGTGCACTTTGTGGAGTATGGTGAGATTGGGTTTCAATCCGAGCTTCAGCATTGAGAGGGCTCTTTCATGGCGCGAGAGGGCAGGGTTGTGGAACAAGAGCTAAGAGGTGCGGCAAGGCCATGGAATGTGCACCTAGGGTTACAGAGCTTGGAAGAAGAGCTCTTGCACCACAAGAGAAGTGTCTTGTGGCTGGAAATGTAAGCCTTAGGGTTTCAGGAGCTTGGCAAAGGCTATGGAGTGCTTAGTCTTGTCATAGAGAGCATCAAGGAGCCAAGGAGCCAAGATAGGGGGCTGATATCTCTTGTGTGAAGAGGTTGCATGTGTGGAGCATGTATTCAGCTCATTGAAAGCTTCACTTCAAGCTTGGAGGGCAAGCAAGGAAGAGGGAAGGGCTGACTTCCTTTTATGTGAGGGCAATGTATGTGGGAGCATGCCTTCAGCCCATTGAGGCTCTTGTTTTCAAGCCTTAGAGAGCTAGAACGGAAGGTCTAGGGCTGGTTTCCACTTGGAGTGAAAGAACAGCACTTGTAGGGCCTATGTGAGTTGGGGTTTCAACTTCAAGCTTGAAGGGAGCGCAACTCTTGAAGCAACAGGTGTAGAGGGCTGGAATAGTCTCTAAGACAGATGCTATGGCCAAGGAGAGTGCTTGAATGAGTGCTCACAAGGGCTGGGAACCAGCAGGGCTTGGTTGTTTGCCATTGAGTTTAGTGGCGTGTTTGGGTAGGCTAAGTGAGAAAGAAGGCTTGGTTTGTGGCAACCACCTCATGGCTTAGGGCTACTATGGTGGTGTGTGGGAGCCGAAAGAGCAAGGATACCTTGCTGATTTCTCACAGCCACCATAGCTCGGTGGAAAGAAGCCTAGAGTCCAAGAGACACAAACCCTAGCTTGGCGTGGCTAAACCCCTTGGAGAAATGGCTAAACTGCCAGAGCGGCCATGGTGGGGCTGTGGGGAGGTGTGTGCTGTGGGTGTGTGTGACAGGGTTTGTGGTGGCGAGCATGGTGTGTGACGGGCTTGTGACGGGCTGTGACAGGCTGTGGCAAGCGATGGGCTTGACAGGCTGTGCCCTGTGCCCTGTGGGGCTGTGACGGGCTGTGTCAGGCTGTGACAGGCTATGCCCGTGGCCTTTTGGGCTGTGACGGGCTGTGCGGGGCTGTGTGACAGGCTGTGCCTGAGGCCTGTGGGGGGCTGTGACGGGCTGTGACAGGCGGCGTGCCTGAGGGCCTTTGAGGCTGTGTGTGAGGGGCTGTGAGGGGCTGTGACAGGCCGTGCCAAGGCCTTTGGGCTGTGGTGTGCGGGCTGTGAGGGCTGTGACAGGCCGTGCCCATGGCTTTGGGGCTCTGACGGGCTGTGAGGGGCTGTTGTGACAGGCCGTGCCTGAGGCCTTTGGGGCTGTGAGGGGCTGTGACAGGCCCTGCCGAGGCCTTTGGGGGCTTGTGACAGGCCGTGCCTGAGGCCTTTGAGGCTGTGACGGCTGGAGGGCTGTGAGGTGTGGTGACAGGGCGTGCCCTGGCTTTGGGGCTGTGACGGGGCTGTGAGGGGCTGTGACAGGCCGCGCCTGAGGCCTTTGGGGGCTGTGATGGGCTGTGAGGGGCTGTGTGACAGGCCGTGCCTGAGGCCTTTGGGGCTGTGATGGGCTGTGACAGGCCGTGCCTGAGGCTTTGGGCTTTTGACGGGCTGTGAGGGGCTGTGAGGGGTGTGACAGTCGTGCTGAGGCCTTTGAGGCTGTGACGGGCTGTGACAGGCTGTGCCATGGCCTTTGGGGCTGTGACGGGCTGTGACAGGCCGTGCCCATGGCCTTTGGGGCTGTGACGGGCTGTGAGGGGCTGTGACAGGCCGTGCCTGAGGCCTTTGGGGCTGTGGTGTGATGGGCTGTGAGGGGCTGACTGTGACAGGCCCTGCCTGAGGCCTTGGGGCTGTGATGGGCTGTGACAGGCCGTGCCTGAGGCCTTTGAGGCTGTGTGTGACGGCTGTGACAGGCCGTGCCCATGGCCTTTGGGGGCTGACAGGCTGTGACGGGCTGTGACAGGCCGTGCCTGAGGCCTTTGGGCTGTGACGGGCTGTGAGGGGCTGTGACAGGCTGTGACACGGTTGGTGCTGATGGCCTTGGGGCTGTGATGGGGCTGTGACAGGCCGTGCCTGAGGCTTTGAGGCCTTTGAGGCTGTGACGGGCTGTGAGGGGCTGTGAAGGCCGGCCCAAGGCTTTGGGGCTGTGCGGGTGTGTGTGATGTGGCTGTGACGGCTGTGAGGGGCTGTGACAGGCCGTGCCTGAGGCCTTTGGGGCTGTGACGGGCTGTGAGGGGCTGTGACAGGCCGTGCCTGAGGCTTTGAGGCTGTGAGGGCTGTGAGGGCTGTGACAGTCCGTGCCTGAGGCCTTTGAGGCTGTGACGGGCTGTGAGGGGCTGTGTGCAGGCCGTGCCCATGGCCTTTGGGGCTGTGGACGGGCTGTGAGGGGCTGTGACAGGCCGTGCCTGAGGCCTTTGGGGCTGTGACGGGCTGTGAGGGGCTGTGACAGGCCGGGCTGAGGCCTTTGGGGCTGTGATGGGCTGTGACAGGCCGTGCCATGGCCTTTGGGGCTGTGACGGGCTGTGTTGGACAGCGCGCCTGAGGCCTTTGGGTCTGTGACGGGCTGTGAGGGCTGTGACAGGCTGTGCCTGAGGCCTTTGGGGCTGTGACGAGCTGTGAGGGGCTTGTGTGACAGGCTGTGCCCAGTGGCCTGTGGACTGTGACGGCTGTGACCAGTGAGCTGTGTGGGCTGTGCTGGTCTGTGGTGGCCCGTTGACCTGTGGATGGCCTGTGCTGACTCGTGGAGGCACTGGTGGACTAAGGACTGGCATGTGGTCTGGAAGGCCGAATTTTGAAGCTCGTGGAGGGCGGTTGAGGAGTATCTTCATGATATTCCCATGGTCATGCAAGTCAGGTGTAGGCTATGTTAGGAACTTAGTATTCCAAACCATAAGCCGCAACAGGTTCTCTACCCGGTTACCTTGTGGAGAGGGGGTTAGGGACATGTTCATGACCGGTTGAGTGTCAACACGGAGGTGCCACTAGTTGCTGGGGACAGTGCCGGTTCGAGCACTAGCGATACTAGTGGGTACACGAGACGAGGTGTGCGGTTTAGGCCACCTTCACCTCCTGTGTCTTCCACGGAAGGTTCTGATTCGGATTGTGAATCAGGAGGGCTCATACCGGCGGTGCAAGTTGTTTCTTTGCCATTGTTGTGGGACACAATGGAGGAGATGTATGGAGCTACCAAGGGGCCACGAAGGTACTCTGGGGCGGTGGGCACCATTGAGTTGGATGATTTTATCCAAGAGTTTGATAGTTGGTGTGATTTGCAGCAAATGCGCAATCCACAACTATTTACGCCGTTCATGGCATGGAAAGGGCTGTTTCAGCACCTTGAGGGGCCGCCTATGGATGATTACCATGAGTTCAGGCGGGGGCATGAGGTTGAGATCGAGGAGTGGAGGATGTACTGGTCACCCGACTATGTCTCCATCACTAGGGGCACTAGAGCCACGAGGGCAGTGTGGCTACACCTGCCGCTGCACCGGCAGCTTCAGCAAGCAGCAGTGGGACTGGTGGTACAGTAGCTACGACGTCCACCCAAGCCACTACCGCACCAGCACTAGCACCCGTGCCTGCCTTCAACCCTGTTGTGGAGTTCTTCGAAGAGTTGAGAGGGAACTACCAAGGGGTGAGGACAGAGAAGTTGCGGAGCTTGCAAGAGTTCCAACGGAAGCCGACCGAGAGCTTGAGGGAGGCTTTCACTCGCATGAGGCGCTTGATAAATGTAACCCAAGGGGTTACGGAAGCTCAGGCAGTCCAATTCTGGTATGGGATATTGGACAAGGAGCTGAGGAGAAGGGTGCGGGATGCAACTCTCCTACAAGCGGCCCAACCCACCTTAGCAAATGTGTTTTTGCTGGCAGAGCGGATAGAGCTCAACATGGTGGAGGAACGAGTGGTCATGGTGGGATTTGCTAAGGAGACACCACGGGGTAGTGGTGCTCCTAGCCAACCACTACCTCAACGTGCTCAAGGCAACAAGGGGGCTCAGGTGAAGCTCAGGGAAGGGCAGAGAGGACCTCAGATGCAGGGGTCTCTCCCTTCATTTGCTGGCCAACAACGGGCGGATGTGGTGTGCTGGACATGTGGAGGACCCCATGTCAAGAAGGATTGTCCAGAGGGAGGCAAAGGGCGGCACATGCACAGCCTGCACAGTTACAGTGTGGGCATTGTGGCAAACACGGGCATGGAGAGGCTCAGTGTTATGGTTTGCATCCTGAGTTGCGCCCAGGCCAGTTCCAAGGGAACAATGGTGGCCGGGGGCGAGGTGGAGCAGCCCAGAGGGACGAGGTGGCCAGCCACGAGGTGCAGGCCAAGGGCAAGCTCAACGTGGCCAAGGACGCGGAGGTCAGGGTGTTGACCAAGGCATGGCCAACCGGCTTCAGCAGCTAGAGCAGAGGCTCGCTGCCATGGCTACAGCTCAGGTGGTACCGGCTCTAAGGCCGGATGGTCCACCTCCTGCTCCTGAGGGAGGAGATATGGGAGGCATGGGATTCATGTGTGGAGCAGCACTACCACTAGTGCAGGTGGAGTCTGCTGCAGCCGTGACTCGAGGAGCAGCACGAGTTCCTGAGCCACGAGGTGCAGAGGTGGAGTTGGATCCACAGCGTGGGGAGGCAAGCCGTCAGGCTAGGCTTCCTCAGTCATTCACATTGGCGGAGACAGTGTCGACGCCATCCATGGCACCTAGTTCTCGCCCGACTGTTACCGAGGCGGAGGTTACTATGCCATTATTGGGGAGAGCTACACGGGTAGCACCACTACCTAGTGTTGCCAAGGCTACGGCAGCTAGTGTGCTGCTAGGAGCGGCCACATCTGTGTGCCAGGCTCCATTGTTCTCGGCTACCATGATTGCGACGCCGGGGGTAAGACCAGCTGAGGTGTTCAGGCTGGCAGCTACACTCTGTGAGAGTGGGGAGGTTACTTCATCTTCTGCGGAGATAGTGGGAGGTGTAGTGCCGGAGGGATCCTCGGATTTGAGGGTCAAGACTGCCACGGCGGCGCCATGGCAAGCTGCAGCTGCCAGGTTGATGGAGCTGCCAGCTAGGCCAGCCATTGAGCGCGCCATGGTGACACCTGGAGTTGTCATGTTAGACAACCAGGATGGCATTTTCTGTTTGAGTGGACCGGCAGGCAAGAGGTACCGGCCACTGCGAGTCTTGTTGGACTCGGGAGCTCAGCCACTGATGCTGGGCAGAGCTGCTATTGCAGGCTTGGGCCTCACGGAGGCGGATATGGAGCCTTGTCCTTTCCAGATACAGACGTCTCTGGGAGGATCGGAGCAGGCTCGGGGCATGACACGGCATGAGTTGGCTATCAGACTACGGCCGGATCACCCTATAGATGGCTCAGTGATGCGAGCCAAGGCCATTGTGACAGACGCAGTCTCATACGATGTCTGGTTGGTGGGGCAGTGTTGTACCCATGGGCTTCACTGGATTTTGGGAGGAGTCAGATCCTATAGGCCTGCATGGCCAGTCAGGGGAGGGCCGGCGTGTGCAGCTCCCTGTGACGTTCATAGGAGGAGTGCGGTTGCCCAGCGAGCAAGTGCCGACACTAGCAGCATTCACAGCGGCAGTGAGTTGGCTAGAGAGTTGCTTGAGGGCAATGCTCATTCAGAGGATGACCACCTCCGGGAGAGAAGAGATGACATGTATGGTATGGCGGAGTTGCCTACCATGGTTGCTCAGACTCCATTGTGGGGCACGAACAAGGATTTGCAGCGGGATGCTGATCGACGGGTGCAACAAGCCTGGGTGGAGGCTTTTGTACCGTCAGGAGAGGAGGAGGTGTGGGGGATTGCACCAGGACCACCTCAATTGTCTCCATTGGACACCACACCTATTGTGTGGCAGTCTCCGGATGAAGGCATTTGTCTTCTGGACTTGTTTGGCGGGATCAGCACCGATTGGCTGCTGTGTGTTACAGGCAGGTGTACGAGTTCGGCGTTACATATATGTGGAGAGGGATGAGACTGCACGACGCGTTTCACTTCGCATGTTGCTTAGTTGGCAGCGGTACCCTGAGTTGTTGTCGGTGTCTGCAATTCGTGGATATCAGCAGGCCTTGCCAGCAGACATTTCGTTGCTGGGGGTGCAGGATTGGAGCGGGTTGGCTCCATTGATCTGGTAGTGGCAGGTTGGCCCTGCCAAGGGCATTCATCAGCCGGGCATGGCAATGGATTGCGAGACTCGAGGTCGGGTCTGTTTGGGAGATGGTACGGGTTTTGCGCCACTTGCAGCTTCATCAAGCTGTATCTCCAGCATACATCTTGGAGAATGTGCCACTGATGGGCGATTCTCGGGCCAGGGTGATGGCCAGTGTGCATCAAGTCGGTCGTGGCTTGGGACAGCAGTGTTGCTAGATGCAGCTACAGTGGGGTCACGGGCTCATCGTCCACGGCTATGGTGGACTAAAATGATGCCACCCGCACTGCTCAAGCGGTGCATTTGATGGGGTGCAGCGGCCAGCACAATCTCACAGTGGATAACATTCTGGACACAGGGAGGCAGTCTCAACGTGTGAGACACGATGACCGTTCGCCTTTGGCAGTGGTCAACAAGGTGGGTCAACCACGAGCAGCATTACCTACACTGCTCAGCTTCCCAGGATCGCATGCTTTCCGGGATAGTGGACCTGGCCTCCTGTGGGATGCTCAGTTGCAGCAGTTAGTGGAGCCTAATGCTGACGAGCGTGAGCGGGCAATGGGTTTTACCACTGGTACCACGGCGGTGTCGTCTCTTTCTGAGGCATCACGTCGTCAAGTGTTGGGGCAAGCAATGGATCTCAATTGCTTGACCTGGATTATCAGCTTGGCTCTAGCTGAGCAACGCAGAGTGCGGAATACACTTCCCTCAATGGTCTCTCTCCTACCGAGACGGTACAGGCAGTGAGTGGGGGCGAGCATATGAGGACCACGGGGGTGCATGCATCCATGGCACACGTGGGAGGTGCTCGAGGTTCAGAGGGAGTTGGCAGCCAAGGCGGCTGTGATGGATGAGGTTGGGGATTCTTCTCGAGTTGAGGAGGTCCTCAAGGATGAGATGATGGGGCAGGATGATGCCTTGTCATGACTGAGCAGGTAGGGAGTACTGCTCAAGAGGTTGCAGCATAGCAACCACGGGACGCGTCCTCTACCTCTAAGCCCACTGGACTTAAGGTTGTAGTTATGGAGGACAATTGGGAGCCTGAATTGGACCCATTGTCACCGGAGGAGAGAGACGACGTATACGGCGGTTCCTGAGGGCTTACAGGAATTGCTTTGCCTTCAGTTTGAAGGACTTGGAGCACTGAAGGGTCAAGAGATCCGTATTGAGTTGGCCACTGACACGCCAATCTTTCGGAGACCCTATAGATACAGTGACATGGAGAGGTCTTTGATTCAGATGAGGACTCAAGATCTCTGGGAGGTAGGTTTGGTGGAGCTCTCTGGTGGAGAGTATGCTTCAGCCACAATGATGCCAGCCAAGAAGGATGTCTATGGCAATTGGACGGAGAGACGTATGTGCGGTGATTACCGGCCTGTAAATCGTCAGACCGAGTCCGATAAATATGCCATGCCAACACCAGAGGAGATCTTTGATGCCATCGGGCATGCTAGGCCTTTAGCACTTTGGATTTACGATCCGGATATCACCAGTTGCCAATCAAGGAGGCGGTCAAGCAGAAGACGGCATTCTGGGGGATCAATGAGCACGGCAAGGATTGCCTATATCAGTGGGCGGTTCTTACCATTTGGGCTTAAGAATGCTCCTGCAGAGTTTCAGAGAGTCATGGATAGGATTCTAGCAGGGGTGGTGGACTTTGCTCGGTGCTACATAGATGACATCATCATCTTTAGTGTACGATGGAGGAGCATGAGAGACACCTTCAGGTGGTATTGGAGCGCTTGAGAGCGCACGGATGAAGTTGCATCCGGGGAAGTGCAAGTTTTTCCACAACCAGATTGAGTAATCTGGGTCACATGATATAATCCTGGAGGATTGGGGGTACAGCAGACTAAGGTAGAGGCCATTGCACAAATTCCACGCCCCACGGATGTGAGCCGAGTTCGAGCTTTCATGGGGTTGGCAAACTATTATAGACGGTTTGTCAAGGGATTTAGTACCATTGCAAAGGCTCTAACCAAGCTGACCAAGATGGACCAGGAGTGGCAGTGGGAAGATGAGCAGGAACGAGCTTTTCAAGAGCTCAAGGCGAGGTTGACCTCGGCGCCTATCTTGAGACGACCTATCAGGGGGCGTCCCTTTCAGCTGCATACGGATTGGAGCATGCTGGGGCTTGGAGCGGTGCTCACACAGGTGGATGATGAGGGAAGAGAGTTGTAGTGGCTTACACTAGCCGCTCGAACAACGCTGCAGAGGCTAAGTACAGCTCATATGAGGGAGAGTGCTTAGCTGCAGTGTGGGCCGTGGCACACTTCAGGTGCTATCTATACGGCAATCTTTCACCCTTGTCACAGATCACCAGCCACTCAAGTGGTTGATGGAGTCAGACAAGCTTACGGGGAAGCTTGCACGGTGGGCACTTATACTCCAGGAGTATGACTTTCAGGTTGTGCATCGACCGGGTTTGGTTGGTCATCGGGATGCGGATGGATTGAGTCGCAATCCATGCATGAGCCAGCAGGATGACACTGGAGCTCAGTGGCATGGTGAGACGGACGAGGAGATGGTGCCGGGATGGCACGCATCTGCTTTTTTGTGTATCTTGGCATCGGGAGGTCAGATTGGACCTACAACAGGGATGACTGTAGACGGAGTGTCTGAGGACCCTGAGGCTAGTGATGAGCTAGGTGGTGCCAGAGATATACATGAGGATTCGGCTGTGTTGGACTACCTCCGCACGGGAGACACGGCAGCCATTGTGACTGCCAGGGAGAGGGATCGGATCCTGCAACGAGCCAAGAGGTTCAAGTGGGAGGGATACACCTACTCGAGTGTGGGAGGATGGTCGGGTGAGGATTGTGCCTCACCCACAGAGCGTGCACGGTTAGTGCGGCATGCCCATGAGGAGTTGGGGCATTTTGGAGTGCGACGCACTCACAGTACTGCAGGGCAGGGCAGTATTGGTGGCGTGGTATGCATACAGAGGGTGCAACAGTTTGTGGCTAGGTGCATGGTGTGTGACAGGGTGCGTGCTTCATTCAACGCCCCTACACCACAGTTGCATCCTTTACCAATCATGGGATTGGGCTACAGGTGGAGTCTTGACTTCGCAGGACCGTTGCCACTGACTATGCGCCACCACAGATATGTGTTGGTGATGGTGGAGCACTTCTCCAAGTGGATTGAGTTGGTTCCATTGCCTGACAAGGCTAGTGAGGGGGCTGCGTATGCATTCTTGGATCGTGTGCTTAGCCGATTTGGTGCTCCAGCTGAGGTACTCACGGACCAAGGGAGAGAGTTCTTGGGGGAGTTTCAGGCTTGGTGTGATAAAGCCTTGATAGACCACCGCACCACTTCTCGGGATCATCCTGAGGCCGATGGCTTAGCAGAGAGAGTTGTTCAGACGGTGAAGAGGGGTTTGCGCAAGTATGGCTTGCAGAAGGGACACCTAGGAGATTGGGATCTTCAGGTCCTTGGTTAGCCATGGGCTACAGGTCAGCAAACAAGCATCACTTGCCTCCTTCTCACCATATTTCCTTCTCTTTGGCCGAGAGCCGGATTTGCCTGCAGCCATTCGTAGGGACACTGCTCAAGTCCTTAACCTTGACAATCCGGACGTGTGGGTACGTGCATGTGATCAGCGTGCAGAGTGTGTTCAGAAAGTCATGCCCATGGCTTTTGAGAACCTTGCCATTGCACAGCACCGTGATACGTTGAGGTATGCCACTATACGTGGTGGAGGATATCGTCCTGGGGTTCGGAGGTTTAGCCCTGGTGACTATGTTTATTTGCAGCAGACTGCTCCTACGACTCTGGATGTTACTGCAGGGCGTGTGTTATTCTGAGGTTCGAGAGGTGTTGCCCTCAGGGGTCCTGATCTTGGAGGGTCGGGATGGCATGACTTGGAAGGACCATGTGCGTAATTGTGCGCCATGTCACCTTCCAATGTCGATGGCAGAGTTGACCCAAACTTGGCAGTGGTACCTGCAGGTTGAGGTGCATGCTCTGTGGGTCTGCCAAAGGGGCAGCCACCATGGTGGTGTGTGATCGATGCTCAAGGGGTTGGCATATGGGATGCTTGACACCACCTCTTGAGAAGGTCCTGACGGAGATTGGTTGTGTCCACACTGCTTGGGATAGTGGCAGTGGACATGACTGGAGGCAGCTAACAAGACATGGGAGGCCAAGCTCATAGGAGTCAATACATGAGATCCCAAGCTCAAGTTCACAGGTTGCAAGACGGCGACTAACGATGGGGCAACTCTTGCACCCGGCCTCTTGATCTATCGAGTTTGAGTGTAGTAGGGATAGTGGTGGAGGACTTAGTGAGGCTATGGTCACTATCACATCTTGTGGCTACCTGGACTTAGAGGGACCTAAGCACCAGCTAGGGGGGCGATTGTGTGGACTAGTGATTGCCATAGTGGGCAGCGTAGTGGCAGCCTAGTGACTGACTAGTTGTAGGCCTAGTGGTTGGACTAGTGGAGACTAGTGGTTATACTAGTGTGTGGTATGCACATGTGTTGTGTGGTTTTGGACAGCGATGTAGTTGTGTAGCGATATGTATGCGCACGACAAAGATCATGGATATGATGCTCCAATGTGCTATGAGTGAAGCTTGAAGTGCACTAGGTTTAGTTGCTAGTTGATAAGTGGATTCAGATTTGTATTTTCCATTTTCAAACCACTTGTCTTCTATTTGCAGGTTACAACCCTACTGACCACCCCAACCCATTCTATCGGCAATTGCAATACACATGTACCTACATCTCAGATTCTGTGACTCATTTCATCACTTATGTACAACAATATTATGGAACATATGCCCTGATCTCACTACAATCTGCTACACGACTATGACAAAGCAAAACTCCTTAACGATAAGGAATGGGCGCGCCAGGCAACTTACCCTGCGGGGTCACCAGCGGCTTGCCCATTCCCTAATATGTAAAGAATTTTCAAAATGAAAGTGCCTTGCCAGTCTGGCAAGGAGCGTTACGGAGATTATAAGCCACTCGCGCGAGGTGCTTACACTCCGTAAGCCATTCTAGCAACGTGGCACTATATTCCATGAAATAAGCCCACTGGAAATACAAAGGATTGTTTTTGGAAATTCGTAGGGGGATGTTCCCGATGGTACATTGGGCTCCGCAGATTGCGGTGAGAGAGCTGGGGACTTAGTTTTTTTTCCCCAAGCTCTCTCCCGCTGATGCACCCTGAACCCCTCTCCCAATCTGACGTGAACTGAAGCTAGGTGCAGCTTTCAGTAACTCCTCAAGACAGATATGACGTCTTGACGTCTTGATGGCAATGCCCTAACCCCTCTTTCTCTCTAATGAACAAATAGAAATTTGCTCCATCCTCACGTTTTCCCCTTCTCCCTTCTCTCTTCCTACCGCGGGCATCCCCTCTCTCCCTGCTATCATCCACAAGCTCCCTCCTCTGATCTCTACTGCCATTTATGGGCCGCCATTGCACGCCGCAGCACGTCCTCCCAAGTTCACATAATATGTCGCTCCTTATCTCTGCAGAAGCCGCCATCCTCTGCAAAGTATTTAAGAGCACAATTATATTTGTTGCAATCCCCATCTCATGGCGACAACCCCCTCTCCTCGTGCAGCGAGAAAGTATGCGGTGTTGAAAAGGCCAATGTCGGCGATTTTACTTCCGCATGCTTAGATCCTGGCGGCTTTCTAATTTCCAGCCGCCGAAAGCAGGAAAGTGATCAATTCCCTCGGCTCCTTATCCTGTCTTTTCTCTCAGCTGATAAGGCTCTCAGCACTCTTACCGCTTATTCACCTTGCCCCTTGGTTGCTTAGCTGTTTCAGTTTCTCTTCTTTTCCCTGAAAGTCTTATCAGTGACTCTATAGAAAGATCAGGAGAGGGGAAAGAGGTTCTCTCTGCTCACTTGTGCCAGGTGTTGGGCTGACGTCTCTCTCTTAGCTAGGCCGCAAAAATGAGCTCTCGAGGCACCACAAGCAAAAGAGGGAACAAGGGGAGCTCAGCAATGCGCAGCAGCTCAGCGCTCACTGCCAAAGGAGGAAAGACTTCTTGGATAATAAAAAACAACACCAACTCTATCGGCTCAGGGGATTCAATTTTGGGCAAAGGCCCGAGTCCCACCATCAATGCACAATCCCCTTCTCGGACGAGGGGGTGTGGGAAGACCATCCCTCAGGATGTCCCTGATCAGCCTGTACTAAAGTTGGATACAGAAAAGCTCAAATTGCAGACGCAGAAGCTAACCCTAAGGGGGGTTCTAATCTATTTCCCAGGGAAGCTAAAGCCAAGGGATCACAGTAAGAAGATGGATTGTACAACACTTAGGTGCTGGCGGGAGGCTGGCTCAGACTTTTGCCTTTCGATGGGAAGGGGGTTCTACTTGGCCCTTTTTTGCCTCACAGAGGGACTGGGGTCATAGGCAAGGGATTTTGTGGAGACCAAGGGTGATAGTAATTCCTTACCTCCCTGCCACTTACCTAATGTCGCTTCCAGAAATTGGTGCCAGTTTTGGCACCTTTATTGGTTCCCTGAATGTCGTCGAACAAGTCCAGGACAACATCAAGAGTGTCGACAACGAGGCGATTCATGTTGACCTCGCAAAAGACGTCGGAGTGTTAAAGATTGTAGTCCTCATGCTGGAGTCCAAATCGATTGGGTCTCCAATCAAGCTCCCCAGGTGGACGATTCCTACATCGTTATCTCAATCAAGGAGGAGCTCATCTCCACAATTTGCTTTTTGTGCAACGGAGAGGGTCACATTCGGGCCAACTACCCGAAGCTGCGCAAAAACAGGCTTTCGAAAGTTTCCAAGCAGCCTGCTATACCAAATGACAAGACAACTCCTCAATGAGAACTTCATCGCCAGGTGCCATTGTGGGAGACAACCAGCAAGTAAACTCGGAGTTGTTACACAGGGGCCACACTGCCAAAAAAAGGAAGCATGAAGGGAACGGGACGACTGGAATCCATCTTAACCGCCCATACGATCTGGCCCCGGTCAGAATCCCAAAAGCATGGACTTCCTACCCATTCTCAGAACAAGAGTTGAATCCTTTGGAGAGCAACAGCCTCGCCATTGCATTTTTGGAGCTGCATTCATTCTCAAGGAGGCCTCTAGCAGGGTGGGCTCCCGGGACTGCCTATGCCAAAGACAGGGCAACAGTCTGTGTAACCCCCCTCATTTACAAATTCTTTGACGACTACACAAACTTTTTGTCCCTAACAGCAGAGAAGGCTTCTGCTCTGCATGGGTCACTGAAGCCTTGGCCGCAGATATGTTTGGTGGACCAGCATTGACTTCGCTCTCCACTTGACAAACCAAGTGCTCAGGGAGTTCTTCCCCCCCATATCCATCTCTCAAACTCGCATGCAGCACATAAGCGTTATGGTTGAGAATAATGCTGCTCTTGTCAATTTGGCAGTCATCCACGTGCTACCCATTTTCAAATTTGAAGACCCGGCTGCCGCTGACGACCCTATATTTGGAACTTGGGGTGGACAAGTTTGGCCTTTCTTGCAAGGTTGTTGATCCCAATGCATGGGCTCGCAGCTCTGTCATCATGGAAGAAGGGCTGAAAATGGTGGTTGAACTCTCTAGCATGCAGAAACAAAAAGCCCCGACTATTGTGGACTCAATCAACACTGAGGACAAAGAGCCCAACAAGGAGATGGTGCTCTACAATCAAGACCACATGCTGCTCTCTTCCAATGAGGCCCACAAATGCACAGATTTGGTCCAGCCAGAGGAGACAATGGACTCACCACCGGCGGTAAGTGTCAAGTTATTTTACCACTAGTGTGAAACTAGCTAGGAAATAGCTAGCTTTTACATATTGACATTTGGGATTGGCCCAAGTGTCAATCCAGGGGTCAAGGCAGATTTAGGCCCTGGAGTGGTTATCTTCACGGCAAGCGCGGAAGGCTCATCTTTCTCGAGTTGAGCCTCACCGCGCCTAGCTATGGCGCCGCAGTGTGGATTCCCCATGGCGTGGGGTGCACTTGGCTTGACTTGTATTTGAGTGATGAGGTTATATATGCATGAGTTTATGCTTCAGCTTTGTGAGCTCGCATGAGCTTGTGTTTGTATTCTTTTTCTTTATCACTCGAGAAAGATGAGCTCGTATCTGTGAGTGCCAGATACGAGTTAGTTGTAGCACTTGTGGTTTTTGCTTGAGAATGAGAGAAACCAAGTTGTTATGCAAGGAGCCCTGTAGAGCTCTTGGTTGTTAGAAGCGGAGGCGATGTGGGTTACGAGGTGGTAGACCTTGGCATTCGATCTTCAGCTTCAGAGATGAAAGCACCATGCTGCAGGTAATTCCAGAGCACCTTGATGGTTTCAGATTGTGTACATGCATGAGCAATCACGATTGGGAAGAGGACCAGTCAAGAGCAGGTTATAGTGGCTTTGGTGGCAAAGCTGAGAACTGGACTTGGGAATGCGAGCTTTCATTGTGTGAAGGATTGCAAGACCAAGCGAAAGGCTGATTTGGCTTGGGGCAAATCAATGCACTTTGTGGAGTATGGTGAGATGGGTTTCAATCTCGAGCTTCAGCATTGAGAGGGCTCTTGTCATGCAGGAAGAGCAGGGCTAGAACAGGAGCTAAGAGGTGCGGCAAGGCCATGGAATGTGCACCTAGGGTTTCAGAGCTTGGAAGAAGAGCTCTTGCACCACAAGAGAAGTGTCTTGTGGCTGGAAATGTAAGCCTTAGGGTTCCAGGAGCTTGGCAAAGGCTGTGGAGTGCTTAGTCTTGTCTTAGAGAGCATCAAGGAGCCAAGGGAGCCAAGATAGGGGGCTGATATCTCTTGTGTGAAGAGGTTGCATGTGTGGAGCATGTATTCAGCTCATTGAAGCTTCCATCTTCAAGCTTGGAGGGCAAGCAAGGAAGTGGGAAGGGCTGACTTCCCTTATGTGAGGGCAATGCATGTGTGGAGGCATGCTTTCAGCCTGCTGAAGCTTGTATTTTCAGGTTTGTGGGTGCAAGAAATGAAGCAAAGGAGCTGATTCTCTTATGGTGAGAGTGGGGCATGTGTGGAGCATGCCTTCAGCCCATTGAGGCTCTTGTTTTCAAGCTTTAGAGAGCTAGAACGGAAGGTCTAGGGCTGGTTTCCACTTGGAGTGAAAGAAAAGCACTTGTAGGGCCTATGTGAGTTGGGGTTTTCAACTTCAAGCTTGAAGGGAGCGCAACTCTTGAAGCAGCAGGGTGTAGGGGCTGGAATAGGCTCTAAGATACATGCTATGGCCAAGGAGAGTGCTTGAATGAGTGCTCACAAGGGCTGGGAACCAGCAGGGCTTGGTTGTTTGCCATTGAGTTAGTGGCGTGTTTGGGGGTGTTTGGGGAGGCTAAGTGAGAAAGAAGGCTTGGTTTGTGGCAACCACCTCATGGCTTAGGGCTACTATGGTGGTGTGGGGAGTCGAAAGAGCAAGAATACCTTGCTGATTTCCTCACAGCTGCCATAGCTCGGTGGAAAGAAGCCTAGAGTCCAAGAGACACAAACCCTAGCTTGGCGTGGCTAAACCCCTTGGAGAAATGGCTAAACTGCCAGAGCGGCCATGGATGGGCTGTGAGGGGCGTGTGTTTGTGACAGGCTGTGCCCATGGCCTTCGGGGCTGTGTGACGGGCTGTGAGGGCCTGTGACGGGCTTGCCCGGTGGCTTGGGGGCTGTGATGGGCTGTGCCCAGTGGCCTGTGGGGCTGTGACGGGTTGTGAGGGCTGTGTGACAGGCTGGTGCCCATGGCCTTTGGGGCTGTGATGATGTGAGGGCCTTACTGGGTGTGGCTGGGGGCTGTGACAGGCCGTGCCTGAGGCCTTTGGGGCTGTGACGGGGCGTGTGACGGGCTGTGTCAGGCCGTGCCTGAGGCTGTGGGGCTTGTGACAGGCTGTGCCCAGTGGCCTGAGGGGCTGTGTGACAGGCTGTGCATGGCCTTTGGGGCTGTGATGGGCTGTGAGGGGCTGTGACATGCCGTGCCTGAGGCCTGTGGGGCTGTGTGTGACGGATGTGCAGTGGCCTGAGGGGCTGTGTGTGAAAGGCTGTGCCCATGGCCGTGGGGGGGTTGTGATGGGCTGTGAGGGGCTGTTGGTTGTGACATGCCGTGCCTGAGGCTGTGGGGCTGTGGGGTTGTGACGGGCTGTGAGGGGCTGTGACAGGCTGTGCCCAGTGGCCTGGGGATGTGGGCTGTGATGTGATGGGCTTGTGAGGGGTGTGACAGGCGTGCCTGAGGCATTGGGGATTGCTGCGTGTGTTGTTGGTGTGTGACGGGCTGTGAGGGGCTGTGTCAGGCCGTGCCTGAGGCTTGTGGGGCTGTGACAGGCTGTGCCATGGCCGTTGGGGCTGTTGTGTGATGTGGGTATGAGGGCTGTGCTGTTGACAGGCCGTGCCTGAGGCCTTTGGGGCTGTGACGGGCTGTGAGGGGCTGTGACAGGCCGTGCCTGAGGCCTTTGGGGTTGTGACGGGCTGTGAGGGGTATGTCAGGCCGTGCTGAGGCTTGTGGGGCTGTGACAGGCTGTGCCCGTGGCCGTGGGGCTGTGACGGGCTGTGAGGGGCTGTGACAGGCTATGCCCGTGGCCTTTGGGGCTGTGAGGGGCTGTGACAGGCCGTGCTGAGGCCTTTGGGGCTTGTGTGACGGGCTGTGAAGGGTGTGACGGCTGTGTTAGGCCGGGCCTGAGGCCTTTGGGGGCTGTGAGGGGCTGTGCGAGCTCTGTGTGAAAGGCTGTGCCCAGTGGCCTGTGGGCTGTGATGGCGTGTGTGTGCGGGGCTGTGACAGGCGTGTGGGGTGTGAGGGCTTGGCCCAGTGGCCTGTGGGACTGTGAGGCTGTGACCAGTGAGCTGTGTGGGCCTGTGCTGGTCTGTGTTGGCCCGTGTTGACCTGTGGACGGCCTGTGCTGACTCGTGGAGGCACTGATGGACTGCCTAAGGACTGGCATGTGTCTGGAAGGCCGAATTTTGAAGCTCGTGGATGGCGGTTTGAGGAGTATCTTCATGATATTCCCATGGTCATGCAAGTGAGGGAGAGAGGAGAGGAGAGTGTTGGGATGAGGGCATGCTGGGGTTAGGCATTGCTTTAGCTTCTCTTCTCGTAGTTTCCACCCTCTCATTAGGCCAAGACCTTTCCGTAGGTGGAGGCAAGAGTCAGTCCGGGTTTGGGCTGGGGTGTCCTTGCAGGAGCAACACCGTGGAGTTGTTTTTGGTGTGGGGGAGTTGTCGTTCTGATTTCTTGTGTTTGGATCCCCTCCATACCTGCATGCTTGACTGTGCGCCATGCTAGTTTTGTGTGGGCGCTTGTTTTTATAGGTGATTGGTCCGGATTTGATCACCGGCCAGTCCTAGAGCATGCTGTCGATGGTGAGGTTGGGTGATGACCAGCCAGACCATCATTGTTTCTCCTGTGGTGAGGTTGGAGGTGATGACCAGCCAACCATAGGAGTGCTTGCGGTGGATGCAGGTACAGGTGTAGGCTATGTTAGGAACTTAGTATTCCAAACCATAAGCCGCAACAGGTTCTCTACCCGGTTACCTTGTGGAGAGGGGGTTAGGGACATGTTCATGACCGGTTGAGTGTCAACACGGAGGTGCCACTAGTTGCTGGGGACAGTGCCGGTTCGAGCACTAGCGATACTAGTGGGTACACGAGACGAGGTGTGCGGTTTAGGCCACCTTCACCTCCTGTGTCTTCCACGGAAGGTTCTGATTCGGATTGTGAATCAGGAGGACTCATACCGGCGGTGCAAGTTGTTTCTTTGCCATTGTTGTGGGACACAATGGAGGAGATGTATGGAGCTACCAAGGGGCCACGAAGGTACTCTGGGGCGGTGGGCACCATCGAGTTGGATGATTTTATCCAAGAGTTTGATAGTTGGTGTGATTTGCAGCAAATGCGCAATCCACAACTATTTACGCCTTTCATGGCATGGAAGGGGCTGTTTCAGCACCTTGAGGGGCCGCCTATGGATGATTACCATGAGTTCAGGCGGGGGCATGAGGTTGAGATCAAGGAGTGGAGGATGTACTGGTCACCCGACTATGTCTCCATCACTAGGGGCACTAGAGCCACGAGGGCAGTGGCTACACCTGCCGCTGCACCGGCAGCTTCAGCAAGTAGCAGAGGGGACTAGTGGGACTGGTGGTACAGTAGCTACGACGTCCACCCAAGCCACTACCGCACCAGCACTAGTACCCGTGCCTGCCTTCAACCCTGTTGTGGAGTTCTTCGAAGAGAGTTGAGAGGGAACTACCAAGGGGTGAGGACAGAGAAGTTGCGGAGCTTGCAAGAGTTCCAACGGAAGCCGACCGAGAGCTTGAGGGAGGCTTTCACTCGCATGAGGCGCTTGATAAATGTAACCCAAGGGGTTACGGAAGCTCAGGCAGTCCAATTCTGGTATGGGATATTGGACAAGGAGCTGAGGAGAAGGGTGCGGGATGCAAACTCTCCTACAAGCGGCCCAACCCACCTTAGCAAATGTGTTTTTGCTGGCAGAGCGGATAGAGCTCAACATGGTGGAGGAACGAGTGGTCATGGTGGGATTTGCTAAGGAGACACCACGGGGTAGTGGTGCTCCTAGCCAACCACTACCTCAACGTGCTCAAGGCAACAAGGGGGCTCAGGTGAAGCTCAGGGAAGGGCAGAGAGGACCTCAGATGCAGGGGTCTCTCCCTTCATTTGCTGGCCAACAACGGGCGGATGTGGGTGTGCTGGACATGTGGAGGACCCCATGTCAAGAAGGATTGCCCAGAGGGAGGCAAAAGGACGGCACATGCACAGCCTGCACAGTTGCAGTGTGGGCATTGTGGCAAGCACGGGCATGGAGAGGCCCAGTGTTATGGTTTGCATCCTGAGTTGCGCCCAGGCCAGTTCCAAGGGAACAATGGTGGCCGGGGGCGAGGTGGAGCAGCCCAGAGAGGACGAGGTGGCCAGCCACGAGGTGCAGGCCAAGGGCAAGCTCAACGTGGCCAAGGACGCGGAGGTCAGGGTGTTGACCAAGGCATGGCCAACCGGCTTCAGCAGCTAGAGCAGAGGCTCGCTGCCATGGCTACAGCTCAGGTGGTACCGGCTCTAAGGCCGGATGGTCCCACCTCCTGCTCCTGAGGGAGGAGATATGGGAGGCATGGGATTCATGTGTGGAGCAGCACTACCACTAGTGCAGGTGGAGTCTGCTGCAGCCGTGACTCGAGGAGCAGCACGAGTTCCTGAGCCACGAGGTGCAGAGGTGGAGTTGGATCCACAGCATGGGGAGGCAAGCCGTCAGGCTAGGCTTCCTCAGTCATTCACATTGGCGGAGACAGTGTCGACGCCATCCATGGCACCTAGTTCTCGCCCGACTGTTACCGAGGCGGAGGTTACTATGCCATTGGGGAGAGCTACACGGGTAGCACCACTACCTAGTGTTGCCAAGGCTACGGCAGCTAGTGTGCTGCTAGGAGCGGCCACATCTGTGTGCCAGGCTCCATTGTTCTCGGCTACCATGATTGCGACGCCGGGGGTAAAACCAGCTGAGGTGTTCAGGCTGGCAGCTACACTCTGTGAGAGTGGGGAGGTTACTTCATCTTCTGCGGAGATAGTGGGAGGGTGTAGTGCCGGAGGGATCCTCGGATTTGAGGGTCAAGACTGCCACGGCGGCGCCATGGCAAAGCAAGCTGCCAGGTTGATGGAGCTGCCAGCTAGCCAGCCATTGAGCGCGCCATGGTGACACCTGAGTTGTCATGTTAGACAACCAGGATGGCATTTTCTGTTTGAGTGGACCGCAGGCAAGAGGTACCGGCCACTGCCGGGTCTTGTTGGACTCGAGAGCTCAGCCATTGATGCTGGGCAGAGCTGCTATTGCAGGCTTGGGCCTCACGGAGGCGGATATGGAGCCTTGTCCTTTCCAGATACAGACGTCTCTGGGAGGATCGGAGCAGGCTTGGGGCATGACACGGCGTGAGTTGGCTATCAGACTACGGCCGGATCACCCTACAGATGGCTCAGTGATGCGAGCCAAGGCATTGTGACAGACACAGTCTCATACGATGTCCTGGTTGGTGGGGGGCAGTGTTGTACCCCATGGGCTTCACCCTGGATTTTTGGGAGGAGTCAGCTTCCTATAGGCCTGCATGGCAGTCAGGGGAGGGCCGGCGTGTGCAGCTCCCTGTGACGTTCATAGGAGGAGTTGCGGTTGCCCAGCGAGGCAAGATGCCGACACTAGCAGCATTCACAGCGGCAGTGAGTTGGCCTAGAGAGTTGCTTGAGGGCAATGCTCATTCAGAGGATGTACCACCTCCGGGAGAGCAGGATGACATGTATGGTATGGTGGAGTTGCCTACCATGGTTGCTCAGACTCCATTGTGGGGCACGAGCAAGGATTTGCAGCGGGATGCTGATCGACGGGTGCAACAAGCCTGGGTGGAGGCTTTTGTACCGTCAGGAGAGGAGGAGAGTGTGGGGATTGCACCAGGACCACCTCAATTGTCTCCATTGGACACCACACCTATTGTGTGGCAGTATCCGGATGAAGGCATTTGTCTTCTGGACTTGTTTGGCGGGATCAGCACCGGATTGGCTGCTGTGTTACAAGCAGGTGTACGAGTTCGGCGTTACCTGTATGTGGAGAGGGATGAGACTGCACGACGCGTTTCACTTCGCCATGTTGCTCAGTTGGTGCAGCGGTACCCTGAGTTGTTGTCGGTGTCTGCAATTCGTGGATATCAGCAGGCCTTGCCAGCAGACATTTCGTTGCTGGGGGCGCAGGATTTGGAGCGGGTTGGCTCCATTGATCTGGTAGTGGCAGGTGGCCCTGCCAAGGGCATTCATCAGCCGGGCATGGCAATGGATTGCGAGACTCGAGGTCGGGTCTGTTTTGGGAGATGGTGCGGGTTTTGCGCCACTTGCAGCTTCATCAAGCTGTATCTCCAGCATACATCTTGGAGAATGTGCCACTGATGGGCGATTCTCGGGCCAGGGTGATGGCCAGTGTGCATCAAGTCCGGTCGTGGCTTGGGTCAGCAGTGTTGCTAGATGCAGCTACAGTGGGGTCATGGGATCACGGCTCATCGTCCACGGCTATGGTGGACTAACTTGATGCCACCCGCACTGCTCAAGCGTGCATTTGATGGGGGTGCAGCGGCCAGCACATCTCACAGTGGATAACATTCTGGACACAGGGAGGCAGTCTCAGGTGTGAGACACGATGACCGTTCGCCTTTGGCAGTGGTCAACAAGGTGGGTCAACCACGAGCAGCATTACCTACACTGCTCAGCTTCCCAGGATCGCATGCTTTCCGGGATAGTGGACCTGGCCTCCTGTGGGATGCTCAGTTGCAGCAGTTAGTGGAGCCTAATGCTGACGAGCGTGAGCGGGCAATGGGTTTGGTACCACGGTGTCACCTGGTACCACGGCGGTGTCGTCTCTTTCTGAGGCATCACGTCGTCAAGTGTTGGGGCAAGCAATGGATCTCAATTGCTTGACCTGGATTATCAGCTTGGCTCTGGCTGAGCAACGCAGAGTGCGGAGTACACTTCCCTCAATGGTCTCTCTGCCTACCGAGACGGTACAGGCAGTGAGGGGGCGAGCATGTGAGGACCACGGGGTGCATGCATCCATGGCACACGTGGGAGGTGCTCGAGGTTCAGAGGGAGTTGGCAGCCAAGGCGGCTGTGATGGATGAGGTTGGGGATTCTTCTCGGGTTGAGGAGGTCCTCAAGGATGAGATGATGGGGCAGGATGAGGCCTTGTCATTGACTGAGCAGGCAGGGAGTACTGCTCAAGAGGTTGCAACATAGCAACCACTGGACGCGTCCTCTACCTCTAAGCCCACTGGACTTAAGGTTGCAGTTACGGAGGACAATTGGGAGCCTGACATTGGACCCATTGTCACCGGAGGAGAGAGACGACGTATACGGCGGTTCCTGAGGGCTTACAGGAATTGCTTTGCCTTCAGTTTGAAGGACTTGGGAGCACTGAAGGGTCAAGAGATCCGTATTGAGTTGGCCACTGACACGCCAATCTTTCGGAGACCCTATAGATACAGTGACATGGAGAGGTCTTTGATTCAGATGAGGACTCAAGATCTCTGGGAGGCAGGTTTGGTGAGCTCTCTGGTGGAGAGTATGCTTCAGCCACAGTGATGCCAGCCAAGAAGGATGTCTATGGCAATTGGACGGAGAGACGTATGTGCGGTGATTACCGGCCTGTAAATCGTCAGACCAAGTCCGATAAGTATGCCATGCCAACACCAGAGGAGATCTTTGATGCCATCGGGCATGCTAAGCCTTTAGCATTTGGATTTACGATCCGGATATCACCAGTTGCCAATCAAGGAGGCGGACAAGCAGAAGACGCATTCTGGGGGATCAATGAGCACGGCAAGGATTGCCTATATCAGTGGCGGTTCTTACCATTTGGGCTTAAGAATGCTCCTGCAGAGTTCAGAGAGTCATGGATAGGATTCTAGCAGGGGGTGGACTTTGCTCGGTGCTACATAGATGACATCATCATCTTTAGTGTTACGATGGAGGAGCATGAGAGACACCTTCAGGTGGTATTGGAGCGCTTGAGAGCGCACGGATTGAAGTTGCATCCGGGGAAGTGCAAGTTTTTCCACAACCAGATTGAGTATCTGGGTCACATGATATATCCTGGAGGATTGGGGGTACAGCAGACTAAGGTAGAGGCCATTGCACAAATTCCACGCCCCACGGATGTGAGCCGAGTTCGAGCTTTCATGGGGTTGGCAAACTATTATAGACGGTTTGTCAAGGGATTTAGTACCATTGCAAAGGCTCTAACCAAGCTGACCAAGGTGGACCAGGAGTGGCAGTGGGAAGATGAGCAGGAACGAGCTTTTCAAGAGCTCAAGGCGAGGTTGACCTCGGCGCCTATCCTGAGACGACCTATCAGGGGGCGTCCCTTTCAGCTGCATACGGATTGGAGCATGCTGGGGCTTGGAGCGGTGCTCACACAGGTGGATGATGAGGGAAGAGAGTTTGTAGTGGCTTACACTAGCCGCTCGAACAACGCTGCAGAGGCTAAGTACAGCTCATATGAGGGAGGAGAGTGCTTAGCTGCAGTGTGGGCCGTGGCACACTTCAGGTGCTATCTATACGGCAATCTTTTCACCCTTGTCAAGATCAACCAGCCACTCAAGTGGTTGATGGAGTCAGACAAGCTTACGGGGAAGCTTGCACGGTGGGCACTCATACTCCAGGAGTATGACTTTCAGGTTGTGCATCGACCGGGTTTGGTCAATCGGGATGCGGATGGATTGAGTCGCAATCCATGCATGAGCCAGCAGGATGACACTGGAGCTCGGTGGCATGGTGAGACGGACGAGGAGATGGTGCCGGGATGGCACGCATCTGCATTTTGTGTATCTTGGCATCGGGAGGTCAGATTGGACCTACAATAGGGATGACTGTAGACGGAGTGTCTGAGGACCCTGAGGCTAGTGATGAGCTAGTGGTGCCAGAGATATACATGAGGATTCGGCTGTGTTAGACTACCTCCGCACGGGAGACACGGCAGCCATTGTGACTGCCAGGACAGGGATCGGATCCTGCAACGAGCCAAGAGGTTCAAGTGGGAGGGGATACACCTACTTCGAGTGTGGGAGAATGGTCGGGTGAGGATTGTGCCTCACCCCACACAGCGTGCACGGTTAGTGCGGCATGCCCATGAGGAGTTGGGGCATTTTGGAGTGCGACGCACTCACAGTTTACTGCAGGGGCAGTATTGGTGGCGTGGTATGCATACAAAGGTGCAACAGTTCGTGGCTAGGTGCATGGTGTGTGACAGGGTGTGTGCTTCATTCAACGCCCCTACACCACAGTTGCATCCTTTACCAATCATGGGATTGGGCTACAGGTGGAGTCTTGACTTCGCAGGACCGTTGCCACTGACTATGCGCCACCACAGATATGTGTTGGTGATGGTGGAGCACTTCTCCAAGTGGATTGAGTTGGTTCCATTGCCTGACAAGGCTAGTGAGGGGCTGCGTATGCATTCTTGGATCGTGTGCTTAGCCGATTTGGTGCTCCAGCTGAGGTACTCACGGACCAAGGGAGAGAGTTTTTGGGGGAGTTTCAGGCTTTGTGTGATAAAACCTTGATAGACCACCGCACCACTTCTCGAGATCATCCTGAGGCCGATGGCTTAGCAGAGAGAGTTGTTCAGACGGTGAAGAGGGGTTTGCGCAAGTATGGCTTGCAGAAGGGACACCTAGGAGATTGGGATCTTCCGGTTCCTTGGTTAGCCATGGGCTACAGGTTCAGCAAACAAGCATCACTTGCCTCCTTCTCACCATATTTCCTTCTCTTTGGCCGAGAGCCGGATTTGCCTGCAGCCATTCGTAGGGACACTGCTCCAGTCCTTAACCTTGACGATCCGGACGTGTGGGTACGTGCATGTGATCAGCGTGCAGAGTTGTTCAAGAGAAGAAGAATACAAGCACAAGCTCATGCGAGCTCACAAAGCTGAAGCATAAACTCATGCATATATAACCTCATCACTCAAATACAAGTCAAGCCAAGTGCACCCCACGCCATGGGGAATCCACACTACGGCGCCATAGCTAGGCGCGGTGAGGCTCAACTCGAGAAAGATGAGCCTTCCGCGCTTGCCGTGAAGATAACCACTCCAGGGCCTAAATCTGCCTTGACCCCTGGATTGACACTTGGGCCAATCCCAAATGTCAATATGTAAAAGCTAGCTATTTTCTAGCTAGTTTCACACTAGTGGTAAAATAACTTGACAGCTGTCGTGCACATACATATCGCTACACAACTACATTGCTGTCCAAACCATGCCCATGGCTTTTGAGAACCACCGTGATACGTTGAGGTATGCCACTATACGTGGTGGAGGATATCGTCCTTGGGTTCGGAGGTTTAGCCCTGGTGACTATGTTTATTTGCAGCAGACTGCTCCTACGACTCTGGATGTTACTGCAGGGCGTGTTATTCTGAGGGTTCGAGAGGTGTTGCCCTCAGGGGTCCTGATCTTGGAGGGTCGGGATGGCATGACTTGGAAGGACCATGTGCGTAATTGTGCGCCATGTCACCTTCCCAATATCGATGGCAGAGTTGACCCAAACTTGGCAGTGGTACCTGTAGGTTTGAGGTGCATGCTTTGTGGGTCTGCCAAAGGGGCAGCCACCATGCTGGTGTGTGATCGATGCTCAACGGGTTGGCATATGGGATGTTTGACACCACCTCTTGAGAAGGTTCCTGACGGAGATTGGTTGTGTCCACACTGCTTGGGATAGTGGCAGTGGACATGACTGGAATCAGCTAACAAGACATGGGAGGCCAAGCTCATAGGAGTCAATACATGAGATCCCAAGCTCAAGTTCACAGGTTGCAAGACGACGACTAACGATGGGGCAACTCTTGCACCCGGCCTCTTGATCTATCGAGTTTGAGTGTAGTAGGGATAGTGGTGGAGGACTTAGTGAGGCTATGGTCACTATCACATCTTGTGGCTACCTGGAATTAGAGGGACCTAAGCACCAGCTAGGGGGGCGATTGTGTGGACTAGTGACTGCCATAGTGGGCAGCATAGTGGCAGCCTAGTGACTGACTAGTTGTAGCCTAGTGGTTGGACTAGTGGCTGGACTAGTGGTGGACTAGTGGTATACTAGTGTGTGGTGTGTACATGTGTTGTGTGGACTAGTGACTGCCATAGTGGGCAGCATAGTGGCAGCCTAGTGACTGACTAGTTGTAGCCTAGTGGTTGGACTAGTGGTTGGACTAGTGGTGGACTAGTGGTATACTAGTGTGTGGTGTGCACATGTGTTGTGTGGTTTTGGACAGCGATGTAGTTGTGTAGCGATATGTATGCGCACGACATAAGCATAACTGCTCATGCTTACTCTCCACTCATCTTCTTTTTTCCTGATGCTTTCACTATCAATCGTGGTTGGTCAGTAGTCCTCGATCACCATTCTCTGGAACACAAAGTCCTGCTAGGCTCGTTGGAAAAATCTATTTCCATTTTCTCTGAAAAGGCTGCTTGCTTCCTGTCCTCTATTCTTGCTTGGGAGCTTCCTGTGGAGGAGCTGTTTATGCTGATTGATAACAAAAGTCAATTCTTAGAACTAGACTCTTTGAGTAAAAGAAAGAGGTCTAGGCAGATTTTTGTTTGGAAGCTACATTTGATCCTCCCTCTACCTGAGGGCTTTAAGTGGATCAACACATTGCAGCCCTCTGATAAGAAAACCAAGTTCCGCTTTGCTCCCACCTGGCCATCAAATTGCCAAGACATGGCGGGCCATATCAATGCGGTTACATGAACTTCACAATTTTTAGCTGGAACATTAGAGATATAGGCTCTGATCACTCGGCTCCAAAAAGGGCAAGGATCAAACACTGGGCCTCAAATCTTCTCAATCGCTCCTCCGTCGTCTTTCTCCAAGAACATAAGCTTGACCCTGCTAAAATAACCTCCCTAGGGAGTTCTATCTGGCCCTCTATCTCCGCTTACTGGAACCCTACGGTTGCTGACTCAAGAGGGGGAACTGCTATTTTCGTCTCTCCTTCCTTAAGCCCAAGTATCCTGTCAAACGACATATGGGTTCAGGGTCATGTACAATCTATCATCATGAACCTGGGCCCATCTATCGGGAAGGTAGGGCTGCTAAATATCTATGCTCCAAATAACGAACTAGAACGTGTTGATCTATGGTCCTTGTTGAGGCTCAAAACTATGCAGTTGACTGACATTCAACATTGGGTTATTGGAGATGACTTTAATATGGTTGAGACAGATGAGGATAGAGCAAGTCCTAATGATCACAACCTTTCAGCCATTGAAAGAGACTCATGGGATTCCTTTTGCTTAGCCATTGGTCTATTGGACGCCTCCCCCCCACAAAGGGATGAGCTCAAATATACATGGTCTAACAATAGGCAGCCTCCCAACCTTGCGCTTCCTCGCCTAGATAGGTTTTACTGCTCTGCCCACCTGTTGAACTGGTCAGTCAGATCTCCTATTGTTCCTATCACCCCAGGTTTTGATCACTCTCTTGTCCAGATATCCCTTCATACCCCAGGTTCTAGAGTGAGAGGTAGAAGCTTCTTTAAGCTTAACCCTGCTCTTCTCTCTGACCCAGAGGTCGTGACCACTCTTCAAAGGGCCTGGTCCTCTGCTAACCTCCCCTTCTCCTCTCCCACTCTCCTTTTTCTCTCCAAACTCCAAATTCTAAGGAACATCTGCATAGACCTCTCCAAGAAAATGACAGAAGAGAAGTCTCAAAAAGAAAAAGCTCTCACAAAGTGCCTACACGTCTGTCAGTTCCAAATGCAGAGTGGCAGGGACGATCCACAAACCTACATCTCCTATAAGGCTGCCAAGCAAAACCTCTCGCTGCTATTCCATGATAGAGAACAATTTATTAAAATTAAGGCTGGGGTTAATTGGTCTCTCAAGGGGGAGAAAATGTCTAAATATTTTTTTGCTAAGGCAGCTCAACATGGAGCATTCCTTCCTTACGTGATGTGTCGGGTCTGCCCTCCTCTGTCCCCAAGAAGATGTCCACCATTGTTGCTGATTTCTTCATGAAGCTCTTTGAAAAGAGACCCCAATCACCTCTGATGGAGGAAGCCAGAAGCACTTTGCTGAACAATATCCCATGTTCGCTATCTTCTATGGATAAGGCCAAGATGGCAGAGCCTTTTTCTGAAGAAGAGTTGGGCAAAGCAGTGGATGCTTTGGCTTCTAAGAAAAGTCCCGGCCTTGATGGCCTGCCGATTGAATTCTTTAAGACCCTTTGGCCAACCATTGGGGGGGATTTCCTGCACATGGCTAATGATATTTTGCAGAAGAAGGTGATGCCCTCACAGATGTCTGAAGGTCTCATCACCCTTATCTACAAAAAAGGAGAGAGAGACAATGTGGCTAGCTACCGTCCCATCACACTTCTCAATTCTACTTACAAAATTATAGCCAAGACACTGGCTTTAAGGTTGCAACCCTTGCTACCTAGAATCATAAGAAAGGACCAGACTGATTTTCTCAAAGATCGCATGATACTTGACAACATTTTGTTGGTACATGAGGCACTTCACAGAGCTACTCTAAATAACCAACCCCTTGCCCTCCTCATGCTAGACTTCGAGAAAGCTTTTGATTCTATAGATTGGTCCTTTCTGCTGGCAGCTTTGGATAAGTTTGGTCTTGGTGGCCATTTCTCGTCTTGGGTGAAAATTTTGCTTGAGTCTGCTTCTAGTAATGTTATAGTTAATGTAGTGATCTCCAAATCTTTCCTATTTCTAGATCAGTTAGGCAAGGGTGCCCATTGGCACCCTTCCTCTTTCTGATTGCTGCAGACTCGCTCGGGCATCTGTTTCAAGCTAGACAAGACATCATGGGCCTTCAGCTACCAACCTTTATGCCAGAAATGGTCAAACTCTCCATGTATGCTGACGACACTACTCTTTCGCTGGACAACTCCACCCAAGACAATATTGACCGAGCTCTGCAGGCTTTGCAAATTTTTTGCTTGGGATCTGGTCTGAAAATCAATTGGAGGAAATCCATGGGCCTCCTCTCCTTGTTACAAAACCAGGCACCTACCTCGCATTGCAATTCTTGGGGACTGGACATTGGCCTGAATTGGCTTCAAGTGGGAGAGTCTCACACACTACTGGGCCATCAAATTGGTATAAACATATCCCAGCAACGTAGAATGCAGGCTGTCATTGCTAAGCTAAGGAGAACTTTGGCCCATTGGAGCTCCTCCATGCTCTCCATTGCGGGGAGAACCCTGGTGGCCAACCAAGTGCTCCTTGCTTCCACATGGTTTTCTGCTGCTGTCTGGGACCCGGGTACCTCAATGGTGAAAGAAATAAAGGCTCTGATTTGGAATTTCATATGGGGTGCGACCACACAAGCGCCAGTGAGAATGGCCCCAATCTCTTGGGAGCAGCTGTGCCAACCCAAATCCAAAGGAGGGCTTGGGATTCTTGATCCGGTAACGCGGATAAAAACACTTTTGGCCAAATGGATACCTCAAGCCGTAGCTCATCGCCACAGCCCCTAGAGCAAACTTATTCAACCCTACCTGATGGGAGCCATGCCCTCTTCCTCTCCTCTATGGGCTCAATCATTGCACTGGATTGTTGCATTGGGACAAGAAGTGAGATGGGCTTCATAATCTACTTTCACCTGGTTTCTTTCGTGCCCCCTGGCTGCCCTGCAGTTTGACCCTGGGGAGTGGAGATGGAAGGACAACCAAAAATCCCCCTTCTTCTCTTATTCTGCTAAGAAGGGTTACTTGATGTTGAAACCAACCATGTCATTCCTTTCCAAGTGGACAGAAAAGTGGGGTCACTTAAATCTGGCACAGGCCAGCTGGGACCTGATATGGAAGGATATGTGGAAGAAGGAGAGAGCGGCCAAGATTTCGAGATTTTTGTGGAAGCTTGTGCATAGAGTTTTGCCCGTGAATGCTTAGACCCTTCTCAACAATACCTCCTGCAACTTGTGTAATGCTTTGCCAGAATTGATAGAGCACTGCTTGACTGGATGTCAGTTCTCCTCTAACATCTGGGCAGCAGTGATGAGGTTCTATGCCAACTGAACATCCTTTCCATCTCCCCCCCCCCACCCTCTTTGTTGCTTCTGAACATCTTGCCTGACCAAACTCTATGTAACTGCCCTGTCTGGACAAGTCTTAGGGCTATTACTTTGTGGAACATTTGGAAAGTTAGGTGCTCATTTGTGTATGAGGGCAAACCCCCCAGGGGTAGGTCAAGCATTTTTTGCATATATCAAGACCTGCTTACTGAGGGGAGAAAAGAATGGGGCGTAATGTCTGCACCTATTTCCACATCTTCAGAACTGCGTGGGAGGAAGCTCCTCACTGATTTTCAACAGTCCTGGGTAAAAATGGCATTCTCGGAGCTAGTGTTTCCAACGAATGCTTTTGCTGGCAAATCTCCACTCCAACTACATGGGATGTCTCCTGGTGATGGAGACGGAGGGGACTTCAATTGGAGGCACAAGAAGGTTCGAGTGACCAAGTTTCGAACCCAATTGCGCTTCTAGATGGCTTCCTTTCTAGAGGCTTCCTTTCTTACGATTCTAAGTGTTTTTTTTCGCACGCAGGCCCTGTTTGGGATCACCTCTTGCAGATTTGTTGTCCATCTCTGCTTGCCAGCAAGCGGTGGGGCCTTTGGTATATTTCTTTTTAGTTTTGCTGCCTCGGCCAATTGGTCATGGGACCTTTCTTCTCCCTCAGTCTGGGTCTTCAGCCTAGGGCCATTGGGTTTGCAGGCCAAATTCTCCTTTAGGCTTATCTGAAGCCTGTATCTCTGGTTGCAGGCGGTGGGGCCTTTGGTATCTTTTTTTTTTTAGATTGCAGCTTCGCCAGTTGGTTATGGGACCTTCTTCTCCTTCAGTTTGGGTCTTCAGCCTAGGGCCATTGTGTTTGCAGACTCAATTTCTCCTTTAGGCTTATCTGAAACTTGCATCTCTCGTTGCTTCCTTGACGCTGCTTACCAGCAATCTCCCTTACGCTTTGCTACTTGTCCATCTCTCTCTCCTCTGCCCGACTTGCTTTGCTATCTGCTCTGCGTTGTTTCTTTTCATATAGCTCGTTTGCTATGGCTACGGGATGTTTCCCTTCAGTTATTAGCCTTACAGCCTCCCCGGTGGTTATTTTTTCCACCTTATGTGAACCTTATTTATTTAATTTGATTAAAAGGGCCTCTGTCCCCTTTCCAAAAAAAATAAATCTGTAGGGCTAGGTGCTACCGCGTCCTTTACTTGCGTAAAGAGATTGTCATTATTTTTCTTTGTATTTATTGGATCTCCCTCTACCCAAAATCCATCTGGCCCAGGCCTGGAGATGTCGTCTGATGACATGACAATACGATAAAAAATAATGGCAATTTCTTTACGTCAGGGGAAGTGGCATTTCTCGACGTTGTTCCGCAGCGACGGTAAACTTCAGAGGCGTCGGTACACATGTTTGAATTTTGTAATGTTGCAATGTCGGTGTCAGTGATCTAATGGTGTAAGCATGTGGGTGACCGTGTCGGAGTTTGAACTTATTGCTCCGCAGTGTCCGCGACTTGGGTACATAAGCACGTGGGAGGCCAAACGTGTGGGTCCCATGATCCATCCCACTCGTGACTCGGTTTTGGGGGCGCATTACAATCCCCCCAGCGCTCTTCATTTTTCATTGTTTCCTCGCTCTCTCTCTCTTGCTCTACTTTGTCTCGTAATCTTTGAGCCTGTGTACCTCTGTTGCTTGCATTCTATTTGCTTACACAATTCTGAGCCTGTTTGGAGGAGATGGAATGTTGTTAAAAGCTCGGCTAGCCTGCACTGATATACCGCTCTTGCTGTAGCTTGATATTAGCTTCTTTCAGGAACTGAGCCTGGTTTGTCAATCCATTACTCAAACAAGTTGCACTGACATCAGGATATCTTCTACTTGGCTAGTGTATGATATATAGTTTGATCTTCCTGTGATGTCACTTTCTCGGATCATATATCCTGTGCGGCAGCTCTGGCCACGGCCCGCAGCTGATAGCAACCCCTTGCCAGTGCACGATGAACCAGAGTTGGTTGTCATTCTCTTCCATGGTCTACAATTTGCCAGTGGCGGAGCAGCCTGGATAGATACATGGAAGCAGCGTGGAACGGATGTGTGCTGGGCAGAGAAGTGGCTGCCAGAGGATCTGGGTGGCAACGTTCGAGTTCTGTCCCTCGACTACGATGCTCACGCCACAGGCCACACTGAATCCGTGAGTGACATCGGCCAGAATCTAATCGGCAGCTTGGTTGACATGTAAGTGATCCTAATCCTAATCAATGTTTTAGATTAGATCTAATTTCCATGCTAAATAAATCTAAGCCTTCTAATGTGAATTTCTCTTCAAATGGTGACCAACTTATTCTTTCACTCCTTTCTGCTATAATGCAATATGCTATACTATAAATGTTTGAAGTTGTGGTTAGAGCTTATCTGGCTTCTTTAGTGAAACTAAGTATGATAGACAGCAAGTGAGTGATTGTGGGCTATTGTGTGTGTGCAGGCCACAGTGGGATCTTACAACGGCACGATCCATTGTGCTGATAGGCCACAGCTTGGGAGGACTTGTAATCAAGAGCTTGGTTGTTGAAGCAGGAAGGGCCAAGGTCAGACCACCCAGAAATTCCTTGGATACACGCAAGGCAAAGTATTGCGCAGCTTTTCTCGAGAATTTACAAGGTGTGGTGTTCTACGGTGTGCCCCATACTGGAGCAGACATTGCAGCCTTTGGGAAGCTGTGCAAGAAGGGCATTTTCGGGGGTAAATTATTTGCTGGTATCCTTAAAGACTTGGACCCCTTCCAGAAAAAAATGGTGGAGCTATCTAATGATTTTATAGACACGGTTCCCGACTCTATCAACATATATGCGTTTGCAGAGGCGCTTTCCACCCAAGGGCCGGTAAGTCATATGTCTTGTATAGCTAGGAGACAGTACGTCGGAGTTGGCTGAATGCAACCATCCACCAACATTCTGTAGATGTGTATGTGTAAGATAGTTGACTAGAAATTTCTATACGTTATCAATTGACGTACGTATAGCACATAATAGCACAGAAGACGTCATGCGTATTGACGCGTCTTCTATGCTCTTATGTGGGCAATGGATTACATTTTGAGAATTTCTAGAAAGACCCATCGATTACTGTTGGATTTAATCTCAGGGACTAGGATGTAATTAACGACTGGGAGTTGAAACTGCATCTTTCTGAACCTTAAATCCTCTAGTTCAGATATCACTCGAGGATGTAGTTTGTACTATAGATGGTTTTCTCATGAAGAATATCCGAGGATTTTTACCCTCATGATCATGACTTGATGGATGCAGACAGTAATAGTGCCAAAGGCATCGGCTATGGAACTTGCACGCAGTCACCATTACACTGTTGAAGACGCAAACCACTTCAATGTTTCCAAGCCTGTTAATAAGCAACATCCAAGCTACCGTTTGATGCTGGAGTTCATGAAAACTGCGACATCAGACAAAATATACTGGCCTGCTAGATCTACATCTACGTATACAGCTACGGTTCTCTTTTGGAGTGTTCACTGGAAGGTTTTGTGTATTATCGCAGTTGGAGTGATAGCTATTATCTACCTGTTGGTAACTGTACTGCTGACAAAGGTGTCTTTGGACAGAATGTCGGATATGTTCCAAACAGTTCGGCGCGAGCAGGAAAATATGATGAACAACCAGTGGAATCAGAGGAGCAACTGGCCTTGAACGTGGACCGGGCAGGACGGCAACTCGCATCCAGAGACGTGGACGTGGAACGCTCCTGAACTAGAGCAACACCAACCGTAAATTGTACAATGTTCATTCATCCATTCATTGTGCTGTTTATTGGAATATAAATGTAAATATAAGTTCTACCATCCATAGAAAATTACAAGAAATGTCTTAAACGTCAATGTATGCATGAATGAACAATGCATCGTGCGTGATAGTGGTCTTCTCAGGGATTTGATTTCTTTCCCCCTTAATTCCAAATAAAGTTTCCAGGCCCCTGTTGCCTGTTTTAATCTTTATTGATGGATATAAGTTTTTATTCTTGAAGGAAAAACCAAGACATACTAGGGTAGCATGTGCCCTTGGCCCAAGTGTCCAATGTCATCTATGTCCAAGTGCAATCCCCTATGTATCCAGAGACCCCCTTGTTTGGGAGATCTTGGGTAGCCTGTGCTGCTGGCCCAAGTGTCCAATGTCATCTAAGTCTAAGTGCAATCCCCTATGTATCAAAGTGCGTTTCCTATGTCGAGGCCCAAATGCAACCTTAGGGTAGCCTTTGTCGTTGGCCCAAGTGTCCAATGTCATTTAAGTAAGTTTTTATCTACAGAGCTTACGACCAAATTTGAACCGGAGACCTTTCCCTTTATATCTCTCCCATCGAGGCTCCAACCATTGTCCCGGGAATGCCCACTTTGCCATTTTTGCTATTTTTTGTGAATTTTCAGCGACCAAAAGTACTCGGAATTCCACATCTCCCTCACCGCTTGTCCAAAAATCATGAGACCAAGCCGGTGCATCCCTCCTCATCAAGGGCTTTTCAACGCAACCAAGCACCCGCGCTGGCCCGCGGTTTGAGAGATCTCAACGACGCTACAAAACAAAACAAAACAAAACAAAACAAACGTCTCGCTTCATGTATTGATGGTGGATAGTTGTTTTTGGACCAAGAGCTTTTAAATAGGTCGCATATTATTAATCTCAAAACTTGGTAGGGTATCTACATTCTTTGTATAAATTTTCTTGTAAGTAGATTTGTCATGACTGCAAGTACGTTTTCATAGGTGCTTTGTTTATTAGATTCAATCCAATGTCCACTACCTTTCCACTGAATTTGTTTCACTCTCCAAGAGCATAGTATTGTATAAATGACGCTTCCATTTGTTTGAAATTTGTAGAGACCTTGTTACCTCAACACTTCACGCTCATAAAAGAAAATCACCAACAAACCCAAACTGCAATATATGTTCAAGGATATGGACCACAGCTTGGAAAACTCAAACAAAACATGTACATCCGTGCATTAAGACAGCTTTATTTGTTCTCAATTGACACGTACAATATATTGCTCGGATGAATTGGCTGTTATAAAGAGAGAGAGAGAAAGGCTCTTGATTAAATTGCCTATTTTAGGCCCCGTAACGCCCAGTGGGTGTCATTGACTCTTCCAAAAATTGAGACCCTTGCAGTGAAAACTGGAAATCACTTTATGAGAACTGAAATTTAAAATTTTGACCGCACCTTATGTGCCCAATTGGAGGCAATCCGTTCAGATTTGGAAAATTCCTGCCATTGAGTTGTAGCCCCATACTTGCTTATGCCTGGAAATAACCTGTTTCATCCAAAACGGCGATACACATTCATAGTATATTTTTTTTGGCGTATAAAGCCGTTGATCCGTTACAATGATGTTTAGGTTAGGGTTAGTTTAGGCTGGTGGCTTGATCCTGGCCCTTCATTAGATCTAGGGCTGCAAGGCAGCACCGTGGGCTTGGGCCTATAAAGCCTCGCCACGCGGCGGGCCACTACGGTTAGGGCTTTTGTGTAAAGACGGCGCCCTGACACAAGGTCAGAGCGGTGTATTCAGGAGTTAGTGTGTATGTGATTTGGGTGTACAAACTTTGGATGAGAGCTCCTGTGTGTGTCAGATCCGCTCGCTTGATCCTCCTCTCGCGCATTGCCTACTCTTCTGCTTGCCCCTTTGTTGTGAAAACACGTTTCTTGAGAGGAAGGGAGGATATGCTTCAGGCTCGTTTTGTGGTGGAGGAAAGCCGGGTAGCATTCAGGTGTTTTAGCATCCACTGCCCGCTCTGACACCATTTGCTGGGTTGTTGAGGGATCTGCGCGCTAATCTTTGTTTTTGCTCTCTAATCAGTCTTGTCTGATGGAGGCCAGCCACCTTGCGATGTTTTCTCCTGTTGTTTCGTATTTGCCTTGCATGCCCCTGCCAGGCGGCCCGAGTGGCTCTCGCGAACCAGACATGAAACTTTGTCTACCAAATCGCAACCAAGAACTTGCAGATGCGTTTGGCAGGCAAAAACAAAGACAATTGTGGAAAAGAAAGAACCTCTAAGCCGCCGGAATGAGCAGTCGCGGCCTCGGGCTCGGCACCCGTGAAGCTTCGGAAGTCCAGACAGAGCAAGAAAGAAGCTTGAGCAGGTCGTGAGAATCAGAACTATACACTGCCAACGCTAGCCACTCCCACACCTTCTCGTCCTTAATCCATAAGCCCACCCGCGTCGTGCCATTGTCCTCCCACGTCCGGGACAACACTGAGGAGTTGGGAAAACTATCCAGGCGAAGGACACGCTGTTCTTCAAAGCAGGTACCTGGCAAAATCACGATGTCGGACGACTGGACATGCAAACTACCTCCCACGAGACCATCCACCAAGTCCACCGTCGTGGGCTTGTAACGACAGACCCGGGCATGAAATCGAAGAGCTCGCAACAACAAGGCTCCAGAGCCTTCAAGCAGCAATGAGAGCCACGAGCCTGCTGTCCGTTCGGTCGTCTGCCACAGGCTTGACTCACGGCGAACTGACAATGGTAGGTGGAGCCCGAACGCTTCCTAGGCCACCTGCCGATGATGAAGAAGATGAGCCTTGAACACCTCTGGTCTCAAGCACAGGGAGTTTCTGACAGCCACAACGGCTTGGGTCTGGCACAACGCACTCTCTCTCCAAGAGCCAGAACTAGACCCAGGGCGCACAAAAATTGCTTCGTGATGACTGTTCAGACGACGAGCATCCTCGCGCACAAATGCTTCAAACTTCTCAAACCACTGCACATCCTCCGGAAGCAATTCCCCTAGAGACTCATCATACTCCTGAGAGCGCTCAATATCCCTCTCAAACTCTCTCTCTCTCTCGTTCTCTCGGACACTCATAATCAGGACCTGGATCATAGAAATTGTCAAAATTATAGTATTCAGGATCGTAGCTATCTAAAGAGCTGGGAGACCTCGCATCTCTTGGTGACTAGACCTCATCCTCATTCACATCAACATCATATCTAGGGTTATTTGAATTCATATGCACGACAAGACCAAGACCAACAGTGCTGGGTTCAGGCAGGGGTGACACTGGTGAGACAACAATGCCAAGCAGCGCACGTCGAGAGGGGTTAGTGACAACAAGATCAGTCGCTACTGTCAAAGCAGGGTCAGTCACAATTTCAAGAACCAAATCAATTTGCATCGACAGACTTTCTCCCTCTCTGCGTGCTACACAGCTAGAACTACGCACCGAAGCCATCGTCCTGCAACATAACACAAATCAGACAACCTCCAAGCAGGTAATGCCTCGGTTGATGACGTTTCCTTGGACTCTGGTAATTTTGAGGAGGACTTAGAATTGTTGCATGATGATGGTGTCGTGAGGATAGATAGGGAGGGCTCTATTGTTTTGCCCATAAGATCGGGGATGGCAAAAATTGCGATTCTTCCTATTCAGATTAGTGGGGCCATGGAAGTTCAAGGTAGTGAGCCCATGGTGCAGTCTGGTCATGGACAAGGTAGAATCGGGTTGGTCTCGGACGTTAGGGCTATTACGAGCAGTATGCCGGCCCAGGGTGCTAACGTGAGTCCTAGTGTGTTGCATGTTGTGGATTTCCCTAGTCCCACTCCGGGGGAGGGAATTTGTTGCCTGCAAGTTCAGGCGTGCATGTGGGCAGTTTTCCTGTGTTGAATGTGCATGGTGTTGTTCAAAGTGGGGGTATCATGATGCCAGGGCACTCTAGTGTGTCTACTGCTCTGACTTCTGCCATCACAGGTCAATCAATGGGGGCCCTTTCTGCTCCACAGGCTGGGGTGCCACCACACCTTGTCTCTAGTCAGTCCATGGGTATGTACGTTGGTAATATCCCTCCTAATGGTCTAAGATCAGTGTCAACACAACCGGTGGGAGTGGCATCCACTCTTCCCATGAGTGGAATGCCACAAATCCACTTGCAGTCGACCTACCCTGCTGCTCAGCCAAATGTGGCAACACCTGCTCTCCCCATGGGCACGGTGGCATCACATCTGTCAACTTCTACTGCTGTAGGATCAGCCAGCAATAATAATATGAGTTGTAATTCTGCATCTAATATTGGATATGTGCATGGTAATACTGCTGTTATGGTTCCTTGTTGCCCTACTCATGGGTCTTTCCTCCCTGGTCACATTAACCATAGCCTGCCTTGTCATCTGATCCCTCAGCTGACTACTCAACCTTACCCGGAATATACCATGGGAGAAGACTTTGATAGATATCTTCAGATGTTTGAGGTTATTGCTGGTGTCAATGGAGTGCCTGAGAATTTCAAAATGGCAATTTTTAGGATGAGCATGAAGGGACCAGCTCGTGACTTACTACATGCGCCTGTCATGGATGATCCCGACCTCATCTGGGCAGCTCTGGTGGAATGGGCAAAGACCTTGTTCAAACCACCTGAGAGGCCTCTGGATTGCTTTGCCAAGCTTTCTGCTAGGACTTACCAACCTGGGGAATCATTGTGGAAGTATTACATGGATCTTAAATTTGCTGCTGTTGAAAATATCATAGACCCTGCAGAGAGAGATCGTATGGTTAAAAGGTATTTTCTCTTTGGGTTGCCTTCCACTGTTCAGAATTGGGCTCAGCGACGTCATTTTGTCAATGACAAGACTATGTTAGCAGAAATTAATCTTAAAATGGCAGACTTGGCTGACAGCAAATCAATGCAACGTCATGTCAAGTTTCAAGCTCCAATGGGCTCCGAGCTTGGCATGCCTGCAACATCTTCACCATATGTTCCTCCTGTCATGATATGCAAAGCTGATGATTTTAATCTTCAGGGATTGGCTAATACTATGGGAAGTCTTAGTGAGTCTGTTGCCACTCAGTTTGCTGCCATGCAGGCTCATCAACAGAGGTGGCAGCCTCGACATGGCCAAGGACCAACAGGTGGTAACAATAGGGGTCGAACCCAGACTGGGCAAGCCTATGAGGGTAATTGTGCTGCCTGTTATATTTGTGGGTCATTTGAACACTGGACGAAGCATTGTCCAGACAGAGCAGGGCTACCTAAGCTGATCAAGAACAAGAAGACAGCTAGTGGCTCTTCCCCTCTTTAAAAAACTAGAAAGATCTCTTGGGAAGGGAGCAAGAGGTCCATCATCTACCAACCCTACTTCTTCTATTCCAATTCAAGGTGTTTTATCTACTAACTTTAAAGCTTTGCATTGTCCTCTCAGTAGACAGACTATTGGGCAGCAGATCAGTCCCCCTCATGGCCCAGTGCCATATCCACAAGCTCAGCTTTCCCTGTGTGATTGATACTGGATGCACTATATCTGCTATACCTTTAAGTGTTGTGAGAGTTTTTGGTCTTATGCCATGGGTATTGAGGTGTTTATTGTAGATGGATCCAGGTATGAGCCCTTAGGACTAGTCACTATTCCCATTAGAATTCATAAAAGGGAGGTTGTGGTAACCTGCATAGTCACCATTGGTGATCAATTCCTTCTAGGCCTTGACTGGATGACTGGAGCTGGTGCCACCATCAGCTTAGCAGACTACTCCCTTTGCTTTAATAATGGAGAAAGGCATGAAGTAGTGGTTCCCTTGAAAGCAGTGAAGATCAAGGTTGGGTCTGCCACAGCCAATTTGTCCAGAGTCCAGGCCCTGGTCAAGGAGGTACAGCAGAACACTCACTCCAATCTCAATTGGCATGATTTCTACAAATATCAACCTGATCTTCAACTCTTATATCAGTGGCATGTTCTTGGTGCTAGAGATAGGACAGGGGGTGCCCATAGCCATTCCAAAGAATTCTATTCTGATTCATGTACCTCTCAACATCACCATCCATGCCTTGACCCAGAAGGTGGTCAAGTCTGGTCTGGCCTTCTTGTGTCCAGTTGCTCATTTCCTAGGAGTTGAAGGATGGAGGAAGCAGACTGCCCTTAAGCATTGCCTGGTAGCCAATGGTGTTCTAGATAGAGGATATCGGCAGGAAGTCAAGATTCTGATTGCTAATCCCGAGCGCTTCCCTGTGACTATAAAAAAGGGGCAGGTTCTGGCTCACATCACTGCTCTTTCCATTGCTAACATACACAAGGTGCAAGCTGGTTTTGGACTTAAGGCCATTGGCATCCAACATGGTCCCTTAGATGAGGTTGCTGCTTTTGCTGCAATTGCACCACCACTGTTCCTGATCTCAGCCTAGGAGGTAAGAAGGCCCTCACCAAAGTCTTATCTGAAATGAAGTTGGGCACAACTCTCTCCTCAGGACAAAGGAGGAAAGTATAAATGCTTATTGCAAGGAATCTAGATGTTTTCAGTTTGGGGTCCACTGATTTATGGCGCACTCCTATTCTTCAACATGACATTCTCACTGAAAGGGCCCCTATCAAACAATTTGCTTACCGAGAGAGTGTCAAGGAAGGTGCTATAATCCAAGAAGAAGTCCAGAAAATGCTTGATGTTGGTGTGATTAAACCTTCAGTCTCTCCTTGGGCTAGTCCAATTGTCCTAGTTGGTAAGAAAGATGGCACAACCCGCTTCTGTGTTGACTTCAGGAAGCTGAATGACATCACAAAAAAAAATGTCTACCCTCTACCTAAGATCAATGAAACCTTGGATCAATTGCATGGTGCTACAATTTTCTCCTCTCTTAATCTTGCATTTGGCTTTTGGCAAGTTCCTCTTACTAAAGCAGCCAAGGAAAAGACCTCCTTTGTGTGTCGCATGGGTAAGTACCAATATGAGACCATGCCTTTTGGTTTGTGCAATGCCACCTCTACTTTCCAACGCCTCATGGACATTGTCTTGGGCAATCTTCGCTGGGAGTCACTAGAAGCATTCGTGTCTTTTCCGAATCGACTGCATGTCCAAAACCACTGAGGGAACAACTTTGAGATGTTTGTTACTACTGCACAGTCGTAACGGATAAATTCACATTTCTAATGGCGGATAGAAGTTGCATCAATGACTCCGCAGTCGGCACAATATTCGCGGCGATTTAATTCAATTACGTAAATTGTTTTTTTTTTAAACAACAATTACAAGTGGTTTTAAGCACTAGAGAACGACTCTTAACAACTAGGCATTCATTGCACACCCTATTCAAAAATGGAATTTTTATAAGTGATCCACATGGCTCATGACGTGGAATATTTTAATGTATTTTAGGGCTTGTGTGGCTCGTAGAGATTGTTCTAATCATCGGATGTAAAATGATCTAAGGGTGGAAGAGTAACTTTGTCTTTTGCCTGAATTTGTCTAAGTGTTGGGAGAGGGATGGAGGCTTGAGAGAGAGACGAACAAGTGATGCGAGAAGGACGAAGACCAAATCGAGGCCCATGTCCTGTTGTTGCAAGCGTTTATGGCGTCAAGGGCGCATTATGTGCAAATGTGGGCTCTTGGCTCCCCTTTGTACGATGATTTGGTATTCTTCTTGATGATCACAAGGTTCTTGGGGGAATCAGCTTGGTCTTAGCAGCCCATATTTTAATCTCTGCCCGCTCAGCTGCACCGTGGTGGTTCTTACAAACCAATCCCACATTACCTGACTACAGATACAAGCAGCACGCACAAGAGGTCTTCTTGGGTTCATGGTCAGTCTAATCCGCAATGGGTCATGACACAAGGTAGAGGACAATGTGGTGAGGGCACCTTCTTCTTCGAGCTATTTCAGCATGTTTTGCCGAGATGTAGTGTCGTGGAGTGCGATGCTTGCAGGGTATGCACAGCAGGGACGTGGGATGGAGGCTTTGGAGACCTATGAAGTTGCGAAAGGAGAGGTTGATAACATGGCTGAACAAGATGTTGTCTCAAGGAACATGCTGAATCTTGCAAGATATGGTCAGCATGTGTGCGGGATGAGGGCATTGGAGACATATGAGCAAATGTTGCGAGAAGGGGTGTAGCCTGACCGGGTCACGTTCATTTGTGTTTGCAATGCATGTGCAAACCTGGCAGCCCTGGAGACTTGGTAAAGGGCAAAGAGGTCCATCGTGACATTGTCAAAGCTGGAACTATACCAGATGTAACAATACCTTGTCGACATGTATGCCAAACGTGGGAGCATTCCCTTGTGGACAAGGAGTGTTCAACAATATGGCTGAGCAAAATGTGGTGTGGTGGAACGTGATGATCGCAGGACATGCACAACATGGGCGGGGATTGCGGGTTTTGGAGACCTATGAGCAAATGATGTGGGTCTAAGGGGTGAAGCCCGAGCACATAACGTTTGTTTGTGTTTGTAGTGCATGTGCGAGCCTGTTGGAGAAGGGCAAAGAGGTCCATGGTTGCATCGTCAAAGCTGGAATTGTGGTAGATGTCATTTTTGAACATGAATACCCTTCTAGATAGGGAGTGTTCAACAATATGGCTGAGCGAAATGTGGTGTCGTGGAAAGTGATGATCGCAAGGACATGCACAACAGGGGCGGGGATTGCAGGTTTTGGAGACCTATGAGCAGGTTATGTGGGAGGGGGTGAAGTCTGACCACATTACGTTCAGAGAGTTCAAATGCCTCTCCACCATGACCTTGCTTAGCTAACCATGCCTTGCTGATATTGTTGTCTTGCACTTGAGCTGTTTTTGGACACTGGCTGGAACATCCACAAGGCGGCTCTGCTCGAGAGAGAAATCAGCTTGAATGCAGGGGCAGATTTTGAGATCACAATCGCCACTCAGAACGTTGTTCTTTGCACCGGCATGGCATGTGAGCATGCATATCAGCCCAAACTCATTACTCCGTGAGCCTTCCACTGCCGAAGTGTGCCCATTCAAGCCATATCTTCGAAACGCAGGGATGGAATGGGGTTTTGAAACCAGCATTGCCTAACTGGATACCCAATTCAGCTCCGCATCTTGGTCCATTAATCTGCTGCACATTGTGAAATTTTCTGCCCGTTCACCGCAAGTTGAAGAAGGAGTATTCTTAAAACACGGGTACTCATAATCTGAAAATGGCTCCAGCTTATGTTGCTTGAGTGCGAATATGAGTGTGGTTGGCTTGGCAGCTTTACATCTGGTCCATCCCACTCGATATGTTGAGCAGGTTCAGCTTGACTTCTCTCACACAAAGACGCTGCCAAGATGGGGTTTGCTGCCCTAGATGACTTCCCGTCGTTGTTCTGGGCTGCAACATACAATTAATCTGGCCCATGGCGAGGGGCCTTGCCTTCCACCAATCATCTGTAAGTCATGTGAAACTGTTTTTGTGGCAGTTTGTAAGCAGTGGGTAGCGATGGTGGGCTGTTGTAGGATTTGATGAACTCAATGCCGTGCACTGACAGCAACCCCTCATATCTTATGCAAGCATTCAACAAGCCAAGTTGACTGCAGAGCATATTCAGCCCCCCACGTTTCTAGTTGCATAATGTTCTTCATCTCCTGGGCAGAGCATTTTCCAGGGTCTCCATCTGTGATGACACACTATCTTCTTATGTGGTTCAGCTTCTGGTCTTGCTCTTGTTTGCACCACCCCAATGAAGGGCAGTTCCCACCTGCTTGATTCTCTCCATATGGTTGTCTTGGGCCTTGGCAGGGTTTCCCACAACTGCCTTTCCTTTTCATACTGCCAGTCATCAGCCTCGTTCTCCAATGCTTCACTTTCTTCCCAAGTGAAGTGCTCTCATCTTTTATGCTTCAACGTCCCTGCAGGTGTCTTTTTCTTCATCTCCCGTGGTGCTTTCGAATGAATGAGCACTGATTTGCATCTGTTGGCAACACTTACGGTGTCCCTTTCCTTGCATGCCACTGCAGGCCCGTCATTGACTTTCTTGGCAGGGAAGTCTCCTCCTTCTCCCTCATTTTCTGGCTCTGTTGGTGCCCCACTCACCATGCTATCCTTCTTAGCTGGCATCACCGTTGCCGAGGCATACTCCCCGCCTGACAACTCCACCAATCCAGCTTCGAACAACTCCATAGTCCGTGACTGGATCAAAGACCTCTCCATATCACTATACCTGTAGGGCCTTCGAAAAATTGGCGTGTCACTTGCCAAATCAATACGAACTATACGACTACATCACTACACGTGTCATTTTGAAAGCAAATACACGAATGTATTCATCCATTGGACGAGTTCATCCACAACATGATATGACATGTAAACTTATGACTGTCAAACTGCAGATTGTTTCATGACTCTATATATATGACTACATCACTACACGTGGCATGTCATGGTTTTAGTCATGGTTATCTAGAATTACCTACTTCTAGTTAACTATGACATTTTAGATATTTATATTTATATTTTGTGTGTTGGGATTTCATTGGGTCTCACATGCCAAGTGAGGTGTCAAGCCTCACTTGGGACATGAGGATAGGTTTTCCCCTTATGAGGATGGAGGAGGCTCATCTTCTTGTAGTTGAGCCTCCATGAGCATCTCTCACCTCTCTCTTACATTCTTCCAACTCGTTTGGTGCTAATCGATAATGGACTTTACAAGAAGGAGTACTACTTGGAACAACCTCAATCTTATGATCTACTCTTCTATTTGGCGGAAGCCGTGCTGGTAGGTCATCTGGAAAGACATCTTGGAACTCTTTCAATATACTCTGTAATTCTATAGGGACCTCACTCATGTTTTTTTTCGGATTTTCCACGTATCTTATTAAACCTACAAATAATAAGTCTTTCTTACATATAGCTGTAGTACCTATAACAAATGATGGTAGGTTTCGATATGGTGTCATCACTCGATCTCCCCATATTTTTCAATTCTGGGTTTTGACTATCTTTCGACGCCAATCAACATCAAGGTTGTGAGATTCCATTCAAAGCATGCCTAATATTACGTCATATTGAGCCAGTCTGACCACTCGTCATTCTAAGGTTTCTCTATATTTACCAATCGACAACTCTATGTTTTTAGGTAGTGTCTCAATGGCCTCTGTATGTCCATTTGACATTTCTACTTCCTCTCTTTCATCATTTTCTAAGGGGAGTCCTAGTTTCAAGACAGCCTTTCTAGATAAGAAGTTTTATGTTGCCCCAGGGTCTATCAACATTCTCACATGAATACCTTCCAAGGTTCCATCTGCCACAATTAACTGCGTCTCTTTCTTGCCCGCATGATTGATTTGTCTCTTCTCTTTGTAGGCCCCTCGCCTCTTCTCTTCTTTGTAGAACCAGTCAGACCTCGAGGTTGTCCTCGTTTTCCTGCTCATTGTGATGTTCGTTATTTTCTCCTCTCCTTAAACTGTTAAGAGATTTTCGATAAGTTTGTTGATTGTATCTTCCCCTTCGGTAGTTGGCTGCAAGATGTCCGTATTTTCCACAGTTGTAACATAGTCTAGTTTCCCTTTGTCCTTCTGTTCGTGAGAATGTTGAGGAGGTCGCATCCTTGTCATTCAATTTCATTCGCCGCTCTGTGTTATCGTCCCCATATCTGATTCCCGACCTATTTCTTTGAGAGTATTGGAAATTATCCCGTCTTCGAAGATTTCCCAGCTCCATAGGCGTTAATCCGTATTGGTTCAATGGAACGTGTATACCTTCGTCGTATTTTGGTAGCGTCCCTTCAATCTTTTGGGCCAATGAAATTGCTTCGTGAACATCAACCGGGTTGCGTAAAATTACATCTCCTTGAATTTTCATCTTCAATCCTCTTTTGAAGTTGTCTAAAGCTTCTGCAGGACTCATGTCTTCGATTTGGACATGAAGATTCAAAAAAATCTTCAATGTAATTTTGCACACTCCTGCGTTGTTCCAAGTTCCATAATTTCATTCGAGCAGTTGTAACAACATCTACTGCCTTGAATTGTTGCAGCAGTCTCGTTTTCAAAGTGCTCCATAGTAAAAGTTCTCATTTTACAATCTGTTTTCTCTCCCATGTCTGTAACCATGTTGAAGCATTGTCGAGTAGAAAATATCGTATGAACATTCCGTGGTCCAAATCACTTGATGTAGTGAAATATGACAGATCACTACACAGATCGCGATATTTATGACTGTATATATGACTATTCTGCAGTCATAAACGGTACATATGACTTCTATGACTATAAGTCATGCAAACCAAGTGAATACAATGAGTACAGGATGGTACGGTCCGGATGACTACAATCAGATAAACCAAGTGATATTTCTCACTGCAGTCATATATATCATACTGCAGTCGTCGCTACCGCGCCACGTGGCGAGGCGCAATTGATTAATTTTTAAAAAAAATAAAAAAAAATAAAAATAAAAATCAAATGCCGCGTCGTACCGCGTTGTGCCATGTGACATAACACATTTTATAATAATGAAAAAATCAACGTGACAGCCCATCTAAGGTGCCACGTGCTATCCCTAGCTCGCCTACTAACCCAATGGCCATCTTATCCATTTGATTGTACTTAGAGGAGTTTGAACGTCCAACCTCTTTACTATAAGAGTTATAGTTCACTACTTGCTAACCAATACACCCATTAGTCATTTATATGATCATATGATGTTTTAATTGTATTATACACACCAAATTACAAAATCCCCAGTAGTCATCATGACTATGTAACCTCATCCATGTACATTGTAGTCATGGAAATGACTATTAGTGGTAAGCTAAATCTGGTCAATTGTCGTTGACCAGCCTTCCGTCCATTCCGGAGCCATGTAGTCATACAGACGACTACTTAGATAGTCGTTTATATGACTACAGTCGTATGAATGACTGCAGGAGGTCAATTTCATATAAAAACATGGTGCAGTCATGATCAAAGTCAAGAAAACCATAACTACCATGGTTTGGCAGTCATAATTACCGCGATCTGTTATAGTGGATGTACCTCCATTCGATAAATCCATACTTCTAGCACTCCCATGACGCGACTTCCTTTATACGGCTCGACCTTGCATGTCTTGGTCATCTTTTGCAGCAACGTATCCGACCCAACAGCAACCAGTCCCAGGGCGGTTGATTGTCTCACTTGTTTAAGCTCCTCCATCAACACGTTGTTTTGTTGTTGGGTCGTGACAAGAGCATTATGCAATTCGTGTAAACGCTCCATTATCCACACCGTCTGATCAATGACTTGATGAGTAATGTGTGCGTTGTCCACTATTTCTTCATTGTCCGCCATCTTGCTCCACTACTCCTTCCTTCGTGGTGTTTGTCTTCTAAAATTAATGTATACTATCTCTATTCTCTTATCTTAATACAGTATGTAAATAGTGCAATCCCAAACCATCTCGTACGTTACTATTGGTAATACAAAATGGACGTTTGAACTCATGACAAAGTTCATGAATTCTACTCCAAATTCTACAATTAAAAATCTCACAAGATGATGTTTGTCGATGGCGCGCACATTGATACTAAATACATTTGGCAGTGGAAAATTAGGCGGAAAATGTCTACCTCGATCCATGAGCTATGTATATACACATATGTATACTTTCCAATTTCTAATTATAGGAAAGACGACAGGTCGTGGGTTTTGTAACACTTCTTAATATTGTTCATCTCCAAATCTCTGTATTATCATATCTCTAATTTCTGCTTTACGACGACATATAATTTTAAACTCACACTCCCAAGGAAAATCATGGAAATGAGGTTGATTTAAGTCCATAAAATTTTTATACTATCGTTATGATACCATTACTACTATTTATTCAAATATTAACAACAAAAATCTCTAAAAAAAAAAAACATCTTAATCGAATCCTCCTAAAGAAGGTATTCACTCCCAACTTTAAGAAAGACTAGGCTCTGATACCATTGTAACACCTAGGATCTACACAAACTAGAATAGAAGTACTTCTCAACTTTTTCCCAAAACAACTCGATGCCTTCTAGGCTTTCATTGCAGGTTTATATACCCTTCACAATATGATTATTTTAAAGATTTGACTTGAGAGCCTCAAGTCAAAGCTTCCTAAAGTCAACCTTCCTAGGTTTGACATATTCTCCACAATACGACTTTATCAAAGATACTTGTTAAAGTCAATCTTCCTAGGTTTGACATACTCTCTATAATACAACTTTATCAAAGATTTGACCTACTCTCCATAATATGAATATCTTAGAGGTTTGACTTGAGAGCCTCAAATCAATCTTCTTAGGATCATTCCTAATTATTCTGGAAACTTCTAGGGAACTTTCCTCCTCCATCTAGAACCTTCTAGATTCTACCTTGTTACAGCTTACTAGCCCCTGAATCTATAAGCCAGGTTTTATCATGAGTTTCAAGCGCCAGGGCTGCAAATGTAGCCTCGAACTCCTGAGTTACATTGTCTGGGTCTTCTTCAGGGATTCCCTCCTCGTGAACATCATACAAGGCATTGGCTTGTTGTTTTACAAGACGGGCCGAAGGTACTAGTGTACATTCCCTGATCTTGTTCCACCGAAACTGGGGTTCCATGCCTAATCATGGGTTCCATCTATTGCTAAAGTTGCTGTCATTACTCCATATGTACAGCTTTCTAGAGCTGGTCAGATGTAACATCCCACTTGCTTTTTAGAGCTGGTCATGGTGTGGATGTAACACCCACTTGTAGCGCTGCTGCGCAAAAATGAGTCTTCCCAAATTTTGGATGCCCTCCACCAGTCTGGTGTTATTCTTGACTAAGTCTACACAGAAGTTGATAAGATTTCCATTTCCATCGTTGACAAATGTTGCCCAAAACAAACGATGAGCTTCCTATCAGAAGTGTTATTTGAAGTGCTCATGGTTTGAGGAGTTAAGGAGAGGTCTTTAGGATCTGGTTACATGTCAAAGGAGCTTTCAGCAAATCTTGAACAAGATAGAGATTGTTACAATAACTTTCATACTGACAAATTGCTAGATATTCAAGCACCCATTTGCTTCTCAAAAACATTGGTAACACCCTTGATTTCCCTTCTATGGCTCCAGTCCCATGAGTCAAGTTAAACTGTTGATTCCCTTCTGATCAACATATCTCACCTACACAAATGCAGACCATGCCACCGCCCAGTCACCCCGAACTGAAAACGAGTTCACAAAAACAATTCTTGAAAATGTCAAAAACGGGAGTTCTCAAAGAAGAGGAAATTGGAAAACGTAATAGAAAACGGCATGAGCAACGAACGAATTTTATTCATCACAGCATGAGCACACATAATGCTACATACATAGCTCAAATCTCTTCATCGCTATCCTCACTCTTTGACCAGTCTAGAAACTCCTCTTTATAGTCAGGGTCAAAAACTTTATCTCGCAATCGAATGTTGCTAAAAACATATACAAGATCAGCTGCTTTAGAAGAAGTCAAACGATTGCGCTTTTTAGAATGAATGTACTCAAATGTACTCCAGTTTCTTTCACATGAAGATGCTGAAGTAATTTGAGCAAGAACTCTAATAGCAATCTTCTAAAGTTCTAGAGTTTCAGCCCCATAAGACTCCCACCCAATATGACCTGCAACTTCTTTGGCCACCAATGATGCAGCGGGATCAAAAAACAATCATTCCATGTTACGAAATGTAGATAGTTGCTTTTCCACTAGAACCTAACTTTGAACATCAGGATAGAATTTGTCCCGGATTATACGAAACCCTTTCATAACCTCCTTGTCTCCCGCTTGACCCTTTCATCTCCACTCGGGGTCTAAAACAAATCCGGCACAATGCAGTGGACTGTGGATAAATAACCATCTGTCTTGCAAAATGTCCACAACTTGTTCCTTCTTCTCTATTGACAGCCCTGATAAGCTATGCACTTTTTCAATGAGCTGATCCATTTTCTCATAAAATTTTCCCATTGTTGGCATGTTAGAATCAACCATGCGCAATAAGGTGAAGATGGGCTCTGAAATCTCAACAATGAGCTCCAAGTTCTTCCAAAATCTAGGAGCCAGTAGGTTATCAGCAATTGTTTCCCTCTCCGAGCTGCGTGACTGGTCCCAATTGTGCCATTCCCTGCTAGCAATCATTTGTTGAAGTGGTGTCTTCCACCTTCAACAATCGTTCATGCATGATGAAAGATGTCCCAAATTGTGTCTCTCCCGGTTTGAGGAGCTCTAGTCCTTTGTCTCTCAAAGAATACTCCCGAAAAAAAGCTTAACTGCGGTGATGATTTGTAATCAACTTCACCACAGACTTTAATTCTTTGACACATAAGGAAAACCACTCTAAGTTGTCAATGTCCTCGAGACACAAATCAAGGCAATGTGCAGTACATCCTGAAAATGTAACGTGAGGGTACTTCTCTTCTATGAGTCTCCCGGCTCTCTTGCAGACAGCTGCATTGTCTGTGACAACCTGAATAACATTTTGAGACCCTATCTCCTCCATGACATCTATCATTTGCTGTGAGATGTACTCACTTGTTTTTTCTTGTCCACTCGTATCAATAGCCTTTTTGAAAAATTCTCCTTTGGGTGATACACACAGTGCATTAAGTAGAGGTCTATTGGTGGTATTAGACCACCCATCACAAGTCAATGTGCATCCGGTTTTGTTCCAAGACTCTATGATAGGCTGCAAGTCTTTGTTCAACTCTTTTTTGACATCCTGCAACAAAGTGGTGCGCAACTGCTCTGAACCAGGTGCTTTATAACCTGCCCCATAGTTCGAAATGGCTGATATCATACTTTGAAAATATGGGGTCCTTGCATAGTTGAAAGGAACCCTACATGAGTAATAGAAACGTGCAACAACTTGGTTTACATTTTGTTTTCGCATCTTTGCAGCTTGCCAAGATGCAGCCAATGTAGGTTGTGAAGCACTCAATGATTTCTTATTTGACAGGGAAGCTCTCTCCTCTGCTTTTTCTCTTGGTAGTTGCTCTCTCTAGGTTCATTTTGTCCACAACTACCCTCACAGGTGCTAAAATCTCGTCACTGACACTGATGTACACCTCAATGTTCCCTCCTCCAAAATAATGCTCTCTAACATGACCAACAGACCCTACCTTGAATTCTTTTCCACAATGTTTGCACTTGACTTCCCAGCCTTTTCCATGCTGGACTGGAGCATTGATACAGTCAACCAATGACCATTCAAGTGCAGGGCTTGGAGGAAATTTCGGTGCTCTCTTCCTAAAAGAGGATGCAACATTGCTGTCCGAACTAGTGCAGGTGTTTAGAGAAGACATGATTTCCTGACAAGTGGGACTGAGCTGGATGTTACTTGCTGCCACCCAACAATGATTCCACGCCACTCAACAGCTACCTCGCTTGTGTTTTTCCTCACCCACCAGCATGAATCTGCCTCTCGCACCGCGCTATCTCTCGTCGCAGGCTGAGTAGTTGCCTGATTTCGAAAGAATCTGCTCTAGCAGGGCTCTAGGGTTTGTTGCCCAATTTTTCATCCATTCAAATTTTGGATGAAAAATTTATCATCCACCCCTAAACGTTTTCCAGGAACGTCAGAAACGACGTTCTCCTAAGTCACTTGGGACGTTCACGGTGACTGGGTGCCACCGCACCCTGTTGGGACTGGAACCCATTCCCCCATGGCTTTCGACACTACGCTCTGACCAGAGCACACGACGCACAACAAAATTCTCACCATCATTCTTTCTGCGCTACTCAGTTCCTTGAAGATGTATGACACTTGCACTGTGTATTGGGCCTGTTGGAATATCACACCCTGGCTCTCAGTGATTCCTAATAATTAGTCCATTGTATTTCTCCGTTTCTTTCTCTATCGATAGGTTTAGGCTTGACGGTGATGCTATGGAGATAAACCTCATTAGTACGAGTAGTGTGGGTAGTTAGTGAGGTTGACGGTGATGCCGCGGAGGGGATAAGCCCATTAGTGGAGGTAGTTGGTTAGGTAGAACTACTCTCCGTATATATATCTGCTCTCCTGATGTGTGTTTTCTATCTTCTGAACATACAAAAATTTCTCATGGTATCAGAGTAGGAGTTCCAGTATCTGTCGAGTGCCTAAGATCCATGGAGTTGGATCTTTATTCAGGGTTGGGAGGGTTGAACTTGTCTAGGACGAAGTTGTGTCTGTGAGACTATGAGACACCATGTCGATAGTACGATAGATCGTAGTCTAGGACGAGGTTGCGTCTGAAAGGCTAGACTTACTTTGTGCGCTCTGTGATCTTTTTTTTTTTTTTTTTTTTTTGTTTATCACTTGTAAATACTACCTCCAATGTTACCTCTCTCCTTATCTCTTAGGTGGTCTGAGCAAGTAGTCATGATAGGTCTTGAAAATTCTTTCTCTGAGTAGTACAAACTGGAAGGTGCTTCCAACTACGTCACATGGAAGTTTCGGATACAGAGCATTTTAGAACAAGAGGATCTATGGGAGCATATTGAATCAAACTTTAAGGAAGATGAAGCTGATTCGACAAACTCAGTAGTCCTACCAGACCCAAGGGACGATGCTCTAGTACGACGACAGAGGAGAAAAGCATTGTCTATCATAAAGCTGTCAGTGAAAGATCAGATCATCCCTTTCATTCTCAACGCCAAAACTCCAAAAGAATGTTGGACAACGCTTCAGAGGCAGTTTGAGGTGAAAAACAATGCGAAGCGATTAGCAGTCATAAATCGTTTTTCGAATCTGCGTATGGATGAAGGGACGACTGCTACAGAGTTCATGAGCTTGGTTCAAGACATCTTGAACCAACTACCGGCGTTTGGTGAAAGACCTTCTGACAATATTGTAGTGGAGCAAATAATAAATGCTCTACCGCCTAGCTATGATAGCTTTGTCAGTGATTTCCGGTGAGAAAGATCCACCCTCGGTAGATGAAGTACATTTGCAGCTTGAAGAAAGCCGCAATTCAAATCGCCACCGAAACCAAGATGAAGAGGCATTGGTCATGAAGTTTTGCAAAGTCCTCAAGTTTCGAAGATATAATGAGCACTCACGAGGACGACGACAATTCTTTGATGGAAAACGCTCAAACTCTGGCCAGCCGAATTCAACATTTGGGCTTGGCTATTGTGTCAAGTGTGGAAAAGAGGGCCATTGGGCTCGTGGCTGCCCACTCTTGAACAAAGAAGAACGTTTATAACATGCAACACAGGAAGCTTAAAGCACTTATGGGACAAGGAAAAGAGAAAAGAGAACAGAAAAGTGAGGCGTGCAACAACAAGCCACCACAATCATAACACGATTATGCTGCAGCTCTTCTCAATCAGGATTCTAACCACCTGCTTTCAATTTTGTTCTGTTTCTTTTCTGTGTATTCATAGCACATCATCTTTTGACTACATAGATCATCTTCCATTTCCTGACTACACCTCGCCTGGTTTGACAGGTTTCTCGCAGATGGAAGAGTAATTTTCTAGGTCTCATACTAAGAAATCATTCGTAGATAGACATACCTTGCTTCGGGTTCTAATGTGACTTTGGCAAGTCTACCTAGTTGATGAGCTGAAGCCGTAGATAGAACTTGGTAGTTCTTATTGAGCATCTGATGGGTTTGCTGACGAAGGAGAATGGTTTCCCTGGTTGCTGAGGCTTCTGAGTCCTGAAATGTAATTCTTATGTATCAATGCTCCGAATGTTTTCTCCCGCACTGGTACATTCTGGCTCAGCTCCACCGCCTTGCCTTTGCCTGCAAACTATTAGGTTCCGTGTGAGCACATCGAAGTCAGTACTTGTTATGTGATATCACATTCTCTTTTCTTGGGCGTTTGTTCTCATAATGATACATTCTGTTCTGAATCCCTTCTAGCATGATACTCAAGTTAACATCAAATTCTTGCATCCATGGGTACAGTATTACTTTGCTGGCTACTACTCAATTGTTGACCCAAGCAGTATGGCACACCTTGCCTTTTGGTTTTGTTTCTTCTCTTTGCACATCTTTGTGGACTGACAGCGTATGGGAGGGAGATCTCCACAGTGCAATGCTGGGTTTCTCTTGTGTTTGTCCATCCGATTGGTCCGGGAAAGCTTCTTTCTTGGCTTATACTGGCGTCTCTTCCAAGCACAGCGTTGCCAAGCATCATGCAGCAGTTCCTCAGTCTCTTAGTGTGCCATCAAGTCGCTCTGAACCTGTATTCTCCCCTTGGGTTTCAATGATTTACACAGAGATGATGCGTGAAGTAATCTAAAACCAAACATTCTATTTCGGATTCCCTAGGAAAACAATTCTGTACATTGAATAGACAGATGCAATGTCTTGGTAATGAAATTTGTGTTTACATGTGCACACATATTTCTGTGTAGTGCATATTGTGCCGAACCCATGCTTCATGAATCCTTATCCTTTGTGTGGACAACTCAGTGGGTATTGGGCCACAGTTGTTCCTTTCGTGATTTGGAGGTCCAAGCAATTTGAAGAGAGAACCCGTTTCTATGTATCTGCGGGTGTATTTTGATGAGAAATTACCTAACAATTTTCTGGGACGCATGGGAACTTCAGTTTTTCTTTTTAAAAGAGACTTGGTCTGTACAACGAAGCAATTGCCGCCTTGCAGATCATCTATATGTTACCGAAGGACAGACTCGCAATCAGCCAACATCTGAGAAACCACCGCCATCAGCATCAAGCAATGTGATGTGAAGTCATGCCTCGAGCGAGTGCATGCAGAAACTTGTGCTCAAGAGAAAAGAAAGAAAAAAGAAACTAAGAACCTATTCCGTTTACCGAAGGCCATTGCAAAGCTTCTACCATATCATGAATTCCAAAATATCCATTGCCATGGAAACAATAACAAATTTCAGGCCTACCCCTCTCCAGTTAACCGAAGATAGCTGTCCAGCTCGATCTTGTGTAAGAAGGTTGATCAAGGCCGGGAATCCCTAAACTTTTGAGTCTGAACACTTTTACTAGTGGGAGATGATTTGCTTTGGAGTGTTTGGGGACCTAGGTTTGAGGATACTTCTGCTTGACAGCTATCTTTCCTCATACTTTGCCAAGAGGCTTTCAAATACTAAACAATACCAGCAACATGCAATTGAACTGCATTTGTGACAGTAGCGAGCCGCAATCCCCAAAATGATGGCCACAACTTGTGATCATATGTCTATCTTTAGTTGATTATGAGTGACAAGCGATGGGAAGACAGTCAGGGTTATATTCCATCAAAAGACCCGTGTGTGGCTGCAGCTTTTACCTACCGCACTGTGAAGCATAATTCAGCTTTTCATATTGAGGTTTCTGACATGATTCTGCGTACTGACAGTTTTTTTTAATCTTTATGCTGTGTTCCAGAGATGGAGGAACATCTTACATATTTCTTCCCCACCAGTTCAAAAAATCTCCAGAAAAAAACTGTTGGTGTTGTGTTCAATGTTCCATGGCATACTTAGGTCCGAACTCCGAACCCATAACCGTATTCCTGGATTTTATGTAAAGTGATGTTCAGTTGTCTCATTCACTGGACTCCCATTTCTGACATTCATTGACCACTGTAGGGAGTGATTGCAGCAGCATATAGTTAGACTGGTTTGAATACTCCATTGTACATGCTTCATTGCTTCCCCAGTTGCACTCATGAGTGTTCAATGAAGCAGGAGTGGGGAGTGATGGCAACAAAGTGGACAGTGATGGCAACCAAAGTGGAGCCTATTCCTTATACCTTATACTACCCTATTCCCGACTGAAATTCCAACACCCAAATGATGTCTAGGCTAGTTTAGTTATTTAAAATTAGTACCTTGCAGCCTACCCATAGAGCTCCCTTCCCACAGGGCAGTAGCCCAAAGGTGAAGTGGTTCTTATTCACACTGCTTCTACCTGGTGGCCAGGTGGGAATAGCACAAATGGTGGCATCTTTGATGGTGTGCTGAGATCCATCATTTATTTATTTATTTTTAATGATTCCTTTTTGCTTTCATAATTATTCCTTCTTTTAATTCCTGCTGCATATCTTTCTTCTACTGGCTTCTACTATGGCGGTGTTGAGTTGGATATCTTTTCCTAAAAATGGACCTTATTTTATTGTGCCTTCAAACATGCTCCTGCATCACTCTACAGTACCTGTTCCGACCTCCCTAGTGGTCGCTCCGACCATATCTATTTCCTTGACCTTCAAAATTTCCCTTGGGTACTTTATATTCGGCTGGACTTCAACTTTAACTTTAGTGAGAGAAACAACCAGCTCCCCTCTGTATTCTTAAAAAAGAAGAAGTAAACCAGCCGCTCCAGGTAAATAATGTCCGCACTCTGCCGAGTATAAAGTCCATGGCCAAAAACATGTTACTACTCTTTCCTGCAGCATGTCAGGGATCATTGTCAGGTCCTCCAACTCTATACAGTCAACCCTGGATAATTGTTATGCCTATAGAGCAGAAAAATTATAACATTTACGGAGATATATCATATAACAGAAATAGAGGTCAAAATCCAAAACATAACATTTAAGAAAAAAAACAATAAAGCAGGTTAAAAAAACGAAAAAAAACAATTAAAAAGGCTTAGGGTTCAAATCTCAATGCATACACATGGATGAATGATAAGACTGGATGAATGTTTTCTCAAACCAAGGCTCCGCATAAGATCTAACAACTATGGAGGTGTGCAAACGAAGAGGAGAGCCATATTTTCATAACACATATCAAATAACGCTCTATGACATTTTCAAATGTAAATTCTTACAGAGCCAAAATTTCATAACATTAAAGGCGATATAACATTAACCCTTAAGTTCCCAAGCGACCTGAATCGGGTCACTTTGAATTTGCAATTAGACCTAATTTTTGCAGATCTAGTCTGATGGGCCCACTCCTGAAGCTTTAATGACAAGGGATTTGTCTCGAGTATGATGCAAGAAAAAAACAAAAGCTTACTAAAAAAATCTTAGATCTCTCATTTACGTTTTGGGGCTGAAAAGGGCTGTTGATCGCTGACGTGGCAGGTAAACAAGCCCAAAACAGATTGCACTCCAAAGGCCATTTTCGGCAGAAAATTAGCAATTTTGGAAAAAACACTTCACCTTGTGGTGTGTGAGCATTACATACACACATCCACCGTTGGCTTTTAAAAAATTTGTAGAAAAAAAAGTACTTCATTTGGAGGCACATTTTCTCTTGTCAATTTTGAGATTTCAACCCCCATGTAATTGCATGCAAAGCAAGCATAGGTGAAAAAATCAGTTGGACCTGCAATTTAGTGGGGTCATAGCCACTCCACTATTGATTTGGAAATGGTGGGTCTTGGGGCAATCAAAATTGGAGAAAGCTAGGTTTTGATTTGGTCAAACCAATTTCTTTCTCACTTTTTCTTTGGGACCTGATATTTGAAGTCCGGGGCCAACTGCTATAATCTCACAATTTCCACGGTGGACTTGGCTCATTTTTTGGTATGTCATGCATAAATGAGCTGGGCCCATTGCTATAAAGCTGGAATCTGTGGATGATTTTTGGTAGGTTTCTAGGGCAATTTACTGCAGCTGGGTACCCAAAATTGGTAAAAAGTCAAAAAAGGGCTTGGGAACTTGAGGGTTAAAGGAGTTAACATTTATCCAGGGTTGCCTGTATGGGACCCACCCCAACATACAATGTACATTGGTAACTTATGGGCTTCAATACACTCTACACTGGGCATTCTAACTGCACTCCCTCCTAAAGCAGCAGTTACGGTGCAAACACAACTGCGGTGCACCGTTTTTTGTTTTGTAAAGAAATGAAGGACAACTGTTACAGATTCCAGAGAGGCCCACATTTTGGAGCCAAAATTACTTACTATAAAGGAAAGAACCAATAGAATTTGGGGGTGCACCACATGTGACAAATGACTCTGATTTCAAAGTCCAGTCGGTACTGAAAAAGGTGTCAACTAATAATAACAAAAGATGCATCAGTGAAGAAGAATCAGTCACCGATACCCTGGGTTGTTGTCATTACAGTAACTTACCAAGCCATGATGGACCCTTCTCACTGTCAAACTCACAAACTCAAGGCACTGTAAACTGTAAACCTTCAGGCAGGGTTGGATCTGCATCAGGAGACTTAATTTTGTCGTGTGCTTGGAGATGCCACCAGGAGCTCCATTTTGCGAATAACATAGTGAGCTACATAGCAGTAGACTGTAGCGTAATGATATGCAAGGTGATGAGGGTCTACGTGCAAGTACTCTGTGTACAAATCCAAGTTTTGCGGTACGTTAGTACTAAGAGTTTAACTAAATAATAGTTGTGGGTTTACTAAGTATGGCAGTACAAACAAAGATTTACTTTGGGATTGTGCGGTGGGATTACTTTTTTTAATTGAGGGAAAGTTTGTACAAAGGGTTAGTTTTCCTTTGTGGGCTTGTTTCACTTTTTACTGATAGGTCTGTGTGCAAATGGGTTTGTGATTCAGTTCTTAGGCAGAGGATGATTAAGTTTGCAAGTTGGCTGGCTTAGAAGATTGGATTTTTCTTATGGATTTAGAAGATTAGTTTTCCTTTATGGGTTATGTTGAGAAGACTTTGCTAGGTGGGTTTGAATGGATTTGTGCAACTGATCTGATAATATACACACAGATCACTTAGTTTCCACAGGAGTTTGCAAATGATTTGTGGGTTTGCATGTTTGCATGCTTGCTGGACTGCAACTGATTGTTGTTACTCGGTGGCATGAGGAATAAGCTTACAAGTGGAGGATGAGTGCCAGACCTGTTGGTTTCACAAAGGGACAGACAGTTGGGTCAGATTGAAGGAATATGCTTGGAAAGGTCCCTGGAGTTGGTGGGCTCAAGGGAGAGGTTTGTGCCGAAGCAGTAGGGAGGCCCCGGAGTAGAATATAGTTTTCTTCGGACAATAGGGGAGTTTACTGAGGGCCTGCAGTGGATAGTTTCCTGGGAGGTCTGCTCTGCACACGGGGATAGTTTGTTACCGTTGTATGAGCATTAATACGAAGCCTGGCAGTGCGCACAAATTTTGTAGTTCACGCGTGCCCACGCTTCTCGCTACCCGTGCCGTTCCTGGGCCTTTCCCCTCTCTCTCTTCTCTCCCTCCCCTATGTTGCACAGAGCAAGCCTTTAACTTTAGCCTTGTTAGTTGCTGAAGAGCATGGATCCATGCGCTGTTGTGGTCCTCTAGTTCTGATGGCGCCGTGGCAGGAATGGCTGTGCTGGTCGATGCTGGACGGGTTCCTCATGTTGATGGGTTGTTTTGGTGTTCTCTAGGTCTCCAGATGGCTCAGGTATCTCAGAATGAGAAAGAGCGCTGTGACGGGAGCAGAGGGTCGTTGTAGAAGGTGCCAGCAGTTTTGATTCTGGGCTCCCGGGGAGATAGGAGGGGCTCTACTAGGGTTGACAAGGCAGGGCCTTTTCTGCTTGAGGAGGTGGAGAGGAAGGGGTCTGGTTGGGAGGCGGATAAGGAAAGCGTGGGAAGGAGTGCTTCGAATGCAGGCCGTGTTGTATTGGCGTGCACAGAGCGCACGCCGATTGCTGCCCTGTACTAATGGTTCGACGCCATGGCTGGCAGCTTCCCGCACACACCTTTCAGGTTGGTTTGTCTTGGACATCATCTGCCACAAACGGTAAATTGGGAAAGATCAGCCTTTTTCAATGTATAAATGTGAGCATGCTGACATTGTTGATTGTTCTGTTGGCTGACAATACCTTCCTATCGAATCTCAACTTTAACCAGATGACTCGCAAAGTAATTCATCTTGAGATTCGGTAATGCAGTAATTTTCAACTTTTCTTCTTCCCCTAAACCGACGTTCATCACAAGCAAAAACGTGGTTGATTTTCTGTCATCAACCTTTTGAACTTGACGACTAAATGTGTCCCAAAATGTACTTAGCGTTCAAATTCACTTACCCCTGTTTGCTTTATTCTCATATCATGCCTGCATTTGTCTCCCTATTTATATAAATTTTCAATGGACGAGAGAATCTATGCAAATGTTAGCGTTCAGGTGGTCAGTGGCAAGGTTGCTTTGTGGACTATTTAGTGGTGGGATTGGTGTGTTGTGAACCCACACTTTTGATTTTACATCCTAGGTGAACCTTCTAGCAACTCCCTCGCCTTTGCTTGCCCTGTCCTGCTTGAATACCTTTGCTGACTTTTATGACAGCAATCTCTCACTCAGCTGGAGATAGAGAGTTGTGCTTGTTTTTGCATAGTACATTGCAAGTGAAGCACTATATATGGCTACCTTATACTCAAACAGATTGAGAGAACGTTTTTACATTGTGTTTGGTTGAGGCTTGAATACCTGTACAGCACAATGAAAGCACATCTCCTTCATATGCCTAAGTTTATTATATGTGTTGGCTCTGTGTGGGATGCCGCTGGTTCTCCAGGTGGTGGCAATTACAGTCTTTTTCCTGCTGGTCATTGCCTATTACATCTTTTTGGCGCCATTCCTGTGGATAAACAGTTTGGAATCTGCTGCTCTTGCTCTCTACACTCCCCTGGTATGAGTGTTTTCTCCTCCTCCGCTGTTGTCTTAGGTTAGTTGTTTCAAGGTTCTAATATACAGGGTATACCTATAGATGAGATTGTTTTAAGCTATAAATACTGCAGTTATCCAAACATCTGCTACTTGGATGTGAACAGTCAACTGTTAGTGTATCAGTTAGTGTAGGTTTTTTCAGGTATTGCATCCCAAACTCTTCTGATCTGCACTCTGTGGTACCTTAGATACCATATTTCCTTCAAGCCTTTCCGTAAGATTCCTATCAATGTTGCCGTTTGAAGAGGGACAAGTGAACCAGGGATTATGTGGGAGTCTCAATTGCAGGCCTTGGCAGTTTTCCTGCTCTACATACGCTCCTCAGCAATTGACCCATCAGACCCTGGTGTGTTTGCCAACCAGCCCTTATACAAGCATGATGAGAAGGGTTCCTTCTCTGAATTTTCAACGGCAATGACACCTGCAGTGCTGGGTGCTCCCTTGTCTCCAGCTCTGTCCAGCCCTTTGTCTGTCCCTCCATCAGACAAAGATTTTGACCGGAAGACACAGTATGCGGAACAAGGGCGGGTGGGTTGGAATAAGACTCCCAGCATCTGCTCCTTTGCTGGGCTCTGTGGTCTGTGTTGTGGGTGGCTGGTCAGCGATGACAATTGTCGGAATGACTCCAAGGTGCAGCAGCCTGTGGCAGAGGAGGACGTTCTGTTTTGCACCCTATGCAATGCTGAGGTAAGCTCAGCATCAAGTTCTGAAAGACTCACAAGCACTAGCATGTTGGAAGCTGTTCTTAGAAATGGTGGTCATCTCACATTAGTTGCTTTGTTTCTACTTTTTAGTGATTGTTACAATGGAAGGACATGACTCTGACATAACTTTCGTCAGCCGTTGTCTCATAGCAGAGTTGTAGGTGCTCTGATTGTTGGCAAGTCTGGTGGGGAGCCCCAAGATGGGGGCTTGAATTGGGTCATTGGGTGGATGCAGGTACGCAAATTTAGCAAGCATTGTCGCAGTTGCGACAAGTGTGTTGATGGCTTTGACCACCATTGCCGGGTATTTTTCTCCTCTTTTAGGCACCTTTATGGCATTGGTGGATGAAGGAGCAGGAAGTGTTCAACTCCCAGAGGTGGGCAATTCAGATCATCAGTTCTAGGCCATGAACCCCAGTACCTCGTTTGCTTCGAGTGGTCCCCTTTTGCTAGGCAAACATCCCTTGATTGCAGACAACAGTGAGGTTTGTGCCCAATGTCTACAATATCTATATATACTGCTGAAACTCTTTTGCATTAACAGTGGCCTTGAATGTTTGCAGTGGCTGAATAACTGTGTTGGAAGAAAGAACTACGTCACTTTTGTAGGACTGATGGCTACAAGCATTACATTGGTAAGCATTTTGGTACATCATCCAGTTGGCTCATGAAGAAGCAATAGGAACATGATGCACAACTTTACCATTTGATCTTGGATTAGGAAGTAGCAGAACTTTGGAGATTACATTTTCAACGTTGGACATTTTGTGGGGTATTGACTCGGAGTGTAGTCCTGGCACTTGAAGTGCCCGCCTAGATGGAGTAGATCAATCCCTGTAGAAATGTTCTGTTAGGCTGGTTGTTTGTGTAGGACTGTCCAGTATTATCATGCCGTTTGACTGGGATGCTTTGTGGCAATATGCAGCTGGTTCTTGAATGGGGAGTAGGAGTAGCAGTTTTTGTACGTTGTTTTGTGGACGAGCAAGGGATAGATCACCAAATCACACAGAAGCTCGGAAATGGATTCTCAAGGGCCCCATTTGCAGCAATTGTGGTAATCAATTGATACCTTTGTGGTGCTGAAATTGGAATTGATTTGAATGCTTTTCTGCTTGAGAGTTGAAAGAATGCTCGAGCGCTTCCCAGTTTCTTGGCTGGAACAGAGGGTGCCAATGGGGCAGATAATGTGATCAAATTGGACTGAACACTTATGAATTGCCTTTCCTGGATTAACTCATCCTCACCTGCAATGTGTCTAGGATTTTAGCATCTGTCGCCACAAGTCTTCTCACATAGATCCACACTAGCTGTTGTCCTTCGAAGCGTTGGATCAACACCAGATGTACTTAAAGCAACACTGTTCAACAATGACATTTATTTTGGTGACTGCTTCCTGGGAATACTTTACCGGCAGAGCACGATGTTGAAGGTGCAGGGGCCAACTCTAAAGTTTTTGAGTCATCCCACACGGGTCACCTGTACAGTAGTAGCTATTGACCAGGAATCTTAACCTGGTGTGTAGGTGTTGCAGTTCTTTTTCATGGTAAGAGAAACTGGTCTGCCCATGTCAATTTATGTATATTGAAGGAAAAGCCTGCTGCCTGGGTAGTGTGTGGTTCCCCAGATTGTTGCCGTCTTCGTGTTTGGCAGGACTCATAGGCAAGGACTTTTAATGTCACAAACAGCTTGCAGGGGCTGACAAGTTATTCATGTGTTGAGGCCGTACTGTGGGACTACCACACTCAATCAAATCCTTCAGAACAGATCATTCCTGGACCTTGAGCAGTACAAGCCCTCTTCCAGGATAATAATGTGACGTCAATGTTGTTCATTCTTGCAGGCTATATGCACCCTGGTCTCGTTGTTGGCTTCCATACCGCTTGGGGAACTTTTCTTTTTCCATCTCCTCCTCATGAAAAAGGTGTTGTGGTTCTTCTCCTTTAACCTTCTCAAAACAAATCAATTTCATGCAAGCAGCTTGGTGGTTTAAATGCATCACATATGTTACGTGCAGCAGACAGAGTAGAAGAAACATCTGGCTGACAGAGAAGGAAATGGGGGAGAGGAAGATAGAAAGACGCAGAGGCAGAAACTAGCAAACATGTAAGCAGAATTTGTTGCTCCTGAGTATGCTAGTTCTAGATTCATAAGATGGAAGGGTTTTGAAATATATTGGTGCCACCAGGGAATCACAACCTACGAATATGTAGTGGCCATGCGAGCACAGAATGAAACACAGGGAGCACTGTTTGGTGAAGGGGATCACAGCATACCATCATCACCCTCCAGTTCCACTGCAACTGGCATGAGCAGGTCAAGCTCCTTGGGTCTTCAGTACCGTGGAGGGTGGTGCACGCCACCCCGCATTTTTGTCGAGCATCAGGTATCGTTATATCAAATTTGCAAATGTAGTTTCTATTGAGTTTGTCAGTAGGTCCATCTGTTGATCTCTAACATGATTGTGGACGGGCAGCCAATCTGTTGTAGCATTACTAGTCATTAGGTTCTAACCTTCAAGAGGGCCAGGAGTTGGGTGATTACTCTATGGTTCTTGATGATGTAGGACCCCCAATGTCATAGCTTATAAACCTGAACATATCGGTAAATATGTGCATGGGAAGCAACAGTAGTTGGTAGTCCTGACTTTCTTTCAGGTGGATTAATCATGGGATCTTTGAAACGGACAAACCCTGAATGTCATGTCTTCATATCTTAGAAAGAATGGTCTCCTGAATTCCTCACTAGTTCTGTGATTATTCAACAAGGATCAAAATTTTCTGCCAATTTTGAAGTCCTTGAGCCAATACATTGAGAGTTGGGGGGGGGGGGGGGGGGGGGGGGTGGTGCTTAAGAGACAGCCTTTGTTGCTGGATGCTTGTTTCCTGGAAAAGATATGAGATGCCTAACGCTTGACCTAGCTTTGGATATCCAACACCTAAATATGTGTAAAGCATATTGCAGGCTCATGCATGTGCAGTAAGCTCTCTTTCAGTAACTCTTATTTCACAGTAATCACAGGTAGGCCGCAGGGGCATACCCTCAGACAACCTCTTCCACCCCTTGAGAAAGCCCAAGTGCTTCTGTCTCGAGGACCAATGCACAGCACTACCTGGAGCCTGAATTGAATTTCCAGTAAGTAGGTCTTAGTTAACCTGAAAGACTTGTATTAAGTGTCCCTTACATGTGATAGAAGAAAATGATCAGGCTTGCCAGCGTATATTTGCTTGGGGGCCCCGCAACGAAACCCAACCCGTCACTGATGAAACAGGCGCTGCTAACCACAGTACTACGGTACAGGAATTTAACCTTGCAAACACCCTTTTGTACAAAGGAAAACGTACTCCTGTTGGATGCGATCCTAAGTTTCAGATGTAATCAGCTGCCTATAGAGGACACAAAATGACTTCATAATGGTTAAAGCATGTGACTAGCTTCCTAGGACTTTTCAAGCTGAAGCACATTAAGATTGTGGTCAAACACAAGTTCTTCTCAATGTATTCCCTTCCTTTCTTACATCTCACATCTCAAATCGTAAGTGTATATATATCAGCAATGCCTGTCTGCTGTTTGTTGAAGAGGGTTGCTCTCTAGAGGTTTGTTGAAGTAAGGTAAAGTGGCAGTTACCACAATGTCCTAGATATGTTCATGGCAGCAGACAAAGGGAAGTGGATAGGTGAAAGAATGAGTGAGAAGGTGGGATGTGCCTCAAACTTTTTCTCTTCAATATATTTCAACAATCTGCAAGTATTAATTTCTTAAGTTTGATTGTCAACAGGATGAAGTTGTTCCACATTTGGCACCAGGCAGAGTACCTTCAACCATAGACCCAGATGCAACAAGTGGTGGACGACCACAAAAGCAAGTCATGGGGAATGTGAGAATCAGTGCCTGGAAACTTGCCAAGCTCAATGCCGAAGAGGCTGCACGTGCAGCAGCCAAGGCCCGGGAAAATTCTTCGGTGTTACGCCAGGTTGGGCCAAAAGATTTGGGGGGAGTACCTGAGACAGATTACAGCTCTAGCAGCATCAGTAGTCAAAGCAGCTTAAGCACAGGGTATGTGTATGGTGGTGGGAAGCGGAGAGGTAGGGAGGAAACTACCATGGCTACGGGATTTGCTTCTATCAAATCCGAGCTGTCCACAGTCCGCACTGGCAGGGACCTGGGGTCTTCAGGTCGTCCGTCGGAGCCTTCTGATGCAGATCTCCAGAGTAGAAGCAGCGGTGGCAGTCCCAACATCACCATCCCTCAACCAGAATCTTTGTCCATCAGCCCTCTCCCTGCAGAGCGCAGATATGGTCCCTCGGAGTTAAATTCAGCGGTTGCTCTTGATGTTCGTACTGCTCCTGGGGAATCTATGCCTTCATCTTCCTCCTCACCGATCGGTACTTCATCTAGTGTGAGAGCCAGTTGGCCAACCTATCAAGGAGCAGCACTATCGCACCCAGCAGCTGGAAACTACAACCCGGCCTGGGGCATTCGGGGGTTAACAAGTGATGAGGCCTCAAGTGGAGACAGTGCAGATGATTCTGTACGTCCAAATAGAGGGAAGTTACCTGATCAGGGCCGGGTTGTGTCTGCGAAAGAGTTAAAGAGGGCTGCAGTGTTTCCTAACGGAGGACCCATGAACAGGTTGGGAGGAGGTGATCCCAGCAGTACACGGAGACCACCAACCAGGATTGAGTTTGGGGGTAGAGGAATCAGCACTTCTGTTTTCTCAGGTCAACAGATCCACCGTGGGACATGGCTGGAGCCATCCATGTCACCATCTTCAGCATCTGACGCAGACCTAGTCTCTGAGTTTGGTCATGACCGGTTCTCTGCATCACGAAGTCCGCCTACTATTTTAAACACTGCCACAGTTTTGCCGAGCACGTCCCGTCCTTCGGACAACCTCCTCTATGCAGGGACATCTATATTCTATGGTGGCCCTCTTCTACCGGTGGGGGAAATAACCAGCAGTAGGAAAAATTTACCTCCCAAGCCTCCTAGTGAGTTGAGAGCTGGGGTGCCTAAGCAGGCAGGCTTTGAAAGTAGACCATTCTCCCACGGATCAGCATTGCGATCGCAATCTCCAATTTTTGTCCCCCGTGGCTTGCATTGAGGGGGTTGGCTTTTCATCTAAGCCATACCTCCCAGTTCCTCGTGTGCACCTGGAAAGGGCAGTTAGCTTTTTTGTTCTGAGGTCGTCCCCATGGGAATGTCATATGTCATGACCACTAATGTGAACCATGCGATGGTGATCTATGCTGTCGCCATCTATGTTTCGATGATCAGATGATGGGGACTCTGTTGCCGTGTCAGTCAACATGCCTTTGATGTTCTGTTGCCGACACACAGAACAAAAAACACCAAAGGCAGAATTAATCAAACACCCAGGAGCCTCAAGTGAGCTATTCATCAGGCGGCGTTTCCCCCCCTCTAAAGGATTCTTGGCAGTTAAAACTGCTTTACAGGCGTTGTGGGAGCTCTTTGTGGGGAGATGGACAATGGTGAATATATTGGTTCCTAAAGTTCATCACTGAGACTGGGTGCTTGAGCAGGCAAGTATCTCCAGGCTTAAGGGCTGCGAGGCATGAACAGGATTGATGCTAACATAGTGTGTTAGCTTGTTGAGTACTACACTGCAAAGAACAATATAGTGAGAGCCCCATTTGAGAAGGGTTCCTTCGCATTGCTATGAAGGTCAGGCTAGTACTGCGATGAATATGTATGGGCTTGCCCACTTGTTTGAAATGCATAGCAAGTTACACTCAAGTGGGAGGCCCAGGTCTGGTTTGAGGATCTGCAACTATGATTGGGGGGGTGATCAAATATGCTGCTGAAATCAACGAAGTAAAGTTTAGTTGTTTCTTCAGTGTACATAAAATCCACCGGTTTTATGGAAATGGACAACACCCAAGAAATGTATTGAATTATGAGGTGGGGGAGTTGAAACCCCCTGTTGAACCCCATGAGGCATTGGAGATCTTTTGTTTTTCTTAAACAGTGGACAGTGACCCTGGAAAGCTTTATTTTACGATTATTGGAGGGAAAGAAAATTTAAAACCCTCCAACACACCGTAAGGCACACTCTCAAGGGAGTGAGGAGAGAGTGACCCGAGACATCACAGCCTGAGAGACTGGTCAAACAGCCCCCAGGAACAACAGATCAGAAAAGCAAAGAGCCAGCGAACATCACCAAGCAGGAGTGAAAACGTCCGATGCAAGGGAGCAAGGACCAACCAAGGTCATGACGATCCCCACCAAACTGCCCACAGCTAATGCCCCCGAGATGACAGGGGGGGTAACGATGAGCCAGAAACAGGAGACACAAGGCCTTAACTGATCAGGACGCATTGCTACCGAAGATTTGACCTTAGATCAAGCAATGCAGCAGGGGCCGGAGCTGTAGGATTCAAGGAAAGTTGATCGAATGTGCCGTTGCCATGCCGAAGTCCTAACATGCTCCTAATGCACAAAATTCCGGCGATGCGGTGGAGAGCTTGCCTTTGAATGGGGGTGCCCCCGGCCATGAGCACTAATCGGGTGCTGTGCTAATGAAGAGGATGCCTTGTTTAGCCCATGTCGACGGGAATGCAACGTTGGAGCGCAGCTGCATTGAGCGTAGTCCTTGCGGGCGTCTGCACAAAATTGAGTCCCACGCTTTGCTAGATTCCACCTGTAGGTCATGAAATACCAGGTAGAGCAGGGCTGACGCTCTCACTAGAGAAAGCCCAATTGCATCTGATGCCCCAGATGTGCGAGAGTGATGGCCCTCTCAGAGCTCCCTCTCGGAGCTCAAATACTGGACAGCGAGAAGCCTTCTGCTTGGTTTGTGTGTTATAGTTAAAGTGGCAGTTCAACTGATGAGGGGCTTCGGTGGTCCCTTATGCTATACAGTGAAGTGACAATCGGCCGGATTTTTGCAGGTACTTCGCAAGGGAGCAGCGGCCAAAGTTTCCTGATTGCAGAGAAGGGCGTCCGCAAAACCGAGCCATTCTCCAACCTTGCTTGAGCACTCTGTTGGCGATTTGCCACAGGAATGCGGAAATCTTAGTTGGCCGCGATTTGGAGCTCGAAATAGCGTTCCAGTTCTCCTTTCGAAATCCATGGCCTTCTTGTGTTCCATTTTCCAGCGAAGGGTGTTGGTCTAGCAAGTTCGCAGTGTAGTTAAAGAAGGGTTGTTGACTGTCTTTGAAATTCCAAGAGCATTCATGGGAATCCATTGTACTGCACCCAACTGTCTACCTGCAATCCAGACGAACCTGTTGAGAGAGAGCCAAGCAGAAGGTTGTATGCCTGGTGGGGTCCATGTCTTTTTCATATGGGGGGGGGAATTAGTAGAATGCATGGACGGTGATAGACCTCATTTTTGCATAAGATCATGGAACAAAAGAAGGATGGTGGACAGACTTCAACAGGGTCCTCACGGTCCATGAGGCTGTTGTCAATGCTACATATGTCGTGCAGACTGTATATCATCTTTAGTACAATGATGGCTTTCTAACAGAACCAACTTTGGAGCCAAGAATTTCTCTCCTTCAATTGTAATATACACAATTCACTGCACACCTGTTCAGGCTTCTCAGAGACTTTGCCTATGGAACTTTCGCTGCCCACCAGTCTTAGATGTACTGTCTTTGTCACTTGGCAAGTCTCAACATCTATGTCCACCTGCATTACTGGAAGATGGCGCTAGACACTAAAGTTGATCATGCTAAAAGTGACTAGATCCGAAATGAAGCTACAGACAGAAACGAAATCTTTAACCTTGACTGAGCTACATGACTGATGAGTTCTTCCTCCTATCTACAAGAAATTAGGCGTGTCTGTGCAATAGTCACAGATTCATGAGCATCACCACAGTCGTGCTTTTTTCTCGTCTCCTTGCTTCCTTCAATTTCTGTCCATAATGCTTCAGTCTAAATGACAGATCGCCAGAAAGACAAAGTGGATGTCCATCCGCGCGAGCCTAACACTCGGAGTATCAACAGGAACAAAGCTAGAGAGACGATAACAACATGCTCTCATGCACCAATACTCTAGAGACAGGCACCAATGAATGATGCAAGTGATAGGCTTTCATTGAACATTCCAATTGACGCGTCGTCATTCGACATGAAAGAATTGTCGGAGGAAGAAGGCGCGTGGTCTTCTTCCGTTGCAACATCCGACTTTGAACTTTCTGAAGAGTATGAGGACTACCAGGAGGGAAGCAGTGCAGAATCTGCTACTGCTGAAGGAGCTGGCGTCAAATTCAAAAAACGAAAAACAGCGACAGGGGTTAGTGGGACTGGAAACCCTTGGGATGAAGGCAACTTCTGGCCTTGTCCACATCTATACTCTAGTCTCTCTGTCATTTTGCGTCTTTGCATCAGACACCTTGACTCCGTAGCCTACTTTAGGGTTTGGGATGGTTGCTGTAGTCAGAGCTTCATAAACGCCCGGTCATCGTGGTGTCGAGTGCGCATCTGGCGAGCACATCTGATTGGGGTTGGTCTTATAAGTGAGGGGAGAAAATGTAGAAATCTGGGTGAGTGGGAACTGAGAACATCTAGACTCGACAGGGTACAGAAGTCAAGGAAACCAGCTCGGAAGTGGGAAGAATCTAAGTTCCTTAATGGCTTTTCATTTGTCCTTAGTTCTCCCTTTTGTGGATGTGGTAAAAGGTTGTCAAGTCCAGTTATTTGTAGATCTAAGAAGCTCGTATTTGCTGTGAAGTTCCTTGTAGGGCTTCATATATCCACATTACAATGTAATAACATGACTGTCAAATCCTATGTCCAGAGCCCTTCCAACTGGTGTCTTTTCTTTTGTTCTTGTACTCATCTAATGAAAGCGGTTGTAGTCCTGTTCAGCTTGATGAATTATATACAAACCACATACCTTATAGATATCATACCTAGGTAATGTAGAATTGAGGATGTCAAGGTGAGTGAGCCCTTTACCACATCCACAAGAGGGATAACTAAGGAGAAGCGAAAACACAGTCGCGGTCAAGTCTAGCTTATTTGTCAAGTTCATGTAAAGCTTCATATGTCCAGATTATAATGTAATGACATGTACAACTTGCAGGTCCTATTTCCCAGCTTCATGTTTTCAGAGCCCTTCCAGCCTGTGTCACTTTTTGTGTTCTTTCATCAAATCAAAGTATTTGGACTCCTAGTGTTTCCAGACTGTGGATAGATTCAGGCAGTGATTTTTGGTCATTTGTCTTAATGCTCAATCAAGGGCCACTTGGGATTCTTCTCTATTTAATGATCTTTCGTTGTTTGTAGTCCAAGGGTGTTAGGGTAATGTACATTGAAGAACAAAAATTTCTTCTATTTTGCCGGCGTGTTTTGCTTCTGGTGTTTTATGTTTGGGTATTGTGTCTTGTAGCATGTATTAGGGTTCACACTAGACTGGTGTGTCTGTCAGATAATGTAGCATGCTGATTAGCAATGTATTGGTTCAGTTGAGAGTCTTTCAGTACCTCTGAGGTAAATGTTGTAGGTGGCCTGTGTCTGGACATCATGTAATTATGCTATCTGAAATTGAGCACCTCTTTGACATTGTCGCAGCCCTTGACATTTCATGTTTTTTCGTCTGCGGATTTGGCCGAATTTTGGATAAGTGAAACAGTGCAAACAATTCTGCAAAGTATATGATTTACTACCATGAAATGCAGGCGCATGAGCAAAAATGTAATGCTAACACCAGGCTTCCCACTTGGCATCATCTGTTGTGGCTAAGTCGAGTCTGATTAGTTGCTGTGTGTGGGGTTGTGTGAAGGCAAGGGCAAAGGGAGCAAAAGCAGTTGAAGTTCCAGCATCAATCAATCCACCTGTAGGCTGGCATGGACAATGCAGCCGACCAGCCCCACAGTACCCACCGCAGCCTACCCATCAGTACAGGCAGCCAGTCAATCCATCTGTAGACTGGCCACCTCCAAGTGGACAATACAGCCAACGAGCCGCACAGTACCCACAGCAACCTACCCATCAGTACATACAGCCACAACAACCGCCAGCACAATGGGGACCTCCTCCAAGCCAATGGCACTGGGTGCCTTCCCAAGGTACTGCACAACGCCCCTCCCCCATATTGTGTATGGTGCTCCTCCCACAAGCACACTTCCCACTTCAGACTTGAAGCGGGCACGATGTCAATCCAGAGGTTCAGATGCAACACAAGCCCGGGTGTTTGTACAGATAACCCTTCCTATTCCATTTCCATTGCTGTTATTATTATCATTACTAGAATTGGTGTTCAGTTTTGTTTCGTGCAACATTCAATATTTTCTTGATGTAGTTTAGAAACACTATGATATTATCATCTACATCTGTCATATATGTGGACAGGAAGGAGGAAGTGCCTTGACATCCCTCCTCATTATCATGGAGGGCAAGCTCTCCAATATAGAAGTGCTGTTGGGAAAGCTTTCGGAGATAGAAAAACAGGTGGCCAAGCTGATGACACTCATGGAAGCAAGGGGGATGGGTTCTACTGGGAATGAGGTGCAGCCCACCGTGTCTCCTAGTGAGTTGGATATTGTACCAAGGCCTGCAACCAAAGGCCTTAGCTGTGCAAAAAGGGAAGGGAGGTAGGAAAGGCAACAAGTCAACGAAACCACTTAGTAAAAATCGTGGGGCTAAAAATCTGATCACCGTTAGCAATATGGAAGAAGAGCTGGTCAAAGGTGTTCGAAGGAGGGACAGAGTTTAAGGGTTGATGAAATCAAAGACACCAGTCTCGGAACACGCCAGTCTCTTGGTAGCTGGTGTCTTCTTTGCTTCTTGTTGGCATCAAACAATCAAAAGGAGTTTAATGCCATGAGGGCTCAGTATCATCGCTATCAACTTTGGTGGCTGCTAATGGTGGCCTATTCTGACTTTGCATTAGAAAGTGGTTGCTTTCTTAGTGGTTATAAGGATCCACTCCCATCCCCCAACAACTGACTTCAGAACCATCTTCGCACTTGAAGATGTAATTACTGGGTTTTCCATGGCTTCTGATGACACTTCTGAGTTGCCATGCTTGTCCAAGTCATCAATCCTCAGTTTAAAAAATATGCATGTGCCTAACAGTTCCGAAAACCAGACATAGATTGCCAGCTGCGCTTCATGACATCAATCTTACGATAAATTTTATCATAAACAGCATGAGATTGACGTAAACAGCATCAACTTTTGTGCAGCATCAAAAAATGGGGACTGATTCAATATAGATGGAGGCTAAATTGGGCCTGTGTCTCTACAAAAGAGTTAAAACTGACCTAGCTGTGGTGCAAAGACACTAAGACATAAGGTGTGTAAACACACTCTCCACACTACCATCGTGTTGCACCAACAGCTGTATTGCATCCCCTCTTGATAGTGCCAAAAACTCCTGCACACGTTCAACCCCCAAGTCATAACCAAAAACGGCTTTGAAATAGCTAGCTACTCATGAACAACATGGTGAGCCACTCGAGGGGAGGTATTGAAAAACATTCATGGGCATAGTGCACACAATTTATCAAGAAAAACCAAGAGATCTCTCTCCCTCTCTCTCTCTCTCACTCCTTTTGCCACCACAAGGCCTTATGAGTACATTCTCTCTCTCTTTGCTGACCCAAGAATTCAAGCTTGCCAAAAGAGAAATCAAAGGCTACTTAAATTAAGGTTCTTCCAAACAATCAGTAAACCATGAAACAACATATAAAAGACTGAAAAGATATCAACTTCCCCCACTCAATAGTGTCAGTTATGTCCCACTTGACAAATTAATATTACACAAATAGAAACTAACACCCCCCAGTATCACAGAAGCAAGCTACAATGGGAGTAGCTATAGGATGAAGACAAAGCAAATTTGTAAGTGCTTGGAGTTTTCACTCAACAGCTTGTTGTTTTATCTACAAGAACGTCAAATTAAGACTCCTGCTGCAAAGAGGACAACACCACCCTGTATCCTTGAGACAGCAAACAAAGCCATGCACCATAACAGTCCATGCACCATAACAGTCAAGAAAAGAAGAGATTTCACGCTAGTGTCACAAACCATAAGCGTCAGGATGGAAGCTTCATCAAAGAGAGGACCCTCCCGAGGCAAATCAGATGGCTGGATGCCACTTGTATCGGTCGAGGACAAGCATGATGTACTGCCAGCCACTATGTTAACATCCTCCACCGAGGTCACCGTAGACATTGTGGCCGGCTCACCCTCCTTGAGTGCAGTTAATTTGAGGAGGTCCGCAAATGGGTCAGCACACATTTGGAGCTTGAACCACAGTGTGTGTGTATACAGAGTGGCTCTCATTATCTTCGTTAGTTGTGGCTCTGCAATACCCAGGCTTGCCCCCAGCGCCACCTGAACCCCATGCCGCCAATGCCCCTCAGGAGATATGGAGACATAAGACAGCACTATATCAAAGTGACAGTAAGGACCAAACCGCAAATCCTAAGGCCACCCTTAGCCACATCTGAATGTGTGAATAACACTCAGCTTCCTTGACATAGACTATAGTAAGGATCATGGACAGCATGCTAGAACACACAGACTACCTGGAGAGCAGCAGCTAGCACAGGTGGTGGTGTAGGCTTGAAAGCAAGATCTCCTCTGGGCCGGGCTAATGCAAGGAGTGTCTCTTTCAAAGACCTGAGCAAGTCAGGAAACTTGGCGGCCAGAGGGCCCAGGTCAGCCCGTGCAATACCCAAGGCTCTGGAGTAGTTCCCTGCTTCAACCAACTTAAGAAACTCTACCTGTGGGTACATACCACAACAGAGAACACATTTAGGAACCAACGGGATGCTTTCTTAGAATCACTATTCACATGCTTGGAACATTGGTTATGTTTGAGGCTGGGGAGGCAACCCTGCTGGTTGCTTGTACCTTCCTAGGCATAACCACCCCAGTAGCCCATGCAGGAAAGCACGACATGCGTAACTAAGCCTTGTTTAGTCAGCCGATCAGGCAAATAACCAAGAACCAACAGGTTAAAGACCCCTGCAGAAAAGCAAACAGGGCCAAGAACCAAACAACAAAGTCGCTGAGAAAATACCACTATTTACTCTCACATTGTAGAAAACTCCCATTCATATGTTTATGTCGACCAAAAATTTATAGATCACTAGACAGTGAACATGTCTCTCATGAACATGCAAATACGTAGTAACGGCCCCAAAAAAATACCAGGGAGCAAATGAACTAGCACACTAGGCTTGAAAAGTAAAGATGCACATTCACTTGCTGAATTGCAAGATGTGCTTGTAAAGTCCTCATGTGTTAATGGACTGACATCAAACACTGTGGAGGAACCACCCAATACCAGAAATACTTTTCAAACTGGCTGCACGGCCACAGCCTACCTGCTTCAGCTGGAAGAGGAGCTGTGGGTTCTGCTCAAAGAAACTCGGGTTCAAACGGTGCACTTCATCAATCACTTCCTCCGTCTTGCCTTCACTTGCCATCTGCCGAATTTCAAGTGCTCGCTCATACTTCTCAAAAACCAACTCTTCAGGTTCCTGATTCAGATTCAGGTTCAGACTCAGTCACTTTATTTTTCAGCAGACAAAATCCAACATAACTGTCAGCTACTCTTTAACCTCCACTTCTACAGCAAAATGACAGAATCCTCATAACAGATGCTCAGTTTGATTGGGACACATTTCGCAATTTCCAATCTAAAATCAAAGCTGTTCACTGACATTGTTTGCCACTGTTTGTGCATCTATGACCATAGCTGTCTCCTCTGCTTCATTTACGTTTGCTGGACTTAGATCTTCTCGGGATATACACTTTGAGGACTCCAAGTTTGGCCCCCACAAGCCCTGAACAAAATCTCGTGCCCTAGCAGTCTGCCTTCTCCCTTTCCATCTCCTGCGTGCCATTGAAGACAGGCTTGTGTTCCCTTTCCCGACTCCATTCAGTTGGCCTTCTGAACGCATGCCATTGATGCTGGCATGGGACGACCCACTTGTACTGCACCCGCCGCAGTTTCGTATACTTTCGGTCACTCCTACGTTGTCAACACCTTCAGAGATGCTTTTCCTAACCACTGCAGACAGACACATACTGAGTAACATACATCCCCAATACAGAGGCTATCACCAGAGACACTACCACAAACAAAACAAAAGAGCCCCCCAGTGACAGAAAACGTAATATGCCTGCTTCCCCGTATATATAGGTGTCACAACCTTGCAGAGAAGGTTGAACACGTAGACAAGATTCACTTAGCATTGCAATGTAGCTCAAGAAACAAAATAGAAACTCACTCCTAGCAACCATTTTAATAACTCCAAGACTAAGAACATACAGCTCAGGACTGGAAAACCTTGCTAAGGTTATGAGGTTCTATCTCAGGGTCTATCAAAAGCTAGGATGTTTCAGTGCAAAGCGATAACATCTAGTTGCTTTAAAGAATGAGTCTGAGACCATAATAGCACTGGATTAAAATTTATGTGGGGCTCCTAAGCAGATCATTATGCAGCTGGTAACCCATGTACTGCCTGTACCTTCGGCCACACAGCCATTGGCTAGGTCCTCCATACACACATCACTTGTTGTACTATCTGACTGCTCCACTTCAGAGGAGCCAGCTACTCGAGCAGAGTTTTCTGTATCAGCCTTGATCCCTATTTCATTAGCCTCCGTGAAACATTCATGCACAACCTCCAATCCTGCACACTTGCTCACACCTGGCTCTTGCTCTGCAGCTTGGGCTGGGGCCAAAGAGGAATTTAGAGAAGGTCCCCTGGTCCCAATGGCTTTAAGGGAATTCACTATGCCAGTTGCAAGCACATCTGTTAACTGCGCTGCCACTGGGTCGTTTGATGATCCCTTGCCATTAACTGGATAGGGGGGCCCACCCTCAATTAGGCCTCTGTAGACACAATATTCTCGCACCAGCTCGTCAATTGTGCCCACATTTACCCTCAATCGGCTTAACTCATTCTGCCATGCAAAAGAGACAGCTGCAGCCAGGTTAGACTAGTCGACAGGTAGTCCCTAACACAGTGCTCTTTTTACACAATTACGTTCCTCAACGGACTTTCTCTCTCCCTCTCTCTCCAAACAACGTCTTATGAGTACAATCTCTCTCTCTCTCTCTCTCTCTCTCTCTCTCTCTCTCTCTCTCTCTCTCCCTGTGGCAGTTCTAAGTTTCTTTCTTTCTCCCTCTTTCACCCTTAGACAATCACTTGAACAATAGTTCTTTTCTCTGACTCTGGTTTCCTGTTTTCTCTCATGTTTTTCTTTCCATTTTGTCCCATAAGCTCTATGAGCTTTCCGCGGACGAAATAAAGCACCATTTCATTTCATTTCCCTCTCTCAATCTTCTCCCCTGGAACATTTTTCCCTCCGTCTATGTCCCCTTTGAAACTTGATTATTTTCTATTTATTGAGATGGAGAAAAACATTTTCTGCTTTTGTAGTGCCTGGACATGCATAGCCCTCCAATCGTGTGGCCAAAATACCTATTCCCCTGGTGATTCTCCTTACCTAGACAGCTTGGTGAGGATCAGCACTCGCACAAAATATCTAGAGCACAGTTGAATCAACAGTTGATTAATTATTTAGTTACTGGTGCCTGCAATTCAGGTTTCAGACCTACAACCAGTGTTAAATATTGCCTCTTGTAGCCCCCTGATGGACCCACGGTATAACCACATCACAGATTACAAATTAGAAAATTTGATTAGAGCTTAAAAATATATATTGCCACACCAACCTTAAACGCAGTCAGGAGGTCACCACTTGCATACCGCAGGCTATCCACTGCCCCCTGCCTAGGCAATTCCACTGCGTGCGCTAAACCTTGCACGTCGCTCTGGTCCATATACCATTCAACAAGAACATCACACAGTTTACACTGGCAGCTTTGTTATTCATGCAAATGTAACCCACATAATCCTTAGGAACTCCGGCTGAAGCTCGAACTAAACAGGTCCTTGACCAATAGCCCCCGATATAATGTCCAACAGAGTGAAACCACACATCAACCACTACCCCAAAAAAATTCTTGAGCTGTCTACTTCAAAAGGATTGGTTGAGGAGGCTGATCGATATCAGGTTGCAAAACTGATAAGCTAATTGCTACCAGAAACAACTCATTGAATGCTCTCTGTGTACCCTCTCTCTCCACTGTTCTTCAATGTTTTCATCAACCAATTTGGGCTGAAGGTGGTTCTGCCACCATACCAGCTCTTATGTTTGCAGATGACTTCGCGGGCCTATGGATAATCCATCCAATCTTCAAGAGTTGATTGATTGTGCGAAGAAGTATTTTGACTTTTGGTAGATAGAAGCCAACGTTATTAAATGCATGGTGGTGGCCTTATTTGGAGAGGGAATCTCAAATTGCTTCAGGGCAATGAAGAAATCTCTGTGCTCCCTTCCTACACACATCTTGTTGTTGATTTCTCCTCCAGTTGTAGCTGGGATACGCATATACAAAAAGTGGTGCAAGCAGCTAAACGTAAAGCTTTGGGTCCCACTAAATTTTCCCACTGCTGAAGTTTAAAGGACCATGCTTGCAACATCATTACGCCTACCTTGGAGTATGCATCTTTTAAATATGGGATGGAAACTCCAACCATGCTAAGACTTTATTCAGCTTTCGGTGCTCAAGAAGAGCGGGTCAGCATGCTCTCAAACAGCTAACATAGCTGTTCAGGGCAAGCTTGCCCTTGAGCTCTCAACTGATGAGTTCAAGGTCAGATGGTGGGCTCAGTTGAATCACATGCATGATACCAGATACCCCAAGATGATGACTCTATTGCTTGGAAGCCCAAACTGGGCGGCAGGGTCCATGGTCACAAGGCTACGGCAAACAACGTCTTATGAGTACATTCTATTGCTTGGAAGGCAAGACCATCCTGTTCAACAGGTAAGTTCCTGGCACAGAAGGACATAGGAGATTTTCTAAGTACCTTGAATATTATGCAGGAAGAACTGACCCTGCTAGATGAAGCTGAGTTGGCGACTGAAGTATCTAAGGCTATATCGGAAGTATGAAGAATGTCTGAACCAAACGAAGTTGAACATGAAACTTCCCTGAACTTAATTTCCAGTCTGTGACATGGGTAAGGACCTTATGAAGGGCGTACCTATCCTCGGCACTTGACTGAAATTTAAACTCAGGACGGGGAGTCTACCTTTGAGCAATAAACAGATGGAAGAGAGGAAAGGGAGATTGTCAATGCCCAATGTGCTGGCAGCCGGAAGACAATAGCCATGTTCTGATACAATCTCTGGGGTATTCTCATCAGAGAGCCCCCATCTTCAGAACATTATGAACACAGTCCCCGCACCTCTGTTCACCAACTTTCAAAATCTCGAGGCCGAGCCTAAACCCCTGGTCCTGTTGGGGTCTAATTGCTGGGCAGATCACACACAGCAGATTGATGCTCATGTGAAGTGCTTTCTAGAGGAAATCTAGAAAGCTCCAATTATCTATATAAAGGTAAGCCCCACTACTGGAGTCAGCCGCTCACAAAGGTAGTGTCTGTTCCCTCTTGTTCCGCCCAAACTGGTCGCAGGGTCTATATGAGTACATTCTCTGTGTATACATAGGCAAACAACGTTTAATGAGTACATTCTCTCTGCGTACATTATAAAGTTCATGTGTTTCTTTGTTTCTCCTTTCTCATTGTTCTACTTTATGCCACCTCCTGTGGGGACATTGAAAAGTTTCTACATTTTGTCAAGTTTATTTCTTTCTTAGTTTGTCACATGGGCACCCCAGACATTAATAAGCTTTCATTTTACTTTCTCTCTCTGGCAAACTATGAGCTGAGTACAGAAAGCCCATTATAACGCAAAGGTGTCAGTTAAGAACCTCATTGAACTTCGGGGCTTCCATAAGGCACTCCTGGGGCATAGCAGGTGGATCACGCTCCTTGGACAGTACAGTCACAGCAACATCTGTTATTGGTGAAGCCACACCTTGCCGGAGGCAGTAGCCATTATGCATACTGGAAAATAGTGCTGACATGATATTAGCCAATTATATTAAAACCTCCTAAGAAGGTCTGAAGAGCCGAATTGCAGATCCAGGCACAAGTAGTTGTTAGGGGTCTTACCTCAAGTGGATAGCAGTAAATAGAAGTGACATAAGTAGGGGTACAAAGAGTTCCCTCCCAAGTGCAGTAGTCCTCACAAATGTTATTTGAAGGAAGTACCGAATGGAAGATCTTTGTTCATGGTAAACTATGTAGGAAGTCCGGCTAGTGTCCACAGAGGGGGATTAGTGACTAACTGTGCATACGGTGTGAGCATCTGTCCAACTGTGCTGGGTAGATACACAGGAAGGCATAAAAAACCTTGATAATAATCAAATTGCATGTGTTGTCACCATAAGTTGAGAAACCAATGTAATGGAGATAAAAACCTCAACCAACCTGATTAAGTATCGGAGGGTCAGGGAGAACAAGGGATCGTACGCCTGCGACTGAGCCTTGAGAGTGCTAGCAATGGTGGCCGCCAGCTCAGCCCTCCTGACTTCTGACCACTACTACACAGCGTCCCCAACCCAAGCCTTCAGTCACTGAAGTTACAAGACCTAACAATCATGAGTAACCAATGGAAGTGCAAAACCCCCAAGACCCATCCTTACTCAACATAAACCATTCACACACATATATATAACAACAACACCCTACTTTCTGCCATTCATTTCCTGCTGTATCACCCAACTAATATGTGCTAGTACATATTGAAAGTCTCCTCACAAAGCACAGTGGCTCTCTAAACCCCCGCTGACAAAAGGCTCACCCCAGTGAAGACAGGCTAACAGTTGTCCTGCATGCTCATATTGCATATCATTGTAGGTGAGACAAAGCTGTAAGAAGAATGTCTTCAAATTAGTGGGAAGGAAAAGCACACCTCTTCGGCCACAGGGGAAGTACAGTCATCTTTGTCATACATCAGAGCTAAGAGAACTCGCTTGAACTCTTCATAAGCTTCCTGCACACACGCCCCCATGTAAGATACAGCCATTGATTGAAACACCCGCTCAAACCCAACCTGATCACTGCAATATCACAAATACACATGCAAAACACATACTAGATGCAGATCATTTGGACAATTTGTGGTTGCACAGAGAGAAATAACTTATGTTGCTTCTGTTTAATGCTCGTAAGCAACCAATAGCCAACTGTCTAGCTGCATGGCACTGTGCATACACAAACATAATGGTATCCATCAGGGGTTCCACATAGCAATGAGATCAACAGAACAGATGACCCCCTTCTGCAACTAAATGCCAACCACTATTGGTTTAGGTGGACTGACTAGTTCTGATGGACCTTCGCTCTTAGATTCTGTCTGGAAAGATTAAAAACTAACAAGAATTTGAAGAAAACATTGAAATTATTTGAGCTTCATGCACAGTTCATATCATCCCATGGAGGATGGGCCACATCAAACTCCTTGAGACTGCCTCACACTTAGCTATTCCAGTACGACTTCCCAAAAAGACTCCTATCGCTCTTGTCCTCCTTTTGGTAACAGATAAGCTGAATTATCGGACAACCCACATGGAAATTGAGAAACTGTGCAGAGCAGTGTAAAAGAGGGACTCACAGGGTAGGCATTGAGAGCGCATGGTCCAAGGTGTGAGCGAGAGCACTCAATTGCCTGCGCAACTGCATCTGCCCCTCCACTCCTCAGCAACTCTATGAACTTCTGCTTGGCAAACAAATAATACCACACAGCTAGACTGAGACATAACACATGTGCAAAGTTGTGCAGGCTCACCCAGATCACTATTGCACCTATGTGAAGCGTCCATGTATCTATCAAACCAGATGGTTGAATGAACTCGGGCGTAGGGCCATCAATTGATTTCAGGTCACTTGTCAGATGACATACTTGAGCTAACTACCAATTATTGTCTTACAAAATCCTTGAACCCCTCATCGCCCATGAGTGAAGACTCTTGTTGGTGCCTTTTATTCAAATCATCGCCCTACAATCCCAACTGACCATTGGACCGTCATCAGAGAAGCCAACTCCTAATCCACTAGCAGAGTCGCCAACATATGAATTCTCCTCCTCCCCATCCCAATCACTATCATCATCTAAATCATGAGGGTGTTTTCACCCAACAACTCAGTGACAATATGCTGCACATTGCATAACTGAAGTACACATCAATCTTAACATCAGTCTCACCAGGTCCACCCTCCACAAAGGACAGCACAAAACGGACAGTGGATGCCCTAAAGGGCAAGTACTCCCAAACCCTTCCTACGCCTTCCCCCTTCTTTCCTCTCGTTCTTGAACAACAATGTTGCTCACAGTGCAACACCCATTGGTCCCATCTGCTGAAATGAGGGCTAAAGGAGGAGTGCCTGAATCTCATATATGAATCTCACTGCACAAATCCAACTCTGACTGCAAGCAATACAGTGATTTCAAGCTGAGTCCATAGGCCAAGGTTGGTTGAAACCCCACAACCACCTCTGAGTGGGTAAGCATCCTCCTGGGACACTGCCCTCAGACATATGTCCTAGCCAACATTTGTCAGGGAGTAAATCCTCTTGTAAACAGACTAATTTTCATACTACTTTAGTACAACTTAGCTGAAAACACACTTCAGCATGTGTGACTTAGATAGTACAGAAATACATACACCTCCCCCAGCCGACTTGCAAGATTCAGTTTGACTCTTACTGGTAGCACAGCCAATTAACGAAAAGCATTTGTCACCTGTGGGTTTATAGCCAGAAGGCTAACCTTATGGGAACCATGTTACAGCTTAGGAAGACACATTGTCCCCAATGGACACAATACAGTTTCTCTCTCTCGCAGCTAACACACAGCATGCTTGAGTGAACGGCTTTCTAGAGGATATCTGGAAAGACCCCAACTAATTGTTTATATCAAGGTAAGTCCCACTACCCGAGTGAGCCCCTCACAATGGTAGTCTGTCCCATCTTCTTTCACCCAAACTTCATGCAATGCTTGAGGAGTAATTTGGTTTCTCTGGTTCTCCTTGTGTCCCCTGGATCCTTTTGGCCCCCATGGACAGGAAAATCTTACTATCTTTCCCTCTTCTCTAAGTCATACCCCCACAGGAAGTACAGAGAAATAGAGACAGACCTGTTTATGCAATCGGAAGAGGAGGTGTTGGTCTTCCAAAACAACCGGGGCATGTTCCTGCATAAGATGGAGAGCCTCTGTGATGCAGCCTGCCTCTATCAGCACTCGGATGAGCTCTATCGTATGGCGGGGGCTAGTGTTGCTGAGTGGTGGCGACAGCACATCCCCTGGCCTGTCCAATAAAAGCTCTGCCTCTGCATAGTCTAACACTAGTGCATCAAGCACACCCCAATTCACAGGTTGTGTGTCCATCAGGCTGTCCCTGCACCAGAAAAACCATAGACATAGAAAACTTGAGAGGGAGAGTAAAACGGAATAAAAAAAAGGACAAGATACAAGCAACCTGTGTCCCTTCCAGTATAACCTGAGACTTATTCCATGTCTTCCGTGAGCAAAGTTAGACAAGATCCCCCCAAAATCAAAAAACATCATTTTTCTCCATTCGAAATCCTAAGTGATGTACCGTCTAATGCTCCCTGCCCTGAAGGCCTACAGCAGTCCTTATCCTGCAGCCCAACCCCTGTTGTGCCAATGCACACCCTCCCTGACAAGCTCCACCTGCAAGACTTCTGTAATCTCTTTCTCCCAACAAGAATGCGGACCTGCTGCTAAAGGTGAACCCCTAAGTGCTGGCACCTAAAATTTTACCTTGCACTATCAGAGGCAAGCTATGGCATGGATACAAGAAAAATATCGCCAACCTCATAAATTCCGTCAGTCAGGAAATGGCTCTTGTAAACCCAACAGGAAATGGCTCTTCAAATCCAGCTGCACACTGCAAAAGCCAGCAGGATGATATTAGCCAAAATTTGGAGATAAAAGGGTGCGAAGAGGTATACCTGTGAGTGCTGACTTCCTCAGTTTCAAAGACCATCTGAAATCGCATCCCTCCATCCATGCAGGGCACAGGGTCTAGGGCTGGGGGCTCTATGACAGCCAGGCTACGACAGGCAAACTTCATTGAGTACCTCTCTCTCTCCACAATACTTCCCTGAACTTGTTTCCAGTCTGTGACATGGGTTTTCTGATTCATTGTCCAGGGTTCTCACCAGAGAGACTGCTCTCTTTCAATCTATCAAGGGAATTGTGCCTGTACCTCTGTTTACCAACTTTGAAAGTCTCGAGGCTGAGCCAAAAGCCCAGGCCCTTTCGGGGCCTAGTTATTGGGCAAACCACACACAGCAGGTTGATGCTTGTGTAAAGGGATTTCTAGAGGATATCTGGAAAACCCGGATCAATTGTTTATTCCAAGGTAAGTCTTACTACCGGCATCAGCCCCTGACAAAGGTAGGTCTGTCCCTTGGTGTTCTGCTCAAACTGGGGGCGGGGTCAATGGCCACAAGGCTACAGCAAACAACGTCTTATGAGTACATTCTCTCCACAATACAATTAAGTTGTTGGAACAAATAATTGCTGCCAGTGGTAAAAACCCTAATGGTCTTGCTCTATTCACCATCAGAGGCCTGGATACATATGTTTTGCAGCCTTACCTAACAAATGGTGACATGCATCTGGCATGTAGAATTATACCAGTCCCAGCAGTTGGCATAAGCTGCTAACAAAAGCAAAGGCTGCAAAGAGAAATCAATGCTTACGTTCGAACACTGGATTCCTCAGGTTGAAATACCATCCGAAACTGCATCCCCACGGTGACATCCAAGTCGTAGAGTATCTTGTGATACTTGGCCACCGGTATCAAGAACCCCGACGATCCTGGTTCTTACCTTTTTGCTATAAGTCAATTGTGTCAAATCCAACCAGTTAACGGCTCTCGCACTTGGCAGGCGACTCGTCCATTTGCGGAAGAACTGCTGCCAAATTTGGTCTCCGGGTCCAGATATAGCCTGAAGCCGATGCTGTGCGCTTCCGGCTTTCCATCCGCTCTTTGGATACGAGTGAGCCGGTCAGACGCAAGTTTCTGACGTCTCCTCGCGATCCTTTGCTGCTAAAAATTCCGAAATTCCACAATTCTAGAAGAGGTGTGGAAGAAGAAAGCATTCAATTAGAAAGAGGAAAGCTGACACAGCGGGCACGACAGGGTGCCGCAACAACGGTCCCCCAATTGTGCAAAGCCCTCCACCACACCACTGTTTCTTCCAACATAAGCACAGACTCTTGAATTGTCCCTTCCGTTATGATTCAAGCAAGGTACCGACCACTCTGTCCTTCGCTAGTGTGAAACAGCCCCTAGGTCTGGCAGGTCAAGTGCAAGACAGCACACTTGTTACTGCTGCCCGCCGCTGCTCCACACCTGCTGCCTCGAGCCCTTGCTTCACTATGGCCTGCCTGTTACCCTGCGGCAGCCATGCAATCCGCCATGCATGCACCCCTGCTTCCTCATCTTTATCCTCCGAGATACCAACTAATTAATTAGGCACTCATTAGCCCTCATTAGCACTGCTTTAGTGCTAACTTAATTCCCTCCTCTTGCAAATAGGTGGCATATGAGGTGGCTGCCAGTCGAAAGCGGTCACATCGGCTTTGCTTGTACTAGGTCATCCTATAATTGGACAAAAGGAATATTGCATTGAAGTGATTAATACATTATAGGCTAGTAATGATGCAGATTGTTGAACAAGACATTTTACCATAGACATGTTACAATTTGCACCTAGGCATTTTGTACTTATAGATCGATCTATATATATATATATATATATATATATCAGTTTTATCATCTTCTTTTTTTAATCTTCTATTTATTTTTTATTTTATTTTTAAAAAAACACCATTGTAACTTTTTTCTTTTTTTCTTTTTTTTTACAGAACAGGGGACATCGGCCCTGGAGCTTTATTATTAAGTTTATTTTGCGGGGAAAAAAATTTAAACCCCCTTGGAACGCCATAAAGGCACACACACCGTAATCAGTGAAAGTGGGACTCTCCTCCTATGTGGAGTGGACCAAAGTCACGACTCCTAACGAGTATACCCCACCCGACAAGGTAGCAGGATTTTGAGCCCAGATTCACCCGGGTCTTTCTCAGTGCTACTGAGCTACTGACTGGTGATATATATGTATGTGCAATCAGCAGGAATACTAGTTACATGAGAGACCAGGGCTACAGAGGGTTACACTGATTGGAATACCAATACCCGGGTTACACTACAAGAGCCTCCCATCAAGAATCGAACCCGGAACCTCGCTGCCTGCAATTCTATTACCTTACACTTAGGCTACCCACCATAGCATGAAACCTACTTGGATTCTTCGGTATTTTAGTGAAACCGAGGTAAGAGGGGATGGGGAGGATATGACAGGCCCCCCACCCCTTGGAGGAGCCCAAGCTGCTGGAATCCGGGCGAAAGCACAGTCAGATTGCAGGTGTCCATTAAGTTCTTGTCTGAACTTCCAAAAAGAAAATTGAATCATCACAAAAATCATTTTTATCAATTATTTCCTATTTTTTTAAGGCTCCATCATTACTAAAATATTACTTTGTTTATTCATATATTGATAAAGTTAGATAGTAGAACAAGTTTGAGTGTTTTACTAGCGCAAAAGAAAATAAACTATGAATGATTTGACATGAAAATTTCTTGTAAATGCTCCTAGTCTTTTATAGTATGTGTTGTGCGCATACATATCGCTACACAACTACATCGCTATCCAAACCACACCACATATATATGCACAATAAAGTAGTCTGCCACAAGAAACACAAGGCCCAGCTACTAGGAGACCTTGAACACACGAGGTCCTGGCTCAAGTTCACAAATTGCAAGATGGCGACTAACGATGGGGCTACTCTTGTACCCGGCCTCTTGGTCTATAGAGTTTGAGTGCAATAGGGGCAGTGATAGAGGACTTAGTACGGCTGTGGCTATTACATCTTGTTAGCCTTCCATGGTTGTATCCACTCCCACTATCCAATGCAATGTGGACATAACCAATCCCCATCCGGAACCATCTCAAGAGGTGGAGTCAAGCATCCCATATGCCAACCTCTAGAGCATCGATCACACACCAGCATGGTGGCTGCCCCTTTAGCAGACCCACACAACATGCACCTCAAACCTGCAGATACCACTGCCAGGTTTGGGTCAATCTTGCCATCGACATTCGGAAGGTGACATGGCGCACAATTACGCACATGGTCCTTCCAAGTTATGCCATCCCGACCCTCCAAGACCAAGACGCCTGAAGGCAAGACCTCTCGAACCCTCAAAATAACACGTCCTGCAGTCACATCCAGGGTCGTAGGAGCAGTCTGCTGCAGATAGACATAGTCACCAGGGTTGAATCTCCGAACCCCAGGACGATAGCCCCCACCACGTATGGTAGCATACCTCAACGTATCACGGTGTTGTGCAATGGCAAGGTTCTCGAAAGCCATGGGCATGACTCTCTTGAACAACTCTGCACGCTGCTCACATGCACGTGCCCACACGTCCGGATCGTCAAGGTTAAGAACTGTAGCAGCTTCTCTGCGAATGGATGTAGACAAATCCGACTCTCGGCCAAAGAGAATGAAGTATGGTGAGAAGGAGGCAAGTGATGCTTGCTTGCTGAACCTATAGCCCATGGCTAACCAGGGTAACTGAAGGTCCCAATCTCCTAGGTGTCCCTTCTGCAAGCCATACTTGCGCAAACCCCTCTTTACTGTCTGAACAACTCTCTCTGCCAAGCCGGCCTCAGGATGATCCCGAGAAGTGGTGCGGTGGTCTATCAAGGCCTTGTCACACAAAGCCTGAAACTCCCCCAAGAACTCTCTCCCTTGGTCCGTGAGTACCTCAGCTGGAGTACCGAATCGGCTAAGCACACAATCCAAGAATGCATACGCAGCTCCCTCACTAGCCTTATCAGGCAATGGAACCAATTCAATCCACTTGGAGAAGTGCTCCACCATCACCAACACGTACTTGTTGTGGCGCATGGTCAGTGGCAATGGCCCTGCGAAGTCAAGACTCCACCTGTAGCCCGATCCCATGATCGGAAGAGGGTGCAATTGTGGAGTAGGGGTGTTGAATGAAGCACGCACCTTGTCACACATCATGCACCTAGCCACAAATTGTTGCACCTCTGTGTACATACCACGCCACCAATACTGCCCCTGCAGTAGACTATGAGTGCGTCGCACCCAAAATGCCCCAACTCCTCATGGGCATGCCGCACTAACCGTGCCCGCTATGTTGGGTGAGGCACAATCCTCACTCGACCATCCTCCCACACTCGGAGCAGGTGTGTCCCCTCCCACTTGAACCTCTTGGCTCGTTGTAGGATCCGATCCCTCTCCTTGGCAGTCACAGTGGCTGTAGTGTCTCCAGTGCGGAGGTAGTCCAACACAATTGAATCCTCATGTATATCTTTGGCGCCACCTTGCTCATTGCTGGCCTCAGGGTCCTCAGACACTTGATCTACAGTCATCCATGTTGCAGGTCCAACTTGGCCTTCCGCTGCCAAGATACACAGAAATGCAGATGCATGCCATCCGGGCACCATCTCCTCGTCCGTCTCACCATGCCACCGAGCTCCAGTGTCATCCTGCTGGCTCGTGCATGGATTGCGACTCAACCCATCTGCATTGCGATTGACCAAACCCGGTCGATGCACCACCTGAAAGTCATACTCTTGAAGGATGAGTGCCCACCGTGCAAGCTTCTCCGTAAGCTTGTCTGACTCCATCAACCACTTGAGTGGTTGGTGATCCGTGACAAAGGTGAAGAGATTGCCGTATAGATAGCACCTGAAGTGTGCCACGGCCCACACTGTAGCTAAGCATTCTCCCTCATATGAGCTATACTTAGACTCTACAGCATTGTTCGAGCGGCTAGCATAAGCCACTACGAACTCTCTTCCCTCATCATCCACCTGTGTGAGCACCGCTCCAAGCCCCAGCATGCTCCAATCTGTATGCAGCTGAAAAGGACGCCCCCTGATAGGTCGTCTCAAGATGGGCGGCGAGGTCAACCTCGCCTTGAGCTCTTGAAAAGCTCATTCTTGCTCATCTTCCCACTGTCACTCCTGGTCCACCTTGGTCAGCTTGGTTAGAGCCTTTGCAATGGCACTAAATCCCTTAACAAACCGTCTGTAATAGTTTGCTAACCCCATGAAAGCTCGAACTCGGCTCACATCCGTGGGGCGTGGAACCTGTGCAATGGACTCTACCTTAGTCTGCTGTACCCCCAATCCTCCAGGATATATCATGTGACCCAGATACTCAATCTGGTTGTGGAAAAACTTGCACTTGCCCGGATGTAACTTCAATCCGTGCGTCCTCAAGCGCTCAAATACCCCCTGAAGGTGTCTCTCATGCTCCTCCACCGTAGCACTAAAGATGATGATGTCATCTATGTAGCACCGAGCAAACTCCACCCCTGCTAGAATCCTGTCCATGACTCTTGAAACTCAGCGGGAGCGTTTTTAAGCCCAAATGGTAAGAACCGCCACTGGTATAGGCAATCCTTCCCGTCATTGATCCCCAGAATGCCGTCTTTTGCTTATCCGCCTCCTTGATCGGCAACTGGTGATATCCGGATCGTAAATCCAACGTGCTAAAGACCTTGGAATGCCCAATGGCATCAAAGATCTCCTCTGGTGTCGGCATGGCATACCTATCGGACTTGGTCTGACGATTTACAGGCCGGTAATCACCGCACATACGTCTCTCCGTCCAATTACCATAGACATCCTTCTTGGCTGGCATCACTGTGGCTGAAGCATACTCTCCACCAGAGAGCTCCACCAAACCTGCCTCCCAGAGATCTTGAGTCCTCATCTGAATCAAAGACCCTCTCCATGTCACTGTATCTATAGGGTCTCCGAAAGATTGGCGTGTCAGTGGCCAACTCAATACGGATCTCTTGACCATTCAGTGCTCCCAAGTCCTTCAAACTGAAGGCAAAACAATTCCTGTAAGCCCTCAGGAACCGCTGTATACGTTGTCTCTCTCCTCCGGTGACAATGGGTCCAATGTCAGGCTCCTAATTGTCCTCCGTAACTGCAACCTTAAGTCCAGTGGGCTTAGAGGTAAAGGACGCGTCCCGTGGTTGCTATGTTGCAACCTCTTGAGCAGTACTCCCTTCATGCTCAGTCAATGACAAGGCCTCATCCTGCCCCATCATCTCATCATTGAGAACCTCCTCATCCCGAGAAGAATCCCCAACCTCATCCATCACAGCTGCCTTGGCTGCCAACTCCCTCTGAACCTCGAGCACCTCCCACGTGTGCCATGGATGTCTACACCCCGTGGTCCTCACCGGCTCGCCCCCACTTGCTGCCTGTACCGTCTCGGTAGGCAGAGAGACCGTCAAGGGAAGTGCACTCCGCACTCTACGTTGCTCAGCCATAGCCAAGCTGATAATCCAGGTCAAGCAATTGAGATCCATTGCTTGCCCCAACACCTGACGACGTGATGCCTCAGAAAGAGAAGGCACCGCCGTGGTCCCAGTGGAAAACCCCATAGCCCGCTCTCGCTCGTCGGCATTAGGCTCCACTAACTGCTGCAACTGAGCATCCCACAGGAGGCCGGGTCCACCATCCCGAAAAGCATGGGATCCTGGGAAGCTGAGCAGTGTAGGTAATGTTGCTCGTGGTTGACCCACCCTGTTGACCACTGCCAAAGGCGAACGGTCATCGTGTCTCACACGTTGAGTCTGCCTCCCTGTGTCCAAAATGCCATCCACGGTGAGGTGTGCTGACCGCTGCACCCCATCAAATGCACGCTTGAGTAGTGCGGGTGACATCAAGTTAGTCCACCAAAGCCGTGGACGATGAGCCCGTGACCCCACTGCAGCTGCATCCAGCAACACTGCTGACCCAAGCCACGACCGGACTTGATGCACACTGGCCATCACCCTGGCCCGAGAATCACCCATCAGTGGCACATTCTCCAAGATGTATGCTGGCGATACAGCTTGGTGAAGCTGCAAGTGGCGCAAAATCTGCATCATCTCCCAAAACAGACCCGTCCTCGAGTCTCGCAATCCATTGTCATGCCCGGCTGATGAATGCCCTTGGCAGGGCCAACCTGCCACTACCAGATCAATGGAGCCAACCTACTCCAAATCCGGCGCCCCCTGCAACGAAATGTCTGCTGGCAAGGCTTGTTGGTATCCACGAACTGCAGACACTGGCAACAAAGCAGTGTACTGTTGTACCAACTGAGCAACATGGCGCAGTGAGACGCGTCGTGCAGTCTCATCCCTCTCCACATACAGGTAACGCCTTACCCGCACACCTGCTTGTAGCACAGCAGCCAATCCGGTGCTGATCCCGCCAAACAAGTCCAGAAGACAAATGCCTTCATCCGGATACTGCCACACAATAGGTGTGGTATCCAATGGTGACAGCTGAGGTGGTCCTGGTGCAATACCCGCACTCTCCTCCTCTCCTGACGGTACAAAAGCCTCTACCCAGGCTTGTTGCACCCGTCGATCAGCAACCTGCTGCAAATCCTTGCTCGTACCCCACAATGGAGTGTGAGCAACCATGGCAGGCAACTCCGCCACACCATGCATGTCATCATGCTCTGCTGGAGGTGGCACATCCTCTGCATGGGCATTGCCTTCCAGCAACTCTCCAAGCAAACTAACTGTAGCTGTAAAGGCGGCTAGTGTTGGCATCTTGCCCTGTTGGGCAGCTGCACTACCCCCAATGAATGTCACAAGGAGTTGTGCACGACGACCATCCCCTGACTGCCATCCAGGCCTGTAGAATGCTGACTCCTCCCAAAAGTCCAGGGTGAAGCCCATGGGGTATAACACTGCCCAACAACGAGGACATCGTAAGAGACCGCGTCTGTCATAATGGCCTTGGCTCGCATCACTGAGCCATCTGTAGGGTGATCCGGCTGCAGTCTAATGGCCAACTGATGTTGTGTCATGCCCCGAGCCTGCTCTGATCCTCCCAGAGATGTCTGTATCTGGAAAGGACAAGGCTCCATATCCGCCTCCATGAGGCCCAAACCTGCAATAGCAACTCTGCCCAACATCAGTGGCTGAGCTCCCGAGTCCAACAAGACCCGTAGTGGCCGTTACTTCTTGCCTGCCGGTCCACTCAAAGTAAAAATGCCTCCCTGGTTGTCTAACAAGACAACTCCAGGGGTCACCATGGCGCGCTCAAAGGCTGGCCTAGCTGGCAGCTCCGTCAACCTGGCAGCTGCAGCTTGCCAGGGCACAGCCGTGGCAGTCTTGACCCTCAAATCCGAGGATCCCTCTGCCACTACACCTTCCAGTAACTCCGCAGAAGATGAAGTGACCTCCCCAATCTCACAGAGTGTTGCTGCTAGTCTGAACACTGCAGCTGGTCTTACCCCCGGCGTCGCAATCATGGTTGCCGAGAACAGTGGGGCTTGACACACAGAGGTGGGGAACCCAAAATCTTGCATTCTCTTGCAACCCAGTATACTTCACCCGCCACAAGGCACTCTCCTCAGCAGCCTGAATGTCAGCCACTGTCTCGGTAGGCCCCTCCACATCAGATCCTGTGCATGGTGTCTCGGGGATGTGGTCACTTGTGACTCCAGTATCTCCACCTTCATCCGCCAGACATGCCAGCTCAACCTCACTGAATGAGTATCCTTCCATGGTAGTTGTAAAGTAGAATCCCAATAGCATACAAGCATATAAGAAAACTACAGCTGCATGGACACCAGCCACCATGCAACCGGCAAGAAAACTACAAAACAAAGCATCCTCATGTCTAAGATGATTTCAGGAGACAATTTTGGGAGGCAGCTCATGTGCTCAGAGTTCATTAATGCATCCTATATCCTACATGAGTAAAGTAAACAACAATGAAATGCAAGCATAAGGGAAAGAGAGGCGTACCCTAGAGCATCTCATCAATATCAGCAACTTCCTCAATATTGACAGCCCCCAAAATCGCCATTCAAATCGCCTCAATCAAAGAGCCGCAACTCTCCATTGCTGCACCCTAAATCCCTAAAGCTCCACATATTCATACCTAGGGTGCAAGCGATGGCGGAAGACAGGGTACTGGTATCGACAAAGATGCGTTCTTTGTGATACCAGGCTGGTCTGGTAGGAGCCCAGGTATTTGTGTTTTATTATATTGCCCCCAATATGTTCTGCCCGGGGTACTGCCATTTTCTTATACCCGCATGGTCTGGTACCCTGCTGCAATACCCTTACCTGTGCTGATACCCCGCCTCGCCCCAATATACCGGTCCAACACCGGTTCTGACTTCTGACAAATGAGATTATGTAGCCCACATGTGTTATGTATATTCAGCTAACACAAGCGTTATAGTTATAAAGCTTACTTTACAAATAAAGGGGAAACTATTACCTCATGACTTCATATGATACAATATCTTTTATCGTGTAATCTCTCCATCACACAATCATCCATTACACACTATTGTGCACAGTGCTGATGTTCAAACGCTTCGGGACCAAATCACCATCTTACAAACGAAATGCATCTCGGAGGAGACTCTGCAGCTTCCGGCGACTGCAGGCACTAACTATCTCACATAGCGCCAACGTTGCGGTCAAGCAAGTAACGTTTTTGAACAGCCAGCAAATTCACCTCCAATTTTCCGTTTGCACCACCGCTCTGGCAAACAGTGTCACTATACAAGCGCCTGCCGATAGCCCAAACACCGACGGAATCCATGTATCAGGCTCTACAGCTGTGACAATACAAAGCTGTTCTATCACTACTGGTATTAAAAAAAAAATCGTTTCCTGTCGTTTCTGAATCTCCTGAAGTCATCATTTTCCATGTTGACCGACCAAGACATCAAGTTGCCATATTGTAGAGTGGGTGTTACTCTGTACACTCTATTATACCATTGGACCCTCTATTTAATCGTTGATCACAATAGCGGCTTAGATTAGGTGATCTGTCTTTGGGCCAGTAGCGCTGAAGCACATGGCTGTGACTTGGTGGTTTTTCATAAAAGGAGTCCATGACACGGACAAGGGCGAAACTTTTGGGTGTTCATTCTGGTGTACATGCGAGTAGAGGTGTAAGTAATATGTACTGGTGGGACAATCTATAGGTCCTCTTCTATGTGTGCCAAGTTGGTGAGAGAGAGGTGTACATAATATGGTGCACTGGCTGTGTAACATATAATCTACTTACAGGTCCCTTCTACGCGTGACTCCCTCCTCATCATAAAGCCTGCCTTACCAAGTTATCATCCCCCCAGTTCATGCATATAGGAAGAGGACGAAGCATCTCTACCCTAAACACATTTGTGGTGGAGATCATGGAGGGTTCTAAACAAGGTCTATGAGGGATTGTCGATATGATCACTTTGCAATGACATATCTCATATATTCAATTTCCATCTGTATATCTGTGCTGATCATATCCATTTTAATACGATAAAATGAATCTAACATGGATGCTAAAGCTTTTGTCTGAAATGCAAAATGACAGTGGGTCATATCTTAAAATGATGCACAGGGTTTGACATCTTTGCCGATTGATGGGTGCATTTGCTTGTGGGCCTAACATTCAATGTCCCATGGTTTTGTCTGCCTAAGAGGGGCCCTACTCAAATTTCCTTCCAAAAGAAATAAAACAGAACAAAAGTCTCTGGCCAGTGAAGGGCACCCAAGAGAACATGAAATTAGTAGACCCAAAAAGAAATAAATCACGTCACCGAGTATCAAACATATCGCCCTGTATGCACCTCCTACAATTATTGACCCCACAGTCTGACCCCATTGCTACCGTGCAGCGATGGTAGCAGGCCATTCCAGCGCTCGACGTCGTCTGGTAATGGAATACAAGTCTGACAACACGGTTTGTTCAGCTCCACCCAATCACACGCCAAAACATGGCAGCTGAAAAGAGAAATCCTGGTTACGAATGTTCGACTAGCATTGAAATGAGGTTGCTGAGACAAGTATAGACACAAAATGGAAGTGAATGTGAGATGCATGATTATTACAGGTTGAAACCAATAGGACATGGGAGCTTGAGAGGAGTGGGTACCAAGCAGCATAACCGTAGAGATGCAGGTATTTTTGCCCACATGTAGCGAGTCTCTTGCTGCAAGCGGAAAAATAGAAAAAGTGAGGGACGGCCTCCCTCCTATGGATCCCGCTCTCTCTCCCAACCAATGAAGGACGACTAGACAAGCGTTGACTTCCGCATGCCAGCTGATATGCAATGCTTCAGCTTGTTGTGCAACATACCAAATCTTGTGATTTCGCTAAATTTCTACCATATTCTGATGTCATGAAGTAGTGTGAAGTGTTTGATGTTGACGGCACATGAGGACGCCCTTAGAATGCATAGCAATGGTGAAGATAGAAAACAGCGTTGTAAAACAACAAGATAGAGGAATTGACTGTCTTTAGAGTATGAGAATTGGAGGGAAATGATACATATATATCCCAAACTCCCGCCATCCTCAAAAGCAGGCAACGGAATGAGGCAACATTGCTAGGCTTGGGAGTGGATGGCGCATCAATGAACTACGACTTCCATGAACAGGAATCATAAATCTGCAGAAGGTGAGAAAATGAGAAAGTACTAAGTTCGTTGCCAATTGCTCCTACGAAAGTGAGCCTCATAGGCTACAATGGGTTCTTGTCAATCTTATATGCCATACATTTCATTGGGATCTCGAGAAAAATAAAAGTCAGCTTGCAGCTTTTGTAGTTATACATAATCATAAACGAAATGGAAGACGAGAGATTTTATTACCATAATAAAGTCTTCTAGGCAATCGACAACAACAAAGAAGATCGGAGAGGTAAAGTGAGTCAAGACAAACGAAAATAGAAATATAGGGAGACTCGAGGATCATGAGAGAGAGTACGGATCATGCAGCCTACCAAAATGTCGGTCACGCAGTTCCGATTGGTGGGGGGGGGGGGAGTTGGAGGGGTTTTCCATGGGTCGTCTTGGTACAACAAGTAGATTTGGACTATGATAAATCAGTATTTTTTTATTATCCGTTGTGAGCATGCATTGGGACAAAAATATAGACTTTTTGAAGAGGAGAAGGAGGATGGTCTTTATAAAATATGGTGGCCCTTACATGGAACGTTTAAATGTGTCTAATTTAAGCTCTACCAAGCTATGTTTTGCTCCAGCTGTCGTCATTCGACTCTGTCTCCTCTCGTGCTTTGGCCAACAGTTTGACCCCTTTTAATTGGAATGAAAGCCCATGTTTCTTGTGACGGAAGAAAGTCACGAATCTGTAATTCCCAATTTTGCCAAGGTAGGGGAATTTTGCAATACCTACCAAGATTGCTATTTCTTCACGGTCCGAAGGGACGTTCCACAAGGCGCTGTGGAAGTTTGTACTGTAGGGCAGGCGCTTCCATGTGTTCCCCACCTTTAGGGCATGATGGTCATTGGACGTGAAAAACTGTCGTATATCACGTTTGTCATGTCTTGGTGGGTTATTTCCTGGATTTGTTGGTCCGTTACAGTGTCTATTGTATCGGCTATTTTCAACGTTGACATGGTTGTTTGTATGTATGGTGCAGAGAAAGAGAGAGATAGAGAGAGAGGCAGGGGCAGATGAAAGTATATATCGGTGGGTTTTTTAGGAGAATTAAACCCTAAGAGTGCGACTTTAAAATTAATCACGCTAATCTATAGAACTGTGGCTTTCTCTCTCAGAGCGAGGTTGATGCTACACCGCTTTGCTGGGAAGTTAGGTGCAAAGTGCGATGTAACAGTATGTTATATTCCTCTGCTTCACCTGTACCTGGAAGCATCATTCGATTAGGGACCCTCTCATAATCGGTTATTTTTTTAGCAACAACACCTAGTGAAGACGAAAGGCCTAGTCCATTGATGTTTGATTCAGGCTCAGCTATGCTGATTGAGGAATTCCCATAGGAGATGGCCCTTCACTAATACATACAGATCCATCTGGATTTTTTCAGTGCTCAAAGCACTACAACAGATTGCGGCTTTTATGACTCCCATGGGTGCGCAGTCATGACAGATTTGTGGCAGAAATGCCATTTGCAGTCGTAAAATGCTTTTGAAGTCATAATGCAGGTATGGAGAAGGCGTATATGCGACTGCATGGCTTCGGACTCTGCGCAACACAGGTCAAACATGTTTGACCTGCTCTTGCTGCCACTGCTAGCGTGACATTCGACTTGTCACGAATATTGGCATGGCAGATATGACTACCAGTCACGGTCATGGCTACACTAGAATGACGTGTGCATATTGCAAGACAGACATATGACTTCATGACTCTCACTCTAATGCATTATGCCAGATCATCACATGGATGAATCACTACATGACTACACGTGTCGACACATGCTTTTCTGGTTATATATATAATATATGAGTATTTATATCTTAAAAAAACGGAGACTCTTACCACTAGAATGAATTAAAAAAACCCAAAAAAAACAAAGATTTAAAAAAAATCACATCGGCTGGTAAGTGCACAGTGTGTCGCTTGTGGTTTGGGGTTCAAACCCGCTGCCCTTATCCCGTGTGTGGGATTGTTCGAGACGGTATGTCTTGACGTTGATCGTCCTGTAGGTCTTATGGCCCATAAATGAAGGCGGGTGAATTTTCCCCCTCCTCAAGGGCTTGTGGTTTCCTTTAAGAAAAAAAAAAAAAAAAAAAAAAAAAAAATCAAAAAGGGGCTTTTAGGGTTTACAAAAAGGTTTAAAAACTTAAAAAAATGTCCATCACAGTAGCGTGAACAGACTTAGAGCGAGCGGGAGGGAGAGAGAGAGAGGGTTGGGACTTAGAGCGAGCGAGCGGGAGAGAGGGCAAACATGCATGGGAGGCCCGCAGTTGGATCAACCTTCGCATCTGGAGCAAGCAACTCAGCCAGCAGAAACACATCTGATAATGTGGGTTGGGCTGCTTGTAACAGGGTTGCATCTCGCACCCTTCTCTTGAGCTCCTTGTCCAGAATTCCATACCAAAACTGGATTGCCTGAGCTTCAGTAACCCCTTGGGTCACACTTATCAAGCGCATCATACGAGTGTACGCCTCTCGCATGCGCTCACTGGGTTTGCGCTGGAAGTCTTGCAAACTTTGCAGCTTCTCTGTCCGTACACATTGGTAGTTCCTCCGCAACTCCTGGAAGAACTCCACCACCGGGTTGAATCTAGGCACATGTGTTGTAGTCGTGGCAGGAGGAGTAGTAGCACCTTTTGAACTAGTACCACCTACAGAAGTACCAGCACTACTTGCTCCACTACTAGTGCTGGCAGTGGGAGCTATTGGTACTGATGCAGCTACTGGTCGCGTCGTGCCTCGAGTAATGGAGACGTAGTCAGGTGACCAATACATCCTCCACTCCTCAATCTCTTCATGTCCTCGCCTGAACTCGTGGTAATCGTCCATAGGCGGGCCTTCCAAATGCTGGAACAGTCCCTTCCACACCATGAATGGGGTGAATAGCTGTGGATTGCGCATCTGCTGCAAATCACACCAGCTGTCGAACTCCTGGATAAAGTCATCCAACTCGATTGTGCCCACAGCTCCAGAGTACCTACGAGGCCCCTTGGTAGCTCCATACATCTCCTCCATGTCGTCCCACAACAATGGCGAATGAAAATGTGCACACCTGTTGATGAAGCCTCCGAGTCTGTGTCTGACTCTACAGTAATTGAGGGTGGCGGTGAAGGTGGTCTGAACCGAATACCTCGTCTTGTGAACCCACTCTCACTGTTACTGCCTGTAGCCGTACTCCCCTCAAAACCCTTGGGTAACTCCGTAATGACACTCACAATGTGCACCTCCTCCACGTGACACTATAAGGCTCTAGTACTAATCTAATAGTGACACGTGTGGGCACCTGTTGCAGTTTAAGGGTCATATCCCAATGGCTCAGGGCACCTGCACCTGCATCCACCGCAAGAACTCCTATGGTTGGCTGGTCATCAACCCAGCCTCACCATAGAAGAAACACTGGTGGTCTTGCTGGTCATCACTCCAGTCTCACCACCGACAGCATACTCTAGGATTGACCGGTGATCAAATCCGGCCTAATCCCTATGAAAGCAAGCGCCCACACAAAACCAACATGGCGCACAGTCAAGCATGCAGGTGTTGGGGGGGATCCAAACACAAGAAATCAAACATCAACACCCCCACACCAAGATCCAGCTGCAATGCTGATCCTGCAGAATAGCCCAGCCCAAAACCCCGGAATGACTGGCCTCCACCAAGAGAGGCTTTGGCAACTACAAGTACAAGGTAATGAAAATAGTACAGAGAGAAGCCCGACCAAGCAAGATCTAATCCTGATCTATGCTATCAACTGCCAGACTTCTCTCAAAGTGCCTCGCTCTGCATGATGGTAAGGTGTAGGAGGTATATCTATGTCCAGAAACCTGTCACTAACCTTGTCCCAAGCTACAGTAGCTCGCTCTAACCAACCCTCCTCCTCTTTCTGTCAGGTAGAGACAAAGCAATACTTCCCTATCTCCCACTCACTGAACACTAAAGAAAACAAAGGTAGGGTCTGATAGTCTCTCAACTCGAAAGCTTTGAGATGGTTGCGGGTGTCCTCATTGCGAATGACTGCATCTCCTTCACGCACAACAAACATGTCATTGTTGATGAACCCCCGCTCGTGGTTGCCCCGTGCAGAGCGTATCCGGCTGCAACCATGTCTGATTGCACAAACTTGTGTAGCTCCTGCTCCTCTGCTCCAGTACACCACGGCCTTGTGGCTGAACACTTTGGTCCCCGGGGCTGTCTTTTGCTGTGTTCCAAGCCTAGCTTTCACCCACTTTGGTATTTCACCTACAGCTGCAGAACTGCTGGCTCCAACAGAGTTCTGGCTGTCCAAAGCAATATTGAGGCCCTCAACGCCAACTACAGCAGTTTGTTGTCCACTACTAATGCCTGACTCCCAGTATGCAATCAACTCGTCCAACTGTTCTCCACTCAAATCAGTCTGAGTTCCTTGGGAAACATAAATCTTGTCCCCTTGTGTGCACAGGCTAAGAGAAGAGACCCGCCCTTCAATTACGTCCTCATTTCCCCCAGCCATACAAGGAGTACATCCACAGATTTGTCTCTCATATAGACCAGCACAGGTTCTAGAAACATGATTGTGGATCTTTCATGGCACACTCACACTCTAAAAATTCCATAGATTTTTAGCAGAATCCAAAAAATTAAAACCAGGTTGAGATAGGTAGATTTCCCCTTTCTGCAGCTATCCCCGCAAAAACTGTACCAAACGGAGCTCATATGACAAAGATATGACCAATTAGGCTCTAAATCATTCGAATTAGATCAAAAAGGTTTTTTTTTTTTTTTTTTTTTTAACACCAAAACGTTCTCGCCATTAAAAACTGTTCCCATGTTATCTACGGGTTGATCTGTCGGATAAGTGATATCCACACTTGTGCCCTCCGTTCCCTGCAGGTTCCCGATTTTCCATCTGAACAGCCCGTCTCGAGTTCTCCACACATGGGCGGGTCTTGGGGAATTACGATGAATATAGTGGCACGCTGAAGCTCAGCAGCAGGTAGACAATGTGTCCGTTAATGTAAAGAGCCTGGCATATCGACAGTTTGAAACGATCAATGCTTCATCTCATGTTATGCCATTCGCATCAGCCTGCCGTAGACTGTCTGTCAGACAATATCCGAGTTCAATCGTCCAAGCAGAAATCTACCAGAAATCTACCAACCGGCTACTGATTCCATAAATACTGGCAACTCCCATTCCGGATCTGTACTCAATGGATCAGTATAGAGTGGCTGCCCTTAGGGCGCGCTTCATCCCAACCAGGGTAATCTGCACTGAAGCCGAGATGACACTTGAAGCGGCTGCTTCCACAATGCTCCCTCTTTGGTGCATTCATCGTGCTAATCTAGCACTGCCCAAACCACGCCACAACTCTCGTTGGTGCAGGAAGTATGGCTGCCGCATTGCAGGTCTCGGGTCAGGCTCTCCATAGCCTAGGCGTGCATATTGCTGCTAATATTGGGGCTGCCTTCAAATTGACTGCCAATAGGCCCGAACCTGTTTCATTAAAACCGAGACTATCGAATTTCCGTCCAAAAAATGCTAGTGGGTATTTGCCATGACAGGCACCTGACAATGTATGAAAGCCCACCATAAAATCTAAATATCTTCAATCAGAAGTTGGAATTCGTAATGGCCTCCATTCTGGTCTGTTTCATTGCCCCTTTGGCTTGCTTCATGATCAGCTCCTACGCTTGTTGGACAGCACCTTAATTACGCACTTGCTAGAAAATCTAGCCTGACCCCGTCCATCCATTTGCTTGCTTCCTCGCGATGTGCAGCCAGACAACCTCACATCAACCAGCCCACAACCACTCCTTCATGGTGGCTGGGCTATAGTCGCACACCGACTTCCCACCCATTGCTAGTAACCACCAGTGACTCTGATGTGAGTTGGCTGACCAGCTCTACAACGTTCAATGCTAGGACGAATGGTAAGTCCCTGCAAGTATAATCACAGGTTTCGGGGTCTTTAAACTTCAGGCCCGGATTGTTGTCTTAGGCCTCATTCATCAACCTCCGTGCACCATATACATCTTGGTCTGCCTTATAACACCAGCCGCAATGACTATATCTTATTTTTGTGCACTACTGACCACCACCGAAATGTGCAACTGAAAGCAGACCGTAACATATGTTGCCATTTTGGCTGGCCGTGGTGGCCGCTCAAGACGTGATCTTAGTCAACATGGTTGAACCGCAACAAGTTCATCTATTTATGTTGCGGTTCACTGAAATCTGGACATCTGCAGATCTGAAGTTCCACTACATCTCTTCGTTTCTTTTCTTTGTCTTCTTTGCAACCACATCTCCACTACATTGATCATGAACTCACATCTAGGAGCGTCATATGAGGTTGCACATTAACAATACGCTTCTGTTGATCCCGTCAACATCCAGGCAAATGCAAACAGCTCATCGCACTTAGGTAGTGGTCACAACAACAATGGAACTACCTGCATGATGGTATTCTCATATTTGCGGCTGAAGATGAAGGTCACGGGCAACACCTTTAACGCGCTCCTCACATACTAGCTTGTAGCTGGATAACAACAGAGATATAGCTGATAGGCTTATCGAGCCTCACCACCAGCCACTCTGAAAACTGCTCAAATGCTCCACAACACAAATCCGTGCACAGCTTATGGGAGCCGTGTATGCATCCTTCTCATGCGCAACCTCGGCTTTCAAACCACGTGAGAGTCCACGATTCCCGTTACCGCTAGACACCACCCCAATCGATGCCCAACGCATAGGAGCCCACCGTGCAATATCCATGTCCAGGCCACACACTCTCTTGCCTCCATGGATTTGCTTGTGCTGGGTGTTTGAGACAAGCGGCGGCCACACCATACTGTGTGGGAAGGTCTACAACGAGTGCGGGTGTGAAGCCTTGGACAGCGGAACCATTGAACTTGAACTAAGAAATGAGCTTACGCATACACACACTGCTGTACGAATCTACAGACTCATATAATACTTGTAAGCTATATTATAATAGTGCTAAAACAAACATCCTATCTAGCTTAGCACTACAAACCTAGATAGGCATCTCTCTCGAGTGATAAACATGCTAAAAGGGCACACACTCTCAACACAAGGAATATGAAATCCACGCTATCACTCTTTAAAATAGAAGTCAAGCTAGGGGCACCCCAAGCTATGGGGACTCCACCCCACAACAACCTACACTCCCATCATAAGCACACTCAGATCTAAACGCATGAAGGAGCTCGGTCGCGCAGGCTCAACTCGAGAGAGATGAGCCACGCGACTGCCGCTCTCGTGAAGATAAGGTCGTTCAGGTGTCAAACTAAACTTGACACCTGATTTAACACTTGACCTAAATCCAAGTGTTAAATACAAATAACTAGCTTTATTCTAGTTGTTTTCACACTGTGCTTATTTAACTTGACATATGATAAAAAGAGGAAAGATCAATTTTTTATTTTGTTCTTTGTTTCTTCAAATATTTACTTGACCTTGAAGGTTATTGCATTCTTTTTGGAAGGTGGACGCCTTCTAATGGCCTTTATTAAGGCAATGCAGTTGTCCAACACTCCCCAAGGACTCAAATGTCCCGAGGTACCCAACACATTAAGTAATTGTTGGACCAGTACCTCCATTTTCTCAACAAAATCAGGTCAATTGTTGAGGTTGGAGTTTTCTTGGAGAAAAACACAAGCCTCAAACGGCAATTGGCTCTCTTGCTTTGCTTTGGCACAACATAAGAGGAAGGTAAGACTAGGGAGCATGACTTAGCAGAGCACACCAATCAGCGCCTTGACACGGTGTAAGGTACTTTGGTACTTTGACCCCATTTTCTCCATTGACTTGCATGTCTCCGCAAAGTCTCTCTCTACAAGAGAGCCAATAAACATAGAACTTCTTGAAGAACTTGCATCCATCAAATTTTCTTGGACAATGTTCGCTGAAGTTGTCACTACTTGTGAATCCCTAGTTCAATTAGAAAAGAGCCAAATTGAGAGAACAAAAGTAATAACTTCCAATTGAAGGGTGCACTAAGTGCCTAATATTGGGTGTGGTATAATCTTGTTCCCCCTCCCTTGGGAATGAGCCTTGTGCTCGGTGCCTCATGCATCGGAAGGTTATTTAGAATGAGCTCTTCCTATAATTAAGGGGCCTGATTTGTGAATGGTCGCTTCTCTGTTCCCTATCATTGGTTTTGCAGCGGACTAAAAATGCAATACAAAAATCAATGTGTAATTACTTAGGGGTTTGTTTTCAGCTATATATAGGGTATGTTGGTGTATGACCCTTCAATTAATGATGGTGAAAATTCCGACGGTGAGTTTTTGTTATTTTTACCCTGGATAAAACTCGTAAGATATGGGGCAACCCACAAACTTGGAGCTATTTGATTTCATGAATTTTACACAAAGTTATAGGGTTTCAAAGTTGAACCAATCATAAGGCTTTTGTGCACCGAGAGCCCTATGACCAATCACATTTTTTAGGGTTCCATCAAATAACTGTTTGGCAAGTGGCAATAATGGACAGTCCTGGGACCGACAACATATGGTCAAAGGGTATTCTAGTGATATGGGGTGTTTGGTCATAGACGGCTGTTCAATCTGTTCAATCATCGGCCAACTTACCCTACCGTCCCTGGACAACCTGTCATGGTTTTAGTCATGGTTTACTAGAATTACCTACTTCTAGTTAATTAGGATATTTTGGATATTTATATTTGTATTTTGTGTGTTGAAAGTTCATTTGGTCTCACATGCCAAGTGAGGTGTCAAACCTCGACATGGGGATGGGTTTTCCCCTTGTGAGTGTTGAGGAGGGTTCATCTTCTTGTAGTTGAGCCTCCATGAGCATCTCTCACCTCCATAGCTCTAGGTATTTAAAGGAAAATCCTTGTGGTGATAGGGCTTTGAGAGATATTGATTTGTCGTAAGGAGGTAGAGAGCTCAAAGATAGAGCTCTTGCAGATCACAAGGCTTGCAAGGAAAGGTGCTTTGTGAAGTTGCATGCACCAAGGAATTGAGAGCAAGGAGAATTTAGCTCTTGTATTGCAAGGTTTGCAAAGGTTACAAGAAAAAGGTATTGTAGTGTTACACCAAGGTGTTGGGGAGCTCAAGAAGGAGCTTGTTTGCAACAAGATTTGCAAGGATTGCAATAGGGAAGTCTTGTGTGTATGGAAACATGGATTCTAGGGTTTGAGAATCATTTCTATGCATTATGGAGTCAATGTGCCATGGCTTGAGGAGAGCAATTAAAGGATTGTTAGTGCTCATTTCACTATTAATCTAGGGTTAAGCAAGCTCAATTGTGGATGTTGTGGAAGAGAAGCCAAAGAGCTACATAGGCTTGGGCTTGAAGACAATAAGGGCAAGCACTTGGAGAGCATTAGGAAGCTCAAGAGGTTTGAAGGGAAGCATATGGGTGAAAATTCTACCCATGATGATGTGAAACCAAGCCTAGAGCATTGAAGATCTTGGAGCACATGTGGGAGATCATTGGAAGTGGTCTTCATGAAGAAAAGAGATTGTGGCTCAAGAAATGCATAGAAACTTCAACCATACATTAGCATGTGACAAGACAAGGAATGGGAAGGTGAAGCTCATGTATTCATTCCCTTTTGGCTTAAGTTTTGTGGTGGATGGTTTATCAAGCAAGTGATGCTTATGTGGAGCATGCTTCCCAAGTGTGCCTTCCAATTTCAAGCTTGAGGAGAGCTAGAAGGTAAAGGGAGCAAGTTGATTCCCTTGTGTATGAGGTGATGCATGTGTGGAGCATGCTTTTGGCTTGAGCTTTGCAATTTCAAGCTTGAGATGAGTGGCTCTTGAGCTAGCAAGTGAATGGAGCTTGAATGACCAAGGCTTGAGAGGAGACAAGGCTTGGTGGCTTGCCAAATGAGGTACAAGCTTGATTTTGAGTTCCAATGAGAAATTGAGCTTGTTGTGTGGCCAATGCATTGCTAGTTGAGTTGGAGACAAGCTTGAGTAGCTTAAGGTGAAGAAGATCAAGGGAATTTGCCTTGGTACCCCATAGAATTCATGGATGCTTGAGGGGATTAAGCATAGAGCCCCAAAGAACACAAACCCTAGCTTGGTAAGGCTAAACCTCAAGGAAATAGAGGGGGAAGTGGCTAAACCCTGGGGGGAAATGAACTACTCTATGAGGGGGAAATGGCTATTCCTAAGGAGAATACAAGGGGAATACATAGGCCCAGGGAAATACTGGGGGAATACTATGGCATATTCTTAGGAATATTCTTAGAGAACTTTAGGAACCCATTGGGAACACATTACATGGTGACATAGGAAGAGTCCTTGGAGGACTGTTTGGGGTCCTTGGAGGACCATTGGGATTGTTTGGAGGGCTGTTTGGATGACCATTGGGAGTCATTGGAGGACTGTTTGGAGGACCATTGGGAGTCCTTGGAGGACTGTTTGGAGGACCATTGGGAGTCATTGGAGGACTGTTTGGAGGACCATTGGGAGTCATTGGAGGACTGTTTGGAGGACCATTGGGAGTCCTTGGAGGACTATTTGGAAGACCATTGGGAGTCCTTGGAGGACTGTTTGGGGTCCTTGGAGGCCAATATTTGGCGAGCTTGAGGAGTCTTTGGTGACTTGTGTGAGGGACTATTTGGGGTCCTCGAGGGCTAAGTTTTGGCAGGCTCTTGGGGCCTTGGTGTACTGTTTTGGAGTCCCATTGTGCAAGGATTGGGAGCCTTAGTGAGATTGTTTGAGAGACATATTCTTGAGGGCTCCTGGAGAGTTATTTGAGAGACCCTTGAAAGGTAGTCTTGTCTATTGTTCAAGCAAGAGAGTGTGGAGATAGGGTAGTGGGATGAGGGCATGCTGGGATTAGGAATTGCTTTAGTCTCTCTTCCTTGTAGTCTTTCACCTTCTCTGTAGGCCAAAACCTTTCCGTAGGTGGAGGCAAGAGTCAGTCCGGGTTTGGGCTGGGGTGTCATTGCAGGAGCAACACTGTGGAGTGTTTTTGGTGTGGGGGAGTTGTTGTCTTGATTTTCTTGTGTTTGGATCCCCTCCACACCTGCATGCTTGACTGTGCGTTATGTTAGCTTTGTGTGGGCGCTTGTTTTCATAGGAGGTTGGTCCGGATTTGATCACCGGTCAATCGTAGAGCGTGCTGTCGATGGTGAGGCTGGGTTGATGACCATCAGACCATAGGAGTGCTTGCGGTGGATGTAGGTGCATGTTTATGTTACGAACCTAATAGTCTAAGCCATAAGCCGCAACAGGTTCTCTACCCGGTTACCTTGTGGAAAGGGGATTAGTGACAGGTTTACAACAGGTGTGGTTGTGAGTTTCAATCACGGAAGTGCCACCAGTTGCTGAGGAGAGTGCCGGTACGAGACCAACGATACTAGTGGGTATACAAGACGAGGTGTGCAGTTTAGGCCACTTTCACCTTCAGTGTTTTCTGAGGAATGTTCAGACTCAGAGTTAGGAGGATTCTCGGCCGAGGGTGCAAGCCATTTCCGTGCCATTGTTGTGGGATACGATGGAGGAAATGTATGGAGCTACCAAGGGGCCACATCGGTATTCTGGAGCTGTGGGCACCATCGAGCTTGATGATTTCATACAGGAGTTTGATAGTTGGTGTGATTTGCAGCAGATGTGCAATCCACAACTGTTTACGCCTTTTATGGCGTGAAAGGGGCTGTTTCAGTACCTTGATGGAACGTCCATGGATGACTACCATGACTTTAGGTGGGGACATGAGGTGGAGATTGAGGAATGGCGGGTATATTGGTCACCTGACTATGTCTCCATCACTAGAGGCACAAGGGCAGTGGTGACATCGACAGCTACACCGGCAGTTTCTGCTAGTAGCAGTGGGATGTCAAGTGGAACAGGAGCTGGGAAGTCCACCCAAGCTCCTGCTGCAGCACAAACACTCGTGCCTACTTTTAACCCAGTTGTGGAGTTCTTCGAGGAGTTAAGGAGAAACTACCAGGGGATAAGGACGGAGAAATTGCGGAGTTTGCAAGAGTTCCAACGAAAGTCTACCGAGAGTTTAAGGGAGGCTTACACGCGCATGAGACGATTGATAAATGTAACCCAAGGGGTTACGGAAGCTCAAGCAGTCCAATTCTGGTATGGGATATTGGACAAGGAGCTAAGGAGAAGGGTGCGGGATGCAACTCTCCTACAAGTGGCCCAACCCACCTTAGCAAACGTGTTTTTGCTGGCAGAGCGGATAGAGCTCAATATGGTGGAGAAGCGAGTGGTCATGGTGGGGTTTGGTAAGGAGACACAACGAAGTGGGGCTCCTAGCCAACAACAACCACTACCCCAACGTGCTCAAGGCAACAAAGAGGCTCAGGCGAAGCCCAGGGAAGGACAGAAAGGATCTCAATTGCAGAGGTTACTTCCTTCATTCTCAAGCCAACAACAGTCGGGAGTGACATGTTAGGATTGTGAAGGACCCCATATTAAGAGAGATTGCCCGGAGAGAGGCAAAAGGTCGGCACAGGCACAGCCTACACAACCACAATGTAGGCATTGTGGAAAATATGGGCATGAAGAGACCCATTGTTATGACTTGCATCCTGAGCTGTGGCCAGGCCAGTTCCAATGGAACAATGGTGGCCGAGGACGAGGCAATGTATTCCAAAGAGGTAGAGGAGGCAGACGTCGTGGTGGAGGTCGTAACCAAAACCAAGGAGCACAGGGTCAGGGTCAAGGTCATGACCAAGGCATGGTGGATATGCTTGCCCAGCTAGAGCAACGTCTTGCTACCATGGTCACTACTCATGTTGCGCCAGCTCCAAGGCCTAAGGTTCAAGCCCCACCTGCACAACCTCCTATGCCTAGGGAAGACTAGATTGGTATGGGCTTCATGTGTGGAGCCGCATTTGCAGGACCATTGCATGTGGACTCTGCAGCTGCTATTACTCGAGCAGCAACGCGTGCTCCTGAGCCAAGAGGAGCGGATGTGGATTTTGATCCACAAAAAAGAGAAGCAAGTTGGCAGACAAGGCTTCCACAATCTTTCACATTGGCTGAGACAGTGTCAACTATGCCATCGATGGCACCCGCTCGCCCAAGTGTGTCAGAGGTTAGTGTCATTGGGGAAAGTTGGTATGGCTCAAGAAATGCCAGTGGGTGGTACTGCAAAGCAAGGTGCAGCCATTACATTGTTGGGGGCGGCTACGGCAATTTGCCAAACTCCATTGTTTTCTGCCACGACAATTGCAATGCCGGGGATGCGGCCAGCTGCAGTGTTTAGACTGGCAGCTGTACTCTATGAGAGTGGTGATGCATCGGCACTATCTGCGGGGATAGCGGATCAGGTGCAGTGCATGGATGCCCTGGATTCAAGAGTGAAGACAGCCACAACTGCGCCATGGCAAACGGCAGCTGCAAGGTTGCAGAAGTTGCCAGCTAGACCAGCGAACAATGATGCCGAGGCGAAGTATAGCTCATATAAAGGGGAGTGTCTAGTTGCGGTATGGGCAATGTCACATTTCAGATGCTACCTCTTCACCCTTGTCACGGATCACCAACCATTGAAGTGATTGATGGAGTCTGACAAGCTTACAGGGAAGCTTGCACGGTGGGCACTTATGCTTCAAGAGTACGACTTCTAGGTGGTGCATCGAGCCGGTATAGTCAATCGGGATGCATATGGGTTGAGTCGTAATCCATGCACGAGCGAGTATGATGATAATGTTCGGTGGCATGGTGAGATGGATGAGAAGATGGTGCCAGGATGGCATGTATGTGCATTTTTGTGCATCCTAGCAATGGGAGCTCAAGCTGGTCCATCCCATAGCATTGGTCATGTAGATGGTGTGCATGACGATCCGGAGATCAGTGAAGAGCTTGGTGGTGCTAAGGATGTGCATGAAGATGCAGTAGTGTTGGCCTACCTTCGTACTGGAGAGACAGCAGTCAGTGTGACTGCTAAGGAGAGAGATCGGATCCTACAACGAGCCAAAAGGTTCCAGTGGGAGGGGACTCACCTACTCCGAGTATGGGAGGATGGACAAGTGAGGATCGTGCCTCATCCAACACAACGAGCGCGATTGGTACGCCATGCCCATGATGAGTTGGGACATTTTGGGGTGCGGCGCACTCATAGTTTGCTGCAAGGACAGTACTGGTAGTGGGGCATGCACACGGATGTGCAACAGTTAGTGGCAAGGTGCATGGTGTGTGATAAAGTGCGGGCTTCTTTCAATGCACCTACTCCACAATTGCATCATTTACCCATTATGGGTTTGGGCTATCGTTGGAGTCTTGACTTCGCAGGCCCATTGTCACTAACGATTCGTCATAACAAGTATATGCTGGTGATGGTGGAACATTTCTCCAAGTGGATTGAACTGGTGGCATTGCCTGACAAGACAAGTGAGGGGGCTGCGTATGCATTTTTAGATCGAGTGCTTAGCCAATTTGGTGCTCCAGCCGAGGTACTCACGGACCAGGGGAGAGAGTTCTTGGGGGAGTTTCAAGCTTTGTGTGAGCAAGCCTTGATAGATCACCGCACTACTTCTCGGGATCATCCCGAGGCTAATGGCCTGGCAGAGAGGGTTGTACAAACAGTCAAGCGAGGCTTGTGCAAGTATGGCTTGCAGAAGGGACACTTAGGAGATTGGGACCTTCAGCTACTTTGGTTGGCCATGGGCTACAGGTTTAACAAACAAGCATCACTTGTCTCGTTCTCGCCTTATTTCCTTCTCTTTGGCCGAGAGCCAGATTTGCCTGCATCTATTCGCAGGGAGACTGCAATAGTCCTCAACCTTGATGATCCGGATATGTGGACACAAGCATGTGCCCAGCGGGCAGAGTTGTTCAAGAGAGTCATGTCTATGGCTTTTGAGAACCTTGCTATTGCCCAACACCGAGACACATTGAGGTACGCCACTATACGTGGAGGGGGATATCGGCCAGGTGTTTGGCGTTTCCACCCTGGGGACTATGTGTATCTGCAGCAGACAGCACCTACGACTTTGGATGTCACAGCAGGACATGTGATTCTAAGGGTCCAGGAGGTGTTGCCTTCATGAGTGTTGATTCTGGAGGGTCGAGATGGCATGGTATAGAAGGACCATGTGCGCAATTGTGTGCCATGTCACCTTCCACATGTGGATGGGAGGATAGATCCTAACCTTGCAGTGGTACCTGTAGGGTTGCGTTGCATGCTATGTGGGCATGTTGGTGGTGCCGCAACCATGTTGGTGTGTGACAAATGCTCAAAGGGGTGGCACATGGGATGCTTGACACCGCCACTTGAGGAGGTTCCTAGTGGAGAATGGTTGTGTCCACGATGCCTTGGCCACAGGTAGTGGGCATGACAATGGTGTAGTTGACAAGAGATCCAAGGTCTAGCTGGTGGGAGCTCAACGCCTTGGATACTCAATTGAAGATCATGTATTGCAAGCAGACGACTAACGATGGGGCTCTCGTTGCACCCGACCTCTTGATCCATATACTCTAGAAAATTGGGACATGTGCGATTGAAGACCAAGCGATGATCTTATTGAAATGGATACTTGTCAGCTATCCGGTGTTAGAGGGCCCTAATCACCAGCTAAGGGGGCGCTTGTGGCATAGTTTTCTAGGATTGTGTGCTTAGAATGTATGGTAGACAGCGATGTATGTTGTGGCACGATGCTTAGATGCACGACAGCTGTCATGGTTTTAGTCATGGTTAACTAAAAATTACCTACTTCTAGTTAACTAGGATATTTTGGATTTATATTTGTATTTTGTGTGTTGGAACTTCATTTGGTCTCACATGTAAAGTGAGGTATCAAACCTCACTTGGGACATGGGGATGGGTTTTCCCCTTGTGAGTGTTGAGGAGGGTTCATCTTCTTGTAGTTGAGCCTCCATGAGCATCTCTCACCTCCATAGCTCTAGGTATTGAGAGGAAGTGTGTTGAGGGCTTTGTAGGGTGGATTCCCTTAGCAAGGGTGCCCTTGGCTTGACTTAGTTTATGTGATTGAGTGGATTCATGAGTGTGGAGTGTTTCCCTTGTGTTCACTTTCATTATCTCTTGTGGTATAGTTTTCTAGGATTGTGTGCTTAGAATGTATGGTAGACAGCGATGTATGTTGTGGTACGATGCTTAGGTGCACGACAAACCGCTTAGGTGATAATTAATTCAAAATGAAAGTGCCTTATCAATTATGTGAATTTTTTAGATTTTGGCCTAATTATTGGGAAATTATGGGACCAAAGTACCTAATGCACAAAAATTCCACCAAAAAACTTGCAAGCCTCTTCTCATGTTGTTTCTAACAAGATCAAAATTTCTTTGAAAAAAAATCAATACAAATATATGCGTGTGGAAATAACTAGCCTACCAGCCTACCACAACTCAAGAGTACCATTATGTAAGAGGTTTCGCACCAGCATACCAATTTAAACCAGTGTACCCCATGACCAGAAAATAAATGTTTTTTCTTCTCATGTGCCTAATTCTAAACAATAGATGCCTAATTTGAGAAATTGTTTTCAAAACATGCCTAATTTTTTGATTGATTGATTTTATTATTAGGCGCAAAAATGCCTAAACGGTTATCCAGGGACGGTATATCACTAGAATGGCTCAATAGAAGTTCTTCGAACCACATTGGAGAAGTGCACAGATTTATTGGTTCTCTTGTAGAGAGAGACTTTGCAACATGTTCAAGTCAACGGAGAAAATGTGGTCAAAGGACCTTACACTGCGTCAAGGCTCCGATTGGTCTGTTATGCTGAGTCATAGTTGTAGCCCAAGTTGTAGCCAAGTGGTAATGGGCACATACCACCTCGGAAGTGGTTTGGGTTCAATCCACCCTTGGTGTCACAAAGGTGTCCACCTTCCTAGCGGAAGGCAGTAACCCTTCGGGGTGAACAGAACCATAATTTACGCTTCCTTCGGGAGGCGTCAAATATTATTATTATTATGCCAAGTCATGCCCCTCACTCTTACCTTTCTCTTATGTTTCGCCAAAGCAAGAGTGTCCATCACCGTTTTAGGCTTACAAGTTTTTTTTTTTAAATAAAAATTAAAAAATGCCTCCCAAGAGAAGCGTAAATTATGGTGTCTCTTCATCCCAAGGGACACTGGAGGGGGAAAATATCCAATTCTATCATGGTCGGAGCATGATTAAGTAAATGCAAATAATGTGTGTGTGTGTGTGTTTGTATGTGTGTGGAGAAATAATATAGGTGAATGCTTATGGTTGAATTTCATTCGTCATATAACATTGGTGACGAATAGTGTATGGAACCAGGAAAATGAACAATCAACTTATCATACTACCATATCCAATATCTCAAATAGAACTCTCCAAATAAAACTTGTTGTGTCTCTTTGGAATAACCATGCAACTACTTTCAGTTGGCTACTACAAATAGTGCACAATTCGACTGAGAATCATGCACAGATTTTTGAAATATTACAAAACATCTATTTATAACCTTGTTTGTGAGTCCACAATTATTTGCAAAATCATAGTATAGTTATGATCTTTGTTAACCCAATGTGCACTCATTGCATATGTCGATAGAGCAAAACGTACGTGCAGTATGTATGCATTCAATCACTCCATAACATTTTGGAAATCCATTGTAAATTATATTTTCAAATTTTATTTTAACGTCGTAATTTCTCTTTCATAACATCTCAAATGCATTTGAGCAATCTGGATGATAATCTTTATGAAACAATTATAAGTTTTAATTGAGGTACAATTTGCAACACCAAACATCTCTCCAACTGAATATACGGGCAACTTGATAATGATATCACACTCGAACTAAGTTAATAAACATGACTAACATATGTATTGTGTTGTGGTGTTGTGGGTATGGGAGGCGAAGGGTATTTGTTGGCGTATTAGTATTGGATGAAATCCATCCATATTGTAATGTAAACAGGGTTCTTGTGAACATTGTAGCAATTGCGGGTAATTCATTATTGTATTATTTTTATGTATTGTGGTTTACGTTTAAACAGTCGCTGTCAACATCGACATCAACGGTACACTGATCTAACGGTAGGTTGCAGCAAGTTTGAATACCTCGAGTCTCTCTCTCTCTCTCTCTCTCCATACTCATATGGTTTAAGTAATACCTACTTCCATATATATTTTTTGAAAATCTTAGTGCTAAATGGCTGAAACTCACCTTGGTTTCATCCCTGTTTACACTTAATCTTATGGTTTCATGATACTCCGATGAAATTCCACCCTGGCTTCATCCTGTTTTAACCCACTTTCATCATGCTTTCCTCGTTACAGTAATGAGGAATGCTCGGATTATGCCCGTTTCAGCTTGTTTTCAATGAATTCCATCAACTGACAGAATGTCTTGTTACTTTGGCAGATCTGGAAAAATGAGCATCTCTACCTGATGCTTAGGCTTTCCTGAGATGAATGGTAATTGTAACAGAACTTAACATCTATTGAATTTCAAGATTGTTAGGCTCTCTGGACTTACCTATCAGGGCTGCATATGACATGTTGTTGGATTGTTTTGGGTAGCAATGAAGAGTTTTTATACTTACTTAGCATTTGCTGAAACCTGAGATGCTTTGTTTATCTGGAAACGTGCACATGACATGCACAGACATTCTGCAGAAGCTATATCCCAGCCTGGTTCTTGATGACTGGAGCATATATATCATTGATTGGATTACTTAAGACCTTTGGGAACAATTGGCATCAATACATGATAACTAATTTTTCAGAACCCAGTAGACCTTCTGGAATAATTGGCATCAATATCTGATACCCATTTTTTTCAGAACTCCGTCTCATTGCCAGTGTGAAATATCAACTGGCTTTGGCATTATGCTCTCTTGAAGTAACCAGAACTTATGAAAAAATCTTCTTTGACTTATGTAACTAGCTAAATCGTTATGCTTAGCTTGATACCATATATTAGCATCTATAAAAAAAAAATTGAGATGTCTTTGACATTCTGGATGTACACAACTGATATTACACAACCAGGTTGCGATGTTATATACTAGTTTGATGTTTTCTATGTTTTCAAACATCTGATATAGTCTGAGATATTTGGAGGATCTAGAAAAATGAACATCTCTACATGATGATTCACCTTTCCTGAAACAAACTCTATACCAGTATGATGTATCATTGGCATATAACTTTTGCAGAGATGAGGTACCTTGACACTTAGAAAAGTTATATTTGCTGACAGGCAGCTGATGTAATTTGATAACTTTATCTAATACCAACGTGACTTTCTCAATGTGTTCTAGTTTATGCTTTAAGGCACTTAGCAGATTTGGAAAAATGAGCATCTCTACCATAAAGATCACGCAAAACTGAGGTACCCAGACTCACAAAGAATAAATATCTTTGACTGACAGGCAGCCGTTGTGGTTTGATTATTCTGTCAGCAGAACAATATGAAAACATGATTTTCTTTATACCTGAATGCTTTGTCTAAACTATGAAATACAAAGCCAGGGATTATATCATACCTTGAGCCCGTGTGTTATCTCTTTAAAGTATATGCAAAAGGCAATGTTTAACATCCCACCATCCCACCCATACTGTCAAAGAGATTCCAAAACAAAGATTAACACTTAGCTTTGTTTAAAAAGTTCAAACATAGGATCCATATGTTCAAAGTTATTGGATTATAGCTTTGTTGTTCTTGAATCCTGCTGGTTAAATAAATAATTCCGGTGGAATGGTTTATACCTCTACTTTGTATTTTATTTGTTGCGAACAAGTCTGGTCTTTCTTAAGGTTCTGATGGATGGTGCCACTATACAGTGGCTAATTTGTCATTTAATTTCTTGACTAAGACCTTACCGGTCTTGTCCATGTCTTGACAAGACATTAGTTATCTTCTCTTTCCTTCCTCCCTTTCTCAATGGAATCAAAGCCAAAAGAACAGTGCCCGCGCCTACGCCTTGGACAACGAGGCCGGTGGCTTCTGACATAATGCGACAATTATTTTCCAGAGAGCTGGGGGAGAGGCGTGCCCCGATCAAGGTTCTTATGCCTGCATGGTATAAGAAGATATTTCTTGGGGATAAACCTATTGAATTTTTCACAGAGCACCCCTTTCTAGCTCAGACAAAATGAGGATCACAAGATGTCACCCATTAGTGTCAATGCAACATTCAGCTACCCAAATTGCTACTCATCAACAACAGACCTCGACCTCTTGCACCAGCTATCATCTCAATACTACACCAACTGCCTCCATGTCTTGTTGTTCTTATATATTTTACCCCCGTAATCCAGCCTCTCACAACATCCCTTGCCAATCTTGTTGTTGCCATCAATCAAAATATGTAGAGCAGTTTCATTCGGGCCCTGTTCATTCTAGAGTGGTCCATGAATTACTGTGGCCCAGGAATTAGAGTGGGGGGCTTATGTAGTAAGGCCAAGTGTATTAAGGAATGAGATAAAAGTGTCCAGAAAAAGAAAGGAAGAACTAATTAAATTGGCCAAATTTAGATAGGGAGTCTTGTAGGGCTGACATGTGTCCAGGGCCTTCTAGAAGGGTCCCACAGTCCTGAGAGGGTATATAAGGGAGGGGGCCCCCTCTTACTACCTACTAACTTACTACTTACTAAATTAGTAAGCAGTGGGCTCTACAGAGACAGGCCCCCCCAAAAAAAACAGCAAACATGAATCTATTAATTAATAGAAACCACAATACTACTCACGAGCTCGCATTCATAATTACCTCTATGTCGACTTGGCCCCTATCTACAACTCTACTTTCGGCTACTCCCCCCTCCAAAAACCTTGAAATGCAATCCACTCTCATAAACCCTGAATCAACATGTGTGCCAAAAATGATTACAAAATGCATGTGAAATAAACGGGTTGGGTCCATATTTGTCATCTCCAATGGGGCTTCCCGTGAGTTGGACATGATGTCAAACAAAATTCCCACAATGACTTTACTTCCAAATCATACCTCAACCGCTTTTCTGATCTGCTTGATGAAGATCCCTAAGGAATTATACAACTTCCCTCTGGTCCAATCTCTGATATGTTAAGTAGAATTCTCTAGTAGAGAAAAAAAATCCTAAGAAAATTAGTTATATATCCTCCTTGCATCATTTGGAGATATAGCCCGCGAACCAATAAAAATGATATAAAATGTCCAAGGTTGACGAAACACATGGGTACCTATTGAATTTCCAACAACATGCCAAAAAACAACAGGGGACAACTCCATACACCGCAACATTATTTTTGTCAACATGCTTGAGCTATTCTCCATGAAAGAGGTGCTTGTGTTGTCATCTAACGACCCATGACATGAGGCAAACTGGATGAATTTCCTAAGGTCCTACCTATGAGTTCTTACCCCTGCAAAACTCGTCGCACCTCAAAGGTAGAATCTTTTGTGAGTTTGAATCAGGAAGGAGGTGAGAGTATGAGATTCCTATATGCTAGCCATTTTGGGACCAACATAAATATTCCATTGTTGTTGGCATGTCTAATTTCAATTTTATTTGCAGCTTAGCCTCTAACTCACCACAAAAGAGTTTGTGCATGGACAAATCAAATACGACCAGTGTATATGAACCTCATGTTAGGCGCACATGCTTTCCGGAACACTAGTAGGTGTATTGCATGAAACTATGCACAATTTTTTCCTATACAATTGTTTCATACATGCTCCCTACAAATTATGGTAGAAGATTCTGACTCATTAAAGATTCTATCTTGAGGTGTGATTAGTTTTGTAGGGATATTGATTTATAGGGAGGACTTCATGAAGCTGACCGTCACCTCATATCATGGGTGTCGCGAGATGAGAACACGATTATCTCTTTCATGGACTAAAATAGCTTGTATGTGGACAAAAATAGTGTTGTTGCACAATGTGTGGTGGTGCTTCTTGTAGGTTGTGGAGAGTTCCATGCCTACCCATGCAATTTGCATTCCATCAACCTTGGACATTTTATGGTATTTTAATTGTTCCACATGCTATGTCTCCAGATGTTACCAAAAGAACAACTAATTTTCTTATGATTTTTTTTATTGTATTAAAAAAGTCATGCAAACCTTTTTGTGTAGCCCTAATCTGCTTCGTGCAATAATCATCATGTGATTTGAAAACATTATCTATGCATAAATAGTTTATAAATGTATCAATCAACATTATTTTTATTCTGTTCTAATGCTCATCTTATGGCCAAATTAATTTGTGGTTACTACAATGTGCATATTGCATTACAATGTCCTATGACACCAAATTAGATAAATCAAGTGTTGTGTTTCAAAACTTATGTTAACTATTTGTGTTTGTAGTAATCAAATGATCTCCAAATATAGTTCATTTTACAAATTCCAAAAATTGGACATGTCACCTACCTTAATAAATGTGTTGTGGTCCAAAATTATACTTGACGAGGACGCCATTCCAAAAACAAGTTCTTAAATAGTATGGTCTCAAGTATCTTATTCATGTTGTTCCTCTACGTTGACCATTCTGGGTCCACATAAATATTCCATCATTGTTGGCATGTCTAATTTGTGTTCCGAGTCGCATATGCAATTCATCAAACTCTTTTATGGTGAATTGGAGGCTAAATATGCAACAGAATAATATCCATTGGATCGCCAACATGATTGCAATGCCTAAATTAGATCTTCCAACAATTATAGATTTATATGGGCCCACAATGGCCAACATACATACAAACCTCATGTTAGTTCGTACTTCATCGAACACTAGCAGTTGTATCACCGATTGATCATTGTAGCATCAAATATGCACCACTGTTTACTATACAACTTCTGGTTGGAATTAGTTAATTAGTTAATTATGGTTAGAATTATTTAATATATACTCCCAAATTATGATACGAGATTCAATTTGATCATAAAAAAGATTCTAGCTTAAAATGAGATCAATTTGCAATGGTAAAGAAGATTCATAGGGATGACTTAATTGATACTGGGCATCGTGAGATCGATGACACCACGATTATATCTTTCATTGACTAGAGTAGTTGTTCGCGTGTGGACAAAAATAGTGTTATGGTGTGTGGCGTTGTCCTGTAGTGCATCTCGGCCTATTTGTGGAAGTTCAATCGGTACCTATGTATTCCGTCAATATTGGATGTTTTATTGTATTTTTATTGTTTTTATACATTATATCCTTGGGTGTTGCCAGGATGACAGCTAATTTTCTTAGGATTCAAGTCTTTGTACTGGAGAATTCTATGTATCGTAGCAGAGATTGGAAAGGCGGAAGTTGTTCCTCGGGGATCTTCATGATCAAGTAGATCAAAAGGCGGTTGAGACATAAGTTGGAACTGAACTTGTTGGGGAAATTGTGTTTGTCACCATGTACAATTCATGGGGAGGCCCACTGGAGATGACTATGGATCCAGGAACAGAAGACGATAGGAGCGCTAAGAACTTGGATTTTGACAGGGCTTCTTTGAGGAGTTTGGATGAGACACAACAAAGTTGGCTTCTTGAGCCACAACACAAAAAGATCACTCCACAGATTAATCTCGGATGCATGACTTGTAGCCGCAAGTTGGTCAAAGTAGTTTTTTGGGTTTTTGTCATGTGCTGTGTAAGTACCGGTCTTGCCATTCTTATTTGGAAAGTAGCTCCCAAGCATCATCACCATCCGCCTCCACAAGACAACTACACCATTGCTTTGCATAAGGCTCTTCGATTTTACGACGCACAAAAATGTATGTTTCTCTCGTATGTTTGATGTTCCTTTGATTGTGCTAGAAGCGTCTTGGCCAAAAGACACTTTAGAATGCCATACACACTTATGATGAAGAAAAGCGAGGAATATGTTGTATTTTGCAATTTTGTAAAACTTTGCACTAATCTTTTGTCATACCACTTTATATATATATATATAAGAGAGAGAGAGAGAGAGAGAGAGAGAGAGAGAGAAGACTCCGGCCAAAGCCGGCGTAACTAAGAGCCACTTCACCTTGCAGCTACTGCCCCTTTCAAGGATGATCTCTTTACATAAAAATTGTAGGCTGAACATCAAATGTGTTGTGGGCTCTTTGTCTTGATCTAGTGTTTAGATAGAATATAGAAGGTCACAAGCTAATAGCTAGAGAGATGACCAGCACATAACCAAGATGACATACACACTGTGTGATGAGTAATTACATCTCACACCATTGGTATTCTGTGATGAAGCTGGGCAATTGCCTCTTTCAAACAATGTCTCGTGGCGAGGGACATCAGCTTTGACTGATGGTCAAGACACAAAAGGAGCTACAACTGCTAATCTTACAGGGGGCTATTACGATGCTGGTGACAACATTAAGTTTGGCTTTCCAGGAGCTTATGCTATTACTATATTGAGCTGGAGTGTGATTGAGTATTCGGAGAAATTTCAGGCAGCTGGAGAGCTGGAACATGTCATGGAAATTATTCAGTGGGGAACCGACTACATCATGAAAACATTCAATTCTTCTAATGTACAACAAGTTTTTGCACAAGTATCCATTTTACCATCTCAAGAAGCTACTTTAAGTTATAATTATTTTATTTTATTTTGTTCAATTGTGATTCCTAGTACTAGATTCAAATTGTTGTTAGTTGATAGTTAAATTACTGATATATTTGACCATGACCATGACCATGACTTCAAATTTATTATAGTTGATAGGTGATTCCTCTTTATGGTGATAAGACAACCTGATGCAAGCTTGCGTCTTTCCATTTCTCGGTTGGTTCACCTCCATTAATATCCTTTTAAGGATAGCCAAAAGCAAGTATACTAAGAATTTAATCAAGAAGTGTTGGACTGACATGTTGAGTTATGCAGGTGGGAACAGGGAATACCTCAATCCCCAATGATCATTATTGTTGGGAGAGACCTGAAGATATGGATTATCCCCGTCCAGCCCTGGCCGTATCAACAGGCTCCGACTTAGCTGGAGAGATGGCTGCAGCACTAGCATCTGCTTCCATAGTATTTAAACATAGAGCAGCCTATGCATACAAATTGATAACTGGAGCTAAAGCCCTTTACAAATTTGCAAGGGATCAACAAGGTTTCTACACTTCTGGTCTACCTGCTTCAGAGCAAAAATTCTACAACTCCACATGTTATTTTGATGAGTACCTTTGGGGGGGAGCCTGGCTATTCTACGCCACAGGAAATGCAACTTATCTCAGTCTTGTCACCACACAAGGCACAGAAGACTTTTCCATTGCCCAGAGAAATGGCATGTTTGGTGTTTTTGACTGGGACAACAAGCTTGTCGGTGCACAGGTACGCACAACCTCACAAAATACCATGACTTATTCCCACTGCACTTGCTAGATTGTCCTCTTTCTTTAGTGCACAAGGTCTTCGTGCCCATATGGTGCTAAAGTTATAACTGCCTTGCAGTTACTTTTGACAAGACTGCGGATTCTACAAGGACCAGGTTATCCATACGAAGAGGTGTTGAAGCAATACAATCATCAGACAAACTTGGTCATGTGCTCGTATCTCCCTTTCTTTAACACATTTAACCATACAAAAGGTTTTTTTTTTTTCTCTCTCTCTTTCATTTTCAATTATTTTTGTTCTTTTCTTTGGGCCCTTTAGGTTGCCCGTGGACATAATAAACGTCTTTCTTTGTCTCTCTTGACTCACATTTAATCTTGAAAATTGTGTCATGGATTTCATGGTTTACAAATCAGGTTTTATTTGACCTTGTTTCTTCGTGCTACCAAAGGCTTTGTTTCCATCATCTAAGTGTCCACATTTGTGGATGGTAAGAGCCATATGTGGCTTTCACAAAATATTGAGATTTCCTTGTTTCATGCCAGGGGGGCTAAAGTTGTTCAATCAAAGACAACCTCAGCCGTTACAATACGTTGTGAATGCTGCATTTTTGGCAGCATTATATGCCGATTATATGGAAGCAGCCGACATTCCAGGTTGGGAGTGTGGCCCCAATTTTTACTTGACAAACACCTTGCGTAAATTTTCCCAATCCCAGGTTGGGATCTCCTATCTCTCTTCTTTGTACTTCTATTGCTGAATATGAGATTAAGACCCTTTTGGACTAGAGCTAGCTAATTAGGAATTTTCTTGGAATGCCATGATATCCCAGACTATGGTTATAAACAACCTTCAAAGTTGGGCAAGTGTTTAGTGCAATCGTAGAGGCCATTATAACTAGAGATACTAAAATCATTATTTTGTATGAAATCTTGCTTTCAAATTACCAATAGATCGAGCGAATCGATTATGTTGTTGATCTCCAATGTGTTCTAATTTGAAATTGGAGATTAGACAACCCCTTCTCTCCTACTATATGTGGTTGGTCAAGATTAACTAAATATTTAGTTTGCTCCATTGTTGTTAGGAAACTGCCATTCATGCACCAGAAGGGAAAGATTAGTCTTATGGTTTTAACACAAATAGTCATCCACATATAGTTTTGTCCCTTATTTGCTAAGCATGGGCGAGTTGTGGTCTATTATTTGAGTGTGCATCTAATGTTTATCTAGTTGCCACATCTTATTTATGCACTTGATTGTCAAAATACACATCATTGTCGAACTCTCTATCTTATGATGGGACCTCTTCATGGCAGAAATTAAAAAAGAAGTTGATATCAAATGTCCACTTATCATACATGAATCTGTTTTGGTGTTGAATACATAGTGTGGAGATTCTAACACGTGGTAGTGCTTAAATATTGGATTAGCTATAGTATATGTTGTGTTTATCAATTGAACCAATGCATGAATTTGAAAACAAAGAGTGCCAAGGTTGATGGGTTGCAGTCAATTGTCGCTGCAGGTTGACTACGTGCTTGGCAACAACCCATTGAACATGAGTTATGTTGTGGGTTTTGGTAACAAATATCCTCAACAAGTGCATCACCGAGGTGCCTCCATTCCAAATAATGGAATTCGATATGGCTGTACATCAAGCTTTCAATGGAGGGACAATAATACACCAAACCCACATGTGATCGAGGGTGCTATGGTTGGCGGACCAGATATACATGACAAGTATAGAGATATCCGCAACAACTCCAATCAAGGGGAGCCAACACTTGCTGGCAATGCAGGGCTCGTCGGGGCTCTCATTGCTCTATCCACCGTGACATCCATTGGTGTGGACACCAACACCATCTTTTCCCAAATTCCTTCTGTTTTTCCATCTCCACCCCCCCCTCCAGCCCCTTGGTCACCATAAACATTTGTAAACGTCTAAAGTTGTACCCCAAGTGTGATATTGGCTGAAGGGTGTTGCATGTTTCTTTGCTAATGTTGTGGAGATCGCTAAGGCTAATGAGACTACACACAGTTTCATTTAACACTGCAAGCTGATGTGGATGAATCACATTTTTTTTTTCTGAAGGCACATGCAACAAGATGCTTACGAAGGCATTCAACAAATCTTTTGTGATCAAGTGTACTATTGAAAAATGAACAATATGTGTAGTCAGTATTGTCTACACACAAGCATATACTAGGCTCAATTCATCACACATTTTGGTTACTGAGATTCTATTCAAGAGATGTTTGCAGAATGTTTTAGCATAAAAGATGATATGTGGAATGTAATGCTTGGATCAAAGGCTTCAATCGATTTCATTTTTAAGGCATAGATGCTGCTTGCAACACTGTGTATAGCTATCAAGTTATTTCACCACTAGTGTGAAACTAGATAGGAAATAGCTAGCTTTTACATATTGACATTTGGGATTGGTCCAAGTGTCAATCCAGGGGTCAAGGCAGATTTAGGCCTTGGAGTGGTTATCTTTGTGCAGCAAGTGCGAGAGGCTCATCTTTCTTGAGTTGAGCCTCATCGCGCCTAGCTATGGCGCCGCAGTGTGGATTCCCCATGGCGTGGGTGCACTTGGCTTGACTTGTATTTGAGTGATGAGTTTATATATGCATGAGTTTATGCTTCAGCTTTGTGAGCTCGCATGAGCTTGTGCTTGTATTCTTCTTCTTTATCACTCGAGAAAGATGAGCTCGTATTTGTGAGTGCCAAATACGAGTTAATTGTAGCACTTGTGGTTTTCGCTTGAGAATGAGAAACCAGGTTGTTATGCAAGGAGCATCGTGGAGCTCCTTGGTTGTTAGGAGTGGAGGCGATATGGGTTACGAGGTGGTAGACCTTGGCATTCAATCTTCAGCTTCAGAGATGAAAGCACCATGCTGCAGGTAATTCCATAGCACCTTGATGGTTTCAGATTGTATACATGCATAAGCAAGCACGATTGCGAAGATGATCAGTCAAGAGCAGGTTATAGTGGCTTTGGCGGCGAATCTGAGAACTGGCCTTGGGAAGACGAGCTTTCATGGTGCGGAAGAGTAAAAGATCAAGCGAGAGGGCTGATTTGGCTTTGGGGCAAATCGGTGCACTTGGTGAAGTATGTTGAGATTGGGTTTCAATCTCGAGCTTCAGCATTGAGAGGGCTCTTTGCCATGGCAAGAGCAGGGCTGGAACAGGAGCTAAGAGGTGCGGCAAGGTCATGGAATGTGCACCTAGGGTTTCAGAGCTTGGAATAAGAGCTCTTGCACCACAAGAGGAGTGTCTTGTGGCTGGAAATGTAAGCCTTAGGGTTTCAGGAGCTTGGCAAAGGCTTTGGAGTGCTTAGTCTTGTCTTAGAGAGCATCAAGGAGCCAAGGAGCCAAGATATGGGGCTGATATGACCTCTTGTGTGAAGGGGATGCATGTGTAGAGCATGCATTCAGCCCATTGAAGCTTCCATCTTCAAGCTTGGAGGACAAGCAAGGAAGAGAGAAGGGCTGACTTCCCTTATGTGAGGGCAATGCATGTGTGGAGCATGCTTTCAGCCTGTTGAAGGCTTGTACTTCCAGGTTTGGGAGTGCAAGAAAGGAAGGAAGGGGCTGGTTTCCCTATAGGGCATGTGTGGAGCATGCTTTCAGCTCGCTGAAGCTTGTATTTTCAGGTTGGTGGGTGCAAGAAAGGAAGCAAAGGGGCTGATTCTCTTGTGGTGAGAGTAGGGCATGTGTGGAGCATGTCTTCAGTCCATTAAGGCTTTTGTTTTCAAGCTTTAGAGAGCTAGAAGGGAAGCTAAGGGGCTGATCTGCTCTTATGTGACAGTCTAGCACTTGTAGAGCATGTTTTGAGTTGGGGTTTCAACTTCAAGCCTAGATAGAGCACGACTCTGGAAGCAGCATGTGCAGGGGCTGGATTAGGTGCGAAGGAGCATGCTATGGTCAAGGAAAAAGCGTGAATGAGTGCCTACAAGGGTTGTAAGTCAGCCATGTTTGGCTAGTCGCCATAGGGATCAATGGCGCTGTTTTGGGAGTTAAAAGGAAGCTTGTGTACTTAGTTTTGGTTGCAAGCACCTTCTTTTGGAATTAGAGCTACTATTTGTGGTGTGTGGGGGCTGAAGAGAGCAATAATACCTTGCTGGTTTCCTCACAGCCGCCATAGCTCATTGTAAGAGAGCTCAAAGGTCAAGAGACACAAACCCTAGTAATATCTTGTTGGTAGATTCAGCTTGACCATTTCCTTGGGGATAGTAAGCAGTACTCTTGTGATGTACGATCATGAACTCCTCCGTCAAGCATTTTATGGCATCATTTATAAAATGTGATCCTTGATCACTGACGAATTCCAGTGGGCAACCAAATCGTGTGATGATGTTTTCATATAAGAATTTGGCTGTCGACCTGGCAGTGTTGTCTCTTAGTGCCTTGGCCTCTACCCATTTGGTAGTGTAGTTAGTGGCGTTGAGGATGTATTGGTTCTGTGTGTACCTTGCTGGAGGTTTAATGGGCCCCACGAAGTCTACTCCCCAGCGCTGGAATGGTTTTGTTGGTAGTATTGGGTGCATAGCACCCTTCCCAGTTCGTTCTACTGGTCCCATCCTCTGGAAAACATCACACTGTTGACAGTGTTCATAACTGTCTCCAAATACAGTAGGCCACCAATAACCTGCTAATAATATCTTCTTTGCTGTCAGGTCCGAACACCTTATCATTGCGGCTAAACTTGCTTGGGCAAAAGTTTGTGCAGGCATCGCCAAGACCCCTGAGCGCCAACCTGCACTCATCGCCAGATTCCAGGACACTTGGGCAAGAGGAGGAATCATTTGCTATTGTGAAGGTCCAGACTCCTGCGAATGTCTAGGGGATATCCCTCCAATGGCAACGGCACTCCCTCCTCTTCCGTTTCCCCTGAGTTTGATAAATCGGATGTCAATTGGAAGCATGTTAAGGCTTCCACGAGGACCAACCTCTTCTACAGATAGATCTCTTAGCTCATTGGCTCTAGTCCGTTTTTGTATCTCCAATTATCAGCCTCTTGATCCCTCCTCAATCATCTTCATAGATTAGATTGCTCTTCGGATCTGTTATTGCAGGGCTCAAAAGCTCTGCGTTTGTAGCCAGCCCTCCAGCCATGGATCGGGTGGGTCGGTTCATTGAACACATATAAACCACATGGTTTATGGTTTATCCATATATGGATAAATGCGCCACTCCAACTATGTGAATCCAGTACCACCGAAGCAATCTGGACCCATCACAATCCAATTTATCTTGCATTCAAACTTCCTAACCATGTAAGTTATAAATCCGTGAGATACAGAATGCGGGGAGAAGGTGGAGCTCCGCGATCTGCGGTGAGAGGACGCTACGACACCAGGTTCCTTCGGCGTCCATCTCCCCTCGTCTCTCTAACCTATGCCCTCCAGCGGAACCTAATCAGCCCCTTGATCATCTCCTGTCACTTTCAAGCACTTCCCTGTATCCAGGGCATCATTTTGAGATAACATGATCCGTCACCCCCTCTAGGACATTTCCCAGCAATTGCCATGTCCGCCTCTCTAACGAACAAAGGCAAACTTGTTTATCCCTGGACATGGTCCCAATCCCCCACCTTAATGCACAACCGCCTTCATCCTGAAACCTCCCCCAAATACCCTTAGCCAAACCACCCCCATCCAATCACCGCCTCCCTCTTGCCATCAAAATAATGAGTTCCAGCAGCCGCTGAATGCAGCCCCATACAGCCGCCACCTCCACTAAATTCCCCCTCGTGTGGACTCCCTAGCTTCTATCGCTGCTCCTCAGCTGATCAGCACAAGGGTCTCCACTGGCCTTCTTGCTCCTCTCTCGTCGCTACATTCCTAACCTGCTTCATTGCTCCTCAGTCTTCTTCGATCTCGCCTGACCCTCTCATCATTTTATTCTGATCTAGCAGTTTTTCTCTATGGCCCACCAGCTCAATAAATCCTTCGTGCCAGCCCCGACAAGGTCTGGCTTTGCTATTTACAATGACCCAAGGCTTCTCCACCCATCCACAGACACATGCTTTTTCATGGCTCACCAGGTCCAATCATTGGGCCTAATCCCTCAAGGACGCGCCCAGGCTCCTCGTCCCTCAAATCCCAGCTGGAGGCAAGAGTCTCCAACACCTCAGCCTCCAAACGCAAGCATTGCAGAAGGAAGCAATTCTGTCGTATCTCCTCAGGCTGCCCAGGATACTGATCTACTGGACGGGCCTCTAAGCGACACTGCAGCTCTGCAGATCATGTTGGCCAAAGAACACCCCCTGGTTGAAATCGAGATGAATCAGATCAAAACAAATGTGGCGCATATCGAGAGTAATGGGGTACTCCTGCACTTCCCTGGCAAGAAGGTGAGCAGATCCTCCGCGCTTGATTGAGCCATTAGACACCTTGGAGGACAAGAGACTTAGACCAACATTTTTGCCATCCCAGAGGGAGAGGTTTCTTCTCCATTCTATTGGACTCTAAAGAAGCAGCGGAAAAGGCATTGTCATTCAATCCACATCTACATGGATTCAACGTCAACATCTTTCCTTGGTCAAAAAGTATGGGCAATATAAATGGTAAGATATGGAGCCCCCGCATTATCTCTCTTCCATATATTCCAGACCAATACTTATTCTGCTTGCTGGCGATTGGGAACTTTTTTGGGGCATTCCTGGGGTGTCTTGCGGTATTTGACCCAACGATGAAAACAATCTTGCTGAGGGAGGACCCAACATGGAGGAGGGCCACTATTGCATCAAGGCTTCATGAGAATGGATTTGCAAAGATAGTGGTAATGATGCCAACAGATAAGATTCTGCCTGAATTTATCATGCTGCCAATGGATGAACAGGGGAACTACTTCTCAGTCAAAGTATCTGAAGACACCGCATCCTCAACCTGTTACCACTGTGGATTATCTGGTCATCTTAGATCAAATTTCCCCAAAGCAAAAAGAAAAAGAGAGAGCAATGTTCAAGAAAGGTCCAGGCATCCAGCCTCTACTTAATGTCCAACTCTAGCTGTGGACCCCCACCCTCAGCCAGTGCCAATGCTAGAGTGCCATCCAGCATCCTGAATTGCTCCCTCTTGGCCTAATCAGGGACCTGAGCTCCAAGCCTAGGACTCTGCAATCAAGCAAATCTCAAGCTCCCTTCCTACTAGAAAAAGAAAGGAGCTACCAGATCCTATGTTGCTTGAAGCTGCTACGGCTCCTATACCTGCAATCCAAGCAACCATGGGGACAACTGTCGGAGATAAACAGACTGCGGGCTTCAAAGGGAAGGCAGGCTCATCATCTTCCAACAATCTGCTAGAGCAAGTCCCGCCACCTGCTCCTCTGCCAATGTCAGCATTGATAGCCTGGGAAGTGGAAATGGCAAAAACAAAAGGTATCCATGCAACCTCCGGTAACATCCTCCACAAGCTGCCAGTCTAGCAGACTCCCCGCCAAGTAATGCGTCACTCCCCAATAGCGCACAACCCCATCACGACAAAGATCTGTGCAAAATTATGTTCTTTCCCCCAACTTTCCCTCAAAGGCTGTTCTCAACTAGCTTAAAAAATGGGCTCCTCATCTCAAGAGCCAGTGGCTACATGTATCACTCCAATGGTCTTCCGCAAGCAGCCCAGACCAGCGTTTCTGGTGACAAGCCGGGACAACATAAGTTTTGATTCTATTTGGATCTCAGTGAGAGATGTTCAATCCTTCATCTCCAAAAGTCCTATGGATAGCAGTCCTGTCCCAACACTATGCAACAAAATCAACGATTACTTCCAAACCAACCTCCCGTTGTACTCCCTCCCCTCCACCACGGCGGTCACATGGGGGACGTACCCTGACGCATTCCCAGGCCTTCATCAAGGGGGGTGCTATTCCGTGAGCCCGGAGGCGTGAGCCTGTGAGCCCAGGAAAGCGTGAGCCCAGCACAGGCTCACGCCACGTCAGCATGCAAACAGTGCCTATTTCCGCGGATGTCACCTATTTCCGAGTGGTGTCACCTATTTCCGCGGGTTGATGTGGGTAGAATTGAGAATGCCTGAACAGTTTTTGATGAGGTGGACTTCACCGTGATGGATTCACCAACCATTCTTCTAGCAGGAATAGTTTGGGGACCAACTAGCAAATGATGCGAGAATGCTCTACACGAACCAAAGTGGTTTGTTTGTTTTCGCAATGTACTTAAGTCTGTGATGTCCACAAAACACCAAATAGATTGAAGGAACAATCCAGGCAGTCCATGCAACCCCCATCTCCAACAATAGTTTGTAACCATGAATATAAATTCCACGCACACATTGCAAACAGGACAACAAGGACACACAACCATCCCATTTCAAATTTGGCCCAGAATTAAACCAAAAGAAAACTTCATATCAAGTGTCGCAGTCATCACAATCAGTGTCCACCTCCTGTGCTATGTCATCTACAAAGATTCTGGCCCCAACACCACGTGTTCTACGAAGGCCGTCGTAAGGTGGACTCGGAGTCCCATGAACGGACATGCTTGCTGCGAGTGCCTCCGCATAGACAGATAGCACGCAAGACCGAGGAGGACTGCAAACAAGTCCAAATAGGTGTGATAGCCCTGGAGGGCAAGTGGAAGCACGCGGACTCCTGCACATGTCCACAAAACCCCATTTTTAACACAATGATGCAATGCACAAGTCCAACAAAGAGGATGTCTCCCATGTGCACTTTGCCTCAAGAACAGCGATTCTCGATATTGAAACAACAATGCAAGCATGCAAAGGTTGAACTTACTCACAGGCAAAGTCGGAGTCCAGCTCCTTGTCAGAAGTCTCCTCTGTATCAGTATCAACGGGACGGGGCTTCGGAAGGACTTGAGAAGTGTGTCCACCCAAACCCATCAGGAGGTTCTTGTAAATCTCAGCATCCCCTTCAATCCCAAAGAGATGTCGCGCACTGGCCTTGCAAGCGTGGTAAGAAGCACCTGCAGTGGAATAGAATGAATGAAGAAGACATTGAAGACACATTCGGAATGGTGGGAAGTGCTGAAAGTGCAAGCCCAATCAAACCTCATGAAATGTGAATGTTGAAGAGACGAACCTGTGCCCATCGACAAATCCAGAACTCTGGCGTCTGTGTAGGTGCAGCACTCCACAATCGTTTGAATGAAAGCCGGGCTCCTCTCCCTCGCCCCTCTCCAAGGAACCCCATTCCCCCTTCGCAAGCACAGGTTGCTGTCGACGTAGTTGTGATGCATGTCATCCGTGGGGGGATCTGTCCTGTCATCTATGAACTTGGCCCCATGAGTGATGGCAAACTCGGTAATGCCGGCCGGAGTCGTTTGTGGATGCACCCGGACAAGACAAACAGCTTCAAACAGACGAGTCTGCGAACATGACATCCACAAGGAACTAAGAAGCAAAAAAAAATCGGGCCCCTACATATGAGTTCGAGCGACCTATACAACCCCATCCGAGAACAACCAAGAAGAGGAAGAAGAAGGCAAACTCACCATCTCTCCCGGATGATCCCCCTTCGTAAGGTACATGCTGTTCACACAATTCCATGTCTTCACGACTCTCATGCCCGAGGCTTTCAAATAGCTGGAAAGTGCACGGCGACACCGACCGTTGATGGACTGGATGAGCACCCAAACACCTGCATCGGACAGGAAGAAGTTGCAAAAGGAGAAAACCCACCGCCAGTAGCGCTCATCAAAAGCATTCCAACCCGGACAAGCACCCGATGGAGGGATATCCGGACTGCCAACCCATCAGGGATGTCCAAGATGATGAGTTCGGCTGCATATGGCTTCTCCTTCCCGTTCACCCAGGATTTGGTCATTTTAGCCTGCAAACAAAAATACAATGGTATTCTCTTAAGTTTAGAAACGATCCATGCCCACAGCAGACAAAAACAACAGAAGCCACAGAACCCAAAGAGAACACGCACCGTGCTGAGGAACTGCACAATCCTGTCCCACACTGGTGATGGCTCGCCCTTGTAATCAGATTTCTTCGACTCCATCATGGCAAGGAACCCGACGTTGGCCATCTCCTACCTGGTTGGGCGAATGACCCTCGTGGGATGTTCCACTGCATGGTACGGGTCCTTGGGATCAACCACCCCCTTGTTTTTTCTCCCGGATCCCCTACCATGCGGTGGAGTCTGCTGGACATGCTCCACAGGGCCAATATCTGCAACACTTCCCTGCCCTTGTGCCACCTTCCCTCTACCCCTTCCCTTCCCCACAACACCAACAATTCTTTTCCCTTTGCCTTTCTTCCTCTACCTGGGGTATCGTGAGCGAGAGGCTCCTTCTCTGCAAGAGTCCTCAAATTTCGTTCATGAATGTCGAGGTCGGCTGCTGCGGCAGTGGCTGCAATACGGTCATTCTCTCTCCTCAAAGACACCTCTGGAGCTGGGGTCTCAGAAGGAGGGCAATCCAAATACCAACCACAAGAAGAAAGATGGTCTGGGCCCCAGTCATGCAAGATCCCAATAGTAAACATGGTCTGGTTGCCAGCAGGGACAAGCCACAGGTCCACGAAATCTGGATGTTTGTCCAGGCAATTCTCTTCCAGGAGAACAAACTTTATGTACCTGCAGCAACAGAGACAGCCTCATTTTACAATGGAAATATTGTGTGGCAACTTTTCCATCACACCAGGAAGACCCTCTTCAACAGTATGCCACACAACACATTGCAACCACAACACAAATAAGTAGTGCAAGAGTGTGCACCTGTAAAGGCATCGTTTCCAGGCTTCCTCTCTTTTTTCTTGCTGGTCCAGCTCATTTGTTCGACTGATGCCACCCTCCTTGCTGAACTCTCTAAAGAAACAAGAGTGCCACACTGTGGCTCTCCATTTCCTCATGTATGCTTCGAAGGACACCTTCGGTGCTATCATACTGATGCCATAGTCAGCCAGCTGAGTATGCAGAACCGATCTGGCCCTTTCTTCCAACTGCAAAACAATACAAATGCAAGAATGAACCCAAAAGCAATCACAGCGAATGTAAGAGGCAATAGAAAGATAAGGACAGGAAAAGAGAAAAGACAGTGACACAGGGAAGGACATCACACCTGGCTCCAGTAAGTGGCCTTGTGAAGCCAGGTGTCCAGCACATTGTCACTGACAGGAATGACACGCTGGGTCTTCTTCTCTTTCTCCGGCCTTGGGAACATGTGGGTATCCCTAACTGTGGGATCGGAGTTCCATATCTGCAACCACTTCACCTTTTGTTCTGGAGACACAACGGCGGTAGACAACCTGTGCAACTTCTCCTGGGCCATTTCTGGCTTGCCTGGCTTGTTATAATGGTTTTTTTTTATCTCCAGGAGAAACTGCGGTCCGAATGATGGGTCGGCAATTCTCAACTGCTTCACGAAAGCACTCATTATAGTCCTTCTTGTAGCGGTCATCTCTTTCTGGATGCGACTCTCAACCCCCTTTGCTGTCCTTCTCTCCTCAGGGGTAGAGCTGTAGTATTCCAGTTTGCCACGCTCCCCTGCATCTGCAATGTCTTGCTGCAAGGAATGCAAGAGAGTTGCATCAGCACAAGGTCAAGGGAAACAAACTGAAACAAACATGTGGAATATGGAAGACCAGATGAAGGAAGATGTATCTCACCGTGTACATGTACTCCATGAAAGCCTCACGGGTCAACGAGTACGTCTTGGAGCTTTCGCACTTCTTGTACATCTCCGCTGAAAGGATGGTCTTGAAGTTGGTCAAGGGCATCTGCCCTATCCTTTGTATCCTATACAGTGTGTGAACCAAACTCGTTTTGACATGCGATGTCTCCGTTCCTTTGCAGAATGATATCTGTAAGTCAGAATGAAATTCAAGGTCTTCAATCAAAGAAGAACGGAATCACAAGTGGAACATGTAGAATGAGAAACCAACCTGTTCACATCATTCATTGCCGTCAGAAGACCCATCATGTTCCCGTCACAATCCAGCACCATCGATCGAACAGAGTAATGCCACTCTTCCTCCTGTGAGTGCAGCCTCCCAATGACAGCCATCCATGCAAGCAAGCGGTGGTTCCCATCCCAAACGTGAAACATCTTTTCCGAGAATGCCTGGGTGGAAGGTTTCCTGGAGAGAAGAAGTTCGAAGGATTTGTTCAGTTGTCTCCAAATGGGGTCCCAGGAGTCCACGATTGACTGATCCATGAGGAGCTCATTACCTTTCGAATCCCTAGTAGAAACGTAAAAGACTGCAGATCCATCCAAATACCCATGCACAAACTCGGCCTCCAGCTTGAGAATGTCCTTGACGAGGGGTGTACGAACGACGGGCATGGAAACCAACCTACACAGGGGAATCTTCAACCTCCCACCCGGGGCAAGCATACTTTGCACCACAAGCTGAGAGTTTACCTTCTGACCCCCCAGCATCTCAGCGGCTTTGCTTTCATAGAACTCATCGTCCACATCAACAATTATCTCCTTCTCCTGACCCGAAGGGACCTCATCTGCCACACTTTGCATCTTCTCCTGCAGGGTTGTTTATTCAACTTGATATTAGAGAGGCATGAAACGTCGGCTGAGGCATGAAAAAGTGGGCTCAAAGAGTGTGCGTTGACGCACACTTTTTTAAGCTGCCAGGTAAGTGTACATTGACCCTCACAGACATGTCCTATGTTGCCGAATTCCACAGAAAAAGACAATGTAAAAGTGGGCTCAAACAGTGTGCGCCAACGCACACTGTTTCACTTGCCATGTAAATGATCATTGAACATCTACTTGTGCCAGGTAAGTGTTCATTGTAAACTCCAAGATATGCGGCCGATTTCGGATGAAAAAAGTGAAAATGTGAGTTCGAAGAGTGTCACATGTACAGCTCAAACAGTGTGCGTTGACGCACACTATTTGAGCTGCCAATGAGGGATTATTTCATCCTCAGAAACGTGCCCTAAATGCCGAGTTTCAATCGGAAAAACACTTAAATGTAGAGCTCAAACAGTGTGCGCCAACGCACACTGTTTGAGCTGCCACTGAATGGTTATTTCATCATCATAAACCTGCCCTGGAAGTCCGAATTTAACACCAAAAAGCAGTGACATGTACAGCTCAAACAGTGTGCGCCAACGCACACTGTTTGAGCTGCCACTGAATGGTTATTTCATCCTCAGAAACGTGCCCTAAATGCCGAATTTCAATCGGAAAGAACACTTTTATGTTCAGCTCAAACAGTATGCGCCAACGCACACTGTTTGAGCTGCCACTGAATGGTTATTTCATCCTCAGAAACATGCCCTAAATGCCGAATTTCAATCGGAAAAAACACTTACATGTTCAGCTCAAACAGTGTGCGCCAACGCACACTGTTTGAGCTGCCACTGAATGGTTAGTTCATCATCATAAACCTGCCCTGGAAGTCCGAATTTAACACCAAAAAAATAGTGACATGTACAGCTCAAACAGTGTGCGCCAACGCACACTGTTTGAGCTGCCACTGAATGGTTATTTCATCATCAGAAACGTGCCCTAAAGGGCGAATTCAACACGAAGAAAACCGTGACATGTAGAGCTCAAACAGTGTGCGCCAACGCACACTGTTTGAGCTGCCACTGAAGGGTTATGTCGTCCTGACATACATATCCTGGAAAACCGATATCCAGACGGAAACAGCAGTGAAATGTTCAGCTCAACTCACACTGATTGAGCTTGCAATTTGGGTTGTATTGAACCTGCTGTAGTGCCCAAGTTTGGGCGTTTCGCACCTGAACAATCAAGCAAATTGATAGGCCCAAACAGTGTGCGTTGCCGCACACTGTTTGGGCTTCCAGTTTGCGGTGCTTTCAGCCTGGTGCAGATGTCCTGTGTGGGCTATATTCATATCAGCAACGAAACACAAATGTGGGTCTTAAAGATTTCACCTTTTTCTTGGCTGCTCCAGAAGACTCCCCAATTGCCGGGGACCCTTTGCGCTTCGGGCTGCTCTCTGCGCCGAGCGTGTACGTGAGCCTCTCCCCCTTCCTCTTTCCCACAGGCAGACTCCTCGTGAGGCCACCTTCAACATCCTCTTCCATCTCGTCTGTCTCTCCCTCAGATGCGGTGTCCTCTTTATCTGTCCTTGGAACTACGGCGGGCTGCTGTTCTTTTGTTGATTCCTGCTCCTCCATCGCCACACTTTCCTCTACTCCCTCTTCTACCTCCTTTTCCTCTTCGTCCACTCTTTCCATCCTCATTCTATCTCTGGCTCTATTCCTGTTTCTAGAGCTCGTGAAGTATAGTGACTTCCTTCTCTTCCTCCTCCGCTGGAAACAAGGGCTCCCCATGATGCCTCTAGAGCTCTCCAGTTTGACGTTTGTAACAAGTGCTGCTATGGCATGTAACCAAAATCGAAATTGGACGTTGTCAACCATATTTGGATGCGGGTGTTGTTATTGTGTGCGAACGGAATTCATCCATTCCGTCGTCTCCGTATTATCCAAGCAATAAAGCGCTAGAAAAAAAGTACATCCGTTGCATGCACTAGCGATATATGTCAGATGTGCTGCGCCGCCTGCCAATACACCGCGGCCTTCTTGCTTTCTTTCAAATTCGGATGTGCCGTAGAAATCTAATGCTAGTTCATTTTCGAGCAGTTCTTGCAGATCCGCAATAATTGTTATGCTTCACATATGCATCCACGTGTGTTGTACTGCCTACCCTGTGGTTTGCATTTTACCGTTACCGTCGCCATGGGGTCATTCGGCATAAAGGGTTCTGTCGGATACGACCATGTCTGGCACGCATTCGTGCGAGGTATCTTCTGCAGTGTCAGTGTTTGTGCTGTGCTCTTCTGGCACAGCACAACCTCATGACATTTGTGGTCTTCCCGTTTACTGCTCTCCAGGGTTGTTGCCGTCTTTTCATAATGGATGGTTTCATGTCGTTTTCAGTGTTTGTTTTCATCCATAAACAGCACGGCTTCTTGTAGTATTTGAAAACAGTTTTTCTGGTTAGTGCCTATTGGCGTTGCTGTTTCCGAAGTGAAGGTGCATCTCATCCCTACATCCTTTGCATGCATCACCTGCAACCTTTGGATTGGAGCTACCCTTGTTGACCTCGGTTTGCTTGTCTTAATTCCCCTTTCGGTAATTGCGAGCTATCAGTTCGAGGATTCTGCAACTTTCGTTCAGTGAGGGAAAACATGTCGAGGGAGCGAGATACACTTGCTCGATTCCATTCCAATGCAGGTACTCTTCCACTGACTGCCACTGCAGACGACGATGGGTTTGCAGTTGTTCATGAGGATGAGCTGGTTACAGTGTTCCCGCTGGAGTTGGGTTCTCTCCTTGTTCAAAAAGAGGTGTATGACGAGGATGGGAATTTGGATTCTGGGCACTTGGAGAAACCATTGGTTGGCAAGTGTGGAAGAAAGTGGAGAGTCCTTCCAGGCACATACCGTGTCCTTGGAAAAGAGAGAAGACAATCCGCAGGATCAGTCGTTACCCCTGGCACTGCAACATCGGTCGTGCAACAAAAGGGCACAGTTCCTGTGAAACAAGAGGTGAGCACATCCACTACCTTCGTGACTCTTTCAAACTTGTCCTCGGAGGATGATTCTGAGATTCCTCCGCCAGTGCAGACTCCGTCATTGGATGATGACGAATTGCAAGAGATAACGAGTGTCATTCCAAAATTGAAAGCCCTCACAGGTGTGCCTGGGTGCAAGAGCGAGCTGCGTTTTGTTGATTGGGAGTCCCTTCCTGTGCAACGGGTTCAATACGTGCCAGCACAGTTTGATGGGGACATCCTGTTTGAGCTCAACCCTCCCACCTCTTCCACTGGACTGGCTGGGCTTTTACAGGGCATGGACAAGAAACATGACGGACATCCTTGGTGCAGGACAAAAACGTCGAACATCCATAACGACATTGGCTTGAAATTTCGGAGGTCAGTCTGCGTTGGGCATTGTAAGTGCCAAAATATTTCTTGCCCTCGCCTGAGAAACAACGCTCAACCAAACAAAAGTGAGTGGGAAGGTGTGCCCCTGAATCCTTTCACCCCAGGGCTTGCCCCTCCCAGGACCAATACTTTCGTGTGCAGGTTCTGCAAACTTTCCCCGTCCTGTGTTTCTGTGTGCCACGCTCGTATGTATCAGGTGGCACACCGATGCAAGACAATGACTCGTGCCTGCATTCATATGGGTGCACACGAGCATCCTGTGTCCAAAGGAAGTTGCAGGGATAGCGTGGACATCGCTAGAAATCTACTGAAGCAGGAGTTCCACAATGCCCCTTGTGCAACACCTTCTGCTATAGCGCTTGCAGCTAGCAAGGCATTCCTGGAGAAACACATACTGGGTGAAGGGGATGCGACAGAACTTATGCTGGATGCAGATTCGCTTAATGCAGTCATGGACCATTTCTCCGTGTTGAGCTCTCCCAATATTCGAAACCAGGTGCATGCACTCAGAATGGGCACAGGCACTGCTGGATTCATGGACAACATTATGGACCTGAAACGGAGGAGTCGCTATGAATTCATTCAAAACAATATCTTTCCTGGCCAGGGCTCGTCCAAGGTGTATTTGTTTAAGATGTCCGCTGTGGGCAAAGGCAGTGGTGTGAGCATTGTCCGCCGTATGCAACCAGGAGGAGATTTGGTTAAATGTTGGTTAATGTTTGATCACTGCAAACGAGTGAAGGGTTGGACAACCATGGCGTGCCATGTGTATGATCCGACGTACCAGCGTGTGCTCTCCATAGCAATTTGTGATATGCAGTCGGAGGACACTGAATCCCAAATGCTCATGTGGAATTCGCTCTTGGCCGTCATGCAGCGCAATGGAATACAAAACACAAATTTTGCGGGCTTCATGGCTGATAGTGCACATGCAAATTTCAATGCAGTGCGACGCGTGTTTGGTTCGTGGGATCCTAAGGTCCCAATGGAAAATAGGGAGCGCACATGCCTCTTCCATTGGATTCAATCTCTGGCACGTCATACAAAGCGCTGCATTCGCCCTGACCTGCAGTTGGAGCACAGAAGGCTCTGTCTCAAGTACAAGAATGCCACCTCAATGGGAGAAGCTGAGAGCACTTACCAGGCAATCCGGGCTTGGTGGTTCTCCTCTGGTGCTGCAACAGGTACCCACGTAAAGGAGTTGGAGGACTGGTTGGTTTTCTGGCACTTCAGGTACAGACAGTGGGGAGCTTTCATGACGACGGTAAGCCTCTTCAATCCCAAAAACAAATTTTTTGCATCATGCCTGTTCATTTGGGGTTCTTCGATTGTCACTTGAAGAACCTCTACCATTTGTTTTCGTTCCTCACATATCCATGCAATGCCTCCTGCAGGACATGTCCTTGGAGGACTTGGCCGACATGCCATCCTGTAATTTGGCGGAGACTGTTCACAACGCCTGGATGCAGCAGTCTACCAAAGCAGGTCGTGACTTGTATGTGGCCACTGCTGATGACATGGTGCGTGCACTTACACAACAAACCAGGTACCGCAATTTTCTGATGGGACGGGGTGGAGGCAAGGGCCCTGATACAACTTTGTTGATGCTAAGGGCTGCGAGTAGGTCCAGAGTCCCGTCAAAGATGGCCAGAGCTCTAAACAGATGCACTGAAGGGTCCGCTCTACAATCCAGGATCCCCCATTTGGAAGGCGAGGAAAGATTTGGATCATGCAAAAGGAAATTGAACACTCTTCCAGGGTCAGATGGAGATTCCCATCGGCCAGACAGGGTCAACTTCTCTGTGCCAAAGGTGTCTCCACTGCAGACTGAGTCGTGTGCCTGCCCCTTCCCAGGTGGGTCCTCCTCCAGTGGAGCAGGTGCAGAACATACAAGCACAGCAGCGGGAATCCCATTGGAGGAGGCGGTGGCCATGGTGCAGGAATCCGATTGCATTGATAGTGAGTGGCAAATAGAACGCACCCCACCAGGATCTAGAGTGGCTTGCATGGCAATTCGGACCCCCTCATTCAAGAAATGCAAATCAAAGATATGCAAAGGCTCCAGGGGGACTCCAGCTCCAACATTCACAGGGTTGTTCCGACCTTATCATAGTGGGGAGTCAAAGGACCACAAATTTTGGTTCTGCCCAGACGATATGGCACGATGCGTGAAGGGAACAGTTCGTCCTTCGGTGATAATGAAACCCTAGGTTGGATCGATTCTACACCTCCCTTTCCCTAACACCTGCAATCTGCTCTTGCCCTCAAGAACCCATACCTCTTGGATTCGATCATGCTCTAGTTTCGGCCACTCTCAAGCTGCCCAACACCCACCCCAGAGGAAGAGGAATTTACAAACTTACCTCTGCTCACCTCAAGATCCCATCTTTCATAGAAGGCCTCAAGAAAGCGTGGACATCCACTGCCAACATGCTCCCTTGCTCTATCGGCAGATTTCAGGCCAAACTGGCAGCTGCATGCAAGGAAAGCCAAACCCTAAGTCAGGAGATCACAGCCTCTCAGAAGAAAAAGGCCCAGGCACTTACAAAATGTCTTGGAATATGCCAGAAAAAAATCGAATCTCGCTTCTGTGATTCCCACACATTTCAAACCTACCTAGATGCGCGCCACAACCTGGACCAATTCCATCTCCAAAGGGAAAAGAAAATGAAGATGCAAGCGGGTATTAACCGGTCAACCAAAGGGGAAAAGATGTCTAAATACTTCATCCAGAAGTTGAAACAGCGAATTGCCAATCAAACTATTTCTGAGCTCTACATTGTTCCTGTTAATACCTCTACAACCTCTATCCCAAGGCAAATGTGTGCCTCGGCTTTCAATCACTTTTCGTCCTTAGGCTGACCCAAAAGACCACCTCTTCCCTGATAGACTCAGAGATTGTCTTCGAACCATCCCTCGGTCTCTTCAAGGTGAAGACAATGCCTCCCTAGATAGTGACCTTGACCCCCCAAGAGTTAGAAATCGCCCTTAAAGCCATGAATAACAACAAAGCTCCGGGTTTGGATGTAATGCCGGTGGAATTCTACAAATCATTGTAGACCACTATTGCAAGGGATTTCTGTGACATGGCCAACGCCATCAAAGGCCAAGGCTTCATGCTAGAATCAATGACACAAGGAATCATAACTTTGCTCTTTAAGAAAGGCGACAGAGCATCGTTAGGCAACTACAGACCTATTACTCTTCTAAACATAGCATAATTGCCAAGACCCTGGCTCTGCGCTTTCAGCCCCTTCTTCCTGCCACGATTAGAACGGGGCAAGTAGGTTTCGTTAAAGGCAGGTTTATTCTAAACAATGTTCTCTTGGCCCAACAGGCATCAGCCTATGCTACAAACTCTGGCCAAGCTCTTGCACTCTGGCTCCTTGATTTTGAAAAAGCATTTGACAGGGTAGACTGGACCTTCCTCATGGCGGTCCTCAAGAAATCAGGGCTCCCTCCCAACTTCTGTCAATGGGTGCAAATACTCCTGCAAGGAGCCACTTAGTGTCCATATAATACCAAGAGGCCACTCTTGGGTTACTGTTCCAGGGTTATCCAGCACGGCCTACCGTGAGGAAAGCCTTATGGCAACTCTTAAGGGTTTTTTTCCCTTCAAATAATCAAAGCAATAAAGTTTCCCGGGGCACCGTTCCCCGTTCCCCATTTTAAAAAAAAAAAGGGCTTGTTTTATTCATCCGGCAAAAGGTTAATCCGCCCAACATTGGGAAAAAAAGAAAAAAACTATGGCTCTTTAAATAATTATGTACATTGATTTACCAATATTCACCTACCTACATCACTTTATCCGTCCTCCAACCCTTATCACACAATATTTATCCCTTATATTTAAATCGACATAAAGATTATGAAAGAATCATCATTATAAATAGCGTATATCCCATCATTTACAATCTTACAAAATCTTTATTGCTTAAACCGGTATGTAATATTCAAGTCATAAAATTATGTTTTATCTGTATGAATGGCAGGCGCCTTGTTCCCGCCTCTCATTTTTAAATAATTGGGAGTTTAAGTCTCATGTGTGGGCCCGGCAGTGCATGGACGTGCGGGTGCGGACGCGGGGTCACCCCGACTTTCCCGCGACCACCCGGGGGCTCTGCTTGGGTCTGCTCGCCCGTCCGCGCCGCGCCGGGTCTGCCCGCCTCAGGTCTGCTGGCCGCGCCGCAATTCGGGTCTGCCCGCCCTTCGGTTTGCTCGCCACGCCAGTCTGCTCAAGGTCTGCTCGCCGCGCCGCAACCCGCCTTGGGACTTAGAAATGTTTCCGGGAAACTCGCCCACAAAAAAATTCATCATTAATGCATATTCAGCGACAGCCAATGGTAAACCCGCAACCACTTGGACACCACTCTATGCACTTGACCACCACACTACCCACTGCTTGCTGCAACATCACAATTTTTTTATCCCTTATTCTATAAACTGCCCCATTTAGCCCCAACGCAACCGGGGATGGTGGACCCACCTGTGCAGTAGACCATATGCATCGGCAGACCCGGGCCGGGTCAAGACCGGCAGACCCTACCTCGCTGACCCGGACCGGGTCAGGGTGGCGACAGGGCCACCCGAAACTACCCCAGCCCCTACTATCAGGGCCCACGTGAGCCTTAAACTCCCAATTATTCAACAATGAGAAGTCTTGTTCCCTTCCCCCTCAAATAATCTGAAAAAAGAAAGAAAAAGGAAACAAGAAAAGAAAAAACTTGGTGGAAGCTCACAATGGGATCACCAAGAGTCACTAGCTGAGTTAAGTGCACTAAGTGCCAGCCAGGTGACTCCGGGGTCAAATCTTGCTACTTGACGGGTGTGGTATTCTCTTCTCCCCCTTCCCTGGCCAATGTGCCACTTATATGTCTGTATGGCATAGTTACGGTGAAAAAGGTTTTTTTCTTCTCACTATTAAGGGGCCTGGTTTGTCATCCCAGGCGTTTTCCTTTTGAAAAAAAAATTGAAAAAGAAGAAGATATGATCCATAGGCTTTTCAAATCCCTTAAGAACTTAATGTATCTTGATTTGAACCTTGGACGGGCCCGCCAAAAAATAGAAAGAAAACAAATATGGGCATAACATCCTCCAAGCGAAAAGCCCATAGAAACGACGGTGGGTTGGTGCACAACATTATGGGCAAGGACAACCAACACTAAGCCTACTGATAATGGGCACATACCACGTTGGATGTGGTTGTGGGTTCAAACCACGGTCTGGTGTGTCATGAAGGTATCCACCTTTCAGCTGAAGGCAGTAGCCCTTGTGATGAAATGACACCATAAGTTCCGCTCCTTTCGGGAGGCGTCATATATATATATATATATATATATATATTCTGGGCAAGTAAATAGAACAAACGCAAGAAAAAAAACAGAAAGAAATTAAGATCACCAGATCCGAAGAGAGTGTGAACAGGATCACCTGGGAGCCGGTTATTGTTTTGGTGATGTCAGCCGACCCATAGAAGGCATGCACGTGGCTCGGGCCAATCACTTGGCGAGGCTGCATTGCAGGGTGTGTGGGCTGCCCCCCCACATCCCCCTCGCTTGCATCGCACACTCGGAGGGGTGTCACGGGGAATCGGTGGAGCAAGAGGGGCCGGGACGAGAGACACAAATTTTGGTGCTGGGTTGCAGCTGATCTGCGAGAGATGGCGACGCCGGCGGGAGGGGCCACGCAGGTGGCCAGGCCTGGGCAGCAGCCGGCAGCACAGCAAGGATTAGGGCAGATTTTGTTCGGGGTGGTGCGCATGGGTCTGTTCTGGTACTTTGCCATGCAGTTTTTTGGTCCCAAGAAGCCTTCCAATCCTGCCCTGCTCACCAACAATCTTTTTTCCAAGGGCGAGAACCTGGTACTGTCTGTGTCTTTGAGTCGGAGATATTGTGGGCGTGCACGGGTTTAAATACGGGTTGAAATAGTTAGGCAGATGAATCAAGCTTTCGGACTGTAGCCTTCATGATCGGAATTGTTTTCAGGCATCGTGTGGGGACCCTCTCGGACTTTTGACACTCCTCCCTGACATACAGCTTGAAGGGTGGATCCAGTGGCACAGCTGGTTTCAGCCTTCTCTAGTTGACTGTGGATGTCCCTGCTGTCTTATAATATGCTGCACTGTAAGTTATGGGTCAGGGTTGTATCAGGGTCCTATAGCTGACTTCAGTAGTTTATTGAGTGTGCATGCGAGTGAACTGTTTGGCAGGGACCTAACTTCAAGGAGAAGATCATTTGATCAAAACTGTATCTATAATTCCAGTTCTATTTATAAATCCAACAAATTGCAACTGAGGTTTGCAATTGTCTGCTATGCACACGATTGAGATGAGTGATGGTCATGGTTTAAGTTCCTTGGTTCTTCTTACTTATAGTCATGTCCTCTGTGAGATGGAGTCTCATCTTCGAACCCAACAGTGGCGGTGACGGTCTTGGAAAATTTTGTTAGGGTTGGGTCACACACTTGGTCTGTAGCTTGGGATCTCAATTTTCATGGTGCAGCCTGTGACTTAGACAGAGATTTCCCAAACCATTTCTGAGTTTGCAGTTTCACATGTTTTCCTGAGCCAAACTGGACTAGGCTTCTCCTTTTTTTGTGTGATCAATTTGTGAATATTCTGCATTATGCCCATGATAAAAAAAATATCTAACAATACTTATCTGCCTATATTGTCAGTATGGAGCCTAGAGTGTGAAGACAGCCACCAGAAAGGCTTTTACCAGATTTTTGTGCTCTACCTGGTTCATAATAACATACTGGTTATGTCTGTGAGAGTTGGATATTGATTTGATTGTGAGTTTATGACAGGATGCATGGCTCTACATCTCTGAGAAATCAATGTTTACTGATTTTGGCAATGAGGAGGCACTAGTGTGGCATGAAACCAATGTCCCATATGCTGTTTGGACGCCTGGCAGTGTTCGTCGTCAGCATTATGTGTACCATCCATCAGAGGTACGTATTCAACTGACCATTTAGCTTGTAGATGATCTGTGAAAGGTCATGACTAAGTCGAAAAACCCGGATACAGTAACCTTTGCTGGCCATGGTATGGCGATGTGCTAAGTGAGTGTCCTAATCAAGTATCACTGAGCTGGTCGTTGGCGGATGTAGATGCCTGCAACTTCTGACGCAACCAATTAGACATTGTTAAGTTTTTGGAATTTGACCAGTCTCAAGAGTGAGGAACAGTGGTGTGAATTGTACCCAGAAAAGTTGCTGCAGGGCTTTATGCTAGATCAGTGGTTAGTACAGATCCTTCTGATCACTACTCCTGGGTCGCACATGGGAACCGGATGTGCAATCACCACCCACAGGCTTCGACTAGTGTAGCAATTGCCCAATGTATGCCTGTCTCAAACTTTACTACAGATCTTATGTGAGACAGCCCACTTGTGAATTCTATGAGAGTCAGAACATGAAGGCCTGTGGAGGGTGAATCTGAAGCTTGCAGTGGATATCAGTTTTCAGATCTCACAAGTGCTGTGTGTAACCTAGGAAGGATGGATTTAGAATGAGTTCCCTCTATAGATTCTGATCTTCAGATATTATTACCCTTCTTATATTTGATACTATTCCAGCTTTCATGTGTGAAGAACGCATGTTTTGGTTCTTTTAAAAGGGTCGACATTAAAGCTCTGGCGTTGATTGACAGTTTTTGAGTTCCAATCTCATACTTCTCATGAATGTTGGCAGGCTGTGCAGCACAATGGGAGTGTATATGCACATGTGTTCTTTGCCCGATCTGGATTCTCCCCAGACCCCAGCGATCCTGAGTATGACCAGTCTGCATCCTTCCATAAAAGCCATCGTAAGTATGCCAACGGAGTGTGGCCCTTGGATTGGGCTTCAAAACTCTTCCGTACTGACTTTTAAGGACAGCACATGTTGGCTGACCAGCATCGACTTCCTTGCAGTGGGCTGCTGGTGCTTCACAGCAGATGCCCTGGGTTGGCTTTGGTGTGTGTCGTCGAATTAAGAATAAGCAAGAATTGTCATTTGACAAACTGGAAATAAGAATGGAAAATGGTAAACTGTTCAGCTCCAGCTAACTAAACAAGATTTTACCTCTTTGGAGGCAGCCAGTCTCAATGCCGTTTTCACCAATGAGGGTCTTTGTTTAGGGCTAGCTGTCTTTATTGTGACTCAGTTTGCTGTGCAGCATAAGTTGTTTCACCAGTTATGCAATTTTAGTACATCCATGTTAAAAGTTTATTTTGCTTGACGTTGTGCAGCGCTGGTGGTGTACCTTCCCAAGCCAAAGGTGGACAAGCGGAAGAGTTTAATTGGAAAGGGTAGTGACAAAGACACAGGGCAACAAGTCACTGAGGTACATTAGTGCCTGTAATACTCCAAGCTGCAGCTTCGTTCAGAATACCATTGATGTCGGCAGATAGATCACACCCACTTGAGAATTTGAGTGAATAAGGTGGAAGACAGGAGCCAAGTTGTTTAAACCATATTTTCTGTTTCTAGTTGGGAATTAAATTGCTTTGCTGTACGTATCTCCTCCTGGCCCTACTGTTTCTCTCTGAATATTCAAGCATCAAATATTTGCATGGGGGTGTGTATACTGCAGGTAGTTGTGAGGCCTGTATAAGTCTTGCATTCCGGAAGGATTCAGTCTTAGTGGTCTGCACTCTAACTGAGGGGGGAACCCACGCCACACTTGTTATGCAAGAAATCATCAGGCTTATGGCCACATCGTGCATGACCGTAAGTCCGTGTAACCTCAAGTCCAAGGCACGGTGGGCATATGATAGATTTGGTGTCGCAGCATCTTCTCCTGAATATCCTTGAGCTCTTTATGCTCGGCTCAGTCTTCAGGTCTTTCTGTCTTGTAGGAAGCAATGGCAACCATTGTCATTGTTTCCTTCTAGATCCTTCTTCATCATCCTATCACACTCCAAGTGGTGGGTGGATGTTGTTTCCTAGCTTTTGTTTCTCCAGCTGGATGACCGGGGGAAAGCTTTCATATCTGGTGATGGGAAATATTGGTTACTCTAGTGTACAACCTTATTTAGACCCCCCACATGGCATTTGTTGTTGCAAACTTATGTGCATATTCAAGTAGACCCCTTTCTCATATAAACTGGTTCCATTTGGACGTGATCAGGTGGTACAGGAGACGTTCATAGAAGAAGAAGAAGCCCCCGTGGAATGGATTTCTTTCTGGAAGCCCAATGTGACCATTAACTTGGTGGATGACTTCACAAAGTATTCTTTCTTCCGTCTGTAGAATTACTTGTGTAAGCATTTTTGTCTGCTTAAGCTGGCTTAGAAGTCGCAGGCCTCTCTCACCGTTTGACTGGCGAAATGATGACATTATACACATGTGCAGCACATGTGGCAAGTTAGGTGTTGGTGTATGTGTGCTCATGACAGTCTGGTGATTTATTTAATGACAGGTATCCAAAAGGAGGAGCTCCTGCTACGCTTGCTGAATGTATCCGCTCAGTATTCCAGTTTCTTGATTTCTGTCAGCAGAGCAGCCTATACAAGTTGTGCTAGCAATGAGGAAGTCTTTGTAGTACCTTCAATTCTCAGTTCAAAAAATGAAAACGAAAATGCGATCCCCAGGGGGTTGCACTAAATATGCGATGATCTTTCAAGTCACACTTCATCATTTTGATTGTTTGGTGCTGAAGGGGAGATAGTTAGGACGATAGTGGGTTAAGACAGGGCTATTTGTGGGATTTGTACTCATGCCATTCTGAAGGCAAATTGCCATTCGCTTTTGATTTCAGTTTTCAGCTTTCTGATGGAAGGAGAGTGATGAAAGGTCTTCCTTGATCCAAGGATATGCAGACCTTAATTTTGATGAGAGCACGGGAAACTATTACCCCACTGTGTACTTCAATGAGTTCTGGATGCTGAGAGACAAGCTGGCCGCCATCAATGAGACAGTGGATGAGCTTCACTTGGATCTGGAGCTGGGTCCCATCAGTCTTATGCGCTGGCAGCTGTACCTGCAAGTTGACCAGTCATTTCAAATTCATCGCTCTTATGGCAGCATGCTTGAAGGCGAGGCTGATGAGCTGAAGGTATGCAAAGATAGCAGCTGATAATGGAGATGAAGTGGTGCAGGGGAGGGCAGGTTGTGCTATTTTCTTGCCCATCGTGGGTCGGGTGGATATTAATGGCCATCGAACCAGGAAAGCTGTCTGGTCAATTTATTTTACTGATAGACAATAGACAATAGACATTCGAATCATGGTCTATGTATCTTTAATTGTGATGCTCTCTGTGGCTTTGTTTGGCAGAGGGTGTTTTTGGAGGGGAACCCCTACCTGCTGTCTGTGACAATGGCGGTTTCTCTATTGCACACTGTTTTTGACTTTTTGGCCTTCAAAAACGGTGCGTCTGTGGCTACTCTTAGAAGTTCTCATCCTGTTCCTTTGGTGTACTAATTTGGATAAGTTAGCTGCCACACAGTATTGGACTGAAAATGAAGTGCTAAACGGAGGTACAAAAATAACAGTGCTACCTTTTTGCATGTTTCTAGAGGGTTTGTCCTTGTATCCTACTGTTTCTTGCCGTGTGCATGACACAGATATCCAGTTTTGGAACAAGAACAAGTCAATGGAGGGTTTATCGGCACGGTCCGTGGTCATCAATTTTTTCTGCCAGTTGATAGTGTTCCTGTATCTGCTGGACAATGAAACATCATGGATGATCATCCTGAGTGCTGGAGTTGGCTGTTGCATTGAATTCTGGAAAATTGGCAAGGCCATGCACATTGAGGTGATCATTTTTTCAAACTGATGCATCTGGTACTTACGAGATCAAAGTCAAGGGTTTAGTTGTTTATCTGAACACTTTTATAGACTACTTCACAGCAGTGGCTGTGGGTGTCATTGACTTCAATAATGTCCCATTTTGTTGACATTGTTGTTGCTGTTAGAAGCTAGTAAAGCTAATGATTTTAGTGTGCAGGTGGACTGGAGCAGGGGTTTCCCTCTCCTCAGGTTCAGGGACCGGGAAACATATGCGGGAAATAAAACTAAGGAGTATGATGATTTGGCGATGCGCTATTTCTCCTACCTTTTGTATCCTCTTGTGGCTTGTTTTGCTATCTACTCCCTCATTTATGAGCGCCACAAGAGCTGGTATTCTTGGATTTTGTCTTCTCTCACCAGCTGTGTCTACACATTTGGTACGTGGGGCAATCTTTTCTTTGTGCATCTATTTTCATCTTGCTGGAGCATTTTTCTATTTGTTAGGGAAGCTGCTGGCAGAGGCTTAGATTGGTATGAGAGGTCAGGGAAGCCTGTGTCAAGGTTTGTGTAGAAGCTCCGGATATCTGTCCTCTGTTTGAATAAGGCCTAAGGATTACTGTACTATCCTGAGGCTGGTCTTCAAAAGTTTTATCATTTTTTCTTTGCAGACAAATAATTTGTGCACAGTAAAGCAAAAAGCAACTGATGGTACGGGGGCCTTTTATTAATCTGGCGGGTGTGGTACATATTGGTGGGATCAGGGTTCATTATGATGTGTCCGCAGCTTTTTATCAACTACAAACTCAAGTCAGTGGCACACTTACCATGGCGTCAAATGACTTACAAGTTTCTCAACACTATTATTGATGACCTGTTTGCATTCGTCATCAAGATGCCCATCCTCCATCGCCTTTCTGTCTTCCGTGATGGTACTGTTTCAGGACCATGTCCTCCTTGATGTTGTGTCCGGTTCGTAGATCTCTGACAGTCTATTATGGAAGGTGAATGGTTGATAGTCAATGTCAGCCTGCTTGTTGGTTTCAAGGTCTTTTGATGAGGTCTTGGCGGATGTGTACATGTTCATAATCTCGATGCAACGAGTGTGTATCTGCCTCTATTCAGTTTTGATGGAGGAAGGCTGAATATGGGAAACTGGGGTTGGTGGTATGGTTGCAGATCTGGTGTTTTTAGTCTATCTATATCAGCGATGGGTCTACCCTGTAGACAAAAAACGTGTCAACGAGTTTGGCTTTGGGGGAACAGATGGGAATAGTGAAGAGGAAGCTCTGAAGCTCTTGGAGGGGGAGAGGGGAACTGGGGAGGGAGAGAGAGCTGGGGATGGAAGAATAGAGCGGATAACAGCTGGTATTACAGAGGAGCAGGTCAGCCGGACAGCTGCGGGAGTGAAAGGTGATAAGGATGGTAGAGATATAGCAGGGGACAAGAGTCCCAGTCAAGATGGTAAGAAGAGGTTATGATGGAGGTGGTCATTCTTCTTGAATAACACATCCCTGATTTACTGTGTCCCAGGCTCGAGAGTTTGGCAAAGATTTCTTTCAAAATAGCATCAGTTCAGGTATGATCTGTCTGTGCAGACCGGGGCTGCACCTACAGATTTAATTCTTTTACCAGACCTGTTTCTGTGCAGGCATGGTTGTACTTAGAGGCTTAATTCTTTGTGTTGACCCCTAGTTCTGTCTTGTAGCGAAGTAAGAATCCTATTTTGACAACGCCGGTGCCTTTTTTGTTGTGCTATACACAGGAAAGTCCAGATGGCATTGGGCAGAGTTTATTGGGTTTGTCTTCCTGTAGTTTTGCTAGTACGTTTTTGTGCCACTAGAGCTAACTCAGAGGTTCCTCACATATTCACTTTATTGTCAATAGGGTTGTAGGTGAAACTCACTTTGTCACTCTGATTAGGATGATGCATCTTCCTTCAACAATCTGTCTTATACACTTTTGCTGCCTTTATCAAGCCTTGGATTGCTTCTAATACCCTACGTGTTGATGTAATCACTTTGTAGTTGCGCATGGTGAACTGACTGTGCCTTGGTCTCATGGCTGACCATTGAAATCCTAGACTTGCACTCCCTTTATGGTTGGCAAAGATATCAGAGGGGTTGTCAACGATGGATCTACTAACACGGCAGGCAACATGCTGCGAGAGAACATAAAAATCCAACTATCCACAATTTTTTGTTGATTTAAAACTAGTAATTCCAAGGATGGAGTCCTGACACATTGGTGAAGACAAAAGCATTGAACTTTTCCCTCCCCAAATCAAGTTCTCTTGGGAGTGTTCCCACTGATTAATCCACAAGCAGTGTGTACAGTCCTGCTTATACCGCCGGGCAGAGTCCACTCTGCCCGGCGGGAATATCATGGCTAGGAATGTTCTTGTTTACTAACGGTCAAAAATCTTCTTAAAACATGTAATTGACTGTCTATGAAATGAGGGCAGGACCGATTGTAATTGTAATTGGGAAGCATAAAAGAACTCTACTTAAGTTAACAGAACTGTTAGAACTCCAGTTTACATCGATACATTATGTCTCTAGGGGCATTAGGCTTGCCTCCTTTTCAAGGGAACGACTAGCATGCACAGGCACTGTAGAGACTTGGTATGAAACAACAAGCAGGAACAAGAACTAAACCTAGGGAAACCTCCTGTAGTTGGTTGGGGAACAGAACATAGCAAATGACAGAGTAGAACAACAAGATTTATGATGGAAGACTCAGCAGAGAACCAACACAAAGACGGGTCACGGAGAATCTGTGGGGGTGAAGACCTCAATTGACAGTTACAACCCTTTTCGAAAGCATCTCCCTTAGGAGAAAATGCCACCAACATGCCCAAGCAAGCCAAATTCAAACTGAGGCTCAGAAATGGCCATGGGTCACCCAGCCAATGAAATGCATGCAAATTGCAGCTCTAGCACGTGCTGCTTGTCTACGCTGCACTCCGCTCAAGTAGAGTTTTCAGATAATCTGGAAATAGGGACTTCAAATTTCCACATATTTTTCCTCTTTGTACTGTTCAAATAGCTTATATATTGAATAGCTATGTAACAATCCTGCATGAGGTAGGCCTTGTATGTGGCCCATTACCTTCAATTTCTACCTCCATTAGCTTGTGGATACCTCTTCGCATTCCTGGTGTGAGAATATGCACCCCGCCAAACTGTCATCCAAACCGCCGCAATGCATCCAGTAAACGTATTTATTCCCCACCACTTAAATATCTCTCAGACAAACAGTAAACTCTCAGATGTTTCTCCAAATCCTGTTGCTTTGCAGGTGAAGAGAGTGCCCAAGACACACATCTACACAAGGTTTTCCTTGACTCACTGCTACTGCTCAATAACCATCCCCAAATCCTGAATAATACTGACAACTGCAGTAGCTATCATAAATTGCTAACTCAAGTCTACTAAAATAATCACCTTTCTACCTGCATGATTGAAACAGTGCACTTGTGCATGTTGCTTATTTCACCAGTAATCCCAACCAATCATGTATGTGGTGAAAGCAGTTCCTGTCCCAAACGACAATTCCTTGCCCAACAATCCTTGACATAAACTTGGCAGTTTTGCAATCATCGCACACTTGATGTCGCAGATAGGTGTCCCAGGGGTTGTGCTAATGAGCCCATAAGTAACGGCCAGCTTCTCACTGTAGTGGCACAAGGAAACCTCCCTTCCTTCAACACACAAACAACAGGTATACCCACAACAGGCCGTTTCTACCATCCACCTCCTGCTCCCTTGACTTGAACCTCCTTAACAGCTTGCACAATTCAGCAGTGTGTAAACATACTCTGACCTTACCAACATGAAAGAGAGAAAGATAAAGTTATATACTATAATAAAAATGGAGATCTTACTTATCAGAGACCAACAAACACATAGCTCTCGTCATCCAGTATCGGCCTCAACGCTTCCAGTATTACAGCCCTGAATCACCAAGCCAACAACTGCACTTCAATCAGAAAAGCATTAAAAACTGAAAACAGTGCCATGAGCAATGCCTGAGCCAACAATCAGACACCATCCTACAGCCCCACTCCAGTATCCACGCCGTCTTTTGCTAGGTACACCAGGAAACCCAATGTCGGCATCTTACGGAAAATGGATTAAAATTACCATGTTATTGCCTAACTCAAACAAAACAAGTAGATTGCTGTGCAGGTTCTAAAATATGGCACTGCAGCACGACAATTTTGCAGCCCACATACCGATTTTGCGCGCGTGTGCGAGCAAGCACACGTGCGAGTGTGACTGCCACGTGTGTCAGCCTGCATCCAAACTCCGACATACTCAGAATGGCTTGTTTTTTAGAGTGCAACTTGATAATCTGTAGAATGGCAAATTCTTCCAAAATATTGTTTCAGGCTAACAGTTGCTGTGCCTGAACAGGCAACAAATGTGGCTCTATATTACTCTCCTGAGATTGTATTTTCAATTTGTGCGGCATAGCTGCATTACCTTTTAAGCTTTCCAGTCACACTGCATTGGTTGGCTGTGGACCAATCCTGCCCATCATGCTCAGCAGTAAAATCACTTGGTTTCTTGGCGGGGCAGTACAGATAAACTGGCTCTTGTAGCAACCCTTGAGCATTATCCTCTGCATGTTTTAGCAAACCTTGCTGTGTAGTCAGCTTAGCTGTTGAATTCTTGGAGGAATCAGAACCTGCTAACTGGGAGCTTCTGTCAAAGGCACTGCTCAAAACCTTCACCATTTCTGCAGGCAACACTTGCAGGCTATCACACACTCCTTTTCCCTGCATTATGCCCTGCTCATCAGTACCCAACAGATCCTTTGCACTATGTCCACTTTCTGCCAGTTCCCGGCACATGAAATTAATCACTGGCAGCATTTCTGTTTCAGTGACTCCGGCTGGATCCAGGTGCGTCAAGACAACCTTGGTATGCATCTGATCAGCAAGAGCCTCATGGGCAACACTCTCCATCCAGTGCCAGAACAATTTTTCATGCTTTTCGCACTCTGCCATCTCCTCTGCAATGCCCTTGGCTGCTTCCAGGGCCTGGAGGTGCTGCTCCAGCAAGTCGCTGTGTGCCAGCAAATGCATCTCATACTGACTCAAAGGCCTGCTGCTTCCCATCAAAAGCTGGGCTTCCTGCAGCTCACATATCCGCCGGGCCTTGCATGTATGCAGGGCATATAGTGCCTTCAGTGTGGCTTGCACCTACCCCCAAATATTTACTGACACCATCACTTTTCGAGAACGCCCCCTTTCTCACATTGACATCTGAGTTTTGTACTGAGCCCTGCAGCAGAGTCTGACTGGCAGACAACCAGTACAAACCCAATCAAACACCTTAAGTTTCAGACTTTGAGAGGATGCAATTCGCAAGAAAATGGTTGAGCAGCCGTCACTCTACCTGCCCATAAAGCATCAGCGCTTGCTCTGCCCGGACTTCGGCTCGACTGCCGGCATCACGCACCCGGTTGGATGCAGCTATCACGCGCTGCACATGTCGATGTGCCACAGCTTCTGCATCTCTTGCCTGAGCAAGCGCCTGTGGGCTGGAGCAGGTGTCAGGGGGATACATATCTGGAAGAGGAGCACTTGCTTTAGCGGCCAGAAGGGGGCGAAGGCGCTGCTCCAGCCCTCGTTCAATGACATCACACTGAGAGATCAGCCATCCTAAGGCCAGCACCAGATGCCGGCTTTCTCTCGTGTCTTTAGAGATTGTGAAAAACGGGGAGTGGGCTGGGTAGCCCCAGAGTGCCATGTAGAATTTCACAAAAGCTAACATATCTTCTTCCTCCCCAATTTTACATACATCGTCCAGTACGGCCCCAGGTCCCTCTCCACACTTCTCTCTCGGCCTTTTCTCATACCCTACCTCGTGTGCGCTGGATGGACTCACATTGGCATATTCCCGACTAGCAGCTGTGTAGATCACACCTTTCTGACCGGAAGCTCTTCTAAGAACTTTAGGTGCTGCACTTCGATTTTCTTTAATACCTCCACGTAATGACGGACTGACAGATGACCTCCCTGTGCGCGCCATTCTCTTCTTTCCCTCCCCACCTGGAAAACATGCGAGATGGAGAGCGACGAGGTCATGAAGAGCTCGAAAGAGGCACGTAGCTTTGGGCAGGCGATTGAACTTGGCCTGCCTCAACACCTCAGGTGACAGCCCTGATACCCCCAAGTCCGTGATCAACCCACAAATATAATTTATGCTTCCCTTAACACACTGCCGCCCTTTGTCATCTCTACTCTCCATCCTTTCACCACTTCCTCTCCCACATCACTTGGCTTTTCACGACCTCCGTCCCTCCTCAATTCCTCAAAAACCCTAGACTGCCCAGTGAGAGGAAGAAGACGACGATAACGTGGCGTATCTCAAAATACTATAAATGCCAAGTATTGTACATAATTTAGTACAATACTATGCTGTCTTCCGTATCAGAGAACAGGGAGAGAGACAAACCCCATAAGGAGCGGATCACTCAGCATTCACCTGAATCCTGATAACCATTGCCAGCTGAAATGTGTGAGTGAAAGCGGAGGAGGAAGGCAGGGGAGGCTACCTAGACGAGAGCTTGCAATGGTCGGCTTGCAAAAGGCAATGGTAGGCTTGGTGGTTGTGATATTTTTGCTACTCTTCTACAACCTGCTCAACAACCGACCACGGTTGCTACCTCCTGATACTTCTCAGGTATAAGAGCCTCCACTGCCGTTGCTCCCCCATGCAATATCGTAGAATGCCATGAACTGATTTTTGGCTTATGTCTCCCAGCTGGAAATGCTGGGGAAGCTTGGATGTTGCCTCCCATACGCCGCTGCAGCCCATTAGTCAGATTCCTACGAATGATAGCTCTTATTGGGTTGGGGGACCCAGGTATTGTGTAACTCAGCTGGCTCATGTGTATTTGTATGAAGTTTTAGGCCTCTGCCCTTGTACCGTCCCTTCAGATGGCTTCTTTTGCATTTCATAGGAAAACCAATTGAAGAATACAGATGGATGGAGGGTTGGTGATTCAGCATCACCATCTCACCAAAGTCTAGTTCCAAAGGCACAAGATAGCAAGCTATGGGGAACTTCCTCGCTTCCGCCTCAGCCCTGTTGGAGGCAGCCTTCTAGAAGTGAGTATTTGGCCAGGTATAAGCACACCTTCGATGAACAGATGTATATTTTTTCTTCTTACATAGAGGGTTTGGGGTATCTCAGTCACGCCATCCTAGGGTTGACTTCCTGTAGCCCCAAAGTTTGCAAGCTACTGTTACTCCATCTCAAAAAAGTACCACACATTTTGCGTAGTTGTTTTAAGGTGGAAATGAAAAGAATGTAGGGATTGTCAGGTATTTTCTTCACAGATTCTTGGTGTTACCTGGTTTTTTCTGTGTCAGAATGCAGGACATTTTTGCAGAAACACAATAGCGAGGAAGTGGTAAAGATAGGTAGAGTGAAATATGGGGGCTGTGGTTTGTTCAGAGACAGGAGGTAAACAGTGGGGATATGTGCTTGTTACATGTTCACGTGGGCCACATTACCACCGTAGTCAGGTACTACTGCACACTCTGTATTTTCCTTGTACTCCTAAATGCCTACCCGCCTCATGGTTTTACGATGGTGCAGCAGCAGCATCCTCCTCAGCTTCCAAGGCCCGTGCTTGTTGTAAGAGAGAGTTTTATGCCTTTAATGCAGTTTGTGTCGTGCAGTGAGGCTTTCTGTCGACTGGTAAGGGGGTCTAGTATCTCTCTCTCTCATCTGTAGTAGGGGTCGTCGTTTATATTTTCTATGAAGGACATGATTCTCCATTTATGTACTCCGTGGTAAATTCGCAGGCATGATCGATGTATGTGTATCTTTTGCAGATTGCGAATGCAGTGGTTGTTGCACGGCAGCTGGGGGCCACACTGGTCCTACCGACAATCAAAGAGTCTGAGAAGGAGCCTAACAGGTACTGTACCTCTCGGTCTGCTGCTGCATTCATACCTTTCATTGTTCCAGTCAAGCTGTGCTTGTTTTGGAGGAAGGCTTGTTTTCAGGCTTGCAGCACAAAAGTCTAGCCGGAGGCTGAGGAAACGTGGATGTATCTGTCTCTTGCCTTTGTCCCTTGACGTCAATTTCTTACAATGCTGTCTTGGTACAAAGCAGCAACTTTGAGGACCTGTACAATGTGAAGCACTTTATAGCCAGCCTGGAGGGCATCGTGCGAATAGTGGGGCGACTTCCCAATGAGGTGCGCCATACTAATATGACTGCTGTCCAAGTCCCCCACAGGATCACCCAAACATACATTCAAAATCAAATCCGTCCTTTTCTTGAGCAAAATGTGGTCATATTGCTGGATGGCTTCTTGCCTGATTCCAAGTTTAAGGGGGAGAAAGAGGAAGACATGGAGTTGGAGGCAATACGCTGCCTGGTGGCCTATGATACTTTGTGGTTTATGCCCCAGATACAAAAGCTTGGGGACCGCATGTTGAACCGCATGAGAGAGGCAGCCCAGACCTCCAAGGGCCATTTCGTTGCAGTAGACCTTCGCACAGACATGCTGCAGCACAAAACATGTAATCATAGCAATGAACTGGTGTCTTCCAGGAAACGTTGCTTACCTCCACATGAACTTGGCGTGCTTTTGAAGTCATTTGGATTCCCATCAGAGACAGCTATCTACTTGACTCAGTCTCGATTGGACGCGAGTCTTGATCCCCTGAAGAGCATCTATCCCAACATATTTACCAAGGTATAAGAGTCTTTCTGCACCATAAATTCATATGAGAGAGAATGTACTCGTAAGACGTCGTTTGCCGTAGCCTTATGGTCATAGACACCACGCCCGGTTTGGGGGGGACGATGGGGAACAGACACTACCTTTGTGAGGGGCTCACTCCAGTAGTGGGACTTACCTTGCCTTTACATCGGGCATTCATATGTGAGAGAGAGGAACAGAGAGAGAGACAACAAAGAGCAGAGTATAGCTGCAGCTATTGCATGAAATTTCCTCCTCTCCCAGAGGTTCTATCCACTTTGCAATTCAGGTTTCAGAGAGTGTTAGCACAGTATAGTAGCCGAGCTACTTAATTCTAGCTTGCACTGGCTGCACATTTAAAAAAAATTGGGATTTGTTTGAGCCTGTGTAGGGGCCTAGGAAAGTATAGATGAGTAAATGCACTCACTGACTGTCCTCCTGCAGACATAGGCTATGACACATACATATCTCCCCCCCCCTCCCCGCCCCCCCAACAGTATATTAACCGCCCTATTCTGTGGGCATCGTGTATTAATCTCCAGGGCATGTGAGACTGATTCTGAAATACCATAGTGCTTACATACAGACAACATCAATCCTGTGACGCTTGACACTGATACTATTCTAGAAAGCATGAGGTTGATGCCAGCATTGACTCGGTGGCCCTCTTGGTGGAACAACATTAGCAGATGTGGCTGTGATTAGCACCAGTTACACTGAGAGGAAAGGTGGGTTTGGTCAGGTAGCATGGGGATGGGCGTTTGACCAAAAGGTGGGTTGTGTACTTTTCTAAGCAGGAGTATAGCATGCCATTCAATGAGGAGAACCAGTTTCTGTTTTCAGGCAAGACTCAAGTCGAGATGGCAGTGGATTTCTATGTGTGCATGCACAGTGATGTGTTTGTGCCCGCTATTCCTGGAACGTTTTACGCAACAGTGGCTGCCCAGCGCATTGCAGTGGGACGCACCCAGATCCTGGTGCCCGCTTTGAAAGGCCAAGCGACATCCCCCGAGACACGGCTCTCTTTAGCCATTTCACAGTTTGTATTAAAGAAAGATCAACCTGTCCATTCCTGCTTTTGCAAGAAACTCCCTAGTGCGAACATTCCATCAGTGCATCTTGATGTGAGACTTCAGGGCCGGGGTTAAGAATGGCAACAAGGGTGTCCAAACCCTTAAAAGCACAAAGCTGGAGGGACAGTGAAAGGACAAGACACTACAATGTGTAGTTTTCACTTGTAATGGCAAGAACAGCCGGAGTACATTTGTGTTTGAGCAAGCCAAGGCAGCCATGCAAGGAGCTTGGCAACAACCCATTGAACATGAGTCACGAAGTAGGCTTTGGTAGCAAGTATCCTCAACAAGTGCATCACCCGATGTGCCTCCTTTCCAAATAATGGAATTCGATATGGCTGTACATCAGGTTCTCAATGGAGGGACAAGAGTACACCGAACCCCAGGTGATCGAGGGTGCTATGGTTGGCGGACCAGATATACACGACAAGTATAGAGATGTTCGCAACAACTCCAATCAAGGGGAGCCAATGCTTGCTGGCAATGCAGGGCTCGTTTGAGTTGTCATTGCTCTATCCATTATGACATCCATTGGTCTGGACCCGTGTTGCGCGGATATTTGATTCAGCCTCAAACCCTGGCGGATCCCAACCCGGATATATATATGTGGATCTGTCGGAGGTCAAAAAAATCAAATATCCGCCTCCGTTAAGAACCGTTGGACGGGATAAGAGATGGGATAACCGTTTGTATTGTTTTTTTACTTGATTTGAACCAAAATTAGTGGTTGAAAAGAAGCAGGTTCATATATCCGGCATTTAAAACTGGATGTTATAATCCGGATAATAGGCTGTTATTGCGGTCATACACAAACGAGGCCATAGTTGGTGGCCCTCTCTTCATTTCATTTTTACTTGTCACATTCTGAAAGTATGCATATTTATAACTTCGTATTTTATGATGCATTGGTGCTGCTATTTGTGCTATTTGTGCATACCTTTTGACAAATCTTCTGTAATAACTGGTTTGCCCAAGGAATCTCCTTAAACTCTTAACATTCACTGGTGGTGGAGAGACTTTAATGGCCTCTGTCTTCCGGGGATCCACAAGAAGTTCCTTCTTACACACAATGTGTCCCAGAAGCACCCCTGAGTTTACACAGAAAGTACACTTCTCTGGATTCAGGCCCAGACCTCTCATCCTGCATCTGGCCAGACATAACTCCAATTTATGCAAGTGCTCATTCTTAGAGCTGTACACACTGAAATCATCCAAGAACACCTGCATGAAATCATCCAGATACTCATGAAAAGATTCACTTATTACTCTCTGAAAGGTTGCTGGTGCATTACAAAGTCCAAAGGGCATGACTTTGTATGCATAAGCACCCCAGTCTGTGATGAAAGCTGTCTTTCCTTGATCTTCTTCTGCCACTTGCACTTGATTATAACCACTGAAGCCATCCATGAATGAGTACATCTCATGGCCTGCCACAGTGTCCAATACTGCTTCTGTGAATGGCAAAGGGAAATGATCTTTTTTCGTACAAGCATTCAGCTTCTTGTAGTTCACACATACTCTTAGTTTACCATTCTTCTTGGGAACTATAACAATGGGTGACAACCAAGTTGTATACTCTATTGGGTATATAAACTTAGCCTCAGCCAACTTCTTGATCTTTCTCCAACCTTCTGTGCGTAGTTGGGATTCATTCTGTACCTCGCCTGCTTGATTGGTACTGACCCTGGTTCCAGTTCAATCTTATGCTGACAGACTTCAGGTGGTATCCCTTTTAGATCCTCATAGCTCCAAGCAAATACATCTCTGTATTTGATGAACAAGCTCTTAGCTTCTTCAAAGAATTCTGGCTCCAAATCAGCTCCTACTTTCACCATCCTCGGTTCCTCTTTAGTTCCCACATTCACTTCCCTCACCTGCTCATCAGCTGTGATTGTCCAACCAGTCACCACTTTATCCTGTAAGCTCACAGTGGTTGGTTCCTCTAGGATTTCCATTTCTCCTTCTCTTTCTTCATAGAAATGTGATGGGTAACTGCTGGTTTCCTCTTCAGTTGGTGTTGCTGTCACTACACCACAGCAGATACCTCTTAAACAACTTAGGCTTTCCAGCCACATCTCTGCAACCTGCTCCCACTCTGGGTGTGCAGCAAACAAGGTAGCTTCTTGCTCCTCATCTAGTCCTCCTCTCCAGTCATACTCTCTGACTCCTCGAGGTCTTCTCGTAGCAGGTAATCTACTAGATTTCTTTGTGGTAATTTGTATCTCGTGTATCCCATTATGCACGGTTAGTATTGTATCAGATGTCATTATGAAAGCTGTCCTGGCGGACTTGTATGTCAAATGTGGGTATGTGTAAGATGCAAAGGGAGTGTAAATGGGGCTGGTTTCATGTTACTTAGACCAAGCTTCTTTCTTAATTGGTCTGTCATGATATTTACTCCAGAACCTCCATCTATCAGTACATCAGTTAGTTCTGTGCTTCCAATTCTCAATTGGATTATTGGCATAGAATCATCAAAGTCCATGACTGTTTCTCGCCCTTCCGGCTTCACATTATAACTGGTCACCTTGCTGTTCAGGTCTGTGTTTCCTGTCTCCAAGGCAATTCGATTGATTGCTTGATACAGCCTGTGCCTACAATAAGGTGCCACAGCCAATAGCTGTCCAATGGTAATCTCTGCTTTGGTCTGGCATATTACTTCAGCCAAAGTCTCTTCATTACTTTGCATGTCTGCATCTTTTTTCTTCCTTTTATCCTTACTCACTTCTTCTTCTCCATCAGAATCAGAGGATTCTGCCACAGGAATATCAGTACTCTTCTGCATTTCCCTTATGGTGTCTGCCACTTCCTTGTGCAGTTCCTTCTCATCTTTCCAAGTCTCTTCATCTTCAGGCATATCACTGCCACATTCATTATCATCATCTTCCTCAACTACTGGAGGCATTAATTTGGTTTTGCTTCTGGTTACTATCATTGTACTTACTTCTGGTACAACACATGGCCTAACCATGTGAGCTGCCACCACTGGGCCCTCATTCATAGGAGCTCTCATCTCATTCTGGTGTCTAATCCAAAATGAACAGGCTGCCTTGCAATGTCCTGGCTGATTACATAGTTCTTCACCATTGGGTCCTCGCCCTTGGTCTGCTCTTGGATTATTTCTGTAATCCCGATTCCCGGGCTGGTAATTCCCCCTTGGATTACCTTGATAGTTGCCTCTGGAATTTCCTTGGTAATTCCCTCTTGAATTACCTCTCCCTTCCATGCCATTGTTATAACCACCAGACCTACCATAGTGGTCCTGATCATTGTTTCTTCTTGGCTGGGGCTGCACCTGATGCACCCTTACTTGCCTAGGTTCTCTTGCAGCTGTCCTTCTGTTGTAGTAACAATTCTCAGTAAAATGGTTATCCATTTTACAGATAGTACAATGTTTCTCCTTCATGTGGCATTCTGTGGTGGTATGGCCTTCATTCTGGCACTTTGCACACCATACACCCTTCCTCCAATGTGTTGCAGCCTCTGTGGCATACTTCTTCAAGATTTCTTCCAATCTTTTCTCATAGTTATCCCTCTTCAACTTCTCCTTTCTCTTACTCTTCATTTTTAGTTCTTGCTCTTCTTCTTCATCTGACTCATCCTCAGAGTCCTCATCATCCCTTTTCTCTCTCCTGAGCATTCCCAATTGCTCAATTCTGTTTGCAGTTTCAAATGCCTCCTCCACTGTATTATGGGGTAACATATCCACTTTCTTTTGCAACTCTGGTCTTAGTCCACTCACAAACCAAGTCTTCTGTAAACCGGGTGCTGGTACTGCAGCCAACTTTTTCATCATCAATTCCATCTTTTCCATATACTCCTCAACAGTTTCATGCTTCTTTTGCTTTAACTGTTGTAAACTTCCATACACTTCATCCTCAATTTTACTTGTCCTGAACCTATTTCGGAATGCTGTATTCAAGCCATTCCAGGTTAGGAAATGATTATCAGGGAATCTTGCATACCATTCACTTGCTTTCTTGATAAGTGAACAAGGAAACAATCTCATCTTGGCATCATCGCCATTCTCATTGTTCACTATACACATGTGCTCAAATTGGCTAATGTGTACATCGGGATCCCCTTTTCCTGAATATATTGGAAAAGGTGGTTTTGCCCGTGTTGGTTGTAACGCCATCTGTGGCCCTACCTTCTGCCCACTGACAGGTGCTGGCACCCTTGCTGGTGCTGGTCCTTCTGGACCTGTTGTTTTTGTGGTGGATCTTCCACCAAGTGGTGGCCCTTGAGCACTCCCTGCTACTGGCCCCACGATATTCACAGTATTCCCAGCTTCAGTTGCACTACTTCCCACACTCCCTGTCCCCCCAGAGCCAGATCCAGGCCGCTCGCCTGATCCCCCTGAGCCGACACCTTCGTTGGCCTGTGATCCAAGTGCTCCACTTGATCCAGGTCCAACGGGTTGGGATGTCCTGGTTGTAGTCTCAACCTCAGCTGTTGGGTCTACTTCTTCATACTCTTCCTCTTCCAATTTCTTCTCTCTGTTTTCATCCTCCAAGTTCCGTCCTTGGGTTTCTTCTTCACTCATGTAACTCAACTGCAATGGTGTTGGAGAGTCTGAACTCTCCGTTGGCTCTGCCATATCCTCTCCTCCTCCTTCACCTTCTGCTTCAGAAACTGGAGTTCCTGCTTTTGGTGTTCCATGCCAACTCTTATCAAAGATTTCTGTCAAATCTTTTATCCAGGGATGTACCTCAGATCTTTCACCTCGTGATTGATCTTCTTCCCGTACCAATTCCCTTAATCTTTCTTGCAAAGAAACAGAAGGAGTGGCATCCAACTCTAGTTCTTCTGGTATGGGTGATGTACTCTTTGATCTTAATGGTGTGAGAGGTCCAGATGATTCCCCTATGTCTATTCCTCTCTCCCAAAGATATGGATAATTAGCTTTCAGATAGCTTTCTCTTTTTGCTGAATATCTCTGGCGTCTAGCTTCTCTTTCATCACTCATGTCCCATGTCTTTCATTTCTTTTTAATGTGGCAATAACCAAAACTCTCTTCTGTAATATCTCTCGTATATGTCTGGGTTTCTTTCAAGCTTCAATGCACCCTTGGCTATACTTGAAGTCTCCGTTACCATATAACCATATGGCAAACAAGTCTGGAAAGTTGTTCTTGGTGTGAGTTTGATCCACAAAATATCCTTTGGAATCCAATTCTTTACCAGTACAAGCTCTTCATGCATATGAATATAAACATTCACTTTTCTTTCCTCCCAGCCTTCAAACTCTACTCGCTTAATGGATAGCACTGCTATCACATATACCAATGTTGGTAACCAACGTGCTCTTCCTCTACAGGCCACCTGATAAATCTTTATCACTCCTTTCTCCAGACCCCACTCAGGGTCAGCATCATGCACTCTCTTAAGAATGTTTTCTTTACAACCGTTTGGCAATTCCAAAAACCTCTCGAAGAATTGTTTGGACAATCTTTCCTTCTCAGTTTCACAAGGAATTTGATTCACATCAAATTCTTTAATTTTCCAACCACCATGATCCCACCAGATGCCTGTCACATCTGGTTGTTCATGACCCAGTTCCCCAGTATGGTCGCCAAATGTCGCGCGGCTTTTACTCACCCATCCCTTCGCTATCCTAGGCGGAAACTCCAAGATAGAAGAGTTGGAAATCTCTAAGTACTCAGCCCGCTCAGAACAATCAGTCATGACCTACAGCTAGTGTATCATGGGGGTGTTTCCTATTTGTTTTCCTTCCCGCATTCATGTTAGCTAGCTACCTTACTATTGATAATTAAGTATCAAATTGCTTCATCAATCTATCGGATTCCATCAACTCATCCATTCATTCCACAGCTTCACTCAGATCTCTCTACACAGTGTGAGTATGAAGTGTGTATCAGATTAATATCTATCAAGTATCAGGCTAAAGCCCTGGAGTCTCTAATCTGCTCTACATTATAATTCTACTGCGTGCTTCCATTAAGCATCACAGATCATCCTCCTCCTACTCCGTGCTCTCCCTCTTTCTGCTCAGAGATACGCCCTCTGCCTCATTTCCCCCAGTGATGTCCGAAGTCCCCTCCCCAAGTGATCTCAAGAATCGATCCTTTTCCAGTCATTGCTCCTCGCTTTATCTTCCTACCCGTTGTTCTAACCGTTTCCATCACTAACCGTCGTCCGTGAACTAACATGTTTCATTCGCAGGTGTTGTTCCCCACAGTCGTTCCCTGTCATGCTATCCGTTCCCTATGGTCATGACCGCTGTGTCAAGCTGTGACTGGCTGTGTGAAACTGTGACCGGCTGTGACTGGCTGTGTCGGCTGTGACGGGCTATGTTGGCTGTGATGGGCTGTGTCGGGCAGTGACGAGCTATGTTGACTGTGTCTGGCTGTGTCGGCTGTGTCGGACTGTGACGGGCTGTGTTGGCTGTGACGGGTTGTGTAACCCCCCTCTAAAGTGCGCTGCTGTCACCCCTAAGGCTCCTGTTGGTCTCAGTCTGTGCAAAAATTAAGGGTACCCCACAGATCCCGTATAAGTGTCTAAGTCCCAGACAGTCCTCTAACAGCGGCATTGAACGTGAGATACATATCCACAAACGCACAGGTACAACAACTCGACGCGCCCAAACAGTGAGGGTATGGTACAATTCGGAGGGTTAGAATTGTTGGGGATGAATTCATTCCTCCATCTTGGGAGCTAGCAGGGAAAATGCCCAGGGAAACAAATGTTGAGCTTGCCAAAGTTCAACATAACAATGAGACGTTGGCTGTAAAGTTCTATCATTTCGGCATCATAAAGTATTTTGCGTTGCATCCACGTCGAAATGAAGGTTACACACATTGGTGGAATGGGGGGACCATATGATCATGGTTGAGTATTGACAGGAAATGAGGGAATGATCGGGATAACATGGAGTTAATGGAACGACGGGGGACGGAGCAGGAAATGCAGGAGGTCAACTGACTGGTTCGATTCCGATTCGCACCCAATTGGCATGGGCGCTTTTGCACATCATGCTCAACGTCCATAATCACCACCTCTTGCACACCGACATACCTTTGCAATTGGAAAGATAGCCCAGGCAATAAATGGGGGTAACACGTTCGATGCAAGTCTGTTCAACGATATGTCTGTTGGAACCTGTTTTGCTTCCGCTCTGGAAAACTTGTGTGTAGACACAGTAGAGTTGCGGTACAAACTAGAAAATGTTGTGAAGCGTTTCATGACGGAGCTATTCAATTGGCCTGAGCCCAAAAATTGCTGGAGGATGGATAGAAACTTGTAGACCTCTGACTGTACATCATGTTTGAATAAATGTTGTTTTCAATTGTGTTTGTCTCGTACCATAATGTTTTAATGGTTTGTTACTTGGCCATGGCACCTGGGTCCATCATATGGGATAATCAAGCACCACACCCACGAATCTTGAAGAGTGACAGTGTACACCGGGTCAATGGGTGAACCAATCGTTCCCCTGCCAAATGATTTTAGATTGATTTGAAACGTTGGGAGTGTGTTGTACATGCCCTCTTTAAGTTACCGGACAAGTATGACGTCAATCTAAAATGGTTCTAAGGGTGAACCAATAGTTCCCTTATTAAATGATTCATGATTGAAAATTGATTGAAAGGTTTAACGAGTCGTTCGGGGGGCAAATGATTAATTTCGCTTGCAACTTTGTGTACGTGATTTGTACATACTTAAGCACATATGGACCAAAGTTGAACTTCAACAAAGTTGTTTGAATCGGTTATTCAAATTCATAAGGAGAAACAACCTTTCGCCTGCACATGAATTGTTTTTAATTCCATTCTGAAGCCATATGCTTGATAACAACATGAAGAGTTGCATGCAAAATATCACCATGAACAGACATCGTCTGCATCCAAAACACATTTTATTCCCTCATTTGCACTCCAAGGTGAAGTTATCTTCAACTTCATGCACTCTTCATAGAGAGTTCTGCAATAGTGAGCATAGAGCAAAGGATGAACGTTTTTTTTCCAAACATTTTTCTTTGGTACATTTTTTGGCAAGGATGTGGTGGTGTGAGGGTTCAACTTACAGAACAAAATCAAGCCAAGAACAAAATCATTGCGCCCCACACTCATTGCGCCCCACAATCCTATTCCCTCTAAATCATTTTATTTAGTAAAAATGCAATTCAATTCAAAATTGGATGAAAGGGTGAACGGAAACTTCCCCGATGAAATGATATTTTATTGCTCCGAAATTTTGCAAGTGTCTTCTACATGCCCTCTTACACGTCTTTGAGAAATATGACATCAATCTAAAATGGTTTAAAGGGTGAACCAATCGTCCCCCTACCAAATGATTTTAAATTGATTTGAAACTTTGCAAGTGTCTTGTACATGCTCTCTTACAGGTCTTTCACAAGTTTCAAATCAATCTAAAATGGTTAGAAGGATGAATCAATCATGAACATCAAATGATTTTGGAGTGCTTTAAAGCTTTGCAAGTGTCTTTCACATGCCATTTTAAAGGTACCGGACAGTATGAGGTTAGTAAAATATGGTTGAAAAGGTGAACCAATTGTTCCCCTATCAAATGATTTTACATTGCTTTGAAGCTTTGCAAGTGTCAGCCACATGCCCTCCTACAAGTACCGGACAAGTATGACGTGAATAAAAAATGGTTGAAAGGGTGAACCAATCATTCCGCTATCAAATGATTTTATATTGCTTTGGATGTCATTGCTTTGGTAATTCTAGCCCCCCAATGGCCCATTGTAACCCTTGAATTACAATTCAAAATGCAATTCAAGCCCTTAAAATTGGTACTGCTAGTCCCTAAAATGACCAACCCCGGCCGCCCCTCAAATTGTAATTTGAGCCCTTGAAATTGTCAATTCCAACCCCTCAAATTGCAATTGAAGCCCCTGAAATTTAATTCCAACCCCTCAAATTGCACTTCTAGCCCCTAAAATGACAATTCCCGCCCCTCAAATTGCAACTGTAGCCTGTGAAATGGCAATTGCTAGTGCAGCCCCTGAAATTGGCAATTAAAGCTCCAAGAATGGCAGTTTCAGCCCCTCAAATTGGCAATTCGAGCCCCATAAATGGCAATTTCAGCCCCTGAAATTGGCTATGGGTGAACCAATCATTCCCCTGCCAAATGATTTTGGATTCATTTGAACCTTTACGAGTGTCTTGTACATGCCCTCTTAAAGTTACTGGACAAGTATGATGTCAATGTTAAATGGTTCAAAGGGTGAACCAACAGTTCCCCTGCATTCATGATTAATCGTTAACGATTGATCTCATATTACACTAGGACCTATCAGAGGGTACATTGAACACACTGGCCAAGCCTCAAAGCGAACGAAAATCATTTGGATGGGCAACCGTCCGTCGGCCCATTGAACAAATTCGATTGATCTCATATTACTCTGGGGCCTCTTCCATGGCACATTGAACATACTGGCCAAGTCTCAAAGCGAACCAAAATCATCTCAACCATCTGTTGAGCCATTGAATGAATTTCGATTGATCTGATATTAGTCCGGGACCTGTGAGAGGGTGTCTCGAACGTACTGGCAAAGTTTGGAAGCAAACAAAAATGATTTGGATAGGCAACCATCCATTCACCCGTTGAATGTATTCTGCTGGATCTGCTATTGCTTTGGGACCTGTTGGACTGTGTTTCGCGTGCTCACGATTTTTTTTTTCATTCGGTTTTTGAATGGGGCGTGTAATGTAGCCATATGCAACGTGCGTACCAAATTTGGGAGCGAACATAATTCATTTGGACCCAAAACCACAGTTTCTTCCCTGTTTTGCACTCCAAACTTGATTTGTGTTCAACTTCATGCACTCTTCATAGAGAGTTCTGCAATAATGAACGAAGAGAACACTTTTTTTGGGGGCATTTTTGATTGGTCCAAATTTTGGCGGGGGAGAAGTGATGGGATGCTGGAAGCCGCAGAACAAAATTGAGCCAAAAACAAAATCGATATGTGTCAGAAACCCCCAATGAAAGGTAGTGCAAACCTATTTATTGGCTTAAAATTAATTTAAATTCAATTACATTATGGAATGGCTTGGTGTCGATGGGGAGGCAAATGATTTATTTGTCTGTTGTGTCTCCGCACATGTGTCGCACACATGTTCAAGCACATGTGGGCAAAAGAGGGGCTTCAACCACATCCGTTCAATGGGTGTAATAGCCGTGCACGCATTGCAGGATTTCTTTTTCGCAATGAACAAAAACCAAATGACAACTGAACGCCTCATTGGCCCATTGAACGAATTTCGATTGATCTCATATTACACTGGGACCTATCAGAGGGTACATTGAATACACTGGCCAAGTCTCAAAGCGAATGATAATCATTTGGATGGGCAACCATCCGTTGGCCCATTGAACGAATTTCGATTGATCTCATATTACTCTGGGGCCTCTTCCATGGTACATTGAAGATACTGGCCAAGTCTCAAAGCGAACCAAAATGATTTGGAGGCAAATGATTTCATTTATTTGTGATTAATCGTTAATGGTGAAAAGGATAAACCAAAGGTTCATTGATTAAAAAAAAATTGAATGATTTGAAATTTTGCTAGTATATTCTACATGCCTCTTACATGGACCGGAGAAGTATGAGATCAATAAAAAATGGTTCACAGGAGGAACCAATGGTTACTTGATGTGCCGATTTCTGAATGCTTTCAAACTTTGCCATTGCATTGACGTGCCCTCTTAAAGGTACCGGACAAGTATGAGTTCGATTTAAAATATTGCAATGGGTGAACCAATGGTATGTTCATTCAGCAATTTTTGATTGTTTTGAAATTTTGCCAGTATATTGTACATGCCGTCAAACAAGTACCGAGCAAGTATGAGGTCATTCAAAAATGGTTAAAAGGATGAACCTCGTATTTCCAAAAATTACGTAGACTATACAGTGGGTTGCACATTTAAGTTTTCGCAACCTGAGACCTTTGGCCTACTCCCTACGTTTCTAGCCTTTCTAGTCATCTTCATCTAGATTTATTACTTCGTTGTCGTCATCTTCAGATGTTGATGAAGATGCTCCGGGTGTAGAGGACGTGCCTCCACCAATACGGAGAGCTCGAGCCTGGGCTCGAGTGGTCAAAGAGGGACCAAGTGTTGTGTGGTCCACCCTTGCCATCATGCGTAGCGTTCTAGGCGAGTGCTGACTCTCTTCCACATTTGCCAGAGCCGGGTGTGTCGCTCTTGCTACGGCGGCATGTAACTTTTCAATTAAATCCGATATGTTTGGAAGTGGCAAGAACACCCCTGGAATAGGGGCAACTTGGTCACGCCATGTGTTCTGCCAATACTTTTCCACACTCGTGATGACAGCCTTGAAATTGTCCAACACCTCCTCCTGCTGGGGGTCTCTGCGCAACTCTGGAAGAACTGGCCCATCATCCCGACGAGGCACCCAGTACGTCTCATTCATATCCTCCCAACGGATGCTAGCGGCCTCCAACTCCCTCAGAAATAGGTCTCTCCCAATCGGTTCGCGATTGTATGGGTCGTTTTCCGCTGGCACCCACGGATCCTCAAGCAGTCGGAAGAATCTTTGTCTAGTACAGCTCCAATGCCCTCCCAAGTTCCGGCAAAAAAGCTCCTTTGGACTGGGTCCCGTATGCCTCTAGCACGCACGGTTATTTCCCAGTTGGATGTCACCCAAAATGTCACCAGATCTTTAATCCTAGTTAACGTCTTCGCATCCAAGGCGTGCATCTTTCTTGGAGCATCCCATGTCATTGTCTCCCCCCAGTGTTGTCAATTTAAAAAATCGTAAGGCGATACATCCAATGGCATGTTGTACCAGTTGTACTCGTTGGCTGGCTCGCATGGCTGCCGATATGAGACATGTGGGATGGAACAAATGGCCACATGAACCAAACATATAGCCTCCCTCAGGTCCATAAGGGTTTAGGCACATTGTGCACACCATACCATCTGTTACCCATGACGCTGGATTGCTCTAACGTCCGTTTATCCTCATTAATGTAGGAAGACATCCTCGGTCTGGTGTCCCACTCCTCCTCTACTTCCAAATCCCAGTTTATGCTGTTATTGGTATCGGAAATTGTATGCACACAGTGCTCAAACATGACATGCACATCACCCCATGTGGTGAATCCAGTGTACTTCGACGTGAATACATCACGCATAGTGTCGTGCCTTTGCAAATTAGCATAGATGCTATCTACGCTTTGATTCGACAAACGTGTTGCACGTTGGAGGGAGGACAACGTTTTTTCTATCCGTGTTTCCCGCGATGTTAGATGGCCCGCCCATGTCACCCAATTCCACCAATTCCCCTTCAACCATGGCCACGATCGGATTTGCATGACATTTGAGTACCGATATGCAACAGCCCTAGCTTGCTCGCGTTCCCCCATAAGCTGCTCTAATTCCTGTTTTTGGGCCGATGTAATTTGCACGGCTGAACATTCCCCAGTTTCCACTATAGGGTCCTTCCTTTTTCTTGCCCTCTCCGCCGCAAGTCTTTCTTCCTCAACCATCGTCGGGTCCAGTTCAGACGTTTGCACTTCATTCCCATGCCCGATTGAGTCAACCCCGTCGATGACGCGGTCAATGTCCATTGGTGGCATATTCAAACGTGCCAATATGTCTTGTTCGTTGGTGATTGGCCTCGGATCCTGAAGCACACCATGTACGCTGTCGAGAATCCCCAACCCCATTCTTTCCAGCAACTTCGCTCTTTGCAAATGAACAATGTCCTGCAGGTCTTTGATGTGCTGTTCATGTGCGGCCAACTGTTCCTCCAACGGAGAGCGTACCTCGCCCCCCTCCACCTCAGACGTTGAAGGCCCGGCTGCGGAGACCTATTGCGGCATATAATCTGGAGGATGGTCTGCATTTCCTCTTTCTTCCACATCGTCGTTTCCATCCGCCTTTCCTCCTTCTACCACCTCGTCGTTTCCATCGAACCGTATGATGTTCTGCCCCTGACATATATACAAGTCTGGGATATCAGAGAACATGTATAGTCTAGTACGCTGTCTCGTAGGGGCAGTTTGCCAATGCACTGGTCGCAATAAAATCAACTCTGTGTACAACATGGCCGCAAATAAATACGGGACCTTGTTGTTGACGAGCGGTTGACCCCACAATGTTGTATGTACCTCCTCTGCCCTGTGGCGGAAATGCGGGTTGGCGCAGGAATGCAAACTAGTTTGATTTTGTTTGGTTTATGGATCATGCCTATCTCTGGGCCACAAACGATTTATGTGACACCAGTCCACAAATTTCCTGCAGTCACCAAGCGACCACCGCTGCCCCAACTTCCAAACTTCCCAACCTGGTTCCGCAAGAATGTTGGGGTCATTGTATATGTCCCAACGAAGTTCGCGCCTGACCCCTTTTGGTTTTTTTTTGGGAGGTCCATGTTCATTATCGTCATCCCTGGGATGACCTCCTCTGTCTTCCTCCTCCGTCATTTATGGCTTTGGCTTACCCCTACTCGACAGGTGTTTGCTAAGAAAAATGCTCTCCCAACCCTCCTAAATCGTACCTAATCCTACTCCCTAATGAATCCTCCCCAAGTACTAGAGGCACGTGTCACTCTCTCGGCAGTTCTAAGTGATATGACGCAATGTCCAATGAAAAAAACATGGGTGCTAGAGGAGGGCTTCCCGGGAGGTACTCAGCATCGATTTTGTAGAATCCAACGGCCCAGAATACCCCCCACCCAACCAATAGCACCCATCTCCACTTGGTCTCAATGACAAGGAATGCAACATCCCATCGTCCACCAAGTCCTGGTGTGGAGAAAAGTGAGGGAGAGAATGGCCTCCAAGGCCTTATAAGCCCCCCATCCACACTCGGGGTGCGCGCTGTCATCATGACTGCACACGCTAGTAATAGCTGCGACCGCCAGCAGGGGTGGTCGCATCTTTTTTTCTTTTCTTTATTATGTGCGACCACTAGCAGGGGGGTGGTTGCTTTTTTTTAATAGGTGCGACCACCAGCTGGGGGGTGGTCGCAGATTTGTTTATGTTTTGTAATGGGTGCGACCACCAGCAGGGGGGTGGTCGCAGATTTGTTTATTTTTTTTAACGGGTGCGACCACCAGCAGGGGGGTTGTCGCAGATTTATTTTTTATTTTTTTTTAATGGGTGCGACCACCAGCAGGGGGGTGGTCGCAAAATTTTTTTTTTTTTAATCAGCAGGGAGGTGGTCGCATAATTTTTATTTATTTTTAATAGGCGCGACCACCAATAGAGGGGTGGTCGTAGAAATTTTGTTTAAAACAAATAGGTACGACCACCACCTGCTGGTGGTCGCACTATTTTCTTTTTATTTAATAGATGTGACCACCAGCAGGGGGGTGGTCGCATAATTTTCCGATTTTTTAATATCTACCAACAGTCAGTAGCTCAGTTGGTTAAGTGCACTGAGTGCGACACGAACGATTCTGGGGTCAAATCTTGCTACTTGATGGGTGTGGTATGGTTTGTGTGTGGGGCCCCATTCCTACGCCTCTTGGTGCATAAATGAAAGAGGTTATTTTCTCCTCTCACTACTAAGGGGCCTGATTTGTGAGCTGTCGCTCCCAGGTGTTTCCCAAAATAAAATAAAATAAAATCTGCAAGCAGGGGTAATCAGTAAATCAGTAAATAGGTGCGACTACGGGCAGGGAGGTGGTCGCAACATTTTTATTTTATTTTAACAGTTGCGACGACCGCTACTGGTGGTCACACAATTGTTTTTTTTTAAATAGGTGCGACCACCAGGAGGTTGGTCCCCTTGCACCTGTATGTATGTTTGGAGAGGCAGATGAAAAGCACATGTATCGACTCCCCATGGATTTGTGAAGGGGAAGATGAATGTTGGGAGCTGCACCTGACTTTTGTGGCTTTCGAAACCATAATAGGAAATCAACAATGTAAAGGTAATGACGAAACACAAACACACGCACAACCACCAAACCCTTTCTTGGGTACACATATTCCACCATTTTTATTTCCGTACACGTATGCATGTACCCAAACTGAAACATGGATATCCATGGAAATATACTACACATCATGTGACAGGTCACAGAAGTTATAGCTGTACCTAATTCCGTCTGGCACGACGACGATGGTATGATCTCACGTCTAGTACAAAATCTTCGTCCTCACTCACTTCACCCCCGTTCCCATGATCAGTGCTAGAATCATGATCTCCATCTGTTCTTTCGTTTCCAGAGGCAACTGGCCGTTGGACCCGTAGTCGTCCTCGGAGTACGTTCAGTTGTCTCTCTGGTCGATTTCCACTCCTATCATGAATACCATCTAGGGCATCAGGCCTGTTCACAAGTCGGTCACCAACAAAAGGTTGCACAATTCTCTGCCGTTTCTGGGCTTGTCCCGGATTTCGTGGTGGCCTTGGAGCAGGTCTCTTATGAGAAAGGCTACTTGCACGTACATCAGAGGGGCCGACATGAGAGGAAGGGGCATGAGATGGACCAGCGAGGGTCCAGGGAGCACGGTTCACATGCGGACGTCGTCGGGCCAGATGAAACGACAATGGCCGGTCGTCGTCATCCAATGGTTCGACTTGCAGAAGTCCCGCAGCACAAGAACCATCTCCCAGGATCGGAGTAGCGATGGAAGGAATTACATGAGGGGGAGAGAGACTAGACGGACCAGCATGGGATGGACCGGCTTGAGAAAGAGAAACATGAGATGGAGCGGGGTGAGATGAAGCACGGTTCACAGGGGCACGATGTCGGTGAAGGAATGACAACGGCCGGTTGTCATCATCCGACGATTCGACCTGCACATCTCCCGCAGTCCGTGGAACTCGTGGTGGGGGAGAGTTGACCTCAACTTCATTGGGATGACACCATTTCGCAGTTCATCAACAACAAGGTCATCGAAGGATGGATGCATTGCAGCATCATCATCATTAAATTCATATGGGTCATGTGGAGGATTGCCCACATCATCGGACCCATCCCAACCGTCGAAGTCGGAGTCCCTCGCGGCGTCAGTGTCATCATTGCTGCTAGATTGGACCTCTGAGGCAGATTCTTCAGACAACAGATTCTTCTCGTACTATGCAGATGCATCATTTGCTCTCCTCTCTCGCAGTAGCCTACAATTCGTGTAGTATAAACCAATTTGTCAGCCCTGGCATGATTCAACCTGTTGCGAATCTTGTTGTGAACAAACGAGTAACTGCTCCAGTTTTGCTCAGAGGACGAGGCAGAGCACACTTGAGCAAGAATACGCTTTGCAATGGGAGCTAACGTTCTTGCTCCAGCTCCAATCAGATCCCACCATTCATGTGGCAACATGTTCATTGCTTTTGGATCCGGCATATCATGGAAAAAATTCTGCCGATCCAGAGGTACTCGGACAACGCTCGCTCTGCCATGTTCAAGGGCGCAAGTTGCATGATGACCCGTACAAGCCCGACTTTGGCATCCACATCGTCTCTCAAATCCATATTGTCCAGCAAGAATGGATTCAGCAAGGCCCCCGCATAATGCAAGTCCGTGCGAACCATCCGTTTGCGGTCGTAAAATGCATCCTCGGTCCTTGCCGCCAAATCATCGTCCATAGAAAATAGAGGACGCCTTAAGGATTGCACGTGCTTCTCAAGGTTTTCCAATATCAACCATGTTTTATCCATTATTGGTTGTTTTCCATCAAACTCCCGCAAAGCAATCAATACCGGCTCCACCATGTACACAAAATTTGCACATTTCGCCCAGAAATCGTCAGAGCGAATGATTGCGCGGACCCTCCGACTTTTGTCAAAGACTTGGACTTGCGAGAGTCGCATAAGGTGCCCACATACCCATCCCATTGAGGGTCAATGATCACCTGCTCCAGACCCGCCCTCACAGTCACCAGTCGATCCACCATCAAAAAGTTTGTGGCAAAGCGGGTTTCACCCGGGTTCCTAAGGCTGTATTTGGGTTCATGCTTTCTAAACAATGCCAGAGGGATGTGATGTGTACGAATGAACGTCACAACCAACTTTGCCCTTTTTACTAGTTGTTTCATCTTTGATTCTTTTCCCCAATCCTCCAAAAGGAGATCAAAGATATGAGCAGCACACCCTTGGTAATATAGATGGGGATATCGTACAATCAAAATATCGGCCATATTAACCATGTTAGATGCATTGTCCGTGTAAACTTGGACAATTTTATTAGCTCCAATTTTATTGATGTAACTCGTCAACAACCCTGCTTGATAACGTGCATCTTTTCTCTCCCCGCTTGTGTCAAGGGATCCCAAAAATTGTTCTCCCGCAGGACAGACCAGCATGACATTGAACAGTGGTCGATTAGTAACAGAACTCCAACCGTCCGCACATATAGTGCTTCCATATTTCCGGAGAGAATCATCTGTCTTTTCATTCACCTTTTGGGTGAGGTCAGACATAGCCTCTTCTAGCAATCCTGTGCGGAGATCGCGATAACTCGGAGGTGTGTATGTGGACTTGGAATCGGACGTGGCTTTGACAGCAGACACAAACGCAGGAAGCCTCGAGACATTGAACGGAATATTGGCCTCGTAGAAAAATTGGGCCCACTTCTTATCCAGAGTCCTCCTGTGCGACAAATTTAAGCCTTCTTGCATTGATTGTTGTCTCAATGGTCTGGTCCGTACAAGTGTTGGCGTACAATCGGGTGTTGCTCCTGACCCACCGGCTTCTCCACGAACAGTAGACGCCTCGCAAGAATCCCCCTGGGTACAACTCTGAGGGACAGTTTGATTTGAACCTGGAGTGTTTGGCTCAGAAGCCGCGGCCACATCAAGAGACGGTGGGATATTGCCTCTACATTGGACAAAGTGGGCTTTCACTCGCATGGAGGCTTTTGGGCACAAACTAACCCCTGCATTCTTCCCATCTCTGTAGCCGAGGTGATATAACATGTGATCTTTGCGACCCGCCAGCTCCAATGCACAAAGATTGCATTGAACACCGTCATTTTTGTGCGGGTCTATGGTGAACCAAGGGATCCACTCCTACCTCATCCTCACACCCAAAAACCTAACCACAGACTTAAGGTTGAACGAAGAACACTAGTGTACTTGGTAGATTTGTGAAGAGCAATAGAAGTTAGAACAGAATGCGATGGCCCAACACTACGATATCAATCCAAGTGGATGAATGCACCATGTAGTGTTGTGCTTTTCGACAATTTGCACCCTCATCTTGGGCTTACACTCTTGCTCAAAGAATAGAGAACATTCACTCGCCACAAAAGTGTTTGCCACAAAAGAAGTGAGGGGCATTGGGACCACCTTATATATCCTCCAGCCTCTAAGCCTCACACGCTCAACGAATCAGATCCAATGCTGCGACCGCTCCAGGTCGCACGAGGAAGTCGCATGTTTTTTTTAAAAAAAAACTACTGCGACCACCCTCATGCTGGTGGTCGCACCTATTAAAAAAAAGAAAAATGCTGCGACCACCCCATGCTCGTGGTCACAAAGATTATTTAAAAAACAAAAAAATTGTTGCGACCACCCCTCTGCTGGTGGTCGCACCTATTAAAAAAACAAAAAATTTCTGCGACCACCCCCCTGCTGGTGGTCGCACCTATTAAACAAATAGAAAATTTCTGCAACCACCCCCATGCTGGTGGTTGCACCTATTTTTAAAAAAAAATGCTGCGACCACCCCCATGCTCGTGGTCACAGAGAATATTTTTTAAAAACAAAAATAAAATAAAATTTTGGGACCACTCCCCTGCTGGTGGTCGCACCTATTAAAAAAACAGAAAAATGCTGCGACCAACCCCATGCTGGTGGTTGTAGATATTAAAAAATAGAAAAAAGTTGCGACCACCCCCCTGATGGTGGTCGCACCTATTACAAATAAAATAAAAATTGTGCGACCACCAGTAGCGGTGGTCGCAACTGTTTAAGAAAAGAAAAAAATGCGACCACCCCTGCTGGTGGTCGCATCTATTTTTAAAAAACAAAAAATGCTACGACAACCCCTTTGCTGGTGGTCGCAACTATTAAAAAATAAGATAAATTCTGCGACCACCACCATTTGGAGGTCGCACCAATTTAAGAATAATGATTTAAAAATGACCTCAACTATTGGCGGATGGAGTAATTTATAAAACAATTCATTCACTTGCCAAGGTGTCGCTTGGAATACAACGTGTCCACCTACGTGGCATATTTTTCACCTAACTCATGTTTTACTGATTTTCCGGCAAAACTGACGCGACGTTGGTCGCGTCAGCGTCACGTCCGACGACCACCCCCCTGCTGGTGGTCGCACCTATTAAAATAAATAAAAATTCTGCGACCACCCTTGCTGGCAGTCGCAGCTATTACTAGCGTGAGCAGTCATGATGACAGCGCACGCCCCGAGTGTGGAGGGGGGGCTTATAAGGCCTTGGAGGCCATTCTCTCCCTCACTTTTCTCCACACCAGGACTTGGTGGGCGATGGGATGTTGCATTCCTTGTCATTGAGTCCAAGTGGAGAGGGGTGCTATTGGTTGGGTGGGGGGTATTTTGGGCCGTTGGATTCTATGAAATCGATGCTAAGTACCTCCCGGGAAGCCCTCCTCTAGCACCCACGTTTTTTTCATATTGCGTCATATCACTTAGAACTGCTGAGAGAGTGACACATGCCTCTAGTACTTGGGGAGGATTCATTAGGGAGTAGGATTAGGTACGATTTAGGAAGGTTGGGAGAGCATTTTTCTTAGCAAACACCTGTCGAGTAAGGGTAAGCCAAAGTCATAAATGGCGGAGGAAGAAGATAGAGGAGGTCATCCCAGGGATGACGATAATGAACCTGGACCTCTAAAAAACAAACCAAAAGGGGCCAGACGCGAACTTTGTTGGGACATATACAATGACCCCAACATTCTTGCGGAACCAGGTTGGGAAGTTTGGAAGTTGGGGCAGCGGTGGTTGCTTGGTGACTGCAGGAAATTTGTGGACTGGTATCACATAAATCGTTTGTGGCCCAGAGATAGGCATGATCCACAAACCAAACAAAATCAAGCTAGCTTGCATTTTTGCGCCAATCCGCATTTCCGCCACATGGCAGAGGAGGTACATACAACATTGTGGGGTCAACCGCTCGTCAACAACAAGGTCTCGTATTTATTTGCAGCCATGTTGTACACATAGTTGATTTTATTGCGACCGGTGGATTGACAAACTGCCACTGCGAGACGGAAACGACGAGGTGGAAGAAGGAGGAAAGACGGATGGAAAAGACGATGTGGAAGAAAGAAGAAATGCAGACCAACCTCCAGATTATACGCCGCAATAGGTCTCCGCAGTCGGGCCTTCAACGTCTGAGGTGGAGGGGGGCGAGGTACGCTCTCCGTTGGAGGAACAGTTGGCCGCACATGAACAACACATCAAAGACCTGCAGGACATTGTTCATTTGCAACGGTGACAACTAGCGAAGTTGCTGGAAAGAATGGGGTTGGGGACTCTCGACAGCGTACGCGGTGTGTTTCAGGACCCGAGGCCAATCACCAACGAGCAAGACATATTGGCACGTTTGAATATGCCACCAATGGACATTGACCGCGTCATCGACGGGGTTAACTCAATCGGGCATGGGAATGAAGTGCAAACGTCTGAACTGGACCCGGCGATGGTTGAGGAAGAACGACTTGCGGCGAAGAGGGCAAGAAAAAAGAAGGACCCCATAGTGGAAACTGGGGAATGTTCAGCCGTGCAAATTACATCGGCCCAAGAACATGAATTAGAGCAGCTTGTGGGGGAACGCGAGCAAGCTAGGGCTGTTGCATATCGGTACTCAAATGCCATGCAAATCTGATCGTGGCCATGGTTGAAGGGGAATTGGCGGAAGTGGGTGACATGGGCGGGCCATCTAGCACCGCGGGAAACACGGATAGAAGAAGCGTTGTCCTCCCTCCAACGTGCAACACGTTTGTCGAATCGAAGCGTAGATAGCATCTATGCTAATTTGCAAAGGCACGACACTATGCGTGATGTATTCACGTCGAAGTACACTGGATTCACTACATGGGGTGATGTGCATGTCATGTTTGAGCACTGTGTGCATACAATTTCCGATACCAATAACAACATAAACTGGGATTTGGAAGTGGAGGAGGAGTGGGACACCAGGCCGAGGATGTCTTCCTACATTAATGAGGATGAACGGACGTCAGAGCAATCCAGCGTCATGGGTAACAAATGGTACGGTGTGCACAATGTGCCTAAACCCTTATGGACTGGAGGGAGGCTATATGCTTGGTTCATGTGGCCATTTGTTCCATCCCACATGTCTCATATCGGCAGCCATGCGAGCCAGCCAATGCCCTGACTGCCGTGGCCCAATCCATCGACGTTTCTACGAGTTGTTTGGGTTGCAAGACAATATGCCCACAGGATACTAGTACAACCGGTACAACATGCCATTGGATGTATCGCCTTACGATTTTTAAATTGACAACACTGGGGGGAGACAATGACATGAGATGCTCCAAGAGAGATGCACGCCTTGGATGCGAAGACGTTAACTAGGGTTAAAGATCCGGTGACATTTTGGGTGACATCCAACTGGGAAATAACCGTGCGTGCTAGAGGCATACGGGACCCAGTCCAAAGGGAGCTTTTTTGTCGGAACTTGGGAGGGCATTGGAGCTGTACCAGACAAAGATTCTTCCGACTGCTTGAGGATCCGTGGGTGCCAGCGGAAAACGACCCATACAATCGCGAACCGATTGGGAGAGACCTATTTCTGAGGGAGTTGGAGGCCGCTAGCATCCGTTAGGAGGATATGAATGAGACGTACTGGGTGCCTCGTCGGGATGATGGGCCATTTCTTCCAGAGTTGCGCAGAGACCCCCAGCAGGAGGAGGTGTTGGACAATTTCAAGGCTGTCATCACAAGTGTGGAAAAATATTGGCAGAACACATGGCGTGACCAAATTGCCCCTATTCCAAGGGTGTTCTTGCCACTTCCAAACATATCGGATTTAATTGAAAAATTGCATGCCGCCGTAGCAAGAGCGACACACCCGGCTCTGGCAAATGTGGAAGAGAGTCAGCACTCACCTAGAACGCTACGCATGATGGCAAGGGTGGACCACACAACACTGGGTCCCTCTTTGACCACTCGAGCCCAGGCTCGAGCTCTCCGTACTGGTGGAGGCACGTCCTCTACACCCGGAGCATCTTCATCAACATCTGGAGATGACGACAACGAAGTAATAAATCTAGATGAAGATGACTAGAAAGGCTAGAAACGTAGGGAGTAGGCCAAAGGTCTCAGGTTGCGAAAACTTAAATGTGCAACCCACTATATAGTCTACGTAATTTTTGGAAATACGAGGTTCATCCTTTGAACCATTTTTGAATGACCTCATACTTGCTCGGTACCTGTTTGACAGCATGTACAATATACTGGCAAAGTTTCAAAACAATAAAAAATTGCTGAATGAACATACCATTGGTTCACCCATTGCAATATTTTAAATTGAACTCATACTTGTCCGGTACCTTTAAGAGGGCATGTACAATGCAATGGCAAAGTTTGAAACCATTCAAAAATCGGCACATCAAGTAACCATTGGTTCCTCCTGTGAACCATACTTCTCCGGTCCATGTAAGAGGCATGTAGAACATGTTAGCAAAATTTCAAATCATTCAATTTTTTTTTTTATCAATGAACCTTTGGTTTATCCTTTTCACCATTAACGATTAATCACAAATAAATGAACAGACGCATAAATCATTTGCCTCCAAATCATTTTGGTTCGCTTTGAGACTTGGCCAGTATCTTCAATGTACCATGGAAGAGGCCCCAGAAAAATATGAGATCAATCGAAATTTGTTCAATGGGCCAACGGATGGTTGCCCATCCAAATGATTTTCGTTCACTTTGAGACTTGGCCAGTGTGTTCAATGTACCCTCTGATAGGTCCTAGTGTAATATGAGATTAATCGAAATTCGTTCGATGGGCCAATGAGGCGTTCAGTTGTCATCTAGTTTTTGTTCATTGCGAAAAAGAAATCCTGCAATGCGTGCACGGCTATTGCACCCATTGAACGGATGTGGTTGAAGCCCGTTTTTTGCCCGCATGTGTGCGACATATGTGTGCAGACACAACAGACAAATAAATCATTTGCCTCCCCATCGACACCAAGCCATTCCATAATGTAATTGAATTTAAATTAATTTTCAGCCAATAAATAGGTTTGCACTGCCTTTCATTGGGAGTTTCTGGCACGTATCGATTTTGTTTTTGGCTCAATTTTATTCTGCGGCTTCCAGCATCCTATCACTACCCCCCGCCAAAATTTGGACCAATAAAAAATGCCCCCAAAAAAAAGTGTTCTCTTCGCTCACTATTGCAGAACTCTCTATGAAGAGTGCATGAAGTTGAACACAAATCAAGTTTGGAGTGCAAAACAGGGAAGAAACTGTGGTTTTGGGTCCAAATGAATTATGTTCACTCCCAAATTTGGCACGCACGTTTCATATGGCTACATTACATGCCCCATTCAAAAACCGAATGAAAAAAAAAATCGTGAGCACGCGAAACACAGTCCAACAGGTCCCAAAGCAATAGCAGCTCCAGCGGAATACATTCAACGGGTGAACGGATGGTTGCCCATCCAAATCATTTTTGTTTGTTTCCAAACTTTGCCAGTACGTTTGAGACACCCTCTCACAGGTCCTGGACATATATCAGATCAATCAAAATTCATTCAATGGCTCAACGGATGGTTGGCCATCGAGATGATTTTGGTTCGCTTTGAGACTTGGCCAGTATGTTCAATGTGCCATGGAAGAGGCCCCAGAGTAATATGAGATCAATCGAAATTCGTTCAATGGGCCGACGGTTGGTTGCCCATCCAAATGATTTTCGTTCGCTCTTCACTCATACCTCTTCATGAGCTTGGAGCTAAAGCTCCCAACGGGCTGCGATGCATCCCCTCGCAGCTCCACTATTCGGCTGCTCCTCATCTACCCGCAACAACTAGTTTTGGGTAGAAATACCTGGAGCTGATCATATCATCTACAACCTGCAACACGCTAGTTTCCCATGCGCAGCCCACATTTCTGCAGCTCCTTAACTCGGCCTGCAGCTGAAGAAGACGACCACCAGTTCGCCCACTCATAGCCAACATCTCCTCCGCTTCACACTAGAAGCCCAAACTTGGTTGCCATAGCGTTGAGCTATGCAACGCCGCTCTTCAACATAGGCTACTCGCCTCTCTATCTATGGCAAACCTGCAACTTGTTCGCTTTTGCACTCTATCCGCTTTGGATAGGCTCATGCACGGCTCCCTGCACTCTAGGCTGAACTGCTTCTCATGATCTGAAAACACAAGTGCTACAACTAACTCGAACCTGGCACTCACAGTCTCGAGCTCATCTTTCTCGAGTGACAAGGAAATGAATGATACAAGCATACAAACTCTCTCAAACTCACACACTTGCACATGAAAACATCACTCATATATTAAGTCGAGCCAAGTGCACCCCACGCCATGGGGAATCCACACTATGGCGCCATAGCTAGACGCGGTGAGGCTCAACTCGAGAAAGATGAGCCCACCGCGATCTGCCGTGAAGATAACAACGTCAAGTGCCCAAACATGTATTGGCTCCTAGATTGATACTTGGGTCAATCCCAAATGTCAATATATAAAAGCTAGCTATTTCCTAGCTAACTTCACACTAGTGGTAAAATAACTTGACATATGCTTAAACTTACTTGCTAGTGTCATTTATAATTTATAGTAAGATTTTGAAATGGAAGATGGAATATTTCCAATCTATCAGATTGCACAATGTTTGAATAGATGAAAACTTTTATTCTTTATAAATGTTGGAGTGACAATTGGATTAGGCTAGTGGTGGATCAATTTCTGATTGTGTCAGACATTTGCAAATTATTTCTTGTACGTGTAGATTAGCTGTTTTATCATGCTTTGGGGAGTCTGGGGACAAACATAAATCATTAGTAAGACTACAATTCATTAACAAATAAATCGTATAACAAAAATCTTTAGTAATGCATGAATGTGCTTTGTGTTGTCACTCGGCAATGGTGGGGTAACCGAGGCAAAAATGTGAATGCCTATTGGAAGCAGACGCAAATCAACAAATGAACTAGTGTGATAAGTAGGTTGGGATGTTTGCTGGAAGAGTTTTAGGCTGTCATTGTCAGCTTCTAGCAGCAAGGCAAGGATGTATGCATGATCTGTGCAGAGGCATGGATAGCTGAAAGAGCAGGGATAGAGTGTGGGTCCAGATTCATCTAAGAAGGCCGGATTTCAAGCTCTAGATTATCTACGATTCCGTGTGGAAGGATAGCTACAAGAAACCTGCATGGGTACATGGTCAAGTGGAAGCCGCAGCAACAGCGGCACAATTGATCCATTACGGCACTGCTAATGAAGGCACCTTCTTCAACACATTTCACCCTGTTTTTCCCTCTTATCAGAATTGGCCCTAAATTATCATGTTGAATTTTGCAAGTTAGCTGGTTGAGTGAAGGTCTTTGATAGTTTGGAGTGACTGACATGACACTGTCAATGTGACAACAGGAAATTATCCAGAAACGGATAACAGAGACGAGGAGAAGCTGTGGAATGAATAATTTTCTGACCCCAGTCAATGGTGGGACAATCGAGGCAAGAAGTGAATGCTTGTTGGATTATAGAGAGTAGCAGATGCAATTGAGCATATGAACTAGTGTGATAAGTTGAGTTGGGTGTTTCCTAGAACAAATCTAGGCTGTCATCGTTAGCTGCTAGCAGCAAAGCAAGGATGTATGCATGATTTGTGCAGAGACATGGATAGCTGAGGGAGTAGGGATAGAGTTTGGGTGCAGATTCACGCAAGAGGGCCGGACTTCAACCTCCATATTAACTATGAAGCTACAAGAAACCTGCATGGGTAGATGGTCAACTGGCAGCAGCGACACAATTGATAAATCAGACACTGCTAATAAAAGCATCTTCTGTAGCACATTTCACCCTGTTTTTCCCTCTTATCAGAATCAACCCTAAATTTCCATGTTGAATTCTGCAAGTTAGCTGGTTGAGTGAATCTAGTTTGGAGTGACTTCGACATGATACTGCTAATGTGACAACAGGAAAGTAGCAAAAAACAAGTAACAGAGATGAGGAGAAGCTGTGGAATGAGTACTTTTCTGACCCTAGTCAATGATGGGACAACCGAGGCAAAAAGGTGAATGCTTGTTATATTTCAGAGAGTAGCAGACCAAGCATAGGAACTAGTGTGATAAGCTGAGTTGGGTATTTCCTAGAACAAATCTAGGCTGTCATTGTCAGCTCCTAGCAGCAAGGCAAGGATGAATGCATGATTTGTGCAGAGGCATGGATAGCTGAAGGAGCGGGGATAGAGTGTGGGTGCAGATTCACCCAAGAGGGCCAGACTTCAAGCTCCAGATTAAGTATGATTTCCTGTGTATCAATAGCTACAAGAAACTTGCACATGGGACGTACGTAAATGGTCAATTGGCAGCAGCGGCACAACTGATAAAATCAGACACTGCTAATGAAGACATTTTCTTCAACACATTTCACCCTGTTTTTCCCTCTTATCAGAATCAGCCCTAAATTTCCATGTTGAATTCTGCAAGTTAGCTGGTTGAGTGAATCTAGTTTGGAGTGACTTTGACATGATACTGCCAATGTGACAACAGGAAAGTAGCAAAAAACAAGTAACAGAGATGAGGAGAAGCTGTGGAATGAGTACTTTTCTGACCCTAGTCAATGATGGGACAACCGAGGCAAAAAGGTGAATGCCTGTTATATTTCAGAGAGTAGCAGATGCAAGCATAGGAACTAGTGTGATAAGCTGAGTTGGGTATTTCCTAGAACAAATCTAGGCTATCATTGTCAGTTCCTAGCAGCAAGGTAAGGATGAATGCATGATTTGTGCAGAGGCATAGATAGCTGTAGGAGAAGAGATAGAGTATGGTCCAGATTCATCCAAGAGGGCCAGATTTCAAGCTCCAGATTACCTATGATTCCTTGTGTATCAATAGCTACAAGAAACCTGCATGGGTAAATGGTCTATTCCGTGGGACTCAATCTGTCACTGAAGTCTTGCATTATGAGGATGCCAATTGCTTGGCAGCTTACCTGCATGAGGTTGACCCTTAGGCAATCCCTAGAGCAGTAGTAGCTTTAGGGCTGCTTTTTTTACTTTGGTTTTTTCATTTTGTCCCATAAGCACTTTGAGCTTTCCGCAGATGTAATAATTGTTTCATTTCATTTCATTTTTGTTTCATGGCATGTCTTTCATTGTTTTCGCATTTCTAATGACATGATTAGTTCTCTTGTATGGCATTACATGCGTATGTACTAGTCGGCTCATTACAAACACCAAAACTTCAAAGCATGAACCACTATAAATGATTGTTCAAGTAATTTCGCCGAAATAACGACTCAAAAACGACTGGGACGCCGAAATAACGACTCAAAAAACGACTGGAAACCCAGTCGTTTCAGTAAAAAAATGACTGGGTGACTACGAGTCCGAAAGGATAAAACCTATCGGACAACCCAGTCGTTCTGGTCATTATGTGGTCGGAATCGTTCCAGTTAGTCGTGACACCGACTGCAGGGTAATTTTTTTAAGGTGTGACAACGTTGCGTCGCCAAGCGTGGCGTTGACTGAATCTTGGACCTTGACCACAATGGACTTTTGACCGGGGGGTTCCGACTCCCCACCGTGTGCACGCTGGGAATACAGCCGCGTGGCTCGATGTGAAAACTCCACGTGTTCTCTTGGTGGCAGGATACTCGCCGTAGCCGCGTTGCGCTTCATGCTACTGAATAGTTACGATCTCGTACTACACGAGTACTAACCACTAGTTCAAAAATAACTAGCAAGTTGTTTCAATGACTGCACAGTCAGACTGCGAAGTTGTGAACTACGTCTCGGAGTGCTGGACTCGTCGTAGCGACCGGACTAACGGTTATCTTCAAGGACACACGTGGCTTCCCGGGTCTCGCCACATGCAGGCCTGAGGCCACAACACGTGGCGCAGTGAGTTGTCTGCTGGTTGCCTTCACGACTTGCAAGTGGAGTCGACAACTGGAGTGTTGAAGTGACAGATGCAACTGGAGGTTTGAAATACATTACCTTACTAGTGACTACATCGACTTTGGGTTGGGAACCAGGCACTCCTGCTGGTTGCACTAACTTGGGGTTTGTGACTTGTTGTTCATACATGTGCAATATTGTTTCTGCTATGTCTGAATAGCAATACGGATGCTACAATCGATCTACTATGACATTGCAACCAACACAATCCCTGCACACTGGGTATGATCATGTCATTGCCTATGTGATTCAGACTTTAGAACATACAGACCATGCCATCAATGCATGAAATCAAATGAACTGCATGAAGAAGAGTACGTGATAATGTATTAAGATAACACCTCAAAACTACCCCATACAGTGCACAAATCCATGAGTCCATAACGACCAAGATTGGAACCTGTTTATGGATACTTTTGTGTTGTCACTTTGGCAGTATCATGTCAAAGTCACTCCAAACTATCAACGGTTCACTCAACCAGCTAACTTGCATGAAAATTTAGGGTCGATTCTGATAAGAGGGGAAAACAGGGTGAAGTGTGTTGAAGAAGGTGCCTTGATTAGCAGTGACTGATTTTATGAATTGTGCCGCTGCTGCTGTGGCTTCCAGTTGACCATGTACCCATGCAGGTTTCCCTTCCACAAGGAATCATAGGTAATCTGGAGCTTGAAATCCGGCCCTCTTGGATGAATCTGGACCCACACTCTATCCCTGCTCCTTCAGCTATCCATGCATATGCACAAATCATGCATCATCCTTGCACTTGTTGCTAACATATGACAATGACAGCAATATAGAGTTGTTCTAGGAAACACCCAACTAGCTTATTACTCTATGCTGAATTGTGTCGGCTACTCTCTGTAATCTAACAGACATTCACCTTTTGGTCTCGATTGTCCCACCGTCGACTAGGGTCAGAAACGTGTTCATTCCCCAGCTTCTCCTCATCTCTATTACCTATTTTTCGATACTTTCCTGGTGTCACATTGGCAGTATCATGTCAAAGTCACTCCAAACTAGATTCACTCAACCAGCTAACTTGCAAAATTCAACATGGAAATTTAGAGCCGGTTCTGATAAGAGGGAAAAACATGGTGAAATGTGTTGAAGAAGGTGCCTTCATTAGCAGTGCCTGATTTTATCAATTGTCCCGCTGCTGCTGCAACTTCCAGTTGACCATCTTCCCATGCAGGTTTATTGTAGCTATCCTTCCACAGGGAATCATAGGTAATCTGGAGGTTGAAATCCGGCCCTCTTGGATGAATCTGGACCCACACCCTATCTTTGCTCCTTCAACCATCCATGCCTCTGCACAAATCATGCATACATCCTTGCCTTGCTGCTAGCAGCTGATAATGACAGTCTACATTTGCTCTAGGAAACACCCAACTCAGCTTATCACACTCATTCCTATGCTGAATTGCGTCTGCTACTCTCTATAATTATACAGACATTACCTTTTTGCCTCGGTTATCCCACCATTGACTGGGGTCAGAAAAATACTCATTCCACAGCTTCTCATCATCTTTGTTACCTGTTTCTGGATACTTTATTGTTGTCACTTTGGGAGTATCATGTCAAAGTCACTCCAAACTATCAAAGGTTCACTCAACCAGCTAATTTGCAGAATTCAACATGGAAGAAGAAGGATTCTGATAAGAGGAAAAAACAGGGTGAAATGTGTTGAAGAAGGTGCCCTCATTAGCAGTGTCTGGGTTTATCAATTGTGACGTCGCTGCCGCTGTGGCTTCCAGTTGACCATCAACCCATGCAGGTTTCTTGTAGCAATCCTTCCACAAAGAATCGTAGGTAATGTGGAGCTTGAAATGCGGCCCTCTTGGATGAATCTGGACCCACACTCTATCCATGCTCCTTAATTGCCTCTGCACACATCATGCATACATCCTTGCCTTGCTACTAGAAATTGACAATCACAGCCTACATCTGTTCTAGGAAACACCCAACTCAACTTATCACTCTAGTTCCTATGCTCAATTGCATCTGCTACTCTTTGTAATCCAACAGGCATTCACCTTTTTGCTCGATTGTCCTACCGGTGACTGGGTCAGAAAAGTATTAATTCCATAACTTTTCCTCGTCTCTGTTACCTGTTTCTGGATACTAACCTTGTTGTCACATTGGCAGTATTATGTCAAAGTCACTCCAAACTATTTAAGGTTCACTCAACCAGCTAATTTGCACCCATTCTTCCCATGAGTGGAGTGACACAGCCCCACTTGCAGTCAGTCTATCCTGCTGTTCAACAAAGTATAATGTCACATACCATCCTTGTGGATATGGCGGCATCACACGCAAGTCTGCCATCCTCCGCTGTCATGGGATCTGCTAGTAGTGTTATGCTTCCTAGTCCAATTCCTGCTGTCCATAATGTCCCTACTGCTGGTCCTAGTATGTCACAGGCTCATATTGTGCCTACATGTTGCCCTGTTCACAGTTCTTATACTCCTGGCAATTTGATCAATGTCTCCCCGTGCCATTCTATGCCACAATTGGCAACCCAACCCTATCCAGAGTCAAGGACGCTACTGCGTGAGCCTGGCGTGTGAGCGTATGAGCGTACGCTCACACAATGGTGATGTGGCGTGAGCCTACACTCACAGCGCTGACGTGGCGCTGATGCTAATGTGGCGTGAGCCCACCCAAGGTCGTGCCACGTCACCATCTGAAGCCTATAACCGTGGAGCCTATAACTGTGGGATTTCACCATCTGAAGGTGAGATGGGTTAAGGGTTTAGGGCATCCGCAGAGATCAACCTCGTCACACGAGGTTGATTTCAGAGAATCAAGAAATGAATCTTGTGTTAACACGAGGTTGATTTCAAGTTCCGAGAATGTTCATTTGAATGTGACTTGATGTGTTCGCAAGTGAACAAATGAGTTTGAGGAACGAATGCAACAAATGGTAGATGCACGCACAATACGATTGATGACGTGACATACACCGATAGACATATGACTTCATTTTTTTTTTAATTATTATTATTATTACTATTTTAAAATCCCTGGGGGTGATGCAAATCAACCTTGCGTTGACGCAACCTTGATTTGAGAAATGAAAACATATTATATATATATATTTCCTCCTTGGGGGGTGATGCAAATCAACCTTGCGTTGACGCAACATTGATTTGAGAAATAAAAGCATCATTTTTTGAAGTTTGTTTTGTTTTGTTTTGTTTTTTTTTTTTCCGTCGGGGATGATGCAAATCAACCTTGCGTTGACGCAACATTGATTTGAGAAATGAAAGCATCATTTTTTGAATTTGTTTTTTTTTTCCTCCCTGGGGGATGATACAAATCAACCTTGGGTTGACGCAACCTTGATTTGAGAAATGAAAACATTTTGTTTTGAAGGTTTTTATTTTTATTATTTTATTATTTTTCTGGGAGGGTGATGCAAATCAACCTTGCGTTGACGCAACCTTGATTTGAGAAATGAAAGCATCCCTTTTTGAGGACTGTTTTTTGTATTTGTATGGTTGCTGGCCATGTTGTTCTTCGTTTCGTGTCTTACATTGCAAGTCTTGCCAACCTGTTCTGCACCACGTTTTTTCATAAACCGCAAAGTCGCTTTAGGAATTTCTTGGTGTTTGTCTGGAGAGCATCTATCAATGAAAAATGGATGTGAATTGGGGGGAAGGAACTTTGTTAGAACAAACTCATTCTCCCTCGTGTTCATTACGTAACGAGACATTGTACTCTCTGCAATATCTTGTGCCCGTGGACAAAAACCATCCACAAACCACCTTGATTTTCTCATCCAACCAAGATTTGGATGAGGGATGAGACTTCTTGGAAAATAAAGTTGGCAAATCTGGGGCGTGGTAGTCGCCTACAATTCCGCGGAAATAGGTGGCATCCACGGAATTAGGTCCTACACGTGGGAAACCTTGCTGACGTGGCGTGAGCCTGGCTAGGCTCACGCGCTCCACGCGGCCAGGCTCACGCGCAAGCATTCCCCATCCAAAGTATACTATGGGGGAAGACTTTGATCAGTATTTACAAATGTTGGAAGATATTGCTGCAGTTAATGGAGTCCTTCAAAATTTTAAAGTCGCTATATTTAGGATGAGCATGAAGGGGGCTGCTAGGAATCTATTGTATGCAGCTGTTATGGATGATCCTCAACTTAGTTGGGCATCTGTAGTTGAGTGGGCCTGGACCTTGTTCAAACCCAGGGAGCGTCCATTGGACTGCTTCACCAAATTCTCCTCGCGCACCTACAAGCCAGGTGAGTCGCTATGGCAGTAGTACATTGACCTGAAATCTGCTGCAGTAGAAAATATTACTGATGTACGTGAGAGAGATCGCATGGTTAGAGTGTTCTTTTTTCTTGGCTTACCTCCTACTATCTAGGCTTGGGCTCAACGCCGCTATTTTGTAAATGATAAGACCATGCTAGCAGAGATTAGCTTAAAAATGGCAAACTTCAGCAAATCAATCCAGCGGCCCCATGCCAAGTTTCAAGCTCTCGTGGGCTTAGAGCTTGGCATGAATGCAACATCTCCTCCATATGTTCCTGCTGCTATGCAATGCAAACCAGGTGAATTCACCCTCCAAGGGTTGGCTAATACTGTGGGTAGTCTTAGTGAGTCGGTAGCTACTCAACTCGCTGCCATGCATGCCATGCAGGTTAATCAGCGTGCCAATTGGCCAATTGCCCGTACGGAAGTAAACATGACAGAAATCATCCGCCGCAGTCGATTAAAATATTTATTTTGAAGTTGAAATTTGAATTTATGTGTGACGATCCATGCATCTATGTCGAGGTGTCATATCTTGGTGATGATGGATGGCTGTGTTACATAGAACATGTTGAACATGCATGATATATGGTTTTAGCGGATTCTCCCGTCTGTTAGGGGCTGTACATTCTCTGGAAATGACAGTGTACATTACGGCCGATGTAATGCACTGCTGCTCATCTTTTACAAAAAGAAAAAGAAATGTGCCCAGTTCTTTACGCTGGGGAGGGCCTCTCGTGTCGGGCCCTCCACTAATTTTCTGCTTCTGCCCTGGCGCCTAGGGCTACCGCCCTTGGGCAGAAAATTAGTGGAGGGCCCTCCGCTCGAGGCCCTCCCGTTAGCCCTATACATTGCAGAAACCCTTCATTATTAAGCACTTGTACCGTGAAGGGTTCATCGAGGCTTGAACCCTTCACTATTAAACTTAGACTTTCATTTGCAAGTTTCCTTTTTCTTAGCCCTTCATGATGAAAGGTTCAGATTTTATCTGGCCTTTCTTTTGAAGGGCCCTGATTTTCTTGCCCTTCATATGGAGCATTTTTGCAAGTAATAGACACTGCTATGCAGGTTGTCGCACCCAAAACGGAAAAATTAGCAGGCTGCCCGTGCCTAGAGGAAGGCAACTTGCAAGGCGTAGAGAGGTGGGGGAAAAGCGTGCCGGGCTCCAAGAGCAGTACGGTTGCACGGGAGATGGCCCATAATTTACGCTTCCTTGGGGGGGCGTCAAATAGTAAATATTAATATCGATATTATTAATTGGTGATAGCCCGTGCCACGTAGGCTACCTAGTGACACCGGGAACAACCATAGTAAAATGATGATTTACCGATGTTGATAACATCAGGTCTGAACTGACCCTAATAATTAGGGTCTCTTACAATTCAATCTGGCAATTATGTAAAGCACAATGGGCAGCTCTGCAGCCTTGGATCGGCTGTACATCGTTTTGAGCTGTACACAGTGAAGCTGGGTATAATGCAAACTGCCTATTCTGCTTCTTAATTTGTCTCTAAAGCGCATAATCTGCCTCAAAGATCCTTCATGATTTCGGAAGCCAAAGGGAAGGGAGCAGTGATTTTTTTCTTAAATTTGAAAAATAGCACGAATGGCTACAAGAAATAGCTATATATTCTGTTCATCCACTGAAAATTTGGATAGAATCATCCTCCTATGTACTTTCATCCATTTATATCATCCACATTTGGCAAATTCATCCATCTTTTTTTTTCCACTTGTAGAAGTTTGGCGATTTCATCCATGAAAAAACAGGGAATTTTCGACAGAATATTCCATTTTAATGTTTTGAGGTTGCCATTTGGCGATTTTTCGCCAGGGAAAAAAACACTGGAAGGGAGAAGTTAGACACACCACACACAACAAGGCAGTGTTTTCTTTCTCATTTGTCGAAAGTAGCGGGAGTGTACTCTACCTGGTGCGCCAAGTGGCCGGAAAACATGAGCTGGCACCTCTAGAAATTCCGCTTACTGACAACTGGCAAGTGTTAACAGGTCCACGTTGACAATCATACGAATTTTCCTCTCGTTCATCTCTCCCGTTTTGGCGGAAAATGGGAAAAAAATGCCGAAGGTGACTACTTTGATGTTAATCATTTGTGCATGTACTAAATGTTGGCCGAAGGGTATCACATTTTGAGGGAACGACAACTTGTTCCAAGGAAACGAACTGCATCTAAGTTATGTCGTCTGAACGGAAAGGATTTTGGGGGCAGATTCTGCCTTTTTTGAAGCAAATTAAAATGCAGAAGATCGACGCTCCACGGCGCTGGCGCATTCCGCATTCCTAATCGGCTGCTTGACTGCCATAATCGGCAGTTTGACTTTTAATGGCTCATTATGGCCTGCAGCCAATCAGGGCCTCGCAGAATCTGCCCCCAAAATTCCTTTATTCATGTTTTTGTTTTCTAATTTCCACATTTTCTACATTTATGTGTTTTTATTTCCTTTTTCATTTGACAAGTGACAACCGTTACGCTTGAGGGGATCGGAGACTTTCCAACTTCAACCCACATCCAATTCAATGAATTTAGGGCTCAAACCAGCCCCTGCCCAACTTAAAAATTCATATCTCCCTCCAAATTAGGGATCGAGGAAGGATGAAAGTTCATTTGTCTGTGTGCCTAAACATTTTGTGGATAGTTTTTCTATCTATTTTCTTATTGTTTTGCTTGTATGTTTGGATGATAAAGTAGACCTAGTGTACCCATAATCATCCAATTGGATGCTTAACTCATCCTGAGGACGTCTTGTGGGATCAAAATCATGAAACACATTTTTTTTAAAAAAAATTTGAGGGAGAATTTATGGGATAAATAAAACCCTTCCCTCATACTCTGCAGTGATTTTTTTCTTAAATTTGAAAAATAGCACGAGTGGCTACAAGAAATAGCTATATCATCCTCCTATGTACTTTCATCCATTTTATATCATCCACATTTGGCGAATTCATCCATTGTTTTCTTTCCCCTTGTAGAAGATTGGCGATTTCATCCATGAAAAAACTGGGAATTTATGACAGAATATTCCATTTTAATGTTTTGAGGTCGCCATTTGGCGATTTTTCGCCAAAAAAAACAAAACACTGATACTCTGTTTCCATGCGATAATGCCCATTGCGACGCACAATCTCCCTTCGGCCTGCATCAGTCAGTTTCACAGTGAGGTTGTGCCTGCCCAAAGCGATGGAACTGCAGCTTTCGTGCTCAAACAATCGGAACGGCTCCTCCCTCAAAAATGAGCTTTTTGGCGAGCAAAAACACGGTGCAACAAGGTAGCAGGATTTGAACAAAAGAATCACCGGGTGACAGTCGCTGCTTTACCAGACTGAGCTAATGGACTGGATGTGATAATGCCCAAGTACTACTCTAAATTATCACATGTGCTGTAAATTAGTACAGTGCCAAACAATCATGGGCCATGGCAGGGACGCGCGTTGATAGAGAAATGATGTGGCGACTTGAAAGTTTACAAAGAGGTTCCGGCGAAGCAAGATCGGTAGCTCATCACGTTTTCATGGGCGTTATAGCTCGAATGCTTATTGCCAAGAGACACAAGGAAGAACGATATTGAGGATAGGCACAGACATAAAGTTGTACAGCTGAAAGTTCAAGTCCGAAGATCTGCAAACTGGGTCGAGGACGGAGGAAGGTCCGAAGTACTAATCTCGTAATTTCCGTTTTGAGGTTATTTGAATGCTCTCAGCTTCCGAAACATCTTAGACATCGATTTGCAGTGACTCATTGACGTACTCGCGTCCCTTCTGGAGGAAAAAAACTTCCAGAAAGCATGGGAATCGTAGCTGAGCCAAAGCTGCAAGTGATCTTGAAAGACCGAACTGTGGTTGCTCCAGTGTTCCTACCAAAAATCATGTGATGTATCTTTCCAACCTGGATCAGCCTCTACAACACGTTTTCTTTTCTTGTATCATGCCAATTCTACCAAAAACAATGACAATCTTGAAAATACTGATTTCACTGCTTGCTCATAGCTGTTTACAGAGTAGCCAGTAAGTTATGAAGAAGCTATCCAACACTATTGAAACACTGAGAAGTACGCGGCTTATCAATCTACAAGGCAATCCATCGAAATCAATGATGCTCACGCATCTGTAAGCTTAACTACACCACGCTATGAACATACATAAAAACTAACTAAGTATCGTCTGCCACCAAAAATACAAGTACTTCTAAGTGCGGGAGATCCAACTAGCTAGAGATTCAAAATGTGACTGACTGGAATCTGTGATTGTGACTGCTCGGTGGACTGCCACCTAGTTGCTGACTATGACTATTCGACCAACATGGTCCAGATGTTAATGACGGACTGGATCTTCGATTTCAACACTCCCACTCAGTCCGACATTGTATGCATGCTTCAAAGATCGTTTGCACAGAGATTGCTTGCTGGGGAATGCAACCCAAGCATGGAGCGAAAACGAAAGAACTTGTCTGGACCAAGAGCCTTCGTAAAAATATCGGCAATCTGATCGTTCGTGTGAACATACTGAATATCAATTTCTCCCTTCGCCTGGTTCTCGCTATGACATGGTACTGAACGTCTATGTGCTTTGTTCGACGATGGTACTCTGGATTGTGAACCAGTCTGATGCAACTCTGGTTATCGCTGTGAAGTGGGGTGGGTGTCTTCTGTGAATGTCTAATGGAGTCCATGAGTCTCCGTAACCAAATAATCTCCCTCGTAGCCATGTGAGCCGCATGTCGTGCGCATACATATCGCTACACAACTACATCGCTGTCCAAACCACACCACACATATATGCACAATAAAGTAGTCTGCCACAATGATAAACAAGCTAAAAAGGACATACACTTCCAACACAAGAAAATAAAAATCCATCGCTATCACTCATTGAAACTGAAGTCGAGCCAGGGGCACCCCAAGCTATGGGGACTCCACCCCACAACAACCTGTATCCCTACATAAGCACACTAAAACCTAAACACATGCAGGAGCTCGGTCGCGCAGGCTCAACTCGAGAGAGATGAGCCACGCGACTGCCGCTCTCGTGAAGATAAGCCATTCAGGTGTCAAACTAAACTTGACACCTGATTTAACACTTGACCTAAATCCAAGTGTTAAATACAATAACTAGCTTTATTCTAGTTGTTTTCACACTGTGCTTATTTAACTTGACAGCTGTCGTGCGCATACATATCGCTACACAACTACATCGCTGTCCAAACCACACCACACATATATGCACAATAAAGTAGTCTGCCACAATCGCCCCCCTAGCTGGTGGATAGGTCCCTCTACTCCAGATAGCTACAAGATGTAATAGCCACAGCCGTCCTAAGTCCCCTATCACTGTCCCTATTGTACTCAAACTCTATAGACCAAGAGGCCGGGTACAAGAGTAGCCCCATCGTTAGTCGCCGTCTTGCAATCTGTGAACTTGAGCCAGACCTCGTGTATTCAAGGTCTCCTGTAGCTGGGCCTTGCGTTGCTTGTTAGCCTTCCATGGTTGTATCCACTCCCACTATCCAATGCATGTGGACATAACCAATCCCCATCCGGAACCATCTCAAGAGGTGGAGTCAAGCACCCCCCATATGCCAACCTCTAGAGCATCGATCACACACCAGCATGGTGGCTGCCCCTTTAGCAGACCCACACAACATGCACCTCAAACCTGCAGATACCACTGCCAGGTTTGGGTCAATCCTGCCATCGACATTCGGAAGGTGACATGGCGCACAATTACGCACATGGTCCTTCCAAGTGATGCCATCCCGACCCTCCAAGACCAAGACGCCTGAGGGCAAGACCTCTCGAACCCTCAAAATAACACGTCCTGCAGTCACATCCAGGGTCGTAGGAGCAGTCTGCTGCAGATAGACATAGTCACCAGGGTTGAATCTCCGAACCCCAGGACGAGCCCCCACCACGTATGGTAGCATACCTCAACGTATCACGGTGTTGTGCAATGGCAAGGTTCTCGAAAGCCATGGCATGACTCTCTTGAACAACTCTGCACGCTGCTCACATGCACGTGCCCACACGTCCGGATCGTCAAGGTTAAGAACTGTAGCAGCTTCTCTGCGAATGGATGTAGGCAAATCCGGCTCTCGGCCAAAGAGAAGAAAGTATGGTGAGAAGGAGGCAAGTGATGCTTGCTTGCTGAACCTGTAGCCCATGGCTAACCAGGGTAACTGAAGGTCCCAATCTCCTAGGTGTCCCTTCTGCAAGCCATACTTGCGCAAACCCCTCTTTACTGTCTGAACAACTCTCTCTGCCAAGCCATCGGCTCAGGATGATCCCGAGAAGTGGTGCGGTGGTCTATCAAGGCTTTGTCACACAAAGCCTGAAACTCCCCCAAGAACTCTCTCCCTTGGTCCGTGAGTACCTCAGCTGGAGCACCGAATCGGCTAAGCACACAATCCAGGAATGCATACGCTCCCTCACTAGCCTTATCAGGCAATGGAACCAATTCAATCCACTTGGAGAAGTGCTCCACCATCACCAACACGTACTTGTTGTGGCGCATGGTCAGTGGCAACGGCCCTGCGAAGTCAAGACTCCACCTGTAGCCCAATCCCATGATCGGAAGAGGGTGCAATTGTGGAGTAGGGGCGTTGAATGAAGCACGCACCCTGTCACACACCATGCACCTAGCCACAAATTGTTGCACCTCTGTGTGCATACCACGCCACCAATACTGCCCCTGCAGTAGACTATGAGTGCGTCGCACCCCAAAATGCCCCAACTCCTCATGGGCATGCCGCACTAACCGTGCCCGCTGTGTTGGGTGAGGCACAATCCTCACTCGACCATCCTCCCACACTCGGAGCAGGTGTGTCCCCTCCCACCTGAACCTCTTGGCTCGTTGTAGGATCCGATCCCTCTCCTTGGCAGTCATAGTGGCTGCCGTGTCTCCACTGCGGAGGTAGTCCAACACAACTGAATCCTCATGTATATCTTTGGCGCCACCTTGCTCATTGCTGGCCTCAGGGTCCTCAGACACTTGATCTACAGTCATCCCTGTTGTAGGTCCAACCTGGCCTTCCGCTGCCAAGATACACAGAAATGCAGATGCATGCCATCCGGGCACCATCTCCTCGTCCGTCTCACCATGCCACCGAGCTCCAGTGTCATCCTGTTGGCTCGTGCATGGATTGCGACTCAACCCATCTGCATTTCGATTGACCAACCCGGTCGATGCACCACCTGAAAGTCATACTCTTGAAGGATGAGTGCCCACCGTGCAAGCTTCCCCGTAAGCTTGTCTGACTCCATCAACCACTTGAGTGGTTGGTGATCCGTGACAAGGGTGAAGAGATTGCCGTATAGATAGCACCTGAAGTGTGCCACGGCCCACACTGCAGCTAAGCATTCTCCCTCATATGAGCTATACTTAGACTCTGCAGCATTGTTCGAGCGGCTAGCATAAGCCACTACGAACTCTCTTCCCTCATCATCCACCTGTGTGAGCACCGCTCCAAGCCCCAGCATGCTCCAATCTGTATGCAGCTGAAAAGGACGCCCCCTGATAGGTCGTCTCAAGATGGGCGCCGAGGTCAACCTCGCCTTGAGCTCTTGAAAAGCTTGTTCTTCTCATCTTCCCCACTGCCACTCCTGGTCCACCTTGGTCAGCTTGGTTAGAGCCTTTGCAATGGCACTAAATCCCTTAACAAACCGTCTGTAATAGTTTGCTAACCCCATGAAAGCTCGAACTCGGCTCACATCCGTGGGGCGTGGAACCTGTGCAATGGACTCTACCTTAGTCTGCTGTACCCCCAATCCTCCAGGATATCATGTGACCCAGATACTCAATCTGGTTGTGGAAAAACTTGCACTTGCCCGGATGTAACTTCAATCCGTGCGTCCTCAAGCGCTCAAATACCCCCTGAAGGTGTCTCTCATGCTCCTCCACCGTAGCACTAAAGATGATGATGTCATCTATGTAGCACCGAGCAAACTCCACCCCTGCTAGAATCCTGTCCATGACTCTTTGAAACTCAGCGGGAGCGTTTTTAAGCCCAAATGGTAAGAACCGCCACTGGTATAGGCAATCCTTCCCGTGCTCATTGATCCCCCAGAATGCCGTCTTTTGCTTATCCGCCTCCTTGATCGGCAACTGGTGATATCCGGATCGTAAATCCAACGTGCTAAAGACCTTGGAATGCCCAATGGCATCAAAGATCTCCTCTGGTGTTGGCATGGCATACCTATCGGACTTGGTCTGACGATTTACAGGCCGGTAATCACCGCACATACGTCTCTCCGTCCAATTGCCATAGACATCCTTCTTAGCTGGCATCACTGTGGCTGAAGCATACTCTCCACCAGAGAGCTCCACCAAACCTGCCTCCCAGAGATCTTGAGTCCTCATCTGAATCAAAGACCTCTCCATGTCACTGTATCTATAGGGTCTCCGAAAGATTGGCGTGTCAGTGGCCAACTCAATACGGATCTCTTGACCCTTCAGTGCTCCCAAGTCCTTCAAACTGAAGGCAAAGCAATTCCTGTAAGCCCTCAGGAACCGCCGTATACGTCGTCTCTCTCCTCCGGTGACAATGGGTCCAATGTCAGGCTCCCAATTGTCCTCCGTAACTGCAACCTTAAGTCCAGTGGGCTTAGAGGTAGAGGACGCGTCCCGTGGTTGCTATGCTGCAACCTCTTGAGCAGTACCCCCTTCCTGCTCAGTCAATGACAAGGCCTCATCCTGCCCCATCATCTCATCATTGAGAACCTCCTCATCCCGAGAAGAATCCCCAACCTCATCCATCACAGCTGCCTTCGCTGCCAACTCCCTCTGAACCTCGAGCACCTCCCACATGTGCCATGGATGTCTACACCTCGTGGTCCTCACCGGCTCGCCCCCACTCGCTGCCTGTACCGTCTCGGTAGGCAGAGAGACCATCAAGGGAAGTGCACTCCGCACTCTACGTTGCTCAGCCATAGCCAAGCTGACAATCCAGGTCAAGCAATTGAGATCCATTGCTTGCCCCAACACCTGACGACGTGATGCCTCAGAAAGAGAAGGCACCGCCGTGGTCCCAGTGGAAAACCCCATAGCCCGCTCTCGCTCGTCGGCATTAGGCTCCACTAACTGCTGCAACTGAGCATCCCACAGGAGGCCAGGTCCACCATCCCGAAAAGCATGGGATCCTGGGAAGCTGAGCAGTGTAGGTAATGCTGCTCGTGGTTGACCCACCCTGTTGACCACTGCCAAAGGCGAACGGTCATCGTGTCTCACACGTTGAGACTGCCTTCCTGTGTCCAAAATGCCATCCACGGTGAGGTGTGCTGGCCGCTGCACCCCATCAAATGCACGCTTGAGCAGTGCGGGTGGCATCAAGTTAGTCCACCATAGTCGTGGACGATGAGCCCCGTGACCCCACTGCAGCTGCATCCAGCAACTGCTGACCCAAGCCACGACCGGACTTGATGCACACTGGCCATCACCCTGGCCCGAATCACCCATCAGTGGCACATTCTCCAAGATGTATGCCGGAGATACAGCTTGATGAAGCTGCAAGTGGCGCAAAATCCGCACCATCTCCCAAAACAGACCCGTCCTCGAGTCTCGCAATCCATTGCCATGCCCGCTGATGAATGCCCTTGGCAGGGCCAACCTGCCACTACCAGATCAATGGAGCCAACCTGCTCCAAATCCTGCGCCCCCAGCAACGAAATGTCTGCTGGCAAGGCTGTGATATCCACGAACTGCAGACACTGGCAACAACTCAGGGTACTGCTGTACCAACTGAGCAACATGGCGCAGTGAGACGCGTCGTGCAGTCTCATCCCTCTCCACATACAGGTAACGTCGAACTCGTACACCTGCCTGCAGCACTGCAGCCAATCCAGTGCTGATCCCGCCAAACAAGTCCAGAAGGCAATGCCTTCATCCGGCGCTGCCACACAGAGGTGTGGTGTCCAATGGCGACAACTGAGGTGGCCCTGGTGCAATCAGCACTCTCCTCCTCTCCTGACGGTACAAAAGCTTCTACCCAAGCTTGTTGCACCCGTCCATCAGCAGCTGCTGCAAATCCTTGCTCGTACCCCACAACGGAGTGTGAGCAACCATGGCAGGCAACTCCGCCGTACCATGCATGTCATCCTGCTCTGCTGGAGGTGGCACATCCTCTGCATGGGCATTGCCTTCCAGCAACTCTCCAGGCCAACTAACTGCAGCTGTAAGGCGGCTAGTGTTGGCATCTTGCCCCGCTGGGCAGCTGCAATACCCCCAATGAATGTCACAGGGAGCTGTGCACGGCGACCATCCCCTGACTGCCATCCAGGCCTGTAGGATGCTGACTCCTCCCAGAAATCCAGGGTGAAGCCCATGGGGTATAACACTGCCCCACCAACGAGGACATCGTAAGAGACCGCGTCTGTCACAATGGCCTTGGCTCGCATCACTGAGCCATCTACAGGATGATCCGGCTGCAGTCTAATGCCAACTGATGCCGTGTCATGCCGCGAGCCTGCTCTGATCCTCCCAGAGATGTCTGTATCTGGAAAGGACAAGGCTCCATATCCGCCTCCATGAGGCCCAAACCTGCAATAGCAGCTCTGCCCAACATCAGTGGCTGAGCTCCTGAGTCCAACAAGACCCGCAGTGGCCGGTACTTCTTGCCTGCCGGTCCACTCAAAGTGAAAATGCCTCCCTGGTTGTCTAACAAGACAACTCCAGGTGTCACCATGGCGCGCTCAATGGCTGGCCTAGCTGGCAGCTCCGTCAACTGGCAGCTGCAGCTTGCCAGGGCGCAGCCGTGGCAGTCTTGACCCTCAAATCGAGGATCCCTCTGCCACTACACCTTCCACTAACTCCGCAGAAGATGAAGTGACCTCCCCACTCTCACAGAGTGTTGCTGCTAGTCTGAACACTGCAGCTGGTCTCACCCCGGCGTCGCAATCATGGTTGCCGAGAACAGTGGGGCTTGACACACAGAGGTGGCTGCCCCCAATAACACACCGGCCGCACTAGCCTTGGCAGCAGGTTGCTGCACGTGTAGCTCTCCCCAATGGCATAGTAACCTCCGCCTCGGTAACAGTCGGGCGAACTAGGTGCCATGGATGGCGTTGACACTGTCTCCGCCAAGGTGAATGACTGAGGCAGCCTTGCCTGACGGCTTGCCTCCCCACGTTGTGGATCCAACTCCACCTCTGCACCTCGTGGCTCAGGAACTCGTGCTGCTCCTCGAGTCACGGCTGCAGCAGACTCCACCTGCTCTAGTGGTAGTGCTGCTCCGCACATAAATCCCATGCCTCCCATATCTCCTCCCTCAGAGCAGGAGGTGGACCATCCCGCCTGGGAGCCGGTACCGCCTGAGCTATAGCCATGGCAGCGAGCCTCTGCTCTAGCTGCTGAAGCCGGTTGGCCATGCCTTGGTCAACACCCTGACCTCCGCGTCCTTGGCCATGTGAGCTTGCCCTTGGCCTGCACCTCGTGCCCGACCACCTCGTCCTCTTTGGGCTGGTCCACCTCGCCCCCGGCCACCATTGTTCCCTTGGAACTGGCCTGGGCGCAACTCAGGATGCAAGTCATAACACTGGGCATCTCCATGCCCATACTTGCCACAATGCCCACACTGCAACTGTGCAGGCTGTGCTTGTGCCGGCCTTCTGCCACTCTCTGGGCAATCTCTCTTGACATGGGGTCCTCCACATGTCCAACATATCACCCCTGGTTGCTGTTGGCCTGCAAAAGATGCCACGGGCCTCTGCACCTGAGGTCCCCTGTAAGCTCCATGGAACTTGGGCTGGGCAACCTTGCCCCCCTGACCACGCTGTTGGGCAGTCCTTGTGCCTTGTGGGCTGACAGCTGTGCCCCGTACAGGCATGTCCTTGCCAAATCCAATTGTAACAACTCGCTCCTCCACCACCATGTTGAGCTCAATCCGCTCAGCCAGCAGAAACACATCTGCTAATGTGGGTTGGGCTGCTTGTAACAGGGTTGCATCTCGCACCCTTCTCTTGAGCTCCTTGTCCAGAATTCCATACCAAAACTGGATTGCCTGAGCTTCAGTAACCCCTTGGGTCACACTTATCAAGCGCCTCATACGAGTGTACGCCTCTCGCAGGCTCTCACTGGGTTTGCGCTGGAAGTCTTGCAAACTTCGCAGCTTCTCTGTCCGTACACCTTGGTAGTTCCTCCGCAACTCCTGGAAGAACTCCACCACCGGGTTGAATCTAGGCACATGTGTTGTAGTGTGGCAGGAGGAGTAGTAGCACCTTTTGAACTGGTACCACCTGCAGAAGTACCAGCACTACTGCTCCACTACTAGTGCTGGCAGTGGGAGCTATTGGTACTGATGCAGCTACTGGTCGCGTCGTGCCTCGAGTAATGGAGACGTAGTCAGGTGACCAATACATCCTCCACTCCTCAATCTCTGCTTCATGTCCTCGCCTGAACTCGTGGTAATCGTCCATAGGCGGGCCTTCCAAATGCTGGAACAGTCCCTTCCACGCCATGAATGGGGTGAATAGCTGTGGATTGCGCATCTGCTGCAAATCACACCAGCTGTCGAACTCCTGGATAAAGTCATCCAACTCGATTGTGCCCACAGCTCCAGAGTACCTACGAGGCCCCTTGGTAGCTCCATACATCTCCTCCATGTCGTCCCACAACAATGGCGAATGAAAGTGCACACCTGTTGATGAAGCCTCCGAGCTGTGTCTGACTCTACAGTAATTGAGGGTGGCGGTGAAGGTGGTCTGAACCGAATACCTCGTCTTGTGAACCCACTCTCACTGTTACTGCCTGTAGCCGTACTCCCCTCAAAACCCTTGGGTAACTCCGTAATGACACTCACAATGTGCACCTCCTCCACGTGACACTATAAGGCTCTAGTACTAATCTAATAGTGACACGGGTGGGCACCTGTTGCAGTTAAGGGTCATATCCCAATGGCTCAGGGCACCTGCACCTGCATCCACCGCAAGAACTCCTATGGTTGGCTGGTCATCAACCCAGCCTCACCATAGAAGAAACACTGGTGGTCTTGCTGGTCATCACTCCAGCCTCACCACCGACAGCATACTCTAGGATTGACCGGTGATCAAATCCGGCCTAATCCCTATGAAAGCAAGCGCCCACACAAAACCAACATGGCGCACAGTCAAGCATGCAGGTGTTGGGGGGGATCCAAACACAAATCAAAACATCAACACCCCCACACCAAAATCCAGCTGCAACGCTGATCCTGCAGAATATCCCAGCCCAAAACCCCGGACTGACTGGCCTCCACCAAGAGAGGCTTTGGCAACTACAAGTACAAGGTAATGAAAATAGTACAGAGATGGAGGGGAAGAATAGAAGCCCGACCAAGCAAGATCTAATCCTGATCTATGCTATCAACTGCCAGACTTCTCTCAAAGTGCCTCGCTCTGCATATGATGGTAAGTGTAGGAGGTATATCTATGTCCAGAAACCTGCACTATATCTATTGTCCCAAGCTACAGTAGCTCGCTCTAACCAACCCTCCTCCTCTTTCTGCAGGTAGAGACAAAGCAATACTCCCCATCTCCCGACACTGAACACTAAAAAAACAAAGGTAGGGTCTGATAGTCTCTCAACTCGAAAGCTTTGAGACGGTTGCGGGTGTCCTCATTGCGAATGACTGCATCTCCTTCAGCACAACAAACATGTCATTGCTGATGAACCCCCGCTCATGGTTGCCCTGTGCAGAGCGTATCCGGCTGCAACCATGTCTGATTGCCACAAACTTGTGTAGCTCCTGCTCCTCTGCTCAGTACAAAAACGGCCTTGTGACTGAAAACCTTGGTCCCGGGGCTGTCTTTGGCTGTGTTCCAAGCCTAGCTTTCACCCACTTTGGTATTTCACCTACAGCTGCAGAACTGTTGGCTCCAACAGAGTTCTGACTGTCCAAGGCAATATTGAGGCCCTCAATGCCAACTACAGCAGTCTGTTGTCTACTGCTAATGCCTGACTCCCAGTATGCAATCAACTCGTCCAACTGTTCTCCACTCAAATCAGTCTGAGTTCCTTGGAAACATATAATCCTGTCCCCTTGTGTGCACAGGCTAAGAGAAGAGACCTGCCCTTCAATTACGTCCTCATTTCCCCAGCCATGCAAGGAGTACATCCACAGATTTGTCTCTAATATAGACCAGCACAGGTTCTAGAGACAGGATTGTGGATCTTTTATGGCCCACTCACACTCTAAAATTCCATAGATTTTTAGCAGAGTCCCAAAAACAGAAACCAGGTCTAGGTAGGTAGATTTCCCCTTTCTGCAGCTATCCCCCCAAAAACTGAGTCAAACAGAGCCCATATGACAAAGATATGACCAATTAGGCTCTAAATCATTCGAATTAGATCAAAAAGGCTTTTTTTTTTTTTTAACACCCAAAACGTTCTCGCCATTAAAAACTGTTCCCATGTTATCTACGGGTTGATCTGTCGGATAAGTGATATCCACACTTGTGCCCTCCGTTCCCTGCAGGTTCCCGATTTTCCATCTGAACAGCCCGTCTCGAGTTCTCCACACATGGGCGGGTCTGGGGAATTACGATGAATACAATGGCACGCTGAAGCTCAGCAGCAGGTAGACAATGTGTCCATTAATGTAAAGAGCCTGGCAGATCGACAGTTTGAAACGATCAATGCTTCATCTCCTGTTATGCCATTCGCATCAGCCTTGCCGTAGATTGTCTGTCAACCAATATCCGAGTTCAATTGTCCAAGCAGAAATCTACTAGAAATCTACCAACCGGCTACTGATTCCATAAATACTGGCAACTCCCATTTGGATCTGTACTCAATGGATCAGTATAGAGTGGCTGCCCTTAGGGCGCGCTTCATCCCAACCAGGGTAATCTGCACTGAAGCCGAGATGACACTTGAAGCGGCTGCTTCTTCCACAATGCTCCCTCTTTTGTGCATTCATCGTGCTAATCTAGCACTGCCCAAACCACGCCACAAACTCTCGTTGGTGCAGGAAATATGGCTGCCGCATTGCAGGTCTCGGGTCAGGCTCTCCATATCCTAGGCGTGCATATTGCTGCTGATATTGGGGCTGCCTTCAAATGACTGCCAATAGGCCCGAACCTTAATTGCGCACTTGCTAGAAAAATCTAGCCTGACCCCGTCCATCCATTTGCTTGCTTCCTCGCGATGTGCAGCCAGACAACCTCACATCAACCAGCCCACAACCACTCCTTCATGGTGGCTGGACTATAGTCGCACACCGACTTCCCACCATTGCTAGTAACCATTCCACATGAAAGCCAACGACGGCACAATCTGCCTTCATGCCAGCCTGTCCCTCCTCGCTGACCAAGAAAACCAACGATAGCCAGCCAACTTCTCAACTCGGCCTTTACTGATTGCACACCCTGATATATGCCATGAACAACTTCACCAAATCGTTTGTCATCAGTACCGATATACCATTGGGACGACGACTTGTAGACATGAGCCCATCAACCAGTCCAACACCTTGGCTGCTCACTATGTGCAGGTCTGAAACCATCAGTCTGCTCAGGAATTACCTATAGCATGGTATTTTTATCTCTGCAGCTGAAGTCGAAGACCACGGTCCACCCACTCGCGTAACCAGCTGCACCTCCGCTTCTAACCACCAAGACAATGAAGGCTTGCATCCCAGCCTTGCGAGACAACAATAATGCTGATCGTTTCACCATGCTCGGCTCTCAATCTGCCGCTCAGCCAAGTGACGTTTAAAAGGGAGAATACCCATGCACTTTTGTGTTACCGCTTTCAACACACACAAAATCCACAAGTGCTAAAAACTAATTAAGCTCACATCTTGCACTCACAGATGCAAGCTCAATCTCTCTCGAGTGATAAACAAAGCTAAAAAGGACATACACTTCCAACACAAGAAATATAAAATCCATCGCTATCACTCATTGAAACTGAAGTCGAGCCAGGGGCACCCCAAGCTATGGGGACTCCACCCCACAAACAACCTGTATCCCTACATAAGCACACTAAAACCTAAACACATTGCAGGAGCTCGGGCGCAGGCTCAACTCGAGAGAGATGAGCCACGCGACCGCCGCTCTCGTGAAGATAAGGCCATTCAGGTGTCAAACTAAACTTGACACCTGATTTAAACACTTGACCTAAATCCAAGTGTTAAATACAAATAACTAGCTTTATTCTAGTTGTTTTCACACTGTGCTTATTTAACTTGACACGCAACGTACTCCGATTCAGTTGTCGATCCAGCAGTACACGCTTGTTTCCGACTGCTCCAAACAATTGCTCCTTGGTTGAATATAATGACACATCCAGATCTGGATTTTCTATCATCTATGTCACCAGCATAATCTGCGTCGCAAAATCTTGTGAGCAGATTTGTGTCTTGCTTCCCATTGTAGGTCAGAACAAATGAGATGTTCCCTTCAAGTATTTCATGATCCGTTCACAGCGTTGCAGTGCACAGGTCTGTGTCTTGATGCGTATTTCGCCACTGTACTTACTGCATATGAGATGTCAGGACGACTCCTGATGCTTGCAAACATCAAGCTCCCAACCATTTCCTGATATGGAAATTGGTAATCCATGATGTTTTCCTTTTCTTCTTTCTCTGAGTCACCCGAAAGAGAGTAGAAACTCATTTGAGTACTAGGGTCAGCAGGAGTCGTCACTGCCATTGCATTTTCGAAACCATACTTCGTGATCATCTTCTCAATGTAGACTTGCTGATCGATTGAAATAGTCCTGCGTTGCCGATCTATTTTAATTCGCAAACCAACATAACAGTCTGCCTCTCCCACTTTGGTTTCAAATTCCTTACCCATGTATTCAAACATGTTGTCAAGCCTTGTTGACTCAACGCAACAGGCCAGTCCATCATCCATGAAAAGAGATGTGATGATTTTGGGCTCTCTTACTAGTAGTAAATGCAAGGATCTGCCGCACTTGGTACCAAATTGTACCTAAACAGAAAATTGTCAAACTTCGCATTCCGAACTCGTGAAGCCTGCTTCAGTCCATACAGACATTTTTTCAAACTGCATACCAGGTGCTCTGTGCCTGGTGCTATGAAGCCCGGCGGCTGGATCATGTAGATCTCTTCTTCGAGTTCTCCATAGAGAAACGCGGTTTTAATATCAAATTGCATGATATTCATATCCTTAGATGCTGCAATGGCAAGAATGGTGCGAATGGAGTCATACTTGGCTACAGGAGAAAATGTTTCTGCGTAGTCGATACCATACTACAAAATCATAACTATGTAATCCGTTGGCCATTTGTTAATTTGGGAGAAAAGTACTATGGGTGTTTTAGTATAACTATGGGATAGGCTAGATGGTTTTTGGATGTATACCTGAAGAGTATGTAGGCCCGTTTTACCATATGCAGTGACAGAGGCAAGAATTTTTGTACTTCCATCATGGACCCTTGTACATACTACACTTATTACTTTTGCCGGTACAACACCCAAAAAATACCCCCTGTTGGCAAGTGATCCTTCGTTGGTGAATTGATGTGGGTTGTGTATATTGCAACCGGTCTACTTTTTGACACTTCTACATCTTGTAGAGTTTCCACAATGATTTGCAAAACATCTTGATCACTAGCTCCAAATACCTTACTTGTACATTGTCAAGTTAGTAGTAGTAATGCACATAGATATGCAGAAAGCATGTTGAGACAATATGGTCCTCATTCGATACTCCATATAAGAATTGTTCAAAAATTGGCAAGTGTGTTTAAATGACTTGCCATACTGACCTGCACTTCGTAAGATAACCATAACAATTTGAGATTATTATGCATCATTGCAGGCTAAACAACATTGTGATTATACATATAAATCATAACTTTTACATAATTTTGTGCACACATCATATCTTAATACTTATGAATAAATAGACCCAAAACCTCTCAATCTCAATTGTACACATATGTGTATGTTTATAAGAAAGACGGAGGCTTACTTCATGGACTCCTCTCCTTACTTTTGAGTAATAAGATACAAGTATCAAGGATATCCTTGCATTTATATTGACATGTGTCCACCATATTATTGACAATCGACATAAGGCCCACTCCTAAAAGGGGGGCTATAGCCACAAACTGCCACCATGTTCATCCAATGAGGAATCTGACAAATCCCAATATTGTTTTACATATTAAAATACATGTGGTTGATCATCTCTATATGAAGGAAGTCAGTTCGTTTGTTTTGTTTTGTTTGTTTGTAGCGTCGGTGAGATCTCCCAAACCGCGGGGCCCAATCCCGGTGCTTGGTGCCGTTGGAAAGCCCCGAATGAGGAGGAGTGCACCGGCTTGGTCTCATGATTTTCGGACCCGCGGTGTGGGAGATCTGGAATTTTGAGTACTTTTGGTCGCTAGAAATTCGGGAAAAATAGCAAAGTGGGCTTTCCTAGGACATTGATTGGAGCCTCGACAAGAGATATAATATCAATAATGATTGGATATATTACGACTCAATAAATTCATGAAAAGGGAAAATTTAGGCCTTAACATTGGAGACATACTTGGATACATAGGAGATCAATGTACATTGGGCTTAGATGGGCTCGACACACATGGGTGATGCCCTTGGATACATACAAGTTTGCACTTTGGGCTTAGATGGGCCTCGACATAGGAGACGCACTGGGATACATAGAAGATCTTACACTTGGGCTTAGATGACACTAGACATTTGGGCCAACCGCAAAGGCTATCCTAGAGGTCGCATTTGGGCCTCGACATAGGAGACACACTTGGATACATAGGGGATTGCACTTGAACTTAGATGACACTGGATACTTGGGCCACCAATATAGGCTAGATTTCAATTCTTCACATGGACCAACGGCACAGGCTACCCTAGTCGATATATGAAGGAAGCCAGTTTGTTTGTTAGTTTGTTTTGTTTTATTTTGTAGCGTTGAGCTGTCCCAAACCGTGGGCCCAGCGCTGGTGCTTGGTCCCATTGGAAAGCCCTTGAGGAGGAGGGGTGCACCAGCTTGGTCTCATTATTTTTGGACCTGCGGTGTGGGAGATGTCGAATTTCAAGTACTTTAGATCGCTGGAGAATTGTGAAAAATAGCAAAGTGGGCATTCCTGGGACAATGGTTGGAGCCTCGACATGAGAGATATCAAGGGAAAGGTCTCTGGTTCAAATCTGGTCGTAGGCTCTGTGGAAAAAAAATGATTAGACCTAGATGACTTAGATGACATTGGACACTTGGGCCTCTACATGGGAGATGCACTTGGATACATGAATAGAAGATTGCACTGGGACCATAGGAGACGCACTTGGATACATGGGAAATTGCACTTGGTCTTAGATTTCAATTATTGACACATGGGCCTCGACATAGGAGAAAAAAATGATTAGACTTAGATGACTTAGATGACATTGGACACTTGGGCCAATGGCACAGGCTACCCTAGAGGGCGCACTTGGGCCTCGACATAGGAGAGACATAGTGGGATACATAAAAGATCTTACACTTGGGCTTAGATGACACTGGACACTTGGGCCAACAGCACAGGCTACCCTAGAGGTTGCATTTGGGCCTTGACATAGGGGACGCACTGGGATACATAGGAAATTGCACTTGGTCTTAGATTTCAATTCTTCGCACGTAGGCCGAAGGCACAGACTACCCTAGAGGTCGCACTTGGGCCTCGAAATAGGAGACACACTGGGATACATAGGAAATTGCACTTGGACATAGATGACACTGGACGGGAGATATATCAATAATGATTGGATATATTACTACTCATAAATTTAAGGAAAAAAATAAATTGGGCCTTGACACGGGAGACGCACTTGGATACATAGAAAATTGCACTTGGTCTTAGGTTTCAATTCTTCACACATGGGCCAACAGCATAGGCTACACTAGAGGTCGCACTTGGGCCTTAACATAGGAGATGCACTTGGATACATAGGAAATTGCACTCAGTCTTAGATTTCAATTATTCACACATGGGCCAAAGGTACAGGCTACCCTAGAGGTCGCACTTGGGCCTCGAGTATGGTAGCCTCTGCTGTTGGCCCAAGTATCCAGTGTCATCTAAGCCCAAGTGTAAGACCTCCTATGTATCCCATAGTTTTGGTACCATTGGAAAGCCCTCAACGAGGAGGGGTGCACGGGTTTGGTCTCATAATTTTGGACCTGCGGTGTGGGAGATGTGGAATTTCATGTACTTTTGGTCGCTGAAAATTCCCAAAAAATAGCAAAGTGGGCTTTCTGGACACTTGGGCCAGCGACACATACTACCCTAGTCAACATATGAAGCGAGACGTTTGTTTTGTTTTTTTTTGTTGTTTTTTTTGGTCACGTTGAGATGTCCCAAACCGCGGGCCCAGCCGTGGTGCTTGGTACCTTTGGAAAGCCCTCGGAGGGGTGCTTTGTGCATCCCTAGCCTAGATAATGAAAAAGATCTCATGTAATATAGATATCCTTGAAACCATCATAAGATACTAGGGTAGTCTATGCCGTTGGCCCAAGTGTCCAGTGTCATCCAAGTCCAAGTGCAATCCCCTATATATCCAAGTGTGTTTCCTATGTCGAGGCCTAGATGCGACCTCTAGGATAACGTGTTTTGTGAATTGGCCCAGATGTCCAGTGTCATCTAAGCCCAAGTGCAAGATCTCCTATCATGTATCCTAGTGCGTCTCCTATGTGGAGGCCCAAGTGCGACCTCTATAACTTGCGCCGTTGGCCCAAGTGTCCAATGTCATCTAAGTCTAATCATTGAACCTGTACCTTTGGCCCATGTGTGAAGAATTGAAAATCTAATACCAAGTGCAATTTCCTATGTATCCAATGTTGTCTCCTATGTTGAGGCCCAAGTGTGACATCTAGTATAGCCTATGTCGTTGGCCCATGTGTGAAGAAAGAATTAAAATCTAAGTCCAAGGGCAATCTCCTATGTATCCAAATGCGTCTCCTATGTCGAGGCCCAAATGCAACCTTTAGGATAGCCTATGCCGTTGACCCAAGTGTCCAATGTCATCTAAGTCATCTAAGTCTAATCATTATTTTTCCACAAAGCCTACGACCAGATTTGAAACTCTATTTTAACTAATTGTGGACTTTTGTTTGGTCCAGAAATAATACAAGATATATGAATAATTATAATCTATAATAGAAATAAAGAGATATATCTATAATTATTTGACTATTTGTGCACTATATAACAACAAATTATGTAATCCTCCACACATTCTACGCAAAAATACAAGTATGTCCCACCTTCGTGTGCGGTGTGCAGAAAACTTATGCGGCCGACATTGTCATTCTCGACATCCTAGATGACCAGGCTGTGCCAGAAGTTCTTCCAAAGGGCAAGACGCCAGGCTGGAACTAATTCGAGGACAACTACTGGAGTTGGGTGTTCGGGTTCTGTAATAACTTCCTCTCTGATGCAGGGACACTTCTACTTTTTCAGTCATGTGACAATGATAGTCGTCGGGCATTGGCATCATACCTCAAGTCTTCAGGGTTTGAGGTTTTGCGCACATGGAATTGTGTGAACAGCCTCTACCTTGTGAAAGGGGGTTTCCCTGGTCAGCTGGTATGCCGTCTCCCTTCTGCTTGTGCTTTCATGATGAGTTTCAATGTTCTCTGCAGCTTCACTCTAGTAGAATCTGTTATGATCGACACCGATCATCACCGATTCGTGATAAAAATGATTTTTTTGTGTCTGAGTTATGAACAGCCGATGTACACACTTCCACTATAAATTGTGTTTACCACACTAACTTGCTATCGGACAAAGAGCCCGTGTCCCACAAAAGACAGCGGGGCTTTTAGTCCTGCCTCTATCACCACTGTCCATTTTTGCGGGGGACGAGCTCTTAGTCCTCCCTCCCAGAAAAAACAACGGAGGCAGAGGCCGAACTCAGAGCCCAACTCACTCTCAAAGTGTCTCCCAACATTTCAATTTGGATGTAGGTAACGAATGACACCTGGAGATTTATGGTGTCTTTAAAAATTATAAATGGAACAAATTGTGTGTATTGCATCTGGTTGTGTTCTAGTTGTGTTTTTGGCAATACCTGATCTGTATCTTGATATTTCCCACCTTCTTGAACTTTACATGTGACTAACGATAATAAAACTCGTATAGATCCATGAACGGAAATTGGAGGAAATCACACAAACCCGGACAGAATCCATTGCGACTCAAACAGTGAGGAGGCAGGTGGACTTAACAATAAGGGCCAGCCCAACTGATCCGGTCAAACAAACAACCTCCACTACCCAGCCGACGTTGCGAGATGGAGGAGATGAGCCGGAGATGGTCGTTGCTCACCGCGAAGGAAAAGAGAGCGAGCAGCAACAACAGCAAATTCGGAACCCCCCCCCCCCCCCCCCCCCCCCCCCCCACCCCCGAAACGGGTATACACCTCATAACCATCTTAGATATGTTCTTCTTTGTCCTTCTTCTAGTTTTCAAAATAAATTAATTGTTCTGTTATTCCACAGGATGATATGATTCACCCTCCAATCGACTAGTATCGCCTCTCTGAGGGACCGAAAGGATCTCGACCAGGATACTACGTCCTGGTTCTTGACGTCGGTTACCTTGGTGAGGTTTACCTCCGAGATGGCCTGACATCCCCTCCCGCAACCCATCCTTGTGTGTGCGCTGGAAAATTCAAGCTTGCAGTCCGAAATGGGTTGGACGACTTCTTGAAATGGGTCCTTAAGCATTTTGAGGTCTACTTTTGGAACACTGGACCGTTAGAAAATGTCATGGATATAGGGCTGGCTTTGTTTGGAAGAAGGTTTTACAAGGTCAGGGAATTCAGCAATGAGAACTGCGTGAAGCATAGACAGACGTCCAGTGCTGAATGGCCCAAATATCCGAAAGCGCCAATATATCTTAAACGTCTCTACGACCTTTTCACTATACACGACCTTGTAGCGTACAAATCAAACACACTTCTTATTGACACTGTAGAAAATATGTATAAGTCGTACTTGAACCCAAAGTCGCTCGGTATCTTCCTTCCAAAATATAAAGCGCTCGTCGACCCATACAAGGACAGGTTTCTTCTGGATAAACTCAAACCGCACCTGGAAAAGTTGCGGTTATCCGGAAAAGACGCTGATATATTCAACGTGGAAAAACCCATAGGATGTCCACCGTATAATGACCCAAAGGTCAAATGCCTCTTGCTATGGGATTTGCAGTGGCAGGTTTATCTTAGAAAACAAAAATTTCCTGACGCTTCATTGGAACAGTTTGAAACGTGGATGGCTGCTTTAGATTTTCATGAACCTCGACTGTTCAGTGGACATTGCTCCCAATGTCAATCCTGTCCTTGGTTTATCTTGATTACCACCTGAGTGGATGTATGAATTTCTCACAGATTGCAGCACCAGTTTCTCCAGTTGCGAAAGGATTGCGCTTGATAATTTTTTACCTGAATGGAGTTTTGTGCAAAGTCTTGAAGCACCAGAAGAGCTACAGTGTCCCACGAATGTCCGAGACAGACTACAAGATACCAGCTTTTGTTGGGTTTTGACTTGTCTATAGGCGGGAAAAATATCGTGAGATGTGGACAGAGTTGAACAAACATTTCCGTCTAGGTATATGGAGCTGCATCATGTACAAGAACTTGCAGCCTATCCTAGACTTTATGCTTCGGGGTCTTCCTCAGCCGACATTCGTTATGTCTCAGGAAGATTGTATCTCCTGTCCTACTTCTGTCCACCCTCAATTTATATCAGGATACGACCCGCCGAGTCTATTCTTGAAGCCATTGATGACGGTCTGGCAAAGATTTGGTGGTCAGTACAACCTGAGTAACACTCTACTTATTGACGATTCAAGTGTGTGTTGAATCCGCCTGAATCCTGCCTGATTCTAAAATTGTTTGAATCCGTTGAGACGGACTCTTGCTATCTCCATAAGGTTCTTCAGAAATATTTGCTTGAAATGAAGAAATCTCACACCGTTTCCAGTTATCTCAAAGAAAAGATGATAGGACTTAAGCCTTGACAGAATGTTTCCACCGATCCCAAGTTTAAGCCTCTCCTGGATTATGTTGATGATTCTAATTACGGGAATCTCCGATATGATGCTTCAAAATAAAGATTTTATTGATCAACCACGTCTGTGATTCAATGTTTATTTTTTATTGGTTTTTTTATAGGTTGTATTGTTTTTCTAGAAAAACTGTTGTGTACTGTGATTTCCTTTTCAATCTGAATTGACATGGAATTGTTTGCTATTTCCTAGTCTCATCCATGCGTTTCTCTACCCCATACCATCCCGATCCTCTGAGATACAGGCCTTCTCCGAAACTCGTCTCGGGGGCTTTTTCAAATCCGACAACCTCCACTATGCAGTGGAGGTTATCCCGTGTCTGTACATTGACCTTGTAAGTTCGTTTCTGCAGGTTCATGGCGATGCTGCTGATGCCAACTTCTTGTCGGGACCTCCATTGGAATCCTCCATATCAGAAATTCGTCTACAGATGGACAACATTCACACTACTGTTGAGATTTCTGTCATCGACGGTGAAGCATCATCCAGGCACTTGGCTTCCCTTCAATTGCACGACCCTTTTCTTCAGTCCATTCCTGAAAATGATGTTCTGTCGCAGGATTGTTTAGGATTGAATGTCGAAGATGGAAGCCAACTTAACAAATGTGCAGGGGATTTCGTGGACCTCACTCTACAATCCTCACCCTCCGTGTTAAGTGTCAATGGTGTGAAATCTACCTCGAGAATATCATCCGTTGAGGACGCGGCTGCGGCTGCGGCTCCGCAACACAATGTTGCCTCTCTTCCCTCTTTCTCTCCCCAGCACGAAGGCTGGACAGCCCAAATCAGAAGGAGTCAGGTAAAATTACTTACAACGACGCAATGGCGTGAGCGCGCGAGCGTACGCTCACGCCAGCTGACGTGGCGTGAGCATCATGTCAGCATGCTGATGTGGCGGTAAATGATGACGTGGCACTGTCCGTCATCTGCCACGTCAGCATTAACATGCGCCGCCTATAACCGTGGATGGTCCTATGACCGTGGAATTAATGCAGGGAATCTTGCCTAAATAGAATCAAGACGAGCGTTGAGGCCTACAATTGCAGCATCCAACATTGTGTAATTACAAATGCTTGTTTCACTTTTACAATTACGAGGACGAAAAAATATCCTCACAAAGTGTGCGCCATAAAGGCTGCCACGGGAAGACCTTCCTCCCTCCTCAAATGACAATGAGAGTTAGGATCATCTTCAAAAGATAATTGTAGTGCATAGCGACAGCAAGACATGTAGACTTCGAACGGTGCAATGACAAATGTGCACTACCTAAAAGTTGTCACTCAGAGCTCACTCCGTATAGTCGGAGGCCATATCATTGCACCGCCGACGAATTGATGTGAATTACACATTTCAAATCAGGGTCGTCCTGGCATAGGCACTTTTGGGTCGCCCGATCCGAAGACAATACGAACAGCATTGAAATTTGCTTGAGCACTATCCGCCATGAAACCTGCAAAATTTGGAGATGGCAGCCCTTGGCAGCCCATGACACGTATCAGGGAATTCCACATGAGCTTCTGGGATTCCGTATCCTCGGATTGCATGTCACAAACTGCAATTGTCATAACTCGTTGGTACACTAGATCGTAGACATGACAAGCCATTGTCGTCCAATCCTTCACTCGTTTCACATGATCAAACATAAGAAAACAGTTCTGCAAGTCCCCAGTCTTATGCATCCGCTTCACGAGGCTAACCCCACTGCCCTCCCCAACAGTCGACATTTTGAAAAGAAAAACTTTGATGACACCTTGACCTGGGAATACATTGTCCTGGATGTAATCGTACTTGCTCACTCGTTTCAATTCCAAAATGTTGTCTATGTAGCCTCTGATCCCAGAGCCCATTCTCAATGCATTGATCTGATGCCGAATGTTAGGTGAACTTAAAGTGGAGAAATGATCCATGACCAGGTCCAACGCTGCACCGTCAAGTTTAGTCCCCACAGAATCCCCTTCACTCAAAATATGGCTTTCCAAGAAGGACTTGCTTGCGCCAAGAGCAATTGCAGATGTTGTTGCGGATGGGTTTTTCCCGAACTCCTGTTTAATCAACCTCGATACTGTCTCAACACTCTCCCTGTAATCCCCTTTCGAGACAGGATGGTTATGGAATCTGAAATGCACACAAGCTCTTGTCATTGTTTTCAAACGGTGGACAACATAGTACATTCTTGCTCCGCAGAGCGCCAAGCAGGATGGCACAAGTTTGCAGAATTTGCAGACGAAAGTGTTTGCCGGTGGAGGGGCAGTCCCAGGCTGAAATGGATTTTCCGCCAGACCCTCCCATTCACTTTGATTATGAACCCCAGACTGAAGAAAGTGTCTCCAATTCAAATTATCACACCTAAGGTGTCCATTGCAAACCGTCCTCCTGAAAACAAGCTTGTCATCATTCTGAATATTTGATGTTTTTGTTCTGCACCACAGGTGCCCGTCGTGTTTCTTGTCCATTCCATGTATCATGATTGTTACACCTCCAACTCGCGGAGGAGGAGGCAGCTCGAATAGGATATCGCCATCAAAAGCCTCCGGCAAGAACTTCACAGGCACCTGCTTCAAAGATTCCCAATCAATTCCCCGCAACTCACTTTTGAATCCAGCCATTCCTCCCATCGCCCGCAATTTTGGAATGACACTACAAATCTCTTCTTCATCAGCTTCTCCAACCGCAGTAGGAAGGACTGGATTTGGAATTTCACTTATGTCATCATCGGAAGAATCCAAAAGCTCAACGATTGGAGTGGAGGACGTCTGTTCTTTTTTCACCACCACCTCCCTCTTGTCTTCAACGACCGAAGCAACAGTCCCGGGCGTCACATATGACCCAAGAGACTTTCGCCGAGGCTCTCCAAGTACTCTGTATCGACCAGGATGCACTCTCCACTGGCTGATATGAGCCGTCTCATCACGGTTTTGGAAAGAGTATTTCAAGAACTTCCCTTTAAGATCGTACACCTCTTTCTCCAAAAAGATGGAGCCATTCTGCAGCTGAAAACCGGTAGCCAAGACATATTCCAGAACAATTGCAAATCCATTGTCAAGGACTTCCTGGGAGAACGGCACTGGTTTGTCGTCAGAGAAGAACTCCGCTTCAGAGGAAGCCATCTTCCTTCCTCGCGTACGTTTATACCTTGCTATCGCAGATCTAGTGTAAATCGGTTTACTGATGTCTCCAGAACACAGTTGAAGAATGAGCAGAGAATATGGCGGAGGAAGCTCAGACAACGACTGTGCATATTATGTTATTCTTTCCAGATATGCAGCCGTCCATTTTAATTACTTTTCTTGTGGGCCCAGTGGTCAGAGTATCCCTAGGAGCAGTGTCGGCAGCTGTTAAACCGTTAATCAGAACCTCATCAATAAACCCAATAACAAAGCCGACTTCCTGGAAGCATGCCACATGATCTGAGGATGGGATTGCAGATTAAGTAAATGTATCTTTATACTACTACCAATGATCATGCGCACCTGGAAAGTTCCAAATGTGAAATGAATGTGGGGTTTGGCTAACAAGGATGACCGTGTATGATATTCCAAAATTTGTCATCAAACTCTCGTTCATTTACATTTATTTGTGTAAGACTGTGCGCCAAGATTTCTGGGATTCGCTGTTATTTTTAAATATTGAAACCGTTCTAATAAAGAACACGCCGTTTATTTTGGGCGACACACGTCAGATATCGGAAGAAGCCTTTTTGGCATGGAGGGTGATTCTGACCTCTACAACACAGTGCTCCTCCCCCTTTTGTCTGGCTCCACTTCAGGCACACAGACTGATCGGATTCAAATTCGAAATGATGACGATCCCGAAGATAAGCAGGTCGACAACGACTTTTCATGTGAGTAAGTGCTAAACCCTCTTTGGGAGCCATACTCAATTTCTCAATAACATCAAAGTTACAGTAATAACTTTTTCAGGCTGTCTTTCAGGAAAGGCAGCGGTGGATCTTCAGGAGATACAGTCATTTCTGGCGAGTCTGTTTTCGACAGCCCCCTTTCCAATTTTCTGCTTCCTGTTTATGCCGAAGCAATGGCACTTCACGCGGCCGAGTCCCTATCCCCTGACTTTTTAGTGCCAGCCGTAGGTGTATCCAGCGTGAATCCGGTGTTCTAAAATACTTAGACTTAGATGCAGAGGAAGCGGGGATACATTGTACTGACTCTGAGTCAGACTGAACTATATTCTTTTAATATTCATTTCATACTATCTGGAAAACGTTGAATCCCCTTCCTCCACCGTAGTTGTTCCTTTAGAACAAATAATAATCACAGAATCAACTTTCATTTAAATTGCAATATGTATGAATCCATCTCACAAACCTCCCTGACTCTTCTCATATCCATTGTGCATTCATGTACAGTGTATTCATGCGTGCTCCATTCATGAATTTTTTCCTTTGTTCAACATCCATTGTACATTCATCCTCGGTACTCTTTAATCCACCCCACAAACCTTCCACACTCATTTCATATACGTTGTGCATTCGTCAAAAGTTTTGGTCATGCATCTTCCTGTCATGAATTTTTGTCATTGCTCAACATCCATTATACATTCATCCATTTTACTCTTATCCATCCCTCATTCATCCATCTACATTCATTTTTCACACTCATCCATCTATTTATCATCCAACTGTACATTCATCCATCCTTTATTCAATGCCTTTTATTATGTCGTCCAGCTTGTTTCCGCGGTAAAGGGTGCCAATCCGCGGGAATACACTCCACTTCTTTCTGGGCGCGTGGTGACGCGGCCTTCACGTGTGATGACGTGGAGTGAGCCCCGTGACGTGGCATTGGCGCAAGGTGACGTGGCGTGAGCGCAGTTGCGCTCACGCGCTCACGTGACCAGGCTCACACCGAGGCATCCCTGAAATTACTTATATCTGAATTCTAACTCGTCATTTTGTTTCGACGAGGACAAGGACGAAACTTCAATTGCAACTTCTGGGCTTCCCAACCCTGCAGTGTTGGCGCAATGTTCTGCACCGAGGAAGCGGAATAGGGCCCCCAAACCATTTCCATCTCTTCTACAAATCGGTTCCACCGGAGAGAAGTCCTTCGTCAGAGACAAAGCAGACTCGAGGAAGAAAATGAATACCTCGGACATACCGGGTCTCGTCAAAACACGTCCATTGGGATGCCAAGCCCGCCAGCGAGACTTTCCAATAAGGCGACATCGGTATTATTCGATATCATTTCTCTACTTTTTTCTTTTTTCTGTTCGTTTGGTTATGCACTAATTAACTCCATCTTTTCTCAACAGGCGCGAATGCAGCACGATACCTTCATCAATTTTCCTCCGTATAAGGTACTTTCTTGAACCTCCACTTGGCAGTCGACGTCTTAGCAATATTCACCCTCATCTTGAAACATTCCAAGCCCACAACATTGTGCAGTATTTTGCCATTTTCTACACAATCGTGTTGATCTTCCATACACTCAATCATTCTGGGTCGTGGGTATTTTTCCTTTTAATGAACCTGCAACAGACATGTTTTTTATAAGAACGATGGCAAGAATGTTTTCAAAGAACGAGACTGAAATACTGCCAACGAAACTTTCAGATAAAAAGGAAAGAAACTGGAATTCTCACCAGATTGAGGAATGAGATTATATTGTCCCAGGTAGGCGAAGGCACCCCAGTGTATCCTCTCTTTCGACTCTGCATCATCGACAGCCAACCCTCATTAACAATTTTCATCTCTCCAGCCGAATCAGAACGGGAAGGGTGTGGCTTGGCATCGAACACGCACTGAACAGTGCGGGTATATCTTCCAGCAGTAAAGTCCTGCCTACTCTCCATCTCCTTTTCTTTCTCCTTCCCCTTGTCCTTTTCCTTCTCTTTGGACTTGTCTTTGTCCTTTGGCTTTGCTGGTGAGATGGCTATGACATCAACAGCCTTGTCTTTTGGTTTGCGGCCCGCCTTCTTTCCCTTCTGCGGCGTTCCCTGAGCATCAGGCTCCTTGGCAGCCAATGTTGCTATGTTTCGTTGGTACTCTTCGTCAGTCAAAGGCACCAACATCTCAGCGTTATTGTTCAAGTATTTCATATGTTGTTCTTGAAAGGTCGTGTGCTCCGGTGGGCAGTCAAGGTACCACCCACAGTCTCTGAAGTGAGAAGGACTCCAGTCCTTCAATATCCCTGCAGTATACATGGTTGGATCGTTTGCAGGGTCCGACCACATGTCAAGATAGTCTGGAATTCCGCTCAGGTGATTTCCTTCCATAAGCACATATTTCGTGTACCTGAAAAAAAGGAGATAAATCCCAACCCACAAAAGCGCTCAGTGAGTAAGATGCAAGTAGAACAGAATGAAAAAAACATAGATTGAAATGGCTCTAAGAACTGCTCCAAGGACCTTTCAGGACCACACGACTGCTCCAGATGTGAATGTCGTCAACGCCATTCAAAACATTCCATTCAATGATACTGTAAATACACCCTAATCCAGGTGAATGCAAACTATCGTTTTGGAATGACACAGACATAGAAATGAATGTCGTCAACGACATTCACTTTGTATTTGTGAATACACTCCTAATCAAGCCTAATTATTCCTCAGATGAAGCAAAATCAAAGGATGGAAATCATAAACTCGAGTAAGGTAGTCTGTAGTCCCTTCGGTGTTAATCACTACTTGAACCAATGCAGCAAGAACTGGCAGAGGCAGCTGAGAAGGGAAAATCCGAATATTACCGCACTACACCAGAGGAACTAAGGACATCAAAGGGTGTGGAAGCTGCAATAAAGAAGGAGTTTGAAATGCGAAGAACCAAATTGATGTCCGCCTTCGGAAAGCAGCTTAGAATAGTAGATCTTGTACTCAATTTACTTTTCTACAGACTCGGGCTTACCGCATACATGTACTCTAGAAACGCCTCTTGTGTCAAAGAATACCAAGTGCCTGCAGCTCTTCCTGTTTCGCACTTCTTGATTATATTGGGTGGAAGTACTGTCCGAAAATCATCCAGCTTCATCAGACCAATCCTCTGAATTCGGAATAGTGTGTGGACCAAGCTTGTTGTCACATGCGATTTCTCTGTCGATCTGCAAAAACATTGGAAACATTGCAGTCCTTAACACTATTTTTTGGGGATTAATAAGACACTACAGAGGGAATAAAATCTCCTGGATGACTTACTTGTTCACGTCGTGCATAGCTGTAAGAAGCCTAGCGATGTCGTTTCCAGGATCCAAAACCATTGCCTCCACAGCAACATGCTTGTCTTTGTCTTTCGCATGGTGTTTCTGAATGTATCCCATCCATGCCAGCAATCGGTGGTTGCTGTCCCAGACGTAGAACATGTGGTTGCAGAATTGCTGGGTGTTCTTTCCCATCATGAGGCCCAGCTCGAACTCCTCATTGGCATCTTTCCAGCACTCATCCCAGTTATCACTGATCTCTGGAGACACTAATGTGCTTTTCCCATTTATATCCGTCAGTGACACATAAAAAAACTTGTGCACCAAGTCTATATCCATGCACAAAATCACTCTCCAATTTTGTTATGTCATGGGAAAGAGGTGGACGCACAACAGGCATAGATATCATCCGGCACAGAGGGATGTCCAGACGCCCTCCAGATACGAGCATGTCCCTTATAACCTCCTGAGAGTTTACCTTCTGGAATGACATGAGTTCTTTCACCTTGTCAAGGTAGTGCACTTCAGATTCATCTGCTTCATCTGTATTCTCTGAGCTTTTTCCGGACTCGTCCCCATCTCCAGATCATTTCCCCTCTGATCCTGTAGGCTTCAACCTCACAATTTTCTGCACGATGTCATTCAATTCTGACTGAGTAATTTGCAAATAGTGAACGGCGGTAACGACCATCATTCTGTCTCAAAGAAACTCACTATGAATGGTGTGAAACAATTCAGCACAATCTACACAAGCAAAGCTGATCCTGCCGTATTCAAAACAAAAGCGAAAGCGATAGCGAACGGCGTTAACGACAATCACAAAAGATAAGGACCTGCCAGATCGATGTTGTGTAATGACATCTATGTGTAAGTGATTGGCGGCAACGACATTCAGTATAGTTTAGGGCGGACAGTAAGTGCAGATTATTCAGATTGACTCCATTGTGATTACCGTCGCCAGCATGGGAAGAGGAAGGACTGCTTGAAAGACAATCAGACATACTGTATGATCTGAACAACGATGATTGACGGTATGCCGACCCTCACTCTCTCTTCAAACACATAGGTACATAAATCTCATGAGGAGAATCGAATGGCGTCAACGACGCTCGCAATTCAGTAGACTTCAATCACATGTTCCTGCTAAAGAAGGGAAGAGGAAGGACTCCTTGAAAGGCAATCAGACAGACTGTATGATCTGAACAACAGTGAATGATGGTACCGATAGTCACCCACTCATTGTGCGGTAAACCCTTAGCAGAGGAATAGAAAGTAAATCACCGTTGTGATGGTCGATAGCGACAATCCCTGTCTGGGACATTCCACTCAATCTCTACGCAGATCTTCAACAATGAAATGTAAGTTAGAGAAAACTTACTGGCGCCTTCTTAGGTTTTGAAATTGGATCCCCTTCTGCAGCTTTCCTCTTCCCTCTCATATCTGCTGGAATTTCTGTCTGCTCTAGGGTTTCTCGACCTTCTCCCGGTTCGGCGTTCCGCGTGCTTCCACCTCCTTCAGTGTCCCTGCGAATCATCTCTGCATCCACAGGCTGGCGCACTCTTATCGCCGACTGTGTCACAGCCGCTGCCTCAGTCTCCGTCTGCTCTTGTGAATCAGTCTCCGCGTTCACATGCTGCCTTGGCCCTGTGTTCTCCAACAAACGACGCCTCGTCATTTGCTCTCTTGCTCTGCGTCTCTCTCTAAGGGAAGTAAAATAAAGAGACTTTCTTCTCTTTCGTATTGTAGAAGGAACCCTCTCCAGCTTGACTACCACTCTATCTCTAAGCGCGAAAAGTAGAAAAACGCAGTGACTCCCGATTTCTTGCGAGATTGCCTGCGTTGTTGCTTGTCTCTAGAAGCATCGGATTCCCTCCATCAACATCACTCTTTAAGATAATAGTCGAGCCAGGGGCACCCCAAGCTATGGGGACTCCACCCCACAACAACCTATACCCCTACATAAGCACACTCAGATTCTAAAGCATGAAGGAGCTCGGTCGCGCAGGCTCAACTCGAGAGAGATGAGCTGCACGACTGACGCTCTCGTGAAGATAAGACGGTTCAGGTGTCAAACTAAACTTGACACCTAATTTAACACTTGACCTAAATCCAAGTGTTAAAGACAAATAACTAGCTTTATTCTAGTTAGTTTCACACTGTGCTTATTTAACTTGACAGCTGTCGTGCGCATACGTATCGCTACACAATTACATCGTTGTCCAAACCACACCACACATATATGCACAATAAAGTAGTCTGCCACAATCGCCCCCCTAGCTGGTGGATAGGTCCCTCTAACTCCAGATAGCTACAAGATGTAATAGCCACAACCGTACTAAGTCCTCTATCACTGTCCCTATTGTACTCAAACTCTATTGACCAAGAGGCCGGGTACAAGAGTAGCCCCATCGTTAGTCGCCGTCTTGCAATCTGTGAACTTGAGCCAGGACCTCGTGTATTCAAGGTCTCCTGTAGCTGGGCCTTGCGTTGCTTGTTAGCCTTCCATGGTTGTATCCACTCCCACTATCCAATGCAATGTAGACATAACCAATCCCCATCCGGAACCATCTCAAGAGGTGGAGTCAAGCATCCCATATGCCAGCCTCTAGAGCATCGATCACACACCAGCATGGTGGCTGCCCCTCTAGCAGACCCACACAACATGCACCTCAAACTTGCAGATACCACTGCCAGGTTTGGGTCAATCCTGCCATCGACATTCGGAAGGTGACATGGCGCACAATTACGCACATGGTCCTTCCAAGTTATGCCATCCCGACCCTCCAAGACCAAGACGCCTGAGGGCAAGACCTCTCGAACCCTCAAAATAACACGTCCTACAGTCACATCCAAGGTCGTAGGAGCAGTCTGCTGCAGATAGACATAGTCACTAGGGTTGAATCTCCGAACCCCAGGACGATAGCCCCCACCACGTATGGTAGCATACCTCAACGTATCATGGTGTTGTGCAATGGCAAGGTTCTCGAAAGCCATGGGCATGACTTTCTTGAACAACTCTGCACGCTGCTCACATGCACGTGCCCACACGTCTGGATCGTCAAGGTTAAGAATTGTAGCAGCTTCTCTGCAAATGGATATAGGCAAATCCGGCTCTCGGCCGAAGAGAAGAAAGTATGGTGAGAAGGAGGCAAGTGATGCTTGCTTGCTGAACCTGTAGCCCATGGCTAACCAGGGTAACTGAAGGTCCCAATCTCTTAGGTGTCCCTTCTGCAAGCCATACTTGCGCAAACCCCTCTTTACTGTCTGAACAACTCTCTCTGCCAAGCCATCGGCCTCAGGATGATCCCAAGAAGTGGTGCGGTGGTCTATCAAGGCCTTGTCACACAAAGCCTGAAACTCCCCCGAGAACTCTCTCCCTTGGTCCGTGAGTACCTCAGCTGGAGCACCGAATCGGCTAAGCACACAATCCAAGAATGCATACGCAGCTCCCTCACTAGCCTTATCAGGCAATGGAACCAACTCAATCCACTTGGAGAAGTGCTCCACCATCACCAACACGTACTTGTTGTGGCGCATGGTCAGTGGCAATGGCCCTGCGAAGTCAAGACTCCACCTGTAGCCCAATCCCATGATCGGAAGATGGTGCAATTGTGGAGTAGGGGCGTTGAATGAAGCACGCACCCTGTCATACACCATGCACCTAGCCACAAATTGTTGCACCTTGTGTGCATACCACGCCACCAATACTGCCCCTGCAGTAGACTATGAGTGCGTCGCACCCCAAAATGCCCCAACTCCTCATGGGCATGCCGCACTAACCGTGCCCACTGTGTTGGGTGAGGCACAATCCTCACTCGACCATCCTCCCACACTCAGAGCAGGTGTGTCCCCTCCCACTTGAACCTCTTGGCTCGTTGTAGGATCCGATCCCTCTCCTTGGCAGTCACAGTGGCTGCAGTGTATCCAGTGCGGAGGTAGTCCAACACAATTGAATCCTCATGTATATCTTTGGCGCCACCTTGCTCATTGCTGGCCTCAGGGTCCTCAGACACTTGATCTACAGTCATCCCTGTTGCAGGTCCAACCTAGCCTTCCGCTGCCAAGATACACAGAAATGCAGATGCATGCCATCCGGGCACCATCTCCTCGTTCGTCTCACCATGCCACCGAGCTCCAGTGTCATCCTGTTGGCTCGTGCATGGATTGCGACTCAACCCATCTGCATTGCGATTGACCAAACCCGGTCGATGCACCACCTGAAAGTCATACTCTTGAAGGATGAGTGCCCACCGTGCAAGCTTCCCCGTAAGTTTGTCTGACTCCATCAACCACTTGAGTGGTTGGTGATCCATGACAAGGGTGAAGAGATTGCCGTATAGATAGCACCTGAAGTGTGCCACGGCCCACACTGCAGCTAAGCATTCTCCCTCATATGAGCTATACTTAGACTCTGCAACGTTGTTCGATCGGCTAGCATAAGCCACTACGAACTCTCTTCCCTCATCATCCACCTGTGTGAGCACCGCTCCAAGCCCCAGCATGCTCCAATCTGTATGCAGCTGAAAAGGACGCCCCCTGATAGGTCGTCTCAAGATGGGCGCCGAGGTCAACCTCGCCTTGAGCTCTTGAAAAGCTTGTTCTTGCTCATCTTCCTACTGCCACTCCTGGTCCACCTTGGTCAGCTTGGTTAGAGCCTTTGCAATGGCACTAAATCCTTAACAAACCGTCTATAATAGTTTGCTAACCCCATGAAAGCTCGAACTCGGCTCACATCCGTGGGGCGTGGAACCTGTGCAATGGACTCTACCTTAGTCTGCTGTACCCCCAATCCTCCAGGATATATCATGTGACCCAGATACTCAATCTGGTTGTGGAAAAACTTGCACTTTCCCGGATGTAACTTCAATCTGTGCGCCCTCAAGCACTCAAATACCCCCTGAAGGTGTCTCTCATGCTCTTCCACCGTAGCACTAAAGATGATGATGTCATCTATGTAGCACCGAGCAAACTCCACCCCTGCTAGAATCCTGTCCATGACTCTCTGAAACTCTGCCGGAGCGTTCTTAAGCCCAAATGGTAAGAACCGCCACTGGTATAGGCAATCCTTCCCGTGCTCATTGATCCCCCAGAATGCCGTCTTTTGCTTATCCGCCTCCTTGATCGGCAACTGGTGATATCCGGATCGTAAATCCAACGTGCTAAAGACCTTGGCATGCCCAATGGCATCAAAGATCTCCTCTGGTGTTGGCATGGCATACCTATCGGACTTGGTCTGACGATTTACATGCCGGTAATCACCGCATATACGTCTCTCCGTCCAATTGCCAAAGACATCCTTCTTGGCTGGCATCACTGTGGCTGAAGCATACTCTCCCCCAGATAGCTCCACCAAACCAACCTCCCAAAGGTCCTGAGTTCTCATCTGAATCAAGGACCTCTCCATGTCACTGTATCTATAGGGTCTCCGAAAGATTGGCGTGTCAGTAGCCAATTCAATGCAAATCTCTTGACCCTTCAGTGCTCCTAAGTCCTTCAAACTGAAGGCAAAGCAGTTCATGTAAGCCCTCAAGAACCGCCGTATACGTCGTCTCTCTCCTCCGGTGACTATAGGTCCAACATCAGGCTCCCAGTTGTCCTCCGTGACTGCAACCTTGAGTCCAGCAGGCTGTCCGTGACAATGTCTCACCCTGCCCCATCATCCCATCCCTGAGGACCTCCTCAACCCGAGAAAAATCCCCAACCTGATCCATCACCGCCGCCTTGGCTGCCAACTCCTTTTGAACCTCGAGCACCTCCCACGTGTGCCATGGATGCGGCCTGCACCTCGTGGTCCTCACCTGCTTGCCCCCACTCGCTGCCTGTACCGTCTCGGTAGGCAGGGAGACCATGAAGGGAAGTGTACTCCGTACTCTGCGCTGCTCGGCCATAGCCAAGCTGATAATCCAGGTCAAGCAATTGAGATCCATTGCTTGCCCCAACACTTGACGACGTGATGCCTCAGAAAGAGATGGCACCGCCGTGGTACCAGTGGTAAAACCCATTGCCCGCTCGCGCTCGTCAGCATTGGGCTCCACTAATTGTTGCAACTGGCTATCCCACAAGAGGACAGATCCACCATCCCGAAAAGCATGGGATCCTGGGAAGCTTAGCAGTGTAGGTAATGTTGCTCGTGGTTGACCCACCCTGTTGACCACTGCCAAAGGCGAACGGTCATCGTGTCTCACACGTTGAGACTGCCTCCCTGTGTCCAAAATGCTATCCACTGTGAGGTGTGCTGGCCGCTGCACCCCATCAAATGCACGCTTGAGCAGTGCGGGTGGCATCAAATTAGTCCACCATAGCCGAGGACGATGAGCCCATGACCCCACTGCAGCTACATCCAGCAACATTGCTGACCCAAGCCACGACCGGACTTGATGCACACTGACCATCACCCTGGCCCGAGAATCACCCATTAGTGGCACATTCTCCAAGATGTATGCTAGAGATACAGCTTGATGAAGCTGCAAGTGGCGCAAAACCCGCACCATCTCCCAAAACAGACCCGTCCTCAAGTCTCGCAATCCATTGCCATGCTCGGCTGATGAATGCCCTTGGCAGGGCCAACCTGCCACTACCAGATCAATGGAGCCAACCTGCTCCAAATCCTGCGCCCCCAGCAACGAAATATCTGCTGACAAGGCTTGTTGGTATCCACGAACTGCAGACACTAGCAACAAATCAGGGTACTGTTGTACCAACTGAGCAACATGGCGCAGTGAGACGCGTCGTGCAGTCTCATCCCTCTCCACATACAGGTAACGTCGAACTCGTACACCTGCCTGCAGTATTGCAGCCAATCCAGTGTTGATCCCGCCAAACAAGTCCAGAAGGCATATGCCTTCATCCGTGCACCGCCACACAAGAGGTGTGGTGTCCAATGGCGACAACTGAGGTGGTCCTGGTGCAATCACCGCACTCTCCTCTTCTCCTGACGGTACGAAGGCCTCTACCCAGGCTTGTTGTACCCGTCCATCAGCAGCCTGATGCAAATCCTTGCTCGTACCCCACAATGGAGTGTGAGCAACCATGGCAGGCAACTCCGCCGTACCATGCATGTCATCCTGCTCTGCTGGAGGTGGCACATCCTCTGCATGGGCATTGCCTTCCAGCAACTCTCCAGGCCAACTAACTGCAGCTGTAAAGGCGGCTAGTGTTGGCATTTTGCCCCGCTGGGCAGCCGCAATACCCCCAATGAATGTCACAGGGAGTTGTGCACGACGACCATCCCCTGACTGCCATCCAGGCCTGCCCATGGGATATAACACTGCCCCACCAACGAGGACATCGTAAGAGATTGCGTCTGTCACAATGGCCTTGGCTCGTATCACTGAGCCATCTATAGGATGATCTGGCTGCAGTCTAATGGCCAACTCACACCGTGTCATGCCCCAAGCCTGCTCTGATCCTCCCAAAGATGTCTGTATCTGGAAATGACAAAGCTCCATATCCGCCTCCATGAGGCCCAAACCTGCAATAGCAGCTCTGCCCAACATCAGTGGCTGAGCTCCCGAGTCCAACAAGACCCGCAGTGGCCGGTACTTCTTGCTTGCCTGTCCACTCAAAGAGAAAATGTCATCCTGGTTGTCTAACAAGACAACTCCAGGTGTCACCATGGCGCGCTCAAAGGCTGGCCTAGCTGGCAGCTCCGTCAACCTGACAGCTGCAGCTTGCCATGGCGCAGCCGTGGCAGTCTTGACCCTCAAATCCGAGGATCCCTCTGCCACTACACCTTCTAGTAACTCCGCAGAAGATGAAGTGACCTCCCCACTCTCACAGAGTATTGCTGCTAGTCTGAACACTGCAGCTGGTCTTACCCCCGACGTCGCAATCATGGTTGCCGAGAACAGTGGGGCTTGACACACAGAGGTGGCTGCCCCCAATAACACACCGGCTGCACTAGCCTTAGTAGCAGGTGTCAGTGATGCACGTGTAGCTCTCCCCAATGACATAGTAACCTCCGCCTCGGTAACAGTCGGGCGAGAACTAGGTGCCATGGATGGCGTCAACACTATCTCCGCCAATGTGAATGACTGAGGAAGCCTCGCCTGACGGCTTGCCTCCCCACGCTGTGGATCCAATTCCATCTCTGCACCTCGTGGCTCAGGAACTCGTGCTGCTCCTCGAGTCACGGCTGCAGCAGACTCCACCTGCTCTAGTGGTAGTGCTGCTCCGCACATGAATCCCATCCCTCCCATATCTCCTCCCTCAGGAGCAAGAGGTGGACCATCCCGCCTGGGAGCCGGTACCACCTGAGCTGTAGCCATGACAGCGAGCCTCTGCTCTAGTTGCTGAAGCCGGTTGGCCATGCCTTGGTCAACATCTTGACCTCCGCGTCCTTGGCCATGTTGAGCTTGCCCTTGGCCTGCACCTCGTGCCCGGCCACCTCGTCCTCTCTGGGCTGGTCCACCTAGCCCCCGGCCATTATTGTTCCCTTGGAACTGGCCTGGGCGCAACTCAAGGATGCAAGTCATAACACTGGGCATTTCCATGCCCATACTTGCCACAATGCCCACACTGCAGGCTGTGCTTGTGCCGGCCTTTTGCCACTCTCTGGGCAATCTCTCTTGACATGGGGTCCTCCACATGTCCAACATATCACTCCTGGTTGTTGTTGGCTTGCAAAAGATGCTACGGGCCTCTGCACCTGAGGTCCCCTGTAAGCTCCATGAAATTTGGGTTGGGAAACCTTGCCCCCCTGACCACGCTGTTGGGCAGTCCCTTGTGCCTGTGGGCTGGCAGCTGCGCCTCGTGCAGGCATGTCTTTGCCAAATCCAATGGTAACAACTCGCTCCTCCACTATGTTGAGCTCAATCCGCTCAGCCAGCAGAAACACATCTGCCAATGTGGGTTGGGCTGCTTGTAACAAGGTTGCATCCTGCACCCTTCTCCTGAGCTCCTTGTCCAAAATTCCATACCAGAACTGGATTGCCTGAGCTTCAGTAACCCCTTGGGTCACACTTATCAAGCGCCTCATACGAGTGTAGGCCTCTCGCAAGCTCTCACTGGGTTTGCGCTGGAAGTCTTACAAATTTCGCAGCTTCTCTGTCCGTACACCTTGGTAGTTCCTCCGCAACTCCTGGAAGAACTCCACCACCGGGTTGAATCTAGGCACATGTGTTGTAGTCGTGGCAGGAGGAGTAGTAGCACCTTTTGAACTGGTACCACCTGCAGAAGTACCGGCACTACTTGTTCCACTACTAGTGCTGGCAGTGGGAGATATTGGTACTGATGCAGCTACTGGTCGCGTCGTGCCTCGAGTAATGGAGACGTAGTCAGGTGACCAATACATCCTCCACTCCTCAATCTCTGCTTTATGTCCTCGCCTGAACTTGTGGTAATCGTCCATAGGCGGGCCTTCCAAATACTGGAACAGTCCCTTCCACGCCATGAATGGGGTGAATAGCTGTGGATTGCGCATCTGCTGCAAATCACACCAGCTGTCGAACTCCTGGATAAAGTCATCCAACTCGATTGTGCCCACAGCTCCAGAGTACCTACGAGGCCCCTTGGTAGCTCCATACATCTCCTCCATGTCGTCCCACAACAATGGCGAATGAAACTGCACACCTGTTGATGAAGCCTTCGAGTCTGTGTCTGACTCTGCACTAGTTGAGGGTGGAGGTGAAGGTGGTCTGAAACGAACACCTCGTCTGGTGAACCCACTCTCACTGCTACTGCCTGTAGCCGTACTCCCCTCAGAACCCCTGGGTAACTCCGTGATGACACTCACAATTGTGCACCTCCCCCACGTGACACTATAAGGCTCTAGTACTAATTCTAATAGTGACACCTATTGCAGTTTAAGGGTCATATCCCAGTGGCTCAGGGCACTTGTACCTGCATCCACCGCAACAACTCCCATGGTTGGCTGGTCATCAACCCAGTCTCACCATAGAAAAAACACTGGTGGTCTTGCTGGTCATCACTCTTGCCTCACCACCGACAACATACTCTAGGATTGACCGGTGATCAAATCCGGCCTAATCCCTATGAAAGCAAGCGCCCACACAAAACCAACATGGCGCACAGTCAAGCATGCAGGTGTTGGGGGGGGGATCCAAACACAAGAAATCAAAACATCAACACCCCCACACCAAAATCCATCTGCAATGCTGATCCTGCAGAATATCCCAGCCCAAAACCCCGGACTGACTGGCCTCCATCAAGAGAGGCTTTGGCAACTACAAGTACAAAGTAATGAAAATAATAAAGAGATGGAGAGGAAGAATAGAAGCCCGACCAAGCAAGATCTAATCCTGATCTATGCTATCAATTGCCAGACTTCTCTCAAAGTGCCTCGCTCTGCATGATGGTAAGGTGTAGGCGGTATATCTATGTCCAGAAACCTGCCACTAACCCTGTCCCAAGCTACAGTAGCTCGCTCTAACCAACCCTCCTCCTCTTTCTGCCAGGTAGAGACAAAGCAATACTCCCCTATCTCCCGCTCACTGAACACTAAAGAAAATAAAGGTAGGGTGTGACAGTCTCTCAACTCGAAAGCTTTGAGACGGTTGCGGGTGTCCTCATTGCGAATGACTGCATCTCCTTCAAGCAAACTTGTCATTGCCAATGAACCCCCGCTCGTGGTTGCCTTGTGCAGAGCGTATCCGGCTGCAACCATGTCTGGCTGCATAAACTTGTGTAGCTCCTGCTCCTCTGCTCCAGTACACCACGGCCTTGTGGCTGAACACCTTGGTCCCCGGGGCTGTCTTTGGCTGTGTTCCAAGCCTAGCTTTCACCCACTTTGGTATTTCACCTACAGCTGCAGAACTGCTGGCTCCAGCAGAGTTCTGATTGTCCAAAGCGATATTGAGGCCCTCAACGCCAACTACAACAGTTTGTTGTCTACTGCTAATGCCTGACTCCCAGTATGCAATCAACTTGTCCAACTGTTCTCCACTCAAATCAGTCTGAGTTCCTTGGGAAACATAAATCCTGTCCCCTTGTGTGCACAGGCTAAGAGAAGAGACCTGCCCTTCAATGACGTCCTCATTTCCCCCAGCCATACAAGGAGTACATCCCCAGATTTATCTCTCATGTAGACCAGAACAAGTTCTAGAAACAGAATTGTGGATCTTTCATGGCACACTCACACTCTAAAAATTCCATAGATTTTTAGGAGAGTCCCAAAAACTAAAAGGTCTGGATAGGTAGATTTCCCCTTTCTGTAGGTCCCTGCGCAAGTTTTGGGTCAAACGGCCTTGGTAGGCCAAAGTTATGGCCAAACAGGCTCTATCTAATTTAAATTAGATCAAAGAACGACCCCCAACCTGTATTAAATCACTATATGGCGTTCCCCTGTAATGGAGTCCCCCACAAAGGCCACAGTTTTTCCTCTCATTGACTCTAGGAAGGATCTGCCATCAAGCCGAGGCAGCTCACAATCATTTGGCTTCCATTTCCAGTGCAAATACCCACTGTCAGGCCGTCCATTCTTCATGCAGTTTTGATCCTCTCCAATTTACTGGCACGTTTCATTCGTGTACAGAGGGGGTTGGGGATCAGGCACCCAGGTCCCTATGGACAGGTCACATGCTCCTGTGCCAGCCAGAACAGTGACATTCGATCCCTTCGTCTCCAGAAATAAGCTTCCAACTTCCTTGGTGATGTAAGTCTCCTTGGTTGTTAAACCTTGAGCTGTGGTCACAAAGTTGATGGTACTGGACCCCTTCGTCTTCAGGGACAAGCTGGTGTTTTCCTTGATGTCGTCAGGTTCTGTGGTGCTTGGACCTTGAACTGCAACCGCCAAATCGGTGAGATTGGATACATTAGAATATGGACACAAGCTGCCAGTTTCCTTCGTGTCATGACGGACAAATGGCCTCGTATGGAACACGAATGCACGGATCACTGCAACCGGAAGTAGGGCAGCAAGCACACACGCGTAAACCAAGCTTTTAAATCGGATTACACTTCGTGGCTCGAAAATGGGCTGGACCCGTTGTTGGGAAGAGAGGGTGCTGAAATCTTGCGAATCGCCTGCCTCTCCTTGCTGGGTTTCGAACTGCAGCTCTACGAGGGGGCCATGGCACCCAGCCGATTACACCTGCCTTGTCTTTGTCAGAAAATGAGCAAGCCAAAGAATTCGCTCAAGGAGACCAAAAAGTCCAGCATTGTTGACAGTCCAGGCGTACTGACTCGACACCACACCTGAGCTGCAAATACAACGGACCACACAAGTTGGGCACGACTGGCCTACTGGGTGCTCAGCCTGTCCCAGCGCTCAGGCAGCAGGGCTGCCAGGGCCCCCTGCGCGCACCCGCCACCACAAACAGGGATCACTACATCCTGATCACCACCAACGCCAATGTGTAAACAACAAGCGCATACCCATGGCAACAGCAGGGCCAGATGGACTCCTGCCCCAAGATATATATTATAATAGTGCTAAAACAAACTCACCTCTGGCACTCACAGATGCAAGCATCATCTCTCTCGAGTGATAAGAAAGCTAAGGACACACTGTTCACACAAGAAACATGAAATCCATCAACATCACTCTTTAAGATAATAGTCGAGCCAGGGGCACCCCAAGCTATGGGGACTCCACCCCACAACAACCTATACCCCTACATAAGCACACTCAGATTCTAAAGCATGAAGGAGCTCGGTCGCGCAGGCTCAACTCGAGAGAGATGAGCTGTGTGACTGACGCTCTCGTGAAGATAAGACGGTTCAGGTGTCAAACTAAACTTGACACCTGATTTAACACTTGACCTAAATCCAAGTGTTAAATACAAATAACTAGCTTTATTCTAGTTAGTTTCACACTGTGCTTATTTAACTTGACAGATCCCTCATCAAACACAACATCTCGGCTGATTATCACCTTCTTAGTGTCATTATGCCAGAGCCGATATGCTTTGCTCTCGGTGCAATATCCTATGAATGCACATTTCTTGCACTTAGGATCAAGTTTGGATCTCATCTGCTTTGGAATGTGAGAATAGACATCTGATCCAAAAATCTTGAAATGAACAACAGATGGTCTTGCTCCTGACCATGCTTCGATCGGTGTCTTTCCATCCAGTAACCGTGTTTCTGTTCTATTCAGGATGTAAGCACTCGTTAGTACCGCCTCTACCCAGAATTCCAGGCCAATATTGCTTATATGCAACATACTCCTTGTTGACTCCATGATGGTTCTATTTTCTCTTTCGGCAACACTGTTCTGCTCCGGTGTATAAGGAGCTGTCAGCTCATGACAGATTCCCTCTTTCTCACAAAGCTCTTTAAAAGCTGAACTCATAAACTCTCCCCCTCGGTCACTATGAACTATCTTGACATTGTTCTTTGTTTCTTGTTGTGTCTGCTTAAGGACCTTTCGAAAGTGCTCTATGATTTCAGACTTCTTCTTCATGCAGAAAACCATTCTGTACCCTGAGAAATCATCTTTGAAAACAACATAATACCTTGACCCTCCGATGGAGTCTATTTTCATCGGTCCACACACATCCGTGTGTAAGAAATCTCCAGCTTTCTCAGCTTTTACTCTCTCATCATTGACAGGAAAGGTCTGTCTATGGCTCTTGCCATAGGCACATCCTTCACAGAAGGTAGATGCCTCACTCAAACTGCCTATCTTCAGACCTTCTACACTCTGTGATGCCTCCATTTTCTTGATCATAACATGATTTAGATATCCCAAATGACAATGCCAAAGATGTAGATTGCTAGGGTTTGACTCACTCAAGAAAACGATGCTCTTATTTTTGCCACTTAACAAACCCTTGTCGATATTCTTAGGTATAATGACCTTCAATTGCAGCTTATACAGTTTCCCTTCATGCAAACCTACCATCACAATTCTTCCTCGTTAATTTGCAACTCTCTTTGTTATAGGTAGTGACAATTCCCTTGTCTGCTGCCTGTCCGATTGAGAATAGATTCTTTTTTAACTTAGGGACATACAAAGCCTTTGTAATCACTCATCTCTCCCACCTATCTCCAACAAGACTCAGAATCTCGATATCCCCAACTCCCTCAACCCACACAGACTCATTGTTAGCAACCACGACATGCCACTTCCCCTTAGTTATTGGTTCCAAATTCTTGAACCACTCTCTCTTATCGGTCATGTGCTCACTTGCACCGCCATCAGCATACCAACAGTTACTCTCAGCCATGGTAGCTCTAGAAGATTGAGCCCCGTGAACAGTGTATGCAGTGCTAATATTGACCTCTGAAGACATACTCTCCACTTGATTTGCTTGACTTGTCTCTGCTGCCTTCTTATCAGGACACTCGCGCTCCCAGTGTCCTCTTCTTCCGCAACCATTGCAATGAGTTCGTTTCTTCAATTCCTCGATTCTCCTTCTCTTTTCCTGACGTTCAGCATACGTCAATCTTGGCTTACCATCACCGCTTCCGCTGTTGTTCATATTACCTGGCCTACCAACAAAAAATGCCTTATCTCTGACTTCATCAAATGCTCCTCGTTCTTTGTTCAGGGTTTCTTCTTTTAGCAGTCTTACGGTAAGTTTCTCGATCGTCTGCTCATCTTTCGGAACACTGTCCCACGCTGAGATCATGTGTCGGTATGAAGGACGTAAACTGCAAATAATCTTGGTGATTACTGCTCGATCTGTTGTGGCCTCCCCAAGATTGTTAAGCTAGCAGGCCATTGACTCTATGGTGCTAATGTTTTCAGCTACATCATCACCATCACTCATCTTGTATTCAAAAAATTTCTGCTGTAGCATATGGATATTTTCGCTTGCGCACTGCTCATGAATGGTGATGAGACGACTCCACATCTCTGCTGATGTCTTGCATGCAATGAGTTGCTACATGCGCTTCTTGTCTACCGACCTGCAGATGTACAAAGAAGCACAGTTATCTTTGTCATCCCACTCATCCTGATCCAAAGCTTCTTCTCTCAATTCTATTCCCTCAACAACACGTAAAAGCTTATTTGCTCGGAATATCACTTGCATTTGGAACTTCCATAGTTGGAAGTTATCTCCCGTGAACTTCTCAATATTCGTCACGTTCTTAGAATCTGTCTTCACTGACGCCATTTCTTCTATCACCCTTACAAAAAGAAAACCTCTGACACAACATTAAGCGATTGTGGGCCCATAACCTCTTGAAAATACTGATTTCACTGCTTGTTCATAGCTGTTTCCAGAGTAGCCAGTAAGTTATGAGGAAGCTATCCAACACTATTGAAACACTGAGAAGTACGCGGCTTATCAATCTACAAGGCAATCCATCGAAATCAATGATGCTCACGCATCTGTAAGCTTAACTACACCACGCTATGAACATACATAAAAACTAACTAAGTATCGTCTACCACCAAAAAATACAAGTACTACTACTAAGTGCGGGAGATCCAACTAGCTAGAGATTCAAAATGTGACTGACTGGCATTTGTGATTGTGACTGCTCGGTGGACTGCCACCTAGTTGCTGACTATGACTATTCGACCAGCATGGTCCAGATGTCAATGACGGACTGGATCTTCGATTTCAACAGACAATCCGGCAAAAGCGATAAGAGAGGCACTTTCCAAGGTACTTGTCCCGTATTACCCTCTAGCAGGAAGGCTTCAGATCAGTTTGGAGGGGGAACTCGAAGTCAACTGTAATGGCAAAGGGGTCGTGTTTGTGGAAGCTGAGGCAGATGCCGCCATATCTGACTTGGTGAAATTCAAGTCTGGTAAGCCCGATCCAAGATTGATGCAACTCGTCTACTCAGTTCCAGAGGCAATGAATCAGGAGGCATTGCATCGGCAACTTGTGACCCCTTCCTTGGTTATTCAGGTAACTCATAACTGAAGTCAAAATTTTGCTTCATATAGTACCAGATGAAAACTTCCTGCTCACTGTAAGAGCTTAAAAAACCTTACAGATTAGAGGAAATTTTCATTAATGTATACTAGATTTGGATGTGAATGCATCTTTCTTCAAATGCTTGCACTCTTGATGAGGTCCAATGGTGATTTTGCTCTGTAGATCGTAGACGACGACCCAACTAGTTTTATAGATTCGATATCATATGGCACAATACTGTATGTCGGACATGCTCAATACTGCATGTCTGAATCCTCCAGGCGAATCAGGAACAGCTGAGTTTTGGTTTTAAGAATCCCCCCCTCTATGGTAGCAGGTGACAAGCTTCAGGTGTGGTGGGTTCGCATTCGGCTTCGGCCTTAACCATCCGTTTATGGACGGCGTCGCACTCATGCAGTTCCTAAATGCTTGGGGTGCTATAGCGCGTGGAGACAGTACCACTTTGAGTGCTCCATTCTTGGACCGTACAATCTTTCGCCCAAGATCTCCACTTCGGATTGACTTCCCACACCATGAATTAGACAACATGCTGTCAGATAATCTCTTGGTTGGTGATTTTGTGTACAACTCTTTCTGTTTCACCCGTGAAACCATCGCAGAGCTAAGACAACAAATATTGGGATAGCCGGGCTATGTGAGCAAGTGCTCCACTTTTGAGACGCTCGCAGCCCATGTGTGGCGGCACGCACGAAAGCACTTGAAATGGAGCCATCCCAAAAAACCAGAGTCCTCGTGGCAGTTGATGTGTTTTTCCCGCCCGTTCCCGACTATGTTGGTAACGTACTTTCCCCAGCGACCACAGCTGGTGAGCTCCTATCCAAGCCTCTGTCTTATGCAGTGCAGCTTATACAAGAAGGGAGTGCTTTGATCACAGACAAATACTTGAGGACTTAAAGATGAGGCCATCTTTGATCAAATTCTCCGCCTTTACGATTACCAACTGGTCCCGGTTGCCTGCGTATGAGATGACTTTGGGTGGGGAAAGCCAATTTACTATGGACCTGTCATCACTCCAGGCCGCCACGCAGTGTACGTTACATTGCCCGATGGAAGTGAGGGGGAAAAGAAGAATTTGACAATGGTGATTGGACTGCCTCCGAGAGCTATGGAGAAGTTTAAAGAGGCAATACGTACTGGAGTTACAGCTCGCCTTTAGTTGCTAAGGCCCCGGCCGCACGGGGCTGCTAACGGATGTTAGGTTAGTGCTAACTACTGCTAGCTTGAAAAATCCGGCCGCACTGCCCTGTTTTACAAATTTTAGCTCCGACTATTGCTTAAATAACCCGTTAGAGTTTATGGCAACTTTAGCAGTACCCTAGTGCCAGATCTAAACTGGCACACCAATTTCGGGCAGCGGCCCGTGCCATTTCGCCGTTTTCGCCATTTTCGCCGTCTCCGTCTCCTCCAAGATAATAGGAATTGGCCACCAAAGTCCCAGAAGACTTCACTGTGGCTATCACTGTTGTGGACGAAACCATACTCTCCTATATTATCGGGGATTTGTCCGTTGCTCTCAATATAGAAAAGTTATCTCACCGATGTTCTTCTCATTGTCCAATTTTTTGGGGAGAATGGCTAGATCAAACAGTGTATCTCCCTGCCAGTTGATTTTGTCAGCTAAGCGGTACTCAACTCAATTCCTTCTCCCTGCTTTGCATTGAGATATTTGAAGGCTGAGAAGGTAGTAGCATTACCAGATATGCAAAGTGAGGAACAGATCACAGACAATCAAGTTCCATTAAAATCGTTGTACTGGAGAGTACAAATTTGGAGTAATATGAAAGAACCAGCGACCTGAGGAAAGCCAGACATTGAGTGAGAGGAGTATTGGTCTTTGGAAAGGTGATCTCGATCGTACCCAGTAGATTAGTTCTTACGGGTGATCCAACACCCATGTCTAATTTCTTGATAGCATATTGTCTTTTCCGTTAAAACAGGACAAGACACGCCCTTTTCTGTGGAAAATCATACTTCATTTCCAATGCCATTGAAAGAGCCACCCTGAATATGTTCCATTTTTCTCTCATTATGGATGACCAACATTTTGTGAAATTAAGCACTTAGCAAGGTTCAAAAATTAGAACTCTGGATTCAAACTTGTCTGGCGATAACCTTTCAAAGACGTGACATTTAGCTTTCTCTGTACCCCAGACTTCCTATTGATATGAAGCTAATGAGAAGAATAAGCTGGAAAGGGGAGAAGGATCCATGTCCTAGAAGCAACCCAGGAGTGTAGGACTACGGCAGCGAGAGAGACGAAGCGACCGTTCGGGCCCCGCTCCGCCATCGCTCTCAGGGCACTTTCCACTGATCATTTTGGTTTTGACAAATACCCTCAGTTTTTTCTATCATCTTCTTGAGTGTATTTGTCTAGTGCAAACCAATAATAATCAAGAAGATGATAGAAAACAATTTACTTAATAAAATTAAAAAAATTAAAAAACCACATAATATCTCTATTCATCTCAATGCTGATGGGACACGTGTGCCCAACTGGACCTACTCAAGCTGCCAAAGGCAGGAGCCATAAGTTTCGGTTAATCATCACCCCTGCACAGACCATCCTTCTGTTCAGTTAGTCTCGAATTTGCAACATGTCTGTGTACACACCACATGGCTGCGTGTGGTATGATGATCACTGCTCTACTTAGACAAGTTAGACTGGCATGCTGGAACAGGCTGTGCTCGACCTTGCCAATATTGCGAGACAATATGACCCACAATAAGATTTCCTAAAAGTTCTCATAGGTGATCGCAATGCTGCTGCTTTGAACTAATCTCTACTGTGGGGAGATTGCACAGACGCATCCGCCGCATCATAATGACCTTCCTCAATCCTGAATCGATCCAGAGCTTTGTGCCAAGAATGGAGGTATTTGCAGCTGCCCACATATCCAAGCATTGGGAGAATAAAGACCAAGTGACAGGATCTGAGTGCATCAGACAATTTGCATTTGTTTCGGCATGCGATCTCTTCTTGAGCTTAAAGGAGGGCTCTGAACTCAACAATCTTTGGGATGCATTCACTATTATGGTGGATGGCCTTATGGACTTTCCCTTTGATATCTCGGGCACTCGTTTCTGGAAAGCTAAACGCGCTCGTAAGATGCTCCTCAGTGGCCTCGGCGCCAGGTAACAAGACAACCCCAAAGTGGAATCCACCATATAATCTCCCGCTTGCTACATATTGCAACTCAAGCTCATTAGTTGGATGACCGATATTTATGAGATGTACTTGCAGTCAGGGGTGAATTTAGTTATCTTAGTTGCTGTCTTCCTTTCTTTCAAGAGATCAGGGACTGTTCTTGAAAGTATTGTTATGACCATGGATGATCTGTACAGTGTCAGGAACTCGAAGACAAACTTGCATAGCGCGCACATCAAGACCTTCTGCCCAGTGCTCCTGACGACGCCGGACGAGAATGGACAGTTCCTCACCGAGGCTGCCATCCTAGACAACCTCATCGTCCTCATGTTTGCTGGCCACGAGACCACTGCCTCCGCCATTTCCATGACGTTGCGCCTCTTGACTGAAAATTCGACCTGCGTGAACGAGATTTTGAAAGGTAGCCTTCATCCCATGCCACCACCATCTTTTCCCAGATTCCTTCCGTGTTTCCATCTCGGTCCCCCTCTCCAGCCCCTTGGTCACCATGAACGGACGTCCTACACAGGAGTAGGTTCCCGAAGGTCCTGCACCCTTAACCCACGGCTTCAGCCGCCGCTGCTGCTCTGCTGCTGCAAGGTGTTCAACTGGAGGGCCACGTTTTCTTGACTCACTTTGGGACACATTCTTTCTCAGGACAGCTCCAAAATTTCTTAGAGAGATCTATAATTAGAACAGGCGCAAACTGTCAAGTTTCTCAACTAAATTTCCCAAGCGATGTTATAGATCATTGTTATGTTCGCATTCTAAGCAGCCAATAGCACTTAACCGTCTTTGGATAACGATCTAGTCAGTAGTAGGTCTACACATATGCTCTTGAACAGCAAGGGACAAGAGCATAACCTGATCTTTAGGGCTACTAACAGTTCTGGAAAGTACTTCATAGATCGAGGGACTACTCGGCCAGATTCAGAGGCTTTACATAAGAGGATGCAGAAGAAATCGGTATCTAGGCGTGGCCTTCAATCATGGGCTTGATCAAATCTGGGTGTGGGACCTGTACAGTCTGAAGTGCTGCCTTACTGATTTGTGCACCAGCTTGTTGCGGAACTGCATCCGAGCATGATATAGAACTGGTCTCCAAACAAAGTTGAGACTTCGGACCATAAAAACTGCACAGGAGAGATCATCCATGGACCATGATTGTCCGTTCCACCATCCCAGCAATTTCCGATCTCGACCTGGGTAGGTGAGTCCTTGTAGCTCAGACCCGAGAAGGACACGTAACAAAATCCTTATTTGGGAGTGCACCGTCGCGCCTTACAGTGGACTTAACACTGTGGGCGACCCCCACCCTCCCTTCCCTGCGGTAGTGTAGTGTAGGTGATATCAAACTGGAGGAACGATTGTGAGATTGCCCAGTGTGCCGTGAAGTGAGCAAAGGTTGAGAATATCTTGGAAGCTCCCTCGAAGATCCTCTCCTTCACAAAGTCACAAACCCATTAATTTACAGAAGCCCATTCCTGACTTTGGGAGTACTCCTATTCCTGAGAATGGAGAAAGAGGAGTATTATCACCATCTACCTTGCACTGGGATTCGAAAGGATTTCATGAATATCATCGGGGGCATAGGAAGTAATCTCCACTGAACTCTGTGAAAATTCTGCACTGGATTGCAAGCTGCTAAGTTCTCCGTTCCCAACAGCTGTTGGATGGGGGTCAGACAAGCTTGACGAGGTGGCAGACATTTCTGGAGATGGATCCCCAAGATATTCCAACGCCATTGCATCCCCTAGACCCTGTACCACTTCTCTCATTGTTGGCCTGCGGAGGCCTATGGGTTCCAAACTATTTAGTGCCAACTCTACAACCTTCCGCATACCCGTCACGTTGAAATTTTGACCCAGTTTTGGGTCCACAATCTCTTGAAGCTGTCCTGATTGTAGATGCGGTCTCACCTGTAATTTATGATTTCATCCACATCAAAAACACGCTGTCAGAAACTACTAGATGGCCACCAGGATACATTCTGCTTGCAAGAATTTATGTTTGAGCGAAAGGAGTAACAAGTGCTTGCCAAAGTATGCGAACGCCGAAACTAGAGAAGTAAGGGTGATCATTGTCGCGAGATCGTTTCAGTCTCCTCTAGGCCCACTAAGTCCACTGAACTCAATCTGACTAGGAATCGATGGCTAACCGGAAAGGCAAGTAGACAATAGAGTCGCAATCATGGAATGATGAAATCATGAATATATTGAAACATATATTCTGGTATAGCTGGGCATTTTAACACTTCAAATGAAGTGGCTGAATCTCAACAAAGGCACGTTACATTAACTGCATTAACTTACCCAATCGACTAGGATTACTTTAGAGTCGACAGCCCGGTAGTTAATAGGTGGTCGGCCGGAGATAATCTCCAACAACACAACGCCAAAGCTGTAAACGTCGCTCTTTCCTGTCAACTTTAAAGTTGAGAAATACCTGTTACAGTTTTAATGTCATGCAAGGGATTGCATATTGCTTTATGAGAGCAGTTAGCTACTAATTATCTACCAGCCATTGACCTAGGCGACCTGTAGATGTCTATAGCACGATAAAAAAGCTGCAGTAGAACCCGTCCAAAACCCCATTTGACGCTCATTTGAGGAAAATTGAAGTAGACATATATTAGACAGTATTATAAGTTGGTTAGGAATGTACGAGGAATGCACGTACTCAGGATCGAGGTAACCGAGAGTGCCCTTAACGAAGGTGGATACGTGACTGACCCCCTCCTCTGCCAACTTGGAGAGTCCGAAATCAGCAACTTTAGCTACCATCTTGTTCGTAAGCAAAATGTTGTTGCTCTTCACATCACGGTGAATGATGTTCGGACTGCAACCTGTGTGCAGATACTCTAACCCTGTGCGCCCAATTAGACTACATCAGAGCCATTTCTATGAGTCTATATAGTATGTATTCTATGACATGAGTGTCATAGAATGACAAAAGTGTAATCTAAGTATAGCCCCATGAAATCTGAAATTTAAACAACATTCAGAAAAAAAGTTAGAAGTCTAGAATGAAAGCGAAAAATTGTTACCTTGTGCTGCATTGAATGCAATATTTAGGCGCGTTTTCCAGTCAAGTGCAGGCTGATCACTTGCGATGTGCATTTCTGGACCTGTGCCTATTTGACAACAAAGAGGGTTTTTTAAGTCTTAAAAATCTTTCGGGGTCCTGTTTGATCCAGGTTTCTAAATCTATATAGCATGGGAATCATACCATATAACCAAAAATCTAACATCGTGCTTGAGGTGAGTGTGGATTATACCCACAGAATTGGTGGGGAGGTTGTCTTAAAAATGAACCCTTGTGTACTGCATGTGTGTCTATATACACATGGGGTACTGGGTGAAGTTGTCAAGAAAATATGTAAGCCCTGGGTCATACTAAACGCTCTAGTCAATGTACTACATTAGAGGTACAGTGAATCCATGACCGGCCAGTGGTTATAAGATTGAGAAGGTCTACAGATACAAACTAGATTATATCCTTTAGGAGAAAAGATCAACCTTAGTGCATTGCAGTGATACAATATAAGCCTGATCAACAGGTTTTTTTTTACCTCTCAAATAATTAGTAGGATTAGTAAAGTAAGGCCATAGATCTACATATATCAACCACTTTCCACCATGTCGATGGAGGGATATTATACATGTATCTCTGAGTATAGCCGTACTGCACTCTACTCTAGCGTCCGAGCGTGAAATGACTTTATACATTCCCTTTAGGAAGTCAGAATTCACACCATAGAGATGTTTCCGCAGGTCGCCCATCGGAAGATACTCATAGATCAACATTCGCTGGCTGTTCTCTTGGCAGTACCCAATTAATGACACGAGGTTTTTGTGGCGCGCTCTGGAGAGAAGGTCGACCTGATACATAATGCGGTCACAGATGCAGTGGAAATCCTGTTAAATTTTAAAATCACCTAGAGCTGCTATTCAAAACCATTGGCTCGATAGCAGCGTAAGCATCCAAACTGGCCAGAGTAAACTGTGCATTAAGTCCTGGATATGAATGTTTGCAGAGACTAGTAAGTTAACTGAGTCAATGAGAAGTAATTTTCGTGTGTCTTTTCTCAGCTATATAAAATATATGTTACAAAGTTTGTGCACAATTTGGGAAGTATTGCGTAGTACATAGATTCTATTACATTGACGAAAAACTCCGAAAAGCAGACAAGCAATACGTGAAGTGTATACAGTGTACATTAAACATTGGGCTGTCAGTATTGAACCTCATTGAAGAACTCTTTCATCCCTTGTTGAGACTTGACGTCCAATTTTTTGACTGCCACCTCTTGTCCATGAGGAAGCTTGCCATAGAACACTGGGCCAAAACCTCCTTTTCCAATTTTCCTCCTAAAGTTGTCGGTAGCAATTTTCACCTGGTGAAAAGAAAATTCGTGTGCTCGCTTCTGTCTCAAACATGAGGCATCTCCTTCTGTACCTATTCAAGCGCTTCCCCATTAATTATTGAAGATGTCCTGACTCATATTATCCTGAACAACTTTGTGTACTCTCAAGGGATTTCCGACTTTAATCAAAATGGATCTAGATTCAGAAACTATAGCTGTGGTTTGTTCTTGCGCATAGTAACAAGTACATATTTTATGACTAATAGTCCATTCAGAGTCCATTCAGAGCAAAAAGTCTAACTAGACTCATGAAGACGTGACTTTCAGCAGGTTATGCAGTTGAATGGCCTATTCTCGGCAACACCAACACGTCACTGCTCTCTCTAGATCTGCTCTCTAGATCAGTGCCAGCTTAATAGGAGGGCACCACCTACTAGCGGTGATTTAACTAGGACTCCTATAAATCAGCAATACTATGAGGCAGGATGGGAGAAGCAGTCCTGCAGCTCTTTACATACAGGTGCTGGTGCGGAGCGATCTCCATCTCTCTTGATTGTTATATGTTAGCCAGCCTACACAGGTCCTTAGTGTTAAGCAAGCCTGCTGCAGGGTTCCAGCTTTGTCAGCAGCAAGTGTGAAGTGGTGCGTCAAGTGACAGAGGAAGGTCCAGTATTGTATTACTTGGCTCTATAGTACTTTTCTTCATTGCACTCTTCACTGTTTTCTGTGTGGAGTTTTGTGTCATGTATGTTCCAATTTTAGTGAACCACTACACGCATTCAATAGGTGACTATCTAAGCCTCATCTCGCAGGCTGAAAACAGATTTCCTCCGAAAGTTCATACGTCTGAAGAACTAATATGAACTGCCGGGAGTCACCATCAGGAATTGAACGGCATTTAACCTTCCATTCGATGTCACAAAAAGTGGACATCTGCTAGCATGCAGCATACCATACAGTGCACTTTAATGTAGTCTCTGAATAATAGCTGGCTGACTGAGCGCGACAGCTCTTTGAAACTAGGTCGGAGAACTAGTGTTTACTCGGATCGGATCTGATCTGCTACATCTCAGAACTTCAGAGAGTTCACATATACAGACCTGGCAGCTTGTTTTCACGCTTGGGGCTCGAATGTTGGCCGACACAGCAGCAGCGCCAGTATATCAATCCTGTAACTGCGCCGGCTACTACTATGGCCCCTGCAATGACACAACCGATAATGATGCCCAGGTTGCTCTTTTTCCCTGGGGATGCGGGGCGGAGTGCGGGGCACGGCTGGGACGTCGTACACAGGAGTAGATTCCCGAAGGTCCTGCACCCACATGAAAACAATGACTTAACCCACGGCTTCGGCCGTTGCTGCTGCAGGGTGTTCTCCTGGAGGGCCAAGTTTTCTTTACTCACTTTGGGAAACATTCTTTTCCAGGACAGCTCAAAGATTTCTTAGAGAGATCTAAACATCCAGACACCGCCTCAAACCCTTATTAGAACGATCTGCAATAATAGAACAGGCGCAAACCGTCAAGTTTCTAAACTAAATTTTCCAAGCGATATATAGATCATTGCCTTGTTCTCGTTCTAAGCAGCTCACAGCACTTAACTGTCTTTGGATAACGATCTAGTCTGTAGTGGGTCTACACATATGCTCTTGACCAGCAAGGGACAAGCCTGGGACAAGAGCATAAATCTGATCTTTAGGGCTACTAACAGTTCTGGAAACTACTTCATAGATCGAGGGACTACTCGGCCAGATTCAGAGGCTTCCTGGACTTTGTAAGGGGGCGTTAAGAAAGATCTGCAATATCAAACATATGATGATGTTTCTATTCTAAGATACATGTGATGAATAGATAGATGATAGATCTATAGATAGATAGATAGATGATGTTTCAATAACAAACATCTTAGAATTATAGAAACATCTTCTATTAGTGATTACCTTGCTCCTACTCGTGAAAATTGTACAAGCAATTAGTACTCTATCAAAACCCATCGAGAAAAGCGAGGCCTTAAGATACACAATCTAGCCAACAATTAGCTTTGTTACGACACCTGTCCAACAAACCACAGGCTTGACATCAAAGGGTCTGCATAGAGAAGGCAATAACTGGTCTGCTGCAACTACTACAAATCAAAGGTTCAAAACGGGAATCTATTAGGAAGTATTGAAACATTGAAAACTGAAATTCGACACCAGGTAACATGACCAGTGGAAAAATTTACTCCAACTTCAAGTTGCTTTTGTTGATAAGAGCTTGGGGAATGTCTCCACTCAGGTTGTTGTTTTGCAAAAATCTGTCCACCATCCAACAGGCACCTTACATGTTTATCAGATCTTAGCAGAAGGGTCACCGAAGAACACACCATAAACTCATCTGTACCCTTGCTCAGCCCTTGCTTCGGAAAAAGTTCAACTTACTACAATGTGGTCCGTGGGAGATACTATTGTCTATCCGGCACTGTAGCTTAGGTGTCTCATTTTGAGAATATGAAATTCTTAGCAGCATGTGCATGAGGCGTTTATGACCCTTAGACAATCCATCAGTTTAGTTGTATCTAGAGGCCCCGCTCTCTTTCTTGTTTCATGCTTTCACTTGTCCCATAAGCTCTTTGAGCTTCCAGCAGAGGTTACAAAGTATCGTTTGTTTCCTAATTTCTCTTTTTTTCATGTCCGAAGCAGCCACAAACTACATATGCTGGAGAGGAACCTGGATATCATTTCCAAATTAATTAGGAAGCTGCTCAAGCATACTGTGCCAAATTGATTTCCGAATTATATAGGCAGCCGAATCATTGAGGGAGACTGCAGAATCTTCCGGGGATCTTCAAGATTGAAATGGGCACCCGATGAAGTAGACATATGTTCAGCTAGAAGTTCAAAATAGTCAAAATCCCAAGACAAAAGGTGATGTAAGTCGCAACTTTTACTTTCAGTTCCTGATCCTCAACGCATATTACTCGCCAATAACATTTTGTAGACAATAGCCCGGAGCAAAGAGGTACTTTCGGGAGAATCTCATCTGATAGCTCATGACAAAGAACTCACAGTTGTTGGAGATTTGTCAATTGACTCAGCTGCTCCGGAATGCTCCCTGTTAGTTTGTTGTTTTCCAGCCGCCTAAACACCAAACCACAAGGATCTAATTAAGAGTGGCTTAATTATCAAAGGATTCTGAACCACTAGATTTTCTGCAGTTAATCATACCTCTAGCAGAGTACAGTGCTGACCAACTGGTAAAAATGGTTCCTACGTGCAACCCAGTTCCTTGCACGCAGATGCGATAGATGGCAGGCAGAGAACTCACAGTTGCTGGAGATTTGTCAGTTCACTCAGCTGCTCCGGTATGCTCCCTGATATTGTGTTGTTATCCAACCACCTGAACTCCACACCTCAATCTTCTACTGATAATACTTACTAAAGACCAGAAAGTCACATGTATCGAGGTGCACCAGAAAGACCAAACGTGAAAGAAATCCGTCTGCCACATACTTTGAGCCATGCAGCATATGGATACTATCTATGTAGATTAAAGCATTCGCTTGATCTCCTACAGCTGCTCAACTGTAGAACTGTATGCAAATACAGATTGGTTCAAATTAATACATGAACCTCAAAGAACGAACAACTACTACGATAAGAATGAGCACTTGGTTTGCAAAGGAAGCGACTTTTTGGAAATGGAAGGTTTTGGGACAAAGGAAATTAAAAAACGGGACTGTATAGAGCAACACCTGGGAAAACTACAGTACCCTGCAACAACCATCGCCCACCACAATACCCTTAAAGGTACCTACAGTCAACTACGAGAGGCATTTTGAGGAGGTTTCTGGGATAGAGCAGCTACCTAGTGCTGCTGTATGACGAGTACTCGATATTGAGTCCTAGTATCAAGCACACATTCGAGAATTTGAGGTAGAAAATGCTTACAAGGCATTTAGAGCGGAAAGCTTTCCAATCTCCAAGGGTATGGACCCAGTCAGATTCATGTTTGAGACCTTCCTGTGGATTCAAGAGGCAATAAAATCGTTGAAATCCCTTAATTCCCTTGATCCAAAGGTCTCGAAAAACAAGACGAGTTCACACTATGTTACACACAAGACGGTCCCCTTTCATATGCCCAGGGTTCGTTACAGTGGACCGTGATATCTAACCAGCATAGACATACATGATGTACGATTTGTAGTTTTCAGATACAATCAACAGCAGAAAAAACAATTAGGCTGCTTACAGAGTATAGACTCTGGGAGGCGTGTCAGAAGTACAAGCTATCCAATCATACGGAGTTGGCGAGCAAGGATCCCCAGTCCAATCGGTCAGATTGAAGGCTATCTTGACAATGTCAATCACGTTTTCTGCAAGATCCATTCCACACGCATGTTCCGATGAGTAGGAGCCATGAAAATGTTAATCCCCAACCCTCGAGATCCAAAGATGTACAAGGAACGTTCCAGAACCGACAAAAAGACATCAACCCGCTAAAGATAATCAAGCTTCCTCAATCCTTATCACATCTTCATTTTCATTTGAATCACCGTTTGCTTGGGTTTCCAGCCGAATTAAACCGCTGCACAGAACTTTCGACGATCACTTACCATCTGCATAGTATGTCCTCGGAGAAACAGATTGAGAAATCTCATAAATTTCGGCGGCATTCAGAATGGGACCCAGAGTCGAGTTAGAATCTGGAACGAAGCTGAAATACGACTGGTCATTCATGGGCTTGTTGGGTGAGATGATGATATGAGAGTTGTGAATAGCTTCGACACTATCAGAAACAGTGTATGCATTGATACAAGTACCGTATAATGCGTCATTCGTCAGTATGTGAGTACAGAAGTCAAAGTAACGTGACTCGTTGCTTGACAACTGTTGTATCTCAGCAAAGTAGAAAAGGATATTGTAGAAAGAGTTTGCTTGATAATTTGAATCCGGAAAGCTGAAATTGAAACTTTTGTCCCGAGAACAGGTTATGGCAGTTTGCATGACGGTCGTGGGTGGATTTTGAAGAAGATCAGCTACATTCACTACATGGGATGTGCTGAGAAATTCATAATTGGACCCTGTGCGCCCCGAACCACGCCACTTGCGATCGTAAAGGTCGTCAGGATACCTGGTGACATGCAGTACAAACGAGGCATAAGGTCCATGATCCAAGAGACTCGGGACTGAATTTCAAAAACTGTGGTTGAGCCATTTGTGCCTTGGACATCTTATATGAATCCAAACCTAGAAATATGTGCGAATTTCTGCCTTTCCTAGGTACACTGATCCTGCAGAAGTGGTGCACGCTACCTAATTTCCTGAAGTCCTATCCATGGACCGCATTCTAGCCCCATTATAGCCTTGGAGACCCCTCGCGACAGTCTCTCTAACTAGGCCTACAAGTTGCGGATATTCATTTGCAATTCTAACCAGAGGAAAATGAGGATGCCCTACCTTCTACCTTGTTTCATGAGGTTAAGAAAATACTGACCTTACAACTGTGTTTGCATCAGCTCCGAGGTCCACTCTACCGTGGCCATACAAGTAGACTGATCCGGGAGATGTACCTTCGAACAAGTAGCTACTGTTCATTGCAAATATAGGGCGCAACTCCAGGGAAGAAATGAAAGGGGTCTCTGACGGTGATATGCGGGAAAGACAGACGAAAATGCTGTTGTTTGTGGCAAGAATAATTGTTTCGAGTTCCACCCAGTCACCGCTCTTGTTGAAGGTCAATGTGCTCCTCCTGCTCGCCTCTATGTCAAGGTAAAAGGTGGGAGGTGGGAGGCCGTCGTATGAACCATATGAGAATGTTGCACGAATCAAGTAAGTGTTGTCTGCCTGTACAGGCTGCAAAATATAGCAGTCCTTCCCCCGCGACTCGGGGAAGTATCGAAGAGTCTGAAGAGTGGTGTCATTACTGCCCATAACGTTTTTCCAATTTTTCCCGGTTGCAATGTAGCCATCATCAGGGACCCAGGAGATGTTAGTCACAGGATCGACATATGCTTGACTGGCTCCACAGTCGATGCTGATAAACTCTGAAATTCAGCCCACAATCGCACGCACATTTTACTACTCCTTTTGATTTCCACGAGGGCCTGATCAGTGGTCACATCATGCAGTGATCATACCAGATGAACTGCTTGAATTGCTTCCACGGACCAAAAAGCCCAATAATCCGCCAAATCTGTTTGCCTCTGAGGCTCAATATCAGCAATTACAGATCATAGTCCAATTCTCACTAATTGATGACACTTGAGTGCTGTATTACATTTCTAGAACTTTCTGGAGTCTAGCTCAGTTTTAGGAAAGCGGGATGAAGAACAAACCAGCTTGTTGGGCCCATGTCCGTGACACGCCAATAGCAATGCAATCATCAATCCCACTCCCACTGTGATCAGGGACAGCGGAACCCGCATGCTTCTGCGGAGTTGAAACCTTGTCCCCGCCTCCATCTTCACATCTCGACTTCCTTTACAAGCCCACTTCCCGTGCCAAGGTCAAAAGACCCCGAGATCACTAGCAGACGAAGAAAACATTGAATCCATAACACCATGACATAACTCACACCAAGGCTGAAGGAAGCCATGGATACACACCCACCTACTGCATGCTCACGTAAGACACGAGACCTTCGAAAGGAAAAGTAGCGAAAAGATCAGTTACGCTGGCTTTGGTCAAAGTCTTCTGTGGCTAGTGCTACTTCTACTAAAGGCCCCGCCCACTGGTATGCTAGTGCTAGCCTGCACTGCCCTGCTCCAGATATTTTAGCTCTAACTACTGCTATCTACACTAAGGATCTCGGTCATAGTTTAGGGCGAAATTTAGCAGTACCCCCACCCTAGCACTATATATAAGAGGGAATGGTATTTCACTCCTTCAAAAAGGGTAGAGGATCGGTTCCCCCCTTCACTGACTACCGGGTGTGGCCTCATGGTGTCCCAGGGGTTTTATTTTTTTCCCCACAATTAAAAAAAATTCCAGGGCCTCAGTCCCTTCCAAAGGCCTTTCCAGGCTTTCCAGGCCTCTGTCCCCTGTCCTGTGTCCCCTGGAAGGTACCCTTTGGAATTGTGAATGGAATCCCTTAAATGTGTTGGGCTAGCAACCTGTGTTGCTATGAGTGTGGTTGAAATATTCAAGTATAGGGCAATGAGGCCCTTCCGCCCATTTTCAAACACATGAACCGAGGCTCACGCACGCAAGGGCGGCAGCCAGAATTCATGTGTTCCAAAGCCGTGGAAGGACCGAGTCAGCTGCCCCTCACCAGCATAAAAACCAACCTGCCCTCCTCATTGCCCCACCCTCCAGAAAAATTGTCACCTTACTCATTCCATAAGGCCCTAGAAGTCTTACGCCTCACGTAAGGTACGTCCTCCTCCTGTAGGATGAAGACTTCATGTCTGAAAAGGTAACGGATGTAACAAAGGAAGGTTTAGGGTACTCAATAATTATGTGTGAGGCCTTTTCCTTTTTGTTGACTTTGTAGTGCTGTGCGGTCCCAGCACAAAAATACTTATCCAGAAAACGAAAATAGTGACCACTCAAGATCTAATCCCTGCTGACAAATTTGCATGAGAATCAGAAAACATCCACGGGTGGATGTTGAGGGGTTGTTTGGTCAACTTTACTACACTATAGAGTTTTCACTACTTTTCACTACTTACTACCTTTTTTTTTCTTTTTTTTTACTTTTGACTTGGACATTCGTAAAGAACCGTGATATTTTTCTTAGTTCATTTTTAGGTCAGATAGGGCAGAAGATTTGCACTATACCTTCCAGCCTCCGTAAGGACCTTGCCACGCTGGCAAAATACCTTACGGGGGCTCTGGAAGGTACTCAAAATATCATGGTTCTTTACGCCGGAGAAGGGCCTCAAGAGAGACCCATCTCCTATACAAATCGCCCCCACCCAAATTTCACATTAGGTTTAGGCAGCATTTTTTTCCCCCTTTTTTTTTTGTTTTTGTTGGGAACAGCGGAGGAAGCCCTTTTTGAGCCTTATTGATGATTATTGAAGGGCATTTTGTTTCTTATTTTTCAAAAGTAGCGCAAGCGGCCACCTGCGTATTCTACCCAGGGCCAGGTCACGAAAATAACGGTGGCGTACCTGCCCTGGCCAATAGGTAGGTGGCAACAACTTTTGTGGCACCTCTAGAATAGGTGGTGACAACGACATAGGTCCCTACCGATGCCAATAAGTAAGTTGATTTATTGAGGGACATGGTCATAGGCCTTCCTACCTTTACCAAATGCCGAATAGATCGAAGGTTCAAAATAATTTCAAAGGATCTAAAAATCTACAGAGAATATTTGATGAACAAGTGGGATGACGAGATGGGCATTTGATACACCTCCGCATACTATTTGCCCATTAAATCAACCATCGATAAATCATCTACACCCACTAGTGGTTGAGTTAGCAGGGGGTTATCGATGATGTGTGAGAGGCTTTTACATGTGGGACTCCTGATTTCAATCCACCGGAGTGTCAGATGCTAGAGTTGACCTTACAGTGTTTCCGTCCCAGTAAATCAAACAAACATCTTGGCGGCACCTGGTCGGTGAACCCACATACCCTGAAATTTTCACTGTATTTGCACATTATTCTCTATGGGCTGCTTTGTAGGCATATGTAGGGGGGTCAAATTTGAACCTTTTGAACTGGCAGGATGTAAAATTACAAAAAAACATGTGCCTACAAATTTTACCATCAAAATGTCAATCCCTCTGGTCCACCTTTTCCCGACACCCTTTTGCTGCCCCTCAATTTTTTTCATCCGAATTGAAAACAAAACTTTTTGCAACCTGTGCACTATTTTCTTATATAAGGCTCATGCGCCTACTAAATTCTTCCTAGCCCTGGGTGAGTTGTCTATTGTTTGTCGGGAAGAACTTGGAGAGATGTGACAATTCACCATGTGAAACTTTCACACCTAGTGTTTATCAATCTGAATATTGGTTGTATGACTTTCAGTTTGTGAGGTTTGTGATTTCCAGAGGATACATATAAGGTGTTGCATGATGAACATTCTTGAGCTATTTAAATAATGTTGATAATCAAATTCTTTTTTTCTTTTTTCTTTGAGAGAAAGGGGATAGAGGCCCTTTTAATCAAATTAAAAGTATAAAGGTTCACATTGGGTGGAAAAAATAACCACGAGGGAGGCCGTGAGGCACACTGTGGAGGAACATCCCCGAAACCGAAGCATACTAGCTACAAGCAAGAGGAGATGTAAGAGGGCAGGTAGAGAGCAGTTGGAGAATGAAGAGAATACTATGAGCCTGAGCAAGAAATATTACTAGAAAAACAAGCATGAGGAGAGAAGCAAACTAGCAAAAAATTCTAGAAGCTTGAGTGAATCAAGACAGGGAGCATGGAGAAAAGTGGAGGAAAGAGACAACTACTACACACTAAAATCTCAGCTGGGTCCCAAACTTGGTCACGCAGGGTTTTTTGTGCCTCCAATTAAAGTCTGCGTCGTTGCCCTCACCAGGGGACATCCCAAGCTATGGGAGTGGAGACATTCCAGCGGAACCGTATGTTGGGAAGACAAGTTCCGAGAGTGTCGTTTTGCCCCAGGATTGCTAAAAGTCATTGACGAGCTGTCTGCCCTGTTCTTCAAAAGATCTGGAAACAACTGCACACAATATGTCCCATGCTTTCCTCCTCTCGGTAAGCAGGTCATGGTATATACAAAAAAGAATTGACCTTCCCCTAGGGGGTTTCCCCTCATACATGAAACAACATCTAACCTTCCAAAGGTTCCACAAGGTTAGAGTCCTGAGATTGTCTCACATTGGGCATGAAGAAAGCAAGCGAGGAGGAAGGAAATTCAGCAACAGCAAAGAGGAAGGGGTGGGGATGATGTCCCAATTGGAGTAGAAGCTGAACACAGCTTTCCAACTCTGGCTGGAAAAGAGCATTCTGCCAGACAATGCTCGATGGTCTCAGGCTGTGTCAAGCATAAACTGCAAGTAGAGTTGTTGCACGAGGTCTTAGCATTGACTGGCAGGATCCTGTGAGCCAATTTCCACAAAAAACCGGAGATCTTAGCTGCCCTATGTTTTTTCCAGATGTCTTTCCAAATCGAGTCCCAGTTAGCCGATGTCAGATTGAGGTAGTTCCACTTTTCAGACCATCTAGATAGGAAGGAAGTGGTTGGCCTTAATATAGAGTAACCCAACCTAACCGAGTAAGCAAAGAAAGGGGAGTGGAGACACTACAGCAAATGGGGGGGTTTGCGACGCCAGCCGCGCCCCCACGCCCCGCGCATCGCTAAGCCCGCGACGCTTTTTTGCGACGCCCCCCGCTGCGACACCATTACGACGCCCAACCGTCGTAAGGTGGCATGAAGGGGGAAAGATGGCCCTCGTTGCGACGGATTTTTTTTCTTGCGACTCCCGGGCGTCGGAAATTTAAAAAATAAAATAAAATAAAACGTTGCGACGCCTCGGCGTCACAAAAGCGTCACTAAGGGCGCCCCAACGCCTCTGCGTCGCAACAGCATCACCAGAGTGGAAGTTTTTTTTTTTTTTTTTTTTTTGGGCTTTGCGGCCCTTAACTTCACAAAAGCGTCGCTGGGGGCGCCCCGCGCTAGAACGCCCAACGTTGCGACGCCAGGGGGTCGCAACGGCATCGCCACAGGGGGTCACAATGGTGTTGTGGTCAGCTTAGGTCATCACAATGACGTCACTTTGGGCGCCTGACGGTGGGGGGGTACAACAACGGTGACGATGTTGGGGCTGGGGCTGGGGCTGGGCACTAAGGCTGTGAAGGTTGCAATTCCCCGGCGTCACAAGAGAGACCCCTTAGAAGGAACTTGAAGGAACTTGAAGGAAATCTTTATATGTATATATATATTTAGATTGCTTTTGTGATACATAGATGTAGCGTAGGTGTGTTGGTTAGTTTGTAATGTCTTAGAAATGTTATAACGTGGAGGTCTTAGGTTCATGTATGCATTGCATAATATATGTAGAACAATGAACATATCGCCATTAGACAGAACCGGAGTCAATGGTCCACAAGTTTTTGAAATTCGAATTCCAAATTCAAATTTTCCCGCCTAAATTCAAATGTACCCCCTTAAATTGTGACGTCCGGGCGTCGCACTTTGCGACCCCCGGACGGTGCTGATTCTGCATTGCAGAGTAGGTTTTTTTTTTTAATCCTCCGACGTCCAGACGTCGGAAATCGCGTCGGCGTCACAAATCGCGGTTTCGCATATTTGCGACCCTCATTGGTCGCATATTTGCGACGTTTTTTTGGCGACGGACTGGCGACGCCCGAACGTCGCAAATTTGGTTCTTCCCCCCCTGCTCGAAAAAGGCTGTTTTACGACGCCGTGGCGTGGCTGCGGCGTCGAGAAACCCCCCCCCCCCCCCCCCTTTTTTTTTTTTTTTCTTATAGTGAGATCATCACTCCAACTCCATTCCCCCGGGTCAAATTGCAGAGCAGCCAATGGATAAGAAAGAAACCAAGAGAAGGTTGAGTGCAATTGCATTTTCTGCCCTAGCGGTGGGGCTGGGTTAGCCATCCCCTTCCCATCCAACACTCTGATCGGATAAATGAACTGTTTCTGGATCTTGTAAGTAGGAGGTTGCCCTCACAATCTGCAACAGAAGCAATTCCCGAAGCCAAACTATCATTCATTGAGAGCACCAGTAGGACCGTGTTACCGCCATTGCCTGTGGCAGCTGTCTAGCTGGGCAGGGACTAGCACGTCTGTTGCCCACAATTTGAGACACTATACCTGCAGGAAGAAAACTGTCTTGCTCCCAAATATTGCTGCAAATGAATAATGCACCACAATGTTCCCAATAAGCCCACTTTGGTTTTTGAAGGGATAACCTTTCAGAGCTGAGTATATTGTTCCCAAAAAAGGGTTGGCGGTAGGCCTCTGCAAAACAGACGGGTCTTCTTTGAACCAGTTTATCCCTGAGTGACTGCCAGACTGCCCAAATAGATTGCCATGGGCGAGGTCCCAGGATCACTTTCGTATTCTTTCCTTGAACAATCCAATAGAGGGAGTGGGCCCACAGGCCGGGGGATGAGGAGGGCCCCATGAGATAAGGTTGGATTAGCTTACTCCACGGGCTGTGGCAGTAAACAATGGTTCTAGGAATCCACTTTGTCAAAAGTGCCTTGATTTGCGTTGTAGGATCCAAAATACCCAGGCCTCCTTTCTTTTTGGGCTGACATAGTTGCTCCCAAGAAACAAGAGCTCGCACTAGAAGAAAAACGTGGAATAACCACTATGTTAACCACTTATTTTGAGTGGTAAAAGACACTAAACCACTCTGGCCCCAAGAACCAGTGGATTAGGACAAATGAGTGGTAAAAGACATTATGTGGCATCAGTGGTTGAGGACAGTGGTTCGAACCACTCACGTCCGGGTCCACCTGTTCACTAACATGTCACAGTGGTAAATTAACCACTGTGACGTGTAAACTCACCAATGTGACGTGTCAATGGCGTGTCATTGAGATAAACCAACCACTTCTGACGTGTCACAGTGGTAAATTGACGTGTCATAGTGGTAAGTAACCACTTCCGTTTTCAAGTGGACACGTGGAAGTCAGTGGTCCGTGGATGATATTGGAGATTATGTTGACACGTGGCGACACTCTCAGCATGGACACGTGTCCTGTGTCGGTGCTACGAAATGGATGGAGTGAAAAATTCAATGACTTCTGAAACCACTTGTTGAGTGATCGCGAAATGACTCATAGAGTCATTCTATGAAAACTGAGAATATACAATATTACTCAAACCGTGGTTATGTGAGTGGATGACGTCTCTCAGCAGGTCATTGGAATGATTACCCACATAGTGGTATGTAAGCTATTTGAATCATCCATGGTGTCTCTCTCAGTGGGAACTATGGATTGGAATGATTACTAACAGAGCGGTGTGTAAGTGATTAGGAATACCATTGGATGAATTCATACCACTAATACAGTAAAATATAGGTGATTACTTATACCACTACAAGAGTGGTAATGGAGGCAATTGTGTGTATTTGGCTACTCTTACAGTTTTAAATTATACCACTATTACAATGGCGTGCAAGTGATTATGAACATGACTAGAGGAACACATACCACTATTGTGGTGAAAGAAGTACCATTGGGGATTCAAGCTCCACAAAATAAAATAAAATCCCAGAGAGTAAGTGCTGGAACACTGTCAACAAAATCCAGCCATGATAAAAGTCTGAGCCTAACTTCTACACGGCGTCTCCGCATGCATGCTAGGAACACTGAACTGCTTTCCTGCCTTCTTCTCATTGCCAGCAATGTCTACGCCCGGACGAACGAATTTGTAAGCCCTCTTCATGTTCTTCTCTAGCCAGGGCTGCCAAGCTCACATTTGATGTAGATGTACACCAGGGGAATGTTCAGAATGACATCTGGTACAGTTCCAGCTTTGATAATGTCACCATGAAGCTCTTTGCCCCTTCCCAGGGCTGCTAGGCTCCCATATGTATATTACAAACACAAATAAACATGACCTGGTCTTGCTTCATCCCATCCCACATCATTTGCTCCTAGGTTTCCAAAGCATTAATCCCATACCCATGCTGCACATACCTTGCAATCATGGCACTCCAAAACACCACATCTCGTTCAGCCACCTCTCTTGATCCTCTTTCAGAAGCTGTGGTCATGGTTGAGGTGCCTGATTTTATCAACTGTGCCGCTGCAGCTGCTACCTTTAGTTGACCATCTACCCATGCAGCAGGTTTCTTGTAGCTATTGATCCACATGGAATCATAGGTAATCTGGAGCTTGAAGTTCGGCCATCTTGGATGAATCTGCACCCAGACTCTATCCCTGCTCCTTCAGCTATCCATGCCGCTACACAAAATCATGCATACATCATTGTCTTGCTGCTAGCACCTAACAATGACAGCCTAGATTTGTTCTAGGAAACACCCTGTCAAGTTATTTTACCACTAGTGTGAAACTAGCTAGGAAATAGCTAGCTTTTACATATTGACATTTGGGATTGGCCCAAGTGTCAATCCAGGGGTCAAGGCAGATTTAGGCCTTGGAGTGGTTATCTTCACGGCAAGCGCGGGAGGCTCATCTTTCTCGAGTTGAGCCTCACCGCGCCTAGCTATGGCGCCGTAGTGTGGATTCCCCATGGCGTGGGGTGCACTTGGCTTGACTTGTATTTGAGTGATGAGGTTATATATGCATGAGTTTATGCTTCAGCTTTGTGAGCTCGCATGAGCTTGTGCTTGTATTCTTCTTCTTTATCACTCGAGAAAGATGAGCTCGTATCTATGAGTGCTAGATACGAGTTAGTTGTAGCACTTGTGGTTTTTGCTTGAGAATGAGAGAAACCAAGTTGTTATGCAAGGAGCACCGTGGAGCTCTTGGTTGTTAGAAGCGGAGGCGATGTGGTTACGAGGTGGTAAACCTTGGCATTCGATCTTCAGCTTCAGAGATGAAAGCACCATACTGTAGGTAATTCCAGAGCACCTTGATGGTTTCAGATTGTGTACATGCATGAGCAAGCACGATTGGGAAGAGGACCAGTCAAGAGCAGGTTATAGTGGCTTTGGTGGCAAAGCTGAGAACTGGACTTGGGAATGCGAGCTGTCATTGTGTGAAGGATTGCAAGACCAAGCGAAAGGGCTGATTTGGCTTGGGGCAAATCAGTGCACTTTGTGGAGTATGGTGAGATTGGGTTTCAATCTCGAGCTTCAGCATTGAGAGGGCTCTTGTCATGGCAAGAGCAGGGCTGGAACAGGAGCTAAGAGGTGCGGCAAGGCCATGGAATGTGCACCTAGGGTTTCAGAGCTTGGAAGAAGAGCTCTTGCACCACAAGAGAAGTGTCTTGTGGCTGGAAATGTAAGCCTTAGGGTTTCAGGAGCTTGGCAAAGGCTGTGGAGTGCTTAGTCTTGTCTTAGAGAGCATCAAGGAGCCAAGGAGCCAAGATAGGGGGCTGATATCTCTTGTGTGAAGAGGTTGCATGTGTGGAGCATGTATTCAGCTCATTGAAGCTTCCATCTTCAAGCTTGGAGGGCAAGCAAGGAAGAGGGAAGGGCTGACTTCCCTTATGAGGGCAAGTATGTGGAGCAGCTATCAGCCTGTGAAGGCTTGCACTTTAGGTGTGGGAGTGCAAGAAAGGAAGGAAGGGGCTGGTTTCCCTGTAGGGCATATTAGAGCATGCTTTCAGCTGCTGAAGCTGATTCTCTTATGGTGAGAGTGGGGCATGTGTGGAGCAAGGTTTGTGGGGTGCAAGAATTAAGCAAAGGAGCTTATTCTCTTATGGTGAGAGTGGGGCATGTGTGGGATCATGCCCTTCAGCCCATTGAGGCTCTTGTTTTCAAGCCTTAGAGAGCTAGAAGTGAAGGTCTAGGGCTGGTTTCCACTTGGAGTGAAAGAACAGCACTTGTAGGCCTTGTGAGTTGGTTTTCAAACTTCAAAGCTTGAAAGTGCGCCAACTCTTGAAGCAACAGGTGTAGAGGGCTGGAATAGGCTCTAGACAGATGTTATGGCCAATGAGGGGAGTGCTTGAATGAGTGCTCACAGGGCTGGGAACCACAGGGCTTTGGTTGTTTGCCATGGAGTTTAGTGTCGTGTTTGGGGAGGCTAAGTGAGAAAGAAGGCTTGGGTTTGTGGCAACCACCTCATGGCTTAGGCTACATTGTGGTGGTGTGTGGAGCCGAAAGAGCAAGGATACCTTGCTGATTTCCTCACATCCACCATAAGCTCGGTGGAAGAAGCTAGAGTCCAAGGACACAAACCCTAGCTTGGCGTGGGCTAACCCCTTGGAGAAATGCTAAACTGCCAGAGCGGCCATGTGTGGGGCTGTGACAGGCTGTGGCAAATCTTGACGGGCTGTGTCAAGCTGTGACAGGCTGTGATGGGCTGTGTCAGGCTTGACACAGGCTGTGCCCAGTGCCTTTGGGGCTGTGACGGGCTTGCGGGGCTGTGCCAAGGCTGTGCCCTGAGGCCTGTGGGGCTGTGACGGGCTGTGACAAGCTGTGCCCATGGCCTGTGGGCTGGTGACGGGCTGTGACAGCTGTGATGGGTGTGCTGTGGATGGGCTGTGACAAAAGCTGTGTCCCTGTGCCCTGTGGGGCTGTGACGGCTGTGACAGGCTTGCCTGAGGCCTTTGGGGCTGTGACGGGCCCTGTGTGGGTCTGTGACATGCGTGCCCTGTGCCCTGTGGGGCTTGACGGGCTGTTCGCTGTGGCGAGCTGGGACGGGCTGTCGGGTCTGTGACAGGCTGTGCCCTTGAGGCCTGTTGGGATGTGAAGGGCTGTGACAGGCTGTGCGAGCTTTGACGTGTTTCCCCTTGCCTTTGGGGCTGTGGCTGTGAAGGGCTGTGACAGGCTGTGGGCCATTGGCCTTGTGGGGCTGTGGAACGGGCTGTTAAAGGCTGTGATGGCTGTGATGGCTGTGTACAGGCTGTGTCCCTGTGCCCTGTGGGGCTGTGAACGGGTGTGTCAGGCTGTGACAGGCTGGCCCAGTGGCCTTTGGGGCTGGACGGGGCTGTTACAGGCCGTGCCTGAGGCCTTTGGGTGTGACGGGCTGTAGGGCTTGTGACGGCTGTGCCCTGTGCCCTTGGGCGTGACGGGCTTGGTCAGGCTGTGGGAGCTGTGACGGGCTGTGAGGGGCTGTGACAGGCTGTGCCCAGGGCCTGTTGGGGCTGTTGACGGGCTGTACCGGCTGTGGCAAGCTTTGACCGGTTGGATGGGCTGTGAGGGGCTGTGACAGGGTGTGCCCTGTGCCCTGTGGGGCTGTGACGGGCTGTGTGGCTGTGACATTGCGTGCCCATGGCCTTTGGGGCTGTGACGGGCTGTGCGGGGCTGTGACAGGCTGTGCCCTGAGGCCTTGGGCTGTGACGGGCTGTGACAGGCTGTGCCCATGGCCTTTGGGGCTGTGACGGGCTTTGATGGGCTGTGACAGGCCGTGCCTGATGGCCTTTGAGGCTGTGACGGGCTGTGAGGGGCTGTGACAGCCTGTGCCCATGGCCTTTGGGGCTGTGACGCTGGAGGTGTGCTGTGACAGGCCGTGCCTGGGGCCTTTGGGGCTGTGAGGGCTGTGAGGGCTGTGACAGGCCGTGCCCATGGCCTTTGGGGCTGTGACGGGCTGTGAGGGGCTGTGACAGGCCGTGCCTGAGGCCTTTGGGGCTGTGAGGGGCTGTGAGGGGCTGTGACAGGCCGTGCCCTAGGCCCTTTGAGGCGTGACGGGCTGTGATGGGCTGTGGCAGCTGTGACATGCCTGTGATGGCTGTGATGGGCTGTGACAGGCTGTGCCCTGTGCCCTGTGACAGGCTGTGAGGGGCTGTGACAGGCCGTGCCCATGGCCTTTGGGGCTGTGACGGGCTGTGAGGGGCTGTGACAGGCCGTGCCCATGGCCTTTGGGGCTGTGAGGGGCTGTGAGGGGCTGTGACAGGCCGTGCCTGAGGCCTTTGGGGCTGTGACGGGCTGTGAGGGGCTGTGACAGGCCGTGCCCATGGCCTTTGGGGCTGTGACGGGCTGTGACGGGCTGTGACAGGCCGTGCCTGAGGCCTTTGAGGCTGTGAGGGCTGTGAGGGGCTGTGACAGGCCGTGCCTGAGGCCTTTGAGGCTGTGACAGGCTGTGAGGGGCTGTGCACAGGCTGTGCCCAGTGGCCTGTGGGACTGTGACGGCTGTGACCAGTGAGCTGTGTGGGCCTGTGCTGGTCTGTGGTGGCCCGTGTTGACCTGTGGACGGCCTGTGCTGACTCGTGGAGGCACTGGTGGACTGCCTAAGGACTGGCATGTGGTCTGGAAGGCCGAATTTTGAAGCTCGTGGAGGGCGGTTTGAGGAGTATCTTCATGATATTCCCATGGTCATGCAAGTGAGGATAGAGAGGAGAGGCAGAGTGTTGGGATGAGAGCATGCTGGGGTTAGGCATTGCTTTAGCTTCTCTTCCTCGTAGTTTCCACCCTCTCATTAGGCCAAGACCTTTCCGTAGGTGGAGGCAAGAGTCAGTCCGGGTTTGGGCTGGGGTGTCCTTGCAGGAGCAACACCGTGGAGTTGTTTTTGGTGTGGGGAGTTGTCGTTCTGATTTCTTGTGTTTGGATCCCCTCCATACCTGCATGCTTGACTGTGCGCCATGCTAGTTTTGTGTGGGCGCTTGTTTTTATAGGTGATTGGTCCGGATTTGATCACCGGCCAGTCCTAGAGCATGCTGTCGATGGTGAGGCTGGGGTGATGACCAGCCAGACCATCATTGTTTCTCCTGTGGTGAGGTTGGAGGTGATGACCAGCCAACCATAGGAGTGCTTGCGGTGGATGCAGGTACAGGTGTAGGCTATGTTAGGAACTTAGTATTCCAAACCATAAGCCGCAACAGGTTCTCTACCCGGTTACCTTGTGGAGAGGGGGTTAGGGACATGTTCATGACCGGTTGAGTGTCAACACGGAGGTGCCACTAGTTGCTGGGGACAGTGCCGGTTCGAGCACTAGCGATACTAGTGGGTACACGAGACGAGGTGTGCGGTTTAGGCCACCTTCACCTCCTGTGTCTTCCACGGAAGGTTCTGATTCGGATTGTGAATCAGGAGGGCTCATACCGGCGGTGCAAGTTGTTTCTTTGCCATTGTTGTGGGACACAATGGAGGAGATGTATGGAGCTACCAAGGGGCCACGAAGGTACTCTGGGGCGGTGGGCACCATTGAGTTGGATGATTTTATCCAAGAGTTTGATAGTTGGTGTGATTTGCAGCAAATGCGCAATCCACAACTATTTACGCCGTTCATGGCATGGAAAGGGCTGTTTCAGCACCTTGAGGGGCCGCCTATGGATGATTACCATGAGTTCAGGCGGGGGCATGAGGTTGAGATCGAGGAGTGGAGGATGTACTGGTCACCCGACTATGTCTCCATCACTAGGGGCACTAGAGCCACGAGGGCAGTGGCTACACCTGCCGCTGCACCGGCAGCTTCAGCAAGCAGCAGTGGGACTGGTGGTACAGTAGCTACGACGTCCACCCAAGCCACTACCGCACCAGCACTAGCACCCGTGCCTGCCTTCAACCCTGTTGTGGAGTTCTTCGAAGAGTTGAGAGGGAACTACCAAGGGGTGAGGACAGAGAAGTTGCGGAGCTTGCAAGAGTTCCAACGGAAGCCGACCGAGAGCTTGAGGGAGGCTTTCACTCGCATGAGGCGCTTGATAAATGTAACCCAAGGGGTTACGGAAGCTCAGGCAGTCCAATTCTGGTATGGGATATTGGACAAGGAGCTGAGGAGAAGGGTGCGGGATGCAACTCTCCTACAAGCGGCCCAACCCACCTTAGCAAATGTGTTTTTGCTGGCAGAGCGGATAGAGCTCAACATGGTGGAGGAACGAGTGGTCATGGTGGGATTTGCTAAGGAGACACCACGGGGTAGTGGTGCTCCTAGCCAACCACTACCTCAACGTGCTCAAGGCAACAAGGGGGCTCAGGTGAAGCTCAGGGAAGGGCAGAGAGGACCTCAGATGCAGGGGTCTCTCCCTTCATTTGCTGGCCAACAACGGGCGGATGTGGTGTGCTGGACATGTGGAGGACCCCATGTCAAGAAGGATTGTCCAGAGGGAGGCAAAGGGCCGGCACATGCACAGCCTGCACAGTTACAGTGTGGGCATTGTGGCAACACGGGCATGGAGAGGCTCAGTGTTATGGTTTGCATCCTGAGTTGCGCCCAGGCCAGTTCCAAGGGAACAATGGTGGCCGGGGGCGAGGTGGAGCAGCCCAGAGGGGACGAGGTGGCCAGCCACGAGGTGCAGGCCAAGGGCAAGCTCAACGTGGCCAAGGACGCGGAGGTCAGGGTGTTGACCAAGGCATGGCCAACCGGCTTCAGCAGCTAGAGCAGAGGCTCGCTGCCATGGCTACAGCTCAGGTGGTACCGGCTCTAAGGCCGGATGGTCCACCTCCTGCTCCTGAGGGAGGAGATATGGGAGGCATGGGATTCATGTGTGGAGCAGCACTACCACTAGTGCAGGTGGAGTCTGCTGCAGCCGTGACTCGAGGAGCAGCACGAGTTCCTGAGCCACGAGGTGCAGAGGTGGAGTTGGATCCACAGCGTGGGGAGGCAAGCCGTCAGGCTAGGCTTCCTCAGTCATTCACATTGGCGGAGACAGTGTCGACGCCATCCATGGCACCTAGTTCTCGCCCGACTGTTACCGAGGCGGAGGTCACTATGCCATTGGGGAGAGCTACACGGGTAGCACCACTACCTAGTGTTGCCAAGGCTACGGCAGCTAGTGTGCTGCTAGGAGCGGCCACATCTGTGTGCCAGGCTCCATTGTTCTCGGCTACCATGATTGCGACGCCGGGGGTAAGACCAGCTGAGGTGTTCAGGCTGGCAGCTACACTCTGTGAGAGTGGGGAGGTTACTTCATCTTCTGCGGAGATAGTGGGAGGTGTAGTGCCGGAGGGATCCTCGGATTTGAGGGTCAAGACTGCCACGGCGGCGCCATGGCAAGCTGCAGCTGCCAGGTTGATGGAGCTGCCAGCTAGGCCAGCCATTGAGCGCGCCATGGTGACACCTGGAGTTGTCATGTTAGACAACCAGGATGGCATTTTCTGTTTGAGTGGACCGGCAGGCAAGAGGTACCGGCCACTGCGAGTCTTGTTGGACTCGGGAGCTCAGCCACTGATGCTGGGCAGAGCTGCTATTGCAGGCTTGGGCCTCACGGAGGCGGATATGGAGCCTTGTCCTTTCCAGATACAGACGTCTCTGGGAGGATCGGAGCAGGCTCGGGGCATGACACGGCATGAGTTGGCTATCAGACTACGGCCGGATCACCCTACAGATGGCTCAGTGATGCGAGCCAAGGCCATTGTGACAGACGCAGTCTCATACGATGTCCTGGTTGGTGGGGCAGTGTTGTACCCCATGGGCTTCACCCTGGATTTTTGGGAGGAGTCAGCTTCCTATAGGCCTGCATGGCAGTCAGGGGAGGGCCGGCGTGTGCAGCTCCCTGTGACGTTCATAGGAGGAGTTGCGGTTGCCCAGCGAGGCAAGATGCCGACACTAGCAGCATTCACAGCGGCAGTGAGTTGGCCTAGAGAGTTGCTTGAGGGCAATGCTCATTCAGAGGATGTACCACCTCCGGGAGAGCAGGATGACATGTATGGTATGGCGGAGTTGCCTACCATGGTTGCTCAGACTCCATTGTGGGGCACGAGCAAGGATTTGCAGCGGGATGCTGATCGACGGGTGCAACAAGCCTGGGTGGAGGCTTTTGTACCGTCAGGAGAGGAGGAGAGTGTGGGATTGCACCAGGACCACCTCAATTGTCTCCATTGGACACCACACCTATTGTGTGGCAGTCTCCGGATGAAGGCATTTGTCTTCTGGACTTGTTTGGCGGGATCAGCACCGGATTGGCTGCTGTGTTACAGGCAGGTGTACGAGTTCGGCGTTACCTGTATGTGGAGAGGGATGAGACTGCACGACGCGTTTCACTTCGCCATGTTGCTCAGTTGGTGCAGCGGTACCCTGAGTTGTTGTCGGTGTCTGCAATTCGTGGATATCAGCAGGCCTTGCCAGCAGACATTTCGTTGCTGGGGGCGCAGGATTTGGAGCGGGTTGGCTCCATTGATCTGGTAGTGGCAGGTTGGCCCTGCCAAGGGCATTCATCAGCCGGGCATGGCAATGGATTGCGAGACTCGAGGTCGGGTCTGTTTTGGGAGATGGTGCGGGTTTTGCGCCACTTGCAGCTTCATCAAGCTGTATCTCCAGCATACATCTTGGAGAATGTGCCACTGATGGGCGATTCTCGGGCCAGGGTGATGGCCAGTGTGCATCAAGTCCGGTCGTGGCTTGGGTCAGCAGTGTTGCTAGATGCAGCTACAGTGGGGTCACGGGCTCATCGTCCACGGCTATGGTGGACTAACATGATGCCACCCGCACTGCTCAAGCGTGCATTTGATGGGGTGCAGCGGCCAGCACATCTCACAGTGGATAACATTCTGGACACAGGGAGGCAGTCTCAACGTGTGAGACACGATGACCGTTCGCCTTTGGCAGTGGTCAACAAGGTGGGTCAACCACGAGCAGCATTACCTACACTGCTCAGCTTCCCAGGATCGCATGCTTTCCGGGATAGTGGACCTGGCCTCCTGTGGGATGCTCAGTTGCAGCAGTTAGTGGAGCCTAATGCTGACGAGCGTGAGCGGGCAATGGGTTTTACCACTGGTACCACGGCGGTGTCGTCTCTTTCTGAGGCATCACGTCGTCAAGTGTTGGGGCAAGCAATGGATCTCAATTGCTTGACCTGGATTATCAGCTTGGCTCTAGCTGAGCAACGCAGAGTGCGGAATACACTTCCCTCAATGGTCTCTCTGCCTACCGAGACGGTACAGGCAGTGAGTGGGGGCGAGCATATGAGGACCACGGGGTGCATGCATCCATGGCACACGTGGGAGGTGCTCGAGGTTCAGAGGGAGTTGGCAGCCAAGGCGGCTGTGATGGATGAGGTTGGGGATTCTTCTCGAGTTGAGGAGGTCCTCAAGGATGAGATGATGGGGCAGGATGATGCCTTGTCATTGACTGAGCAGGTAGGGAGTACTGCTCAAGAGGTTGCAGCATAGCAACCACGGGACGCGTCCTCTACCTCTAAGCCCACTGGACTTAAGGTTGCAGTTACGGAGGACAATTGGGAGCCTGACATTGGACCCATTGTCACCGGAGGAGAGAGACGACGTATACGGCGGTTCCTGAGGGCTTACAGGAATTGCTTTGCCTTCAGTTTGAAGGACTTGGGAGCACTGAAGGGTCAAGAGATCCGTATTGAGTTGGCCACTGACACGCCAATCTTTCGGAGACCCTATAGATACAGTGACATGGAGAGGTCTTTGATTCAGATGAGGACTCAAGATCTCTGGGAGGCAGGTTTGGTGGAGCTCTCTGGTGGAGAGTATGCTTCAGCCACAGTGATGCCAGCCAAGAAGGATGTCTATGGCAATTGGACGGAGAGACGTATGTGCGGTGATTACCGGCCTGTAAATCGTCAGACCAAGTCCGATAAGTATGCCATGCCAACACCAGAGGAGATCTTTGATGCCATCGGGCATGCTAAGGCCTTTAGCACTTTGGATTTACGATCCGGATATCACCAGTTGCCAATCAAGGAGGCGGACAAGCAGAAGACGGCATTCTGGGGGATCAATGAGCACGGCAAGGATTGCCTATATCAGTGGCGGTTCTTACCATTTGGGCTTAAGAATGCTCCTGCAGAGTTTCAGAGAGTCATGGATAGGATTCTAGCAGGGGTGGACTTTGCTCGGTGCTACATAGATGACATCATCATCTTTAGTGTTACGATGGAGGAGCATGAGAGACACCTTCAGGTGGTATTGGAGCGCTTGAGAGCGCACGGATTGAAGTTGCATCCGGGGAAGTGCAAGTTTTTCCACAACCAGATTGAGTATCTGGGTCACATGATATATCCTGGAGGATTGGGGGTACAGCAGACTAAGGTAGAGGCCATTGCACAAATTCCACGCCCCACGGATGTGAGCCGAGTTCGAGCTTTCATGGGGTTGGCAAACTATTATAGACGGTTTGTCAAGGGATTTAGTACCATTGCAAAGGCTCTAACCAAGCTGACCAAGGTGGACCAGGAGTGGCAGTGGGAAGATGAGCAGGAACGAGCTTTTCAAGAGCTCAAGGCGAGGTTGACCTCGGCGCCTATCTTGAGACGACCTATCAGGGGGCGTCCCTTTCAGCTGCATACGGATTGGAGCATGCTGGGGCTTGGAGCGGTGCTCACACAGGTGGATGATGAGGGAAGAGAGTTCGTAGTGGCTTACGCTAGCCGCTCGAACAACGCTGCAGAGGCTAAGTACAGCTCATATGAGGGAGAGTGCTTAGCTGCAGTGTGGGCCGTGGCACACTTCAGGTGCTATCTATACGGCAATCTTTTCACCCTTGTCACGGATCACCAGCCACTCAAGTGGTTGATGGAGTCAGACAAGCTTACGGGAAGCTTGCACGGTGGGCACTTATACTCCAGGAGTATGACTTTCAGGTTGTGCATCGACCGGGTTTGGTCAATCGGGATGCGGATGGATTGAGTCGCAATCCATGCATGAGCCAGCAGGATGACACTGGAGCTCGGTGGCATGGTGAGACGGACGAGGAGATGGTGCCGGGATGGCACGCATCTGCATTTTTGTGTATCTTGGCATCGGGAGGTCAGATTGGACCTACAACAGGGATGACTGTAGACGGAGTGTCTGAGGACCCTGAGGCTAGTGATGAGCTAGGTGGTGCCAGAGATATACATGAGGATTCGGCTGTGTTGGACTACCTCCGCACGGGAGACACGGCAGCCATTGTGACTGCCAGGGAGAGGGATCGGATCCTGCAACGAGCCAAGAGGTTCAAGTGGGAGGGGATACACCTACTTCGAGTGTGGGAGGATGGTCGGGTGAGGATTGTGCCTCACCCCACACAGCGTGCACGGTTAGTGCGGCATGCCCATGAGGAGTTGGGGCATTTTGGAGTGCGACGCACTCACAGTTTACTGCAGGGGCAGTATTGGTGGCGTGGTATGCATACAGAGGTGCAACAGTTTGTGGCTAGGTGCATGGTGTGTGACAGGGTGCGTGCTTCATTCAACGCCCCTACACCACAGTTGCATCCTTTACCTATCATGGGATTGGGCTACAGGTGGAGTCTTGACTTCGCAGGACCGTTGCCACTGACTATGCGCCACCACAGATATGTGTTGGTGATGGTGGAGCACTTCTCCAAGTGGATTGAGTTGGTTCCATTGCCTGACAAGGCTAGTGAGGGGGCTGCGTATGCATTCTTGGATCGTGTGCTTAGCCGATTTGGTGCTCCAGCTGAGGTACTCACGGACCAAGGGAGAGAGTTCTTGGGGGAGTTTCAGGCTTTGTGTGATAAAGCCTTGATAGACCACCGCACCACTTCTCGGGATCATCCTGAGGCCGATGGCTTAGCAGAGAGAGTTGTTCAGACGGTGAAGAGGGGTTTGCGCAAGTATGGCTTGCAGAAGGGACACCTAGGAGATTGGGATCTTCAGGTTCCTTGGTTAGCCATGGGCTACAGGTTCAGCAAACAAGCATCACTTGCCTCCTTCTCACCATTTCCTTCTCTTTGGCCGAGAGCCGGATTTGCCTGCAGCCATTCGTAAGGACACTGCTCAAGTCCTTAACCTTGACGATCCGGACGTGTGGGTACGTGCATGTGATCAGCGTGCAGAGTTGTTCAAGAAAGTCATGCCCATGGCTTTTGAGAACCTTGCCATTGCACAGCACCGTGATACGTTGAGGTATGCCACTATACGTGGTGGAGGATATCGTCCTGGGGTTCGGAGGTTTAGCCCTGGTGACTATGTTTATTTGCAGCAGACTGCTCCTACGACTCTGGATGTTACTGCAGGGCGTGTTATTCTGAGGGTTCGAGAGGTGTTGCCCTCAGGGGTCCTGATCTTAGAGGGTCGGGATGGCATGACTTGGAAAGACCATGTGCGTAATTGTGCGCCATGTCACCTTCCCAATGTCGATGGCAGAGTTGACCCAAACTTGGCAGTGGTACCTGCAGGTTTGAGGTGCATGCTCTGTGGGTCTGCCAAAGGGGCAGCCACCATGCTGGTGTTGATCGGTGCTCAAGGGGTTGGCATATGGGATGCTTGACACCACCTCTTGAGAAGGTGCCTGACGGAGATTGGTTGTGTCCACACTGCTTGGGATAGTGGCAGTGGACATGACTGGAGGCAGCTAACAAGCCATGGGAGGCCAAGCTCATAGGAGTCAATACATAAGATCCAAGCTCAAGTTCACAGGTTGCAAGACGGCGACTAACGATGGGGCAACTCTTGCACCCGGCCTCTTGATCTATCGAGTTTGAGTGTAGTAGGGATAGTGGTGGAGGACTTAGTGAGGCTATGGTCACTATCACATCTTGTGGCTACCTGGACTTAGAGGGACCTAAGCACCAGCTAGGGGGGCGATTGTGTGGACTAGTGACTGCCATAGTGGGCAGCGTAGTGGCAGCTAGTGACTGACTAGTGTAGCCTAGTGGTTGACTAGTGGCTGGACTAGTGGTAGACTAGTGGTATACTAGTGTGTGGTGTGCACATGTGTTGTGTGGTTTTGGACAGCGATGTAGTTGTGTAGCGATATGTATGCGCACGACAGCTGTCAAGTTATTTTACCACTAGTGTGAAACTAGCTAGGAAATAGCTAGCTTTTACATATTGACATTTGGGATTGGCCCAAGTGTCAATCCAGGGGTCAAGGCAGATTTAGGCCCTGGAGTGGTTATCTTCACGGCAAGCGCGGGAGGCTCATCTTTCTCGAGTTGAGCCTCACCGCGCCTAGCTATGGCGCCGTAGTGTGGATTCCCCATGGCGTGGGGTGCACTTGGCTTGACTTGTATTTGAGTGATGAGGTTATATATGCATGAGTTTATGCTTCAGCTTTGTGAGCTCGCATGAGCTTGTGCTTGTATTCTTCTTCTTTATCATTGTGTGGACTAGTGACTGCCATAGTGGGCAGCGTAGTGGCAGCCTAGTGACTGACTAGTTGTAGCCTAGTGGTTGGACTAGTGGCTGGACTAGTGGTAGACTAGTGGTATACTAGTGTGTGGTGTGCACATGTGTTGTGTGGTTTTGGACAGCGATGTAGTTGTGTAGCGATATGTATGCGCACGACAACCCAACTCAACTTATCACGATGGTCAATTGCATCTGCTACTCTCTGTAATCCAACAGACAGTCACCTTTTTGCCTCGATTGTCCCACCATTGACTAGGGTCAGAAAAATATTCATTCCACAGCTTCTCCTCGTCTCAACTGTTACCTGTTTCTGGATACTTCCCTGTTGTCACATTGGGCAGTACCATGTCAAAGTCACTCCAAACTATCAAAGTTTCACTCAACCAGCTAACTTGCAGAATTCAACATGAAAATTTAGGGCCAATTCTGATAAGAGGAAAAACAGGGTGAAAATGTGTTGAAGAAGGTGCCTTCATGAGCAGTGCCTAATTTTATCAATTGTGCCGCTGCTGCTGCGGCTTCCAGTTGACCATCTACCCATGCAAGTTTCTTGCAGCTATCGATCCACAGGGAATTATAGGTAATCGTGAGCTTGAAGTCCCGCCCTCTTGGATGAATCTGGACCGGCTAGACTCTACCCTTGCTCCCTCAGCTATCCAAGCTCTGCACAAATCATGCATACATCTTTCCCTTGCTACTAGCGGCTGACAATGACAGCCTACAATTGTTCCAGCAAACACCCAACCCTACTTATCACCCATGCAGAATTCAACATGCATCTCAGGGCCAAGTCTGATCATGAGAGGGCAAAACAGGCTAAAACGTGCCCTCACCACATTGTCCTTCACCCATGGAGAATTTGACCGACCATCAACCCAAAATGACCTCTTGTGTGTGCTGTTTGTCTGTAGTCAGATAATGTCGGATTGGTCTGAGAACCACCACGGTGCAGTTGAGTAGGCAGAGATTGAAACACGGCCTGCTAAGACCTGCAAGCTGACTCTCCCAAGAACCTTGTAAACATTAGGAAGAATACCAAATCATGGTACTCACAGGAGTCAAGAGCCCACCTTTGCAGGATGGACGAACTTCTTAACATCGTACATTAAGAAAAGCCACACCTGGTGATTGCGGTTGTCCCACCATCATGAAGGATCGGTATAAAACTCATGCAACCTCACATGACGAACGAGCTAACTTCTACATGAAAATTTAGGGACTACTCTGGTAACAGGGAAAAACAGGGTGAAATGTATTGAAGAAGGTACCTTCATGCCGCACGCTCAGCCATCTTCACATTGCCATGGATTCTGCAGGCACCAAGCAAGGCCTTCATTTTGCAAACATGTCGACCTCTTTCCCCTTTTCCAGAGCTGGCAGGCAGTGTTCAGAATGACATTATGTACAATTCCAGCTTTGAACAAGGCACGGCCTGCTAAGACCAAGCTGACTCTCTCTTGCACCAACGAGCTATCTTACAGATTTCAATATCATATCAGGCCCGAGTCTGATAAGAGGGCAAAACAAGCTGAAATAGATTGAAGAAGAAGGTGCCCTCACGGCCTGCTAAGACCAAGTTGACTCTCTCTCTAGCACCAACGAGCTAACTTACAGAATTCAATATGCATATCAGGCTCGAGTTTGATAAGAGGGCAAAACAGGCTTAAATAGGTTGAAGAAGAAGGTGCCCTCACGGCCTGCTAAGACCAACCTGACTCTCTCTCTTGCACTGATGAGCTAAACTTAACATAATTCAATATGCATATCAGGCCTGAGTCTGATAAGAGGGCAAAACAGGCTTAAATAGGTTGAAAAGAAGGTGCCCTCACGGCCTGCTAAGACCAAGCTAACTCTCTCTCTCTTGCACCAACGAGCTAACTTACAGAATTCAATATGCATATCAGGCCCGAGTCTGATAAGAGGGCAAAACAGGCTGAAATAGGTTGAATCAGGAAATGAATCAGCGGGCTGCTAAGACCAAGCTGATTCTCCCAAGAACCTTGTAAACATCAGGAAGAAGACCGTACTAACAGAAGCCAAAAGCCCACATTTGCAGGATGGACAAACTTCTTCACATCCTACATTAAGGAAAAGCCACACCTTATTGCGATTGTCCCACCATCGGCAAGGATCGGTAAAAAACTCATGCAAGCTCTGAAATAGGTCGAAGAAGAAGGTGCCCTCACCACATTGTCCTCGACCTTGTGTCATGACCCATGGAGGATTTGACTCCCCATGAACCCAAACGGACCTCTTGTGTGTTGCTTGTGTCTGTAGTCTGGTAATGGCGGATTGGTCCATGAGAACCACCACGGTGCAGCTGAGCGAGCAGAGATTGAAACACGACCTTGAAACACAACCTGCTAAGACCAGCCTGACTTTCCCAAAAACCTTGTAAACATCAGGAAGAATATGAAATCATGGTACGTCTAATAGGAGCCAAGAACCCGCATTTGCAGGATGGACAGACTTCTTCACATCGTACATTGAGAAAAAGCCACACCTTGTGATCGCGATTGTCCCACCATCGTGCACGCCTTCATGCCCCGATTATAGGGCTTGAGTCCCTGTCTGCCCCCTATCCACCAGCTCTACTCGTCATCGTACATTGAGAAAAGCCACACCTTGCGATCGCGGTTGTCCCACCATCGTGCACACCTTCATGCCCCGATTCTAGGTCTTGAGTCCTTGTCTGCCCCTATCCCACCAGCTCCGCTCGTCGTCTCTCATGATCAGACTTGACATTATAAGAAAACAAATCGATACAAAGAAAACAAACAAATGCCACAGTGGCAGGGAAAACAAAAAAAACGCTAAGTCCCCTCTAGTCATGACTGGATGGATGAATGTAGCGATACATGGATGGATTTTGGGTTTTCCATCAACACACAAACCACTAAGTTTTTCAAGTATCACCACAGAAGTAATACCAATCACTGGTGTGTATGTAATCACTCATGCGTAACCACTGACCGAGTGTTCCAGTTACTAAATGGTCTATAACCACTCACTCTACACCACTCTCAAAGTGGTACCAATCAATGGGGGTCTTTAACCACTCCAGATCTACGTATATTGTCCCCATCCACGTGGAATAATATATTTTGAAATGATAAAAATCTAAAAAAAAAAGAATTATTACACGTGGAGTAGAAAGTGGTTTCAACCACTTCCCATCACTGAGGTGTCTTTAACCACTCATAATTTATCACTGTACCCGTCCATGTCGGATATTATCATTATTAATATAAATATTTGACCAAATGTTGAATAATAAATATAAAATTAAATATTACACATGGATTACTTAGTGGTTGAAACCACTTCCAACCACTCCATATGATGCCACCGTGGCATTTCATCGGAATTAACCACTGGCCAGTGGTTACCATTACTTGGAGTGATTTATAGAGTGGTAAGGGGGCCAGTGGTTATTCCGCGTTTTTCTTCTAGTTTTGCCTCACAGGGGATTGAGTGGTAGCACCCCAAAAAAAATTCCGAATGAGAGCTATGATCTCATTCACCATCGTGGTACTTGGATCCCAGACCGCTACAGAAAACCAACAAGAGGCTAGAAGCACTTGGTTTGCCACCAGTGCTCCACCAACGATTGATAGCATAGATGAGCTCTAGTGGGCGAGAGATCTTTTCAACCTAAAGACTACACTCTTCATTCTGCTCCCCTGGGACAGATTTATGCCAATCTTGTGACCTAGCAGCGTATGAGATTCTCCCTCACGAAGCCATTGAAGACCAATGTCTTGTGTCGAACGGCTTTTACTCATCCATCCCTTCGCTATCCGAGGTGGAAACTCCAAGATAGAAGAGTTGGATATCTCTAAGCACTCAGCCCGCTCAGTACTATCAGTCATGACCTGCAGCTAGTGAATCATGGTTGTGTTTCCCATTTGTATTCCTTCTTGCCTTCATGTTATCAATTTACCTTATCTGATACTGAAGCATTAGATTGCTTCAGTATCTACTTAGTTCCAGTTAATCATACATTCAAGTCACATCTTCACTCATGTCTCTCTACACAGTGTGATGGTATCGAATAAGTATCAGATTATGATTTATCAGGTATCAGGCCAATGCCATGGTGACTCTAATCCGCCCTACAGTATCACTACAGCTCTGCATGTAATAAGCATCTACTGTTCATCTTTCCTCCTTCTCTGTGCTCTCGTTCTTGCTCTCCGCCTGATCTCCTCTTCCCATGATCCAGAAGCGCTCCCCGTGAAGTGATCCTCTTTCCGTTGCCGCTCTCCTTATCTGCCCGCAAGCTGTTCTAACCACCTAACTAACTAACTGTCATCCTGAAGTAACACGTTTCCCTCTGCAGATGTCGTTCCCTCACAGTCGTTCCCTGTCAATGATAACTGTTCCCCATGTACTGTGACAGGCTGTGTCAAGCTGTGCCGAACTGTGACTGGCTGTGTAAGGCTGTGTCGGGCTGTGTCGGGTTGTGACTGGCTGTGTAAGGGTATCGGGCTGTGACTGGCTGTGCGAAGCTGTGTCGGGCTGTGTCGGGCTGTATACCCCCCTTAAAGCCTACTGTTGCCACCCCTAAGGCTCCTGTTGGTCTCAGTCTGCGCAAAAATTAAGGGTACCCCACAGAACCCGTAAAAGCGTCTAAGTCCCAAGTAGCCCTCTAACATTTATCCCTCCCTCTTTCAAAAAACCGTGTCCTCACAGTTTACTGTTTGGGATTAGCAAACCTTTGTGAGCGAGCACCCTTCTGACGGTGAGAGTCTCATAAAGGACTCCGTGTGCGAGCTCAAGTCCTGTCACTGGTTGACAGAGATGATTGAGCACTACCTGGAAATGTCTGACCCTCCTTTGGCTGATAACGAGGTAACCTCTCAGGCATAGGAGATCCCCGTCGTTTCTTCTCTGCCATCTGAAGTGCATAGTCCCTCTGCCATGTCAAAAGAGTCCGCTGAAGAAAGAGTTGTATCAGAATCCTCGTCTCCCCTTAGGTGTTTTAATGGCCGAACTTTAAGTGGAATCCTGTGTGGCATACAATGTGGTCCGACCATATCTGGAAGTTTAAATTGTACAACTTGTTGTAAGCGCTGGCAAGCAAAATTAGTGAACGTCCTCAACCTTATCTGTATAGGTAAGAGGTGTGCCAATGACTTTGAACAGTGTAAGTATTTCCATGCCTCATGTCCCTTAAAGAAAATATCCTCAGGGCCGAATTTCTGTGTTGTTAAATTGTTCCAAGCCGAATGAAACCATGAACGAAGTTGGGAATCCTTCTGCATCATAACTTTTGCATCATATAGGTACATATGAGGCGGCTGAAGGTAAGACCCAATGATCCCCACTGGAATAACTCAGAAATCGGGATTGCATCCTCTGCTACTCAATGTGATAACGTGCCAGAAAACAAGCAGCATAGTATAATCCACAGCCCATGACAATACTTGATACCTCATTGGTCTTGGTATAAATGTACCCATGTACAATTTGGAAGGCAATTAATTCCTTCAACATGGACCTGCTTCAGACCAGTACCTCGCAAAGTGATGATCCTCAATGGGTCGATTGTTCGGAAGAACCTTAGTCCTAGTTGCCACTGGCAGCCAAATGCGCATGATCTGATCACGAAGTATGGTTTCGAAAATGCAATGGCAGTGACGACTCCTGCTGACCCTAATACTCAAATGAGTTTCTACTCTCTTTCGGGTGACTCAAAGAAAGAAGAAAAGGAAAACATCATGGATTACCAATTTCCATATCAGAAATGGTTGGGAGCTTGATGTTTGCAAGCATCGGGAGTCGTCCTGACATCTCATATGCAGTAAGTACAGTGGCAAAATACGCATCAAGACACATACCTGTGCACTGCAACGCTGTGAAACGGATCATGAAATACTTGAAGGGAACATCTCATTTTGTTCTGACCTACAATGGGAAGCAAGACACAAATCTGCTCATAGGATTTTGCGACACAGATTATGCTGGTGACATAGATGAAAATCCAGATCGGATGTGTCATTATGTTGAACCAAGGAGCAATTGTTTGGAGCAGTCGGAAACAAGCGTGTACTGCTGGATCGACAACTGAATCGGAGTACGTTGCGGCTCACATGGCTACGAGGGAGATTATTTGGTTACGGAGACTCATGGACTCCATTAGACATTCACAGAAGACACCCACCCCACTTCACAGCGATAACCAGAGTTGCATCAGACTGGTTCACAATCCAGAGTACCATCGTCGAACAAAGCACATAGACGTTTAGTACCATGTCATTTGCGAGAACCAGACGAAGGGAGAAATTGATATTCAGTATGTTCACACGAACGATCAGATTGCCGATATTTTCACGAAGGCTCTTGGTCAAACAAGTTCTTTCGTTTTCGCTCCATGCTTGGGTTGCATTCCCCAGCAAGTAATCTCTGTGCAAACGATCTTTGAAGCATGCATACAATGTCGGACTGAGTGGGAGTGTTGAAATCGAAGATCCAGTCCGTCATTGACATCTGGACCATGTTGGTCGAATAGTCATAGTCAGCAACTAGGTGGCAGTCCACCGAGCAGTCACAATCACAGATGCCAGTCAGTCACATTTTGAATCTCTAGCCAGTTGGATCTCCCGCACTTAGTAGTACTTGTATTTTTTGGTGGCAGACGATACTTAGTTAGTTTTTATGTATGTTCTTGGGATGCCCTGGTTGTAGTCTCAACCTCAGCTGTTGGGTCTACTTCTTCATACTCTTCCTCTTCCAATTTCTTCTCTTTTTCATCATCCAAGTTCTGCCCTTGGGTTTCTTCTTCACTCATGTAACTCAACTGCAATGGTGTTGGAGAGTCTGAACTCTCCGTTGGCTCTGCCACATCCTCTCCTCCTTCTTCATCTTCCGTCTCAGAAACTGGAGTTCCTGCTTTTGGTGTTCCATGCCAACTCTTATCAAAGATTTCTGTCAAATCTTTTATCCAGGGATGTACCTCAGATCTTTCACCTCGTGGTTGATCTTCTTCCAGTACCAATTCCCTTAATCTTTCTTGCAAAGAAAAAGAAGGAGTGGCATCCAACTCTAGTTCTTCCGGTATGGATGATGTACTCTCTGATCTTAATGGTGTGAGAGGTCCAGATGATTCCCCTATGTCTATTCCTCTCTCCCAAAGATATGGATAATTAGCTTTCAGATAACTTTCTCTTTTTGCTGAATATCTCTGGAGTCTAGCTTCTCTTTCATCACTCATGTCCCATGTCTTTCATTTCTTTAATGTGGCAATAACCAAAACTCTCTTCTGTAGTATCTCTCGTATATGCCTGGGTTTCTTTCAAGCTTCAATGCACCCTTGGCTATACTAGAAGTCTCCGTTACCATATAACCATATGGCAAACAAGTCTAAAAAGCTGTTCTTGGTGTGAGTTTGATCCACAGAATATCCTTTGGAATCCAATTCTTTACCAGTACAAGCTCTTCATGCATATGAGTATAAATATTCACCTTCCTTTCCTCCCAGCCTTCAAACTCTACTCGCTTAATGGATAGCAATGCTATCACATAAACCAGTGTTGGTAACCAACGTGCTCTTCCTCTACAGGCCACCTGATAAATCTTTATCACTCCTTTCTCCAAACCCCACTCAGGGTCAGCATCATGCACTCTCTTAAGAATTTTTTCTTTACAACCATCTGGCAATTCCAAGAACCTCTGAAAGAATTGTTTGGACAATCTTTCCTTCTCAGTTTCACAGGGAATTTGATTCACATCAAATTCTTTAATTCTCCAACCACCATGATCCCACCAGATGTCTGTCACATCTGGTTGTTTATGACCCAGGTCCCCAGTATGGTCGCCAAATGTCGAACGGCTTTTACTCACCCATCCCTTCGCTATCCGAGGTGGAAACTCCAAGATAGAAGAGTTGGATATCTCTAAGCACTCAGCCCGCTCAGTACTATCAGTCATGACCTGCAGCTAGTGAATCATGGTTGTGCTTCCCATTTGTATTCCTTCTTGCCTTCATGTTATCAATTTACCTTATCTGATACTGAAGCATCAGATTGCTTCAGTATCTACTTAGTTCTAGTTAATCATGCATTCATTTCACAGCTTCACTCATGTCTCTCTACACAGTGTGATTGTATCGAATAAGTATCAGATTATGATATATCAGGTATCAGGCCAATGCCATGGTGACTCTAATCCGCCCTACAATATCACTACAGCTCTGCATGTAATAAGCATCTATTGTTCATATTTCCTCCTTCTCTGTGCTCTTGTTCTTGCTCTCCGCCTGATCTCCTTTTCCCATGACCTTGAAGCGCTCCCCGTGAAGTGATCCTCTTTCCGTTATCGCTCTCCTTATCTGCCCGCAAGCTGTTCTAACCACCTAACTAACTAACTGTCATCCCTGAAGTAACACGTTCCCTCTACAGATGTCATTCCCTCACAGTCATTCCCTGTCAATGATAACTGTTCCCCATGTACTATGACAGGCTGTGTCAAGCTGTGCCGAGCTGTGATTGGCTGTGTAAGGGCTGTGACTGGCTGTGTCGGGCTGTGTCGGGCTGTATACCCCCTCTAAAGCCTGCTGCTGCCACCCTTAAGGCTCCTGTTGGTCTCAGTCTGCGCAAAAATTAAGGGTACCCCACAGAACCCGTAAAAGCGTCCAAGTCCCAAGCAGCCCTCTAACATCTTGCCCCAATCAGTACAGTGCGAAGAGGTAGCCTGATTTTACAGCACCGAGAGAAGACCCATGGACTTCCTCCGGTTCATCTTCAAACCAGACCCTAAGCAAAAAATGTGCAAGGCCTGAAGAGCACGGTCTATATTTTCTCGGGATAAATTGTCCAGCAGTAAGAGGTATCATCAGCGTACATGGACAGTTTAACCATTTCCGGTGAGAAGGTAGGTAAATGAAGACCAATGATATCCTGCCTAGCTCAAAGAGGTGTCTTAGAGAATAATTCTGCTGCAATGAGAAAGAGGAAGGGAGCTAAGGGGCATCCCTGTCTGACCGACCTTGAGATAGGGAAAGACTGGGAGATGACACCATTGACCATAACCTTGTTATGGGCCGACCGAAGAAGGATCCCAACCCAAGACAAGAAGTGGCCATTCACGCCAGTCTTTTCCAGCGCAGCTAGGAGGAAAGTCCAATCTATTGAGTCAAAAGCCTTTTCAAAGTCCAGCATTAAGAAAGCAAGGGGTTGGTTGTTCAAGGTAGCTCGGTGAAGTGCTTCGTGGGCAAGCAAAATGTTATCCAAAATCATGCGGTCTTTAAGGAAGCCAGTTTGTTCTTTCCTAATGATTTTTGGCAGTAGGGGTTGGATTCTGAGAGCAAGCGCTTTGGCGATAATTTTCTAAGTAGTATTGAGCAGGGTGATGGGCCGGTAGTTAGCTATATTATCTCTCTCCCTTTCTTTGTAGATCAGAGTGATGAGACCTTCTGAAAATCTGAGAAGGCATCAACTATTTGTGGAGAATGTCGTTGGCCATATAGAGGAAATCGTCACCCAGGGTAGACCACATAACTTTGAACAGCTCTACAGGTAGACCGTCCGGACCAGGGCTTTAAAGGGAGGGCAGGGCCTCCACAGCTTTCCCAAGTTCAGACTCAGTAAACGGTTCTACCAGTTTGACTTTATCCTCCTCAGAAAGGGAACATGGGATGTTTCTGAGGAGAGCCCTCCTAGCCTCCACTACCTCAGAAGTGTGATCTCTTTTCTGAAAAAGCTGTCTGAAGAAGTCAGCAGCAATGTTGGCCATCTTCTTTGGGACAACACTTTGGATACCAAAGACATCAGACAGAGAGGGTATCAAAGTAGATGCACGACGTTGGGTAGCTTTGACAAAAAAAATTTAGACATCTTCTCCCCTTTAAGCGACCAATTGACCCCTGCCTTGGTCCTCATAAACTGCTCCTCGGAATGTGACAGTAATGAGCGGTTCTTCTCAGCAATTCAACGCTTTCTCTTTTCTAGAGGACTCTTCAGCCTTCTTCCTAGACAACTCTTGGCAGATGCTTCTCAGATTCTGCAGTTTGGAGAGAAAAAGAAGAGTGGGGGAAGAGAAGGGGCGGTCAGCAGAGGACCAAACCCTTTGAAGCTCAAGAACCACCTCTGGGTCTTTGAGGAGTAGGGGGTTTAATTTAAAGAAACCCCTACCCCTCACCCTTGCCCCGGGGTGTGGAGAGAGAGCTAGACAATAGAGTGATCGAAACCAGGAGCTATGGGAACAATGAGAGATATGACAATCCACTTTAACAAATGCTCAGAGCAGTAGAACCTATCCAAACGAGCTAGCTAGGGAGATGTTTGGAGCATGTAAATTTCAGCTCTCCTACATTGGGGGGGTAGCATCCAACAAACTAACCACCAAGCAAAGCGAATCCCATGCATCTCTTTCAACAGCAGAAAGACCATGGACGTTTGAGCCAAAGCGTCATTGTCACACTCCATCATATTAAAATCCCCTCCCAATATCCAATGTTGAATGTCCATACGCTGCATCATTCTCAACCTTACAGTAGACCAAATATCAATATGTTCGACTTCATTGTTAGGGGCATAACCCTATTTTAACTAATTCTGGACTTTTGGCTTAAATCCGGACCAAACTTAATATATATTTGAATTAAAATTAATTCAAATGTTAATAATATAGGTCATCTTCATCAAGTTATTTTAATATTTTACTGCCCTTCTCACACCCAAAACATTATTTCAATGGCATCGTCTCTGAATATTGTGCTTGTCAACATGAAGATTCAATGAAAATTACTATCAAGTTGTATCGAGTATGGTAGAGTAGGAGTCTACCCCATGTTCGATTCGACACATTTATTTATCGTGATTACATAATGTAATATTACATCATTCGATTTCCCAATGGACGTTCAATGAATTGTTCAGTATTGCAACTTCACAAGCACTTCAATGTCAAATGGACATCTTATATGTCACATTTTGAAGCAAGTATAACATCACCTGTAATTTCACAAAGTTCAATCACACAGAGGGAGTGCACTTGTCTCTCCCCCCTACTGCGCCAAGATGCCAGCTTCGTTGAGAAGCGGCGGGGTTGCATGGAGCATCTGCATGCAAGACACGTCGTCCCTGAACGGTCCAGAGTCGCGCTAAAATAAGGTTGTTTCAAAACAGACGTACGCGCCTAGGGGAAATTTTGGTTGTCGCTTCAGTGGTGGTCTCTTCTCCACGTCCTCTGCTCATACAATTTCATCCTAGCTGCTTTTCATCTTCAGTTATGACACATCACATCTTAAGATAGAATGAACAGCTGGCTGGACGGCTGGTGTATGTAAAAAACCGTTGGATACAGGCAGTTAATGATTACATATGATACCTTGTCAGATGGGTAATGTGGATGGATGAGGATAGATGGCCTAGTGCAAAGTGGAATGAAACTGCTCATCCAGCTAGCCGTGCATCGGCAGTGACGTTCCTGTATGGGCGCTTCGATCATGTTGTTTGATGCTATCCCCAGACGTACGGCTCGTTGCTCCAGTGCTGGCACACTTTGTTGGACACTGTTCCGTACTCTTCTCTGCTTTACGAATGGCTCTCACAGGAGAGTTGGTAAAATTCTACTGTGCTTACAAATCGCTCCCCCTCACCAAAGTGCCAGATGCCAATGGGATGGCAACCGTGGGAGAGGATGTCCTCTGTAGAAGCTTGGATCTGCAAGTTGGAACTGTGCATGTAGAGAAAGAAGTGCACGACTCCGCCGGTAGGGTTAACAATATGATGATTCTGGAGCCATTCGTGTGCGATGACCGTATTAGACAATGGAGAGTTCCAACAAGCACTTACCGCATGCACGGGGATCAACGATATTCATCTGCAGGTTCTACACTCACACCAGGAACTACCGCTTCGGTGGCTCCGGCCTTCACACCTACTACAATTAAAAAAGAGGACACTAGCACATCGACGGCTTTTGTCCTCCTCTCGGAAAGCTCGGGTGATGACGACATCTCTGAGATTCCACCACCTCCAACACACCTATCTTTTGTCGAAGAACTAGATGTGCAGGAGATAGGCAGTGTCGTTCCAAAGTTGCAGTCTATGAAAGGCTTGCCAAACTGCAGAAATGACGTGCGTGGAATTGCATGGGGGACAATAAATATTATAAGAGCAAAATACCTTCCCGCAGAATTGATGGAGATGTGGTTTTTAAGCTGCCACCTCTGACGTCCTGTGGAGGTTTGCGGGGACTCATGCAAGGGATGGACAAGAAGCACGACGGACACCCTTGGTGTCGAACTAAGACAACCAACATACATAACCCTCATGGCTTGTCTTTCCGTAGATCAGTCTGCGTTGGGCACCTACGTTGTGGAAATGAAGCCTGCAACTGCCTGACATTGAGAGGCTCTCCAAACGAGACAGAGTGGGAGGGTTGCACGGATAACCCATTCGAGGTTGGGTGCCCACCTCCTAAAAACACGACGTTGCTCTGCAAATATTGCAAAACGGCTCCAACATGCATTGGCGCATGCAAGGCCCGCATGTACTATGTGCTCCATCGTTTTCGCGGCCTTACCCGAGCTTGTATTCATCTCGGCAATCATACCCACCCCGTATCGAAAGGGGATTGTCAAGAAAGTCTTGAAACAATTCGGGGACTTCTACGGCACGAGGTGGAGAATGCTCCTTATGCACCGCCATCTGCAATTGCACTTTCTGCAAGCAAGAGCTTCTTGCAAAAACACATTCTAGGAGGAGCGGAAGAGAACATAGAGAAATTGGACAGCGAAAAACTGGACGTCATTATGGACTATTTCTCGACCCTTAATTCACCAAATGTACGCAACCAGATCAACGCACTCAGAATGGGAACAGGGAGCACATGTTATGTGGATAGCATCCTAGAATTGAAGCGGAGAAGCATGTACGACTTCATTCAAGACAATGTTTTTCCTAGTGAGGGGTCGTTGAAAGTGTTCTTATTCAAGATGTCCACAGTTGCGGAATGAAGTGGAATTAGCTTGGTCCGCAGAATGCAGCCCGGTGGCGATCTCCAGAAATCCTGACTCATGTTTGATCATGTGAAACGTGTGAAGGGTCGGATAACCATGGTTGCCCATGTGTACGATCCTTCTTACCAAAGAGTTATGACAATTGTAGTGTGTGACATACAATCCGAAGACACTGAGTCTCAAATCCTGATGTGGAAGTCCCTTGTGAAAGTCATGAGAAATCATGGTGTCTCAGATCCAAACTTTCATGGATTTATGGCCGATAGCGCGCGGGCAAATTGGAATGCAGTCCGGTCTGTTTTTGGAAGTGGTGATCCGAAAATACCCATGATGGGCAGGGAGCGCACTTGCCTGTTCCATTGGACTCAGTTCCTCCGAAGGCACACCAAGAATTGCATAAAACCAGAGTTGCAGGAGGAACACATGAGACTCTGCCGGCTGTATAAAGATGTGACAAGCAAGATCGAAGCAAACTCCTTATACCAAACTATAAGGGCATGGTGATACTCCTCCGATGCAGCAAGTCAGGATGGCCTCAAAGAACTTGACGACTGGATGGGATTCTGACACTTCAGATACAAACAGTGGGGAGGGTTCATGACAAGAGTAAGGTCCCTTCTAAATTTCCGATGTTTGCATAAGTTCAATTTGAAATGAACCTTGTGTTAACACGAGGTTGATTTCAAGTTCCGAGAATGTTTATTTGAATGTGACTTGATGTGTTCGCAAGTGAACAAATGAGTTTGAGGAACAAATGCAACAAATGGTAGATGCATGCACAATACGATTGATGATGTGACATACACCGATAGACATACGACTTCATTTTTTTTTATAAAAATTATTATTATTATTTTAAAATCCCTGGGGGTGATGCAAATCAACCTTGCGTTGACGCAACCTTGATTTGAGAAATGAAAGCATCATTATATATATATATATATATTTCCTCCCCTGGGGGTGATGCAAATCAACCTTGCATTGACGCAACCTTAATTTGAGAAATGAAAGCATCTTATATATATATATATATATATATTTCCTCCATGGGGGGTGATGCAAATCAATCTTGCGTTGACGCAACATTGATTTGAGAAATGAAAGCATCATTTTTTGAAGTTTGTTTTTTTTTTTTTTTTGTTTTTTTTTTTTTTCCGTCGGGGATGATGCAAATCAACCTTGCGTTGACGCAACATTAATTTGAGAAATGAAAGCATAAATTTTTGAATTTGTTTTTTTTTCTCCCTGGGGGGTGATATAAATCAACATTGGGTTGACGCAACCTTGATTTGAGAAATGAAAACATCTTTTCTTGAAGGTTTTTTTTTCTTTTTTCTTTTTTTTTCTTTTCCTAGGAGGTTGATGCAAATCAACCTTGCGTTGACGCAACCTTGATTTAAGAAATGAAAGCATCCTTATTTGAGGACTGTTTTTTGTATTTGTATGGTTGCTAGCCATGTTGTTCTTCGTTTCGTGTCTTACATTGCAAGTCTTGCCAACCTGTTTTGCACCATGTTTTTTCATAAACCGCAAAGTCGCTTTAGGAATTTCCTGGTGTTTGTCCGGAGAACATCTATCAATGAAAGGTTGGGGGGGAGGAACTTTGATAGAACAAACTCATTCTCCTTCGTGTTCATTACGTAACAAGACATTGTACTCTCTGCAATATCTTGTGCCCGTGGACAAAAACCATCCACAAACCACCCGTGATTTCTCATCCAACCAAGATTTGGATGAGGGAGGAGACTTCTTGGAAAATAAAGTTGGCAAATCTGGGGCGTGGTAGTCGCCTACAATTCCGCAGAAATAGGTGGCATCCACGGAATTAGGTCCTACACGTGGGAAACCTTGCTGACGTGGCGTGAGCCTAGCTAGGCTCACGCACTCCACGCGGCCAGGCTCACGCGCAAGCATTTCCCATCCAAAGTATACTATGGGGGAAGACTTTGATCAGTATTTACAAATGTTTGAAGATATTGCTGCAGTTAATGGAGTCCTTCAAAATTTTAAAATCGCTATATTTAGGATGAGCATGAAGGGGGCTGCTAGGAATCTATTGTATGCAGCTGTTATGTATGATCCTCAACTTAGTTGGGCATCTGTAGTTGAGTGGGCCTGGACCTTGTTCAAACCCACGGAGCGTCCATTGGACTGCTTCACCAAATTCTCCTTGCGCACCTACAAGCCAGGTGAGTCGCTATGGCAGTAGTACCTTGACCTGAAATTTGCTGCAGCAGAAAATATTACTGATGTACCTGAGAGAGATCGCATGGTTAGAGTGTTCTTTTTTCTTGGCTTACCTCCTGCTATCTAGGCTTGGGCTCAACGCCGCTATTTTGTAAATGATAAGACCATGCTAGCAGATATTAGCTTAAAAATGGCAAACTTCAGCAAATCAATCCAGCGGCCCCATCCCAAGTTTCAAGCTCTCGTGGGCTTAGAGCTTGGCATGAATGCAACATCTCCTCCATATGTTCCTGCTGCTATGCAATGCAAACCAGGTGAATTCACCCTCCAAGGGTTGACTAATACTGTGGGTAGTCTTAGTGAGTCGGTAGCTACTCAACGCTGCCATGCAGGTTAATCAGCGTGCCAATTGGCCAATTGCCGTACGGAAGTAAACATGACAGAAATCATCCGCCGCAGTCGATTAAAATATTTATTTTGAAGTTGAAATTTGAATTTATGTGTGACGGTCCATGCATCTATGTCGAGGTGTCATATCTTGGTAATGATGGATGGCTGTGCTACATAGAACATGTTGAACATGCATGATATATGGCTGTGACATGATTAATGTACAACGGGTTTGAAGCGGAGGCGGACGGGCGGGCGAATGGGGAGCGACTGGTCGCGACCAACGCAGGAGCCGCCACGGGGGGTGAGGGGGAGGGGGAAGGGCGGGCCACGCAGGCAGCCCGCTGAGGGCGCGTAAAGAACTGGGCCACATTTCCCCTAGTGTATTTAGGGGGCGCCTATTTAGCGGATTCTCTCGTCTGTTAGGGGCTGTACATTCTCTGGAAATGACAGTGTACATTACGGCCGATGTAATGCACTGCTGCTCATCTTTTACAAAAAGAACAAGAAATGTGCCCAGTTCTTTACGCTGGGGATGGCCTCTCGTGTCGGGCCCTCCACTAATTTTCTGCTTCTGCCCTGGCGCCTGGGGCTACCGCCCTTGGGCAGAAAATTAGTGGAGGGCCCTCCGCTCGAGGCCCTCCCGTTAGCCCTATACATTGCAGAAACCCTTCATTATTAAGCACTTGTACCATGAAGGGTTCATTGAGGCTTGAACCCTTCACTATTAAACTTAGACTTTCATTTGCAAGTTTCCTTTTTCTTAGCCCTTCATGATGAAAGGTTCAGATTTTATCTGGCCTTTCTTTTGAAGGGCCCTGATTTTTTTGCCCTTCATATGGAGCATTTTTGCAAATACTGTGCAGATTGTTGCACCCAAAACAGAAAAATTAGTAGGCTGCCCGTGCCAAGAGGAAGGCAACTTGCAAGGCGTAGAGAGGTGGAGGAAAAGGGTGCCGGGCTCCAAGAGCAGTATGGTTGCACGGGAGATGGCCCATAATTTACGCTTCCTTGGGGGGGTGTCAAATAGTAAATATTAATATCGATATTATTAATTGGTGATAGCCCGTGCCACGTAGGCTACCTAGTGACACCGGGAACAACCATAGTAAAATGATGATTTACCGATGTTGATAACATCAGGTCTGAACTGACCCTAATAATTAGGGTCTCTTACAATTCAATCTGGCAATTATGTAAAGCACAATGGGCAGCTCTGCAGCCTTGGATCGCTGTACATCGTTTTGAGAGTGAAAGGGTATAATGCATACTGCCTATTCTGCTTCTTAATTTGTCTCTAAAGCGCATAATCTGCCTCAAAGATCCTTCATGATTTCGGAAGCCAAAGGGAAGGGAGCAGTGATTTTTTTCTGAAATTTGAAAAATAGCACGAGTGGCTACAAGAAATAGCTATATATTTTGTTCATCCACTGAAAAATTTGGATAGAATCATCCTCCTATGTACTTTCATCCATTTATATCATCCACATTTGGCAAATTCATCCATCTTTTTTTTCCCTTGTAGAAGTTTGGCGATTTCATCCATGAAAAAACAGGGAATTTTCGACAGAATATTCCATTTTAATGTTTTGAGGTCGCCATTTGGCGATTTTTCGCCAGGAAAAAAAAACACTGGAAGGGAGAAGTTAGACACACCACACACAACAAGGCAGTGTTTTTTTTTCTCATTTTTCGAAAGTAGCGGGAGTGTACTCTACCTGGTGCGCCAAGTGGCCGGAAAACATGAGCTGGCACCTCTAGAAATTCCGCTTACTGACAACTGGCAAGTGTTAACAGGTCCACGTTGACAATCATACGAATTTTTCCTCTCGTTCATCTCTCCCGTTTTGGCGGACAATGGGAAAAAAATGCCGAAGGTGACTGGTGTACTTTGATGTTAATCATTTGTGCATGTACTAAATGTTGGCCGAAGGGTATCACATTTTGAGGGAACGACAACTTGTTCCAAGGAAACAAACTGCATCTAAGTTATGTCGTCTGACGGAAAGGATTTTGGGGGCAGATTCTGCCTTTTTTTAAGCAAATTAAAATGCAGAAGATCGACGTTCCACGGCGCTGGCGCATTCTGCATTCCTAATCGGCTGCTTGACTGCCATAATCGGCAGTTTGACTTTTAATGGCTCATTATGGCCTGCAGCCAATCAGGGCCTCGCAGAATCTGCCCCAAAATTCCTTTATTCATATTTTTGTTTTCTTATTTCCACATTTTCTACATTTATGTGTTTTTATTTCCTTTTTCATTTGACAAGTGACAACCATTACGCTTGAGGGGATCGGAGACTTTCCAACTTCAAGCCCACATCCAATTCAATGAATTTAGGGCTCAAACCAGCCCCCGCCCAACTTAAAAATTCATATCTCCCTCCAAATTAGGGATCGAGGAAGGATGAAAGTTCATTTGTCTGTGTGCCTAAACATTTTGTGGATAGTTTTTCTATCTAATTTCTTATTGTTTTGCTTGTATGTTTGGATGATAAAGTAGACCTATTGTACCCATAATCATCCAATTGGATGCTTAACTCATCCTGAGGACGTCTTGTGGGATCAAAATCATGAAACACATTTTCAAAGTTTTGTTTTTGAGGGAGAATTTATGGGATAAATAAAACCCTACCCTCATACTCTGCAGTGATTTTTTTCTTAAATTTGAAAAATAGCACGAGTGGCTACAAGAAATAGCTATATCATCCTCCTATGTACTTTCATCCATTTATATCATCCACATTTGGCAAATTCATCCATTGTTTTTTTTCCCCTTGTAGAAGATTGGCGATTTCATCCATGAAAAAACTGGGAATTTACGACAGAATATTCTATTTTAATGTTTTGAGGTCGCCATTTGGCGATTTTTCGCCAAAAAAAAAAAACACTGATACTCTGTTTCCATACGATAATGCCCATTGCGACGCACAATCTCCCTTCGGCCTGCATCAGTCAGTTCCACAGTGAGGTTGTGCCTGCCCAAAGCGATGGAACTGCAGCTTTCGTGCTCAAACAATCGGAACGGCTCCTCCCTCAAAAATGAGCTTTTTGGCGAGCAAAAAAACACGGTGCAACAAGGTAGCAGGATTTGAACAAAAGAATCACTGGGTGACAGTCACTGCTTTACCAGACTGAGCTAATGGACTGGATGTCATAATGCCCAAGTACTACTCTAAATTATCACATGTGCTGTAAATTAGTACAGTGCCAAACAATCATGGGCCATGGCAGGGACGCGCGTTGATAGAGAAATGATGTGGCGACTTGAAAGTTTACAAAGAGATTCCAGCGAAGCAAGATCGGTAGCTCATCACGTTTTCATGGGCGTTATAGCTCGAATGCTTATTGCCAAGAGACACAAGGAAGAACGATATTGAGGATAGGCCCAGACAGAAAGTTGTACAGCTGAAAGTTCAAGTCCGAAGATCTGCAAGTGGGTCGAGGACGGAGGAAGGTCCGAAGTACTAACCTCGTAATTTCCGTTTTGAGGTTATTGAATGCTCTCAGCTTCCGAAACATCTTAGACATAGATTTGCAGTGACCCATTGACGTACTCGCTTCCCTTCTGGAGGAAAAAGACTTCCAGAAAGCATGGGAATCGTAGCTGAGCCAAAGCTGCAAGTGATCTTGAAAGACCGAACTGTGGTTGCTCTAGCTGTTCCTACCAAAAATCATGTGATGTATCTTTCAAGAAAACAAGTGAATGGTATGCAAGATTCCCTGATAATCATTTCCTAACCTGGAATGGCTTGAATACAGCATTCCGAAATAGGTTCAGGACAAGTAAAACTGAGGATGAAGTGTATGGAAGTTTACAACAGTTAAAGCAAAAGAAGCATGAAACTGTTGAGGAGTATATGGAAAAGATGGAATTGATGATGAAAAGCTGGCTGTTGTACCAGCACCAGGTTTACAGAAGACTTGGTTTGTGAGTGGACTAAGACCAGAGTTGCAAAAGAAAGTGGATATGTTACCCCATAATTCAGTGGAGGAGGCATTTGAAACAGCGAACAGAATTGAGCAATTGGGAATGCTCAGGAGAGAGAAAAGGGATGATGAGGACTCTGAGGATGAGTCAGATGAGGAAGAAGAGCAAGAGCTGAAAAGGAAGAGTAAGAGGAAGGAGAAGTTGAAGAGGGATAACTATGAGAAAAGATTAGAAGAAATCTTGAAGAAGTATGCCACAGAGGAGGCTGCAACACATTGGAGGAAGGGTGTTGGTGTGCAAAGTGCCAGAATGAAGGCCATACCACCACTGAATGCCACATGAAGGAGAAACACTGTACTATCTGTAAAATGGATAACCATTCTACTGAGAATTGTTACTACAACAGAAGGACAGCAGCTAGAGAACCTAGGCAAGTAAGGGTGCATCAAGTGCAGCCCCAGCCAAGAAGAAACAGTGATCAGGACCACTATGGTAGGCCTGGTGGTTATAACAATGGCATGGAAGGGAGAGGTAATCCAAGAGGGAATTACCAAGGAAATTCCAGAGGCAACTATCAGGGTAATCCAAGGGGGAATTACCAGCCAGGGAATCAGGATTACAGAAACAATTCCAGAACAGACCAAGGGCGAGGACCTAATGGGGAAGAACTATGTTACTATTGTAATCAGGCAGGCCATCGCAAGGCAGCTTGTCCATTCTAGATCAGACACCAGAATGAGATGAGAGCTCCTGTGAATGAGGGGCCGGTGATGGCAGCTCACATGGTTAGGCCATGTGTTGTACCAGAAGTAAGTACAATGATAGTAACGAGAAGCAAAGCCAAACTAATACCTCCAGTAGATGAGGAAGATGATGATATGATGAAGATGGCAGTGATGTGCCTGAAGATGATGAGGCTTAGAGAGATGAGAAGGAACTGCACAAGGAAGTGGCAGATACCATAAGGGAAATGCAGAAGAGTACTGATATTCCTATGGCAGATTCCTTGATTCTGAAAGAGAAGAGGAAGTGAGTGAGGATGAAGGGAAGAAAGAAGCTGCAGACATGCAGAGGTAATGCAGGGACTTTGGCTGAAGTAATATGCCAGTCCAAAGCGGAGATTACCATTGGACAACTATTGGTTGTGGCACCTTATTGTAGACACAGGCTGTATCAAGCAATCAATCGAATTGCCCATGTGACAGGGAACACAGACCTGAACAGCAAGGTGACCAGTTATAATGTGAAGCCGGAAGGGCGAGAAACAGTCATGGACTTTGATGATTCTATGTCAGTAATCCAGTTGAGAATTGGAAGCACAGAACTAACTGATATACTGATAGATGGAGGCTCTGGAGTGAATATCATGACAGACCAATTAAGGCAGAAGCTTGGTCTAAGTAACATGAAACCGGCCCCATTTACAATAACAATGGCAGATCAAAGAAGTGTACAGCCATTGGGATTGATAAGAGGAGATTCAAAAGATGATCTTTATGATCACAGTAACTGTATTGAAAATGGATGAAGTCATGGAAGCTTACTCCTTATTGTTGGGACGTCCATGGCTGAAACAGGCCAGGGTATTCCATGACTGGAATTCCCAGTTACTAACTGTGCATGATGGGATGCACAAGATACAAATTACCACTAAGAAATCTAGTAGATTACCTGCTACGAGAAGACCTCGAGGGGTCAGGGAGTATAACTGGAGGGGAGGACTTGATGAGGAGCAAGAAGCTACCTTGTTCGCTGCACACCCAGAGTGGGAGCAGGTTGCAGAGATGCAGCGCCTAAGTTGTTTAAAAGGTATCTATTGCGGTGTAGTGACAGCAACATCAATTGAAGGTGAAACAAGCAGTTACCCACCACATTTCTATGAAGAAGAAATAAGGGAGAGAAATGGAAATCCTAGAGGAACCAGCCACTGTGAGTTTACAGGATGAAGTGGTGACTGTTGGACAATCACAGCTGATGAGCAGGTGAGAGAAGTGAATGTGGGAACTTAGAAGAACGAGGATGGTGAAGGTAGGGGCTGATTTGGAGCGAGAATTCTTTGAGGAAGCTAAGAGTTTGTTCATCAAATACAGAGATGTATTTGCTTGGAGCTACAAAGATCTAAAAGGGATACCACCTGAGATCTGTCAGCATAAGATTGAACTGGAACCGGGGTCAGTACCAATCAAACAGGCAAGGTACAGAATGAATCCCAACTATGCACAGAAGGTTGGAAAAGAGATCAAGAAGTTGGCTGAGGCTAAGTTTATATACCCGATAGAGTATACAACTTGGTTGTCACCCATTGTGATAGTTCCCAAGAAGAATGGTATAACTGAGAGTTTGTGTGAACTATAAGAAGTTGAATGCTTGCACGAAGAAAGATCATTTCCCTTGCCATTCACAGAAGCGGTATTGGACACTGTGGCAGGCCATGAGATGTACTCATTCATGGATGGCTTCAGTGGTTATAATCAAGTGCAAGTGGCAGAAGAAGACCAAGGGAAGACAACTTTCATCACAGACTGGGGTGCTTATGCATACAAAGTCATGCCTTTTGGACTTTGTAATGCACCAGCAACCTTTCAGAGAGTGATAAGTGAATCTTTTCATGAGTATCTGGATGATTTCATGCAGTGTTCTTGGATGATTTCAGTGTGTACAGCTCTAAGAATGAGCACTTGCATAAATTGGAGTTATGTTTGGCCAGATGCAGGATGAGAGGTCTGGGCCTGAATCCAGAGAAGTACTTTCTGTGTGAACTCAGGGGTGCTTTGGGACACATTGTGTGTAAGAGGGACTTCTTGTGGATCCCAGGAAGACAGAGGCCATTAAAGCCTCTCCACCACCAGTAAATGTTAAGAGTCTAAGGAGATTCCTTGACAAACCAGTTATACAGAAGATTTGTCAAAAGTATGCACAGATAGCAGCACCATTGAGCAAGCTTCTGAAGAAAGATGCAGTGTTTGCATGGACAGCTGAATGTCAACAGGCTTTTGAGGAACTTACATTGTCAGTAACAACTACACCTGTGCTGATTAACCCTCACTGGCATGTAGTATTTCATGTTCACTGTGATGCCTCAGGAGAAGCGTTGGGAGCGGTGTTAGCCCAAAATGTTACAGGAAATATAGATTCACCTGTGTACTATGCTAGCAGGTTGATGAACAGTGCTGAAAGGAACTATAGCACAACTGAAAGAGAAGCACTGGCAATGATTTATGCAGTCAAGAAATTCAGGCATTACCTATTGGGAAGAAAGTTTATGTTTTATGTGGATCACCAGGCTCTGATATATCTGGTGAACAAACCTTTGATAAGTGGAAGGATAGCAAGGTGTTAATAATCTTGCACAAGTTTGAGTTCGAAGTTGTTTACAAGCCTGGCCGTTTGCATCTTGTGGTAGATCATTTGTCACGCCTAACAACAGGAGAGTCCACCACAGGAGTAGACGACCAATTACCTGATGCGAGTTTATTTGCAATGGAGGTGCAGGGAAGTGCAGATGAATGGTTAGATTGGCAGTGGCCAATCAGATACTACCTTACTCATGGTCAGTTCCCACCTAGTTATGGTAAGGAGCAGAGGAAGAGAATCGCTATCAAGGCTTTACCTTATACTATGGTAGGGGGCAGAATGTATAAGCTAGGACCTGGTGGAGTACTTAAACGATGCTTGTATCACCATGAAGTAAATAAAGTTTTGGAGGAAGTTCATAAAGGAGTGGCTGGAGGACATTTTGGAGAAGAGACTACCAGTAGGAAGATACTACTTGCAGGTTACTAGTGGCCTACTTTGTTCAAAGATGTACACAAGTATTGTCAGAGTTGTGATGAATGTCAGAGGCTAGGACCTTTGCAGAGATCCAGGAAGATGGCTTTGCATCCTACGATGCCTACTGAACCATTTCAGAAATGGGGACTAGACTTTGTTGGACCAATTAACCCACCAGCCAAGAATACACAGAACAAGTACATAATTACAGCCACTGATTATACTACGAAGTGGGTGGAAGCTCAAGCTCTGAGGGACAACACAGCCAAGTCCACAGCAAGGTTCCTGTATAAGAACATACTTACACGATTTGGCTGTCCCCTGGAATTTATCAGTGACAGGGAAGTCACTTCATTAATGAGACCATTGAACTATTGACTAAAGAGTTCATGATTGTGCATAGGAAAAGTACAACATATTACCCACAGGGTAATGGGCAGGCAGAGGCTACCAACAAAATACTATGTACTATCTTGGCTAAGATAGTCAATGCAAACAACGGATTGGGATACAAAGCTGCTGACAGCTTTGTGGTCATACATGACTTCATATAAAGTCACCACTACACCATTCCAATTAGTTTATGGTATGGAAGCTTTACTTCCAGTGGAATTCTTGTTACCTACCATGAGAACTGAATGGGGAAAGAGAATGGAATTGGAAGATTCAATTAAGGTCAGGAAACATGAATTATACCATGTGGAAGAAGTACGTGCTGATGCAGCTAATAACATGACCAGAATTCAGATGAAGAGGAAGGAACAGTTTGATGAAGGCAAATTAAAGACTTTTAAGACGAGAGATTTGGTTCTCTGGTTGCAGAAGAAGGGGAAGATTAAAGCTTCTAAGCTTAAATCACCATGGAAAGGACCTTATGTCATACAGAAGATGTATGATAACAACACCGCCATGTTACAAACCATTAACAAAGAGATGTTGGGAAGAGTCAATGCCAATAAGTTGAAGGGGTACAGTGGTATCCATGACAAACCATTGCAGCACGATTTGCATGTTGAAACGCAAAAGCAGTCACGGGCTACGCCAGTGATACCAACAGAGTATGGAGCACTTGTCGTTAAGCCGAGCGTGTATGACCAAGGCGGGAAGTACAAGTGTCACACAGCCTATCACAGCCCATCACAGTGTCACACAGTCTAAAAGACAGAGGCGGGGTATGACTATAGTGGCGGATCCACTGGCATCACGGAAACCGCACGATGATGTTTCCCAAGCTCTTGTGCAGGATGGGGCACAGCAGCACAGAAGGCTGTTATTATTGGAAGCACGGCCTTTGGAGAGGGAAGAGGAAGTCAATTCAATACCACAACCACCACAACCAATTGACTCAGTTGTTTTAGAGGTTCCACAGTTAGTACATGTTGTGACATCACCCCCAATTGCTCTGGAAGGAGAAAGGTTGGACATTCCCACTACAGAGCAGGTCGTGGCCGAAATTGAGAAGGGTGACCTTCTCTATGAAAACTCTGGCTTGGTAAGGGAATCAGTGGTTCCAGAGGTGCAGCGGTTGTCAAGGGAAAACCCTGCTGTGCATGTAATACCCACACCTGTGATGGAGGTACCAAGGGTAGAATATCAAGACACTGCAGCACCTGTGGAGGATGAGGTGGCTCAGGAAGAGAATCTGGTGGGGCAATGGCTTGAATGGTTGATGAGGCATCACACTGTGGAGGATCAGGGAGAACGGCAGTAAGTTCACCATGATGACCCTCAGCAGGCCATGCTTATGAGTTCCATAAGCAGAACATTTAATTTGTTGGGCACTTATGTGAAATCCCATGTTCCATCTACCCAATTAGCAGCTTTGAGGGAGGAACTCAGGAAGGAGTTTGAGGCTCGAATTGCCACTGAGTGTACTAACAAGGTAGATGAGGAGGTCAATCTCAAGTTACAACAAGAGTTGGAGGACACAAAGGCTGCTTTGCAGTTGGCCAAGGGACATTTGATTGAAGCAGGCCTCGAGCATGACCAGTTGCATGAAGCACATAAACAACAATTATACCAAATGCAAGTGAAGCATGAGGACAAGTTGCAAGAAGTGAATGTACTACATACAGAGTTGCAGGCAGTACATGAGAAGATGACCATACAATGTGCTACACTCACAACTACTCTTGAGCAAATTGCATTAGAAGTTAACAGACAAGGGGAGAGATGTATGAAGGCAGAAGCAGAGATAATAGAGCAAGCAAAACTCATTGTTGATATGAAGAATACAATCTGTCGCAATGAGAATACTTTCAAACAATACAGACAGGTTGAGGCTGACCAGGAGAGGTACATCTTGGAGTTGCAACAAACAGTCATGGTCAATAGAAATGAACTCTCTGTCGCTAACAAGGCTTGGAAGGAAGCCAATAATCTGGCTGCTGCCTATGCGAGTCTGGTTGAACCTCATGCGAAGCGCATGGAGGCTTTACAGCAGCAGTTAGATGTGTACAGACTCACGGAGGAGCAGACTCTCAGGGGTGCCACACGACTTGGTGGATAACCACCTTATGCAGGTCTGGTTAGCACAAGGGCCGGTGGAAGGCAAAGCACCACGAAAGCTCACCCAGGGCGAGATGAATGAGCTCAGACTGCAGGTGCAGAACATTGTCACAATTACTATAGACAATGTCTATAGTAGGATAGCGGAGCTACAAGAGGATGTAGAAGGCCTGCAGACTCAGGTGGATGACCTGAGTCAAATATTGACAAGAGAGTCTTTGTACCTGAGGAGCAGCTGATGGCTACTTATTTACATGCCAGGACTCTAATTTTTCAGTCTTCTTCGCAAGGGGTGTAGGAGATGCCAGTGGTAGAAGGGCCAGTGGTACCAATACCACAGCAAGTGACTGTGCAGGTTACTACAGCCACACCACAGCCTGAGGTATGGGGGGATGCTGCTTTTAACCCACCTAAGACTCCTGCTGCACGGAGTACAGTCGGGCTATGATTATGCCCTTCAACCAAATTCCCATTGTGTTGGATTTGGCTTGGAAGGAATTTAGTCCTCCGCAATCGTTGGCACATGACTACCAGATCATGCGCATTTGGCTGCCAGTGGCACTAGGACTAAGGTTTTCCGAACAATCGACCCATTGAGGATCATCACTTTGCGAGGTACTGGTCTGAAGCAGGTCCATGTTGAAGGAATTAATTGCCTTCCAAGTTGTACATGGGTACATTTATACCAAGACCAATGAGGTATCAAGTATTGTCATGGGCTGTGGATTATACTATGCTGCTTGTTTTCTGGCATGTTATCACATTGAGCAGCAGAGGATGCAATCCCGATTTCTGAGTTATTCCAGTGGAGATCATTGGGTCTTACCTTCAGTGCCACCTCATATGTACCTATATGATGCAAAAATTATGATGCAGAAGGATTCCCAACTTCGTTTATGGTTTCATTCGGCTTGGAACAATTTAACAACACAGAAATTTGGCCCTGAGGATATTTTCTTTAAGGGACATGAGGCATGGAAATACTTACACTGTTCCAAAATCATTGGCACACCCTTACCTATACAGATAAGGAGTTGAGGACGTTCACTAATTTTGCTTGCCAGCGCTTACAACAAGTTGTACAATTTAAACTTCCAGATATGGTCGGACCACATTGTATGCCACACAGGATTCCACTTAAAGTTCGGCCGTTAAAACACCTAAGGGGAGACGAGGATTCTGATACTACTGTTTCTTCAGCGGACTCTTTTGACATGACAGAGGACTATGCACTTCAGATGGCAGAGAAGAAACGACGGGGATCTCCTATGCCTGAGAGGTTACCTCGTTATCAGCCAAAGGAGGGTCAGACATTTCCAGGTAGTGCTCAATCATCTCCGTCAACCAGTGACAGGACTCGAGCTCGCACACGGAGTCCTTCATGAGACTCTCACCGTCAGAAGGGTGCTCGCTCACAAAGGTTTGCTAATCCCAAACAGTAAACCGTGAGGACACGGCTTTTTGAGAGAGGGAGGGATAAATGTTAGAGGGTTGCTTGGGACTTAGACGCTTTTACGGGTTCTGTGGGTACCCTTAATTTTTGCGCAGACTGAGACCAACAGAGCCTTAGGGGTGGCAGCAGCAGGCTTTAAGGGGGTATACAGCCCGACACAGCCCGACACACTAGCCAGTCACAGCCTTACACAGCCAGTCACAGCTCGCACAGCTTGACATAGCCTGTCACAGTACATGGGGAACAGTTATCATTGACATGGAACGACTATGAGGGAACGACATCTGCAGATGGAACGTGTTACTTCAGGGATGACATTTAGTTAGTTAGGTGGTTAGAACAGCTTGCGGGCAGATAAGGAGAGCGGCAACGGAAAGAGGATCACTTCACAGGGAGCGCTTCTGGATCATGGGAAGAGGAGATCAGGCGGAGAGCAAGAACGAGAGCACAGAGAAGGAGGAAAGATGAACAGTAGATGCTTATTACATGCAGAGCTGTAGTGATACTGTAGGGCGGATTAGAGTCACCATGGCATTGGCCTGATACCTGATAAATCATAATCTGATACTTATTCGATACAATCACACTGTGTAGAGAGACATGAGTGAAGCTGTGAAATGAATGCATGATTAACTGGAACTAAGTAGATACTGAAGCAATCTATTGCTTCAATATCAGATAAGGTAAATTGATAACATGAAGGTAAGAAGGAATACAAATGGGAAGCACAACCATGATTCACTAGCTGCAGGTCATGACTGATAGTACTGAGCGGGCTGAGTGCTTAGAGATATCCAACTCTTCTATCTTGGAGTTTCCACCTCGGATAGCGAAGGGATGGATGAGTAAAAGCCGTTCGACACAAGACGTTGGTCTTCAATGGCTTCGTGAGGGGGAATCTCATACGCTGCTAGGTCACAAGATTGGCATAAATCTGTCCCAGGGGAGCAGAATGAAGAGTGTAAAGATCTCTCGCCCACTAGAGCTCATCTATGCTATCAATCGTTGGTGGAGCACTGGTGGTTTTCTGCAGCGGTCTGGGATCCAGGTACCACAATGGTGAATGAGATCATAGCTCTCATTCAGAATTTTTTTTGGGGTGCTACCACTCAATCCCCTGTGAGGCAAAACTAGAAGAAAAACGCGGAATAACCACTGGCCCCCTTAACCACTCTTGTCTGTTACCACTCTATAAATCACTCAAGTAATGGTAACCACTGGCCAGTGGTTAATTCCGATGAAATGCCATGGTGGCATCATATGGAGTGGTTGGAAGTGGTTTCAACCACTAAGTAATCCATGTGTAATATTTAATTTTATATTTATTATTCGATATTTGGTCAAATATTTATATTAATAATGATAATATCCGACATGGACGGGTACAGTGATAAATTATGAGTGGTTAAAGACACCTCAGTGATGGGAAGTGGTTGAAACCACTTTTCTACTCCACGTGTAATAATTTTTTTTTTTTAGATTTTTATCATTTCAAAATATATTATTCCACGTGGATGGGGACAATATACGTAGATCTGGAGTGGTTAAAGACCCCCATTGATTGGTACCACTTTGAGAGTGGTGTAGAGTGAGTGACCATTTAGTAACTGGAACCACTCGGTCAGTGGTTACGCATGAGTGATTACATACACACCAGTGATTGGTATTACTTCTGTGGTGATACTTGAAAAACTTTAGTGGTTTGTGTGTTGATGGAAAACCCAAAATCCATCCATGTATCGCTATTCATCCATCCAGTCATGACTAGAGGGGACTTAGCGTTTTTTTGTTTTCCCTGCCACTGTGGCATTTGTTTGTTTTCTTTGTGTCGATTTGTTTTCTTATAATGTCAAGTCTGATCATGAGAGACGACGAGCGGAGCTGGTGGGATAGGGGCAGACAAGGACTCAAGACCTAGAATCGGGGCATGAAGGCGTGCACGATGGTGGGACAACCGTGATCGCAAGGTGTGGCTTTTTCTCAATGTACAATGACGAGCGGAGCTGGTGGGATAGGGGGCAGACAGGGACTCAAGACGTAGAATCGGGGCATGAAGGCATGCACGATGGTGGGACAACCGCGATCGCAAGGTGTGGCTTTTCTCAATGTACAATGACGAGCGGAGTTGGTGGGATAGGGGGCAGACAGGGACTCAAGCCCTAGAATCGGGGCATGAAGGCATGCACGATGGTGGGACAACCGCGATCACAAGGTGTGGCTTTTTCTCAATGTACGATGTGAAGAAGTTTGTCCATCCTGCAAATGCGGTTCTTGGCTCCTATTAGACGTACCATGATTTCATATTCTTCTGATGTTTACAAGGTTTTGGGAAAGTCAGGCTGGTCTTAGCAGGTTGTGTTTCAAGGTCGTGTTTCAATCTCTGCTCGCTCAGCTGCACCGTGGTGGTTCTCATGGACCAATCCGCCATTACCAGACTACAGACACAAGCAGCACACACAAGAGGTCCGTTTGGGTTCATGGGGAGTCAAATCCTCCATGGGTCATGACACAAGGTCGAGGACAATGTGGTGAGGGCACCTTCTTCTTTGACCTATTTCAGAGCTTGCATGAGTTTTTTACCGATCCTTGCCGATGGTGGGACAATTGCAATAAGGTGTGGCTTTTCCTTAATGTAGGATGTGAAGAAGTTTGTCCATCCTGCAAATGTGGGCTTTTGGCTTCTGTTAGTACGGTCTTCTTCCTGATGTTTACAAGGTTCTTGGGAGAATCAGCTTGGTCTTAGCAGCCCGCTGATTCATTTCCTGATTCAACCTATTTCAGCCTGTTTTGCCCTCTTATCAGACTCGGGCCTGATATGCATATTGAATTCTGTAAGTTAGCTCGTTGGTGCAAGAGAGAGAGTTAGCTTGGTCTTAGCAGGCCGTGAGGGCACCTTCTTCTTCAACCTATTTAAGCCTGTTTTGCCCTCTTATCAGACTCAGGCCTGATATGCATATTGAATTATGTTAAGTTAGCTCGTCAGTGCAAGAGAGAGAGTCAGGTTGGTCTTAGCAGGCCGTGAGGGCACCTTCTTCTTCAACCTATTTCAGCCTGTTTTGCCCTCTTATCAAACTCGAGCCTGATATGCATATTGAATTATGTAAGTTAGCTCGTTGGTGCTAGAGAGAGAGTCAACTTGGTCTTAGCAGGCCGTGAGGGCACCTTCTTCTTCAATCTATTTCAGCTTGTTTTGCCCTCTTATCAAACTCGGGCCTGATATGTATATTGAAATCTGTAAGATAGCTCGTTGGTGCAAGAGAGAGAGTCAACTTGGTCTTAGCAGGCCGTGCCTTGTTCAAAGCTGGAATTGTACATAATGTCATTCTGAACACTGCCTGCCAGCTCTGGAAAAGGGGAAAGAGGTCGACATGTTTGCAAAATGAAGGCCTTGCTTGGTGCCTGCAGAATCCATGGCAATGTGAAGATGGCTGAGCGTGCGGCATGAAGGTACCTTCTTCAATACATTTCACCCTGTTTTTCCCTGTTACCAGAGTAGTCCCTAAATTTTCATGTAGAAGTTAGCTCGTTCGTCATGTGAGGTTGCATGAGTTTTATACCGATCCTTCATGATGGTGGGACAACCGCAATCACCAGGTGTGGCTTTTCTTAATGTACGATGTTAAGAAGTTCGTCCATCCTGCAAAGGTGGGCTCTTGACTCCTGTGAGTACCATGATTTGGTATTCTTCCTAATGTTTACAAGGTTCTTGGGAGAGTCAGCTTGCAGGTCTTAGCAGGCCGTGTTTCAATCTCTGCCTACTCAGCTGCACCGTGGTGGTTCTCACAGACCAATCCGACATTATCTGACTACAGACAAACAACACACACAAGAGGTCATTTTGGGTTGATGGTCGGTCAAATTCTCCATGGGTGAAGGACAATGTGGTGAGGGCACGTTTTAGCCTGTTTTTCCCTCTCATGATCAGACTTGGCCCTGAGATGCATGTTGAATTCTGCATGGGTGATAAGTAGGGTTGGGTGTTTGCTGGAACAATTGTAGGCTGTCATTGTCAGCCGCTAGTAGCAAGGGAAAGATGTATGCATGATTTGTGCAGAGCTTGGATAGCTGAGGGAGCAAGGGTAGAGTCTAGCCGGTCCAGATTCATCCAAGAGGGCGGGACTTCAAGCTCACGATTACCTATAATTCCCTGTGGATCGATAGCTGCAAGAAACTTGCATGGGTAGATGGTCAACTGGAAGCCGCAGCAGCAGCGGCACAATTGATAAAATTAGGCACTGCTCATGAAGGCACCTTCTTCAACACATTTTCACCTTGTTTTTCCTCTTATCAGAATTGACCCTAAATTTTCATGTTGAATTCTGCAAGTTAGCTGGTTGAGTGAACCTTTGATAGTTTGGAGTGACTTTGACATGGTACTGCCAATGTGACAACAGGGAAGTATCCAGAAACAGGTAACAGCTGAGACGAGGAGAAGCTGTGGAATGAATATTTTTCTGACCCTAGTCAATGGTGGGACAATCGAGGCAAAAAGGTGAATGTCTATTGGATTACAGAGAGTAGCAGATGCAATTGACCATCGTGATAAGTTGAGTTGGGTGTTTCTAGAACAAATCTAGGCTGTCATTGTTAGGTGCTAGCAACAAGACAATGATGTATGCATGATTTGTGTAGCGGCATGGATAGCTGAAGGAGCAGGGATAGAGTCTGGGTGCAGATTCATCCAAGATGGCCGAACTTCAAGCTCCAGATTACCTATGATTCCATGTGGATCAATAGCTACAAGAAACCTGCTGCATGGGTAGATGGTCAACTAAAGGTAGCAGCTGCAGCGGCACAGTTGATAAAATCAGGCACCTCAACCATGACCACAGCTTCTGAAAGAGGATCAAGAGAGGTGGCTGAACGAGATGTGTGTTTTGGAGTGCCATGATTGCAAGGTATGTGCAGCATGGGTATGGGATTAATGCTTTGGAAACCTAGGAGCAAATGATGTGGGATGGGATGAAGCAAGACCAGGTCATGTTTATTGTGTTTTGTAATATACATATGGGAGCCTAGCAGCCCTGGGAAGGGGCAAAGAGCTTCATGGTGACATTATCAAAGCTGGAACTTTGTACCAGATGTCATTCTGAACATTCCCCTGGTGTACATCTACATCAAATGTGAGCCTGGCAGCCCTGGCTAGAGAAGAACATGAAGAGGGCTTACAAATTCGTTCGTCCGGGCGTAGACATTGCTGGCAATGAGAAGAAGGCAGGAAAGCAGTTCAGTGTTCCTAGCATGCATGCGGAGACGCCGTGTAGAAGTTAGGCTCAGACTTTTATCATGGCTGGATTTTGTTGACAGTGTTCCAGCACTTACTCTCTGGGATTTTATTTTATTTTGTGGAGCTTGAATCCCCAATGGTACTTCTTTCACCACAATAGTGGTATGTGTTCCTCTAGTCATGTTCATAATCACTTGCACGCCATTGTAATAGTGGTATAATTTTAAAACTGTAAGAGTAGCCAAATACACACAATTGCCTCCATTACCACTCTTGTAGTGGTATAAGTAATCACCTATATTTTACTGTATTAGTGGTATGAATTCATCCAATGGTATTCCTAATCACTTACACACCACTCTGTTAGTAATCATTCCAATCCATAGTTCCCACTGAGAGAGACACCATGGATGATTCAAATAGCTTACATACCACTATGTGGGTAATCATTCCAATGACCTGCTGAGAGACGTCATCCACTCACATAACCACGGTTTGAGTAATATTGTATATTCTCAGTTTTCATAGAATGACTCTGTGAGTCATTTCGCGATCACTCAACAAGTGGTTTCGGAAGTCATTGAATTTTTCACTCCATCCATTTCGTAGCACCGACACAGGACACGTGTCCATGCTGAGAGTGTCGCCACGTGTCAACATAATCTCCAATATCATCCACGGACCACTGACTTCCACGTGTCCACTTGAAAACGGAAGTGGTTACTTACCACTATGACACGTCAATTTACCACTGTGACACGTCAGAAGTGGTTGGTTTATCTCAATGACACGCCATTGACACGTCACATTGGTGAGTTTACACGTCACAGTGGTTAATTTACCACTGTGACATGTAGTGAACAGGTGGACCCGGACGTGAGTGGTTCGAACCACTGTCCTCAACCACTGATGCCACATAATGTCTTTTACCACTCACTTGTCCTAATCCACTGGTTCTTGGGGCCAGAGTGGTTTAGTGTCTTTTACCACTCAAAATGAGTGGTTAACATAGTGGTTATTCCACGTTTTCTTCTAGTGCGAGCTCTTGTTTCTTGGGAGCAACTATGTCAGCCCAAAAAGAAAGGAGGCCTGGGTATTTTGGATCCTACAACGCAAATCAAGGCACTTTTGACAAAGTGGATTCCTAGAACCATTGTTTACTGCCACAGCCCGTGGAGTAAGCTAATCCAACCTTATCTCATGGGGCCCTCCTCATCCCCCGGCCTGTGGGCCCACTCCCTCTATTGGATTGTTCAAGGAAAGAATACGAAAGTGATCCTGGGACCTCGCCCATGGCAATCTATTTGGGCAGTCTGGCAGTCACTCAGGGATAAACTGGTTCAAAGAAGACCCGTCTGTTTTGCAGAGGCCTACCGCCAACCCCTTTTTGGGAACAATATACTCAGCTCTGAAAGGTTATCCTTCAAAAACCAAAGTGGGCTTATTGGGAACATTGTGGTGCATTATTCATTTGCAGCAATATTTGGGAGCAAGACAATTTTCTTCCTGCAGGTATAGTGTCTCAAATTGTGGGCAACAGACGTGCTAGTCCCTGCCCAGCTAGACAGCTGCCACAGGCAATGGCGGTAACACGGTCCTACTGGTGCTCTCAATGAATGATAGTTTGGCTTCGGGAATTGCTTCTGTTGCAGATTGTGAGGGCAGCCTCCTACTTACAGGATCTAGAAACAGTTCATTTATCCGATCAGACTGTTGGATGGGAAGGGGATGGCTAACCCAGCCCCACCGCTAGGGCAGAAAATGCAATTGCACTCAACCTTCTCTTGGTTTCTTTCTTATCCATTGGCTGCTCTGCAATTTGACCGGGGGAAGAGTTGGAGTGATGATCTCACTATAAGAAAAAAAAAAGGGGGGGGGGGGGGTTCTCGACGCCGCCGCGCCACGCCACGGCGTCGTAAAACAGCCCTTTTCGAGCAGGGGGGGAAGAACCAAATTTGCTACGTTTGGGCGTCGCTAGTCCGCTGCAAATATGCGACCAATGAGGGTCGCAAATATGCGAAACCGCGATTTGTGACGCCGACGCGATTTCCGACGTCTGGACGTCGGAGGGAAAAAAAAAAAAAAACCTACTCTGCAATGCAGAATCAGCAGTCCGGGGGTCGCAAAGTGCGACGCCCGGACGTCACAATTTAAGGGGGTACATTTGAATTTAGGCGGGAAAATTTGAATTTGGAATTTGAATTTCAAAACTTGTGGACCATTGACTCCGGTTCTGTCTAATGGCGATATGTTCATTGTTCTACATATATTATGCAATGCATACATGAACCTAAGACCTCCACGTTATAACATTTCTAAGACATTACAAACTAACCAACACACCTACGCTACATCTATGTATCACAAAAATAATCTAAATATATATATACATATAAAGATTTCCTTCAAGTTCTTTCAAGTTCCTTCTAAGGGGTCTCTCTTGTGACGCCGGAGAATTGCAACCTTCACAGCCTTAGTGCCCAGCCCCAGCCCCAGCCCCAACATCGTCACCGTTGTTGTACCCCCCCACCGTCAGGCGCCCAAGTGACGTCATTGTGATGACCTAAGCTGACCACAACACCATTGTGACCCCCTGTGGCGATGCCGTTGCGACCCCCTGGCGTCGCAACGTTGGGCGTTCTAGCGCAGGGCGCCCCAGCGACGCTTTTGTGAAGTTAAGGGTCGCAAAGCCCAAAAAAAAAAAAAAAAAAAAAAACTTCCACTCTGGTGATGTGTTGCGACGCAGAGGCGTTGGGGCGCCCTTAGTGACGCTTTTGTGACGCCGAGGCGTCGCAACGTTTTATTTTTCTTTCCCCTTCATGCCACCTTACGACGGCTGGGCGTCGTAATGGTGTCGCAGCGGGGGGGGGGGGGCGTCGCAAAAAAGCGTCGCGGGCTTAGCGCTGCGCGGGGCGTGGGGGCGCGGCTGGCGTCGCAAACCCCCCCATTTGCTGTAGTGTCTCCACTCCCCTTTCTTTGCTTACTCGGTTAGGTTGGGTTACTCTATATTAAGGCCAACCACTTCCTTCCTATCTAGATGGTCTGAAAAGTGGAACTACCTCAATCTGACATCGGCTAACTGGGACTCGATTTGGAAAGACATCTGGAAAAAACATAGGGCAGCTAAGATCTCCGGTTTTTTGTGGAAATTGGCTCACAGGATCCTGCCAGTCAATGCTAAGACCTCGTGCAACAACTCTACTTGCAGTTTATGCTTGACACAGCCTGAGACCATCGAGCATTGTCTGGCAGAATGCTCTTTTCCAGCCAGAGTTGGAAAGCTGTGTTCAGCTTCTACTCCAATTGGGACATCCCCCACCCCTTCCTCTTTGCTGTTGCTGAATTTCCTTCCTCCTCGCTTGCTTTCTTCATGCCCAATGTGAGACAATCTCAGGACTCTAACCTTGTGGAACCTTTGGAAGGTTAGATGTTGTTTCATGTATGAGGGGAAACCCCCTAGGGGAAGGTCAATTCTTTTTTGTATATACCATGACCTGCTTACCGAGAGGAGGAAAGCATGGGACATATTGTGTGCAGTTGTTTCCAGATCTTTTGAAGAACAGGGCAGACAGCTCGTCAATGACTTTTAGCAATCCTGGGGCAAAACGACACTCTCGGAACTTGTCTTCCCAACATACGGTTCCGCTGGAATGTCTCCACTCCCATAGCTTGGGATGTCCCCTGGTGAGGGCAACGACGCAGACTTTAATTGGAGGCACAAAAAACCCTGCGTGACCAAGTTTGGGACCCAGCTGAGATTTTAGTGTGTAGTAGTTGTCTCTTTCCTCCACTTTTCTCCATGCTCCCTGTCTTGATTCACTCAAGCTTCTAGAATTTTTTGCTAGTTTGCTTCTCTCCTCATGCTTGTTTTTCTAGTAATATTTCTTGCTCAGGCTCATAGTATTCTCTTCATTCTCCAACTGCTCTCTACCTGCCCTCTTACATCTCCTCTTGCTTGTAGCTAGTATGCTTCGGTTTCGGGGATTCCTCCACAGTGTGCCTCACGGCCTCCCTCGTGGTTATTTTTTCCACCCAATGTGAACCTTTATACTTTTAATTTGATTAAAAGGGCCTCTATCCCCTTTCTCTCAAAGAAAAAAGAAAAAAGAACATTTGATTATCAACATTATTTAAATAGCTCAAGAATGTTCATCATGCAACACCTTATATGTATCCTCTGGAAATCACAAACCTCACAAACTGAAAGTCATACAACCAATATTCAGATTGATAAACACTAGGTGTGAAAGTTTCACATGGTGAATTGTCACATCTCTCCAAGTTCTTCCCGACAAACAATAGACAACTCACCCAGGGCTAGGAAGAATTTAGTAGGCGCATGAGCCTTATATAAGAAAATAGTGCACAGGTTGCAAAAAGTTTTGTTTTCAATTCGGATGAAAAAAATTGAGGGGCAGCAAAAGGGTGTCGGGAAAAGGTGGACCAAAGGGATTGACATTTTGATGGTAAAATTTGTAGGCACATGTTTTTTTGTAATTTTACATCCTGCCAGTTCAAAAGGTTCAAATTTGACCCCCCTACATATGCCTACAAAGCAGCCCATAGAGAATAATGTGCAAATACAGTGAAAATTTCAGGGTATGTGGGTTCACCGACCAGGTGCCGCCAAGATGTTTGATTTACTGGGACGGAAACACTGTAAGGTCAACTCTAGCATCTGACACTCCGGTGGATTGAAATCAGGAGTCCCACATGTAAAAGCCTCTCACACATCATCGATAACCCCTGCTAACTCAACCACTAGTGGGTGTAGATGATTTATCGATGGTTGATTTAATGGGCAAATAGTATGCGGAGGTGTATCAAATGCCCATCTCGTCATCCCACTTGTTCATCAAATATTCTCTGTAGATTTTTAGATCCTTTGAAATTATTTTGAACCTTCGATCTATTCGGCATTTGGTAAAGGTAGGAAGGCCTATGACCATGTCCTCAATAAATCAACTTACTTATTGGCATCGGTAGGGACCTATGTCGTTGTCACCACCTATTCTAGAGGTGCCACAAAAGTTGTTGCCACCTACCTATTGGCCAGGGCAGGTACGCCACGTTATTTTCGTGACCTGGCCCTGGGTAGAATACGCAGGTGGCCGCTTGCGCTACTTTTGAAAAATAAGAAACAAAATGCCCTTCAATAATCATCAATAAGGCTCAAAAAGGGCTTCCTCCGCTGTTCCCAACAAAAACAAAAAAAAAAAGGGGGAAAAAAATGCTGCCTAAACCTAATGTGAAATTTGGGTGGGGGCGATTTGTATAGGAGATGGGTCTCTCTTGAGGCCCTTCTCCGGCGTAAAGAACCATGATATTTTGAGTACCTTCCAGAGCCCCCGTAAGGTATTTTGCCAGCGTGGCAAGGTCCTTACGGAGGCTGGAAGGTATAGTGCAAATCTTCTGCCCTATCTGACCTAAAAATGAACTAAGAAAAATATCACGGTTCTTTACGAATGTCCAAGTCAAAAGTAAAAAAAAGAAAAAAAAAAAGGTAGTAAGTAGTGAAAAGTAGTGAAAACTCTATAGTGTAGTAAAGTTGACCAAACAACCCCTCAACATCCACCCGTGGATGTTTTCTGATTCTCATGCAAATTTGTCAGCAGGGATTAGATCTTGAGTGGTCACTATTTTCGTTTTCTGGATAAGTATTTTTGTGCTGGGACCGCACAGCACTACAAAGTCAACAAAAAGGAAAAGGCCTCACACATAATTATTGAGTACCCTAAACCTTCCTTTGTTACATCCGTTACCTTTTCAGACATGAAGTCTTCATCCTACAGGAGGAGGACGTACCTTACGTGAGGCGTAAGACTTCTAGGGCCTTATGGAATGAGTAAGGTGACAATTTTTCTGGAGGGTGGGGCAATGAGGAGGGCAGGTTGGTTTTTATGCTGGTGAGGGGCAGCTGACTCGGTCCTTCCACGGCTTTGGAACACATGAATTCTGGCTGCCGCCCTTGCGTGCGTGAGCCTCGGTTCATGTTTGAAAATGGGCGGAAGGGCCTCATTGCCCTATACTTGAATATTTCAACCACACTCATAGCAACACAGGTTGCTAGCCCAACACATTTAAGGGATTCCATTCACAATTCCAAAGGGTACCTTCCAGGGGACACAGGACAGGGGACAGAGGCCTGGAAAGCCTGGAAAGGCCTTTGGAAGGGACTGAGGCCCTGGAATTTTTTTTAATTGTGGGGAAAAAAATAAAACCCCTGGGACACCATGAGGCCACACCCGGTAGTCAGTGAAGGGGAACCGATCCTCTACCCTTTTTGAAGGAGTGAAATACCATTCCCTCTTATATATAGTGCTAGGGTGGGGGTACTGCTAAATTTCGCCCTAAACTATGACGAGATCCTTAGTGTAGATAGCAGTAGTTAGAGCTAAAATATCTGGAGCAGGGCAGTGCAGGCTAGCACTAGCATACCAGTGGGCGGGGCCTTTAGTTGAAGTAGCACTAGCCACAGAAGACTTTGACCAAAGCCAGCGTAACTGATCTTTTCGCTACTTTTCCTTTCGAAGGTCTCGTGTGTCTTACGTGAGCATGCAGTAGGTGGGTGTGTATCCATGGCTTCCTTCAGCCTTGGTGTGAGTTATGTCATGGTGTTATGGATTCAATGTTTTCTTCGTCTGCTAGTGATCTCGGGGTCTTTTGACCTTGGCACGGGAAGTGGGCTTGTAAAGGAAGTCGAGATGTGAAGATGGAGGCGGGGACAAGGTTTCAACTCCGCAGAAGCATGCGGGTTCCGCTGTCCCTGATCACAGTGGGAGTGGGATTGATGATTGCATTGCTATTGGCGTGTCACGGACATGGGCCCAACAAGCTGGTTTGTTCTTCATCCCGCTTTCCTAAAACTGAGCTAGACTCCAGAAAGTTCTAGAAATGTAATACAGCACTCAAGTGTCATCAATTAGTGAGAATTGGACTATGATCTGTAATGCTGATATTGAGCCTCAGAGGCAAACAGATTTGGCGGATTATTGGGCTTTTTTTTGAAGCAATTCAAGCAGTTCATCTGGTATGATCACTGCATGATGTGACCACTGATCAGGCCCTCGTGGAAATCAAAAGGAGTAGTAAAATGTGCGTGCGATTGTGGGCTGAATTTCAGAGTTTATCAGCATCGACTGTGGAGCCAGTCAAGCATATGTCGATCCTGTGACTAACATCTCCTGGGTCCCTGATGATGGCTACATTGCAACCGGGAAAAATTGAAAAACGTTATGGGCAGTAATGACACCACTCTTCAGACTCTTCGATACTTCCCCGAGTCGCGGGGGAAGGACTGCTATATTTGCAGCCTGTACAGGCAGACAACACTTACTTGATTCGTGCAACATTCTCATATGGTTCATACGACGGCCTCCCACCTCCCACCTTTTACCTTGACATAGAGGCGAGCAGGAGGAGCACATTGACCTTCAACAAGAGCGGTGACTGGGTGTAACTCGAAACAATTATTCTTGCCACAAACAACAGCATTTTCGTCTGTCTTTCCCGCATATCACCGTCAGAGACCCCTTTCATTTCTTCCCTGGAGTTGCGCCCTATATTTGCAATGAACAGTAGCTACTTGTTCGAAGGTATATCTCCCGGGATCAGTACTTGTATGGCCACGGTAGTGGACCTCGGAGCTGATGCAAACACAGTTGTAAGGTCAGTATTTTCTTAACCTCATGAAACAAGGGTAGAGGTAGGGCATCCTCATTTTCCTCTGGTTAGAATTGCAAATGAATATCCGCAACTTGTAGGCCTAGTTATAGAGACTGTCGCGAGGGGTCTCCAAGGCTATAATGGGGCTAGAATGCGGTCCATGGATAGGACTTCAGGAAAATAAGGTAGCGTGCACCACTTCTGCAGGATCAGTGTACCTAGGAAAGGCAGAAATTCGCACATATTTCTAGGTTTGGATTCATATAAGATGTCCAAGGCACAAATGGCTCAACCACAGTTTTTGAAATTCAGTCCCGAGTCTCTTGGATCATGGACCTTATGCCTCGTTTGTACTGCATGTCACCAGGTATCCTGACGACCTTTACGATCGCAAGTGGCGTGGTTCGGGGCGCACAGGGTCCAATTATGAATTTCTCAGCACATCCCATGTAGTGAATGTAGCTGATCTTCTTCAAAATCCACCCACGACCGTCATGCAAACTGCCATAACCTGTTCTCGGGACAAAAGTTTCAATTTCAGCTTTCCGGATTCAAATTATCAAGCAAACTCTTTCTACAATATCCTTTTCTACTTTGCTGAGATACAACAGTTGTCAAGCAACGAGTCACGTTACTTTGACTTCTGTACTCACATACTGACGAATGACGCATTATACGGTACTTGTATCAATGCATACACTGTTTCTGATAGTGTCGAAGCTATTCACAACTCTCATATCATCATCTCACCCAACAAGCCCATGAATGACCAGTCGTATTTCAGCTTCGTTCCAGATTCTAACTCGACTCTGGGTCCCATTCTGAATGCCGCCGAAATTTATGAGATTTCTCAATCTGTTTCTCCGAGGACATACTATGCAGATGGTAAGTGATCGTCGAAAGTTCTGTGCAGCGGTTTAATTCGGCTGGAAACCCAAGCAAACGGTGATTCAAATGAAAATGAAGATGTGATAAGGATTGAGGAAGCTTGATTATCTTTAGCGGGTTGATGTCTTTTTGTCGGTTCTGGAACGTTCCTTGTACATCTTTGGATCTCGAGGGTTGGGGATTAACATTTTCATGGCTCCTACTCATCGGAACATGCGTGTGGAATGGATCTTGCAGAAAACGTGATTGACATTGTCAAGATAGCCTTCAATCTGACCGATTGGACTGGGGATCCTTGCTCGCCAACTCCGTATGATTGGATAGCTTGTACTTCTGACACGCTCCCAGAGTCTATACTCTGTAAGCAGCCTAATTGTTTTTCTGCTGTTGATTGTATCTGAAAACTACAAATCGTACATCATGTATGTCTATGCTGGTTAGATATCACGGTCCACTGTAACGAACCCTGGGCATATGAAAGGGGACCGTCTTGTGTGTAACATAGTGTGAACTCGTCTTGTTTTTCGAGACCTTTGGATCAAGGGAATTAAGGGATTTCAACGATTTTATTGCCTCTTGAATCCACAGGAAGGTCTCAACCATGAATCTGACTGGGTCCATACCCTTGGAGATTGGAAAGCTTTCCGCTCTAAATGCCTTGTAAGCATTTTCTACCTCAAATTCTCGAATGTGTGCTTGATACTAGGACTCAATATCGAGTACTCGTCATACAGCAGCACTAGGTAGCTGCTCTATCCCAGAAACCTCCTCAAAATGCCTCTCGTAGTTGACTGTAGGTACCTTTAAGGGTATTGTGGTGGGCGATGGTTGTTGCAGGGTACTGTAGTTTTCCCAGGTGTTGCTCTATACAGTCCCATTGGAAGATTCAATTAAGGTCAGGAAACATGAATTATACCATGTGGAAGAAGTACGTGCTGATGCAGCTGATACCAAAACCTTCCATTTCCAAAAAGTCGCTTCCTTTGCAAACCAAGTGCTCATTCTTATCGTAGTAGTTGTTCGTTCTTTGAGGTTCATGTATTAATTTGAACCAATCTGTATTTGCATACAGTTCTACAGTTGAGCAGCTGTAGGAGATCAAGCGAATGCTTTAATCTACATAGATAGTATCCATATGCTGCATGGCTCAAAGTATGTGGCAGACGGATTTCTTTCACGTTTGGTCTTTCCGGTGCACCTCGATACATGTGACTTTCTGGTCTTTAGTAAGTATTATCAGTAGAAGATTGAGGTGTGGAGTTCAGGTGGTTGGATAACAACACAATATCAGGGAGCATACCGGAGCAGCTGAGTGAACTGACAAATCTCCAGCAACTGTGAGTTCTCTGCCTGCCATCTATCGCATCTGCGTGCAAGGAACTGGGTTGCACGTAGGAACCATTTTCACCAGTTGGTCAGCACTGTACTCTGCTAGAGGTATGATTAACTGCAGAAAATCTAGTGGTTCAGAATCCTTTGATAATTAAGCCACTCTTAATTAGATCCTTTGTGTTTGGTGTTTAGGCGGCTGGAAAACAACAAACTAACAGGGAGCATTCCGGAGCAGCTGAGTCAATTGACAAATCTCCAACAACTGTGAGTTCTTTGTCATGAGCTATCAGATGAGATTCTCCCGAAAGTACCTCTTTGCTCCGGGCTATTGTCTACAAAATGTTATTGGCGAGTAATATGCGTTGAGGATCAGGAACTGAAAGTAAAAGTTGGGACTTACATCACCTTTTGTCTTGGGATTTTGACTATTTTGAACGTCTAGCTGAACATATGTCTACTTCATCGGGTGCCCATTTCAATCTTGAAGATCCCGGAAGATTCTGCAGTCTCCCTCAATGATTCGGCTGCCTATATAATTCGGAAATCAATTTGGCACAGTATGCTTGAGCAGCTTCCTAATTAATTTGGAAATGATATCCAGGTTCCTCTCCAGCATATGTAGTTTGTGGCTGCTTCGGACATGAAAAAAGAGAAATTAGGAAACAAACGATACTTTGTAACCTCTGCTGGAAGCTCAAAGAGCTTATGGGACAAGTGAAAGCATGAAACAAGAAAGAGAGCGGGGCCTCTAGATACAACTACTAAACTGATGGATTGTCTAAGGGTCATAAACGCCTCATGCACATGCTGCTAAGAATTTCATATTCTCAAAATGAGACACCTAAGCTACAGTGCCGGATAGACAATAGTATCTCCCACGGACCACATTGTAGTAAGTTGAACTTTTTCCGAAGCAAGGCTGAGCAGGGGTACAGATGGACGTTTATGTTTGTGTTCTTCGGTGACCCTTCTGCTAAGATCTGATAAACATGTAAGGTGCCTGTTGGATGGTGGACAGATTTTTGCAAAACAACAACCTGAGTGGAGACATTCCCCAAGCTCTTATCAACAAAGCAACTTGAAGTTGGAGTAAATTTTTCCACTGGTCATGTTACCTGGTGTCGAATTTCATTTTCAATGTTTCAATACTTCCTAATAGATTCCCGTTTTGAACCTTTGATTTGTAGTAGTTGCAGCAGACCAGTTATTGCCTTCTCTATGCAGACCCTTTGATGTCAAGCCTGTGGTTTGTTGGACAGGTGTCGTAACAAAGCTAATTGTTGGCTAGATTGTGTATCTTAAGGCCTCGCTTTTCTCGATGGGTTTTGATAGAGTACTAATTGCTTGTACAATTTTCACGAGTAGGAGCAAGGTAATCACTAATAGAAGATGTTTCTATAATTTCTAAGATGTTTGTTATTGAAACATCATCTATCTATCTATCTATCTATAGATCTATCATCTATCTTTCATCACATGTATCTTAGAATAGAAACATCATCATATGTTTTGATATTGCAGATCTTTCTTAACGCCCCTTACAAAGTCCAGGAAGCCTCTGAATCTGGCCGAGTAGTCCCTCGATCTATGAAGTAGTTTCCAGAACTGTTAGTAGCCCTAAAGATCAGATTTATGCTCTTGTCCCAGGCTTGTCCCTTGCTGGTCAAGAGCATATGTGTAGACCCACTACAGACTAGATCGTTATCCAAAGACAGTTAAGTGCTGTGAGCTGCTTAGAACGAGAACAAGGCAATGATCTATATATCGCTTGGAAAATTTAGTTTAGAAACTTGACGGTTTGCGCCTGTTCTATTATTGCAGATCGTTCTAATAAGGGTTTGAGGCGGTGTCTGGTGTTTAGATCTCTCTAAGAAATCTTTGAGCTGTCCTGGAAAAGAATGTTTCCCAAAGTGAGTAAGAAAACTTGGCCCTCCAGGAGAACACCCTGCAGCAGCAACGGCCGAAGCCGTGGTTAAGTCATTGTTTTCATGTGGGTGCAGGACCTTCGGGAATCTACTCCTGTGTACGACGTCCCAGCCGTGCCCTGCACTCCGCCCCGCATCCCCAGGGAAAAGAGCAACCTGGGCATCATTATCGGTTGTGTCATTGCAGGGGCCATAGTAGTAGCCGGCGCAGTTACAGGATTGATATACTGGCGCTGCTGCTGTGTCGGCCAACATTCGAGCCCCAAGCGTGAAAACAAGCTGCCAGGTCTGTATATGTGAACTCTCTGAAGTTCTGAGATGTAGCAGATCAGATCCGATCCGAGTAAACACTAGTTCTCCGACCTAGTTTCAAAGAGCTGTCGCGCTCAGTCAGCCAGCTATTATTCAGAGACTACATTAAAGTGCACTGTATGGTATGCTGCATGCTAGCAGATGTCCACTTTTGTGAGGTTAAGGTAAATGCCGTTCAATTCCTGATGGTGACTCCCGGCAGTTCATATTAGTTCTTCAGACGTATGAACTTTCGGAGGAAATCTGTTTTCAGCCTGCGAGATGAGGCTTAGATAGTCACCTATTGAATGCGTGTAGTGGTTCACTAAAATTGGAACATACATGACACAAAACTCCACACAGAAAACAGTGAAGAGTGCAATGAAGAAAAGTACTATAGAGCCAAGTAATACAATACTACTGGACCTTCCTCTGTCACTTGACGCACCACTTCACACTTGCTGCTGACAAAGCTGGAACCCTGCAGCAGGCTTGCTTAACACTAAGGACCTGTGTAGGCTGGCTAACATATAACAATCAAGAGAGATGGAGATCGCTCCGCACCAGCACCTGTATGTAAAGAGCTGCAGGACTGCTTCTCCCATCCTGCCTCATAGTATTGCTGATTTATAGGAGTCCTAGTTAAATCACCGCTAGTAGTGGTGCCCTCCTATTAAGCTGGCACTGATCTAGAGAGCAGATCTAGAGAGAGCAGTGACGTGTTGGTGTTGCCGAGAACAGGCCATTCAACTGCATAACCTGCTGAAAGTCACGTCTTCATGAGTCTAGTTAGACTTTTTGCTCTGAATGGACTCTGAATGGACTATTAGTCATAAAATATGTACTTGTTACTATGCGCAAGAACAAACCACAGCTATAGTTTCTGAATCTAGATCCATTTTGATTAAAGTCGGAAATCCCTTGAGAGTACACAAAGTTGTTCAGGATAATATGAGTCAGGACATCTTCAATAATTAATGGGGAAGCGCTTGAATAGGTACAGAAGGAGATGCCTCATGTTTGAGACAGAAGCGAGCACACGAATTTTCTTTTCACCAGGTGAAAATTGCTACCGACAACTTTAGGAGGAAAATTGGAAAAGGAGGTTTTGGCCCAGTGTTCTATGGCAAGCTTCCTCATGGACAAGAGGTGGCAGTCAAAAAATTGGACGTCAAGTCTCAACAAGGGATGAAAGAGTTCTTCAATGAGGTTCAATACTGACAGCCCAATGTTTAATGTACACTGTATACACTTCACGTATTGCTTGTCTGCTTTTCGGAGTTTTTCGTCGTCATGTAATAGAATCTATGTACTACGCAATACTTCCCAAATTGTGCACAAACTTTGTAACATATATTTTATATAGCTGAGAAAAGACACACGAAATTACTTCTCATTGACTCAGTTAACTTACTAGTCTCTGCAAACATTCATATCCAGGACTTAATGCACAGTTTACTCTGGCCAGTTTGGATGCTTACGCTGCTATCGAGCCAATGGTTTTGAATAGCAGCTCTAGGTGATTTTAAAAATTTAACAGGATTTCCACTGCATCTGTGACCGCATTATGTATCAGGTCGACCTTCTCTCCAGAGCGCGCCACAAAAACCTCGTGTCATTAATTGGGTACTGCCAAGAGAACAGCCAGCGAATGTTGATCTATGAGTATCTTCCGATGGGCGACCCGGAAACATCTCTATGGTGTGAATTCTGACTTCCTAAAGGGAATGTATAAAGTCATTTCACGCTCGGACGCTAGAGTAGAGTGCAGTACGGCTATACTCAGAGATACATGTATAATATCCCTCCTCCATCGACATGGTGGAAAGTGGTTGATATATGTAGATCTATGGCCTTACTTTACTAATCCTACTAATTATTTGAGAGGTAAAAAAAACCTGTTGATCAGGCTTATATTGTATCACTGCAATGCACTAAGGTTGATCTTTTCTCCTAAAGGATATAATCTAGTTTGTATCTGTAGACCTTCTCAATCTTATAACCACTGGCCGGTCATGGATTCACTGTACCTCTAATGTAGTACATTGACTAGAGCGTTTAGTATGACCCAGGGCTTACATATTTTCTTGACAACTTCACCCAGTACCCCCATGTGTATATAGACACACATGCAGTACACAAGGGTTCATTTTTAAGACAACCTCCCCCACCAATTCTGTGGGTATAATCCACACTCACCTCAAGCACGATGTTAGATTTTTGGTTATATGGTATGATTCCCATGCTATATAGATTTAGAAACCTGGATCAAACAAGATTTTTAAGACTTAAAAAACCCTCTTTGTTGTCAAATAGGCACAGGTCCAGAAATGCCAATCGCAAGTGATCAGCCTGCACTTGACTGGAAAACGCGCCTAAATATTGTATTCAATGCAGCACAAGGTAACAATTTTTCGCTTTCATTCTAGACTTCTAACTTTTTTTCCTGAATGTTGTTTAAATTTCAGATTTCATGGGGCTATACTTGGATTACTCTTTTGTCATTCTATGACACTCGTGTCATAGAATACATACTATATAGGCTCATAGAAATGGCTCTGATGTAGTCTAATTGGGCGCACAGGGTTAGAGTATCTGCACACAGGTTGCAGTCCGAACATCATTCACCGTGATGTGAAGAGCAACAACATTTTGCTTACGAACAAGATGGTAGCTAAAGTTGCTGATTTCGGACTCTCCAAGTTGGCAGAGGAGGGGGTCAGTCACGTATCCACCTTCGTTAAGGGCACTCTCGGTTACCTCGATCCTGAGTACGTGCATTCCTCGTACATTCCTAACCAACTTATAATACTGTCTAATATATGTCTACTTCAATTTCCTCAAATGAGCGTCAAATGGGGTTTTGGACGGGTTCTACTGCAGCTTTTTTATCGTGCTATAGACATCTACAGGTCGCCTAGGTCAATGGCTGGTAGATAATTAGTAGCTAACTGCTCTCATTAAGCAATATGCAATCCCTTGCATGACATTAAAACTGTAACAGGTATTTCTCAACTTTAAAGTTGACAGGAAAGAGCGACGTTTACAGCTTTGGCGTTGTGTTGTTGGAGATTATCTCCGGCCGACCACCTATTAACTACCGGGCTGTCGACTCTAAAGTAATCCTAGTCGATTGGGTAAGTTAATGCAGTTAATGTAACCTGCCTTTGTTGAGATTCAGCCACTTCATTTGAAGTGTTAAAATGCCCAGCTATACCAGAATGTATGTTTCAATATATTCATGATTTCATCATTCCATGATTGCGACTCTATTGTCTACTTGCCTTTCCGGTTAGCCATCGATTCCTAGTCAGATTGAGTTCAGTGGTTTGTGACATCTTGGACTTAGTGGGCCTAGAGGAGACTGAAACGATCTCGCGACAATGATCACCCTTACTTCTCTAGTTTCGGCGTTCGCATACTTTGGCAAGCACTTGTTACTCCTTTCGCTCAAACATAAATTCTTGCAAGCAGAATGTATCCTAATCAGGACAGCTTCAAGAGATTGTGGACCCAAAACTGGGTCAAAATTTCAACGTGACGGGTATGCGGAAGGTTGTAGAGTTGGCACTAAATAGTTTGGAACCCATAGGCCTCCGCAGGCCAACAATGAGAGAAGTGGTACAGGGTCTAGGGGATGCAATGGCGTTGGAATATCTTGGGGATCCATCTCCAGAAATGTCTGCCACCTCGTCAAGCTTGTCTGACCCCCATCCAACAGCTGTTGGGAACGGAGAACTTAGCAGCTTGCAATCCAGTGCAGAATTTTCACAGAGATTACTTCATATGCCCCCGATGATATTCATGAAATCCTTTCGAATCCCAGTGCGAGGTAGATGGTGATAATATCCTCTTTCTCCATTCTCAGGAATAGGAGTACTCCCAAAGTCAGGAATGGGCTTCTGTAAATTAATGGGTTTGTGACTTTGTGAAGGAGAGGATCTTCGAGGGAGCTTCCAAGATATTCTCAACCTTTGCTCACTTCACGGCACACTGGGCAATCTCACAATCGTTCCTCCAGTTTGATATCACCTACACTACACTACCGCAGGGAAGGGAGGGTGGGGGCGCCCACAGTGTTAAGTCCACTGTAAGGCGCGACGGTGCACTCCCAAATAAGGATTTTGTTACGTGTCCTTCTCGGGTCTGAGCTACAAGGACTCACCTACCCAGGTCGAGATCGGAAATTGCTGGGATGGTGGAACGGACAATCATGGTCCATGGATGATCTCTCCTGTGCAGTTTTTATGGTCCGAAGTCTCAACTTTGTTTGGAGACCAGTTCTATATCATGCTCGGATGCAGTTCCGCAACAAGCTGGTGCACAAATCAGTAAGGCAGCACTTCAGACTGTACAGGTCCCACACCCAGATTTGATCAAGCCCATGATTGAAGGCCACGCCTAGATACCGATTTCTTCTGCATCCTCTTATGTAAAGCCTCTGAATCTGGCCGAGTAGTCCCTCGATCTATGAAGTACTTTCCAGAACTGTTAGTAGCCCTAAAGATCAGGTTATGCTCTTGTCCCTTGCTGTTCAAGAGCATATGTGTAGACCCACTACTGACTAGATCGTTATCCAAAGACGGTTAAGTGCTATTGGCTGCTTAGAATGCGAACATAACAATGATCTATAACATCGCTTGGGAAATTTAGTTGAGAAACTTGACAGTTTGCGCCTGTTCTAATTATAGATCTCTCTAAGAAATCTTGGAGCTGTCCTGAGAAAGAATGTGTCCCAAAGTGAGTCAAGAAAACGTGGCCCTCCAGTTGAACACCTTGCAGCAGCAGAGCAGCAGCGGCGGCTGAAGCCGTGGGTTAAGGGTGCAGGACCTTCGGGAACCTACTCCTGTGTAGGACGTCCGTTCATGGTGACCAAGGGGCTGGAGAGGGGGACCGAGATGGAAACACGGAAGGAATCTGGGAAAAGATGGTGGTGGCATGGGATGAAGGCTACCTTTCAAAATCTCGTTCACGCAGGTCGAATTTTCAGCCAAGAGGCGCAACGTCATGGAAATGGCGGAGGCAGTGGTCTCGTGGCCAGCAAACATGAGGACGATGAGGTTGTCTTGGATGGCAGCCTCGGTGAGGAACTGTCCATTCTCGTCCGGCGTCGTCAGGAGCACTGGCAGAAGGTCTTGATGTGCGCGCTATGCAAGTTTGTCTTCGAGTTCCTGACACTGTACAGATCATCCATGGTCATAACAATACTTTCAAGAACAGTCCCTGATCTCTTGAAAGAAAGGAAGACAGCAACTAAGATAACTAAATTCACCCCTGACTGCAAGTACATCTCATAAATATCGGTCATTTGAGTTGCAATATGTAGCAAGTGTTGAAATCGAAGATCTAGTCCCTCATTGACATGTGGACCATGCTAGTCTAATAGTCATAGTCAGCAACTAGGTGGCAGTCCACCGAGCACACACATATGCCAGTCAGTCACATTTTGAATCTCTAGCTAGTTGGATCTCCGGCACTTAGTAGTACTTGTATTTTTTGGTGGCAGACGATACTTAGTTAGTTTTTATATATGTTCATAGCGTGGTGTAGTTAAGCTTACAGATGCGTGAGCATCATTGATTTCGATGGATTGCCTTGTAGATTGATAAGCCGCGTACTTCTCAGTGTTTCAATAGTGTTGGATAGCTTCTTCATAACTTATTGGCTACTTTGCAAACAACTATGAGCAAGCAGTGAAATCAGTATTTTCAAGAGGTTATGGACCCACAATCGCTTATTGTTGTGTGAGAGGTTTTCTTTATGTAGAAGTAAGGGTGATAGAAGAAATGGGGTCAGTGAAGACAGATTCTAAGAACGTGACGAATATTGAGAAGTTCACGGGAGATAACTTCCAACTATGGAAGTTCCAAATGCAAGTGCTATTCCGAGCAAAGAAGCTTTTAGGTGTTGTTGAGGGAATAGAATTGAGAGAAGAAGCTTTGGATCAAGATGAGTGGGATGACAAGGATAACTGTGCTTCTTTGTACATCTGCAGGTCGGTAGACAAGAAGCGCATGCAGCAACTCATTGCATGCAAGACATCAGCAGAGATGTGGAGTCGTCTCATCACCATTCATGAGCAGTGCGCAAGCGAAAATATCCATATGCTACAGCAGAAATTTTTTGAATACAAGATGAGTGATGGTGATGATGTAGCTGAACACATTAGCACCATAGAGTCCATGGCCTGCCAGCTTAACGATCTTGGGGAGGCCACAACAGATCGAGCAGTAATCACCAAGATTATTTGCAGTTTACCTCCTTCATACCGACACATGATCTCAGCGTGGGACAGTGTTCCGAAAGATGAGCAGACGATCGAGAAACTTACCGTAAGACTGCTAAAAGAAGAAACCCTGAACAAAGAACGAGGAGCATTTGATGAAGCCAGAGATAAGGCCTTTTTTGTTGGTCGGCCAGGTAATATGAACAACAGCGGAAGCGGTGATGGTAAGCCAAGATTGACGTATGCTGAACGTCAGGAAAAGAGAAGGAGAATCGAGGAATTGAAGAAACGAACTCATTGCAATGGTTGCGGAAGAAGAGGACACTGGGAGCGCGAGTGTCCTGATAAGAAGGCAACATAGACAAGTCAAGCAAATCAAGTGGAGAGTATGTCTCCAGAGGTCAATATTAGCACTGCATACACTGTTCACGGGGCTCAATCTTCTAGAGTTACCATGGCTCAGAGTAACTGTTGGTATGTTGATGGCGGTGCAAGTGAGCACATGACCGATAAGAGAGAGTGGTTCAAGAATTTGGAACCAATAGCTAAGGGGAAGTGGCCTGTCGTGGTCGTTAACAATGAGTCTGTGTGGGTTGAGGGAGTTGGGGATATCGAGATTCTGAGTCTTGTTGGAGATAGGTGGGAGAGAGGAGTGATTACAAAGGCTTTGTATGTCCCTAAGTTGAAAAAGAATCTATTCTCAATCGGACAGGCAGCAGACAAGGGAATTGTCACTACCTATAACAAAGAAAGTTGCAAATTAATTAGCAATGAGGGACAAGGAAGAATTGTGATAGTAGGTTTGCGTGACAGGAAACTGTATAAGCTGCAGTTGAAGGTCATTATACCTAAGAATATTGACAAGGGTTTGTTAAGTGGCAAAAATAAGAGCATCGCTTTCTTGAGTGAGTCAAACCCTAGCAATCTACATCTCTGGCATTGTCGTTTGGGACATCTAAATCATGCTATGATCAAGAAAATGGAGGCATCACAGAGTGTAGAAGGTCTGAAGATAGGCAGTCTGAGTGAGGCATCTACCTTCTGTGAAGGATGTGCCTATGGCAAGAGCCATAGACAAAGCTTTCCTGTCAATGATGAGAGAGTAAAAGCTGAGAAAGCTGGAGATTTCTTACACACGGATGTGTGTGGACCGATGAAAATAGACTCCATCGAAGGGTCAAGGTATTATGTTGTTTTCAAAGATGATTTCTCAGGGTACATAATGGTATTCTGCATGAAGAAGAAGTCTGAAATCATAGAGCACTTTCGAAAGGTCCTTAAGCAGACACAACAAGAAACAAAGAACAATGTCAAGATAGTTCATAGTGACCGAGGGGGAGAGTTTATGAGTTCAGCTTTTAAAGAGCTTTGTGAGAAAAAGGGAATCCGTCATGAGCTGACAGCTCCTTATACACCGGAGCAGAACGGTGTTGCCGAGAGAGAAAATAGAACCATCATGGAGTCAACAAGGAGTATGTTGCATATAAGCAATATTGGCCTGGAATTCTGGGCAGAGGCGGTACTAACGAGTGCTTACATCCTGAATAGAACAGGAACACGGTTACTGGATGGAAAGACGCCGATCGAAGCATGGTCAGGAGCAAGACCATCTGTTGTTCATTTCAAGATTTTTGGATCAGATGTCTATTCTCACATTCCAAAGCAGATGAGATCCAAACTTGATCCTAAGTGCAAGAAATGTGCATTCATAGGATATTGCACCGAGAGCAAAGCATATCGGCTCTGGCACAATGACACTAAGAAGGTAATAATCAGCCGAGATGTTGTGTTTGATGAGGGATCATACACATCTACAACACAGTCATTGCAAACTCAAAGTGGAGTCTCCATTATGGATCTGTATGATGATTTTGAGGACTCAGTGGAAGTACCTGAACTAGTGGGAGCAATGTAGGAAACAGTGGACGCAGAACCAGTGGGAGCAATGCAGGGAACAGTGGATGCAGTTGAGGCAATAGAAGAATTGATGGGAGCTCAAGAAGGACGAATTAATGAGCAAGCGGTATATGAACCAGTGGGAGTTCAGCTTGAAGTGGTCCTTGATGGATGTGTGGAGAAACCATATGGGCAAATGACACGATACGAAACTCGATCACGACAAGCACCAACGAGGTAGAGGTGCAGTCTTTTGTTGCAGTAGCGAGTTCATTGGAAGAGCCCCATGATTATTGGATTGCGATCAACTCAGAACAGAGAGTCGAATGGCAGCAAGCGATGGACAAGGAATTCAACTCTCTCACTCAAAACGAGACATGGTTGCTTACAGAACTACCTCGTGATCGCAAAGCGGTGCAATGTAAATGGGTTTTCAAACTAAAAACAAAATCAAATGGAACAGTTGAGAGATACAAGGCACGATTAGTTGCCAAGGGATTCTCACAGCAGTATGGTATCGACTACGCAGAAACATTTTCTCCTGTAGCCAAGTATGACTCCATTCGCACCATTCTTGCCATTGCAGCATCTGAGGATATGAATATCATGCAATTTGATATTAAAACCGCATTTCTCTATGGAGAACTCGAAGAAGAGATCTACATGATCCAGCCGCCGGGCTTCATAGCACCAGGCACAGAGCACCTGGTATGCAATTTGAAAAAATGTCTGTATGGACTGAAGCAGGCTTCACGAGTTTGGAATGCGAAGTTTGACAATTTTCTGTTTAGGTACAATTTGGTATCAAGTGCGGCAGATCCTTGCATTTACTACAGTAAGGAGAAGCCCAAAATCATCACATCTCTTTTCATGGATGATGGACTGGCCTGTTGCGTTGGTCAGCAAGGCTTGACAACATGTTTGAATACATGGGTAAGGAATTTGAAACCAAAGTGGGAGAGGCAGACTGTTATGTTGGTTTGCGAATTAAAATAGATCGGCAACGCAGGACTATTTCAATCGATCAGCAAGTCTACATTGAGAAGATGATCACGAAGTATGGTTTCGATAATGCAATGGCAGTGACGACTCTTGCTGACCCTAATACTCAAATGAGTTTCTACTCTCTTTCAGGTGACTCAGAGAAAGAAGAAAAGGAAAACATCATGGATTACCAATTTCCATATCAGGAAATGGTTGGGAGCTTGATGTTTGCAAGCATCGGGAGTCGTCCTGACATCTCATATGCAGTAAGTACAGTGGCGAAATACGCATCAAGACACATACATGTGCACTGCAACGCTGTGAAACGGATCATGAAATACTTGAAGGGAACATCTCATTTTGTTCTGACCTACAATGGGAAGCAAGACACAAATCTGCTCACAGGATTTTGCGACGCAGATTATGCTGGTGACATAGATGAAAATCCAGATCCGGATGTGTCATTATGTTGAACCAAGGAGCAATTGTTTGGAGCAGTCGGAAACAAGCGTGTACTGCTGGATCGACAACTGAATCGGAGTACGTTGCGGCTCACATGGCTACGAGGGAGATTATTTGGTTACGGAGACTCATGGACTCCATTAGACATTCACAGAAGACACCCACCCCACTTCACAGCGATAACCAGAGTTGCATCAGACTGGTTCACAATCCAGAGTACCATCGTTGAACAAAGCACATAGACGTTCAGTACCATGTCATTCGCGAGGACCAGGCGAAGGGAGAAATTGATATTCAGTATGTTCACACGAACGATTAGATTGCCGATATTTTTACGAAGGCTCTTGGTCAGACAAGTTCTTTCGTTTTCGCTCCATGCTTGGGTTGCATTCCCCAGCAAGCAATCTCTGTGCAAACGATCTTTGAAGCATGCATACAATGTCGGACTGAGTGGGAGTGTTGAAATCGAAGATCCAGTCCGTCATTGACATCTGGACCATGTTGGTCGAATAGTCATAGTCAACAACTAGGTGGCAGTCCACCGAGCAGTCACAATCACAGATGCCAGTCAGTCACATTTTGAATCTCTAGCTAGTTGGATCTCCCGCACTTAGTAGTACTTGTATTTTTTGGTGGCAGACGATACTTAGTTAGTTTTTATGTATGTTCATAGCGTGGTGTAGTTAAGCTTACAGATGCGTGAGCATCATTGATTTCGATGGATTGCCTTGTAGATTGATAAGCCGCGTACTTCTCAGTGTTTCAATAGTGTTGGATAGCTTCTTCATAACTTACTGGCTACTCTGTAAACAGCTATGAGCAAGCAGTGAAATCAGTATTTTCAAGATTGTCATTGTTTTTGGTAGAATTGGCATGATACAAGAAAAGAAAACGTGTTGTAGTAAGCGGAGGCTGATCCAGGTTGAAAAGATACATCACATGATTTTTGGTAGGAACAGCTGGAGCAACCACAGTTCGGTCTTTCAAGATCACTTGCAGCTTTGGCTCAGCTACGATTCCCATGCTTTCTAGAAGTCTTTTTCCTCCAGAAGGGAAGCGAGTACGTCAATGGGTCACTGCAAATCGATGTCTAAGATGTTTCGGAAGCTGAGAGCATTCAAATAACCTCAAAACGGAAATTACGAGGTTAGTACTTCGGACCTTCCTCCGTCCTCGACCCAGTTGCAGATCTTCGGACTTGAACTTTCAGCTGTACAACTTTCTGTCTGTGCCTATCCTCAATATCGTTCTTCCTTGTGTCTCTTGGCAATAAGCATTCGAGCTATAACGCCCATGAAAACGTGATGAGCTACCGATCTTGCTTCGCCGGAATCTCTTTGTAAACTTTCAAGTCGCCACATCATTTCTCTATCAACGCGCGTCCCTGCCATGGCCCATGATTGTTTGGCACTGTACTAATTTACAGCACATGTGATAATTTAGAGTAGTACTTGGGCATTATGACATCCAGTCCATTAGCTCAGTCTGGTAAAGCAGTGACTGTCACCCGGTGATTCTTTTGTTCAAATCCTGCTACCTTGTTGCACCGTGTTTTTTGCTCGCCAAAAAGCTCATTTTTTAGGGAGGAGCCGTTCCGATTGTTTGAGCAATAAAAACTGCAGTTCCATCGCTTTGGGCAGGCACAACCTCACTGTGGAACTGACTGATGCAGGGCGAAGGGAGATTGTGCGTCGCAATGGGCATTATCGTATGGAAACAGAGTATCAGTGTTTTTTTTTTTTGGCGAAAAATTGCCAAATGGCGACCTCAAAACATTAAAATAGAATATTCTGTCGTAAATTCCCAATTTTTTCATGGATGAAATCGCCAATCTTCTACAAGGGGAAAAAAAACAATGGATGAATTTGCCAAATGTGGATGATATAAATGGATGAAAGTACATAGGAGGATGATATAGCTATTTCTTGTAGCCACTCGTGCTATTTTTCAAATTTAAGAAAAAAATCACTGCAGAGTATGAGGGTAGGGTTTTATTTATCCCATAAATTCTCCCTCAAAAACAAAACTTTGAAAATGTGTTTCATGATTTTGATCCCACAAGACGTCCTCGATGAGTTAAGCATCCAATTGGATGATTATGGGTACAATAGGTCTACTTTATCATCCAAACATACAAGCAAAACAATAAGAAATTAGATAGAAAAACTATCCACAAAATGTTTAGGCACACAGACAAATGAACTTTCATCCTTCCTCGATCCCTAATTTGGAGGGAGATATGAATTTTTAAGTTGGGCGGGGGCTGGTTTGAGCCCTAAATTCATTGAATTGGATGTGGGCTTGAAGTTGGAAAGTCTCCGATCCCCTCAAGCGTAACGGTTGTCACTTGTCAAATGAAAAAGGAAATAAAAACACATAAATGTAGAAAATGTGGAAATTAGAAAACAAAAATATGAATAAAGGAATTTTGGGGGCAGATTCTGCGAGGCCCTGATTGGCTGCAGGCCATAATGAGCCATTAAAAGTCAAACTGCCGATTATGGCAGTCAAGCAGCCGATTAGGAATGCAGAATGCGCCAGCGCCGTGGAGCGTCGATCTTCTGCATTTTAATTTGCTTCAAAAAAGGCAGAATCTGCCCCCAAAATCCTTTCCGTCAGACGACATAACTTAGATGCAGTTCGTTTCCTTGGAACAAGTTGTCGTTCCCTCAAAATGTGATACCCTTCGGCCAACATTTAGTACATGCACAAATGATTAACATCAAAGTACACCAGTCACCTTCGGCATTTTTTTCCCATTGTCCGCCAAAACGGGAGAGATGAACGAGAGGAAAAATTCGTATGATTGTCAACGTGGACCTGTTAACACTTGCCAGTTGTCAGTAAGCGGAATTTCTAGAGGTGCCAGCTCATGTTTTCCGGCCACTTGGCGCACCAGGTAGAGTACACTCCCGCTACTTTCGAAAAATGAGAAAAAAAACACTGCCTTGTTGTGTGTGGTGTGTCTAACTTCTCCCTTCCAGTGTTTTTTTTCCTGGCGAAAAATCGCCAAATGGCGACCTCAAAACATTAAAATGGAATATTCTGTCGAAAATTCCCTGTTTTTTCATGGATGAAATCGCCAAACTTCTACAAGGGAAAAAAAAGATGGATGAATTCGCCAAATGTGGATGATATAAATGGATGAAAGTACATAGGAGGATGATTCTATCCAAATTTTCAGTGGATGAACAGAATATATAGCTATTTCTTGTAGCCACTCGTGCTATTTTTCAAATTTCAGAAAAAAATCACTGCTCCCTTCCCTTTGGCTTCCGAAATCATGAAGGATCTTTGAGGCAGATTATGCGCTTTAGAGACAAATTAAGAAGCAGAATAGGCAGTATGCATTATACCCAGCTTCACTGTGTACAGCTCAAAACGATGTACAGCGATCCAAGGCTGCAGAGCTGCCCATTGTGCTTTACATAATTGCCAGATTGAATTGTAAGAGACCCTAATTATTAGGGTCAGTTCAGACCTGATGTTATCAACATCGGTAAATCATCATTTTACTATGGTTGTTCCCGGTGTCACTAGGTAGCCTACGTGGCACGGGCTATCACCAATTAATAATATCGATATTAATATTTACTATTTGACACCCCCCCAAGGAAGCGTAAATTATGGGCCATCTCCCGTGCAACCGTACTGCACTTGGAGCCCGGCACCCTTTTCCTCCACCTCTCTACGCCTTGCAAGTTGCCTTCCTCTTGGCACGGGCAGCCTACTAATTTTTCCGTTTTGGGTGCAACAATCTGCACAGCAGTGTCTATTACTTGCAAAAATGCTCCATATGAAGGGCAAAAAAATCAGGGCCCTTCAAAAGAAAGGCCAGATAAAATCTGAACCTTTCATCATGAAGGGCTAAGAGAAAGGAAACTTGCAAATGAAAGTCTAAGTTTAATAGTGAAGGGTTCAAGCCTCAATGAACCCTTCACGGTACAAGTGCTTAATAATGAAGTGTTTCTGCAATGTATAGGGCTAACGGGAGGGCCTCGAGCGGAGGGCCCTCCACTAATTTTCTGCCCAAGGGCGGTAGCCCCAGGCGCCAGGGCAGAAGCAGAATTAGTGGAGGGCCCGACACGAGAGGCCCTCCCCAACGTAAAGAACTGGGCACATTTCTTTTTCCTTTTGTAAAAGATGAGCAGCAGTGCATTACATCGGCCGTAATGTACACTGTCATTTCCAGAGAATGTACAGCCCCTAACAGACGGGAGAATCCGCTAAATAGGCGCCCCCTAAATACACTAGGGGAAATGTGGCCCAGTTCTTTACGCGCCCTCAGCGGGGCTGCCTGCGTGGCCCGCCCTTCCCCCTCCCCCTCACCCCCCGTGGCGGCTCCTGCGTTGGTCGCGACCAGTCGCTCCCCATTCGCCCGCCCGTCCGCCTCTGCTTCAAACCCGTTGTACATTAATCATGTTACACAGCCATATATCATGCATGTTCAACATGTTCTATGTAACACAGCCATCCATCATCACCAAGATATGACACCTCGACATAGATGCATGGAACCTCACACATAAATTCAAATTTCAACTTCAAAATAAATATTTTAATCGACTGCGGCGGATGATTTCTGTCATGTTTACTTCCGTACGGGCAATTGGCCAATTGGCACGCTGATTAACCTGCATGGCAACGAGTTGAGTAGCTACCGACTCACTAAGACTACCCACAATATTAGTCAACCCTTGGAGGGTGAATTCACCTGGTTTGCATTGCATAGCAGCAGGAACATATGGAGGAGATGTTGCATTCATGCCAAGCTCTAAGCCCACGAGAGCTTGAAACTTGGCATGGGGCCGCTGGATTGATTTGCTGAAGTTTGCCATTTTTAAGCTAATCTCTGCTAGCATGGTCTTATCATTTACAAAATAGCGGCGTTGAGCCCAAGCCTAGATAGCAGGAGGTAAGCCAAGAAAAAAGAACACTCTAACCATGCGATCTCTCTCAGGTACATCAGTAATATTTTCTGCTGCAGTAGATTTCAGGTCAAGGTACTACTGCCATAGTGACTCACTTGGCTTGTAGGTGCGCGAGGAGAATTTGGTGAAGCAGTCCAATGGACGCTCCGTGGGTTTGAACAAGGTCCAGGCCCACTCAACTACAGATGCCCAACTAAGTTGAGGATCATCCATAACAGCTGCATACAATAGATTCCTAGCAGCCCCCTTCATGCTCATCCTAAATATAGCGACTTTAAAATTTTGAAGGACTCCATTAACTGCAGCAATATCTTCAAACATTTGTAAATACTGATCAAAGTCTTCCCGCATAGTATACTTTGGATGGGAAATGCTTGCGCGTGAGCCTGGCCGTGTGGAGTGCGTGAGCCTAGCCAGGCTCACGCCACGTCAGCAAGGTTTCCCACGTGTAGGACCTAATTCCGTGGATGCCACCTATTTCCGTGGAATTGTAGGCGACTACCACGCCCCAGATTTGCCAACTTTATTTTCCAAGAAGTCTCCTCCCTCATCCAAATCTTGGTTGGATGAGAAATCACGGGTGGTTTGTAGATGGTTTTTGTCCACGGGCACAAGATATTGCAGAGAGTACAATGTCTCGTTACGTAATGAACACGAAGGAGAATGAGTTTGTTCTATAAAAGTTCTTCCCCCCCAATTCACATCCACCTTTCATTGATAGATGTTCTCCAGACAAACACCAGGAAATTCCTAAAGCGACTTTGCGGTTTATGAAAAAACATGGTGCAAAACAGGTTGGCAAGACTTGCAATATAAGACACGAAACGAAGAACAACATGGCCAGCAACCATACAAATACAAAAAACAGTCCTCAAATAAGGATGCTTTCATTTCTTAAATCAAGGTTGCGTCAACGCAAGGTTGATTTGCATCAACCTCCTAGAGGAAAAAAAAAAAAAAAAAAAAAAAACCTTCAAGAAAAGATGTTTTCATTTCTCAAATCAAGGTTGCGTCAACCCAAGGTTGATTTGTATCACCCCCCAGGGAGAAAAAAAAAAAAACAAATTCAAAAATTGATGCTTACATTTCTCAAATTAATGTTGCGTCAACGCAAGGTTGATTTGCATCATCCCCGACGGAAAAAAAACAAAACAAAAAACAAAAAAAAACAAACTTCAAAAAATGATGCTTTCATTTCTCAAATCAATGTTGCGTCAACGCAAGGTTGATTTGCATCACCCCCCATGGAGGAAATATATATATATATATATATATATAAGATGCTTTCATTTCTCAAATTAAGGTTGCGTCAACGCAAGGTTGATTTGCATCACCCCCAGGGGAGGAAATATATATATATATATATATATATATATATATATATATATAAGGATGCTTTCATTTCTCAAATCAAGGTTGCGTCAACGCAAGGTTGATTTGCATCACCCCAAGGATTTTAAAATAATAATAATAATTTTTATAAAAAAAAATGAAGTCGTATGTCTATCGGTGTATGTCACATCATCAATCGTATTGTGCATGCATCTACCATTTGTTGCATTCGTTCCTCAAACTCATTTGTTCACTTGCGAACACATCAAGTCACATTCAAATAAACATTCTCGGAACTTGAAATCAACCTCGTGTTAACACAAGGTTCATTTCAAATTGAACTCATGCAAACATCGGAAATTTAGAAAGGACCTTACTCTTGTCATGAACCCTCCCCACTGTTTGTATCTGAAGTGTCAAAATCCCATCCAGTCGTCAAGTTCTTTGAGGCCATCCTGATTTGCTGCATCGGAGGAGTACCACCATGCCCTTATAGTTTGGTATAAGGAGTTTGCTTCGATCTTGCTTGTCACATCTTTATACAGCCGGCAGAGTCTCATGTGTTCCTCCTGCAACTCTGGTTTTATGCAATTATTGGTGTGCCTTCGGAGGGACTGAGTCCAATGGAACAGGCAAGTGCGCTCCCTGCCCATCATGGGTATTTTCGGATCACCACTTCCAAAAACAGACCGGACTGCATTCCAATTTGCCCACACGTTATCGGCCATAAATCCATGAAAGTTTGGATCTGAAACACCATGATTTCTCATGACTTTCACAAAGGACTTCCACATCAGGATTTGAGACTCAGTGTCTTCGGATTGCATGTCACACACTACAATTGTCATAACTCTTTGGTAAGAAGGATCGTACACATGGGCAGCCATGGTTATCCGACCCTTCACACGTTTCACATGATCAAACATGAGTCGGGATTTCTGGAGATCGCCACCGGGCTGCATTCTGCGGACCAAGCTAATTCCACTTCCTTTCGCAACTGTGGACATCTTGAATAAGAACACTTTCAACGACCCATCACTAGGAAAAACATTGTCTTGAATGAAGTCGTACATGCTTCTCCGCTTCAATTCTAGGATGCTATCCACATAACATGTGCTCCCTGTTCCCATTCTGAGTGCGTTGATCTGGTTGCGTACATTTGGTGAACTAAGGGTCGAAAAATAGTCCATAATGACGTCCAGTTTTTCGCTGTCCAATTTCTCTATGTTCTTTTCCGCTCCTCCTAGAATGTGTTTTTGCAAGAAGCTCTTGCTTGCAGAAAGTGCAATTGCAGATGGCGGTGCATAAAGAGCATTCTCCACCTCGTGCCGTAGAAGTCCCCGAATTGTTTCAAGACTTTCTTGACAATCCCCTTTCGATACGGGGTGGGTATGATTGCCGAGATGAACACAAGCTCGGGTAAGGCCGCGAAAACGATGGAGCACATAGTACATGCGGAAGGAAGTGGAATTAGCTTGGTCCGCAGAATGCAGCCCGGTGACGATCTCCAGAAATCCTGACTCATGTTTGATCATGTGAAACGTGTGAAGGGTCGGATAACCATGGTTGCCCATGTGTACGATCCTTCTTACCAAAGAGTTATGACAATTGTAGTGTGTGACATGCAATCCGAAGACACTGAGTCTCAAATCCTGATGTGGAAGTCCCTTGTGAAAGTCATGAGAAATCATGGTGTCTCAGATCCAAACTTTCATGGATTTATGGCCGATAGCGCGCGGGCAAATTGGAATGCAGTCCGGTCTGTTTTTGGAAGTGGTGATCCGAAAATACCCATGATGGGCAGGGAGCGCACTTGCCTGTTCCATTGGACTCAGTCCCTCCGAAGGCACACCAAGAATTGCATAAAACCAGAGTTGCAGGAGGAACACATGAGACTCTGCCGGCTGTATAAAGATGTGACAAGCAAGATCGAAGCAAACTCCTTATACCAAACTATAAGGGCATGGTGGTACTCCTCCGATGCAGCAAGTCAGGATGGCCTCAAAGAACTTGACGACTGGATGGGATTCTGACACTTCAGATACAAATAGTGGGGAGGGTTCATGACAAGAGTAAGGTCCCTTCTAAATTTCCGATGTTTGCATGAGTTCAATTTGAAATGAACCTAGTGATAACACGAGGTTGATTTCAAGTTCCGAGAATGTTTATTTGAATGTGACTTGATGTGTTCGCAAGTGAACAAATGAGTTTGAGGAACGAATGCAACAAATGGTAGATGCTTGTACAATACGCTTGATGATGTGACATACACCGATAGACATACGACTTCATTTTAAAAAATATATATTATTATTATTATTATTATAAAATCCCTGGGGGTGATGCAAATCAACCTTGCGTTGACGCAACCTTGATTTGATAAATGAAAGCATCCTTATATATATATATATATATATATATATATATATTTCCTCCCCTGGGGGTGATGCAAATCAACCTTGCGTTGACGCAACCTTAATTTGAGAAATGAAAGCATCTTATATATATATATATATATATATTTCCTCCATGGGGGGTGATGCAAATCAACCTTGCGTTGACGCAACATTGATTTGAGAAATGAAAGCATCATTTTTTGAAGTTTGTTTTTTTTGTTTTTTTTTTTCCGTCGGGGATGATGCAAATCAACCTTGCGTTGACGCAACATTAATTTGAGAAATGAAAGCATCAATTTTTGAATTTGTTTTTTTTCTCCATGGGGGGTGATACAAATCAACCTTGGGTTGACGCAACCTTGATTTGAGAAATGAAAACATCTTTTCTTGAAGGTTTTTTTTTTTCTTTTCTTTTCCTAGGAGGTTGATGCAAATCAACCTTGCGTTGACGCAACCTTGATTTAAGAAATGAAAGCATCCTTATTTGAGGACTGTTTTTTGTATTTGTATGGTTGCTGGCCATGTTGTTCTTCGTTTCGTGTCTTACATTGCAAGTCTTGCCAACCTGTTTTGCACCATGTTTTTTCATAAACCGCAAAGTCGCTTTAGGAATTTCCTGGTGTTTGTCTGGAGAACATCTATTAATGAAAGGTGGATGTGAATTGGGGGGGAGGAACTTTGATAGAACAAACTCATTCTCCTTCGTGTTCATTACGTAACGAGACATTGTACTCTCTGCAATATCTTGTGCCCGTGGACAAAAACCATCCACAAACCACCCGTGATTTCTCATCCAACCAAGATTTGGATGAGGGATGAGACTTCTTGGAAAATAAAGTTGGCAAATCTGGGGCGTGGTAGTCGCCTACAATTCCGCGGAAATAGGTGGCATCCACGGAATTAGGTCCTACACGTGGGAAACCTTGCTGACGCGGCGTGAGCCTGGCTAGGCTCACGTACTCCACGCGGCCAGGCTCACGCGCAAGCATTTCCCATCCAAAGTATACTATGGGGGAAGACTTTGATCAGTATTTACAAATGTTTGAAGATATTGCTGCAGTTAATGGAGTCCTTCAAAATTTTAAAGTCGCTATATTTAGGATGAGCATGAAGGGGGCTGCTAGGAATCTATTATATGCAGCTGTTATGTATGATCCTCAACTTAGTTGGGCATCTGTAGTTGAGTGGGCCTGGACCTTGTTCAAACCCATGGAACGTCCATTGGACTGCTTCACCAAATTCTCCTTGCGCACCTACAAGCCAGGTGAGTCGCTATGGCAGTAGTACCTTGACCTGAAATTTGCTGCAGCAGAAAATATTACTGATGTACCTGAGAGAGATCGCATGGTTAGAGTGTTCTTTTTTCTTGGCTTACCTCCTGCTATCTAGGCTTGGGCTCAACGCCGCTATTTTGTAAATGATAAGACCATGCTAGCAGATATTAGCTTAAAAATGGCAAACTTCAGCAAATCAATCAAGCGGCCCCATGCCAAGTTTCAAGCTCTCGTGGGCTTAGAGCTTGGCATGAATGCAACATCTCCTCCATATGTTCCTGCTGCTATGCAATGCAAACCAGGTGAATTCACCTTCCAAGGGTTGACTAATATTGTGGGTAGTCTTAGTGAGTCGGTAGCTACTCAACTCGTTGCCATGCAGGTTAATCAGCGTGCCAATTGGCCAATTGCCCGTACGGAAGTAAACATGACAGAAATCATCCGCCGCAGTCGATTAAAATATTTATTTTGAAGTTGAAATTTGAATTTATGTGTGACGATCCATGCATCTATGTCGAGGTGTCATATCTTGGTGATGATGGATGGCTGTGCTACATAGAACATGTTGAACATGCATGATATATGGCTGTGTGACATGATTAATGTACAACGGGTTTGAAGCGGAGGCGGACGGGCGGGCGAATGGGGAGCGACTGGTCGCGACCAACGCAGGAGCCGCCACGGGGGGTGAGGGGGAGGGGGAAGGGCGGGCCACGCAGGCAGCCCCGCTGAGGGCGCGTAAAGAACTGGGCCACATTTCCCCTAGTGTATTTAGGGGGCGCCTATTTAGCGGATTCTCTCGTCTGTTAGGGGCTGTACATTGTCTGGAAATGACAGTGTACATTACGGCCGATGTAATGCACTGCTGCTCATCTTTTACAAAAAGAAAAAGAAATGTGCCCAGTTCTTTACGCTGGGGATGGCCTCTCGTGTTGGGCCCTCCACTAATTTTCTGCTTCTGCCCTGGCGCCTGGGGCTACCGCCCTTGGGCAGAAAATTAGTGGAGGGCCCTCCGCTCGAGGCCCTCCCGTTTAGCCCTATACATTGCAGAAACCCTTCATTATTAAGCACTTGTACCGTGAAGAGTTCATCGAGGCTTGAACCCTTCACTATTAAACTTAGACTTTCATTTGCAAGTTTCCTTTTTCTTAGCCCTTCATGATGAAAGGTTCAGATTTTATCTGGCCTTTCTTTTGAAGGGCCCTGATTTTTTTGCCCTTCATATGGAGCATTTTTGCAAGTAATAGACACTGCTGTGCAGATTGTTGCACCCAAAACGGAAAAATTAGTAGGCTGCCCGTGCCAAGAGGAAGGCAACTTGCAAGGCGTAGAGAGGTGGAGGAAAAGCGTGCCGGGCTCCAAGAGCAGTACGGTTGCACGGGAGATGGCCCATAATTTACGCTTCCTTGGGGGGGTGTCAAATAGTAAATATTAATATCGATATTATTAATTGGTGATAGCCCGTGCCACGTAGGCTACCTAGTGACACCGGGAACAACCATAGTAAAATGATGATTTACCGATGTTGATAACATCAGGTCTGAACTGACCCTAATAATTAGGGTCTTTTACAATTCAATCTGGCAATTATGTAAAGCACAATGGGCAGCTCTGCAGCCTTGGATCGCTGTACATCGTTTTGAGCTGTACACAGTGCATACTGCCTATTCTGCTTCTTAATTTGTCTCTAAAGCGCATAATCTGCCTCAAAGATCCTTCATGATTTCGGAAGCCAAAGGGAAGGGAGCAGTGATTTTTTTCTGAAATTTGAAAAATAGCACGAGTGGCTACAAGAAATAGCTATATATTCTGTTCATCCACTGAAAATTTGGATAGAATCATCCTCCTATGTACTTTCATCCATTTATATCATCCACATTTGGCGAATTCATCCATCTTTTTTTTCCCTTGTAGAAGTTTGGCGATTTCATCCATGAAAAAACAGGGAATTTTCGACAGAATATTCCATTTTAATGTTTTGAGGTCGCCATTTGGCGATTTTTCGCCAGGAAAAAAAACACTGGAAGGGAGAAGTTAGACACACCACACACAACAAGGCAGTGTTTTTTTTCTCATTTTTCGAAAGTAGCGGGAGTGTACTCTACCTGGTGCGCCAAGTGGCCGGAAAACATGAGCTGGCACCTCTAGAAATTCCGCTTACTGACAACTGGCAAGTGTTAACAGGTCCACGTTGACAATCATACGAATTTTTCCTCTCGTTCATCTCTCCCGTTTTGGCGGACAATGGAAAAAAATGCCGAAGGTGACTGGTGTACTTTGATGTTAATCATTTGTGCATGTACTAAATGTTGGCCGAAGGGTATCACATTTTGAGGGAACGACAACTTGTTCCAAGGAAACGAACTGCATCTAAGTTATGTCGTCTGACGGAAAGGATTTTGGGGGCAGATTCTGCCTTTTTTGAAGCAAATTAAAATGCAGAAGATCGACGCTCCACGGCGCTGGCGCATTCTGCATTCCTAATCGGCTGCTTGACTGCCATAATCGGCAGTTTGACTTTTAATGGCTCATTATGGCCTGCAGCCAATCAGGGCCTCGCAGAATCTGCCCCCAAAATTCCTTTATTCATATTTTTGTTTTTTAATTTCCACATTTTCTACATTTATGTGTTTTTATTTCCTTTTTCATTTGACAAGTGACAACCGTTACGCTTGAGGGGATCGGAGACTTTCCAACTTCAAGCCCACATCCAATTCAATGAATTTAGGGCTCAAACCAGCCCCCGCCCAACTAAAAAATTCATATCTCCCTCCAAATTAGGGATCGAGGAAGGATGAAAGTTCATTTGTCTGTGTGCCTAAACATTTTGTGGATAGTTTTTCTATCTAATTTCTTATTGTTTTACTTGTATGTTTGGATGATAAAGTAGACCTATTGTACCCATAATCATCCAATTGGATGCTTAACTCATCCTGAGGACGTCTTGTGGGATCAAAATCATGAAACACATTTTCAAAGTTTTGTTTTTGAGGGAGAATTTATGGGATAAATAAAACCCTACCCTCATACTCTGCAGTGATTTTTTTCTTAAATTTGAAAAATAGCACGAGTGGCTACAAGAAATAGCTTTATCATCCTCCTATGTACTTTCATCCATTTATATCATCCACATTTGGCAAATTCATCCATTGTTTTTTTTTCCCTTGTAGAAGATTGGCGATTTCATCCATGAAAAAATTGAGAATTTACGACAGAATATTCTATTTTAATGTTTTGAGGTCGCCATTTGGCGATTTTTCGCCAACAAAAAAAAAAACACTGATACTCTGTTTCCATACGATAATGCCCATTGCGACGCACAATCTCCCTTCGCCCTGCATCAGTCAGTTCCACAGTGAGGTTGTGCCTGCCCAAAGCGATGGAACTGCAGCTTTCGTGCTCAAACAATCGGAACGGCTCCTCCCTAAAAAATGAGCTTTTTGGCGAGCAAAAAACACGGTGCAACAAGGTAGCAGGATTTGAACAAAAGAATCACCGGGTGATAGTCACTGCTTTACCAGACTGAGCTAATGGACTGGATGTCATAATGCCCAAGTACTACTCTAAATTATCACATGTGCTGTAAATTAGTACAGTGCCAAACAATCATGGGCCATGGCAGGGACGCGCATTGATAGAGAAATGATGTGGCGACTTGAAAGTTTACAAAGAGATTCCAGCGAAGCAAGATCGGTAGCTCATCACGTTTTCATGGGCGTTATAGCTCGAATGCTTATTGCCAAGAGACACAAGGAAGAACGATATTGAGGATAGGCACAGACAGAAAGTTGTATAGCTGAAAGTTCAAGTCTGAAGATCTGCAACTGGGTCGAGGACGGAGGAAGGTCCGAAGTACTAACCTCGTAATTTCCGTTTTGAGGTTATTTGAATGCTCTCAGCTTCCGAAACATCTTAGACATAGATTTGCAGTGACCCATTGACGTACTCGCTTCCCTTCTGGAGGAAAAAGTCTTCCAGAAAGCATGGGAATCGTAGCTGAGCCAAAGCTGCAAGTGATCTTGAAAGACCGAACTGTGGTTGCTCCAGCTGTTCTTACCAAAAATCATGTGATGTATCTTTCAAGAAAGCAAGTGAATGGTATGCAAGATTCTTTGATAATCATTTCCTAACCTGGAATGGCTTGAATACAGCATTCCGAAATAGGTTCAGGACAAGTAAAACTGAGGATGAAGTGTATGGAAGTTTACAACAGTTAAAGCAAAAGAAGCATGAAACTGTTGAGGAGTATATGGAAAAGATGGAATTGATGATGAAAAAGCTGGTTGCTGTATCAGCACCAGGTTTACAGAAGACTTGGTTTGTGAGTGGACTAAGACCAGAGTTGCAAAAGAAAGTGGATATGTTACCCCATAATACAGTGGAGGAGACATTTGAAACAGCGAACAGAATTGAGCAATTGGGAATGCTCAGGAGAGAGAAAAGGGATGATGAGGACTCTGAGGATGAGTCAGATGAGGAAGAAGAGCAAGAGCTGAAAAGGAAGAGTAAGAGAAAGGAGAAGTTGAAGATGGATAACTATGAGAAAATATTTGAAGAAATCTTGAAGAAGTATGCCACAGAGGCTGCAACACATTGGAGAAGGGTGTTTGGTGTGCAAAGTGCCAGAATGAAGGCCATACCACCACTGAATGCCACATGAAGGAGAAACACTGTACTATCTGTAAAATGGATAACCATTCTACTGAGAATTGTTACTACAACAGAAGGACAGCAGCTAGAGAACCTAGGCAAGTAAGGGTGCATCAAGTGCAGCCCCAGCCAAGAAGAAACAGTGATCAGGACCACTATGGTAGGCCTGGTGGTTATAACAATGGCATGGAAGGGAGAGGTAATCCAAGAGGGAATTACCAAGGAAATTCCAGAGGCAACTATCAGGGTAATCCAAGGGGGAATTACCAGCCAGGGAATCAGGATTACAGAAACAATTCCAGAACAGACCAAGGGCGAGGACCTAATGGGGAAGAACTGTGTTACTATTGTAATCAGGCAGGCTATCGCAAGGCAGCTTGTCCATTCTGGATCAGACACCAGAATGAGATGAGAGCTCCTGTGAATGAGGGGCCAGTGATGGCAGCTCACATGGTTAGGCCATGTGTTGTACCAGAAGTAAGTACAATGATAGTAACGAGAAGCAAAGCCAAACTAATACCTCCAATAGATGAGGAAGATGATGATAATGAAGATGGCAGTGATGTGCCTGAAGATGATGAGGCTTAGAGAGATGAGAAGGAACTGCACAAGGAAGTGGCAGATACCATAAGGGAAATGCAGAAGAGTACTGATATTCCTATGGCAGATTCCTTTGATTCTGAAAGAGAAGAGGAAGTGAGTGAGGATGAAGGGAAGAAAGAAGCTGCAGACATGCAGAGGTAATGCAGGGACTTTGGCTGAAGTAATATGCCAGTCCAAAGCGGAGATTACCATCGGACAGCTATTGGCTGTGGCACTTGTAAACATTAGGAAGAATACCAAATCATGGTACTCACAGGAGTCAAGAGCCCACCTTTGCAGGATGGACGAACTTCTTAACATCGTACATTAAGAAAAACCACACCTGGTGATTGCGGTTGTCCCACCATCATGAAGGATCGGTATAAAACTCATGCAACCTCACATGACGAACGAGCTAACTTGCAGAATTCTACATGAAAATTTAGGGACTACTCTGGTAACAGGGAAAAACAGGGTGAAATGTATTGAAGAAGGTACCTTCATGCCGCACGCTCAGCCATCTTCACATTGCCATGGATTCTGCAGGCACCAAGCAAGGCCTTCATTTTGCAAACATGTCGACCTCTTTCCCCTTTTCCAGAGCTGGCAGGCAGTGTTCAGAATGACATTATGTACAATTCCAGCTTTGAACAAGGCACGGCCTGCTAAGACCAAGTTGACTCTCTCTCTTGCACCAACGAGCTATCTTACAGATTTCAATATACATATCAGGCCCGAGTCTGATAAGAGGGCAAAACAAGCTGAAATAGATTGAAGAAGAAGGTGCCCTCACGGCCTGCTAAGACCAAGTTGACTCTCTCTCTAGCACCAACGAGCTAACTTACAGAATTCAATATGCATATGAGGCTCGAGTTTGATAAGAGGGCAAAACAGGCTGAAATAGGTTGAAGAAGAAGGTGCCCTCACGGCCTGCTAAGACCAACCTGACTCTCTCTCTTGCACTGACGAGCTAACTCAACATAATTCAATATGCATATCAGGCCTGAGTCTGATAAGAGGGCAAAACAGGCTTAAATAGGTTGAAGAAGAAGGTGCCCTCATGGCTTGCTAAGACCAAGCTAACTCTCTCTCTTGCACCAACGAGCTAACTACAGAATTCAATATGCATATCAGGCCCGAGTTGAATCAGGAAATGAATCAGCGGGCTGCTAAGACCAAGCTGATTCTCCCAAGAACCTTGTAAACATCAGGAAGAAGACCGTACTAACAGAAGCCAAAAGCCCACATTTGCAAGATGGACAAACTTCTTCACATCCTACATTAAGGAAAAGCCACACCTTATTGCGATTGTCCCACCATCGGCAAGGATCGGTAAGAAACTCATGCAAGCTCTGAAATAGGTCGAAGAAGAAGGTGCCCTCACCACATTGTCCTCGACCTTGTGTCATGACCCATGGAGGATTTGACTCCCCATGAACCCAAACGGACCTCTTGTGTGTGCTGCTTGTGTCTGTAGTCTGGTAATGGCGGATTGGTCCATGAGAACCACCACGGTGCAGCTGAGCAAGCAGAGATTGAAACACGACCTTGAAACACAATCTGGTAAGACCAGCCTGACTTTCCCAAAAACCTTGTAAACATCAGGAAGAATATGAAATCACGGTACGTCTAACAGGAGCCAAGAACCCGCATTTGCAGGATGGACAAACTTCTTCACATCGTACATTGAGAAAAAGCCAAACCTTGCGATCGCGATTGTCCCACCATCGTGCACGCCTTCATGCCCCGATTATAGGGCTTGAGTCCCTGTCTGCCCCCTATCCCACCAGCTCTACTCGTCATCGTACATTGAGAAAAAGCCACACCTTGCGATCGCGGTTGTCCCACCATCGTGCATGCCTTCATGCCCCGATTCTAGGGCTTGAGTCCCTGTCTGCCCCCTATCCCACCAACTCCGCTCGTCATTGTACATTGAGAAAAGCCACACCTTGCGATCGCGGTTGTCCCACCATCGTGCACGCCTTCATGCCCCGATTCTAGGTCTTGAGTCCCTGTCTGCCCCCTATCCCACCAGCTTCGCTCGTCATTGTACATTGAGAAAAAGCCACACCTTGCGATCGCGGTTGTCCCACCATCGTGCACACCTTCATGCCCCGATTCTAGGTCTTGAGTCCTTGTCTGCCCCTATCCCACCAGCTCCGCTCGTCGTCTCTCATGATCAGACTTGACATTATAAGAAAACAAATCGACACAAAGAAAACAAACAAATGCCACAGTGGCAGGGAAAACAAAAAAAACGCTAAGTCCCCTCTAGTCATGACTGGATGGATGAATGTAGCGATACATGGATGGATTTTGGGTTTTCCATCAACACACAAACCACTAAAGTTTTTCAAGTATCACCACAGAAGTAATACCAATCACTGGTGTGTATGTAATCACTCATGCGTAACCACTGACCGAGTGGTTCCAGTTACTAAATGGTCACTCACTCTACACCACTCTCAAAGTGGTACCAATCAATGGGGGTCTTTAACCACTCCAGATCTATGTATATTGTCCCCATCCACGTGGAATAATATATTTTGAAATGATAAAAATCTTAAAAAAAAGAATTATTACACGTGGAGTAGAAAGTGGTTTCAACCACTTCCCATCACTGAGGTGTCTTTAACCACTCATAATTTATCACTGTACCCGTCCATGTCGGATATTATCATTATTAATATAAATATTTGACCAAATGTCGAATAATAAATATAAAATTAAATATTACACATGGATTACTTAGTGGTTGAAACCACTTCCAACCACTCCATATGATGCCACCGTGGGCATTTCATCGGAATTAACCACTGGCCAGTGGTTACCATTACTTGGAGTGATTTATAGAGTGGTAACAGACAAGAGTGGTTAAGGGGGCCAGTGGTTATTCCGCGTTTTTCTTCTAGTTTTGCCTCACAGGGGATTGAGGGGTAGCACCCCAAAAAAAATTCTGAATGAGAGCTATGATCTCATTCACCATCGTGGTACCTGGATCCCAGACCGCTGCAGAAAACCAACAAGAGGCTAGAAGCACTTGGTTTGCCACCAGTGCTCCACCAACGATTGATAGCATAGATGAGCTCTAGTGGGCGAGAGATCTTTTCAACCTAAAGACTACACTCTTCATTCTGCTCCCCTGGGACAGATTTATGCCAATCTTGTGACCTAGCAACGTATGAGATTCCCCCTCACGAAGCCATTGAAGACCAATGTCTTGTGTCGAACGGCTTTTACTCATCCATCCCTTCGCTATCCGAGGTGGAAACTCCAAGATAGAAGAGTTGGATATCTCTAAGCACTCAGCCCGCTCAGTACTATCAGTCATGACCTGCAGCTAGTGAATCATGGTTGTGCTTCCCATTTGTATTCTTCTTGCCTTCATGTTATCAATTTACCTTATCTGATACTGAAGCATTAGATTGCTTCAGTATCTACTTAGTTCCAGTTAATCATGCATTCATTTCACAGCTTCACTCATGTCTCTCTACACAGTGTGATTGTATCGAATAAGTATCAGATTATGATTTATCAGGTATCAGGCCAATGCCATGGTGACTCTAATCCGCCCTACAGTATCACTACAGCTCTGCATGTAATAAGCATCTACTGTTCATCTTTCCTTCTTCTCTGTGCTCTCGTTCTTGCTCTCCGCCTGATCTGCTCTTCCCATGATCCAGAAGCGCTCCCCGTGAAGTGATCCTCTTTCCGTTGCCGCTCTCCTTATCTGCCCGCAAGCTGTTCTAACCACCTAACTAACTAATTGTCATCCCTGAAGTAACACGTTCCCTCTGCAGATGTCGTTCCCTCATAGTCGTTCCCTGTCAATGATAACTATTCCCCATGTACTGTGACAGGTTGTGTCAAGCTGTGCTGAGCTGTGACTGGCTGTGTAAGGCTGTGTCGGGCTGTGTCGGGTTGTGACTGGCTGTGTAAGGCTGTGTCGGGTTGTGTCGGGCTGTATACCCCCCTTAAAGTCTGCTGCTGCCACCCCTAAGGCTCATGTTGGTCTCAGTCTGCGCAAAAATTAAGGGTACCCCACAGAACTCTTAAAAGCGTCTAAGTCCCAAGCAGCCCTCTAACATTTATCCCTCTCTCTCTCAAAAAGCCGTGTCCTCACGGTTTACTGTTTGGGATTAGCAAACCTTTGTGAGCGAGCACCCTTCTGACGGTGAGAGTCTCATGAAGGACTCCGTGTGCGAGCTCGAGTCCTGTCACTGGTTGACGGAGATGATTGAGCACTACCTGGAAATGTCTAACCCTCCTTTGGCTGATAACGAGGTAACCTCTCAGGCATATGAGATCCCCGTCGTTTCTTCTCTGCCATCTGAAGTGCATAGTCCTCTGCCATGTCAAAAGAGTCCGCTGAAGAAACAGTAGTATCAGAATCCTCGTCTCCCCTTAGGTGTTTTAACAGCTGAACTTTAAGTGGAATCCTGTGTGGCATACAATGTGGTCCGACCATATCTGGAAGTTTAAATTGTACAACTTGCTGTAAGCGCTGGCAAGCAAAATTAGTGAACGTCCTCAACTCCTTATCTGTATAGGTAAGAGGTGTGCCAATGATTTTGGAACAGTGTAAGTATTTCCATGCCTCATGTCCCTTAAAGAAAATATCCTCAGGGCCAAATTTCTGTGTTGTTAAATTGTTCCAAGCCGAATGAAACCATGAACGAAGTTGGGAATCCTTCTGCATCATAACTTTTGCATCATATAGGTACATATGAGGTGGCACTGAAGGTAAGACCCAATGATCTCCACTGGAATAACTCAGAAATCGGGATTGCATCCTCTGCTGCTCAATGTGATAACGTGCCAGAAAACAAGCAGCATAGTATAATCCACAGCCCATGACAATACTTGATACCTCATTGGTCTTGGTATAAATGTACCCACATACAACTTGGAAGGCAATTAATTCCTTCAACATGGACCTGCTTCAGACCAGTACCTCGCAAAGTGATGATCCTCAATGGGTCGATTGTTCGGAAGAACCTTAGTCCTAGTTGCCACTGGCAGCCAAATGCGCATGATCTGGTAGTAATGTGCCAACGATTGCGGAGGACTAAATTCCTTCCAAGCCAAATCCAACACAATGGGAATTTGGTTGAAGGGCATAATCATAGCCCGACTGTACTCCCGTGCAGCAGGAGTCTTAGGTGGGTTAAATGTCGCACACCTCACTTCGGTAAACTCCCCTTCAAGTCATAGTTACTCGTTTTGATGCGCGCGCCTGACTCCCAACCTGGCCGCCGGGCCAACTTGGAGTTTCGGCTGCTCACCGGGACATAACGGTCCCCTTCCGCTTCCCTCTAAACCCTCCACCTATTTGGGACTAGGAGAATTCCCTTTGGTAGATGGCAGTCCGGAACAGCTCCCCACTCTTTGGTCGCTTTCCGGCTCGCTCGCTTACTCACTAGTTTTTGGTCACCAACGGGCTTGCACCATTCTCGGGGTTACTACTCCCTATATATACTTCTGTAGCTGTCCGCGGGGGTTCCACAACCAGCCATGCCATTTTATGGCGAACCACCACGAAAACCCTCGACTCCCGGTGGTGAGTCGCGGTGAGTCTTGGCCCGCTCACCACGGCCCCTATGGACCGTGATGAGTCCCAAGACTCCCCACGACTCCCACCACGAGGTCTCCGCCCCCATGGTGAGTCCTATGCCACCCCCACTAAGTCCCACTAAGCTACCACCACCCCTTGTGGAGCCACCCCCACCGCAACCCGGTGTGCGGGGCTCCACCTAGTGAACGCCTCCGCTTCCCTGAGTGCCTTGGGCACTCAAGGGTGCCGCAGCCCCCCATACCTATCGCTGCCGCTGCCCCCACCACAGGGGCAGCCCCTGATGTGTCCCGACCCCCTGCCCTCAAGGCAAAGGGCCGCGACACACACCCCTACCAACAGGGAGTCGATGTCCTCATCGACTTGTCCATTTTGTAGAAACGAACATCCAAGCTGTGGCGTCCCACATCAAGGAGTTTGTTTCCGCACCATGGCGTCCCATGGCAAAGAACCAAACCCCACACTTGACTCTACTCTCCACTAGCTAGTTCGGCCGACTTCCTCCAAGTCCCGGCCAAGGGTGGAGCCTCTCCAGCTCCTCCCAGTGCACTCTTCTTGGCCTACTTCAAGGCCAAGGAACGATCCTCCCCGAGGATCGAATCGCCTTACTGCAACAACATTGCTTGCGATCGCTCATGATGCCGCTTTTGGCATCACCTTGAGCAAGGGTTCACCTGGAACCCTCTTTGACTAGGAAGATAATCTTGAACCAACCGTGCGCCCCAATCACTACAATTGGGTCCGCCTTGGAATGCTGGCCTGAGGTACGGGAACACGCCGAAGCCGCACTACGACTTCGTCCCGAGGCTACACGATTATAGTACGTGAACGGAAGCACGTAGCTTCCGCGTTAGCCCGCACTACAAGGCAACCCCCTCGGTAGCGCAGTTATAGTACGCGCACGCGCCAGGTGCGCACTAGCACGTGAACTCCCAAATAAGGCGCAAGTTTCCTTGCCCCTTGGATGGGAGTCACCCGATTTCGGCACTGCGCAAACACACGATTAACCCAATTTACCTCTCCCACTTTTGTAAGCTAGCATGCATTCTACACACTAGCCAACCACACCAAGCATCACCATTCCAAACACAATAGGACGCACAATATTTGGACCCATTTCCTTTATAACAAATTTTTGTACAATACAAGTTTTTGCAATCGGATTCCTGAGCTAGCTAAACCGGGCTAAGTATGCATTTCCTCCCCCACGCTCCAAGGTTGATGTCCCCATCAACGTTTCTTCCGCTTTTGAGGTCGCCCTTCGAACGCTGCAACTGCCTCGGATGCGTTTCCCATTTCTGAGGCACGCACCAAGATGCCTCCACAAGATGATAGCCCTTCCATTTGACGAGATACTCCGTTTCTCGGTTCTTGAACCTCCTTGACTTAAGTATTGCCTCCACCTCGTACTCAGGTTCATTTTCATGATCCAACAGCATAGGTGACGGGCGCAACACTTGCTGCCGATTCGGACGTGCTTCATCTTTGAAGTAAGGCTTCAAAAGGGAGACCTGGAATACTGGGTGCACCTTGCTGTTTGCCGGCAGCTCCAATTCATACACATCCTCATTCATAACCCTCCGAATGCGAAAGGGACCCGCATACGGAGGTACGAACTTCGGACTCACTTCCGGAGGTAGTCGAAAATTCTTGATGTTCAACCAGACCTCTGTGCCTGCCTCAAACTTCACTTCCCTCCGCTTCCGATTCGCCTGCCTTTCATACCGTTTCCTAGCTTTGGCAATGTTGTACTTTGCGAGCTTCAACAAACGCTCGCGTTCTTCCAGTACCGCCGCTACTGCCGGTTCCTCAACGTCCTGGGCGGCCCAACTTGTCGGCACCAGAGGTGCTTTTCCATTGACCAACACAAAAGGGGAAACTCCCGTCGCGGAGTGTTCTGTGTTATTATAACAGAACTCTGCCGCGTCTAAGTGTTCTATCCAGTCTGATTGGTCTGCCGACACGTAATTCCGCAAGAATTGCTTCACTACGGAATTCACTCTTTCCGTTTGGCCGTCCGTCGTAGGTCGGAAGGCGGTGCTCATCTTCAGCCTCGTCCCCATCTTCTTCCAAAGTGCTCTCCAGAATTTACTCGTAAACTTTGGATCGCGGTCCGAGACAATATCCTTCGGGACTCCATGATGCTTTAAGACGTGGGCGAAGTAAAGTCGCCCTGTCTCCTGCGCCGTTGCCGTCTCCTTGGTGGGGATGAAATGGGCCATTTTACTGAACCTATCTACCACCACCATGATTGCATCGAATCCTTTTGACAGCGGCATAGCAGTCATGAAATCCATCGAGACGCTTTCCCAAGTCCCCTCTGGAATCGGCAAGGGTTGTAACAGCCCCGCTTGCTTTTTGTACTCGCTCCGGTTTTGTTGGCATGTGGTGCATGTCTTGACATACTCCTCTGCCTCCTCCCTCAGTTTGGGCCAGAAATACTCTTTCTTCAAGAGTGCCGCAGTGCGCTTGGCTCCACCGTGGCCCGCAAGCGGGCTATCATGGCATTCTCTCAAGAGACTATCCCTGATCCCTCCCTTTGGCACATAGAGACGTTTTTGCTTATACCGGAGCAGTCCGTTTTGCAAGTGGAACTGCGATTTAACCCCCATTCTCAAGTCCTCATCACGCACTTTGCCAGCTCATCCTTCCGGCAAGCCTTCCGGATCTTCCTTTGGAGCGCCGTCTCGCCCTTGTACACCAACAAGAGCTGCTGCTTTCTACTTAAAGCATCGGCCACCACATTGTCCCGTCCCGGTTTGTACTGGATATCCACGTCGAACACTGCCAAAGTATCTTGCCACCTAAGTTGTTTTGGGGACAACTTGGGCTGCGTGGCAAAATACTTCACCGTGACATTGTCCGTGAACACCTTCACTGGGTTGGAACCAACATAGTGGCGCCAGAGTTCAAGGCAATGCACCACCGCCTTCATCTCTTTTTCGTGCGTCGGCCACCGTCGCTCCACTTCATTCAGTTTCTTACTTTCGTAAGCCACTGGACGTCCATCTTGCATAAGTACACCCCCAATTGCGAAGTCCGATGCATCTGTATGAATCTCAAACGGACGATCGAACTCCGGGATTTTCAAGACTGGAGCTTCCGTCATCCGCTGCTTCAATTCAGCAAAAGCTTGGCCACAAAATGTGTTCCATACCCAGACTTTGGATTTACACAGAAGGTCCGACAGCGGCCCCGCGATCTTGGCGAAATTTCTCACATACTTCCGGTAATAGGAGGCGAGTCCTAGGAAGGATCGCACTCCCGGGACCGAAGTCGGAGGCTCCCAGTCCAAGATCGCCCTCACCTTTCTGTCATCCATTTTGATCCCATCCTGTGTAATCACATGCCCAAGAACTCCACTTTTGTGACCCCGAATTTGCACTTTGAAGCTTTGGCATACAGCTTCCCTTCTCGCAATTTCTGGAACACCCTTTTGATGCTCCAGGTGCTCCTCCTTTGTTTTCGAGTACACCAAGATGTCGTCGATGTACACGATCACGAAGTCATCCAACCACTCTTGGAAAAGGCTGTTCATCAGCGTGCTAAATGTCGCTGGTGCATTGGTGAGCCCAAAAGGCATCACCAAAAACTCATATGAACCATACCTTGTCCTGCACGCGGTCTTCTCCTCATCTCCTTCTGCCACCCAAATTTGGTGATAGCCGGAGCGCAAGTCGATCCGGCTGAAATACTTCGCTCCTGCCAACCGATCGAAGAGGTCGTCGATCCTTGGCAAAGGGTACCGGTTTTTGATAGTCACCTTATTCAGAGCCCTGTAATCGACACACATCCGCAGCGTCCCATCCTTCTTGTCTGCAAATAGCACCGGGGCTCCGTAAGGTGACTTACTCGGCCGGATGTACCCCTTTGACATTAGATCCTTGAGCTGAGTCTTCAGCTCGACCAACTCTCTGTGGCTCAACCGGTAGGGCGCCTTGGCAGGCGGTCCCGCTCCCGGTATCACCTCAATCTTGTGGTCAACTCCTCTTCGCGGTGGCAAGCCGCTTGGTAAGTCCTCCGGCATCACATCCTGGTATTTCTCCAAAATCCCTTGATCCAATCTGGGCTCGGCTCCCCATCGCCTTCTCCTTTCACTTCTCTAATGTAAAGCAAAAACTGGGACTCGTGTGCCTCCTCCACGGCCCACTCCTTTGTTGACAGAAGGTTTATTCGCCCTCCCACGGATTTGGGCGTTTCCGACACTCGTAAAACCTCGTCACCATTCCCACATGGGAGCGTGACTACTCTCTTGCGGCCATCTATGACCGCTCCGGATTTGCTCAGAAAGGTCATCCCTAAAATGAGATCCACTCCATCGATCTCGCAGATAGTGAAGTTCTCACGTCCCTCCCACTCCCCAGTTGAAGAGGAACATCAAACGCCAACCTTGTCGCCAACTGAGGTTCTCCTTTGGCAGAGCGCACCTCAATAGAGGCCCCCACGTCACTTGTCGGGAGTCCCAACTTTCGCGCCGCCACCGGCGTCATGAAGGAGTGCGACGCTCCTGTGTCCACCAACAACGACACGTTAGTTCCGGATATTATCCCATCCACGAACAATAATGACTCCCTTTTCGCAGGGCGCCAGTTTCCTGATACAACTCACAAGAATAGTTGCCTACCTTGCAAGTCCTGGGCGACTACCGCTTCCACCAAGCGACTGATGGTATCTTCTGACAGCTCCGTGGTCGCCCGAGTCATGTTCAATTGCCGGGGCTTCGTGCACTTCTTGGCCATGTGCCCGGGCTCCCCGCAATTGAAACACACTCCATCAAAGGTCGCCTTCTGTCCGCCATAAGCCGCTCCACCCACCCGCTTTTCCTTTCGAAGCACCGGGTGCCGCCTTGACGTGTGAAGGACCTCCCTTCGATTTCCACGTGCCATTTTCGCCGCATGGCCTATCCCACTTCTTTTCCGGTCGGGAGGAGTCACCTTCCCGCCGGGTCTTCTTGTGGTTCAGCTCCGTACGGCCTTGTCTCTCACCCCTAGGGACATCCGAGAAACATTCAGCTCTCTCAATTGCCTCGTTCAAAGTCTTGGGTGGCTTCTCCTCCAACTTCCGCCTAGCCCATGGGGCCAGTCCTGCCACAAAGTTGAAGACCATTTCTGGTTCTGCCATGTCCGCGACTTCGAGCAACAGCACATTGAAAGCCTGGACATACCCCCGAATGTCGTCTGTTTGCTTCAAATTCCTCATCTTGTCCCGGGCAAGCCAGGATGCGTTGAGGGGCACAAACTGTCTCTTCATCAATTCCTTGAACCCACTCCAGTTCAAGGTTTCCGGGCTTGGGCCTCGGTCGTGAAGGCGTTTCTGCCACCATTGTTGAGCATAGCCCCTCAAATAGGTGGGAGCCACTTCCACCCGATCCTCGTCACTCAACTTGGCCGCCCGGAAGTACTACTCTAGCTCCAGGAGCCAGGTGTTGAGTGCCTTCCGGTTTCGAACGCCCTCGAAGGTGCCGGGTTCCTTAGGCTTCACCTTAAACTTTGCCTTAGTGGAAGTGGCATTAGCCGCCTTCAACACGTCTTTCAACGTCCCGCCAAACTGCGCCAACAACCCTTCCCAAAAGGCTGCCGGCATGGGAGGCATCTCTTGGTTTGTCGGAGCTCTCAAGGATTCCTCGGGCTCCGACTCCTCGGATTCCTCCCGCTCTGAGCGGCCTCGTTTTCGGAAACATTCATCGCTTCCTCAAACGGCCGCCTCGGTGACACGTCGCCCCCATCGGGCTCACCGGGATCATCATCTTTTGGGCCGTTCCGCTTTCGCTTCGGCTTGCCCGACCCCATGATGAGGCCAATCCCAAGGACGATCGCGTACTGAACTCTAAGCTCTGATACCAAATGTCGCACACCTTACTTCGGTCATAGTTACTCCTTTCGCGTCATAGCTCGCTTTGATGCGCGCGCCTGACTCCCAACCTGGCCGCCGGGCCAACTTGGAGTTTCGGCTGCTCACCGGGACATAACGGTCCCCTTCCGCTTCCCTCTAAACCCTCCACCTATTTGGGACTAGAGAATTCCCTTTGGTAGATGGCAGTCCGGAACAGCTCCCCACTCTTTGGTCGCTTTCCGGCTCGCTCGCTTACTCACTAGTTTTTGGTCACCAACGGGCTTGCACCGTTCTCGGGGTTACTACTCCTATATATACTTCTGTAGCTGTCCGCGGGGGTTCCACAACCAGCCATGCCATTTTATGGCGAACCACACGAAAACCCTCGACTCCCGGTGGTGAGTCGCGGTGAGTCTTGGCCCGCTCACCACGGCCCCTATGGACCGTGATGAGTCCCAAGACTCCCCACGACTCCCACCACGAGGTCTCCGCCCCCATGGTGAGTCCTATGCCACCCCACTAAGTCCCACTAAGCTACCACCACCCCTTGTGGAGCCACCCCCACCGCTTGTGGAGCCATCCCCACCGCAACCCGGTGTGCGGGGCTCCACCTAGTGAGCGCCTCCGCTTCCCTGAGTGCCTTGGGCACTCAAGGGTGCCTCAGCCCCCCATACCTATCGCTGCCGCTGCCCCCACCACAGGGGCAGCCCCTGATGTGTCCCGACCCCCTGCCCTCAAGGCAAAGGGCCGCGACATTAAAAGCAGCATCCCCCCATACCTCAGGCTGTGGTGTGGCTGTAGTAACCTGCACAGTCACTTGCTGTGGTATTGGTACCACTGGCCCTTCTACCACTGGCATCTCCTGCACCCCTTGCAAAGAAGACTGAAAAATTAGAGTCATGGCATGTAAATAAGTAGCCATTAGTTGCTCCTCAGGTACAAAGACTCTCTTGCAATATTTGAACTCAGGTCATCCACCTGAGTCTGCAGGCCTTCTACATCCTCCTGTAGCTCCGCTATCCTACTATAGACATTGTCTATAGTAATTGTGGCAATGTTCTGCACCTGCAGTCTGAGCTCATTCATCTCGCCCTGGGTGAGCTTCCGTGGTGCTTTGCCTTCCACCAGCCCTTGTGCTAACCAGACCTGCATAAGGTGGTTATCCACCAAGTCGTGTGTGGCACCCCTGAGAGTCTGCTCCTCCGTGAGTCTGTACACATCTAACTGCTGCTGTAAAGCCTCCATGCGCTTTGCATGAAGTTCAACCAGACTCGCATAGGCAGCAGCCAGATTATTGGCTTCCTTCCAAGCCTTGTTAGCGACAGAGAGTTCATTTCTATTGACCATGACTGTTTGTTGCAACTCCAGGATGTACCTCTCCTGGTCAGCCTCAACCTGTCTGTATTATTTGAAAGTATTCTCATTGCGACAGATTGTATTCTTCATATCAACAATGAGTTTCGCTTGCTCTATTATCTCTGCTTCTGCCTTCATACATCTCTCCCCTTGTCTGTTAACTTCTAATGCAATTTGCTCAAGAGTAGTTATGAATGTAGCACATTGTATGGTCATCTTCTCATGTACTGCCTGCAACTCTGTATGTAGTACATTCACTTCTTGCAACTTGTCCTCATGCTTCACTTGCATTTGGTATAACTGTTGCTTATGTGCTTCATGCAACTGGTCCTGCTCGAGGCCTGCTTCAATCAAATGTCCCTTGGCCAACTGCAAAGCAGCCTTTGTGTCCTCCAACTCTTGCTGTAACTTGAGATTGACCTCCTCATCTACCTTGTTAGTACACTCAGTGGCAATTTGAGCCTCAAACTCCTTCCTGAGTTCCTCCCTCAAAGCTGCCAATTGGGTAGATGGAACATGGGATTTCACATAAGTGCCCAACAAATTAAGTGTTCTGCTTATGGAACTCATAAGCATGGCCTGCTGAGGGTCATCATGGTGAACTTGCTGTCGTTCTCCCTGATCCTCCATAGTGTGATGCCTCATCAACCATTCAGGCCATTGCCCCACCAGATTCTCTTCCTGAACCACCTCATCCTGCAGTGTCTTGATATTCTACCCCTGGTACCTCCATCACAGGTGTGGGTATTACATGCACAGCAGGGTTTTTCCTTGACAACCGCTGCACCTCTGGAACCACTGATTCCCTTACCAAGCCAGAGTTTTCATAGAGAAGGTCACCCTTCTCAATTTTGGCCACGACCTGCTCTGTAGTGGGAATGTCCAACCTTTCTCCTTCCAGAGCAATTGGGGGTGATGTCACAACATGTACTAACTGTGGAACCTCTAAAACAACTGAGTCAATTGGTTGTGGTGGTTGTGGTATTGAATTGACTTCCTCTTCCCTCTCCAAAGGCCGTGCTTCCAATAATAACAGCCTTCTGTGCTGCTGTGCCCCATCCTGCACAAGAGCTTGGGAAACATCATCGTGCGGTTTCCGTGATGCCAGTGGATCCGCCACTATAGTCATACCCCGCCTCTGTCTCTTAGACTGTGTGACACTGTGATGGGCTGCGATAGGCTGTGTCACGCTGTGATGGGCTGTGATAGGCTGTGTGACACTGTGATGGGCTGTGACAGGCTGTGTCACGCTGTGATGGGCTGTGATAGGTTGTGTGATACTTGTACTTCCCGCCTTGGTCATACACGCTCGGCTTAACGACAAGTGCTCCATACTCTGTTGGTATCACTGGCGCAGCCCGTGACTGCTTTTGCGTTTCAACATGCAAATCGTGCTGCAATGGTTTGTCATGGATACCACTGTACCCCTTCAACTTATTGGCATTGACTCTTCCCAACATCTCTTTGTTAATGGTTTGTAATATGGCGGTGTTGTTATCATACATCTTCTGTATGACATAAGGTCCTTTCCATGGTGATTTAAGCTTAGAAGCTTTAATCTTCCCCTTCTTCTGCAACCAGAGAACCAAATCTCTCGTCTTAAAAGTCTTTAATTTGCCTTCATCAAACTATTCCTTCATCTTCATCTGAATTCTGGTCATGTTATTAGCTGCATCAGCACGTACTTCTTCCACATGGTATAATTCATGTTTCCTGACCTTAATTGAATCTTCCAATTCCATTATCTTTCCCCATTCAGTTCTCATGGTAGGTAACAAGAATTCCACTGGAAGTAAAGCTTCCATACCATAAACTAATTGGAATGGTGTATACTTAGTGGTGACTTTATATCAAGTCATGTATGACCACAAAGCTGTCAGCAGCTTTGTATCCCAATCCGTTCTGTTTGCATTGACTATCTTAGCCAAGATAGTACATAGTATTTTGTTAGTAGCCTCTGCCTGCCCATTACCTTGTGGGTAATATGTTGTACTTTTCCTAATGCAGAATCAGCACCGTCCGGGGGTCGCAAAGTGCGACGCCTGGACGTCACAATTTAAGGGGGTACATTTGAATTTAGGCGGGAAAATTTGAATTTGGAATTCGAATTTCAAAAACTTGTGGACCATTGACTCCGGTTCTGTCTAATGGCGATATGTTCATTGTTCTACATATATTGTGCAATGCATACTTGAACCTAAGACCTCCACGTTATAACATTTCTAAGACATTACAAACTAACCAACACACCTACGCTACATCTATGTATCACAAAAACAATCTATATATATATATACATATAAAGATTTCCTTCAAGTTCCTTCAAGTTCCTTCTAAGGGGTCTCTCTTGTGACGCCGGGGAATTGCAACCTTCACAGCCTTAGTGCCCAGCCCCAGCCCCAGCCCCAACATCGTCGCCGTTGTTGTACCCCCCCACCGTCAGGCGCCCCAAGTGACGTCATTGTGATGACTTAAGCTGACCACAACACCATTGCGACCCCTGTGGCGATGCCGTTGCGACCCCCTGGCGTTGCAACGTTGGGCGTTCTAGCGCGGGGCGCCCCCAACGACGCTTTTGTGAAGTTAAGGGCCGCAAAGCCCAAAAAAAAAAAAAAAAAAAAAAAAAACTTTCACTCTGGTGATGCTATTGCGACGCAGAGGCGTTGGGGCGCCCTTAGTGACGCTTTTGTGACGCCGAGGCGTCGCAACGTTTTATTTTTTTATTTTATTTTTTTAAATTTCCGACGCCCGGGAGTCGCAAGAAAAAAAAATCCGTCGCAATGAGGGCCATCTTTCCCCCTTCATGCACCTTACGACGGCTGGGCGTCGTAATGGTGTCGCAAGGGGGGGGGGGGGCGCGCAAAAAAGCGTCGCGGGCTTAGCGCTGCGCGGGGCGTGGGGGCGCGGCTGGCGTCGCAAACCCCCCATTTGCTGTAGTGTCTCCACTCCCCTTTCTTTGCTTACTCGGTTAGGTTGGGTTACTCTATATTAAGGCCAACCACTTCCTTCCTATCTAGATGGTCTGAAAAGTGGAACTACCTCAATCTGACATCGGCTAACTGGGACTCGATTTGGAAAGACATCTGGAAAAAACATAGGGCAGCTAAGATCTCCGGTTTTTTGTGGAAATTGGCTCACAGGATCCTGCCAGTCAATGCTAAGACCTCGTGCAACAACTCTACTTACAGTTTATGCTTGACACAGCCTGAGACCATCGAGCATTGTCTGGCAGAATGCTCTTTTTCAGCCAGAGTTGGAAAGCTGTGTTCAGCTTCTACTCCAATTGGGACATCCCCCACCCTTTCCTCTTTGCTGTTGCTGAATTTCCTCCTCCTCGCTTGCTTTCTTCATGCCCAATGTGAGACAATCTCAGGACTCTAACCTTGTGGAACCTTTGGAAGGTTAGATGTTGTTTCATGTATGAGGGGAAACCCCCTAGGGGAAGGTCAATTCTTTTTTGTATACCATGACCTGCTTACTGAGGGGAGGAAAGCATTGGACATATTGTGTGCAGTTTTTCCAGATCTTTTGAAGAACAGGGCAGACAGCTCGTCAATGACTTTTAGCAATCCTGGGGCAAAACGACACTCTCGGAACTTGTCTTCCCAACATACGGTTCCGCTGGAATGTCTCCACTCCCATAGCTTGGGATGTCCCCTATTGAGGGCAACGATGCAGACTTTAATTGGAGGCACAAAAAACCCTGCGTGACCAAGTTTGGGACCCAGCTGAGATTTTAGTGTGTAGTAGTTGTCTCTTTCCTCCACTTTTCTCCATGCTCCCTGTCTTGATTCACTCAAGCTTCTAGAATTTTTTGCTAGTTTGCTTCTCTCCTCATGCTTGTTTTTCTAGTAATATTTCTTGCTCAGGCTCATAGTATTCTCTTCATTCTCCAACTGCTCTCTACTTCCTCTTACATCTCCTCTTGCTTGTAGCTAGTATGCTTCGGTTTCGGGGATGTTCCTCCACAGTGTGCCTCACGGCCTCCCTCGTGGTTATTTTTTCCACCCAATGTGAACCTTTATACTTTTAATTTGATTAAAAGGGCCTCTATCCCCTTTCTCTCAAAAAAAAAGAAAAAAAAAACATTTGATTATCAACATTATTTAAATAGCTCAAGAATGTTCATCATGCAACACCTTATATGTATCCTCTGGAAATCACAAACCTCACAAACTGAAAGTCATACAACCAATATTCAGATTGATAAACACTAGGTGTGAAAGTTTCACATGGTGAATTGTCACATCTCTCCAAGTTCTTCCCGACAAACAATAGACAACTCACCCAGGGCTAGGAAGAATTTAGTAGGCGCATGAGCCTTATATAAGAAAATAGTGCACAGGTTGCAAAAAGTTTTGTTTTCAATTCGGATGTTAGATTTTTGGTTATATGGTATGATTCCCATGCTATATAGATTTAGAAACCTGGATCAAACAGGACCCCGAAAGATTTTTAAGACTTAAAAAACCCTCTTTGTTGTCAAATAGGCACAGGTCCAGAAATGCACATCGCAAGTGATCAGCCTGCACTTGACTGGAAAACGCGCCTAAATATTGCATTCAATGCAGCACAAGGTAACAATTTTTCGCTTTCATTCTAGACTTCTAACTTTTTTTCCTGAATGTTGTTTAAATTTCAGATTTCATGGGGCTATACTTGGATTACTCTTTTGTCATTCTATGACACTCATGTCATAGAATACATACTATATAGACTCATAGAAATGGCTCTGATGTAGTCTAATTGGGCGCACAGGGTTAGAGTATCTGCACACAGGTTGCAGTCCGAACATCATTCACCGTGATGTGAAGAGCAACAACATTTTGCTTACGAACAAGATGGTAGCTAAAGTTGCTGATTTCGGACTCTCCAAGTTGGCAGAGGAGGGGGTCAGTCACGTATCCACCTTCGTTAAGGGCACTCTCGGTTACCTCGATCCTGAGTACGTGCATTCCTCGTACATTCCTAACCAACTTATAATACTGTCTAATATATGTCTACTTCAATTTTCCTCAAATGAGCGTCAAATGGGGTTTTGGACGGGTTCTACTGCAGCTTTTTTATCGTGCTATAGACATCTACAGGTCGCCTAGGTCAATGGCTGGTAGATAATTAGTAGCTAACTGCTCTCATTAAGCAATATGCAATCCCTTGCATGACATTAAAACTGTAACAGGTATTTCTCAACTTTAAAGTTGACAGGAAAGAGCGACGTTTACAGCTTTGGCGTTGTGTTGTTGGAGATTATCTCCGGCCGACCACCTATTAACTACCGGGCTGTCGACTCTAAAGTAATCCTAGTCGATTGGGTAAGTTAATGCAGTTAATGTAACCTGCCTTTGTTGAGATTCAGCCACTTCATTTGAAGTGTTAAAATGCCCAGCTATACCAGAATGTATGTTTCAATATATTCATGATTTCATCATTCCATGATTGCGACTCTATTGTCTACTTGCTTTCCGGTTAGCCATCGATTCCTAGTCAGATTGAGTTCAGTGGTTTGTGACATCTTGGACTTAGTGGGCCTAGAGGAGACTGAAACGATCTCGCGACAATGATCACCCTTACTTCTCTAGTTTCGGCGTTCGCATACTTTGGCAAGCACTTGTTACTCCTTTCGCTCAAACATAAATTCTTGCAAGCAGAATGTATCCTGGTGGCCATCTAGTAGTTTCTGACAGCGTGTTTTTGATGTGGATGAAATCATAAATTACAGGTGAGACCGCATCTACAATCAGGACAGCTTCAAGAGATTGTGGACCCAAAACTGGGTCAAAATTTCAACGTGACGGGTATGCGAAGGTTGTAGAGTTGGCACTAAATAGTTTGGAACCCATAGGCCTCCGCAGGCCAACAATGAGAGAAGTGGTACAGGGTCTAGGGGATGCAATGGCGTTGGAATATCTTGGGGATCCATCTCCAGAAATGTCTGCCACCTCGTCAAGCTTGTCTGACCCCCATCCAACAGCTGTTGGGAACGGAGAACTTAGCAGCTTGCAATCCAGTGCAGAATTTTCACAGAGTTCAGTGGAGATTACTTCATATGCCCCCGATGATATTCATGAAATCCTTTCGAATCCCAGTGCAAGGTAGATGGTGATAATACTCCTCTTTCTCCATTCTCAGGAATAGGAGTACTCCCAAAGTCAGGAATGGGCTTCTGTAAATTAATGGGTTTGTGACTTTGTGAAGGAGAGGATCTTCGAGGGAGCTTCCAAGATATTCTCAACCTTTGCTCACTTCACGGCACACTGGGCAATCTCACAATCGTTCCTCCAGTTTGATATCACCTACACTACACTACCGCAGGGAAGGGAGGGTGGGGGTCGCCCACAATGTTAAGTCCACTGTAAGGCGCGACGGTGCACTCCCAAATAAGGATTTTGTTACGTGTCCTTCTCGGGTCTGAGCTACAAGGACTCACCTACCCAGGTCGAGATCGGAAATTGCTGGGATGGTGGAACGGACAATCATGGTCCATGGATGATCTCTCCTGTGCAGTTTTTATGGTCCGAAGTCTCAACTTTGTTTGGAGACCAGTTCTATATCATGCTCGGATGCAGTTCCGCAACAAGCTGGTGCACAAATCAGTAAGGCAACACTTCAGACTGTACAGGTCCCACACCCAGATTTGATCAAGCCCATGATTGAAGGCCACGCCTAGATACCGATTTCTTCTGCATCCTCTTATGTAAAGCCTCTGAATCTGGCCGAGTAGTCCCTCGATCTATGAAGTACTTTCCAGAACTGTTAGTAGCCCTAAAGATCAGGTTATGCTCTTGTCCCTTGCTGTTCAAGAGCATATGTGTAGACCCACTACTGACTAGATCGTTATCCAAAGACGGTTAAGTGCTATTGGCTGCTTAGAATGCGAACATAACAATGATCTATAACATCGCTTGGGAAATTTAGTTGAGAAACTTGACAGTTTGCGCCTGTTCTAATTATAGATCTCTCTAAGAAATCTTGGAGCTGTCCTGAGAAAGAATGTGTCCCAAAGTGAGTCAAGAAAACGTGGCCCTCCAGTTGAACACCTTGCAGCAGCAGAGCAGCAGCGGCGGCTGAAGCCGTGGGTTAAGGGTGCAGGACCTTCGGGAACCTACTCCTGTGTAGGACGTCCGTTCATGGTGACCAAGGGGCTGGAGAGGGGACCGAGATGGAAACACGGAAGGAATCTGGGAAAAGATGGTGGTGGCATGGGATGAAGGCTACCTTTCAAAATCTCGTTCACGCAGGTCGAATTTTCAGCCAAGAGGCGCAACGTCATGGAAATGGCGGAGGCAGTGGTCTCGTGGCCAGCAAACATGAGGACGATGAGGTTGTCTAGGATGGCAGCCTCGGTGAGGAACTGTCCATTCTCGTCCGGCGTCGTCAGGAGCACTGGCAGAAGGTCTTGATGTGCGCGCTATGCAAGTTTGTCTTCGAGTTCCTGACACTGTACAGATCATCCATGGTCATAACAATACTTTCAAGAACAGTCCCTGATCTCTTGAAAGAAAGGAAGACAGCAACTAAGATAACTAAATTCACCCTTGACTGCAAGTACATCTCATAAATATCGGTCATTTGAGTTGCAATATGTAGCAAGTGTTGAAATCGAAGATCTAGTCCCTCATTGACATCTGGACCATGCTGGTCGAATAGTCATAGTCGGCAACTAGGTGGCAGTCCACCGAGCAGTCACAATCACAGATGCCAGTCAGTCACATTTTGAATCTCTAGCTAGTTGGATCTCCCGCACTTAGTAGTACTTGTATTTTTTGGTGACAGACGATACTTAGTTAGTTTTTATATATGTTCATAGCGTGGTGTAGTTAAGCTTACAGATGCGTGAGCATCATTGATTTCGATGGATTGCCTTGTAGATTGATAAGCCGCGTACTTCTCAGTGTTTCAATAGTGTTGGATAGCTTCTTCATAACTTACTGGCTACTCTGTAAACAACTATGAGCAAGCAGTGAAATCAGTATTTTCAAGAGGTTATGGACCCACAATCGCTTATTGTTGTGTGAGAGGTTTTCTTTATGTAGAAGTAAGGGTGATAGAAGAAATGGGGTCAGTGAAGACAGATTCTAAGAACGTGATGAATATTGAGAAGTTCACGGGAGATAACTTCCAACTATGGAAGTTCCAAATGCAAGTGCTATTCCGAGCAAAGAAGCTTTTACGTGTTGTTGAGGGAATAGAATTGAGAGAAGAAGCTTTGGATCAAGATGAGTGGGATGACAAGGATAACTGTGCTTCTTTGTACATCTGCAGGTCGGTAGACAAGAAGCGCATGCAGCAACTCATTGCATGCAAGACATCAGCAGAGATGTGGAGTCGTCTCATCACCATTCATGAGCAGTGCGCAAGTGAAAATATCCATATGCTACAGCAAAAAAATTTTGAATACAAGATGAGTGATGGTGATGATGTAGGTGAACACATTAGCACCATAGAGTCCATGGCCTGCCAGCTTAACGATCTTGGGGAGGCCACAACAGATCGAGCAGTAATCACCAAGATTATTTGCAGTTTACCTCCTTCATACCGACACATGATCTCAGCGTGGGACAGTGTTCCGAAAGATGAGCAGACGATCGAGAAACTTACCGTAAGACTGCTAAAAGAAGAAACCCTGAACAAAGAACGAGGAGCATTTGATGAAGCCAGAGATAAGGCCTTTTTTTGTGGTCGGCCAGGTAATATGAAAACAGCGGAAGCGGTGATGGTAAGCCAAGATTGACGTATGCTGAACGTCAGGAAAAGAGAAGGAGAATCGAGGAATTGAAGAAACGAACTCATTGCAATGGTTGCGGAAGAAGAGGACACTAGGAGCGCGAGTGTCCTGATAAGAAGGCAACAAAGAGAAGTCAAGCAAATCAAGTGAGAGTATGTCTCCAGAGGTCAATTTAGCACTGCATACACTGTTCACGGGGCTCAATCTTCTAGAGTTACCATGGCTCAGAGTAATTGTTGGTATGCTGATGGCGGTGCAAGTGAGCACATGACCGATAAGAGAGAGTGGTTCAAGAATTTGGAACCAATAGCTAAGGGGAAGTGGCCTGTCGTGGTCGTTAACAATGAGTCTGTGTGGGTTGAGGGAGTTGGGGATATCGAGATTCTGAGTCTTGTTGGAGATAGGTGGGAGTGATTACAAAGGCTTTGTATGTCCCTAAGTTGAAAAAGAATCTATTCTCAATCGGACAGGCAGCAGACAAGGGAATTGTCACTACCTATAACAAAGAAAGTTGCAAATTAATTAGCAATGAGGGACAAGGAAGAATTGTGATAGTAGGTTTGCGTGAAGGGAAACTGTATAAGCTGCAGTTGAAGGTCATTATACCTAAGAATATTGACAAGGGTTTGTTAAGTGGCAAAAATAAGAGCATCGCTTTCTTGAGTGAGTCAAACCCTAGCAATCTACATCTCTCATGCTATGATCAAGAAAATGGAGGCATCACAGAGTGTAGAAGGTCTGAAGATAGGCAGTCTGAGTGAGGCATCTACCTTCTGTGAAGGATGTGCCTATGGCAAGAGCCATAGACAAAGCTTTCCTGTCAATGATGAGAGAGTAAAAGCTGAGAAAGCTGGAGATTTCTTACACACGGATGTGTGTGGACCGATGAAAATAGACTCCATCGGAGGGTCAAGGTATTATGTTGTTTTCAAAGATGATTTCTCAGGGTACAGAATGGTATTCTGCATGAAGAGGAAGTCTGAAATCATAGAGCACTTTCGAAAGGTCTTTAAGCAGACACAACAAGAAACAAAGAACAATGTCAAGATAGTTCGTAGTGACCGAGGGGGAGAGTTTATGAGTTCAGCTTTTAAAGAGCTTTGTGAGAAAAAGGGAATCCGTCATGAGCTGACAGCTCCTTATACACTGGAGCAGAACGGTGTTGCCGAGAGAGAAAATAGAACCATCATGGAGTCAACAAGGAGTATGTTGCATATAAGCAATATTGGCCTAGAATTCTGGGCAGAGGCGGTACTAACGAGTGCTTACATCCTGAATAGAACAGGAACACGGTTACTGGATGGAAAGACACCGATCGAAGCATGGTCAGGAGCAAGACCATCTGTTGTTCATTTCAAGATTTTTGGATCAGATGTCTATTCTCACATTCCAAAGCAGATGAGATCCAAACTTGATCTTAAGTGCAAGAAATGTGCATTCATAGGATATTGCACCGAGAGCAAAGCATATCGGCTCTGGCACAATGACACTAAGAAGGTGATAATCAGCCGAGATGTTGTGTTTGATGAGGGATCATACACATCTACAACACAGTCATTGCAAACTCAAAGTGGAGTCTCCATTATGGATCTGTATGATGATCTTGAGACTCACTAGAAGTACCTGAAAGTAAGCCGGAACCAGTGGGAGCAATGCAGGGACTAGTGGGAGCAATGCTGGAACAGTGGATGCAGGTGGATGCAGTTGAGGCAATAGAAGAATTGATGGGAGCTCAAGAAGGACGAAATAATGAGCAAGCGGTATATGAACCAGTGGGAGTTCAGCTTGAAGTGGTCCTTGATGGATGTGTGGAGAAACCATATGGGCAAATGACGATACGAAACTCGATCACGACAAGCACCAACGAGGTAGAGGTGCAGTCTTTTGCTGGAGTAGCGAGTTCATTGGAAGAGCCCCATGATTATTGGACTGCGATCAACTCAGAACAGAGAGTCGAATGGCAGCAAGCGATGGAAGGAATTCAACTCTCTCACTCAAAACGAGACATGGTTGCTTACAGAACTACCTCGTGATCGCAAAGCGGTGCAATGTAAATGGGTTTTCAAACTAAAAACAAAATCAGATGGAACAGTTGAGAGATACAAGGCACGATTAGTTGCAAGGGATTCTCACAGCAGTATGGTATCGACTACGCAGAAACATTTTCTCCTGTAGCCAAGTATGACTCCATTCGCACCATTCTTGCCATTGCAGCATCTGAGGATATGAATATCATGCAATTTGATATTAAAACCGCGTTTCTCTATGGAGAACTCGAAGAAGAGATCTACATGATCCAGCCGCCGGGCTTCATAGCACCAGGCACAGAGCACCTGGTATGCAATTTGAAAAAATGTTGTATGGACTGAAGCAGGCTTCACGAGTTTGGAATGCGAAGTTTGACAATTTTTCTGTTTAGGTACAATTTGGTACCAAGTGCGGCAGATCCTTGCATTTACTACAGTAAGGAGAAGCCCAAAATCATCACATCTCTTTTCATGGATGATGGACTGGCCTGTTGCGTTGAGTCAGCAAGGCTTGACAACATGTTTGAATACATGGGTAAGGAATTTGAAACCAAAGTGGGAGAGGCAGACTGTTATGTTGGTTTGCGAATTAAAATAGATCGCAACGCAGGACTATTTCAATCGATCAGCAAGTCTACATTGAGAAGATGATCACGAAGTATGGTTTCGAAAATGCAATGGCAGTGACTACTCCTGCTGACCCTAATACTCAAATGAGTTTCTACTCTCTTTCGGGTGACTCAGAGAGAAGAAGAAAAGGAAAACATCATGGATTACCAATTTCCATATCAGGAAATGGTTGGGAGCTTGATGTTTGCAAGCATCGGGAGTCGTCCTGACATCTCATATGCAGTAAGTACAGTGGCGAAATACGCATCAAGACACATACATGTGCACTGCAACGCTGTGAAACGGATCATGAAATACTTGAAGGGAACATCTCATTTTGTTCTGACCTACAATGGGAAGCAAGACACAAATCTGCTCACAGGATTTTGCGACGCAGATTATGCTGGTGACATAGATGAAAATCCAGATCCGGATGTGTCATTATGTTTGAACAAAGAGCAATTGTTTGGAGCAGTCGGAAACAAGCGTGTACTGCTGGATCGACAACTGAATCGGAGTACGTTGCGGCTCACATGGCTACGAGGGAGATTATTTGGTTACGGAGACTCATGGACTCCATTAGACATTCACAGAAGACACCCACCCCACTTCACAGCGATAACCAGAGTTGCATCAGACTGGTTCACAATCCAGAGTACCATCGTTGAACAAAGCACATAGACGTTCAGTACCATGTCATTCGCGAGAACCAGGCGAAGGGAGAAATTGATATTCAGTATGTTCACACGAACGATCAGATTGCCGATATTTTTACGAAGGCTCTTGGTCAGACAAGTTCTTTCGTTTTCGCTCCATGCTTGGGTTGCATTCCCCAGCAAGCAATCTCTGTGCAACGATCTTTGAAGCATGCATACAATGTCGGACTGAGTGGGAGTGTTGAAATCGAAGATCCAGTCCGTCATTGACATCTGGACCATGTTGGTCGAAATAGTCATAGTCAGAAACTAGGTGGCAGTCCACCGAGCAGTCACAATCACAGATGCCAGTCAGTCACATTTTGAATCTCTAGCTAGTTGGATCTCCCGCACTTAGTAGTACTTGTTTTTTTGGTGGCAGACGATACTTAGTTAGTTTTTTATGTATGTTCATAGTGTGGTGTAGTTAAGCTTACAGATGCGTGAGCATCATTGATTTCGATGGATTGCCTTGTAGATTGATAAGCCGCATACTTCTCAGTGTTTCAATAGTGTTGGATAGCTTCTTCATAACTTGACTGGCTACTCTGTAAACAGCTATGAGCAAGCAGTGAAATCAGTATTTTCAAGATTGTCATTGTTTTGGGTAGAATTGGCATGATACAAGAAAAGAAAACGTGTTGTAGTAAGAGGCTGATCCAGGTTGGAAGATACATCACATGATTTTTTGGTAGGAACAGCTGGAGCAACCACAGTTCGGTCTTTCAAGATCACTTGCAGCTTTGGCTCAGCTACGATTCCCATGCTTTCTGGAAGTCTTTTTCCTCCAGAAGGGAAGCGAGTACGTCAATGGGTCACTGCAATCGATGTCTAAGATGTTTCGGAAGCTGAGAGCATTCAAATAACCTCAAAACGGAAATTACGAGGTTAGTACTTCGGACCTTCCTCCGTCCTCGACCCAGTTGCAGATCTTCGGACTTGAACTTTCAGCTGTACAACTTTCTGTCTGTGCCTATCCTCAATATCGTTCTTCCTTGTGTCTCTTGGCAATAAGCATTCGAGCTATAACGCCCATGAAAACGTGATGAGCTACCGATCTTGCTTCGCCGGAATCTCTTTGTAAACTTTCAAGTCGCCACATCATTTCTCTATCAACGCGCGTCCCTGCCATGGCCCATGATTGTTTGGCACTGTACTAATTTACAGCACATGTGATAATTTAGAGTAGTACTTGGGCATTATGACATCCAGTCCATTAGCTCAGTCTGGTAAAGCAGTGACTGTCACCCGGTGATTCTTTTGTTCAAATCCTGCTACCTTGTTGCACCGTGTTTTTTGCTCGCCAAAAAGCTCATTTTTGAGGGAGGAGCCGTTCCGATTGTTTGAGCACGAAAGCTGCAGTTCCATCGCTTTGGGCAGGCAACCCTCACTGTGGAACTGACTGATGCAGGCGAAGGGAGATTGTGCGTCGCAATGGGCATTATCGTATGGAAACAGAGTATCAGCGTTTTTTTTTTTTGGCGAAAAATCGCCAAATGGCGACCTCAAAACATTAAAATAAAATATTCTGTCGTAAATTCCCAGTTTTTCATGGATGAAATCGCCAATCTTCTACAAGGGGAAAAAAAACAATGGATGAATTTGCCAAATGTGGATGATATAAATGGATGAAAGTACATAGGAGGATGATATAGCTATTTCTTGTAGCCACTCGTGCTATTTTTTCAAATTTAAGAAAAAAATCACTGCAGAGTATGAGGGTAGGGTTTTATTTATCCCATAAATTCTCCCTCAAAAACAAAACTTTGAAAATGTGTTTCATGATTTTGATCCCACAAGACGTCCTCAGGATGAGTTAAGCATCCAATTGGATGATTATGGGTACAATAGGTCTACTTTATCATCCAAACATACAAGCAAAACAATAAGAAATTAGATAGAAAAACTATCCACAAAAATGTTTAGGCACACAGACAAATGAACTTTCATCCTTCCTCGATCCCTAATTTGGAGGGAGATATGAATTTTTAAGTTGGGCGGGGGCTGGTTTGAGCCCTAAATTCATTGAATTGGATGTGGGCTTGAAGTTGGAAAGTCTCCGATCCCCTCAAGCGTAACGGTTGTCACTTGTCAAATGAAAAAGGAAATAAAAACACATAAATGTAGAAAATGTGGAAATTAGAAAACAAAAATATGAATAAAGGAATTTTGGGGGCAGATTCTGCGAGGCCCTGATTGGCTGCAGGCCATAATGAGCCATTAAAAGTCAAACTGCCGATTATGGCAGTCAAGCAGCCGATTAGGAATGCAGAATGCACCAGCGCCGTGGAGCGTCGATCTTCTGCATTTTAATTTGCTTCAAAAAAGGCAGAATCTGCCCCCAAAATCCTTTCCGTCAGACGACATAACTTAGATGCAGTTCGTTTCCTTGGAACAAGTTGTCGTTCCCTCAAAATGTGATACCCTTCGGCCAACATTTAGTACATGCACAAATGATTAACATCAAAGTACACCAGTCACCTTCGGCATTTTTTTCCCATTGTCCGCCAAAACGGGAGAGATGAACGAGAGGAAAAATTCGTATGATTGTCAACGTGGACCTGTTAACACTTGCCAGTTGTCAGTAAGCGGAATTTCTAGAGGTGCCAGCTCATGTTTTCCGGCCACTTGGCGCACCAGGTAGAGTACACTCCCGCTACTTTCGAAAAATGAGAAAAAAACTGCCTTGTTGTGTGTGGTGTGTCTAACTTCTCCCTTCCAGTGTTTTTTTTTCCTGGCGAAAAATCGCCAAATGGCGACCTCAAAACATTAAAATGGAATATTCTGTCGAAAATTCCCTGTTTTTTCATGGATGAAATCGCCAAACTTCTACAAGGGAAAAAAAAGATGGATGAATTCGCCAAATGTGGATGATATAAATGGATGAAAGTACATAGGAGGATGATTCTATCCAAATTTTCAGTGGATGAACAGAATATATAGCTATTTCTTGTAGCCACTCGTGCTATTTTTCAAATTTCAGAAAAAAATCACTGCTCCCTTCCCTTTGGCTTCCGAAATCATGAAGGATCTTTGAGGCAGATTATGCGCTTTAGAGACAAATTAAGAAGCAGAATAGGCAGTATGCATTATACCCAGCTTCACTGTGTACAGCTCAAAACGATGTACAGCGATCCAAGGCTGCAGAGCTGCCCATTGTGCTTTCCATAATTGCCAGATTGAATTGTAAGAGACCCTAATTATTAGGGTCAGTTCAGACCTGATGTTATCAACATCGGTAAATCATCATTTTACTATGGTTGTTCCCGGTGTCACTAGGTAGCCTACGTGGCACGGGCTATCACCAATTAATAATATCGATATTAATATTTACTATTTGACACCCGCCCAAGGAAGCGTAGATTATGGGCCATCTCCCGTGTAACCGTACTGCTCTTGGAGCCCGGCACACTTTTCCTCCACCTCTCTACGCCTTGCAAGTTGCCTTCCTCTTGGCACGGGCAGCCTACTAATTTTTCCGTTTTGGGTGCAACAATCTGCACAGCAGTGTCTATTACTTGCAAAAATGCTCCATATGAAGGGCAAAAAATTCAGGGCCCTTCAAAAGAAAGGCCAGATAAAATCTGAACCTTTCATCATGAAGGGCTAAGAAAAAGGAAACTTGCAAATGAAAGTCTAAGTTTAATAGTGAAGGGTTCAAGCCTCAATGAACCCTTCACGGTACAAGTGCTTAATAATGAAGGGTTTCTGCAATGTATAGGGCTAACGGGAGGGCCTCGAGCAGAGGGCCCTCCACTAATTTTCTGCCCAAGGGCGGTAGCCCCAGGCGCCAGGGCAGAAGCAGAAAATTAGTGGAGGGCCCGACACGAGAGGCCCTCCCCAGCGTAAAGAACTGGGCACATTTCTTTTTCTTTTTGTAAAAGATGAGCAGCAGTGCATTACATCGGCCGTAATGTACACTGTCATTTCCAGAGAATGTACAGCCCCTAACAAACGGGAGAATCCACTACATAGGCGCCCCCTAAATACACTAGGGGAAATGTGGCCCAGTTATTTACGCGCCCTAGCGGGGCTGCCTGCGTGGCCCGCCCTTCCCCTCCCCCTCACCCCCCGTGGCGGCTCCTGCGTTGGTCGCGACCAGTCGCTCCCCATTCGCCCGCCCGTCCGCCTCCGCTTCAAACCCGTTGTACATTAATCATGTCACACAGCCATATATCATGCATGTTCAACATGTTCTATGTAACACAGCCATCCATCATCACCAAGATATGACACCTCGACATAGATGCATGGATCGTCACACATAAATTCAAATTTCAACTTCAAAATAAATATTTTAATCGACTGCGGCGGATGATTTCTGTCATGTTTACTTCCGTACGGGCAATTGGCCAATTGGCACGCTGATTAACCTGCATGGCAGCGAGTTGAGTAGCTACCGACTCACTAAGACTACCCACAGTATTAGTCAACCCTTGGAGGGTGAATTCACCTGGTTTGCATTGCATAGCAGCAGGAACATATGGAGGAGATGTTGCATTCATGCCAAGCTCTAAGCCCACGAGAGCTTGAAACTTGGCCTGGGGCCGCTGGATTGATTTGCTGAAGTTTGCCATTTTTAAGCTAATCTCTGCTAGCATGGTCTTATCATTTACAAAATAGCGGCGTTGAGCCCAAGCCTAGATAGCAGGAGGTAAGCCAAGAAAAAGAACACTCTAACCATGCGATCTCTCTCAGGTACATCAGTAATATTTTCTGCTGCAGCAGATTTCAGGTCAAGGTACTACTGCCATAGCGACTCACCTGGCTTATAGGTGCGCGAGGAGAATTTGGTGAAGCAGTCCAATGGACGCTCCGTGGGTTTGAACAAGGTCCAGGCCCACTCAACTACAGATGCCCAACTAAGTTGAGGATCATCCATAACAGCTGCATACAATAGATTCCTAGCAGCCCCCTTCATGCTCATCCTAAATATAGCGACTTTAAAATTTTGAAGGACTCCATTAACTGCAGCAATATCTCAAACATTTGTAAATACTGATCAAGTCTTCCCCCATAGTATACTTTGGATGGGAAATGCTTGCGCGTGAGCCTGGCCGCGTGGAGTGCGTGAGCCTAGCCAGGCTCACGCCACGTCAGCAAGGTTTCCCACGTGTAGGACCTAATTCCGTGGATGCCACCTATTTCCGCGGAATTGTAGGCGACTACCACGCCCCAGATTTGCCAACTTTATTTTCCAAGAAGTCTCCTCCCTCATCCAAATCTTGGTTGGATGAGAAATCACGGGTGGTTTGTGGATGGTTTTTGTCCACGGGCACAAGATATTGCAGAGAGTACAATGTCTCGTTACGTAATGAACACGAAGGAGAATGAGTTTGTTCTATCAAAGTTCCTCCCCCCCAATTCACATCCACCTTTCATTGATAGATGTTCTCTAGACAAACACCAGGAAATTCCTAAAGCGACTTTGCGGTTTATGAAAAAACATGGTGCAAAACAGGTTGGCAAATGTACAGCCATTGGGATTGATAAGAGGAGTTAAGATACAGATTCAAAAGATGATCTTTATGATCACAGTAACTGTATTGAAAATGGATGAAGTCATGGAAGCTTACTCCTTATTGTTGGGACGTCCGTGGCTGAAACAGGCCAGGGTATTCCATGACTGGAATTCCCAGTTACTAACTGTGCATGATGGGATGCACAAGATACAAATTACCACTAAGAAATCTAGTATATTACCTGCTACGAGAAGACCTCGAGGGGTCAGGGAGTATGACTGGAGGGGAGGACTTGATGAGGAGCAGGAAGCTACCCTGTTCGCTGCACACCCAGAGTGGGAGCAGGTTGCAGAGATGCAGCTAGAAGGCCTAAGTTGTTTAAAAGGTATCTGCTGTGGTGTAGTGACAGCAACATCAATTGAAGGTGAAACAAGCAGTTACCCACCACATTTCTATGAAGAAAGAGAGGGAGAAATGGAAATCCTAGAGGAACAGCCACTGTGAGTTTTAGGATGAAGTGGTGACTGGTTGGACAATCACAGCTGATGAGCAGGTGAGAGAAGTGAATGTGGGAACTGATGATATTCACTCCAGAGCCTCCATCTATCAGTATATCAGTTAGTTCTGTGCTTCCAATTCTCAACTGGATTACTGACATAGAATCATCAAAGTCCATGACTGTTTATCGCCCTTCCGGCTTCACATTATAACTGGTCACCTTGCTGTTCAGGTCTGTGTTCCATGTCACATGGGCAATTCGATTGATTGCTTGATACAGCCTGTGTCTACAATAAGGTGCCACAGCTAATAGCTGTCCAATGGTAATCTCCGCTTTGGACTGGCATATTACTTCAGCCAAAGTCCCTGCATTACCTCTGCATGTCTGCAGCTTCTTTCTTCCCTTCATCCTCACTCACTTCCTCTCTTTCAGAATCAGAGGAATCTGCCATAGGAATATCAGTACTCTTCTGCATTTCCCTTATGGTATCTGCCACTTCCTTGTGCAGTTCCTTCTCATCTCTCTAAGCCTCATCATCTTCAGGCACATCACTGCCATCTTCATTATCATCATCTTCCTCATCTACTGGAGGTATTAGTTTGGCTTTGCTTCTCGTTACTATCATTATACTTACTTCTGATACAACACATGGCCTAACCATATGAGCTGCCATCACTGGCCCCTCATTCACAGGAGCTCTCATCTCATTCTGGTGTCTGATCCAGAATGGACAAGCTGCCTTGCGATGGCCTGCCTGATTACAATAGTAACACAGTTCTTCCCATTAGGTCCTCGCCCTTGGTCTGTTCTGGATTGTTTCTGTAATCCTGATTCCCTGGCTGGTAATTCCCCCTTGGATTACCCTGATAGTTGCCTCTGGAATTTCCTTGGTAATTCCCTCTTGGATTACCTCTCCCTTCCATGCCATTGTTATAACCACCAGGCCTACCATAGTGGTCCTGATCACTGTTTCTTCTTGGCTGGGGCTGCACTTGATGCACCCTTACTTGCCTAGGTTCTCTAGCTGATGTCATTCTGTTGTAGTAACAATTCTCAGTAGAATGGTTATCCATTTTACAGATAGTACAGTGTTTCTCCTTCATGTGGCATTCAGTGGTGGTATGGCCTTCATTCTGGCACTTTGCACACCAAACACCCTTCCTCCAATGTGTTGCAGCCTCTGTGGCATACTTCTTCAAGATTTCTTCTAATCTTTTCTCATAGTTATCCCTCTTCAACTTCTCCTTCCTCTTACTCTTCCTTTTCAGCTCTTGCTCTTCTTCCTCATCTGACTCATCCTCAGAGTCCTCATCATCCCTTTTCTCTCTCCTGAGCATTCCCAATTGCTCAATTATGTTCGCTGTTTCAAATGCCGCCTCCACTGTATTATGGGGTAACATATCCACTTTCTTTTGCAACTCTGGTCTTAGTCCACTCACAAACCAAGTCTTCTGTAAACCTGGTGCTGGTACAGCAGCCAGCTTTTTCATCATCAATTCCATCTTTTCCATATACTCCTCAACAGTTTCATGCTTCTTTTGCTTTAACTGTTGTAAACTTCCATACACTTCATCCTCAGTTTTACTTGTCCTAAACCTATTTCGGAATGTTGTATTCAAGTCCATTCCAGGTTAGGAAATGATTATCAGGGAATCTTGCATACCATTCACTTGCTTTCTTGATAAGTGAACAAGGAAACAGTCTCATCTTGGCATCATCGCCATTCTCATTGTTCACAATACACATGTGCTCAAATTGACTAATGTGTACATCAAGATTCCATTTTCCTGAATATATTGGAAAAGGTGGTTTTGCCCGTGTTGGTTGTAACGCCATCTGTGGCCCTACCTTCTGCCCACTGACAATGCTGGCCCCCTTGCTGGTGCTGGTCCTTGAGGACCTGTTGTAGTTGTGGTGGAACTTCCACCAAGTGGTGGCCCCTGAGCACTCCCTGCTACTGGCCCCACTATATTCACAGTATTCCCAGCTCCAGTTGCACTACTTCCCACACTCCCTGTCCCCCCAGAGCCAGATCCAGGCTGCCCGCCTGATCCCCTGAGCCGACACTTCGTTGGCCTGTGATCCAAGTGCTCTACTTGATCCAGGTCCAATGGGTTGGGATGTCCTGGTTGTAGTCTCAACCTCAGCTGTTGGGTCTACTTCTTCATACTCTTCCTCTTCCAATTTCTTCTCTCTGTTTTCATCCTCCAAGTCTGCCCTTGGGTTTCTTCTTCACTCATGTAACTCAACTGCAATGGTGTTGGAGAGTCTGAACTCTCCGTTGGCTCTGCCACATCCTCTCCTCCTTCTTCATCTTCCGTCTCAGAAACTGGAGTTCCTGCTTTTGGTGTTCCATGCCAACTCTTATCAAAGATTTCTGTCAAATCTTTTATCCAGGGATGTACCTCAGATCTTTCACCTCGTGGTTGATCTTCTTCCAGTACCAATTCCTTAATCTTTCTTGCAAAGAAAAGAAGGAGTGGCATCCAACTCTAGTTCTTCCGGTATGGATGATGTACTCTCTGATCTTAATGGTGTGAGAGGTCCAGATGATTCCCCTATGTCTATTCCTCTCTCCCAAAGATATGGATAATTAGCTTTCAGATAACTTTCTCTTTTTGCTGAATATCTCTGGAGTCTAGCTTCTCTTTCATCACTCATGTCCCATGTCTTTCATTTATTTAATGTGGCAATAACCAAAACTCTCTTCTGTAGTATCTCTCGTATATGCCTGGGTTTCTTTCAAGCTTCAATGCACCCTTGGCTATACTAGAAGTCTCCGTTACCATATAACCATATGGCAAACAAGTCTGGAAAGCTGTTCTTGGTGTGAGTTTGATCCACAGAATATCCTTTGGAATCCAATTCTTTACTAGTACAAGCTCTTCATGCATATGAGTATAAACATTCACCTTCCTTTCCTCCCAGCCTTCAAACTCTACTCGCTTAATGGATAGCAATGCTATCACATAAACAGTGTTGGTAACCAACGTGTTCTTCCTCTACAGGCCACCTGATAATTCTTTATCACTCCTTTCTCCAAACCCCACTCAGGGTCAGCATCAATGCACTCTCTTAAGAATTTTTTCTTTAGACAACCATCTGGCAATTCCAAGAACCTCTGAAAGAATTGTTTTGGACAATCTTCCTTCTCAGTTTCACAGGGAATGTGATTCACATCAAATTCTTTAATTCACATCAAATTCTTTAATTCTCCAACCACCATGATCCCACCAGATGTCTGTCACATCTGGTTGTTCATGACCCAGGTCCCCAGTATGGTCGCCAAATGTCGAACGGCTTTTACTCACCCATCCCTTCGCTATCCGAGGTGGAAACTCCAAGATAGAAGAGTTGGATATCTCTAAGCACTCAGCCCGCTCAGTACTATCAGTCATGACCTGCAGCTAGTGAATCATGGTTGTGCTTCCCATTTGTATTCCTTCTTGCCTTCATGTTATCAATTTACCTTATCTGATACTGAAGCATCAGATTGCTTCAGTATCTACTTAGTTCCAGTTAATCATGCATTCATTTCACAGCTTCACTCATGTCTCTCTACACAGTGTGATTGTATCGAATAAGTATCAGATTATGATATATCAGGTATCAGGCCAATGCCATGGTGACACTAATCCGCCCTACAGTATCACTACAGCTCTGCATGTAATAAGCATCTACTGTTCATCTTTCCTCCTTCTCTGTGCTCTCGTTCTTGCTCTCCGCCTGATCTCCTCTTCCCATGACCCAAAAGCGCTCCTCGTGAAGTGATCATCTTTCCGTTATCGCTCTCCTTATCTGCCCGCAAGCTGTTCTAACCACCTAACTAACTAAATGTCATCCCTGAAGTAACACGTTCCCTCTGCAGATGTCGTTCCCTCACAGTCGTTCCCTCACAGTCGTTCCATGTCAATGATAACTGTTCCCCATGTACTGTGACAGGCTGTGTCAAGCTGTGCCGAGCTGTGATTGGCTGTGTAAGGTTGTGTCGGGCTGTGACTGGCTGTATCGGGCTGTGTCGGGCTGTATACCCCCCTTAAAGCCTACTGTTGCCACCCCTAAGGCTCCTGTTGGTCTCAGTCTGCGCAAAAATTAAGGGTACCCAACAGAACCCGTAAAAGCGTCCAAGTCCCAAGCAGCCCTCTAACATCTTGCCCCAATCAGTACAGTGCGAAGAGGTAGCATGATTTTACAGCACCGAGAGAAGACCCATGGACTTCCTCCGGTTTATCTTCAAACCAGACCCTAAGCAAAAAATGTGCAAGGCCTAAAGAGCATGGTCTATATTTTTTCGGGATAAATTGTCCAGCAGTAAAGAGGTATCATCAGCGTACATGGACAGTTTAACCATTTCCGGTGAGAAGGTAGGTAAATGAAGACCAACGATATCCTGCCTAGCTCAAAGAGGTGTCTTAGAGAATGATTCTGCTGCAATGAGAAAGAGGAAGGGAGCTAAGGGGCATCCCTGTCTGACCGACCTTGAGATAGGGAAAGACTAGGAGATGACACCATTGACCATAACCTTGCTATAGGCCGACCGAAGAAGGATCCCAACCCAAGACAAGAAGTGGCCATTCATGCCAGTCTTTTCCAGCGCAGCTAGGAGGAAAGTCCAATCTATTGAGTCAAAAGCCTTTTCAAAGTCCAGCATTAAGAAAGCAAGGGATTGGTTGTTCAAGGTAGCTCGGTGAAGTGCTTCGTGGGCAAGCAAAATGTTATCCAAAATCATGCGATCTTTAAGGAAGCCAGTTTGTTCTTTCCTAATGATTTTTGGAAGTAGGGGTTGGATTCTGAGAGCAAGCGCTTGGCGATAATTTTCTAAGTAGTAATTGAGCAGGGTGATGGCCGGTAGTTAGCTATATTATCTCTCTCCCTTTCTTTGTAGATCAGAGTGATGAGACCTTCTGAAAATCTGAGAAGGCATCAACTATTTGTGGAGAATGTCGTTGGCCATATAGAGGAAATCGTCACCCAGGGTAGACCACATAACTTTGAACAGCTCTACAGGCAGACCGTCCGGACCAGGGCTTTAAAGGGAGGGCAGGGCCTCCACAGCTTTCCCAAGTTCAGACTCAGTAAACGGTTCTACCAGTTTGACTTTATCCTCCTCCGAAAGGGAACATGGGATGTTTATGAGGAGAGCCCTCCTAGCCTCCACTACCTTAGAAGTGTGATCTCTTTTCTGAAAAAGCTGTCTGAAGAAGTCAGCAGCAATGTTGGCCATCTTCTTTGGGACAACACTTTGGATACCAAAGACATCAGACAGAGAGGGTATCAAAGTAGATGCACGACGTTGGGTAGCTTTGACAAAAAAAAATTAGACATCTTCTCCCCTTTAAGCGACCAATTGACCCCTGCCTTGGTCCTCATAAACTGCTCCTCGGAATGTGACAGTAACGAGCGGTTCTTCTTAGCAATTTTGTAAGAGATCTAGGTTTGGGGGTCATCCTTTCTACCTTGGATCTGCAGCTGACATACATGAAGGCATTTAGTCAACGCTTTCTCTTTTCTAGAGTGCTCAGAGCAGTAGAACCTATCCAAACGAGCTAGCTAGGGAGATGTTTGGAGCATGTAAATTTCAGCTCTCCTACATTGGGGGGGTAGCATCCAACATACCAACCACCAAGCAAAGCGAATCCCATGCATCTCTTTCAACAGCAGAAAGACCATGGACGTTTGAGCCAAAGCGTCATTGTCACACTCCACCATATTAAAATCCCCTCCCAATATCCAATGTTGAATGTCCATACGCTGCATCATTCTCAACCTTACAGTAGACCAAATATCAATATGTTCGACTTCATTGTTAGGGGCATAACCCTATTTTAACTAATTCTGGACTTTTGGCTTAAATCCGGACCAAACTTAATATATATTTGAATTAAAATTAATTCAAATGTTAATAATATAGGTCATCTTCATCAAGTTATTTTAATATTTTACTGCCCTTCTCACACCCAAAACATTATTTCAATGGCATCGTCTCTTAATATTGTGCTTGTCAACATGAAGATTCAATGAAAAATTACTATCAAGTTGTATCGAGTATGTAGAGTAGGAGTCTACCCCATGTTCGATTCGACACATTTATTTATCGTGATTACATAATGTAATATTACATCATTCGATTTCCCAATGGACGTTCAATGAATTGTTCAGTATTGCAACTTCACAAGCACTTCAATGTCAAATGGACATCTTATATGTCACATTTTGAAGCAAGTATAACATCACCTGTAATTTACAAAGTTCAATCACACAGAGGGAGTGCACTTGTCTCTCCCCCCTACTGCGCCAAGATGCTAGCTTCGTTGAGAAGCGGCGGGGTTGCATGGAGCATCTGCATGCAAGACACGTCGTCCCTGAACGGTCCAGAGTCGCGCTAAAATAAGGTTGTTTCAAAACAGACGTACGCGCCTAGGGGAATTTTTGGTTGTCGCTTCAGTGGTGGTGTCTTCTCCACGTCCTCTGCTCATACAATTTCATCCTAGTTGCTTTTCATCTTCAGTTATGACACATCACATCTTAAGATAGAATGAACGGGTGGCTAAACGGCTGGTGTCTGTAAAAAACCGTTGGATACAGGCAGTTAATGATTACATATGATACCTTGTCAGATGGGTAATGTGGATGGATGAGGATAGATGGCCTAGTGCAAAGTGGAATGAAACTGCTCATCCAGGAGCCGTGCATCGGCAGTGACGTTCCTGTATGGGCGCTTCGATCATGTTGTTTGATGCTATCCCCAGACGTACGGCTCGTTGCTCCAGTGCTGGCACACTTTGTTGGACACTGTTCCCGTACTCTTCTCTGCTTTACGAATGGTTCTCACAGGAGAGTTGGTAAAATTCTACTGTGCTTACAAATCGCTCCCCCTCACCAAAGTGCCAGATGCCAATGGGATGGCAACCATGGGAGAGGATGTCCTCTGTAGAAGCTTGGATCTGCAAGTTGGAACTGTGCATGTGGAGAAAGAAGTGCACGACTCCGCCAGTAGGGTCGACAATATGATGATTCTGGAGCCATTCGTGTGCGATGACCGTATTAGACAATGGAGAGTTCCAACAGGCACTTACCGCATGCACGGGGATCAACGATATTCATCTGCAGGTTCTACACTCACACCAGGAACTGCCACTTCGGTGGCTCCGGCCTTCACACCTGCTACAATTAAGAAAGAGGACACCAGCACATCGACGGTTTTTGTCGTCCTCTCGGAAAGCTCGGGTGACGACGACATCTCTGAGATTCCACCACCTCCAACACACCTATTTTTTGTCGAAGAACCAGATGTGCAGGAGATAGGCAGTGTCGTTCCAAAGTTGCAGTCTATGAAAGGCTTGCCAAACTGCAGAAATGACGTGCGTGGAATTGCATGGGGGACAATAAATATTATAAGAGCAAAATACCTTCCCGCAGAATTTGATGGAGATGTGGTTTTTGAGCTGCCACCTCTGACGTCTTGTGGAGGTTTGCGGGGACTCATGCAAGGGATGGACAAGAAGCACGACGGACACCCTTGGTGTCGAACTAAGACAACCAACATACATAACCCTCATGGCTTGTCTTTCCGTAGATCAGTCTGCGTTGGGCACCTACGTTGTGGAAATGAAGCCTGCAACTGCCTGACATTGAGAGGCTCTCCAAACGAGACAGAGTGGGAGGGTTGCACGGATAACCCATTCGAGGTTGGGTGCCCACCTCCTAAAAACACGACGTTGCCTGCAAATATTGCAAAAATACGGCTCCAACATGCATTGGCGCATGCAAGGCCCGCATGTACTATGTGCTCCATCGTTTTCGCGGCCTTACCCAAGCTTGTGTTCATCTCGGCAATCATACCCACCCCGTATCGAAAGGGGATTGTCAAGAAAGTCTTGAAACAATTCGGGGACTTCTACGGCACGAGGTGGAGGAATGCTCCTTATGCACCGCCATCTGCAATTGCACTTTCTGCAAGCAAGAGCTTCTTGCAAAAACACATTCTAGGAGGATCGGAAGAGAACATAGAGAAATTGGACAGCGAAAAACTGGACGTCGTTATAGACTATTTCTCGACCCTTAGTTCACCAAATATACGCAACCAGATCAACGCACTCAGAATGGGAACAGGGAGCACAGGTTATGTGGATAACATCCTAGAATTGAAGCAGAAAAGCATGTACGACTTCATTCAAGACAATGTTTTTCCTAGTGAGGGGTCGTTGTTCTTATTCAAGATGTCCACAGTTGCGGAAGGAAGTGGAATTAGCTTGGTCCGCAGAATGCAGCCCGGTGGCGATCTCCAGAAATCCTGACTCATGTTTGATTATGTGAAACGTGTGAAGGGTCGGATAACCATGGCTGCCCATGTGTACGATCCTTCTTACCAAAGAGTTATGACAATTGTAGTGTGTAACATGCAATCCAAAGACACTGAGTCTCAAATCCTGATGTGGAAGTCCCTTGTGAAAGTCATGAGAAATCATGGTGTGTCAGATCCAAACTTTCATGGACTTATGGCCGATAGCGCGCGGGCAAATTGGAATGCAGTCCGGTCTGTTTTTGGAAGTGGTGATCCGAAAATACCCATAATGGGCAGGGAGCGCACTTGCCTGTTCCATTGGACTTAGTCCCTCCGAAGGCACACCAAGAATTGCATAAAATCAGAGTTGCAGGAGGAACACATGAGACTCTACCGGCTGTATAAAGATGTGACAAGCAAGATCGAAGCAAACTCCTTATACCAAACTATAAGGGCATGGTGGTACTCCTCCGATGCAGCAAGTCAGGATGGCCTCAAAGAACTTGACGACTGGATGGGATTCTGACACTTCAGATACAAACAGTGGGGAGGGTTCATGACAAGAGTAAGGTCCCTTCTAAATTTCCGATGTTTGCATGAGTTCAATTTGAAATGAACCTTGTGTTAACACGAGGTTGATTTCAAGTTCCGAGAATGTTTATTTGAATGTTACTTGATGTGTTCGCAAGTGAACAAATGAGTTTGAGGAACGAATGCAACAAATGGTAGATGCATGCACAATACGATTGATGATGTGACATACACCGATAGACATACGACTTCATTTTTAAAAAAAAAATTATTATTATTATTATTTTAAAATCCCTGGGGGTGATGCAAATCAACCTTGCGTTGACGCAACCTTGATTTGAGAAATGAAAGCATCCCTATATATATATATATTTCCTCCCCTGGGGGTGATGCAAATCAACCTTGCGTTGACGCAACCTTAATTTGAGAAATGAAAGCATCATATATATATATATATATATTTCTCCATGGGGGGTGATGCAAATCAACCTTGCGTTGACGCAACATTGATTTGAGAAATGAAAACATCATTTTTTGAAGTTTGTTTTTTTTTGTTTTTTGTTTTGTTTTTTTTTCCGTCGGGGATGATGCAAATCAACCTTGCGTTGACGCAACATTAATTTGAGAAATGAAAGCATCAATTTTTGAATTTGTTTTTTTTTTCTCCCTGGGGGGTGATACAAATCAACCTTGGGTTGACACAACCTTGATTTGAGAAATGAAACGACATGGGAGGACTGGATCCTCGTCACAGTGAAGGGCATCCCACTGGAAATCCAGCCTAGTGTGGGCTGCAAAAATATAGTCCACCATTGGGAAGAAGTTGTGAGCTTGGCAACAAGACCACACCACCACCTCAAAGTGTTTAAAACACTTTTGCAAAAAGTCATAACAGCGTGGTCTCAAAACTACCATCTTCTTGCCACACATCTTCCCCACAAAATCTTTGGGAAGGGATGCAGGCCCATTAGTAGAATGAAAAGATTCACATGACAGACCATTTAAGTCCATAATTAGTAAATGTTTCCTCGCTAGTCCAGGAAGTAAACTGTCATTTGGCTTCAACATGTAAGTAGGAGAAATTAAAGCAACCTGCTTGTTTGTTTTGTCCCCGTCTGCATCTTCCTCCCCATTTAAACTCCCACATACCTGCATACCAGAATCCGGTGTGCCAGGTGGCTCTGTCACCATTGCCCCCTGGATTGCTATTGCATTTGTATGTGGCAAGGGCTGAATTTCCACATGTACCTCGCAGCTCGCCTTCCCTGTATCCTGCTGCTGCTCGGTCAAATTCAAAAGATCATCAGTGACAGGAAGACATAAGGGCTTAGAGTGAGCACCAATTACCGTCTGAAATTGGGATTCCAAACATTTTGACATTGTCACAGCAGACGTATCCATCGTAGATGTCACTGGTCCTGGGCCTGGTAGATTAATCCCCAATCTGGCCACAAATGGCTTTCTGGTACTCAATCATGCTCTGCATCTGTAATTTTAAGTCTGCCATGTCACGTCCTTGTGATTCCACCAGTTTGTCCAAGCCATCCATCCTGCCAACTACTGTAGAATATGCGAGACTTCCCTCCTGTCAATCCATGAAAACTTGCCCAAGTATGAATCAAACAAAAAAACCTAGCATGAACAACCACTGGAAAGAAAACCCAGGCCAAAAGCCTTGAAAAAAACCCTAGCAACCTATGGTGCAGCAACCACTCTAGCAAACATGGAAAACACACTTACCCGCCTGTCACTCCCAGCTGACAACCGTGACACTGAACCCTCTTGAATTTCATATAATGTAGGAGGGCACCCTGATAGGGTTTCCTGCAAATTAATTAACCCATGCCACAAACAAATCAATGCCACAAGTCAGTAAGCAATGTGAGGGCTGACTATATACACATAGCAATTCAATGAGCAACAAAATATAGAGTCGTGATGATGCCACTTACCAAGCGTGCTTCTACCATTGTCTTCCAACCACGGCCAGTCTTGGTAGGATTCTGAATTGCACCATTTGCCTTCTTCATGTTGGCCGACACTTTGTGGAACACCTCTGTTTGCCAGTAACTTACAAGCTTGTTCCATACCTCCTCAGATACAGTAATGGGTTTCCCCTTACCACCCAACCACGCAGTGTGTGCTTCATAACGCTAGCTCTTCATTATTCTGCCAATTGTTTGTTTTAGGTGGAAGTCTTTTAACTTGTGTGGCGTATATGAAAATAGCTTAGCGCTAGGTGATCTCTGATTTCGTATACAAGTTCATCAGGTTGGTTGTTGATGGCAAGGGAACAATCTAGCTTGCGATAAGTCTGTCCTTTAAGGGCGGCGTGCCATACATTCCGGGTCTGACCATACGGGGCTCCTTTGAGGTTCGTCACAATCACCGTAGGAGGAAGACCTGCAGCTATTCTCTCTTCCTTCACCTTGGCAGCTTCAATTTTGGCTGAGGTATTAGCCCTCCTTAAAGCATTGGTTCTATCATTATTTGAAACGGCACCCTCCCCTCCTTCAGAGACCTCCATGCGCACAGGAGAATTCACAGCAGGATCGTGCCAAGTAGGGACTGGTGGCCAGAAGGCCGAAGACCATACTGGCCATACTGTCCATAAGTAGGAGGATATTCCAGTGGCCTGCCACCCCCATAGCTATTAGGGGGTGGCAAATATGGTGGAGGAGGATACTGGCCATACTGCCCATATGGAGGAGCACCATATTGACCCTGACCATACTGAGTGTCAGATTGTGGGTACTAAGGCATACCATAATAAGGTGGGGTACTGGTGGCACAGAACCCAAAACGATGGGAGAGTTAGGGCCACCTCCTACGTTCTTATGGGCGCCATCTCCATTGCTAGCAGCAGGGATCGTGGATCCAGTGCGCTTGTGCTTGCCCTGAAAAGAAATCCCCCCAGTACAATGTGCGTAATTACACATACATATAGGCAACAAGCAGCAAATCGTTGAATTCAAGATAACAAACTGGAAGCACATATGATTTGTAAAGACAAGATTACCCAAAACTCAGTATGATCTTGGGCAGTAAATCTCCCAAATTTGATTGGCCCCAATGATGTCTTCCCAGTACATTTTTGAATCCTCTTAGGTATGGGGTGTTCCTGAAATCCATAGCAAGAATTCAAATGGACAAACCTGATGGGTCCATGAGAAGTATCCCTCCAAGTTTTACTGATATTCTGGGTGCATAAATAACCCAAGTATCTCTATAAGTAGCCATTGTAGCTTAGTACCAGGACGTTGGTTTCATGGGGCAAAGAATTTGAACACACCTGAAGTCTACATTGGCCTGACATCATGCCTTTGGCACTTCAACTTGTCTAGTGGAAATAATTTGTGATTGTGCCTTGGGTGACCCCTGCATCGTCCAACTTCCCTGTCTTGACAACATACCCTATCTCTTCATGATCTTACCATACCCTATCTCTTCGTGATTTTACCAAAAACATACATAATTTGAATCATGGTCATTGTGAAGATCTATAACTCACAGACGGAGAAGGTGTTCGTAGTGTAGATGATGGGCGTTTTTGTCCTGCGACATGAGCCTGGGCATGTTCTCCTCGGCTCGCCGTGGCATCCGCCGACGACGCACTTGCCTCGCACTGGTGTGGGAGGAGTGGATCGTCCTCATCATCCTCAGAAGAGCCATCATGCAGAATCGTAGTCTTCATCATCTTTAGTCTGGCACTTTGCCTTGCAGGACTTTGATCCCCTACCTTTTTCTTTCAGAGCGCGTGGTTTGCGAGGGCGTTTCGCTCCCGCAGGCCTGCACAAACACCTCCATGACCTCCCTCTCAAACAATCACAAACAAATGCAAACATATATACCCTAATACTCTTAAGCCTACGCTGAACCACAGCCGCACCCTACCAAACTAGACATGGCTGCCCACGAATGACGGCGGACATCTCCCGCCTAATGACACACCCTCCTCAAACCTAATCGTAACTCACTGCATGTTGTTTGCCTCTCTGTTTGTACAAGTCGCAGCTATTCGCCCCCATTTGTGCTATGAAGCTTATGAGAGTTGTAGGAAGGTCAGAGGATAAGGCGAATCGCGTGTTTAGTGGGTGGATAACCAAAGTCAGGAACTATACTCACCCATCTATTGACTGCCTGAACGTTGCTTCCACCTCCTTTATGGCAGCAATCCGGCGCTCTCGGAACTTCTCGTACTCAGTGAGAGGGACTGTCACTTCGAAGACCTTCCGCTTCATCATAGACACTCAGAAACGACACTTACAGATGCAGAAGATATATAAATAGCACATTGGCAGCTGGTGCAAAACAAGAGACAACTGTGCGTAGGATGCAAAGAGGGTAGGGGTGACGTTCAAAGTATGTACAGTGCAGGTGGCGACCGGATGCGTAGGCATAGAATAGATGACCGTCTATGGCGAATGGAAGAAGCTTATGCCATAAAGAATGGGCATACAAAAATGCTATGCAACTGTGATGAGTGTCATGGAGGAAAACTACTGTTGTTGGAAACAGTGAGGAATCATTACATGATACACGGGAGGGATCCTCTTCTCCAACGCTGTTCTCTTCCGGCACGATCGTCACTTTCCCTTCAACACTTTAGTTTGAATTTTGAATGCAACGATCCTCTTCTCCACATGTCGACATTTCATTGGGTGATTGTAGTCAAGAAGTCATAAACAGACGTGACTATGACTACTTCACTTCCGTTATCATTTAATTCATGCACATGTCGTGTTTTCGTTAGTCATGTGTAGTCATGTAGTCATATATGACTAACTAAGTGACTGCAACTATGACTTCAATGGCTACAAATGTCGTATTTTGATTGGGTGTTATTTATAAGATACATACGTGAATATGACTGCATCACTGCAACGTCACCGTGCCTCCATGTCATAATATGAACAAGTGTCACATCGTTGTTGGTCCACTCACAAGATGACTATTGGGGCAAGGATGTGAATATTCAGATGATGAAGACGAAGGCCCTGCGGCACAGTGGGAGCAATGTCACAGAGAACGCAGAGGATGGTGGATTGGAGGTAGAAATCCAGCATGCATTGCAGGAAGCATTTTCTTTTGCAGATGCAAAGAGAGGACCCCATTCATGGTGGAACCAATCATTTGCCGATCATGACGATGACCTCGACAATTTCGGAGACAATGAATTTGATGAGAATGCTCACGTGCACGTTGATCCCGAGTATGATAAACTCTTCCGACAGTCGCAATGTCCACTTTTTGAAGGGTGCTCGATCAGCCGGCTGCAAGCAACTTTGACGTTGCTGAACGCATGCACTACCCACAGTGCACCAATGCATTTGTGGATGAGCTTCTGGGATTGTTGCGTAAGAGTTTTTTGCCTAAAGAGAATTCATTGCCGAAAACTCACTATGAAGCAAAACCATGATTGCCAAGATGGGATTGCAGTACCATGATTCATGCCTGTGAGCGTGGTTGTGTACTCTTCCGTGGGGAGTATGAGAATGTAGACATTTGCCCAGTGTGTCGCAGTTCCCGTTACATTCCAGGTCGTGGAAGTGTGCCCAAGAAAGTATTGCGACACTTCCCTGTCATGAAACGTATGTATCGATGTAAATCGATCGCTAACCTCATGACATGGCGCGACAGACATAAGAGCCAGGATGGGTTGGTTTGACATCCAGCTGATAGCAAAGCATGGAGACACATTGACACCAAATTTGAGGATTTTGCTGCAGAGCCACGATCTGTGCGATTTGGATTGGCCTTAGACGGTGTAAATCCCTACGGAGCTCAATCCACCAGCTGGAGCACATGGCCCATTCTCTTGGTCAATTACAATCTGCCTCCGTGGTTAATGACCAAAAAGTTCTTTGTCATGTTAGCGCTACCGATTCCTGGTAAGGAGTCTGTTACCTCGGACAACGTAGATGTTTACCTGATGCCCCTAGTGGAAGAGCTACTGGAACTATGGAGAGGGATTGCAGCCCATGATGTTTCCCGTCCTCGTGGTCGACGCGAATTCACACTCAGGGCAGTGTTGATGTGGTCAATCCATGACTACCTTGCTATGGCTTGCTCTCAGGTCAAGTGACGAAAGGTTATGCTGGTTGTCCAGCTTGAGGACCCGGGGTGATTTCACAGCAGTTACACACATGTGGGAAAACTGTTTTCCTGGGCCACCGAAGATTTCTGGCCCGCAATCATCCATATAGAAGGTCAAGAATGTTCAATGATGCTACTGAGGGGGGCTGCTATTTTCATGAGCGGAATGAGCATGAGCGGGAAAAAAAAAAGCATGAGCGGACTATTGTGTGTCCATGGAAATAGGGTTAGGAGGCACGGAAAATAGGGTCACGTGAAGTTGGATTGTGGCACCAGTGGACTCGTCATAGCAATGAAATGCAACATTTTATTGCAAATTTTGTGGCAAGCCACATCTATACAAGTGTGCCCTAACTATCATAGCCGGAAATACACTACTCTCTCCGAGGAACTTGCCCCACCTTCTTCCTCATTCCCCCCATCCTCCGAGCTCTGTGATGCATCAGTTCCACTATGCCTCACAAAAATTTCGTCCTCTCCTTGGGGGACTGTCCACCTCACCTCCTGGGAATCTTTTGCCTTTTCTCCCCCACTTTCCTCAGCAGAATCCAAGACAAACCTACGAGCCTGACGGGCTCTAATAGCTGCTGCCTCCTCCCTCATCTTCATTTTCTTGAGGCTGGCCTCATCTAAAATCTGTTGTACACGACTAGGTTTGGAAGACCTCCTAATGGACACCGAAGCAAGCCGGGCAGCATAAGTAGGAAGGATGTAGTCCCTTTCTGGACTAGGCATGAAATCCCCCCTGGCAAAATAAGGCACGTTCCTCCTGCCCATGAACTGCGGTGTAGACGTCCCTCCTGCAGTACTTGGCATCCTACAGTAAGAACAAATCCACTTCAAGAATGTCAATACTAGCAGAAGCAGAAAGGGTCTTTCAATGAAATAAGAGAGCGAAGAAAGGTGCCTCACAAAATCAGGAGGCAATTTACAATGCGACCACTCACTCGTAAACCGGGGGCTCCTCGGCCTCGATCCCAACTTGTTCCTCCCCCTGCTCCTTCTCGGATTCTTCCTCATCCTCCAAGGATGTCTGTTCCTCTTTCAGCAGACGTTCAGCCGCTGCAAGTTCCGAGTTGTGGAGGGCAGTATCTGGCTCGAAGGTAAAGACATGCCTGTCGGACAACGTCCCTGCCCACATTGAAGCACCTGAGGGACAAAGCGGGCGGTTAATAGCATGCAGCATGCAATTGCAATCGGGCCAGGGGACAAACTAAGCACGTGAAGGCTTACCCGTGCCGCATGTGAGGTCAAGAATCCGCCCTTGGACATCCGAGCACGTCTCCATGAGGGTTTGGATGAAATACTGGAGTGGGGCATATAGTTGTAGAGGACATCGTAGGTAACATGGTCCACAGTGGCATCAACAAGACGACCGTCGTTGCGGAATTTGAACGTAGACCCTTTCTTCACAAAACAATATGCCTCAACACCAATGTCTGCACATCCAACAAAAGAGGAATCAACTCCAGGGTCTAGTTTAGATACACCACAATATGAAGTGAATGCAATAGATTGATAACTTACACTTTGGCCCTCTGATTGCAACCCCTGTGTATTGATGCAGAACCATTTTTTGAGGGGAGGGGGTGACACTTTTCGGTGTCCACCTTGCCACAACATTATCTGTGGTCTTCCCTCTTGTGGCAAGGACCACCACCATCCACCGTCATCCAGGAGCATCCCCGCCCCAAACCGACTTCCAGTAGTCCTCAGTAAACCTGTTCAGGTGGGCACACCATCCAGGCCTCTAGGAGCTTCCCATCTGGAATGTCGAGGAGAATCATATCGCAGGCTCTCTCCACCTCACCCCCCCCCCCCGAGTGCTCTTGCAATCCGTGCTCACAGCCGTGAAGAATTCCATCATGGTTTCCAAACCAGGGGTGTCTTTAGGCTCTGTACCGGCAGCCCTCTTCTTGGCTTTCCCTTTCAGTTCCTCTAGAGACTTGCTGTGTGCCACCTTCTTCGCCCTGGCAGCCAGAGCATCAAGGAAGCTCTCATTGACGCATTGGATGATGGTTGGGGGTTCTAGCTTTGGCCTGTGCGTAAACGTCACCGCCGAATACCGCCGTGTAGGCTCGCCCTCAAATGCCAACTTCCTGGCAGAGCCAGTCCCAGTCCGAACTGACTTGGGAACCCGGACGACCGGTGACTTGGTAGCAGCAGCAACAGTCGCAGGACGTTGAAGAAAGTCGTCATCGGAGTCACTCCCTTGGGGCCCCTCCTACGCCTCCTCCGGTGCCCCGGTGGTTTTTTGTTTTTTGGGGGTTACTGTACTCCCCTGTTTCCGTGTCCTTTTCTATAGTCCTTTATTCTTCTCATTCAAATTCTCATGAATACTTACCTGAGCAAGCTCTGCCGCTTTCCTGGAGTTGGCAAGCGTTTTTGCCTCCTTTGGACCCAGCGGAGGCAACGGAGCTCGGTTTCGTCAGGCCTCCGCATCCAGCTTCAATTGAAACTCGGATGGGTCGAGCGAGCCCGGCGGAAGGTCCACATATCAAGGGCAGTCGTGCAAATGTTCCAGATGCCACTCCTTCACGATAGCGTCACTGTACATGGAGTCATCCCCAGGGTTCCTCCATGCCAGGAAGAATGGTGGCTCGAAGGACAGATGACATTTCTCCAAAAGTGAGAACTTGTAGTACCTGCATTCAAGAAACACACACAGAATGAGGTCCCTGAACTGGAAATTCGGGGCCCTGAACAAGAAATTCGGCACCATTTTCCCAGGTTGGGGTCGAAAAGTGCTTTCGCCACTGGGCCTGCAAATGGAAAATGGCGTCGAATTTCCGGTTTCGGTGCCAGCCACCCTAGGGACTTGGCCATTTTTGGGGCCTTGCATTGGAAATTCGGCACCATTTTCCCAGGTTGGGGCCGAAAATGGCTAAGTCCCATAACTGACTTGGCCCTGAAGTGGAAAAATGGCGCCGAATTTCCGGTTTCGGTGCCAGCCACCCTAGGGACTTGGCCATTTTCGACTCTGCTAGAGGTATGATTAACTGCAGAAAATCTAGTGGTTCAGAATCCTTTGATAATTAAGCCACTCTTAATTAGATCCTTGTGGTTTGGTGTTTAGGCGGCTGGAAAACAACAAACTAACAGGGAGCATTCCGGAGCAGCTGAATCAATTGACAAATCTCCAACAACTGTGAGTTCTTTGTCATGAGCTATCAGATGAGATTCTCCCGAAAGTACCTCTTTGCTCCGGGCTATTGTCTACAAAATGTTATTGGCGAGTAATATGCGTTGAGGATCAGGAACTGAAAGTAAAAGTTGCGACTTACATCACCTTTTGTCTTGGGATTCTGACTATTTTGAACTTCTAGCTGAACATATGTCTACTTCATCGGGTGCCCATTTCAATCTTGAAGATCCCCGGAAGATTCTGCAGTCTCCCTCAATGATTCGGCTGCCTATATAATTCGGAAATCAATTTGGCACAGTATGCTTGAGCAGCTTCCTAATTAATTTGGAAATGATATCCAGGTTCCTCTCCAGCATATGTAGTTTGTGGCTGCTTCGGACATGAAAAAAAGAGAAATTAGGAAACAAACGATACTTTGTAACCTCTGCTGGAAGCTCAAAGAGCTAATGGGACAAGTGAAAGCATGAAACAAGAAAGAGAGCGGGCCTCTAGATACAACTAAACTGATGGATTGTCTAAGGGTCATAAAACGCCTCATGCACATGCTGCTAAGAATTCATATTCTCAAAATGAGACACCTAAGCTACAGTGCCGGTTAGACAATAGTATCTCCCACGGACCACATTGTAGTAAGTTGAACTTTTTCCGAAGCAAGGGCTGAGCAAGGGTACAGATGAGTTTATGGTGTGTTCTTCGGTGACCCTTCTGCTAAGATCTGATAAACATGTAAGGTGCCTGTTGGATGGTGGACAGATTTTTGCAAAACAACAACCTGAGTGGAGACATTCCCCAAGCTCTTATCAACAAAAGCAACTTGAAGTTGGAGTAAATTTTTCCACCGGTCATGTTCCCTGGTGTCGAATTTCAGTTTTCAATGTTTCAATACTTCCTAATAGATTCCCGTTTTGAACCTTTGATTTGTAGTAGTTGCAGCAGACCAGTTATTGCCTTCTCTATGCAGACCCTTTGATGTCAAGCCTGTGGTTTGTTGGACAGGTGTCGTAACAAAGCTAATTGTTGGCTAGATTGTGTATCTTAAGGCCTCGCTTTTCTCGATGGGTTTTGATAGAGTACTAATTGCTTGTACAATTTTCACGAGTAGGAGCAAGGTAATCACTAATAGAAGATGTTTCTATAATTCTAAGATGTTTGTTATTGAAACATCATCTATCTATCTATCTATCTATAGATCTATCATCTATCTATTCATCACATGTATCTTAGAATAGAAACATCATCATATGTTTGATATTGCAGATCTTTCTTAACGCCCCCTTACAAAGTCCAGGAAGCCTCTGAATCTGGCCGAGTAGTCCCTCGATCTATGAAGTAGTTTCCAGAACTGTTAGTAGCCCTAAAGATCAGATTTATGCTCTTGTCCCAGGCTTGTCCCTTGCTGGTCAAGAGCATATGTGTAGACCCACTACAGACTAGATCGTTATCCAAAGACAGTTAAGTGCTGTGAGCTGCTTAGAACGAGAACAAGGCAATGATCTATATATCGCTTGGAAAATTTAGTTTAGAAACTTGACGGTTTGCGCCTGTTCTATTATTGCAGATCGTTCTAATAAGGGTTTGAGGCGGTGTCTGGATGTTTAGATCTCTCTAAGAAATCTTTGAGCTGTCCTGGAAAAGAATGTTTCCCAAAGTGAGTAAAGAAAACTTGGCCCTCCAGGAGAACACCCTGCAGCAGGAACGGCCGAAGCCGTGGGTTAAGTCATTGTTTTCATGTGGGTGCAGGACCTTCGGGAATCTACTCCTGTGTACGACGTCCCAGCCGTGCCCCGCACTCCGCCCCGCATCCCCAGGGAAAAAGAGCAACCTGGGCATCATTATCGGTTGTGTCATTGCAGGGGCCATAGTAGTAGCCGGCGCAGTTACAGGATTGATATACTGGCGCTGCTGCTGTGTCGGCCAACAATCGAGCCCCAAGCGTGAAAACAAGCTGCCAGGGTCTGTATATGTGAACTCTCTGAAGTTCTGAGATGTAGCAGATCAGATCCGATCCGAGTAAACACTAGTTCTCCGACCTAGTTTCAAAGAGCTATCGCGCTCAGTCAGCCAGCTATTATTCAGAGACTACATTAAAGTGCACTGTATGGTATGCTGCATGCTAGCAGATGTCCACTTTTTGTGACATCGAATGGAAGGTTAAATGCCGTTCAATTCCTGATGGTGACTCCCGGCAGTTCATATTAGTTCTTCAGACGTATGAACTTTCGGAGGAAATCTGTTTTCAGCCTGCGAGATGAGGCTTAGATAGTCACCTATTGAATGCGTGTAGTGGTTCACTAAAATTGGAACATACATGACACAAAACTCCACACAGAAAACAGTGAATAGTGCAATGAAGAAAAGTACTATAGAGCCAAGTAATACAATACTGGACCTTCCTCTGTCACTTGACGCACCACTTAACACTTGCTGCTGACAAAGCTGGAACCCTGCAGCAGGCTTGCTTAACACTAAGGACCTGTGTAGGCTGGCTAACATATAACAATCAAGAGAGATGGAGATCGCTCCGCACCAGCACCTGTATGTCTGCAGGACTGCTTCTCCCATCCTGTCTCATAGTATTGCTGATTTATAGGAGTCCTAGTTAAATCACCGCTAGTAGGTGGTGCCCTCCTATTAAGCTGGCACTGATCTAGAGAGCAGATCTAGAGAGAGCAGTGACGTGTTGGTGTTGCCGAGAATAGGCCATTCAACTGCATAACCTGCTGAAAGTCACGTCTTCATGAGTCTAGTTAGACTTTTTGCTCTGAATGGACTCTGAATGGACTATTAGTCATAAAATATGTACTTGTTACTATGCGCAAGAACAAACCACAGCTATAGTTTCTGAATCTAGATCCATTTTGATTAAAGTCGGAAATCCCTTGAGAGTACACAAAGTTGTTCAGGATAATATGAGTCAGGACATCTTCAATAATTAATGGGGAAGCGCTTGAATAGGTACAGAAGGAGATGCCTCATGTTTGAGACAGAAGCGAGCACACGATTTTCTTTTCACCAGGTGAAAATTGCTACCGACAACTTTAGGAGGAAAATTGGAAAAGGAGGTTTTGGCCCAGTGTTCTATGGCAATCTTCCTCATGGACAAGAGGTGGCAGTCAAAAAATTGGACGTCAAGTCTCAACAAGGGATGAAAGAGTTCTTCAATGAGGTTCAACTGACAGCCCAATGTTTAATGTACACTGTATACACTTCACGTATTGCTTGTCTGCTTTTCGGAGTTTTTCGTCAATGTAATAGAATCTATGTACTACGCAATACTTCCCAAATTGTGCACAACTTTGTAACATATATTTTATATAGCTGAGAAAAGACACACGAAAATTACTTCTCATTGACTCGGTTAACTTACTAGTCTCTGCAAACATTCATATCCAGGACTTAATGCACAGTTTACTCTGGCCAGTTTGGATGCTTACGCTGCTATCGAGCCAATGGTTTTGAATAGCAGCTCTAGGTGATTTAAAAAATTTAACAGGATTTCCACTGCATCTGTGACCGCATTATGTATCAGGTCGACCTTCTCTCCAGAGCGCGCCACAAAAACCTCGTGTCATTAATTGGGTACTGCCAAGAGAACAGCCAGCGAATGTTGATCTATGAGTATCTTCCGATGGGCGACCTGCGGAAACATCTCTATGGTGTGAATTCTGACTTCCTAAAGGGAATGTATAAAGTCATTTCACGCTCGGACGCTACAGTAGAGTGCAGTACGGCTATACTCAGAGATACATGTATAATATCCCTCCATCGACATGGTGGAAAGTGGTTGATATATGTAGATCTATGGCCTTACTTTACTAATCCTACTAATTATTTGAGAGGTACAAAAAAACCTGTTGATCAGGCTTATATTGTATCACTGCAATGCACTAAGGTTGATCTTTTCTCCTAAAGGATATAATCTAGTTTGTATCTGTAGACCTTCTCAATCTTATAACCACTGGCCGGTCATGGATTCACTGTACCTCTAATGTAGTACATTGACTAGAGCGTTTAGTATGACCCAGGGCTTACATATTTTCTTGACAACTTCACCCAGTACCCCATGTGTATATAGACACACATGCAGTACACAAGGGTTCATTTTTAAGACAACCTCCCCACCAATTCTGTGGGTATAATCCACACTCACCTCAAGCACGATGTTAGATTTTTGGTTATATGGTATGATTCCCATGCTATATAGATTTAGAAACCTGGATCAAACAGGACCCCGAAAGATTTTTAAGACTTAAAAAACCCTCTTTGTTGTCAAATAGGCACAGGTCCAGAAATGCCAATCGCAAGTGATCAGCCTACACTTGACTGGAAAACGCGCCTAAATATTGCATTCAATGCAGCACAAGGTAACAATTTTCGCTTTCATTCTAGACTTCTAACTTTTTTTCCTGAATGTTGTTTAAATTTCAGATTTCATGGGGCTATACTTAGATTACACTTTTGTCATTCTATGACACTCATGTCATAGAATACATACTATATAGACTCATAGAAATGGCTCTGATGTAGTCTAATTGGGCGCACAGGGTTAGAGTATCTGCACACAGGTTGCAGTCCGAACATCATTCACCGTGATGTGAAGAGCAACAACATTTTGCTTACGAACAAGATGGTAGCTAAAGTTGCTGATTTCGGACTCTCCAAGTTGGCAGAGGAGGGGGTCAGTCACGTATCCACCTTCGTTAAGGGCACTCTCGGTTACCTCGATCCTGAGTACGTGCATTCCTCGTACATTCCTAACCAACTTATAATACTGTCTAATATATGTCTACTTCAATTTTCCTCAAATGAGCGTCAAATGGGGTTTTGGACGGTTCTACTGCAGCTTTTTTATCGTGCTATAGACATCTACAGGTCGCCTAGGTCAATGGCTGGTAGACAATTAGTAGCTAACTGCTCTCATAAAGCAATATGCAATCCCTTGCATGACATTAAAACTGTAACAGGTATTTCTCAACTTTAAAGTTGACAGGAAAGAGTGACGTTTACAGCTTTGGCGTTGTGTTGTTGGAGATTATCTCCGGCCGACCACCTATTAACTACCGGGCTGTCGACTCTAAAGTAATCCTAGTCGATTGGGTAAGTTAATGCAGTTAATGTAACCTGCCTTTGTTGAGATTCAGCCACTTCATTTGAAGTGTTAAAATGCCCAGCTGTACCAGAATATATGTTTCAATATATTCATGATTTCATCATTCCATGATTGCGACTCTATTGTCTACTTGCCTTTCCGGTTATCCATCGATTCCTAGTCAGATTGAGTTCAGTGGTTTGTGACATCTTGGACTTAGTGGGCCTAGAGGAGACTGAAACGATCTCGCGACAATGATCACCCTTACTTCTCTAGTTTCGGTGTTCGCATACTTTGGTAAGCACTTGTTACTCCTTTCGCTCAAACATAAATTCTTGCAAGCAGAATGTATCCTGGTGGCCATCTAGTAGTTTATGACAGCGTGTTTTTGATGTGGAACCCATAGGCCTCTGCAGGCCAACAATGAGAGAAGTGGTACACGGTCTAGGGGATGCAATGGCGTTGGAATATCTTGGGGATCCATCTCCAGAAATGTCCGCCACCTCGTCAAGCTTGTCTGACCCCCATCCAACAGCTGTTGGGAACGGAGAACTTAGCAGCTTGCAATCCAGTGCAGAATTTTCAGAGAGTTCAGTGGAGATTACTTCATATGCCCCCGATGATATTCATGAAATCCTTTCGAATCCCAGTGCAAGGTAGCTGGTGATAATACTCCTCTTTCTCCATTCTCAGGAATAGGAGTACTCCCAAAGTCAGGAATGGGCTTCTGTAAATTAATGGGTTTGTGACTTTGTGAAGGAGAGGATCTTCGAGGGAGCTTCCAAGATATTCTCAACCTTTGCTCACTTCACGGCACACTGGGCAATCTCACAATCGTTCCTCCAGTTTGATATCACCTACACTACACTACCGCAGGGAAGGGAGGGTGGGAATCGCGTGGTCGCCCACAGTGTTAAGTCCACTGTAAGGCGCGACGGTGCACTCCCAAATAAGGATTTTGTTACGTGTCCTTCTCGGGTCTGAGCTACAAGACTCACCTACCAGGTCGAGATCGGAGGTCGAGATCGCTGGAAATTGCTGGATGGTGGAACGGACAATCATGGTCCATTGATGATCTCTCCTGTGCAGTTTTTATGGTCCGAAGTCTCAACTTTGTTTGGAGACCTGTTCTATATTATGCTCGGATGCAGTTCCGCAACAAGCTGGTGCACAAATCAGTAAGGCAGCACTTCAGACTGTACAGGTCCCACACCCAGATTTGATCAAGCCCATGATTGAAGGCCACGCCTAGATACCGATTTCTTCTGCATCCTCTTATGTAAAGCCTCTGAATCTGGCCGAGTAGTCCCTCGATCTATGAAGTACTTTCCAGAACTGTTAGTAGCCCTAAAGATCAGGTTATGCTCTTGTCCCTTGCTGTTCAAGAGCATATGTGTAGACCCACTACTGACTAGATCGTTATCCAAAGACGGTTAAGTGCTATTGGCTGCTTAGAATGCGAACATAACAATGATCTATAACATCGCTTGGGAAATTTAGTTGAGAAACTTGACAGTTTGCGCCTGTTCTAATTATAGATCTCTCTAAGAAATCTTGGAGCTGTCCTGAGAAAGAATGTGTCCCAAAGTGAGTCAAGAAAACGTGGCCCTCCAGTTGAACACCTTGCAGCAGCAGAGCAGCGGCGGCGGCTGAAGCCGTGGTTAAGGGTGCAGGACCTTCGGGAACCTACTCCTGTGTAGGACGTCCGTTCATGGTGACCAAGGGGCTGGAGAGGGGGACCGAGATGGAAACACGGAAGAATCTGGAAAGATGGTGGTGGCATGGGATGAAGGCTACCTTTCAAAATCTCGTTCACGCAGGTCGAATTTTCAGCCAAGAGGCGCAACGTCATGGAAATGGCGGAGGCAGTGGTCTCGTGGCCAGCAAACATGAGGACGATGAGGTTGTCTAGGATGGCAGCCTCGGTGAGGAACTGTCCATTCTCGTCCGGCGTCGTCAGGAGCACTGGCAGAAGGTCTTGATGTGCGCGCTATGCAAGTTTGTCTTCGAGTTCCTGCCACGGTACAGATCATCCATGGTCATAACAATACTTTCAAGAACAGTCCCTGATCTCTTGAAAGAAAGGAGACAGCAACTAAGATAACTAAATTCACCCCTGACTGCAAGTACATCTCATAAATATCGGTCATTTGAGTTGCAATATGTAGCAAGCGGGAGATTATATGGTGGATTCCACTTTGGGGTTGTCTTGTTACCTGGCGCCGAGGCCACTGAGGAGCATCTTACTAGCGCGTTTAGCTTTCCAGAAACGAGTGCCCGAGATATCAAAGGGAAAGTCCATAAGGCCATCCACCATAATAGTGAATGCATCCAAAAGATTGTTGAGTTCAGAGCCCTCCTTTAAGCTCAAGAAGAGATCGCATGCCGAAACAAATGCAAATTGTCTGATGCACTCAGATCCTGTCACTTGGTCTTTATTCTCCCAATGCTTGGATATGTGGGCAGCTGCAAATACCTCCATTCTTGGCACAAAGCTCTGGATCGATTCAGGATTGAGGAAGGTCATTAGATGCGGCGGAGCGTCTGTGGCAATCTCCCCACAGTAGAGATTAGTTCAAAGCAGCAGCATTGCGATCACCTATGAGAACTTTTAGGAAATGTTATTGTGGGTCATATTGTCTCGCAATATTGGCAAGGTCGAGCACAGCCTGTTCCAGCATGCCAGTCTAACTTGTCTAAGTAGAGCAGTGATCATCATACCACACGCAGCCATGTGGTGTGTACACAGACATGTTGCAAATTCGAGACTAACTGAACAGAAGGATGGTCTGTGCAGGGGTGATGATTAACCGAAACTTATGGCTCCTGCCTTTGGCAGCTTGAGTAGGTCCAGTTGGGCACACGTGTCCCATCAGCATTGAGATGAATAGAGATATTATGTGGTTTTTAAATTTTTTAAATTTTATTAAGTAAATTGTTTTCTATCATCTTCTTGAATATTATTGGTTTGCACTAGACAAATACACTCAAGAAGATGATAGAAAAAACTGAGGGTATTTGTCAAAACCAAAATGATCAGTGGAAGTGCCCTGAGAGCGATGGCGGAGCGGGGCCCGAACGGTCGCTTCGTCTCTCTCGCTGCCGTAGTCCTACACTCCTGGGTTGCTTCTAGGACATGGATCCTTCTCCCCTTTCCAGCTTATTCTTCTCATTAGCTTCATATCAATAGGAAGTCTGGGGTACAGAGAAAGCTAAATGTCACGTCTTTGAAAGGTTATAGCCAGACAAGTTTGAATCCAGAGTTCTAATTTTTGAACCTTGCTAAGTTCTTAATTTCACAAAATGTTGGTCATCCATAATGAGAGAAAAATGGAACATATTCAGGGTGGCTCTTTCAATTGCATTGGAAATGAAGTATGATTTTCCACAGAAAAGGGCGTGTCTTGTCCTGTTTTAACGGAAAAGACAATATGCTATCAAGAAATTAGACATGGGTGTTGGATCACCCGTAAGAACTAATCTACTGGGTACGATCGAGATCACCTTTCCAAAGACCAATACTCCTCTCACTCAATGTCTGGCTTTCCTCAGGTCGCTGGTTCTTTCATATTACTCCAAATTTGTACTCTCCAGTACAACGATTTTAATGGATCTTGATTGTCTGTGATCTGTTCCTCACTTTGCATATCTGGTAATGCTACTACCTTCTCAGCCTTCAAATATCTCAATGCAAAGCAGGGAGAAGGAATTGAGTTGAGTACCGCTTAGCTGACAAAATCAACTGGCAGGGAGATACACTGTTTGATCTAGCCATTCTCCCCAAAAAATTGGACAATGAGAAGAACATCGGTGAGATAACTTTTCTATATTGAGAGCAACGGACAAATCCCCGAGAATATAGGAGAGTATGGTTTCGTCCACAACAGTGATAGCCACAGCGAAGTCTTCTGGGACTTTGGTGGCCAATTCCTATTATCTTGGAGGAGACGGAGACGGCAAAAATGGCACGGGCAGCTGCCGCCCTAAACTATGACGGAGATCCTTAGTGTAGATAGCAGTAGTTAGAGCTAAAATATCTGGAGCAGGGCAGTGCAGCCGAAACTTTCTGGCTAGCACTAGCATACCAGTGGGCGGGGCCTTTAGTAGAAGTAGCACTAGCCACAGAAGACTTTGACCAAAGCCAGCGTAACTGATCTTTTCGCTACTTTTCGTTTCGAAGGTCTCGTGTCTTACGTGAGCATGCAGTAGGTGGGTGTGTATTCATGGCTTCCTTCAGCCTTGGTGTGAGTTATGTCATGGTGTTATGGATTCAATGTTTTCTTCGTCTGCTAGTGATCTCGGGGTCTTTTGACCTTGGCACGGGAAGTGGGCTTGTAAAGGAAGTCGAGATATGAAGATGGAGGCGGGGACAAGGTTTCAACTCCGCAGAAGCATGCGGGTTCCGCTGTCCCTGATCACAGTGGGAGTGGGATTGATGATTGCATTGCTAGGCCTTGGCGTGTCACGGACATGGGCCCAACAAGCTGGTTTGTTCTTCATCCCGCTTTCCTAAAACTGAGCTAGACTCCAGAAAGTTCCGTTTCCTGCTAGAAATGTAATACAGCACTCAAGTGTCATGAATTAGTGAGAATTGGACTATGAACTGTAATTGCTGATATTGAGCCTCAGAGGCAAACAGATTTGGCGGATTATTGGGCTTTTTGGTCCGTGGAAGCAATTCAAGCAGTTCATCTGGTATGATCACTGCATGATGTGACCACTGATCAGGCCCTCGTGGAAATAAAAAGGAGTAGTAAAATGGGCGTGCGATTGTGGGCTGAATTTCAGAGTTTATCAGCATCGACTGTGGAGCCAGTCAAGCATATGTTGATCCTGTGACTAACATCTCCTGGGTCCCTGATGATGGCTACATTGCAACCGGGAAAAGTTGGAAAAACGTTATGGGCAGTAATGACACCACTCTTCAGACTCTTCGATACTTCCCCGAGTCGCGGGGGAAGGACTGCTATATTTTGCAGCCTGTACAGGCAGACAACACTTATTTGATTCGTGCAACATTCTCATATGGTTCATACGACGGCCTCCCACCTCCCACCTTTTACCTTGACATAGAGGCGAGCAGGAGGAGCACATTGACCTTCAACAAGAGCGGTGACTGGGTGGAACTCGAAACAATTATTCTTGCCACAAACAACAGCATTTTCGTCTGTCTTTCCCGCATATCACCGTCAGAGACCCCTTTCATTTCTTCCCTGGAGTTGCGCCCTATATTTGCAATGAACAGTAGCTACTTGTTCGAAGGTACATCTCCCGGATCAGTCTACTTGTATGGCCACGGTAGAGTGGACCTCGGAGCTGATGCAAACACAGTTGTAAGGTCAGTATTTTCTTAACCTCATGAAACAAGGTAGAAGGTAGGGCATCCTCATTTTCCTCTGGTTAGAATTGCAAATGAATATCCGCAACTTGTAGGCCTAGTAGAGAGACTGTCGCGAGGGGTCTCCAAGGCTATAATGGGGCTAGAATGCGGTCCATGGATAGGACTTCAGGAAAATTAGGTAGCGTGCACCACTTCTGCAGGATCAGTGTACCTAGGAAAGGCACAACTTCGCACATATTTCTAGGTTTGGATTCATATAAGATGTCCAAGGCACAAATGGCTCAACCACAGTTTTTGAAATTCAGTCCCGAGTCTCTTGGATCATGGACCTTATGCCTCGTTTGTACTGCATGTCACCAGGTACCCTGACGACCTTTACGATCGCAAGTGGCGTGGTTCGGGGCGCACAGGGTCCAATTATGAATTTCTCAGCACATCCCATGTAGTGAATGTAGCTGATCTTCTTCAAAATCCACCCACGACCGTCATGCAAACTGCCATAACCTGTTCTCGGGACAAAAGTTTCAATTTTCAGCTTTCCGGATTCAAATTATCAAGCAAACTCTTTCTACAATATCCTTTTCTACTTTGCTGAGATACAACAGTTGTCAAGCAACGAGTCACGTTACTTTGACTTCTGTAGTCACATACTGGCGAATGACGCATTATACGGTACTTGTGTCAATGCATACACTGTTTCTGATAGTGTCGAAGCTATTCACAACTCTCATATCATCATCTCACCCAACAAGCCCATGAATGACCAGTCGTATCTCAGCTTCGTTCCAGATTCTAACTCGACTCTGGGTCCCATTCTGAATGCCGCCGAAATTTATGAGATTTCTCAATCTGTTTCTCCGAGGACATACTATGCAGATGGTAAGTGATCGTCGAAAGTTCTGTGCAGCGGTTTAATTCGGCTGGAAACCCAAGCAAACGGTGATTCAAATGAAAATGAAGATGTGATAAGGATTGAGGAAGCTTGATTATCTTTAGCGGGTGTTCCTTGTACATCTTTTGGGGATTAACATTTTCATGGCTCCTACTCATCGGAACATGCGTGTGGAATGGATCTTGCAGAAAACGTGATTGACATTGTCAAGATAGCCTTCAATCTGACCGATTGGACTGGGGATCCTTGCTCGCCAACTCCGTATGATTGGATAGCTTGTACTTCTGACACGCCTCCCAAAGTCTATACTCTGTAAGCAGCCTAGTTGTTTTTTCTGCTGTTGATTGTTGATCGTTGAGCGTCCCCGTCGTCTGTAGATAAGAGGCCCTCACACGCTCTCACTTTTTCTAGGGCCATAGCCAGCTGGCTGAAGACCTTCCTGTTCTCATCTGAACAGTTTTTTCAGTTTTACATCACTTGTCCCATTGCATCTGCATGAACTTGCAGGTCAGCTTCTCTTGTCTACTCTTTCCTGGTGGGATCCGGTATGAAATTATAGACAAAGAATTCTAACTAGTAAAGGATTGTCTGGATTTACATATACTCTACTAATGTGCAGGTTAGATTCTTTCCTATCTGCAATAAGTAAGTAGCACTTGAAAATCAGGTGTCTTGTACGTATGGTTACATTCCTCGTTATTAGGCAAGAGAATCTGCAATTGAAGGAGTGCAACCCATTACCTAGACGTCGATACACGCAGCGTATATCTCTAGCATTTTTTGTCACGCTGAGGAGGGTTGAAAGGCCCCTCTCCTTTGCTTTTTCAGTTTCAAAAACATGACACACGTGTACAAACTGTTCAGAATCTAATTTAAGTCTCGAAGCATTTGCTGATACAAAGGGGTCCGGTTGCGAAGTGGTAGCAGAGTGGTACTGACTACGACTGCAGCAGATTGGAAATGAGAAAGCGACCGATTAATGTTGCAACTACACACTTTACAGATGGCCTTGTTACTCCCCATTTGAAAGAGGTTTCCTCATCCGATTTCTGATCCTGACCCGTTTCCAATCACACAGCTCAATCGAAGGAACGTGAACAAGGAAATATCGTTCCACGTGAGCTTACTACAACACGAAAACAATCCAAGTGGCTGCTCGAATCAACCTCCCCATAGAGAACACCAAAGCATATGGAAGAGCTAGTTGGTTGTTAATTACAAATGTGCAAGAGTTCATCTGGGAGAGACGGTGATGCTGGAGGCGGACTCGATCAGCTTGCCATTCCTCAACTCGCTCACTGCAGCCAGAGGCCATGTGAATCCCTTCCACAAAAGACTGGTTGCAAGGGGGACGTCGATGATGATCTCCTTCTCGGTAGGCTTCTTGGCGCTCCTGACCGCGATTAAATAGCTCCTGCCAACCCATCCAATCCATCCGGCGATGTACAAGAATACGATTCCTGGGTAGACAAACTCTCCCAAATGGGCCTGGTCGCCATCAACGATCAAATGAGGAAGACCATCAGTTCCACACAGCAATCCCTCGCTGCCGTAATAGGCAAACCGTCTCTTGGTCTTCTCAATAGTGGCATTAATAGCCAGTGCCGGTGCGCTGTCAGGTGCGTAGAGTTTTAACCTGCCCTCGAGCTTCTTGATCTCCTGCTTCTCCCGCTTGGCGAAGCCCTTGCTCTCCTTGCAAGGAGTGAGGCCAGCGATATCAGCCAAGGCGTCCTGGGGGGTAGCAAAAGGGGCAGTGCTCACAATCGCAGCCAGGGCCAGAGCTGCGGCCATCTTCCCAGCTGTTTCTGCCACGGACTCCTCGCTCTTCGCGCGAGCAGAGAGAAGCAGACCCCAGAAAGTCAGCTAATAAGATACTCCAAAACCGGTTACATTGCGACATTCACGACATATCCACATTAATGAATCTACGAAGACACAGCGAGAAAAACCTTCACATTGACACGCTAGCTCAACGCAAATAGCAGATGCGATATATTTCAATACTGGATACTATCAGCCCACCTCCAAAACGAATGTGCCAACAATCTACAAAGGACAACTACAAGAAAAACAATTATACAATCACTATGACCCCTACTCCGTCTTGCAATTCGAGGATAAACAAGAGTGCACCTTGAACCCAAATCCAATCCACTAACTAAATTTCGTAGTACTTCCCAAGAAGCATATGTTTCACGAATGCCCTCATCCTCAATCTACGTAGAGTCTGACCTTCACATGCTTGTCAGAAGTTGCTCGCACAATTAAACAAGGACCCCGGGAGGAGACGGAGGGGGCAGACGACACACGCAATGCGCGCCCACCGAGCAACCTCGGCTGCCGACCAGCATCCACTCTTGCAGCGGGGGTCACCAACGCCCTCGCAGCTACGCTCGCCATCTCTGCCTTCTTCTTCCTTCATCTGCTCTCCCCCTCCCTCCCTCTTCTTGTGAGAAGCTACACACGTGTGGAGTAGGGCCGGGGTCGGGCCAATGAGAAGCGAGCCTTATCCCCGCCTCACCCAAAATCCCTACTGCGCTTCCACACCGTGCGATGGGCTTGCACTTTCACACATACGAAGTCATTCATCCATCATATCCGAGAATCATCCGAAAAAATGGCGGTACGAATTTTGAGGAAAAAAAAATTAATATATATATATAATATTCGACTTTCAGAGAATTTTTGTCTAAATTTTCTGAAAAAATGAGGATGAAAGTGATGAAGTGGACTTCGTCACGTCCACTTCATCACCACGTCCACGTGACGTCACGTCCACTTAATCACTGTTGGCACTTCATCACTTCGTCATGTCCACTTCATCACTGTGTTTGCCACGTTACGTCACTGTGTTTTGCCACGTCCACGTGACGTCACGTCCACTTCATCACCGGAAACCACTGTGTACTGGAAACCACGTACACGTGCAAAGCTGGGTTCTTTCAGCTGCAGTGCTGCAAAGAAAATCACCCAACAAAACTTCAAACAAAAACCTGCCTTCATGAGTCATTAGTGAGCAGCTGAAAGAAGGAATCACCCAGTGTTTTTTTTCTTTTTGTTTTCTTCTCCAGTGTAATTTGATGGTGTAAAATCAACCGGCAGCATATGAATGATGCCATATATATCTTCAAAAAATTTACTAGTAATTACTAGCGATTGAGAGTACAAATGGAAGTGATGGAAGAGAAGAGAAGTAGGTTGGGATGATTGAGAAGTTTGAATACCATACTAGCCTATGCTATTCGTCTGGACCCTGCCGGACTAATTAATTTTTCTTAAAGAAAGGGTCCGGCAGGCTTTTTTTAAATTTCTGCAGTTCCGAAATTTTCATGATAAATAATAAAAAAGCACTTATATTACATTTGTGTGCGACTAGTGCAGCGGTATTGCAAGTGAAATTGGCAGGGCGGGGTCGAATTTTTGACATTAGATCCTGGGAGGGCTTCATTTTAAAATTTTCCGGCAGTCTGTTTTTGCATTTAATTTCATTGGACAGCGTAGGCAGGTACTGTAGTTTAGCTTAGCTCGCTTCCCTTTCCTCCCTTCTTTGTTCTTTCCCAGGTTCTGGGGTTTTTCTATCATATGTTCAAATACCTCATGTTTCATGTTTCCTGTAAATAAAGCTGTACAGGTTTTCATCAACAGAACTGAATGTTCTCTCCAAAGGTGTGGTGGATGGGGTGTAGTGGAGGAGACAGTATATCGGTTTTTGTGTGTGAGGGTGAGAAGGAGAGTGCGGGTGTGAAGAATGGTGTGCTGGAGGTATGGGATGTAGGACGTGAGGCGGAGAAGAGAGAAAGCGATGGCAGGGGGAAGGAGGTTAGAGGTGTGGAGGATGGGTATGGTACGCTATGCAGAGGCGCTGGCCCTGCAGAATGAGCTGGTGGCACAGCGCCGTGCAGGGGATATCTGTGATACCGTGTTGTCATTGCAGCATCCCCCAACATTCACCGTGGGAAAGCGGCGCACTCTCCACAACCTTCTCTCCTCTGCTGACACTCTTCAGAGCCTGGGAGCTGAGGTCCATCATGCTGAAAGGGGTGGCGACATCACGTTCCATGGACCCCGGCAGGCAATTCTGTATCCCATAATATCGTTGAGAGAGCTAGGGCTGGGGGCCCGCACGTATGTTGTTGGCCTGGAGGACCATGTAAGGGCTGGTCTGTACGGGGTGAATGCCAAGGGAAGAATGGAGAAACAGACGGGAGTGTGGGTGGATGACCGCAAGATCGGTGCCATTGGGGTGAGGATCTCGTCTGGCGGCATTACCTCGCACGGCCTCGCCTTCAACATAGATCCTGATCTAAGCTTCTTTTCACACATTGTGCCATGTGGAATCGCAGACAAGGAGGTGACTTCTCTGATCAGAGAAAGCTCTTCAGTGGTGCCCAAGGAAGAGGAGGTGACTCAGCAGCTAATTCAGAGCCTTGCCGAAGTGTTTGGGTTTCAAGCATTCAAGCGGGCCTCTGATTTGGAGAAGCCCTCATAGGCATGACAGCAAGTGTAAAGCTGAGCACTGTTCTTGATGCAGCTTGCAGCTGTCACCCAACATTCACCCAGCAAAGTCTGTCCATACTGCGGCTGGAGCACTGATCATCGAAGACTTGTTAGTGAGAAAGGTACTCATCTACATCTATTTCAAATGGCTTGCTAAAACACTTCTAATATCTTAACTCATAACCGAGCAGTTTGAAGACAAAACACAAACTGCAGCAGAAGCTGTGTTGACGTGACCAAGGTTCCGCTCTTACTTTTCGGGACAAGCTTTGCAATGGGGACAACAAGGGGAAGTGCAGAATGGGCAAACTACTAACTACTAACTTCTATAGTGACACTCCTGAAGTTGATATGGGTCCCTCAAGAGTACCTCAAGTAATTTTATCAATTGATGTGCAGAGCTACCCTAAGGATCAACCCTGCAACAATTCACCGAATATTGTGTAGCTCCTTCAGCTAGTGCTTCCATGTGACATGCAGTGCATACTTGAGGGGTTTACACCTTGGATTTTACACATCAGGACCTTCATGTCTATGAGACTCATACCTGCCTCGGTCTGGTGCAGAATCAGTCCGGTGTGAATCAACCAGGCGACAGGAAGCTGGCATTTTCTTGCAGGTCGGTGGCTAATTTGTCTTCATAGGTGCTCTTCACTGGATTGAACATTAAGTCACCTGTTGAGGTCAATTAGCCGCACAACCTGCATTTTTGCATTATTTACTCTCTCAAGTCATGCTTCTTCTTGTTAGAAACATGCAGTGTTGTATTGTCTTTTAGATCTCAGAAAGATACTCCTGTCTCTATCAGCATGTCAGATTCTGCCAGCTTCAGGCCAGTTGGAGTGTAGACCAGATTGACATGTACAGCATATATCATGGACTTCAAAGAAGCCCTTGTCCTTTTGTGCCCTCAAAATGCCATGGATAGTTTTTGCATTGTGCTTCAACATTGGCCTTGCCCACAGCTCTGGTGCATGGAAGAGCTGCTCAGCACAAAGTGGCAGGGTAGAATCCAAGACCTCTGAGAATCTTGTTGAAGTATCGATTCATTCTGAAAGGTAAGCAGCTACAAAAGAAGTCTGCTATGTGTGGAGGCCATGAAGAAGACTCTCATACTTGCTCAATAAGATTCCTGTGATTTCAAGAGCATCACCCTTTGGATGAACAGGATATATGTCACTGGCAACCTGCCACTGATTAGTCAGTTCAATCCATCCTTGTCTCTCTAACATCAAATGCAAAAGGTGTATGGTTGTTGAGTGCTTGCTGCAGATGGTGAATATATAGTGAAGCTTAGAGGTAGATAATAATCACGCACCAGGCCACTCCACATCTTGTTGGCTGCACATAGATCCTAAAAAATGAGTACAACTAAATCCACTCTAGAAGGTTGTGTATGTAGGATGTATGATAGCTATAGCCAAGAATAGAAGGAGGATATTTTCCTAATACACATGTGTTTCCAAGAGAAAAAGGACATCACAATGCAAGAAAGAACAGAAGGCACTTTGAGAAAGTTTACTTTCAGCAAAGATGAGCCGTGCCAGATCTTCTATGACGCGAATGTCATGATGTGGAGGTGGGCTGATAAGGCCCACTCCCTATGTAGAATTGTGTGATAGCTATGTCTCCAATCACCCTATGGCCCAGCAACTCTCCACCCTCCTTGGCTCCCTGTTTTTCACATGATAAAAGATTCATCTTAACATTAGCAAAAGAAGCTTGAATCCGAAACACCATTTATGAAAATCATAGGAGTTCAGTTGCATAAGAAGAATGAATGACGATAAATATGTACCTGGGCCATCTTAATTTGAAGTTCATCAGCGTTGGTGAGAGTGACTCCAAAGTACCCACTGGCAGCCTGCTTTATTGCACTGCGCTTTGGGTTCATGAAATCATTTTTGAGAGGTTCAAGCCTTCTTGGATTCTCTCCTCCCTCACCTACACTCATCATAATCTTGTCAAAACAAACACAACTGTGACAAAAACTAACAAGAGATATTCTACATTGACTGCTATGTCGTGCGCATACATATCGCTACACAACTACATCGTTGTCCAAACCACACCACACATATATGCACCATAAAGTAGTCTGCCACAATGATTGACAAGCTAAGAGACACACTGTTCACACCAGAAACAACATGAATCCATCAGCATCACTCTTTAAAAACAGAAGTCGAGCCAAGGGCACCCCAAGCTATGGGGACTCCACCCCACAACAACCTATCCTCCTATCATAAGCACACTCAGTTCTAAACGCATGAAGGAGCTCGGTCGCGCAGGCTCAACTCGAGAGAGATGAGCTGCGCGACTGACGCTCTCGTGAAGATAAGATGGTTCAGGTGTCAAACTCAAACTTGACACCTGACTTAACACTTGAACTAAATCCAAGTGTTAAATACAAATAACTAGTTTTATTCTAGTTAGTTTCACACTGTGTTTATTTAACTTGACAGCTGTCGTGCGCATCATCTGCTTCTCGGAGGGTTTTCCGTAAAGGCCCGGAGAATTTAATCCATACAATGGCAACCTAGGTGAGGTACCGAATCAACTCTGAAGCAGTGGCTATGGCGCCACCAGTGATTGCCGTGCGAATCATCTTGTCGTGATTAAAAGTGATCACGCTTTGTCACCCTTTCGTTCTTCAACATTGAGAAGGCCTCTAGCAATGTTCCATGAGTAGCTTCCACCCCTCCAATCTTGATGAAGCCGTCCAAAGTGTAGTTCAGAAAAGGATGGCCCAAGTCCACCAGCACATCTATAGTGGGAGAGTCAACTCTTGCTGATAGCCTCGAGTGCGGCATTTCGCTCTGCTTTTCACACCCAAGTTCTTCTTTCCTGCATCGGCAACAAATCTCTCTCTGCTGTCGCTGACGGATGGAGAGAGACACGGAGAGATGGAGATCTCATTGATGGCAAGAATCTGCCCGTGGGACCTCTTCACCTTCTTCAACTTCTGAGGAAGTACCAAAACTTGGACTTTGCCCGCACCTCGTTGGTCGCCCACAACGTCATGCGGTACGCCTTCGGCTGCTCATCGGTTGGGGTAGGCAGTGCTCGCCCCACCACCTGGTACTGGTGAAACTCATGGCTCCTGCCTGCTCTCTCTCTCGGATCAGCAGAAGCTAGAAGGAGCGCGAGACGGCCAATGCAGGGCGCTGCCGAGTCTAAAAAGGTAGGCTCATAACCATTGGTTGCAATGGCCAGGATGGCGAAACCAATGGCATGACCCAGAGCTCCCCAAGCAAGCACATCGACGAGGGTGAAACCAGCGGGGTCATTCGTCTTCAAAAAGCCAACGACCTCCTGTGCCCGGCTATCACCTCCTCGAAGTGAGTAACGCCATTTTGTACAGGAGTCATTGCCTTGCAACATTGTCTCTCTGGAAGGGGAGGAACACAAATCGTCCCAGAAACAGAAGAGCTCCGGTGCTCAAGGAGATCACAACCGCTGCATTGCATGTGGTCTTCGCCGAGGACTTGGCGATTCTAGTTTGGCTCGAAAACGACCGGTTGCTCATTGCCAGGGAATCCAGTCGGTTGCCAGATCGCAGGCCGGGGAAGCTGGCCTGGACGGAGGCCACTCTTGCAACCTTCTCTTCCCGGACAGAGTGGGAATGCCAGTGGCCACCCATGAAGATGCAGCACAGGCAGCCATTATTGAAACAAACCGTATCAAAATCTGCACAAACTGTAGGCGAAGCTTCAGAGACGGGCGCTGTGTGCAAAGATCTGTGCAAGACCTGCGAGCTAGAGCGACAAGCCTGTGGTGGTGCACCTGTAACTGCAAATGAAACCTGGGAACGGTTTTTAATGGCGGTTTTTAACGTTTTGGTGTTAAAAAATAAAAATAAAAAATAAAAATAAACCTTTTGATCTAATTTAAATGATTTAGAGCCTGGTTGGCCATATCTTTGTCAAATGAGCTCCGTTTGACTCAGTTTTGGGGGGATAGCTGCAGAAAGGGGAAATCTACTTATCTAGACCTGGTTTCTTTTTTTGGGACTCTGCTAAAAATCTATGGAATTTTTAGAGTGTGAGTGTGCCGTGAAAGATCCACAATTCTGTTTCTAGAACCTGTTCTGGTCTATTTGAGAGACAAATCTGTGGATGTCCTCCTTGTATGGCTGGGGGAAATGAGGACGTAATTGAAGGGCAGGTCTCTTCTCTTAGCTTGTGCACACAATGGGACAGGATTTATGTTTCCCAAGGAACTCAGACTGATTTGAGTGGAGAACAGTTGGACGAGTTGATTGCATACTGGGAGTCAGGCATTAGCAGTAGACAACAGACTGCTGTAGTTGGCGTTGAGGGCCTCAATATCGCTTTGGACAGTCAGAACTCTGTTGGAGCCAGCAGTTCTGCAGCTGTAAGTGAAATACCAAAGTGGGTGAAAGCTAGGCTTGGAACACAGCCAAAGACAGCCCCGGGGACCAAGGTGTTCAGCCACAGGCTGTGGTGTACTGGAGCAGAGGAGCAGGAGCTACACAAGTTTTTGTGCAATCAGATAGCGTTGCAGCCGGACACGCTCTGCACAAGGCAACCACGAGCGGGGTTTCATTAGCGAGGACAAGTTTGTTCTGTTTGAAAGGAGATGCAGTCATTCGCAATGAGACACCCGCACCGTTTCAAAGCTTTCGAGTTGAGAGACTATTAGACCCTACCTTTGTTTTCTTTAGTGTTCAGTGAGCGGGACAGCAGAGTGTTGCTTTGTCTCTACCTGGCAGAAAGAGGAGGAGGGTTGGTTAGAGCGAGCTACTGTAGTAGCTTGGGACAAGGTTAGTGGCAGGTTTCTGGACATAGATAACCTCCTACCCTACCATCATGTAGAGCGAGCACTTTGAGAGAAGTCGGGAGTTGATAGCATAGATCAGGATTAGATCTTGCTTGGGCAGGCTTCTATGTTCCCCTCCATCTCTGACTATTTTCATTACCTTGTACTCGTAGTTGCCAAAGCCTCTCTTGGTGGAGGCCAGTCAGTCCGGGGTTTTGGGCTGGGATATTCTGCACGATCAGCATTGCAGCTGGATTTTGGTGTGGGGGGTGTTGATGTTTGATTTCTTGTGTTTGGATCCCCCCCAACACCTGCATGCTTGACTGTGCGCCATGTTGGTTTTTGTGTGGGCGCTTGCTTTCATAGGGATTATTATTTCGATCACCGGTCAATCCTAGAGTATGCTGTCGGTGGTGAGGCTGGAGTGATGACCCAGCAAGACCACCAGTGTTTCTTCTATGGTGAGCTGGGTTGATGACCAGCCAACCATATATAGTTCTTGCGGTGGATGCAGGTGCAAGGTGCCCTGAGCCATTGGGATATGATCCTTAGACTGCAACAGGTGCCCACCCGTGTCACTATTAGATTAGTACTAGAGCCTTATAGTGTCACTGGAGAGAGGTGCACATTGTGAGTGTCATTACAGAGTTACCCAAGGGTTTTGAGGGGAGTACGGCTACAGGCAGTAACAGTGAGAGTGGTTCACAAGACGAGGTATTCGGTTCAGACCACCTTCAACCGCCACCCTCAACTATTGTAGAGTCAGACACAGACTCGGAGGCTTCATCAAACATGTGCAGTTTCATTTTCGCCATTGTTGGGGACGACATGGAAAGGATGTATGGAGCTACCAAGGGGCCTCGTAGGTACTCTGGAGCTGTGGGCACAATCGAGTTGGATGACTTTATATCCAGGAGTTCGACAGCTGGTGTGATTTGCAGCAGATGCGCAATCCACAACTATTCACCCCATTCATGGCGTGGAAGGGACTGTTCCAGCATTTGGAAGGCCCCGCCTATGGACGATTACCACGAGTTCAGGCGAGGACATGAAGCAAGAGATTGAGGAGTGGAGGATGTATTGGTCACCCCTGACTATGTTTCCATTACTGGAGGCACGATGCGACCAGTAGCTGCAATCAGTAACCAATATCTCCCACTGCCAGCACTATGAGTAGTGGAACAAATAGTGCCACTTCTGCAGGTGGTACTAGTTCAAAAGGTGCTACTACTCCTCCTGCCACGACTACAACACATGTGCCTAGATTCAACCCGGTGGTGGAGTTCTTCCAGGAGTTGCGGAGGAATTACCAAGATGTACGGACAGAGAAGCTGCGAAGTTTGCAAGACTTCCAGCGCAAACCCAATGAAAGCCTGCGAGAGGTACACTCGTATGAGGCGCTTGATAAGTGTGACCCAAGGGGTTACTGAAGCTCAGGCAATCCAATTTTGGTATGGAATTCTGGACAAGGAGCTCAAGAGAAGGGTGCGAGATGCAACCCTGTTACAAGCAGCCCAACCCACATTAGCAGATGTGTTTCTGCTGGCTGAGCGGATTGAGCTCAACATGTGAGGAGCGAGTTGTCACCATTGGATTTGGCAAGGACATGCCTGCACGAGGCGCAGCTGCCAGCCCACAAGCACAAGGTACTGCCCAGCAACGTGGTCAGGGGGGCAGGTTTCCCAACCCAAGTTCCATGGATTTTATAGGGGACCTCAGGTGCAGAGGCCCGTGGCATCTTTTACAGGCCAACAACAACCAGGGGTGGTATGTTGGACATGTGGAGGACCCCATGTCAAGAAGATTGCCCAGAGAATGGCAGAAGGCCGGCACACACAACCTGCACAGTTGCAGTGTGGGCATTGTGGCAAGTATGGACATGGAGATGCCCAGTGTTATGACTTGCACCTTGAGTTGCGCCCAGGCCAGTTCCAAGGGAACAATGGTGGCCGGGGGCGAGGTGGACCAGCCCAGAGGACGAGGTGGTCGGGCACGAGGTGCAGGCCAAGGGCAAGCTCAACATGGCCAAGGACGCGGAGGTCAGGGTGTTGCCAAGGCATGGCCAACCGGCTTCAGCAGCTAGAGCAGAGGCTCGCTGCCATGGCTACAGCTCAGGCGGTACCGGCTCCCAGGCGGGATGGTCCCACCTCCTGTTCCTGAGGGGAGATATGGGCATGGGATTCATGTGCGGAGCAACACTACCACTAGAGTAGGTGGAGTCTGCTGCAGCCGTGACTCGAGGAGCAGCACGAGTTCCTGAGCCACGAGGTGTAGAGGTGGAGTTGGATCCACAACGTGGGGAGGCAAGCCGTCAAGCGAGGCTGCCTCAGTCATTCATCTTGGCGGAGACAGTGTCAACACACCATGGCACCTAGTTTCTCGCCCGACTGTTACCGAGGCGGAGGGTTCTATGCCATTGGGGAGAGCTACACGTGCAATACTGACCTGCTGCCAAGGCTAGTGCAGCCGGTGTGTTGTTGGGGGCAGCCACCTCTGTGTGTCAAGCCCCCACTGTTCTCGGCAACCATGATTGCGACGCCGGGGGTAGACCAGCTGCAGTGTTCAGACTAGCAGCAACACTCTGTGAGAGTGGGGAGTCACTTCATCTTCTTCGGAGTTAGTGGAAGGTATAGTGGCAGAGGGATCCTTGGATTGAGGGTCACTGCCATGGCTGCGCCATGGCAAGCTGCAGCTGCCAGGTTGACGGAGCTGCCAGCTAGGCCAGCCTTTGAGCGCGCCATGGTGAACACCTGGAGTTGTCTTGTTAGACACCAGGGAGGCATTTTCACTTGAGTGGACCGGCAGGCAAGAAGTACCGGCCACTGCGGGTCTTGTTGGACTCGGGAGCTCAGCCACTGATTTTGGGAGCTGCTATTGCAGGTTTGGGCCATGGAGGCGGATATGGAGCCTTGTCTTTCCAGATACAGACATCTCTGGGAGGATCAGAGCAGGCTCGGGCATGACACGGCGTGAGTTGGCCATTGGAATACAAGCAATCATCCTGTAGATGGTCAGTGATGCGAGCCAAGGCCATTGTGACAGACGCGGTCTCTTACGATGTCCTCGTTGGTGGGGCAGTGTTATATCCCATGGGCTTCACCCTGGACTTTTGGGAGGAGTCAGCATCCTACAGCCTGGATGGCAGTCAGGGATGGTCATCGTGCACAGCTCCCGTGACATTCATTGGGGGTATTGCGGCTGCCCAACGGGGCAAGATGCCAACACTAGCCGCCTTTACAGCTGCAGTTAGTTGGCCTGGAGAGTTGCTGGAGGGCAATGCCCATGCAGAGGATGTGCCACCTCCAGCAGAGCAGGATGACATGCATGGTATGGCGGAGTTGTCTGCCATGGTTGCTCACACTCCATTGTGGGGTACGAGCAAGGATTTGCAGCAGGTTGCGGATCGACGGGTGCAACAAGCCTGGGTAGAGGCTTTTGTACCGTCAGAGAGGAGGAGAGTGCGGGTATTGCACCAGGACCACCTCAGTTGTCACCACATTGGATACCACACCTATTGTGGCAGTATATGATGAAGGAATTTGCCTTCTGGACTTGTTTGGCGGGATCAGCACCGGATTGGCTGCTGTGCTATAGGCAGGTGTGCGACTAAGGCGTTACCTGTATGTGGAGAGGGATGAGACTGCACGACGCGTCTCATTGCACCATGTGGCTCAGTTGGTACAGCAGTACCCTGACTTGTTGCCTGTTTCTGCAGTTTGTGGATACCAACAAGCCTTATCAGCAGACATTTCATTGTTGGGGGCGCAAGATTTGGAGCAGGTTGGCTCCATTGATCTGATAGTGGCAGGTTGGCCCTACCAAGGGCATTCATCAGCCGGGCATGGCAATGGATTGCGAGACTCGAGGACGGGTCTGTTTTGGGAGATGGTGCGGGTTTTTTGCGCCACTTGCAGCTTCATCAAGCTGTATCTCCAGCATACATCTTGGAGAATGTGCCACTGATGGGTGATTCTCGGGCCAGGGTGATGGCCAGTGTGCATCAAGTCCGGTCGTGGCTTGGGTCAGCAGTGCTGCTGGATGCAGCTGCAGTGGGATCACGGGCTCATCGTCCACGGCTTTGGTGGACTAACTTGATGCCACTCATACTGCTCAAGCATGCATTTGATGGGGTGCAGCGGCCAGCACACCTCACCGTGGATGGCATTTTGGACACAGGGAGGCAGTCTCAACATGTGAGACACGATGACCGTTCGCCTTTGGCAGTGGTCAACAGGGTGTCAACCACGAGCAGCATTACCTACACTGCTCAGTTTCCCAGGATCCCATGCTTTTCGGGATGGTGGACCTGGCCTCTTGTGGGATAGCCAGTTGCAACAGTTAGTGGAGCCTAATGCCGACAGCGAGAGCGGGCTATGGGATTTTCCACTGGGACCACGGCGGTGCCTTCTCTTTTTGAGGCATCACGTTGTCAGGTGTTGGGGCAAGCAATGGATCTCAATTGCTTGACCTGGATTATCAGCTTGGCTATGGCTGAGCAACGTAAAGTGCGGAGTGCCCTTCCCTTGACGGTCTCTCTGCCTACCGAGACGGTACAGGCAGCGAGTGGGGGCGAGCCGGTGAGGACCACGGGGTGTAGACATCCATGGCACACGTGGGAGGTGCTCGAGTTCAGAGGAGTTGGCAGCCAAGGCAGCTGTGATGGATGAGGTTGGGGATTCTTCTCGGGATGAGGAGGTTCTCAATGATGAGATGATGGGGCAGGATGAGGCCTTGTCATTGACTGAGTAGAAGGGAGTACTGCTCAAGAGGTTGCAGCATAGCAACCACGGGACGCGTCCTCTACCTCTAAGCCCACGGACTTAAGGTTGCAGTTACGGAGGACAATTGGGAGCCTGACATTGGACCCATTGTCACCGGAGGAGAGAGACGACGTATACGGCGGTTCCGAGGGCTTACAGGAATTGCTTTGCCTTCAGTTTGAAGGACTTGAGCACTGAAGGGTCAAGAGATCCGTATTGAGTTGGCCACTGACACGCCAATCTTTCGGAGACCCTATAGATACAGTGACATGGAGAGGTCTTTGATTCAGTTGAGGACTCAAGATCTCTGGGAGGCAGGTTTGGTGGAGTTCTCTGATGGAGAGTATGCTTCAGCCACAGTGATGCCAGCCAAGAAGGATGTCTATGGCAATTGGACGGAGAGACGATGTGTGCGGTGATTACCGGCCTGTTAATCGTCAGACCAAGTCCAATATGTATGCCATGCCGACACCAGAGGAGATCTTTGATGCCATTGGGCATTCCAAGGTCTTTAGCACGTTGGATTACGATCCGGATATCACCAGTTGCCGATCAAGGAGGCGGATAAGCAAAAGACGGCATTCTGGGGGATCAATGAGCACGGGAAGGATTGCCTATACCAGTGGCGGTTTTTACCATTTGGCTTAAAAACGCTCCCGCTGAGTTTTCAAGAGTCATGGACAGGATTCTAGCAGGGTGGAGTTTGCTCGGTGCTACATAGATAACATCATCATCTTTAGTGCTACGGTGGAGGAGCATGAGAGACACCTTCAGGGGGTATTTGAGCGCTTAAGGACGCACGGATTGAAGTTACATCCAGGCAAGTGCAAGTTTTTCCACAACCAGATTGACTATCTGGGTCACATGATATATCCTGGAGGATTGGGGGTACAGCAGACTAAGGTAGAGTCCATTGCACATGTTTCCACGCCCCACGGATGTGAGCCGAGTTCGAGCTTTCATGGGTTAGCAAACTATTACAGACGGTTTGTTAAGGGATTTAGTGCCATTGCAAAGGCTCTAACCAAGCTGACCAAGGTGGACCAGGAGTGGCAGTGGGAAGATGAGCAAACAAGCTTTTCAAGAGCTCAAGGCGAGGTTAACCTCGGCGCCCATCTTGAGACGACCTATCAGGGGGCGTCCTTTTCAGCTACATACAGATTGGAGCATGCTGGGGCTTGGAGCGGTGCTCACATAGGTGGATGATGAGGGAAGAGAGTTCGTAGTGGCTTATGCTAGCCGCTCGAACAATGCTGCAAGTCAAGTATAGCTCATATGAGGGAGAATGCTTAGCTGCAGTGTGGGCCGTGGCACACTTCAGGTGCTATCTATACGGCAATCTCTTCACCCTTGTCACGGATCACCAACCACTCAAGTGGTTGATGGAGTTAGACAAGCTTACGGGGAAGCTTGCACGGTGGGCACTCATCCTTCAAGAGTATGACTTTCAGGTGGTGCATCGACCGGGTTTGGTCAATCGCAATGCAGATGGGTTGAGTCGCAATCCATGCACGAGCCAGCAGGATGACACTGGAGCTCGGTGGCATGGTGAGATGGACGAGGAGATGGTGCCCGGATGGCATGCATCTGCATTTCTGTGTATCTTGGCAGCGGAAAGCCAGGTTGGACCTGCAACAGGGATGACTGTAGATCAAGTGTCTGAGGACCCTGAGGCCAGAATGAGCAAGGTGGCGCCAAAGATATACATGGGTTCAGTTGTGTTGGACTACCTCCGCACTGGAGACACTGCAGCCACTGTGACTGCCAAGGAGAGGGATCGGATCCTACAACGAGCCAAGAGGTTCAAGTGGGAGGGGACACACCTGCTCCGAGTGTGGGAGGATGGTCGAGTGAGGGACTGTGCCTCACCCAACACAGCGGGCACGGTTAGTGCGGCATGCCCATGAGGAGTTGGGGCATTTTGGGGTGCGACGCACTCATAGTCTACTGCAGGGGCAGTATTGGTGGCGTGGTATGCACACAGAGGTGCAACAATTTGTGGCTAGGTGTGGTGTGTAACAGGTGCGTGCTTCATTCAACGCCCCTACTCCACAATTGCACCCTCTTCGATCATGGGATTGGGCTACAGGTGGAGTCTTGACTTCGCAGGGCCGTTGCCACTGACCATGCGTCACAACAAGTACGTATGCATTTGGAGAAGTGTTGGTTCCATTGCCTGATAAGGCTAGTGAGGGAGCTGCGTATACATTCTTGGATTGTGTGCTTAGCCGATTCGGTGCTCCAGCTGAGGTATTCACGGACCAAGGGAGAGAGTTCTTGGGGGAGTTTCAGGCTTTGTGTGACAAGGCCTTGATAGACCACCGCACCACTTCTCGGGATCATCATAAGGCCGATGGCTTGGCAGAGAGAGTTGTTCAGACAGTAAAGAGGGATTTGCGCAAGTATGGCTTGCAGAAGGGACACCTAGGAGATTGGGACCTTCAGTACCCCTGGTTAGCCATGGGCTACAGGTTCAGCAAGCAAGCATCACTTGCCTCCTTCTCACCATACTTTCTTCTCTTTGGCCGAGAGCCGGATTTGCCTATATCCATTCGCAGAGAAGCTGCTACAGTTCTTAATCTTGACGATCCAGACGTGTGGGCACGTGCATGTGAGCAGCGTGCAGAGTTGTTCAAGAAAGTCATGCCCATGGCTTTCGAGAACCTTGCCATTGCACAACCGTGATACGTTGAGGTATGCTACCATACGTGGTGGGGGCTATCGTCCTGGGGTTCGGAGATTCAACCCTGGTGACTATGTCTATCTGCAGCAGACTGCTCCTACGACCTTGGATGTGACTGCATGACGTGTTATTTTGAGGGTTCGAGAGGTCTTGCCCTCAGGCGTCTTGGTCTTGGAAAGTCGGGATGGCATCACTTGGAAGGACCATGTGCGTAATTGTGCGCCATGTCACCTTCCGAATGTCGATGGCAGGATTGACCCAAACCTGGCAGTGGTATCTGCAGGTTTGAGGTGCATGTTGTGTGGGTCTGCTAAAGGGGCAGCCACCATGATGGTGTGTGATCGATGCTCTAGAGGTTGGCATATGGGATGCTTGACTCCACCTCTTGAGATGGTTCCGGATGCGGATTGGTTATGTCCACATTGCATTGGATAGTGGGAGTGGATACAACCATGGAAGACTAACAAGAAACGCAAGGCCCAGCTACTAGGAGACCTTGAACACACGAGGTCCTGGCTCAAGTTCACAGATTGCAAGACGACGACTAACGATGGGGCTACTCTTGTACCCGGGCTCTTGGTCTATAGAGTTTGAGTACAATAGGGACAGTGATAGAGGACTTAATACGGCTGTGGCTATTACATCTTGTAGCTATCTGGAGGTAGAGGGACCTATCCACCAGCTAGGGGGGCGATTGTGGCACACTACTTTATTGTGCATATATGTGTGGTGTGGTTTGGACAGCGATGTAGTTGTGTAGCGATATATAGATTGCCCGTCAGATTCTGCTTGTAAATCAATCTTGTTAGCCAGCGATTGCAGGGCCTGCACCTGGAGCTCCAGGAACATCAATAATCAGCAATCTCCTCCAGCAAAATGGCTTTAAGCGGAACTCACTGGCTCAATGAGTTCCAGATCAATAACCTTTCCAAACCTGCCTTCAAATGCTCACCCCTGAGATCAGAACACCTGCCAAACACAACTGTCAGATGCTCAATCTACACAGTTGATGAGAACACCTGTGCCACATGTCTTCAGACATCATCTTTTGATTAAATCGCTCAAAGCACTCGCTTGCATGTGACGTTTCTACACATATCCGCCACTTCACCATAGCGTAACCGTCACCGCGTCCTCAACGAGGTTGTGTGAAGTCCCCAGCAATTGCAGAAGGAAGGCAGAACATGTCAAGCTGCCAAGGGAGCCGGAAGACGTGAAGTTCCGTCTTAAAAATACGTTGCGTTTGCCCATTAAAGTTGCACTATCAACTAACACCTCCATCCGTTTCTCACTTTCAAAACAAAAACCACAAGTGCTAAAACTAAACTCACCTCCGGCACTCACAGATGCAAGCTCATCTCTCTCGAGTGATTGACAAGCTAAGAGACACACTGTTTACACCAGAAACAAAATGAATCCATCAGCATCACTCTTTAAAAACAGAAGTCGAGCCAGGGGCACCCCAAGCTATGGGGACTTCACCCCACAAACAACCTATCCTCCTATCATAAGCACACTCAGTTCTAAACGCATGAAGGAGCTCGGTCGCGCAGGCTCAACTCGAGAGAGATGAGCTACGCGACTGACGCTCTCGTGAAGATAAGATGGTTCAGGTGTCAAGCTCAAACTTGACACCTGACTTAACACTTGAACTAAATCCAAGTGTTAAATACAAATAACTAGTTTTATTCTAGTTAGTTTCACACTGTGTTTATTTAACTTGACAGCTACTACAGAGTTTCTTAAGGGGATCCAGATTTTATATTGCCCAGAGAAACAGCCAAATTCTCCTTGTGCTTTTGTGTTCTCCAGCCGAAATCTAAGACTCTGCACTTATTGGAATCTCTACTTGACAAACATTTACAAACTTGTCAAAAGAAGTGGTGAGAATATTCTAGTGCTCAAATTCAATATCAAATCCACAGTTGGTGATACCGACCACCTCCTCTAGTTCACAATGATTTTTTACTTGCATGTTCGAAGGCCCCTTTCCAATTCAAATCCCAGATGCAGCATGTAAGGGAACCCTCCTGTACCACTGCCCTTAACTCATGTGTCTCTATTGCCCTCCTCACTAAAATCTGTTTCAAGATTGAATAGCTCGGTTGGGTAAACTTGCCAACCAGGCGATGACTCAAATCGCGCACAGATCTATGTCCACGAAGTGACTGTAGCACAACTTACATTTTTGCAACAACCTTCGGAGGAGGATCGAGAGTGGGCCTCAAACTGACTGATGCAGAAGATGGCTAGAGCACTAGAATCAAACTGTTGGGCATAAATACTACTCAAGGTATCAAGGATCATAGATAGCCCCAACTATTCAAGATACCTCTCGCAACACAACTATAATGTCATGGCAATGACAACAAAGGTCCTTCAAGGATCTGAGTATACCAGATACATTTCTGGATCTGACTTTCCTTTGAAATCATGTCTGTCTTATGATCATCTTCCGGCGATGGGTCATGACAGGCCCCCATGATCCGGTCATTCTCTCCAGGCATTACAATCATCTCTCCTCCCTCCTTACAAGTGATTATGAAATCTCAAGAATGAACATTCGCTGGATACACACTCATCATTATTGATTCCATCTGCAGTCTTGGGGGTAGAAATATAGTGAGGTCAAAATTTTGATTTAAAAGAACATTTCGAGAATATTTCGAGAACGTCAAGAAGTGGACTTCAATCTGAGCCAAAAGGTCAATTGACCCTGCTGCTGCAATTGCTCTACATCGAGCACAAGACTACACCGATTCAGAAGCCCACCCCCTCAACTAACTACCTCTCCAGATGACCCTAGCCTGCAAACAGTTCCCGCTTAAACTCATCATGTTACCTAACTGCGCAATGCAGCTCTACAAGTTTAAAATGTAACATTTCTGCTTAGTTCGACTGTTGTACAGCTGCATGTTTGGATCGTGAAATTAAAATAAATTAGCATTGTCAAAGAAACTACATCACTGAAAACCAGCAAACTGATTTCGTTGCTCGTTCACCAGCCTTTGAAGCTCTATCTGGCAAGTGATGGTGATGTTCTTGGCGACACCAAACGTCGTCAACGGATGCTGCACACAACACATGATCAAGTAAACTTGTTACGATTAACTCATAAAACGGAAGCTTGTTCAGGAGTGGTCTGATCAACACTATGTAAAGTGCATAACACGATTCAATTGAGGCCGTCCCAAACATACTACAAACCCACACTAGTATTCTCGAATTGAACTCTGAAATTTTGGTTCAAGCTCCTAGACACGGTCGATTGCAGAAGAATCCTGTACCTTTCAGAAAGTGCCGCTGCCTCTCGACGAAGCTCTTTCACGACCGCGGCTAGGGCCTCGGGGTTGACGCCATGCTCGCAGAGCGCAATAAGAATGGAAAGCGTCTGCCGATCCAGACCAGTTCCCAGCAAATTGGACATCAGGTGCGCCAGGTCCAACGCCTCTCGCGCCCTCTGCACTCCCACCCCATCCATCTCTCTCTCTCCCTCCCTCTCCTCAATTCAAACCCCAGCGGACCTCGATCACAAACACACCCTGGCTCTCCTTCTCGCTTCTCTGCTTGACACACAGTACTATTTCATACTTCAACCTAACGGAACCTTCCTCTCTGTGAGGGATATGCCGTTCGGTAATCATCCATCTTCTTTGAACGACTGAGGCTGGTGTCCAAGTGTGAGCAATACACGCTATTTCATGCACCTTTTTTGCCTCTTCACTAGACCGCAAACAAAACCCATCCTGCAAGTGGCGAAATTGGTTGCAATCTCGGACCACCCAACAATCTTTGAGATGAACTTGGTAGCCCTGTGGCAACCTGAAGAATCTTTGGGATATGGCAGGGTACTAAGAGAGAGAGGACTCCAGCCAAAGCCCGCATAACTAAGAGCCACTTCACCTTGCGGCTACTGGAGTGTCCAGGTTACTTTTTTGCCATTAGGTTCAACTGGATTGGCCAAGACAAGATGTGATTACAACTTCCTGCTAGCTACGATATTTTCGAATGTGTCAAGGCTCAATTGTGAGTGACCACATCACAACAAATACAGAAACATAGGGTAGATTGGCAGCTCCAAATATACTGCAGTTTGAACCCACAAGGGGATGAACTGCTATGGTCAGAAAGTTTGTGATCTTCACTGGACCAATTGTTTATCTGGAAGACCAGTTGTCCTGAAGAGTCTGCTTGTAAGGAGTGCACCTCTTCAGTCTCCTCCAGAAAGGGCATATATTTCATGGGTATCATTTGCATGAAGCTACACTGCAATAGCTGGAAGGCCGGGGAGTGTATTTGTGTCATTTGAAGACTTCACACAGAGCAGGTTTTCTAGTTTGTTGCCATCAATCTTGTAAAGAGAGATGCCTTTTGATGCAGTGTGGTGGCTTTGGGCCTGGCGTCGTAAATCATTAATCCCAAGCTGCTCCCACTTCTTGTAGTTGGATTGTTGACGAAGAGCACTCATGTCATGCGAACCTAGAACACATCAATTCATTGGTTGTTCAGCTCCAAGTTCTGACAAATCAGTAGCAGGTTACAGGGTTATAACTTTTGAGTATTCACGCTCAGACAAACGTGCAAAAAGTATGTCAATAGCCATAGAAGGGGTAACATGCTCCAACACTTATCTGCTCTTCACAGTAACTAGCCTGTCCTTATCATGGTATGAAAAGTTGCTGCCACGGTGGAGTGCGTTACCTGAGAGACGTCCCTTTTCCAAGACCACAGTTGCCCAGACTCTGCAGGCACTGAAAGGGCCAAAGCTGTCTGGGTGGGTCCCAGGTTGCTGCCTGAAATGCATGGCAGCAGTGGGGGCAGCAACTAGACTGGGTCGGCTGGGGATCACTGACCAGTCTTGTTTATGTTGCTCCCGCATTGGCGAATGTATCTTTAGAATCTGTTCAAGCCATCAAGCACACGCACGAGAGTCCCACCTTTGGTTTCCACAGAACTTCAGCATTCTGAATGTCAGAGGGTGTGAAGACACTGATAACTGGAACAACAACTTACACCAAGGCACTCCAGGAGCTGATAATAGGCTCTTCCTTGCAGTGGGTTATGGCCTTTGCGGGGCTCTGAAAAGTATCTTGTCCTGCCCAAACATGAAAACATGCTTGCTTCAGACACAAAATGCTGCTCCTGAGCTGGCAGCCCAGGTAATCAAGAAGGATGCTGACATAAGCAAGCAAACCTTTAAAGGAGCAGGCCTGACTGCAATGCCCAACAAATATTACAGGCAAAAAAAAGGAAGTATGGTCAAAGAAGTAAACCATTCGGTGTAGCCAGGGTCAACGGTGAAACCATATATATCCACAGAATCGCACATGGATAGGGCCAGCTCAATTGACTTCACCCCTGTGCCCTTGGCACCGCGCCGAAACACCACCCCTTGGAATAAGTAGACCGGATTGGGTATTTGCTGAAAGCAACCCCAAGACATCAGCAGCAGCCTTGCAGAAGTGTGCAATATTGCAGTGGGGACCAGGAGAGAAATGTCATTGTTACTTCTATATCAGCAAAAGAAGCCTTCACAATAAACTCACATTCAAGGATCTCAAACAGGCAAATAAACTTGTGCATAGTTCTAATAGAAGGAACAGGAAATGCAAAAGGTTGGTGGTCCTCTAAAATAGTTCAATGAGGAGAAACACAAGCAAACTCATGCTAATGACTGCTTTTTAGTTGTGACATTTCTTGACAACGAATATAGCCAGACTCGAGTTGAATGAGTCTGTGAACACCAGTTCAATATCTACGAACATTGATTTCCAGACTTGAAGCATTACCTTAATCATTGCATTGAAGTCTCTGTGTATTTTACTCTTGATTATCAGCACCTCATCAGCTGCACCACACAACCATGGCAGTCCTTACAAACCAGATTACCCTCAGACACTCAGAGTTACAAAAATCACAAAAACATCAGTGCTGTGAATGGAACAAATAATGAAAGCAATGAAGTCTCTGGTCAGCAGAGAAAGAAGACACGATTCAGGAAAACCTGGATACGAGGCACAGTAAGAGGGTAATCAGCAAGCTGTAGATGCAAACATAACATATTTGTACAGGTGAAGTACTATACCAGATCCATTGACAACCTTCAGCAAGTTGCGGGCCACCCCTCCACCAACCAGGCGGAAATCTCGTTTCATGCCTATGTTCCTAGCATATTTCTGGACAGCCAACAGGTCCTGTCAGCAGTTGCATGCATTCCAATCAGGCAAGCCTAGCAATTGCCTGTTCATGCTGATACACTCAATGTGAATGAGTCAACAAGAGTGAAGATGATAAGGCCAACAATGCCACATGCGACAAAAACACGTGGTGGCTGTGTTCCTCTCTTTCTTTGATCTAATCAATGTGATTGAAATCTACAGCACCTTATTGACTGGGGCTTCGTTGTCGCGAATAACAGCATCATGGCTATCAATATCTGGCCCAAATTCTGTGAGAAGCAGATCGCCAGAATTGCCGACCACGGCACATGTAGCAAACTGATGTGGCTTGAATGGGGGTTCAGCTGGCAGCACAAGCTGTAATTCCTCTTCACAAAGGCTCCTGTTGTAACATTTGTCAGCTCCACTGGAGCCCACCGACAATAATATTCCCTTGTCATCACAGCAAATTATAGTGATGAATGTGTCACAGTGCTTGCACTACTACGTTACGGAATGGCTCTACAAACTTTCTGATTCTGATTTACATACAACCTGTCTCAGCGAGTGTGGAGCTATGTCAGAAGTCATTCTGGAAGCCCAAAGCAGAGGAGTTATGCATGGGACACTGTCTCACATTTTGAGAAAAGTGCACCTGATCTAAATCTGCTGATGATCCTGATTACCTCACAGAACAGTCACCTTTGTCCCCAAATATTACACCTTCTACAGTATTTCCTTGGCAACACCAAAGTGTTCTTTACCAGGATTTATGTCCCAAATTGCTGAAGACATGACGTTGCTGCCAAACGATTCAAACAGAGAAAAAACAAGGTGCCGAGCAGCATCAACCCTTACAATACCTTCTGGTCTGCTGCAACGCATGATGTACGATCGATCTTCAAACTTGACAAAGGGCCAACAACCCATGCAACTTCAGACGTTAACCAGAAACAACTATAATCTTGTGAGATGGTCCACAACCTCAGATAAAGGAAGTGTAGACATACAGTTGGGAAATACGTTTGGCCGCATAGTCAAGCCAGCCGTCAGGGCGTGCATCAAGGTACTCCCTTGTCAAAATGGTGGTCACATTGCGGTACTGTTGCAGTGCATAACAATGTGAAAGGATTAGCAGGCATGTAACCTCTTTCTCTTCCCACCTCCAAGCAAAACCTCTGCAGCAGCACAAAGTAAATTGTATGACTACATAAAGCAGGTAGTGATCACCTGTTCCCAGAGGAGCAGCGACTCACACACATCGAACCCATACTCCAACGGCTCATAGAACTTGAATTGATCATTATACTGTCATGCAATTGGATCACTCCAGCCCAAATTAACTCCCACAAGCACATGCAAGATATTCCATTGGCTACAACCTGGAGAGCATAAATATGTCCCAACAGCCCTGCCCTAGCACTACAAGGAACCCACACGTTAAAAAATGCTTACTGCGGTCAGAAGGATGTATAGCACAAATTGTACATCATGAAGGGATGGGTGTTCATTGACCAAAACATCAGAGATGTCAAGTTCTGAAGCAGTGACGATCAATAAGGGGAATCGGTACACAGCAATGTGAGTCCAGTGGCCATTGCAGATATTCAAGCCAATATCATACTCAAGACAGAAAACATCTCAAAGTCTTGCAGAGTTGACTGCGCTTTCCAGTACTGACTTTTTGAGATTGACACACATGCCAGGGAATCGGCCTACAGGACAATACATGTTGTTAGCCTGTGTAGGCGTTAGCTCGCAAGCAAGAAATTGAGCAATACAGGAGGAGGCAGAATTGATTCTTACCCATGTGCTGTTTGTACTCTCAGGATATTTGAGTACTATCTTACAGTGAGTCTTCACCTCCGCAGAAAGCCCGAGTCCATTTGTCTCCTGCCACATGAAGTAGCTCCCCGGTGAAGGAGGCTATCTATCTAATCGAGTACTTCCTTCAGTTGATTTGAAAAACGTGTTTGCAAAGTGCACCAAGATCCTCGCCTATGACGACTTTGCCCGAGAGAAATACTGGAAGTCGCATATATAGCAACCACTACTTACCACACACTGTCTAAGCTGATTTTGCAAAACCTGAAGCGCTTCGACATGTTGTCTTCCTAATTCTCCACTTTGATATCCTGATTGTCACCAACGTATATGCATAAGCAATCGCGGCGTCATTGAAAGCACGAGCACAGACGTCCGTCATCACAAAAAGAGACGGTTCACCAAAAGGGCCATACTAGCAGCATGTTAACGTCAGAGACAGCTGGCCAGCCACCCAAAACTGATATCATTGTCCGAAGCTAGAAACACCAGACTCCAAAGATGCTACCCAGCCCACCGAACGAGAACGAGTCACCTAATCACTGCGGAAGGAAAAACAACAGGCAAAGTTGGACAGGGAAGAGCGAACAGAACCAGACAGCGCAGGGAAGAGTAGCCATTGGACTCCAATGACGATGCCTGACAGCAGGCATGCCAATAGACTTGTTATCGGAAGGAGACGAGCCTTGTTCAGGCGCGTGGCCATGTCATGGACCCCACCCCCTCCCTTTTCTCTCTCACTTTCTCTCCTTCGGTCTCCTTCTCCCTGCCATAGCTTTCATCCATATTCTTCTCGTGGATTTCATATTCATCCAGTGCTCTGAATTTGATTTTCGAACCCTTGAGCGAATTCGCTGCTTGCGGCCCCTCTCCCTCTCTTTCTTGGTTCTTGAGGTTGCAAGGCTTTGAACAGCATCGGCCTGCCACTCACCTGCTGTCAAGACCACTGCCCTCCCGATATTGTCTATCTGATCCGAATCATCACATTTAGTATCACGATTCACTGTGCTCTCACAAATCTGTTTTCGGTCTCAGATTCCTTGTGATGCACACTTCTACTGATGTCAAGTGGTCAGAAACTTGATGGCCTGCAGTAGTGGCAAGGCGATCCTGACTGGCAGAGAGCGAGTTCCTTAAAAAACCCCGCACATCTGTAGCAAAACTGCCCCTTCCTTACTGGATGGAGTTTCAAACCCCCCCTTCTGCTCTCTTAAATTCCAGGAACTTCCTTCACGTTGAGGAAAATTTGAGGAAGTTCCTGGAAATTGAGATAGTAGAAGATGTGGCACCAAAGATGTTGACACTCAAGTTTAGGCTTCACGCTTGCTGGAGATTCTGTATTGGAAGCAATGATATGGCAGGCTGTTCTTTCAAAGACGTCCCTGCAAGTCGTCAAGACATATACTACTTCCAATCATTCAAAGCTCATTGGTCTTGTATTAATATCTAAACCGCTTGATTTGTGTGTTGCAGTCTGTAAAAGCCGTTGGTGACGGAGTAGTCACTTGCGGATTGAAGGCAAGCTCAGGTAACACGGTCTACCACTTGCCGGGGAAGACATGTTGGCTCATGATGGCAACCGCCTCGCTCAGCTGAGGTTGAATCTTGCTGCATCTGAATGTTTTGCAATTTTGCACTGTAAAGTAACAACGTGGATTCAATCCAGAACTGTTTCCATATCGAACCGATTCTCCTCTTCCTCAGACCCAGCCATAGCGTCTTAAACACCTGAGGTCGCAATTAGGATCTCATGTTCCTTGACAATTTTCCAATGTGTTTGGAGATGCAGCTGCCTCCAAAAGCAAGTGACCCTTCCCGTGTTTGCTAGGAACATTGTGGTCGGGACTCGGGAGGATGAAGGATCCGAGTGAAGGATCGGTTCAGCAAGTTTTTGGACGTGACGCAGACTCCATGCCTAGGGTTTGGGGGTAGAACTTCATGTTCGTGCCAAAGATGCAACCATGGTTCTGGAATTGAATATGATCAGCTCTCATTCGATCTTCCCTACTCTTGTCGTTGTTACGAGAATCTCCAGACGATCCACCATTGATAGATAGCAAGGTGCTATTGCCGGAGGTTCAAATCTGCTTGCGGCCACCACTTGGCCAGCCATTTCATCCACAGAGATGTTGCTCACTCCAGCGCAGTGTCGAAACATCTGGAGGCGATTCAAGTCAAAGCAGGCGTGCGATGTCGGTAATTGTATTTCCTTGGATTCAATAATGCATCGTTGCACTCCATGAGTTTACATTTGGTTGAGCCAGATACCTCTACTGCAATCTACTCTACATTCATCCAGTGCTCTCTCTCATGCGCGCGCAAGACTCCGCTGCCTTCTTCTCTCTTCTCCATCGCGAAAGAGATCTGTGGAGTGCAAATAAGAGTATGTCTACAGTCATTTGATTTTCCCTAAAAATTTCCGAGAGCTGTGAAGAATGTATCTCAGAATCTCATGTGTTCAAGGTCCCGTTTGAGATCAAAGCAATTGTCTACAGGCTTCACTAATATTGTCTTTGTGATCCATCTGATCTGTTGGTATCTGGATCTGTCCAACAGCTCTGAAGATTATTTTATCGCACAACTATCGCATGCACAATCATGATGGTTTCCCGCTCGGGGTGTGCTTCAAAGTCACACGCTATAATTTTTTGTCTGTGTTGCAGAATAGTTTGCAATTTTCGTTGAAGTCAGCTGTTCTGTTACGTCTGGGACTTCGCAAATATCGGAGATGAGGAATCCATGGCAGATATGTAAGAGCTCTCATGCAGGCATATTTTGCTGATGAGACGGGCTCGAGTTGAACTGTGTTGCGATATATATTGTCTATTGTTGAGACTATCAGAGAATATGAACGAGATAGCTCAGACCTGTACAGTTTTGCTTGTAAGCAGTTAGGAAGTAATGGCAGACAGGTCGAAGCATTACCTTGTGCATACCTTTCCACACAGCTTGTTGGCAGGAAGAAATTATGATGAGAAACGGTCTTACCGGAAGAGTTACCCTACATTCATGGGAGGGACTCTTACAGTCCCAAACACACAAACACATTCTGATCAATTCTTCAGAGGCTGCAGAGATTCCGCGTTTCTCATCCCTGCCCCTGCTGAGAAAACCAGAAACTACCACCAATTTTTCATTGATTTTATGATGGGGGGAGTTGCAGCTGCCGTTTCTAAGACTGCAGCAGCTCCGATTGAGAGAGTGAAGATGCTTGTACAGAATCAAGGAGAATTGATGAAATCGGGCCGTCTTTTAGAGCCTTACAACGGCATAAGAGACTGTTTTCAAAGAATTTTGCACGAGGAGGGTGTCCTTGCTCTGTGGAGAGGCAATTTCACAAACGTGATACGCTACTTCCCAACGCAGGTCTCTATATCCCTCAAACCACTCTCTCCTTCCCTCTCTACACGCTGCAGCTCTAAATTGATGGGGGCCTCTAGAGAGTACTCTGCATCTCACATACTATTATAGAATCCATGCAGGCTTCTACCAATTTCAAGAATTTCCGATCATTGTCTATTTAAACTGAGGTCGATACTAGATCCTTATAACAATGGACCACTTGGGAGTGTTGGTTTGCCAGATCACCTCTGTCAATCTCATATTTGTCAGAACTCTCTGGATCACATCAAGAACTAGTAGTAATATGTAGTCGGAAGGCTGTAAAGAGCACAGTTCATTTGGTGATATGGCCAACAGCTGCTGACTAGTGCCCGTGGATATTTCCAGGCTACCATTTTTTGGTTTGATTCTGGGAAATGGTAAATAAAGAGAGATGTCGTGAGGAGACAAATACTCTCTTCCTTGCATTGATGGAAGAATTCCGATATTGGAATCACTAGGGATTAATGTGAAGCTACTGTTGCGCAACAGAAGTTCCCCAGATTTGTCAGTTCACTATATTCAAATTTTGTGCAGTGATACTACCAACAGAAGCAGCCTCTGCACCGATTCCCCTAGTTTGGGTATTTTATATTACTTTTCAGCTTGACAAGTAGCAGTTTCTAAGTGGATATGAGGAATTGTGTGACATCTGGTGACAAGAGTTCTTTTACTTTGTACAGGCTCTCAACTTTGCCTTTAAAGACTATTTCAAGAGCCTCTTTGCGTACAAGAGGGACAGGGATGGCTACTGGAAATGGTTTGCAGGGAACTTGGCTTCTGGAGGAGCGGCTGGTGCTGCATCCTCGTTGTTTGTGTACTCACTGGACTACGCTCGAACACGGTTGACAAATGATTCCAAGAACTTGCAAACGGGTGAGGAGCGCCAATTCAATGGCCTGGTTGATGTTTACAGGAAGACTTTGAAATCTGATGGTATTGCGGGTCTATATAGGGGCTTTAATGTCTCCGTGGTGGGGATCATTCTATACAGGGGTCTCTATTTTGGTATCTATGACTCAGTGAAACCTGTAGTCCTCGTTGGACAGCTCGAGGTAAATTATGCACTTGATAACATGAAAAGGATTAGCTGCACATGAACAATGTTAAGAACAAAAAAATTAGAATTAAATAAAATTAAGAGGATCAATATTATCCCCGAAACACCTTCTCCACATGAGATTCTGTTTCCACATCCAGTTTACCCCACCATGAATGTGTTCCATTCCCTAGAATAGACAGCGTACACGAGCCATAGACAAAGATCACATAGAGCACCTGAGAATCCGATAGTCAAACTCACACCATCAGACTTCAAGTCAACTGGTCATTCCTAGTCGATCCCAGGAATGCAAATTTGAGCTTGAGATCAAGTTGCTCTTGATTTTAGCAGAAATTCTAGGTAGTTGGGAAGGTTTTATGTTTCACATGTTTGACATTTTCTTGCGGGACTTATTTAAGACCTTCCTCTCTTTAGGTCTGGAGATAAGAGTAGTCACATCTGCCACAGCCTGTGCTTCCTACTTAGGCCTGCACCTGAGATACGGAAGTGTCGTTCCAATGTGAAGGAACTCTGTAAGGTACTCGTGTCTAGACACATTGCCGGTCGGATAGTGGAAACGATTGTGTCTGAGCCAGAATCAGTGACTGCAGGACAACTTTTTAGCCAGTTTTGTTCTTGGTTGGGCAGTCACAACTGTTTCTGGAATTGTAACTTACCCATTGGACACAATCCGGCGGAGGATGATGATGACTTCAGGAGAAGCAGTCAAGTATAAAAGCACAGTTGACGCTTTCCGGCAGATAATTGCAAACGAGGGTATGAAAGCTCTTTTTAAGGGTAATGTTGCCAACATATTGCTTGGAATGGCAGGGGCCGGAGTGCTCGCTGGCTATGACCAGCTCCAACTCTTCTTCTTTGGGAAGGCATTTAGCCCAGTAACAACGAAGACTGGGTAAAGTCTCCATGTGGGCAGTTGCATGTTGTCTATCAGATATTGACGTTGGACAAGTCCAGTCTTGACCTTCCTCACCCAAGCTGGAGGACAGCTCGTTCGATTACCGGAACAATATTCAAACAGTGAGTTGGGTCACCTTTAGAGTGGTTGTAATACTTTCAAGCTTCTGTTTGGACAAGCTGTGCATCAATATGACCACCATGTTCGGCAGGCAATGCAGCAGATGGTCTCTATAGTGTGAAATTTGCCTGAAAGATCTGCTAGGCACCAGCATTGATATTAGGTGCTATGCTGAACAACAGAAAATGAGAGTCAGGTAAAGTGATCACTCAGACAATGAGATCTTTATGCTCAAACTAATTCCTGAAAGATGTCCTACACAAGAGAATGCAAGGGAAACAATGCTTGCCCTCTCAGTCTGTCTTTTCGGCAAAACATACTCTCAGCCCCTTACCTTCCAAAATCCTAAGCTAGTTGCGGCTTGGATGGACCCTACTGGGCAAGGCAAAGCAAAGTTGAAGACAGCAACACCACATTTTGCATGAGCAACATCAGCAAGGGACCAATAGCAAGGTAAGTGCATAAGAACTCGAATCTTTTTACTAAGTTGCCAGGGTCGGTCTTGTCACAAGTGCTAAAAGACAGCATTTGTGGTTGGGGACGAAATGGTTGAAATTTTACGGCGGTGATTAATGAAGGTGCACTAAGCTAGGATGCAGTGTTATCTGCCCTGACAAGGGACCTGCGCATTGTCTTCAATGAAGACCATTTATACCATCCCTGTTAGCGCCTACTGGGAACTCGTTCATACCAAACTGTAGCTAAACTAAGACCAAAGGAGGGGCATTTAAAACCATCATGGCATTCTTTTTTGTCCCAATTAAGAACTTGGTTGGTAACCACCAACAAACTGCGTAAGATAAGCTTGATGCCAAATCCATGTATGCTCAGTAGCATAGCGAAGGAAAAATCTAAGAAGTCTACTGCTGATTTCAGGGCAGCCCTGGTCTCATTGCAGATTGAATGTTTGATTAGCACATGGGAACAAATGTGGCCTGAACCCAGTGTTGGCTCAGAACGACCCTTATCCCTACCTTTTCCTAGACTCTAGACAACCCTAGGTTTTCCAAGTACCAACACAGATTGAACTCATTTCAAATCTTCAAGCAGAAAATATGATGAAGAACATGACTGTCACACGGAGACTGAATGACAATATGCAACAGATACTACAGATAGTACATACGTAGAAAGACTAGAGAGAAGCACACAGTCATGGACTGTTATCTGAGATGAGATGCAGCCATGAGGGCTGAGCCTTCAGGCAAACAGATGGAGAGAATCATCAAGGCAGTGATGGTAGAGCAAAACCTTCCCTGGTCAATGTATCCCATATTAAAACAACATTGTTTACTGAGAAGAGAGGGGATGCCATACACACAGAGTGCACAGACGAATTGAAGTTCTAGATATCCCTTTGCCTCTTGCGAGCCAGATACCGCTCTTTGGCAGCAGACAGAGAGTCCTTGCTGGATGACCTCTCAGCCAGAGCCTCACCACCCTGGCCTGAAAGTACCGCATCGCCTCTTGACTCTCCAGCATCAGACCTTACAGTTGTTTCCCTCTCTATAGAACTAGCAGCTGGCTCTGTCGTATCCTCAGCAACCCTCTCAATACTTTGAGACCCTTTTGCGTCCAAGCCATTGGCATCTGTAGGCTGCATGCTGCCATGTCTTCTGGCATCAGGTTCAACATCCCCTTCACTTTGTAGAAAACTGCTGGTTTCACTACTCCTTGGTGCTTCAGTATCTGCAGTGGTCTTCGATGGAGTAGCAGGGGTTTCATCCGCGCGTGAAGAAAATGCCACGTGAGGGTGGCCCTCCAGCCCTCGCCCGTCATCTACACCTGCAGCATCACTGGGCTTTGCAACAGGTTTCGCACCGAAAGCAACATTGCTGTTCAGCAGATTGCGGTAGAAGTCACTCATATCACTCTTCTTGGTCACCTGCAGACATTAGTACCAGATTTATCAGTCCAATCACCAGTTGGAGGAGCTCAATCCCTTCATATTAGGACAATCACTGACCAGGGCCACGGGAATAATAGATCAACCAAAGACCAGATGACTCCTTGTACACATAGGAAGACAGCCAACCTCCTCAGCTTGCTCTTGGAGTTCCCTTATACGCTCCTCCTCCTTCCATTTTGCCTCCTCCATAAGCTTCCTCTTGTATGCCCCCGTCACAAACTTCTCTTTGTCGCCATACAGGTGGTCCTCTTTTGCCCGCTCCTTTGCTAGCTGCCGCTCATATACGATATCATGTTCGCGTTGGCGAGCCTTAGCCTTCTCCAGGAGCTTCCCTATATATTTGGACTGCATCCACGCAACTTCTCAGAACGGTGAGCAACTGCAAATTCTCAAGTACCACCTATTTCTCTGCAGATGGAAACAGCCTCCAGAGCTGTGCATTTGAAGCTGGTCATCAATGGTATGGAGATGAGGGAGTTCAACTCTTGCGAGCATAAACGTACCTCGCGTTTTTCACGATCCTCAAGAATGGGCCGAGCTTGATTGCCCTTCATTTCGTCATAGACAGCATCATAGTCAAACACGGTCGGATCTTCCTCCACGGCCCGTTTATGCTGCTGCTCCACCTGTTACGCAAAGGAGATGCAGTGTTCAGCATATATCACACTGGTGATAATTCCTTGTGGGTGCAACTTGTGGCTCAATAGAGCGGCTTGGAATGTTCAGATCATGTGCAAATTTTAGTAATGGAAGAAGATACATACATCCCGCACAGATTTTTTCTTGAAGGCTTGCCGGGCGATGTCCTCCTCCACATTCTCCTCGTCGTCGCCATCGTCAAACCTCAACAAGGGGGCCGCCTTCACTGCCTTCTTCACAGGTGCCTTTACACGCAGCTGCAGCCCATATTGCTTCCCTCCGCCCTTCTTCCACTCCATCTCGCTGTCTCTCTCTCACCCCACACATCAGAAGCCTAATTCCTGAAGTACCCCAATTCTGAATTTAAAAAAAGACGTCAAATATCTCTCTGGCACACAAAGTCCGAAGACAACTGACAAGTCATATGACGACAGGACCTCTCTCCCTGGCGCGCGCGGAATTCCTTCCTTCTTTCTCTCTCAAGAATTCATGACCACCGCGGCACAAGACCCTGATGATGTCTACAATCTACAGGGACAATGTACGATTTCTCCACCCAGGATTTGACTCACATACTTCGCATAGATTCTCAGTTCTCAAGCAAACAATTCCCAAGAAAATGCTTTCGTGCAAACTGCAAACCATTTCTTGCCTTCGCGTAACCCTAATCCCATACTGAATACGCAAAACCAAACGATTGGATATCTCTGCTAGCTAACGGATTATGACATCAAACAAATTTCGTTACCATTCCGTGGTTGCAAAGCCGATCTTCTGATAGTAAGCGAAATAATGGGTAACGGATATTCGACTCCCTAAATGCTCGGAGTAGTAAACAGAACGAAATTCAAAAACTCTCTAAAGATGATCTCGTTAGTAAACGGCGAAAAAGATCTCCTTGTACACCATATTTTTTCGTTTTTTCAATAAGAGGGGCTGGAAGCAAACCAAATGAAAGTCGGATTTTGTGAGATTCTAAGATTTAATTAAATTTTAAATTACATGATCTGAGCCGTCGAAGTGGATGATCTAAGGGACGGAGAGGCAAGGCTATATAATGGCTGGAGGAGACCTCTGCAGCTCTTGCAGCAGACGAGTGTGGTGGCAAGCAAGTCTGGATTGAGAGAGAAGCTGTGCACCTTCTCTTCAACTTGTGACTGGAGGGGTTACCTTTATTTGGGTTCTGTTGCTTGGATCCGGCCACTTGTATTGCTTGGCACGGAGGGGATCGCTCACTCTCATCTCATCTCTCTGCATTGGCGTTGGAGAGAGTGGTCGAATGATGGAGGCAGCTATAGCTGCCCCACCCTCACTTTCTCCAGGCGGTCCCTTGCCCTCACAGAATTTTATGCAATCAATTAATGCGCCAGTTGCGTGCAATTCGAGAGTTAGAAGAGGGCGTGCCCTCTTGTCTCCCAGGTGCTCGCATGGTTCAAGTAGTCTCCATCGGTCTCCCATCTCTATACAGTCCGAAAGCATTGCCCCCTGGTATTCAGATGTCGAGTGGTCGAGTGGCAAGCAAGGCCCAATTAGATTTGCTGACAAAAAATGTGAGAGACGGCTAGGCGGCAGGTGCATTATAAGGTGTGAGAATGGTGGGGCGATGACTGTGGCAGAAAGAATGAGCGGCCCGGAAATCCTGAGATCGCCACAGGAGCTTACCACGGTCATGAAATTCGGGGGATCGTCGGTTGCCTCGGCTGCAAGGATGCAGGAAGTTGCTGATTTGATTCTGAGTTTCCGCCAAGAAAGGCCCATCATCGTGCTTTCTGCCATGGGAAAGACAACCAATAAACTTCTTGGGGTATGTTGCGTTTTCCTCAATGGCTATTATACTTCTTGGGTGTTTTTCATGTATTTGTTATTGCGTTCACACGCTTTTCCTGTGCTGCACGCAGTGGACAGAAACCTATAGCTACTCAGCTCTCATTGACATGGTCTCTTCACAGCAATTCTCAAACCAAGACGTGCAAAATCTTTGGGAGGCATGTTAACTCACTGGTCCGTGTAGCTCTCAAGGGGACCGTTTCCCGCTTAGGTTCTTTGGAGGTTGAATTATTTTGTGAGTGTGACGTTCCTAACGTCTCTTAAAGTGCAGATTGTGTTGGGTCCTCGAGAAATCTCTGGGGGGTTCCATGGAAGTGCCCTACTTACTAGGTAACACATAGTGCAACCTGGAGGTCCTAGAGCCATGACCGACTGACAGCCACTTCTTTAAAACAAAAGAGGACTTCTTCACTAGGTACAGTACGCAAAGGTGGAAAATTGTGTAGAGACTTTAGGTGGGATGCGTTCAAGTTCATAATTTCATGAACTTCGGGGTTTTACCTTACAAGTCAGTCATCACATTGCAACCAAAAGACCGCGCTCCAGTTTATGGGTTTAAAAAATTTGATCAATGGTCTTTCAACAGGGTCTATGGTTGAATAGGTATTTGTAGCAGCCACATCTGACCAATGTTCAGGTTGCAGCAGGTTTGGGGTTGAAGTTGCCAGACTTCTCAGGTTTCCACTTTTTATAATCTGGGGTGTGATTGAGCATGCAGCATGATGTAAAATCAATTGACATGTGTGCATCTGGTGTGGCAGGCAGGGGAGAAAGCTGTCAGTTGTGGTGCAGGAAAGTGCTGCTTGATTGAGGAGCTTGCAGCTATAAAGGACCTCCATTTGCGGTATGCTCTGTGCATTTGATGGATTCTTATAACATGTTGGCAGAGAACCTCTACCTGTTGTGAGCATTGACCAAAAAGTGTGCAGAAATCAGGAGCTGCAGTCCTGGGCAATCTCATTTTCTTATGTACTACTTCATCATATGGGTGTATCAGACTGTTACACTGGGACCCTGCAAGATTGGCAGTGGCACAGGAGATGAGCTCTGCCTAAAGTCATGAAGGTTGTAGAGTGACATCCCAGCCAGCCTCAGTAGGTACTATAAAAGCAACGTATCTTGCTGAAGGCAGGAGATGTAGAGAGACAAAGAGACGGACAGACAGACACAGGGAATTGCAAGTGCTGATGGGCGGGCACTGGTTGGTGACATGTGGCAGGACAGTAGATGAGCTGGGTGTGGATCGTGCTGTTGTCTCAGGTTTGCACCCTCTCTTGTCTTTGCACCTGATGTTTTGACTTTGGTTCTTCTATGGCTATGGCAGATGGTCCACTTAAATGCTTAGGGTACTTGATGAATAAGTTGTCCCTGCACACATCTGTAGGAGCACATTCCATCCTAGTGGTGGGATAATAACAAGCATGTAACTTATGGTGATACACTATTTCATTTGAGGGACACCCAGTGCACCTTAAGTGCTAGTGTTCGTCACTACAACCTCAAGCCAAAGTATTTGCCTAAGGAACTTAAAGCCATCATGAAGCTTTTGGCTTCAGGGTCTGATCTGCCTTGTGTCCACTATGACTAAAGGAGGGGTCTATTCGGGTGAGCAGAGCTGTTAGAAGAGCTGGAACAGCTGCTGACGGGAATTGCTCTCATGAAGGAGCTGACAGTGCGCACCAAGGACTATTTGGTTTCCTTTGGGGAGCGCCTTTCCACACGCGTCTTTGCAGCTTTTCTTAACCAGCGTGGTGTCAAAGCTCGCCAGGCCTGTCACGATCTCATCTTGACCATCTATTGAGGTCGCTTGTGTTGTTGACTGGTCTCTTAGTTGTCTGATGTACTGGTTGGGATTATGTGCTCTACTTGACGTATGTCAGCATAAATTGTTGCTAAGTCATAAAGCAGCTGGTGTCAACCCTGTTAATGGGGACAGTGATGGGAGCTACGTGTTAATGGTGTACGAGTCGGGAGGATGGGACATGCAGTATGATGCATTTGAGGTAGGGATCATCACAACAGATGAGTTCACAAATGCTGAGATTCTTGAGACAACATATACCAAGGTGGCTGAACGGCTGAAAGGAGATTGGCAGAGGGATCCCGCAATTCCTATTGTTACTGGCTTCCTTGGTAAGGTAGGGTACAATCACTTTAACCTTTCCCTCCTTCGTAGATGCACTCCCACGTCACTAGCCTTGGCAAGCCAAGAAAAGTCCCGAGTACCTTCCCTGTCTCTCCTTAGCATGGTTCCATTGGCCTCTGTCTTTGTATTCCCATTGACCTGAAAAACTAGAATAACTTTGAAGTGTTTGCTTCTTTGCCAATGTTACATGTTTGTTAGGACCATGCGCTGGAGCTGTTGATATTTTGCAAGCATGGAGTAACTGCCCACTGTGGCATTTAGCTCTAGATGTCTCCGTTGCATACTTGCAGGTCCCTAGTCATATTCCATCAGAGGTTAGTTCGACATTGAACTACTTCCAGCATGTGTGCATTTGTACATTATTACTGACTCATTTATCATCTTGACTGCAGGGGCAGAAAACAGGTGCCATCACAACTCTTGGCAGAGGAGGAAGTGACTTAACCGCCACAGCCATTGGCAAAGCTCTTGGACTTCAAGAGATTCAAGTGAATGCTTTTCTCATTCATCTACTTTGGCTGAATTTCTCTTCTACACGGCTTATGCACTGTATGACTCTTGATGTTCCCTCCATATCATTCCTGTGCTCACTCACCCCTTTTTTCTGGATCCAGATTGGGGATGTGGTCTATGGTCGGCAAGCCAAGTGGTTCTGTAGGAGGATATTTTTTGTGAGAGAAGGGTGGCAAGCACCACATTGCACTTCACCATCTAAAGACATCAGAAGCCTTGAGACTGCAATTGAGATTGACACCTCCTTTATAATGCTGCTCTTCTACGGGCTGCCCTATGCAGGGTGGTAGTTCCAACAATTGTAGATACTAAGGACTGGCTACTCATGGGCAGGTGTGGAAAGATGTAGATGGAGTCTTGACCTGTGATCCCAACATTCACTGCAAAGCATCTCCTGTCCCATATCTGACCTTTGACGAAGCTGCAGAACTGGCCTATTTTGGTGCCCAGGTATTGTCTTCACTGTAGTCTGTTTGGGTTAGAAGTTTGCCACAGTTGTTTACCAGTGAACTCTTCTAGCATGCTATATCCAGACAGAGAAAGAGACAATGAACCCTCACATCAGTCATATCGGGGTTTTACTTTGCGTCTCTTGGTCATGATGTCAGGGTCTCTTGGCTTTCCATGGTTGGTTGTTGGTTTAAGAGGTGTTTCCCCTTGCCCACCCCCACCCCCCTCCCTAAAATGAGTAAAAGAGAGGGATTCACAGATTCGTGATTCTCCTTGGGGATTGGACTTAGCAAGATAGTCAAAAGAGAAAGTAGTGTGGTTTTAGTGAAGGGAAAACGTGAGAGGTGGATACGTACCTGTGAGACAGAGGGTCAGGTTGATGGGTCTTCCTCTTGAGGCCTGCCAACACAAACTTGAAATACCAGAGTAAAACACAGAATCTTGCGTCACCTGCAGCTCTATGGCATTGGATGCCCATTGTCTGCATGAAAGACAAGCTGCTGATTGAAGGTTGACATGGTCAGGTGTTGCATCCGCAATCAATGCGGCCAGCAAGAGAGGGCAACATCCCCGTGCGTGTCAAAAACTCATACAACCCGCAGGCACCGGGGACTCTCATCACAAGATCCCGAGATATGAGCAAGGTTTTTGTCGATTCTCATTCCTGTTCGAGCTTTTGTGGTATGCATAGTTGGAACTTTCAGGAAATCCAACTTTATGGGGCAGCTAAATCACTGTCAGATTCCCATGTAGGATGCCAATCCCAACAAGCTTTACATATATATATATGAGGAGCAAGGAGCAGAGCCTCAAAATGCATTGCAGCAAGGAAAAATTCACATTTTTCTTGGACGGCCACTTCTTGCAAGTTGATGTCACGTAATTTTGAGGGCCATGCAAAGGTTGTTATGTTCACTGTGAGCAGGACAACTATGCTGGTTGTGTTTAAAAACAAGCTGGAAAGTAGAAAATTCCATGACTAAATTGTCCTTCCACTTCCATTGTGGGATCTACCTGGCTATGATGCTGATGTGGCTGCAATGGCTGTTTGTACTTGACAGTCTGGCCTCCAATAGTGAAAGAGAGGTAGATGGTGTGTTTTAGAGAAATTGTTTCCTTGCTGTCCGCCTAACCATACATTGCCATTCCATTTGCTCTGTTTGCACCATTTTTGTGAACTAGATTTTTTTATTTGTGGTCATGGTTTCAGGCACTTCTGACAAGCATTGTCCTTAAGCAGCATGTCACGATGCTGGATATTGTGAGCACCCGCATGCTCGGCCAATTTGGCTTTTTGGCGAAGGTCAGTAGCAGAGTAATTTGGTAAATCTAGATCATGGATGAGCTGCAAGCAGTATTCTTTAATATATGTATGTATATATATAGATAGCTCAACTTTGAGAATTGTTTGTCCAGTCTCATTGTTCTTTCTGTGTTAGGCTAATTTGAAGCCACGTAAACAGTAAAGCCCAACTTGGTTTATTTGGTTGCTTACAGGTATTTTCCATATTTGAGGACCTAGGCATCTCTGTAGATGTGGTGGCCACGAGTGAGGTGAGCGTCTCGTTGACGCTGGACCCGTCCAAGCTATGGAGTCGTGAACTTATCAAACAGGCATGGCCACAACCTGTTTACCACTGCTGGTCTTCATTTGAAGCTGCCTTGAACCCCGTCTGTCTACCTTCCTTATTTACTCAACATTTTGTTGCTGCAATATACCGGCTGCCCATCAATCAAATGTCTTGCCTGCGTGGGCTCAAGTGAATGTGGGATAGTTTTATTTCTTGGAGCTATGATATCAAGTGGGGAGCTTGTACAAGCCCACTTACTACAGGGAGTTCACCTACCCTTTATCTCTTCCTCCCTCTCTTCTCTGTTTTCTTTTTCTTTTCTTTTTCTTCTTCATTCTTATCCCCTCTTGTGTTTAACTTTTTGGTCTTCTTTGGATTGTTTCCTCGCTATGCCTACTGTTGGGAATTGACGAAGTCAGTTGGAAGGTGATGGTGGCTGCTCACTATGATACATGCTGTTCTTCTTCTTGGTCCATGGATTGGTGAGAGACAGTCACTAAGTCTATACTGCTGTTCTCAGTTTATGGGTGCAATATGAATCTGTGTTCATCGTTTTGTTTGTATCCTTGTTGTCTTGTCCTTGGAGTACGCATCTGCAATATGGGTTGATACCTCTAACCAGGCCAAGTCTCTAGAATCCATTCAAGTGGGGGTGCTTAAGGAGTGCATGTCAGCATGCTCCAAAACAGCCAATGTGGTTGTTCGGGGTGAGTTTGGCATCCCTTCCTTAAGCTCCCGACGAGATGAATTCAAGGGCAGATGGTGGGGTCAGCTGCAACATATGTCCAACATCAGTATCCTAAGTTAATCGACTCTATATCATTGAAGCAGGGTCGCCCTGTCAGCAGGTTAAGTCCTGGCGGAAGAGAGTTGAAGAGATTATAGGATCTGAATCTTAGCCCGCAAGTCTTGACCCTGCTGGATAAATCTAACTTAGAGGCTGTAGTGTCCAAAGCCATGTCTGTTGCCAGGAAATGTTCTGATCAAAATGAAGTTAGGCAGAAAACTTCTTTGAAGTTGGTTCCAGTCTGTGACATGGGGGAGGACATCATGGATGACCTCAAGGGTCTACCGACTCGGCACTAGACTGAAATTTGAACTTGGGGCGGGAAGCCTACCTTTAAACTGCAAATGCTCGAAGAAGAACTGAATACTGTGCTCATCGACCTTAGTCAATGAAGCTCCCAGCTATTAATAGGACATGCCCTCTTCAGGGATGATCTGAAGTACCTACCCTCGGCACTAGACTGAAATTTAAACTCAGGGCGGGAAGCCTACCTTTGAACAGAAAACAGAAGCAGAGAGGAAAAGGAGAGTGCAATTGCCCGTTGTGTGGACAACCTAAAGACAATATTCATTGTCTGATTCATTGTCCAGTGTCTCTCACCAGAGAGATGCTCTCTTCAAATCTATCAAGGGAATTGTGATCAATGGCCACAAGGCTATGGCAAACAACGTCTTATGAGTACATTCTTTTTGTCCTTGCTTCTCTTTTTTTCTATTTTTTTGTTCTTGCCTCTGTTTTTCTTTTCTGTGCTGGTTGTTTCTGGTTTTCTCTTCTGAAAATTCCAACAACCATAGACCAGATCACCCCAGTACTTCTTTTTGGTTACGTCTGCAAGATATCTCGATACTTTTAAGTAAATCATTTCTTGTACCTATTTGGTGTTCCTTTTAAAGTAGAATGGACGGAGAAGTTTTGTGGGTCACTGACAAAGTGAGGAGAGGAATTTGCAGCAGGAGCTGGACCGAATGGTAGAAGAGCTGGAGAAGATAGCAGTGGTGAAGCTTGTGCAGAAGCTCTCCATCATCTCTCTCATAGGCAACGTTCAGCGTTCCTCTATCATCCTTGAAAAGGTATGCTATTTATGGAAAGATTGGAGCTCTTGAAGCAGCTTGGTTCAAAAGATTGGAGCAAGTGTAAGGAATGTACTCATGAGATGTTGTTTTCCGTAGCCTTGTGACCAGAGACCCACACCCAGTTTGGGTGGAACCAGTTGGAACAGACACTACCTTTGTGAGGGGCTTGCACTCTTACCTTTATATAAACAATTAGTTCTGGCTTTCTAGATTTCATCTTGAAGACCCTTCACACAAGCATCAATCTACTGTGTGTAACTGCCCAGCAATTAAACCCAACAGTGCCCAGGGCTTTACGCGCAGCCTCAAGATTTTGGAAGTTGGTGAACAGAGTTGCAGGGACTATGTTTATGATGTCCTGAAGAGGGTCACTCTCTGATGAAAATACTCCGGAGATTCTGAAAATGGATAGCCTTTAGGCTGCCTGCACATTGGGCATTGACAATTTCCCTTTCCTCTCTGCATCTGTTGGTTGTTCGAAGGTAGACTCCCCGCCCTGAGTTTAAACTTCAGTCTAGTGCTGAGGGTAGGTACTTCAGATCATCCCAGAAGAGGGCATGTCCTATTAATAGCTGGGAGCTTCATTGACTAAGGTCAATGAGCACAGTATTCAGTTCTTCGAGCATTTGCACATCCACTGTTTGTGTTACGTGCTAGCATTCATGCTGACTCTTATATCTTTGGCCTATTTTTTATGTAAGGACTCTGGGTTTGTATGCCCTGTTGTTGGATAGGTCTTCAGCGTGTTCCGGGCCTCGGGAATAAATGTGCAAATGATCTCTCAAGGTGCCTCCAAGGTATGCACTTAACCTATAAAATTAGCACATAAAATTCACTTCTTTGAATTTTGGTGACTTTATCTATACACCATATTGTTGTCCATGTCGATGCTAGGTGTTGTGTTTCCTCGGTAGGGACACATGGAGCCTTCATTTCAGGGTCAACGAACCTGTAACAGGGTTCATAGGCATGCCGTTGGCTCAACCATTCACTTGATGGATAAGGAATACGACTTTCATTCAAGAAGTCTTACTCCACCAAGTACAAAAGGGATTATGGCCTTATCTTGGCAGCCCAGTCTAACTAGAAACAGAAGTAGCTGTCAAGCCTATGGAATGCCAACATATCTGGAAATTTCACAAAAGGGCCCTTTCCCAGGTGGGTGTTTTAAGTTATCCCTTCCAATGCATCTTCAGGTTCTACTGGTTGTAACTTGATGGGCTTGAGGCTAAGTTGAATACCCCCAACAGTATCAGTTGGATTGGATAGTTTGGTTTGCTCTGGCACCCTATGACCTACACGTAAAGCAGAGACCCATAGGAAGTATGGCTGTTGTCCCTGGAGTGATTCAGTCCTTATTTTATTTTCTGTGCACATGCAGGTGAATATTTCTGTGGTTGTGGATGACAGAGAGGCAGAGTTCTGTGTGAAGGCTCTGCATTCGGTGTTCTTTGAGCAAGACATTACCCATGAACTTGTTGGAGATGGTATGGCTGTGAATGGCTACTCTCGATGAGCTGTAGCTACAGAAGTTTGTAATTTGCTTCAGGCTTGGACAGACATCATTATTCGGTCACCTTTTGGTCATTGGCTCATCAACAAAAGCAATGGCTACAATTCAGCAGTCAACTCTGTGGTTCACTGCACGGGCTGTTGATCGCACATCACAGCTGGTCAGTTTTTTTGGCTTCGTGAACATCGGTCAGCTGATGGTTATTGACAGTGTGGTCGGCTAACATTAGTACTACACTTGGTATCCAGTTTTTTCTCTCTTGCTTGACCGGTGTCAAAGGCATGCACTACATTGTTTGTAATCGGTGAGGTATCGGCTCCTGAGACCATATCCCTGCCTAATGGGCACCAATAGTAGATCATTTTCGACTGGTTCAGGTTGAGTGTTGACAATTGAGCTCCAGAGATCCGAATATCATTGAACATAAATTTTGACTCTGTAATCATGATAAATGATAGCTGCTGTAACTTCAGCTGCTGTGATTTCACCTAAGTTAGGGTGATCACTATCTGTAGCTAAAAGTGCAGTGATACTGTCACATTCACTGACCCAAGAATGTCCTCTGAACTGAAACAAAATGATGACCATTTTCCCTGGAGGTGTCCAACTTTCTTTTGCAGAAGTTGCCTGTTTCACCAGTAATCGCCACAAGAACAAAGCCCATTCTGGAAGAGGTGAAAACGGTTGGCAGCCCGTACTACAACTGCTCGCTCAACTATCTTTGAGATGAACTTGGTGGCAGTGTTGCAGTCACCACACACTCGAAGGTTCTTGATGAGTTCTTGATGACACGGATAGGCGTCCCAGGGGGCGCGTACTAATCAGCCCAAAAGCAATGGCCAGCTTCTCACTGTGGTAACAAAGAGAAGTCCCCTTTTGCTCCTCCTCCACATCATGCAATACAAAGCTTGTGTCAGGCATGTAGCCGGCCTCTTACATGATCAGCTCGGGCAATCTCTTCAGCTCGATGTGGATTTCGTCAATTTGTGGATGCAATTTGTCTTCTGCAACAAATGTATGTATCTGGTTGTTGATCTCAATTCAGCTGCGACCTTTTCTGATCTTCACTTTATCTTCCCACCTGCCAGCTGCAGCATAGATGTTTGAAAGCAGCACATAAGTAGGGGCATGCTGTTGATCAGACTCCATGAGGCGATGTCTAAGGTAATTATAACCGTTCTGCGCCGGCACACTTTCTCCTCCACCAAATGTGAAGTGTATCAAGGTCAGTGTATCAAGGTCTGTTGGTCTATGTTGGTGTGGAATCCTCACCGTTCGGCATTTTAGAATGATTGACTCTTAGTCCCAAGCTTGCATTACACCGGCCATGGGCGACCGCTTCAGCTGCCATCGCCCATACAAACAGTATACGGGGCGACCGCTTCATTGGTCCCCGGTTAGACAGAACACAGACCGCCAGCCGATTTTAGGACGATACCACCACAGTGGTGTCAGTGGTCAAGGAAAGGCTATACATGTACAGGGGATTGATTTCCAGGCAATACCTCTGCAAGGATGTACAATGTGAGTGACGGACTGTGCATCTACTGTGTGCATGAAACAGCGATCTACCTCTACAGTGATGTAAGCAGTGAATGACAGACTATACCTTTACTAGTGTATGAACGAGGGCAGCGATTTTCAGGTGATACCTCTGCAAGGATGTATGATGTGAGTGACCTCCTTTGGCTCTAATGTGAGCATGAAACAGGGATATGATAGATTTTCAGGTAGTACCTCCACAAGAATATACGATATGATGGACACACAAAATCATTCCTCGAAACACTCATAATGGGCGACTGCCGAAGTAATCCGCCGCTGCAACGATATCATGGGTGCCCCCCTCCGCGGTCCGCGGTCGGCCTCAAGGGTCGTCCGGTTTGACAAGATAATGGGCAACGAACGTGGCGGTCGCCCGTTAGGTCCAGAAAGGACATGGTGCCCCCGAACTGGCAAACGCGGCCACCGTGGCGGTCGGTGGATATGAGAAGGGCGGTCGCCTCATCTGCTCTTTTAGTTTCCTCAATTTTTCAATCTCTACCACGAATGCATGCTCCTGGTTGTTGACCTAAATGCCCTGGCTACTTTCTCACATCTCCTCCATTTTTCTCACCTTTTCTTTATCATCCCACCTGCCAGCTACAGCATAGATGTTTGATAGCAGCTCAGAAGTTGGCGCATGCTGTGGATCCAACTTAATGAGGCATTTTGCGAAATGTTCTGCCCACTCCACGTTGCCATAAATTCTGCAGGCACCAAGCGAGGCCCCACACCGAGCATCTGGCTCAATTGGCAGTCTTCTGATGAAGTATTCTGCCTCATCCAATTTACCTCCACGGCTGGGGAGATCCACCATGTAGCTGAAGTGGAAAGACATTTGAAATAGACATGAGGCCTCCGATCATGCATTCTCTCATCAATGCAAACTCTTCTTCTGCAAGTTCATCTTGTGCTGGATCACTCCAAAGAAATGTCCAACTGCCAAGCTTTCCTCAATCTTTGTGTATCCCCCTGGTCGACCTGTTTTGGAGTAAAGTTTAAAGTTATCTCGTAAGCTCTAAACTCCATTGCAATAAGGTCTATTGCTGTAACTTCAGCTGCTGTGATTTTACTCAAATTAAGTTGATCACTGTCTGCAGCTAAAAGTGGAGTAATACCGTCACCTTCACTGACCCAAGAATGTCCTCTGAACTGAAACAAAATGATGACCATTTTCCCTGGAGGTCTCGCACTTTCTTTCGCGGAAGTTGCCTGTTTCACCAGTAATCGCCACAAGAACAAACTCCATTTTGGAAGTGGTGAAAACGGTTGGCATCCCGTACTACAACTGCTCGCTCAACTATCTTTGAGATGAACTTGGTGGCAGTGTGGCAGTCACCACACACTCGAAGGTTCTTGATGATGCGGATAGGCGTCCCAGGGGGCGTACTAATCAGCCCAAAAGCAATGGCCAGCTTCTCACTGTGGTAGCAAAGAGAAGTCCCCTTTTGCTCCTACTCCACATCATGCAATACAAAGCTTGTGTCAGGCATGTACCCGGCCTCTTTCATCAGCTCAGACAATCTCTTCAGCTCGACGTGGATTTTCTCAATGTGTGGATGCAATTTGTCTTCTGCAACAAATGTATGTATCTGGTTGTTGATCTCAATTGCGCTGCGACCTGGCTTGTTTCTCACACTTGTGTCCTCCATCATTTTTCTGATCTTCGCTTTATCTTCCCACCTGCCAGCTGCAGCATAGATGTTTGAAAGCAGCACATAAGTAGGGGCATGCTGTTGATCAGACTCCAGGAGGCGATTCGCCGCACGTTCTGCTACTACCACATCTCCATGAATTCTGCAGGCACCAAGCAAGGCTCCCCACACCGAAGCATCTGGCTTTATTGGCATTTTCTTGATGAAGTCCTCTGCCTCATCCAATTGTCCTCCACGACCAAGAAGGTCCACCATGCAGCCAAAATGCTCCACAGCAGGAGAGATCCCATAACATCGACTCATGGAATCAAAATAGTGACGGCCTTCATCCAGTAGGCCCCCATGGCTACATGCAGAGAGAAGACATATGAATGTGACACCATTCGGATTCAAGCCTTCCTCTTGCATGTGTTCAAATAGTTGGAGGACCTCCCTCCCACACCCATGCTGGCCATATCCTGAGATCATAGCATTCCATGAGACCACATCATGCTGAGCCATATTGTCAAACACTTGCCGTGCATCCTGCATCCTTCCACATTTTGCGTACATGTCAACAAGGGCAGTCTCCAGTATAGTATCAGGCGCAATTCCAGCTGCGGTGATATCAGCATGGACCTCTTTGCCTTTTCCGAGTGCAGACAGGCTGGCACACGCATTGAGAATGCAAATGAATGTCACCTTGTCGGGCATGACCCTTTCCAATATCATTTGCTCATAGATCTCTAAAGCCTCCCTACCACACCCATGTTGACCATAGCCTGCAATCATTGCACTCCAGGAGACCACATCTCGTTGGGCCATATTGTCAAATACGTCACGTGCATCCTTTACACTGCCGCATTTGGCATACATGTCCACAAGGGCAGTTTCCACAACGATCTCTGGCACAAGTCCAGCTTTAACGATGTTAGCATGGACCTCCTTGCCCTTTTCAAGGGCTGCTAGACTGGCACACGCATTGAGAACGCAGATAAATGTCACCCTATTAGGCATAACCCCTTCCTGTATCATTTGCTCATACATCTGGAAGGCCTCCATACTATATCCATGCTGAGCATATCCTGCAATCATCGCATTCCATGATACCACATTTCGTTGAGCCATTTTGTCAAACACAAGCCGTGCATCCTTAATGCTCCTGCATTTTGCATACATGTCAACCAGGGTACTCTCCAAAATGATATCTGGCTTGATTCCACTTTTTATTATGTCAGCATGAACCTCTTTGCCCTTTTCCAAGGCTCCTAGGCTGGCACAAGCATTGAGGACAGAAATGAAGGTGACCTTGTTGGGCGTTACTCCTCCCTGTATCATTTGCTCATAGAACTGAAAAGTCTCCCTACCATACCCATTCTGAGAATATCCCGCCATTATGGCATTCCATGAGACAATGTCTCGTTCGGCCATTTTGTCAAACACTTGCCGTGCATCCTTTACGCTTCCACATTTGGCATACATATCAGCAACAGCAGTCTGCAGGATGACATCTGGCACGATCCCTGCTTTGGTTATCTCAGCATGGACCTCTTTGCCCTTTTCCAGGGCTCCTAGGCTGGCACAAGCAGTGAGAAGACAAATGAAAGTCACTTTATTAGGCATTAACCCACCCAATGTCATTTGCTCATAAATCTCAAAAGCATCTCCACCACACCCATGTTGAGCGTATCCTGCGATCATTGAATTCCATGAAACCACATCTCGTCGACTCATATGGTCAAATACCTGGCGCGCATCCTTTAAGCTCCCACATTTGGCATACATATCAACAAGGGTGTTCCCCAGGATGGTGTCTGGCACTATTCCACTTTTTCTGATATCAGCATGGACCTCTATGCCCTTTTCGAGGGCTCCCAGGCTGGCACACGCATTGAGAACACAAATGAATGTGACCTTGTTGGGCGTTGCCCCTTCCCAAAGCATTCGCTCATAGATCTCCAAAGCCTCCCTACCACACCCATGCTGAGCGTATCCTGCAATCATGGCATTCCACGAAATCACATCTCGTTTAGCCATATCGTTGAACACTTGACGCGCATCCTCCACACTCCTACATTTTGCATACATGTCAACAAGCGCAGTCTCTAGGATGATATCTGGCACAATTCCAGCTTTGATCATGTCAGAATGCACTGCTTTGCTCTTTTCCAGGGCTCCTAGGCTGGCACATGCCTTGAGAACAGGAATAAACATGACCTTATCAGGTGTCACACCTTCCCGTTGCATTTGGTCATAGATCTCTAAAGCCTCCCTACCACGCCCATGTTTGGCACATGCTGTTATCATTATAGTCCATGTAAACAAATTTCGTTCAAGCATCCGCTCAAAGACTTGGCGTGCGTCCTCCACACTCCCACACTTGGCATACATGTTGACAAGGGTGTTATGTAGAAAGATGTTTGGCTTGAATCCACATTGGATAATGTGTGCATGTACCTGCTTTCCCTTTGATAGATCTTTCATGTTGCTGCACTCCTTTAAGACAAAAACATAAGTGCTGGAGTCTGCATGAATGCCTTCTTGATTCAGCACATTCACCGCCTCGTTTAGTTGCCCTGCCTTACATAGCATCCTCACCTGCTCACAAGTGCCAAAAGAGTCTCCGTTGACTCCCTCTCTTTCACTAACATCCCTGTTGCCGATCAAATGCTCACCACCCAACTGGGCTTGATTTAACCCCATCCTGCATGGATCAAATCTCTCAGATACAGACCTTTACATACCTTTAAAGATGAGGCCTCAAATCCATAGATACTCTGACAAGATATTTCTGCATGAGGAAAGGCTCCCTGCTAAGAATTAACAGATTTACAGGGCTACTGCAGTCGTCTACTTTAAATTTAAACGGTACCAATTATATATTTGAGTCATAACTCTTAACTCCTCATTTGACCATACCAGGTATATTCTTGGCTTAGAGCTGCATTGACAGAACCATCACCAGATTGTGCTCCGCCTTGGCCAGAAAGCTCTGAATTCACCCAATGTGGGTTTGACACCCCCTCACTCCAAAGGACCTCATTTTTGTGCTTCTGTGTGAGGTCTGGTAATATTGGGCTTCTCTGCAAAAAGCACCAGCGAGGGGAGTTCAGCTACTTCAAACTTCATCATGCCAGCTGAAGCCACGAGCCCTTCTAACAAACTCTTTGACATCGTAAATGAATAACTCACCTTATTAAACCTGTAGTCACACCACTGTGGATGATGTGGCAAGAACTCCTGCCAAAGCTGTTCCTTGCTCATCACATGGCCTGCATGAACGAAAAGAACAAGTACCTTTAACAGATCCTACTCATCTGGATCTTTAGGAAAGAGAAAATTGAGAACACAGCCAATGTTTAAACAGCTGTCCCCTCTTCATGCTCAGTCAATTGATGGGCCTTTGTCTATTCTTAAGCATATCTTCCTTCTCACTATTTTCATGGGCTCTATGAGGTGCTGATCAAAGCACTCCGAGTTAATGGTGAATTGGGAATCCTTACCAGTGCCAGGTCGACTTATTCTACGATGCTAGTATGGACTGTCATAACTCTAGTCTTCCCTCTGTGTGCGCCCATGCCCTTACACAAGGAGTGTGTGACGGGTAGTCCAACCACAGCCACAGTGTCGCATCTGCGTTGGATTCGATCCCTATAACATTCAACTATCACGAATGATATTTCACAGATACGGAGTATCGTACAGGGCTATGGCGGCAAGCAAGCCAAGTACATATGTACCTGTCTCTATCGCTCACGCAATGGAATGGCAAGGGAACAAAAAAGACAGCAGAAGGAGCTCAGCGAATGAGGACGAAGGTGTCGATTATACCCACATTCCTCTACAGACCAGTTATGACCATACAGTGGAACTTCTTGGAGGAAGATGGGTGTAGTTTCTGCTGAGAACGACGCACGGAATGAAGAGATCCAAAACAACCACAGGCACAGCGATGCCTGTCTGTACCTTTCTGCGGGTTCCCTGCATGCTGGGGTGGTGTCGTAGCCATCGCCATTGCCAGCTCCACAACCTGGCAGTCTAATCGACTGCATGTGAGGCTTCCACTCTTCCAACGGTCGTGGCCATGACCTCCCTATGGTGTTCTCGTGAACTACTCTTGAAAGCGAGTAACACTTGCTCATCATTTGAACTTCCCATTTGACCCAGTGCTCGAATGTCGAACCATTGAAAGAAAATGTCTATCTATGTGGATAGTAGCGAAGGTGTATGTTTCCTTCCCTTGTTGTAGATGATGCCTTTCAAGAATTTTCGCCTTACACATTGTAGCAGATTCTAATGAGCTGAAAATACTTGCGTCTGTTGCTTGCCTCCTTTCCTTATGCATTCGTGGCCGTCTGTTTGAGCCAGCAGAAATTGTTAGTTGATCATCTGAACTTGTCAACAAGGCCGACTGGTCGACTATGCATGGCCCGGCTTTCCATGGCTGTAGACTGCATTGACATAGTACAAATTACTATGAAAAAAAACCACCTACCAGCTCTTGGCTTGCTCCCATCTTCTCAATTCACAGGCGTGGAGTGTGCACGAAATGGTCGTAATTTGCAGATACCCTGACGTCTTGTGATCGCTCCGATTTCTATCCTCATCGGATCCATCGGAGTAAGATTTCTATAATAGGAAGGCATTGAAATCCGAGTATCACAAAACCATCTTTAAAATTTCTGCACAGAACTTTTTCTTGACACACTTTCATGAAGAATTGCATTTTGGTCTCAGTCTGGTTTTCCCGCAAGGACTGATGCTGATTTTTCCATTGTATACTGGAGGCCAGAGAAAGTCATTTGGAACTTCCTTTGGAAAAACCCTAAACCTGACCATGGAAAGCTGTGTGCCCATACTAAACTGCTCCATGTGCTGGCACTCCACCTTTTCTCTGTACGACTGATTCAGCATAGAATCTTCATACGTAGTACACGAACAACCCACAGACAATAAATCAAAGCTATAAACCTCTACAACACCATAGCTACAGCACAACTGAGATTGTTGGTCAGACAAGGTGTTGGAGGTTGGAACAATTATTAGGGGTTGTAGTGATAACTTTACCTAGAAGTAGATTTCTGGAGGCTGAGCTGGTAGGAAATGCTGAGTTGAGAAAGCAAAGGATCTCTCACCCATGAAGAATTAACCTAACAAACCTAGACTACCTCACCTCTCGCATCATCAAACATGAGCAGGTAAGCAGCATTCAAGCTATTATACAAACAAATCCTGCAGTCACTTGTGTTTGCAAGTGGCTATTATAATCTGTTTCAGAACTGTAGTCTCTTTAATTTGGAGTAATCAATTATAGACCTCTCCAGCAACTCGTTGCAGTTAGTGGCCATCCTCAATCATTCAGAAATCCCCTTGTTAACTTGTTCTGGTGCAGAACAAGGGGATAACTCTTTGTGTGTCACTGTCTATTGCACCTTTGTCAACAACTACTCTGCAGAACTCTCTCACTGCGTCTTGAGATGATCACATTTCACTTCTCATCATCATGATGCGCAGCTCACAGAACTGATTCTCATCAAAGTACACTATCCTTTTGTTTCACTACCTACTTGTTTACAAGAAGATGTCGACTGTTGACCCGGTCCACCCATGACATGCATTGGCTTTCAAGCACTTGAAATGAATCACCAGTAATCACCACAAGCGCAAACCCCATCTTGGAAGTGGTGGAAACGGTTGGCATCCCGTACAATGACTGCTCGTTCAACTATCTTCGAGATGAACTTGGTGGCAGTGTGGCAATCACCACACATCCGAAGGTTCTTGATGATGCGGATAGGCGTCCCAGGGGGTGTGCTGATCAGCCCAAAAGCAATGGCCAGCTTCTCACTGTGATAGCCGAGAGAGGTCTCCTTCTGCTCCTCCTCAACATCATGCAATACAAAACTCGTGTCAGGCACATACCCCACCTCCTTCATCTGCCCAGACAATATCTTCAGCTCAGCATGGATTTCCTCAATTTGTGGATGTGAGGTATCCTCTACAATGAATGTATGCACTTGGCTATCCACCTCAATGCAGCTGCGCCCTGGCTCCTTTCTCACACCCCTGTCCTCCATCATTTTTCTCACCTTTTCTTTGTCGTCCCACCTGCCAGCTGCAGCATATATGTTTGATAGCAGCACATAAGTTGGGGCATGGTGTGGATCGCACTTGAGAAGGGATTTTGCCACACACTCTGCCAATTTCACATTTCCATGAATTCGGCAGGCACCAAGCAGGGCCCCCCACACTGAAGCCTCTGGGGCGATTGGCATGTTCTTGATGAAATGCTCTGCTTCATCCAACTGCCCTCCCCGGCCAAGAAGGTCCACCATGCAGCCAAAATGCTCCACTGTAGGAGTGAGGCCATGGTCTTTGCTCATGGAATCAAAGTAGTGACGGCCTTCATCCACTAGGCCCACATGCCTACATGCAGAGAAAAGACATATAAAGGTGATGGCATCAGGCTTCAACCCATCCTGTTGCAGTTGCTCAAATAGATGGAGGGCCTCCCTACCATAGCCGTTCTGAGCATATCCTACAATCATTGCGTTCCATGATGCCACACTTCGTTGAGCCATACCGTCGAATACTCGAAGCGCATCCTTTATGCTGCCACATTTGGCATACATGTCAGCAAGTGCAGTCTCCAGAATGATATCTGGGCCAATTTCAGCTTTGCTAATGTCAGCATGGACATCTCTTCCCTTTTCCAGAGCTGAGAGGCTAGCACATGATTTGAGAATGCACAGGAAACTGACCTTGTCTCGCATGACACCTTCCTGTATCATTTGCTCATACATCTTGAAGGCCTCCCTACAAAACCCATGCTGTGTATATCCTGTGATCATCGCATTCCATGAGACTACATTCCGTTTAGCCATATTGTCAAATACTTGACGTGCATCCTTTATGCTCCCGCACTTGGCATACATATCGACAAGCGCAGTCTCCAGAATGATATCTGGTGCAATTTCAGCTTTGATGAAGTCAGCATGGACCTCTTTACCCTTTTCCAGATCTCCAAGGCTGGCACACGAGTTGAGAACACAAACGAACGTAACCCTGTTGGGCGTTACTCCTTCGCCTATCATTTGCTCATAAACCTCAAAAGCCTCCCTACCACTCCCTTGCTGAGCATATCCGGCAATCATTGCACTCCAAGAGACCACATTTCGTTGAGCCATACTGTCGAACACTTGCCGTGCATCCATTACATTCCCGCACTTGGCATACATGTCAACGAGGGCAGTTTCCAGAATAAGATCTGGTGCAATGCCAGCTTTGAGGATGTCAGCATGGACATCTTTACCCTTGTCGAGGAATCCTAGGCTGGCACAGGCATTGAGAACGGAAATGAATGTGATTTTATTGGGCATGCCTCCTTCCTGTATCATCAACCCATAGATCTCCAAAGCCTCCCTTCCACACCCATGCTGAGCATACCCTGCGATCATCGCACTCCACGAGACCACATCTCGTTTCACCATCTTGTCAAATACTTTCCGTGCATCATCCATGTTTCCACATTTGGCATACATGGCAACCAGGCCAGTCTCTAGGATTACATCTGGCAGAATTCCAGCTCTGATGATGTCAGCATGGACACCTGTACCCTTCCCGAGGGCTCCTAGGCCAGTACATGCATTGAGAATGCAAACAAATGTGACCTTGTCGGGTGTCAGCCCTTCCCGTATCATTTGCTCATAGAGCTCAAAAGCCTCCCTACTATGCCCATGCTTGGCATATCCCGTTATCATTATCGTCCATGTAAACAAATTTCGTTCAGGCATGTTCTCAAACACTCGGTGTGCATCCACCATGCTCCAACACTTGGCATACATGTTGACAAGGGTATTGAGTAGAAAAACGTTGGGCTTGAAACCGCTTTCGATAATGTGAGTATGTACCTGCTTTCCTGTTGCTAAATCTTTCATTTTAATGCACTCTTGCAAGAGAAAGACGTAAGTATTCGAGTCTGCCTGACTGCCTTGTTGGTTGAGAGTGTCCAATGCCTCCTTCAGTTGTCCTGCCTTAAATGGCGTCCTCATACATACAGAGGTGCGGCCAGAAGAGTTATCAAACCTACCACGAAACTGTGGCTGATTCAGCCCGGCCATCCTGCATGTTTGAAAAGTTTTAGCGACGAAACATTTACAGTCAATCTATACATGGTATATCTCAAAGCTCCTAGATAAAACCTGGGGGTCAAGCTCCTTCCTATATGTACAAAAACTATTCCAGTCATCTGTTTCAAAGGTAGACTCTACCAATTCGATCTGTCTAAGTTGACACCCTTAAATCATCATTGAAGCAATACCCGTTGTATACTTGACCTGAAGCTCCATGGTATACATCAACATTGAAACAATCACCAGATTTTGCTCGAGATTGTAGTATTGCAGATAGCTCTGCTTTCACCCAAGGAGGGTTTAACCAGCTCTCAATCCAAAGCACCTCCCTTGTACCCTTATGTCTGAAATCTGGTGAGCTTGGACTGATCTGTGGAAACCCAGTAATGTGCAGCTGAGCCACCATAGCGCCAATGACAGCCTTGCATTGACAAGGTTACACCCACCAGATCCTGGAATCTTTCAACTAACAGGCTAGAACCCTGAGCAACCTACTCGTGAAAAACCACATCATAGCAATTCGCTATTGATGCTGCAGGACAAAGAATGAAAGGTGATAAAATGCAGTCCACGAGACATCGTCGTACCAGCTTCACTCAGAAGCCGCCTTGACAAACTCTTTCACGTCATAAATGACAATAGCCTGACCTTGTCAAATCTGTTGTCCCACCACTGTGACGTATCTGAGAAGAACTCTATCCAGAGCAGTTCTTTGATCATTGCTTCCCCTGCGTGCAAGAATTGTAAATGCATGAGAACCGATGAAATCGCCTCAGTCTATTGACCTGGCTCCTACTGAGAAGTGCAAAAAGGGTAACCCCTCGAACTGCAGCAATCCATGAAATAAGCAACTCTCACACTCTCTCGCCTGCAATGAGTGTAAAGGAGACATATACATGATCGATAGACCCGGATCGGTCAAGGACATACACATCGCTTCGACGGACAATATTTAGAAGACCCAAAAGAACACACAACGAGTGACATGTCTGTCTGTACCTTTCTTCGACATCCCTGCAGACTTGGGGAGCGTTACAACCATGAATTGCACGGGACTGGGCCCCGGCATTCGTAAGGTGGATGCCCGTTTCAGCTCGACAGCCTTGCCCTTCATTCCGCCGCATGATGCGAGGCCTCTCGCCCTTTCAATGCAAGAAGAAGACAAGCCGTTGGGCAAGGCATCTGCCTGCGCCCTCAGAAGAGTACCCCTGCACAATGACATACTCGAAAGACGAGCAGCGGGATGCAATGGGAAGAAGCGTAGAGAAGCTCTGAACAGAATCTCATAGCGGATTGGATGCCTTAACGGCAACGACCATTTCCTTTGTAAACACCAGTTTACACATTCTTAATGTGTTCGTATTCGATACTTGACAAAACGCATAGATGACGGTTACCTGCATCAGTTTGTGAATTCTGTATTTCCCCTTTGAAGATGATTCAGAAGATGACTAAGGGCTAGGCCGCAGCTGCCCGGTTAAGGAGCCGAAGAGGTTAGTAACGGGGCATTTTGGATCGGCGGGTTTACAGGAAACGGTAGTGCGTTGACCCCCAACCTCCTTTAACCTGACGCCGCACCTGCAGGCTATAGAAACGGTACGAAAAAGATTTCATCACTTGTGCGTTCATCCATCGCGCACACTTTTTCTTGGGAACGCATAATAGAACCATTCGTGCACATGAGGGGAACGTACAGGATGGCACTGCAGACTGTTAGGGAATTGTCAGACTATCAGGATGTCAGGGAATTGTCAGGATGGCATTTGTCAGACTGTTAGGGAACCTGCAAACGACCATAAGGGCAAAATCACTCCTTGAGACCTCTTGTTGCCTTCCTCAAGACGGCGCGGCAACTCAGGGCAACACTCCACAGCCATGGCAACTCAGGGCAACCTGAAGCCTACTCTTTCGGCAACAATTATTAACAACGGCTCCACATCATATAGCCAAAATCTGCACATATATACGTTACAGGTCTAGGATTCACCTCCCCATCTTCTCAGTCTAGTAGAGGTCAGCGAACAACTAATTCTCACCTAGAAAGAAAGCAATGCGCAAGGACCCTGGAGAGACAGGGGAATCGGAAGAAAGAAGAGAGGCATTACTTGGGTTTGATGTTGCTACCATCCTCGCATCACACCCTACTCATCATGCAAAACAATTTTCAGGAACCAGTGGATGATGATGCTATCAAACTGGACCATTACTCAGGAAACACTACGATCTATGACTGCGTATTCCATTGTGGGTTAGGCTTGAAGCCTGGCTATCTGTGGAGAGGGCCCTAGGTTGAAGCTTGATTGGCAGACATCAGGAGACAATGACACCTTTTGCTGAAGCTAAAAACTTATCAAGAGTCAAGGGAAAGAGGTACCAAAAGAGGAGAAAAAAAACACAAATGTGATTGCCATCGAGTAGATAAAGCCCTACAGGCACACGTTGGTAAATGTTTGGAGCTCGCCACCGTTCTCCACCGCCGTGTCTCTAGATGCTAGAGAAATTTTTTGAACAAGAGTTCATGGGGAACAAGGGCTTGAGGGGAACAAACGAATGTCAAGCGAGTGTCAGGAATGGAAAACGCCGATATCCGTCGAAGGTTCTCCCAAACGGACCTCTAAACGTACAGTAATTACCCCCCCCCCGTTACCCCCTATCGCCTCCGGTTAAGCATGCCGGACAGACCCCGATAGGGTTCGTAACCACTCCGCTATGTGCGGCCCTAGTTAAGGAAAATCTGGGGGGTAGTACACCATATTTGCTCCTTAAACCCGGCAGGTGCGGCCTGGCCTTAAGGCTTGTAGAGATACTTAAGTCTTCGAAGCAGGTCAAGCAATGAGCAAAGAAGGGCTCTGGGAGGAGTTCTTCACAGAACCTTTGCACTAGTTGTGGGAAAACGGGGTTGATAAGTCGAGGCTACGGTCATTTAGGACATGAATGAAAGCACTCATTGAAGCTGGCATGATGCTATTTTGTGGACTGAATTGTAGCCCTAGTTGATCAAATATGATACATAGTTGCTCTTTGATGAAATCATGTAAGACTTTATTTACAATATGTACAATGGGTGAACGTACATAGGATGAGAAGTTCCCCAAAAAAGGGGGGAGGAACAAGAAACAAGAGAAGAAAACAAAAAGCTATAGTAAGCTACTTAGCTAGAGAAGAAAATAAAAACTATAGTAAGCTACTCAACCAGCAACGGTGTCGTAGCCAGCTTAGGGCATGACAAGGACGTCGCTTGGCACTACAGGAAAAGGGGGGGGGTTTTCGACGCCGCGTAAAACAGCCCTTTTCGGGGACGGGGGAAGAACCAAATTTGCGACGTCTGGGTGAGATGCAACATATCCGGCAACTAGAAAAGTCGCAAGCTCGTCGCAAGGGTGTCGCCAAAAAAATATCGCAAATTTGCGATCAATCCTAGCGACGCTTTTGTGAAGTTGAGGGCCGCAAGGAATCCAAAAAAAAAAAAAAAAAAAAAAAAAAAAAAAAAAAAACTTATTGTGGTGATGCTGTTGCGACGCCCTGACGTCGCAGAGGTGCTGGGGCACCCTCAGTGACGCTTTTGCGACGCCGATGCGTCACAACGTCCAAAAAATTTATTTATTTATTTATTTGGATTTGCGATGCCGGGGGTCGCAAGGAAAAAAAACTCGTCGCAGCGAAGCTATAATAAGCTACTCAAGCAGAGCAACCCTCCCAGCCACAGCCTGGAGTAGATCAGGCAAGGAGATAGACAAAGTGTCAGGCATAGGCGGAAGATGAGATGACGCGGAGCTAGCCACATCAGCCCGATGCAAAATAGATATGGCTTGTGCTCTCTGCAAAGCAACCGAAACACGTTGTCGATAGTAGGCGACAAGGACGGAGGCATGTGGGATGCCAGTGGACCCGCTCTTGGCTGCATGATGTGCACATGTCCGCAGGAAATCGTCGAAGTGCCGGTGCAATGAGCCAAATATCTCGACCGCCAGCGGAAAAAATCTGTCGGTGGGGTGACGATCGCTGTAGTTGCGCTCCTTGGCCCGAGTTGCTACAGTGGCTGCCGTGCCTGGTGTAGTAGCTGCGCGAGATAGCAGATCCACTCGAGTGGGGTCGGCGAGAACGACATCCACTAGGGTACGCAAACCATCTCTAGATAGGACGATGTCAACACGGCGGCGTGTAGAGTGGGACGTGAGCGTGGGTCGTGGATGTGGTTGCTCACGTAGTACATGATATCATGTTTCCCGAGCAATAGATGTCATCGCATCACGAACCATATCATGAGACGCAGTGCGCTCACCACCACATGGACAGCGGAGGAGATGGATGGATGGGCTAATGACAGACGCAGCGTTGAAGGCCTAATGCCGAAGGATGAGGCAAACCGAGTCGAAGGTGGAGCGCAGTAGTGAAAATAGGGGATAAAAGGCGAAAAGTTGCGATAGTGGGTCGTGCTGCCAACCATGCCCCTGCTCCAGGTCCTACGCATGATAGAAGTCAGGCTTGATGCAACTTAGAAGAAGCACTTGAGAGCATGCCGGAAAAAGAATGACGGTGCACGCGTTCGGACATGGACTCCTGAAGATGGTCGCAGCCTTAAGTAACCAACTGCTCAAATGGTGGTAGACATGCTCGTGCCGGTGCCGGAAGAAGATCTCGTGTAGAGCGGAGATATTGCTGGAAGGGTAAAATGTCACTGTCGACATGTACAACGACGTCCATAAAGATGGGACGATGGTCACAGACACTACAGATTTTTAAAAAAAAAAAAAAAAATTCGAAGTCGGGGACACGCCGCGACGTCGTAAAACAACATTTTTTCGGGAAGGGGGGAATAACCAAATCGATGCCCGTCGCAAGGGCGTTGCTAAAAAAACGTCACAAATTTGCGACCAATGAGGTCGCAAAAAGGCGAAACTGTGATTTGCGATGCCCGGGTGTCAAAAAAAAAAAAAACCTACTCTGCAATGTTGAATTAGCACCGTCCGGGGTCGCAAAGTGCGACGCCCGGACGTCGCAATTTAAGGGGGTACATTTGAATTTAGGCGAGAAAAACACTTGTTGACCATTGACTCCTGCGTTGATTAACTCCGGTTCTGTCTAATGGCAATATGTTCATTGTTCTACATATATCATGCAATGCATATTTGAACCTAAGACCTCCACGTTATAACATTTCTAAGACACTATAGATTAACCAACACACAGGTCTACGCTACATGGGATTTAGTTTTATTTTCTTTAAAGGAAATCAGTGAAAACAAATTTAAAAAAATCAATGAATTCCAATAAGAAGAGCTAATAGAAACGAGGTAAGTACTAAAAAGTAACGTTCTGTCCCTCTTTAATTGTTTTTAAAAAAAAAACGTTCCAATATTATTATTATTATTATTATTTATTTTTAAAAATAAATAAAAGGGAAACACCTGGGAGCGACAGCTCACCAATCAGGCCCCTTGATAGAGAGAGGAGAAAATAACCTCTCAGTAACCTCGCCGTAAGGCTTTCAGATGCTACACCGCGCAGGGAAGGGGGAGCATAGCGTTCCACACCCGTCAAGTAGCAGGATTTGACCCCAGGGTCATCCAGATGGCACTGAGTGCACTTTACCAACTGAGTGACTGTTGGTAATATTATAAGAATGATACTATTATTGTTAAAATCTTTACATAGAAGTAAAGTTCAATCTAATATTGTGAGCCGTCAGTACTAAGCAGAAAAGTGAAGTAAAAGTAGTTTTGAAAGGCGAATCTAATTGGAGATTGCTTTTATGAGCCGGGGGAGAGGGAGAGGAGCACACTATAAAGCT